>OX940961.1:22492264-23799764 GCA_954870475.1 Euphrasia confusa
GGTGTCAAAATGGATATTCGGAACCACAAATATTGATTTCGAAAAGGCGGACGATTTCGTCCGCTTAGAGTAATGAATTAAAAATCGTAAAAGTTCTTGATAAAACTCCATGCAACCAATATGATTCAATGTTTGTAGTAGTAATGGTGTCAAAATGGCTATTCGGAACCACAAATATTGATTTCGAAAAGGCGGACGATGTCGTCCGCTTAGAGTAATGAGTTAAAAATCGTAAAAGTTCTTGATAAAACTCCATGCAACCAATATGATTCAATGTTTATAGTAGTAATGGTGTCAAAATGGCTATTCGGAACCACATATATTGATTTCGAAAATGCGGACGATTTCGTCTGCTTTGAGTAATGAGTTCAAAATCGTAAAAGTTCTTGATAAAACTCCATGCAACCAATATGATTCAATGTTTCTAGTAGTAATGGTGTCAAAATGTCTATTCCGAACCACAAATATTGATTTTGAAAAGGCGGAAGATTTCGTCCGCTTAGAGTAATGAGTTAAAAATCGTAAAAGTTCTTGATAAAACTCCATGCAACCAATATGATTCAATGTTTGTAGTAGTAATGGTGTCAAAATGGCTATTCGGAACCACAAATATTGATTTCGAAAAGGCGGACGATTTCGTCCGCTTAGAGTAATGAATTAAAAATCGTAAAAGTTCTTGATAAAACTCCATGCAACCAATATGATTCAATGTTTGTAGTAGTAATGGTGTCAAAATGGCTATTCGGAACCACAAATATTGATTTCGAAAAGGCGGACGATGTCGTCCGCTTAGAGTAATGAGTTAAAAATCGTTAAAGTTCTTGATAAAACTCCATGCAACCAATATGATTCAATGTTTATGGTAGTAATGGTGTCAAAATGGCTATTCGGAACCACAAATATTGATTTCGAAAAGGCGGACGATTTCGTCTGCTTTGAGTAATGAGTTAAAAATCGTAAAAGTTCTTGATAAAACTCCATGCAACCAATATGATTCAATGTTTATAGTAGTAATGGTGTCAAAATGTCTATTCCGAACCACAAATATTGATTTCGAAAAGGCGGACGATTTCGTCCGCTTAGAGTAATGAGTTAAAAATCGTAAAAGTTCTTGATAAAACTCCATGCAACCAATATGATTCAATGTTTGTAGTAGTAATGGTGTCAAAATGGCTATTCGGAACCACAAATATTGATTTCGAAAAGGCGGACGATTTCGTCCGCATAGAGTAATGAGTTAAAAATCATAAAAGTTCTTGATAAAACTCCATGCAACCAATATGATTCAATGTTTATAGTAGTAATGGTGTGAAAATGGCTATTCGGAACCACAAATATTGATTTCAAAAAGGCGGACGATTTCGTCCGCTTAGAGTAATGAGTTAAAAATCGTAAAAGTTCTTGATAAAACTCCATGCAACCAATATGATTCAATGTTTATAGTAGTAATGGTGTCAAAATGGCTATTCGGAACCACAAATATTGATTAATAAAAGGCGAACGATTTCGTCCGCTTAGAGTAATGAGTTAAAAATCGTAAAAGATCTTGATAAAACTCCATGCAACCAATATGATTCAATTTTTATAGTAGTAATGGTGTGAAAATGGCTATTCGGAACCACAAATATTGATTTATAAAAGGCGGACGATTTCGTATGCTTAGAGTAATGAGTTAAAAATCGTAAAAGTTCTTGATAAAACTCCATGCAACCAATATGATTCAATGTTTATAGTAGTAATGGTGTCAAAATGGATATTCGGAACCACAAATATTGATTTAGAAAAAGCGGACGATTTCGTCCGCTTAGAGTAATGAGTTAAAAATCGTAAAAGTTCTTTATAAAACTCCATGCAACCAATATGATTCAATGTTTATAGTAGTAATGGTGTCAAAATGTCTATTCCGAACCACAAATATTGATTTTGAAAAGGCGGAAGATTTCGTCCGCTTAGAGTAATGAGTTAAAAATCGTAAAAGTTCTTGATAAAACTCCATGCAACCAATATGATTCAATGTTTGTAGTAGTAATGGTGTCAAAATGGCTATTCGGAACCACAAATATTGATTTCGAAAAGGCGGACGATTTCGTCCGCTTAGAGTAATGAATTAAAAATCGTAAAAGTTCTTGATAAAACTCCATGCAACCAATATGATTCAATGTTTGTAGTAGTAATGGTGTCAAAATGGCTATTCGGAACCACAAATATTGATTTCGAAAAGGCGGACGATGTCGTCCGCTTAGAGTAATGAGTTAAAAATCGTAAAAGTTCTTGATAAAACTCCATGCAACCAATATGATTCAATGTTTATAGTAGTAATGGTGTCAAAATGGCTATTCGGAACCACATATATTGATTTCGAAAATGCGGACGATTTCGTCTGCTTTGAGTAATGAGTTCAAAATCGTAAAAGTTCTTGATAAAACTCCATGCAACCAATATGATTCAATGTTTCTAGTAGTAATGGTGTCAAAATGTCTATTCCGAACCACAAATATTGATTTTGAAAAGGCGGAAGATTTCGTCCGCTTAGAGTAATGAGTTAAAAATCGTAAAAGTTCTTGATAAAACTCCATGCAACCAATATGATTCAATGTTTGTAGTAGTAATGGTGTCAAAATGGCTATTCGGAACCACAAATATTGATTTCGAAAAGGCGGACGATTTCGTCCGCTTAGAGTAATGAATTAAAAATCGTAAAAGTTCTTGATAAAACTCCATGCAACCAATATGATTCAATGTTTGTAGTAGTAATGGTGTCAAAATGGCTATTCGGAACCACAAATATTGATTTCGAAAAGGCGGACGATGTCGTCCGCTTAGAGTAATGAGTTAAAAATCGTTAAAGTTCTTGATAAAACTCCATGCAACCAATATGATTCAATGTTTATGGTAGTAATGGTGTCAAAATGGCTATTCGGAACCACAAATATTGATTTCGAAAAGGCGGACGATTTCGTCTGCTTTGAGTAATGAGTTAAAAATCGTAAAAGTTCTTGATAAAACTCCATGCAACCAATATGATTCAATGTTTATAGTAGTAATGGTGTCAAAATGTCTATTCCGAACCACAAATATTGATTTCGAAAAGGCGGACGATTTCGTCCGCTTAGAGTAATGAGTTAAAAATCGTAAAAGTTCTTGATAAAACTCCATGCAACCAATATGATTCAATGTTTGTAGTAGTAATGGTGTCAAAATGGCTATTCGGAACCACAAATATTGATTTCGAAAAGGCGGACGATTTCGTCCGCATAGAGTAATGAGTTAAAAATCATAAAAGTTCTTGATAAAACTCCATGCAACCAATATGATTCAATGTTTATAGTAGTAATGGTGTGAAAATGGCTATTCGGAACCACAAATATTGATTTCAAAAAGGCGGACGATTTCGTCCGCTTAGAGTAATGAGTTAAAAATCGTAAAAGTTCTTGATAAAACTCCATGCAACCAATATGATTCAATGTTTATAGTAGTAATGGTGTCAAAATGGCTATTCGGAACCACAAATATTGATTAATAAAAGGCGAACGATTTCGTCCGCTTAGAGTAATGAGTTAAAAATCGTAAAAGATCTTGATAAAACTCCATGCAACCAATATGATTCAATTTTTATAGTAGTAATGGTGTGAAAATGGCTATTCGGAACCACAAATATTGATTTATAAAAGGCGGACGATTTCGTATGCTTAGAGTAATGAGTTAAAAATCGTAAAAGTTCTTGATAAAACTCCATGCAACCAATATGATTCAATGTTTATAGTAGTAATGGTGTCAAAATGGCTATTCGGAACCACAAATATTGATTTAGAAAAAGCGGACGATTTCGTCCGCTTAGAGTAATGAGTTAAAAATCGTAAAAGTTCTTTATAAAACTCCATGCAACCAATATGATTCAATGTTTATAGTAGTAATGGTGTCAAAATGGCTATTCGGAACCACAAATATTGATTAATAAAAGGCGAACGATTTCGTCCGCTTAGAGTAATGAGTTAAAAATCGTAAAAGATCTTGATAAAACTCCATGCAACCAATATGATTCAATTTTTATAGTAGTAATGGTGTGAAAATGGCTATTCGGAACCACAAATATTGATTTATAAAAGGCGGACGATTTCGTCCGCTTAGAGTAATGAGTTAAAAATCGTAAAATTTCTTGATAAAACTCCATGCAACCAATATGATTCAATGTTTATAGTAGTAATGGTGTCAAAATGGCTATTCGGAACCACAAATATTGATTTAGAAAAGGCGGACGATTTCGTCCGCTTAGAGTAATGAGTTAAAAATCGTAAAAGTTCTTGATAACACTTCATGCAACCAATATGATTCAATGTTTGTAGTAGTAATGGTGTGAAAATGGCTATTCGGAACCACAAATATTGATTTATAAAAGGCGGACGATTTCGTCCGCTTAGAGTAATGAGTTAAAAATCGTAAAAGTTCTTGATAAAACTCCATGCAACCAATATGATTCAATGTTTATAGTAGTAATGGTGTCAAAATGGCTATTCAGAACCACAAATATTGATTTCAAAAAGGCGGACGATTTCGTCCGCTTAGAGTAATGAGTTAAAAATCGTAAAAGTTCTTGATAACACTCCATGCAACCAATATGATTCAATGTTTGTAGTAGTAATGGTGTCAAAATGGCTATTCGGAACCACAAATATTGATTTATAAAAGGCGGACGATTTCGTCCGCTTAGAGTAATGAGTTAAAAATCGTAAAAGTTCTTAATAAAACTCGAAGCAACCAATATGATTCAATGTTTATAGTAGTAATGGTGTCAAAATGGCTATTCGAAACCACAAATATTGATTTCGAAAAGGCGGACGATTTCGTCCGCTTAGAGTAATTAGTTAAAAATCGTAAAAGTTCTTGATAAAACTCCATGCAACCAATATGATTCAATGTTTATAGTAGTAATGGTGTCAAAATGGCTATTCGGAACCACAAATATTGATTTCGAAAAGGCGGACGATTTCGTCCGCTTAGAGTAATGAGTTAAAAATCGTAAAAGTTTTTGATAAAACTCCATGCAACTAATATGATTCAATGTTTGTAGTAGTAATGGTGTGAAAATGGCTATTCGGAACCACAAATATTGATTTATAAAAGGCGGACGATTTCGTCCGCTTAGAGTAATGAGTTAAAAATCGTAAAAGTTCTTGATAAAACTCCATGCAACCAATATGATTCAATGTTTATAGTAGTAATGGTGTCAAAATGGCTATTCAGAACCACAAATATTGATTTATAAAAGGCGGACGATTTCGTCCGCTTAGAGTAATGAGTTAAAAATCGTAAAAGTTCTTGATAAAACTCCATGCAACCAATATGATTCAATGTTTATAGTAGTAATGGTGTCAAAATGGCTATTCAGAACCACAAATATTGATTTCGAAAAGGCGGATGATTTCGTCCGCTTAGAGTAATGAGTTAAAAATCGTAAAAGTTAATGATAACACTCCATGCAACCAATATGATTCAATGTTTGTAGTACTAATGGTGTCAAAATGGCTATTCGGAACCACAAATATTGATTTATAAAAGGCGGACGATTTCGTCCGCTTAGAGTAATGAGTTAAAAATCGTTAAAGTTCTTGATAAAACTCCATGCAACCAATATGATTCAATGTTTATGGTAGTAATGGTGTCAAAATGGCTATTCGGAACCACAAATATTGATTTCGAAAAGGCGGACGATTTCGTCTGCTTTGAGTAATGAGTTAAAAATCGTAAAAGTTCTTGATAAAACTCCATGCAACCAATATGATTCAATGTTTATAGTAGTAATGGTGTCAAAATGTCTATTCCGAACCACAAATATTGATTTCGAAAAGGCGGACGATTTCGTCCGCTTAGAGTAATGAGTTAAAAATCGTAAAAGTTCTTGATAAAACTCCATGCAACCAATATGATTCAATGTTTGTAGTAGTAATGGTGTCAAAATGGCTATTCGGAACCACAAATATTGATTTCGAAAAGGCGGACGATTTCGTCCGCATAGAGTAATGAGTTAAAAATCATAAAAGTTCTTGATAAAACTCCATGCAACCAATATGATTCAATGTTTATAGTAGTAATGGTGTGAAAATGGCTATTCGGAACCACAAATATTGATTTTGAAAAGGCGGACGATTTCGTCCGCTTAGAGTAATGAGTTAAAAATCGTAAAAGTTCTTGATAAAACTCCATGCAACCAATATGATTCAATGTTTATAGTAGTAATGGTGTCAAAATGGCTATTCGGAACCACAAATATTGATTAATAAAAGGCGAACGATTTCGTCCGCTTAGAGTAATGAGTTAAAAATCGTAAAAGATCTTGATAAAACTCCATGCAACCAATATGATTCAATTTTTATAGTAGTAATGGTGTGAAAATGGCTATTCGGGACCACAAATATTGATTTATAAAAGGCGGACGATTTCGTATGCTTAGAGTAATGAGTTAAAAATCGTAAAAGTTCTTGATAAAACTCCATGCAACCAATATGATTCAATGTTTATAGTAGTAATGGTGTCAAAATGGCTATTCGGAACCACAAATATTGATTTAGAAAAAGCGGACGATTTCGTCCGCTTAGAGTAATGAGTTAAAAATCGTAAAAGTTCTTGATAAAACTCCATGCAACCAATATGATTCAATGTTTATAGTAGTAATGGTGTCAAAATGGCTATTCAGAACCACAAATATTGATTTATAAAAGGCGGACGATTTCGTCCGCTTAGAGTAATGAGTTAAAAATCGTAAAAGTTCTTGATAAAACTCCATGCAACCAATATGATTCAATGTTTATAGTAGTAATGGTGTGAAAATGGCTATTCGGAACCACAAATATTGATTTTGAAAAGGCGGACGATTTCGTCCGCTTAGAGTAATGAGTTAAAAATCGTAAAAGTTCTTGATAAAACTCCATGCAACCAATATGATTCAATGTTTATAGTAGTAATGGTGTGAAAATGGCTATTCGGAACCACAAATATTGATTAATAAAAGGCGAACGATTTCGTCCGCTTAGAGTAATGAGTTAAAAATCGTAAAAGATCTTGATAAAACTCCATGCAACCAATATGATTCAATTTTTATAGTAGTAATGGTGTGAAAATGGCTATTCGGGACCACAAATATTGATTTATAAAAGGCGGACGATTTCGTATGCTTAGAGTAATGAGTTAAAAATCGTAAAAGTTCTTGATAAAACTCCATGCAACCAATATGATTCAATGTTTATAGTAGTAATGGTATCAAAATGGCTATTCGGAACCACAAATATTGATTTAGAAAAAGCGGACGATTTCGTCCGCTTAGAGTAATGAGTTAAAAATCGTAAAAGTTCTTGATAAAACTCCATGCAACCAATATGATTCAATGTTTATAGTAGTAATGGTGTCAAAATGGCTATTCAGAACCACAAATATTGATTTATAAAAGGCGGACGATTTCGTCCGCTTAGAGTAATGAGTTAAAAATCGTAAAAGTTCTTGATAAAACTCCATGCAACCAATATGATTCAATGTTTATAGTAGTAATGGTGTCAAAATGGCTATTCAGAACCACAAATATTGATTTATAAAAGGCGGATGATTTCGTCCGCTTAGAGTAATGAGTTAAAAATCGTAAAAGTTAATGATAACACTCCATGCAACCAATATGATTCAATGTTTGTAGTACTAATGGTGTCAAAATGGCTATTCGGAACCACAAATATTGATTTATAAAAGGCGGACGATTTCGTCCGCTTAGAGTAATGAGTTAAAAATCGTTAAAGTTCTTGATAAAACTCCATGCAACCAATATGATTCAATGTTTATGGTAGTAATGGTGTCAAAATGGCTATTCGGAACCACAAATATTGATTTCGAAAAGGCGGACGATTTCGTCTGCTTTGAGTAATGAGTTAAAAATCGTAAAAGTTCTTGATAAAACTCCATGCAACCAATATGATTCAATGTTTATAGTAGTAATGGTGTCAAAATGTCTATTCCGAACCACAAATATTGATTTCGAAAAGGCGGACGATTTCGTCCGCTTAGAGTAATGAGTTAAAAATCGTAAAAGTTCTTGATAAAACTCCATGCAACCAATATGATTCAATGTTTGTAGTAGTAATGGTGTCAAAATGGCTATTCGGAACCACAAATATTGATTTCGAAAAGGCGGACGATTTCGTCCGCATAGAGTAATGAGTTAAAAATCATAAAAGTTCTTGATAAAACTCCATGCAACCAATATGATTCAATGTTTATAGTAGTAATGGTGTGAAAATGGCTATTCGGAACCACAAATATTGATTTTGAAAAGGCGGACGATTTCGTCCGCTTAGAGTAATGAGTTAAAAATCGTAAAAGTTCTTGATAAAACTCCATGCAACCAATATGATTCAATGTTTATAGTAGTAATGGTGTCAAAATGGCTATTCGGAACCACAAATATTGATTAATAAAAGGCGAACGATTTCGTCCGCTTAGAGTAATGAGTTAAAAATCGTAAAAGATCTTGATAAAACTCCATGCAACCAATATGATTCAATTTTTATAGTAGTAATGGTGTGAAAATGGCTATTCGGGACCACAAATATTGATTTATAAAAGGCGGACGATTTCGTATGCTTAGAGTAATGAGTTAAAAATCGTAAAAGTTCTTGATAAAACTCCATGCAACCAATATGATTCAATGTTTATAGTAGTAATGGTGTCAAAATGGCTATTCGGAACCACAAATATTGATTTAGAAAAAGCGGACGATTTCGTCCGCTTAGAGTAATGAGTTAAAAATCGTAAAAGTTCTTTATAAAACTCCATGCAACCAATATGATTCAATGTTTATAGTAGTAATGGTGTCAAAATGGCTATTCGGAACCACAAATATTGATTAATAAAAGGCGAACGATTTCGTCCGCTTAGAGTAATGAGTTAAAAATCGTAAAAGATCTTGATAAAACTCCATGCAACCAATATGATTCAATTTTTATAGTAGTAATGGTGTGAAAATGGCTATTCGGAACCACAAATATTGATTTATAAAAGGCGGACGATTTCGTCCGCTTAGAGTAATGAGTTAAAAATCGTAAAATTTCTTGATAAAACTCCATGCAACCAATATGATTCAATGTTTATAGTAGTAATGGTGTCAAAATGGCTATTCGGAACCACAAATATTGATTTAGAAAAGGCGGACGATTTCGTCCGCTTAGAGTAATGAGTTAAAAATCGTAAAAGTTCTTGATAACACTTCATGCAACCAATATGATTCAATGTTTGTAGTAGTAATGGTGTGAAAATGGCTATTCGGAACCACAAATATTGATTTATAAAAGGCGGACGATTTCGTCCGCTTAGAGTAATGAGTTAAAAATCGTAAAAGTTCTTGATAAAACTCCATGCAACCAATATGATTCAATGTTTATAGTAGTAATGGTGTCAAAATGGCTATTCAGAACCACAAATATTGATTTCAAAAAGGCGGACGATTTCGTCCGCTTAGAGTAATGAGTTAAAAATCGTAAAAGTTCTTGATAACACTCCATGCAACCAATATGATTCAATGTTTGTAGTAGTAATGGTGTCAAAATGGCTATTCGGAACCACAAATATTGATTTATAAAAGGCGGACGATTTCGTCCGCTTAGAGTAATGAGTTAAAAATCGTAAAAGTTCTTAATAAAACTCCAAGCAACCAATATGATTCAATGTTTATAGTAGTAATGGTGTCAAAATGGCTATTCGAAACCACAAATATTGATTTCGAAAAGGCGGACGATTTCGTCCGCTTAGAGTAATTAGTTAAAAATCGTAAAAGTTCTTGATAAAACTCCATGCAACCAATATGATTCAATGTTTATAGTAGTAATGGTGTCAAAATGGCTATTCGGAACCACAAATATTGATTTCGAAAAGGCGGACGATTTCGTCCGCTTAGAGTAATGAGTTAAAAATCGTAAAAGTTTTTGATAAAACTCCATGCAACTAATATGATTCAATGTTTGTAGTAGTAATGGTGTGAAAATGGCTATTCGGAACCACAAATATTGATTTATAAAAGGCGGACGATTTCGTCCGCTTAGAGTAATGAGTTAAAAATCGTAAAAGTTCTTGATAAAACTCCATGCAACCAATATGATTCAATGTTTATAGTAGTAATGGTGTCAAAATGGCTATTCAGAACCACAAATATTGATTTATAAAAGGCGGACGATTTCGTCCGCTTAGAGTAATGAGTTAAAAATCGTAAAAGTTCTTGATAAAACTCCATGCAACCAATATGATTCAATGTTTATAGTAGTAATGGTGTCAAAATGGCTATTCAGAACCACAAATATTGATTTCGAAAAGGCGGATGATTTCGTCCGCTTAGAGTAATGAGTTAAAAATCGTAAAAGTTAATGATAACACTCCATGCAACCAATATGATTCAATGTTTGTAGTACTAATGGTGTCAAAATGGCTATTCGGAACCACAAATATTGATTTATAAAAGGCGGACGATTTCGTCCGCTTAGAGTAATTAGTTAAAAATCGTAAAAGTTCTTGATAAAACTCCAAGCAACCAATATGATTCAATGTTTATAGTAGTAATGGTGTCAAAATGGCTATTCGAAACCACAAATATTGATTTCGAAAAGGCGGACGATTTCGTCCGCTTAGAGTAATTAGTTAAAAATCGTAAAAGTTCTTGATAAAACTCCATGCAACCAATATGATTCAATGTTTATAGTAGTAATGGTGTCAAAATGGCTATTCGGAACCACAAATATTGATTTCGAAAAGGTGGACGATTTCGTCCGCTTAGAGTAATGAGTTAAAAATCGTAAAATTTTTTGATAAAACTCCATGCAACTAATATGATTCAATGTTTGTAGTAGTAATGGTGTGAAAATGGCTATTCGGAACCACAAATATTGATTTATAAAAGGCGGACGATTTCGTCCGCTTAGAGTAATGAGTTAAAAATCGTAAAAGTTCTTGATAAAACTCCATCCAACCAATATGATTCAATGTTTATAGTAGTAATGGTGTCAAAATGCCTTTTCAGAACCACAAATATTGATTTCGAAAAGGCGGACGATTTCGTCCGCTTAGAGTAATGAGTTAAAAATCGTAAAAGATCTTGATAAAACTCCATGCAACCAATATGATTCAATAAATATAGTAGTAATGGTGTTAAAATGGCTATTCGGAACCACAAATATTAATTTATAAAAGGAGGACGATTTCGTCCGCTTAGAGTAATGAGTTTAAAATCGTAAAAGTTCTTAATAAAACTCCATGCAACCAATATGATTCAATGTTTATAGTAGTAATGGTGTCAAAATGACTATTCGGAACCACAAATATTGATTTCGAAAAGGCGGACGATTTCGTCCGCTTAGAGTAATGAGTTAAAAATCGTAAAAGTTCTTGATAACACTCCATGCAACCAATATGAATGTTTGTAGTAGTAATGGTGTCAAAATGGCTATTCGGAACCACAAATATTGATTTATAAAAGGCGGACGATTTCGTCCGCTTAGAGTAATGAGTTAAAAATCGTAAAAGTTCTTGATAAAACTCCATGCAACCAATATGATTCAATGTTTATAGTAGTAATGGTGTCAAAATGGCTATTCGGAACCACAAATATTGATTAATAAAAGGCGAACGATTTCGTCCGCTTAGAGTAATGAGTTAAAAATCGTAAAAGATCTTGATAAAACTCCATGCAACCAATATGATTCAATTTTTATAGTAGTAATGGTGTGAAAATGGCTATTCGGAACCACAAATATTGATTTATAAAAGGCGGACGTTTTCGTATGCTTAGAGTAATGAGTTAAAAATCGTAAAAGTTCTTGATAAAACTCCATGCAACCAATATGATTCAATGTTTATAGTAGTAATGGTGTCAAAATGGCTATTCGGAACCACAAATATTGATTTAGAAAAGGCGGACGATTTCGTCCGCTTAGAGTAATGAGTTAAAAATCGTAAAAGTTCTTTATAAAACTCCATGCAACCAATATGATTCAATGTTTATAGTAGTAATGGTGTCAAAATGGCTATTCGGAACCACAAATATTGATTAATAAAAGGCGAACGATTTCGTCCGCTTAGAGTAATGAGTTAAAAATCGTAAAAGATCTTGGTAAAACTCCATGCAACCAATATGATTCAATTTTTATAGTAGTAATGGTGTGAAAATGGCTATTCGGAACCACAAATATTGATGTATAAAAGGCGGACGATTTCGTCCGCTTAGAGTAATGAGTTAAAAATCGTAAAATTTCTTGATAAAACTCCATGCAACCAATATGATTCAATGTTTATAGTAGTAATGGTGTCAAAATGGCTATTCGGAACCACAAATATTGATTAATAAAAGGCGAACGATTTCGTCCGCTTAGAGTAATGAGTTAAAAATCGTAAAAGATCTTGATAAAACTCCATGCAACCAATATGATTCAATTTTTATAGTAGTAATGGTGTGAAAATGGCTATTCGGAACCACAAATATTGATTTATAAAAGGCGGACGATTTCGTATGCTTAGAGTAATGAGTTAAAAATCGTAAAAGTTCTTGATAAAACTCCATGCAACCAATATGATTAAATGTTTATAGTAGTAATGGTGTCAAAATGGCTATTCGGAACCACAAATATTGATTTAGAAAAGGCGGACGATTTCGTCCGCTTAGAGTAATGAGTTAAAAATCGTAAAAGTTCTTTATAAAACTCCATGCAACCAATATGATTCAATGTTTATAGTAGTAATGGTGTCAAAATGGCTATTCGGAACCACAAATATTGATTAATAAAAGGCGAACGATTTCGTCCGCTTAGAGTAATGAGTTAAAAATCGTAAAAGATCTTGGTAAAACTCCATGCAACCAATATGATTCAATTTTTATAGTAGTAATGGTGTGAAAATGGCTATTCGGAACCACAAATATTGATTTATAAAAGGCGGACGATTTCGTCCGCTTAGAGTAATGAGTTAAAAATCGTAAAATTTCTTGATAAAACTCCATGCAACCAATATGATTCAATGTTTATAGTAGTAATGGTGTCAAAATGGCTATTCGGAACCACAAATATTGATTTAGAAAAGGCGGACGATTTCGTCCGCTTAGAGTAATGAGTTAAAAATCGTAAAAGTTCTTGATAACACTTCATGCAAACAATATGATTCAATGTTTGTAGTAGTAATGGTGTGAAAATGGCTATTCGGAACCACAAATATTGATTTATAAAAGGCGGACGATTTCGTCCGCTTAGAATAATGAGTTAAAAATCGTAAAAGTTCTTGATAAAACTCCATGCAACCAATATGATTCAATGTTTATAGTAGTAATGGTGTCAAAATGGCTATTCAGAACCACAAATATTGATTTCAAAAAGGCGGACGATTTCGTCCGCTTAGAGTAATGAGTTAAAAATCGTAAAAGTTCTTGATAACACTCCATGCAACCAATATGATTCAATGTTTGTAGTAGTAATGGTGTCAAAATGGCTATTCGTAACCACAAATATTGATTTATAAAAGGCGGACGATTTCGTCCGCTTAGAGTAATGAGTTAAAAATCGTAAAAGTTCTTAATAAAACTCCAAGCAACCAATATGATTCAATGTTTATAGTAGTAATGGTGTCAAAATGGCTATTCGAAACCACAAATATTGATTTCGAAAAGGCGGACGATTTCGTCCGCTTAGAGTAATTAGTTAAAAATCGTAAAAGGTCTTGATAAAACTCCATGCAACCAATATGATTCAATGTTTATAGTAGTAATGGTGTCAAAATGGCTATTCGGAACCACAAATATTGATTTCGAAAAGGCGGACGATTTCGTCCGCTTAGAGTAATGAGTTAAAAATCGTAAAAGTTTTTGATAAAACTCCATGCAACTAATATGATTCAATGTTTGTAGTAGTAATGGTGTGAAAATGGCTATTCGGAACCACAAATATTGATTTATAAAAGGCGGACGATTTCGTCCGCTTAGAGTAATGAGTTAAAAATCGTAAAAGTTCTTGATAAAACTCCATGCAACCAATATGATTCAATGTTTATAGTAGTAATGGTGTCAAAATGGCTATTCAGAACCACAAATATTGATTTATAAAAGGCGGACGATTTCGTCCGCTTAGAGTAATGAGTTAAAAATCGTAAAAGTTCTTGATAAAACTCCATGCAACCTATATGATTCAATGTTTATAGTAGTAATGGTGTCAAAATGGCTATTCAGAACCACAAATATTGATTTCGTAAAGGCGGATGATTTCGTCCGCTTAGAGTAATGAGTTAAAAATCGTAAAAGTTAATGATAACACTCCATGCAACCAATATGATTCAATGTTTGTAGTACTAATGGTGTCAAAATGGCTATTCGGAACCACAAATATTGATTTATAAAAGGCGGACGATTTCGTCCGCTTAGAGTAATTAGTTAAAAATCGTAAAAGTTCTTGATAAAACTCCAAGCAACCAATATGATTCAATGTTTATAGTAGTAATGGTGTCAAAATGGCTATTCGAAACCACAAATATTGATTTCGAAAAGGCGGACGATTTCGTCCGCTTAGAGTAATTAGTTAAAAATCGTAAAAGTTCTTGATAAAACTCCATGCAACCAATATGATTCAATGTTTATAGTAGTAATGGTGTCAAAATGGCTATTCGGAACCACAAATATTGATTTCGAAAAGGTGGACGATTTCGTCCGCTTAGAGTAATTAGTTAAAAATCGTAAAAGGTCTTGATAAAACTCCATGCAACCAATATGATTCAATGTTTATAGTAGTAATGGTGTCAAAATGGCTATTCAGAACCACAAATATTGATTTCGTAAAGGCGGATGATTTCGTCCGCTTAGAGTAATGAGTTAAAAATCGTAAAAGTTAATGATAACACTCCATGCAACCAATATGATTCAATGTTTGTAGTACTAATGGTGTCAAAATGGCTATTCGGAACCACAAATATTGATTTATAAAAGGCGGACGATTTCGTCCGCTTAGAGTAATTAGTTAAAAATCGTAAAAGTTCTTGATAAAACTCCAAGCAACCAATATGATTCAATGTTTATAGTAGTAATGGTGTCAAAATGGCTATTCGAAACCACAAATATTGATTTCGAAAAGGCGGACGATTTCGTCCGCTTAGAGTAATTAGTTAAAAATCGTAAAAGTTCTTGATAAAACTCCATGCAACCAATATGATTCAATGTTTATAGTAGTAATGGTGTCAAAATGGCTATTCGGAACCACAAATATTGATTTAGAAAAGGCGGACGATTTCGTCCGCTTAGAGTAATGAGTTAAAAATCGTAAAAGTTCTTGATAACACTTCATGCAAACAATATGATTCAATGTTTGTAGTAGTAATGGTGTGAAAATGGCTATTCGGAACCACAAATATTGATTTATAAAAGGCGGACGATTTCGTCCGCTTAGAATAATGAGTTAAAAATCGTAAAAGTTCTTGATAAAACTCCATGCAACCAATATGATTCAATGTTTATAGTAGTAATGGTGTCAAAATGGCTATTCGAAACCACAAATATTGATTTCGAAAAGGCGGACGATTTCGTCCGCTTAGAGTAATTAGTTAAAAATCGTAAAAGGTCTTGATAAAACTCCATGCAACCAATATGATTCAATGTTTATAGTAGTAATGGTGTCAAAATGGCTATTCGGAACCACAAATATTGATTTCGAAAAGGCGGACGATTTCGTCCGCTTAGAGTAATGAGTTAAAAATCGTAAAAGTTTTTGATAAAACTCCATGCAACTAATATGATTCAATGTTTGTAGTAGTAATGGTGTGAAAATGGCTATTCGGAACCACAAATATTGATTTATAAAAGGCGGACGATTTCGTCCGCTTAGAGTAATGAGTTAAAAATCGTAAAAGTTCTTGATAAAACTCCATGAAACCAATATGATTCAATGTTTATAGTAGTAATGGTGTCAAAATGGCTATTCAGAACCACAAATATTGATTTATAAAAGGCGGACGATTTCGTCCGCTTAGAGTAATGAGTTAAAAATCGTAAAAGTTCTTGATAAAACTCCATGCAACCTATATGATTCAATGTTTATAGTAGTAATGGTGTCAAAATGGCTATTCAGAACCACAAATATTGATTTCGTAAAGGCGGATGATTTCGTCCGCTTAGAGTAATGAGTTAAAAATCGTAAAAGTTAATGATAACACTCCATGCAACCAATATGATTCAATGTTTGTAGTACTAATGGTGTCAAAATGGCTATTCGGAACCACAAATATTGATTTATAAAAGGCGGACGATTTCGTCCGCTTAGAGTAATTAGTTAAAAATCGTAAAAGTTCTTGATAAAACTCCAAGCAACCAATATGATTCAATGTTTATAGTAGTAATGGTGTCAAAATGGCTATTCGAAACCACAAATATTGATTTCGAAAAGGCGGACGATTTCGTCCGCTTAGAGTAATTAGTTAAAAATCGTAAAAGTTCTTGATAAAACTCCATGCAACCAATATGATTCAATGTTTATAGTAGTAATGGTGTCAAAATGGCTATTCGGAACCACAAATATTGATTTCGAAAAGGTGGACGATTTCGTCCGCTTAGAGTAATGAGTTAAAAATCGTAAAAGTTTTTGATAAAACTCCATGCAACTAATATGATTCAATGTTTGTAGTAGTAATGGTGTGAAAATGGCTATTCGGAACCACAAATATTGATTTATAAAAGGCGGACGATTTCGTCCGCTTAGAGTAATGAGTTAAAAATCGTAAAAGTTCTTGATAAAACTCCATCCAACCAATATGATTCAATGTTTATAGTAGTAATGGTGTCAAAATGCCTTTTCAGAACCACAAATATTGATTTCGAAAAGGCGGACGATTTCGTCCGCTTAGAGTAATGAGTTAAAAATCGTAAAAGATCTTTATAAAACTCCATGCAACCAATATGATTCAATAAATATAGTAGTAATGGTGTTAAAATGGCTATTCGGAACCACAAATATTAATTTATAAAAGGAGGACGATTTCGTCCGCTTAGAGTAATGAGTTAAAAATCGTAAAAGTTCTTAATAAAACTCCATGCAACCAATATGATTCAATGTTTATAGTAGTAATGGTGTCAAAATGGCTATTCGGAACCACAAATATTTATTTCGAAAAGGCTGACGATTTCGTCCGCTTAGAGTAATGAGTTAAAAATCGTAAAAGTTCTTGATAACACTCCATGCAACCAATATGAATGTTTGTAGTAGTAATGGTGTGAAAATGGCTATTCGGAACCACAAATATTGATTTATAAAAGGCGGACGATTTCGTCCGCTTAGAGTAATGAGTTAAAAATCGTAAAAGTTCTTGATAAAACTCCATGCAACCAATATGATTCAATGTTTATAGTAGTAATGGTGTCAAACTGGCTATTCGGAACCACAAATATTGATTTCGAAAAGGCGGACGATTTCGTCCGCTTAGAGTAATGAGTTAAAAATCGTAAAAGTTTTTGATAAAACTCCATGCAACTAATATGATTCAATGTTTGTAGTAGTAATGGTGTGAAAATGGCTATTCGGAACCACAAATATTGATTTATAAAAGGCGGACGATTTCGTCCGCTTAGAGTAATGAGTTAAAAATCGTAAAAGTTCTTGATAAAACTCCATGCAACCAATATGATTCAATGTTTATAGTAGTAATGGTGTCAAAATGGCTATTCAGAACCACAAATATTGATTTCAAAAAGGCGGACGATTTCGTCCGCTTAGAGTAATGAGTTAAAAATCGTAAAAGTTCTTGATAAAACTCCATGCAACCAATATGATTCAATGTTTATAGTAGTAATGGTGTCAAAATGGCTATTCAGAACCACAAATATGGATTTATAAAAGGCGGACGATTTCGTCCGCTTAGAGTAATGAGTTAAAAATCGTAAAAGTTCTTGATAAAACTCCATGCAACCTATATGATTCAATGTTTATAGTAGTAATGGTGTCAAAATGGCTATTCAGAACCACAAATATTGATTTCGAAAAGGCGGATGATTTCGTCCGCTTAGAGTAATGAGTTAAAAATCGTAAAAGTTAATGATAACACTCCATGCAACCAATATGATTCAATGTTTGTAGTACTAATGGTGTCAAAATGGCTATTCGGAACCACAAATATTGATTTATAAAAGGCGGACGATTTCGTCCGCTTAGAGTAATTAGTTAAAAATCGTAAAAGTTCTTGATAAAACTCCAAGCAACCAATATGATTCAATGTTTATAGTAGTAATGGTGTCAAAATGGCTATTCGAAACCACAAATATTGATTTCGAAAAGGCGGACGATTTCGTCCGCTTAGAGTAATTAGTTAAAAATCGTAAAAGTTCTTGATAAAACTCCATGCAACCAATATGATTCAATGTTTATAGTAGTAATGGTGTCAAAATGGCTATTCGGAACCACAAATATTGATTTCGAAAAGGTGGACGATTTCGTCCGCTTAGAGTAATGAGTTAAAAATCGTAAAAGTTTTTGATAAAACTCCATGCAACTAATATGATTCAATGTTTGTAGTAGTAATGGTGTGAAAATGGCTATTCGGAACCACAAATATTGATTTATAAAAGGCGGACGATTTCGTCCGCTTAGAGTAATGAGTTAAAAATCGTAAAAGTTCTTGATAAAACTCCATCCAACCAATATGATTCAATGTTTATAGTAGTAATGGTGTCAAAATGCCTTTTCAGAACCACAAATATTGATTTCGAAAAGGCGGACGATTTCGTCCGCTTAGAGTAATGAGTTAAAAATCGTAAAAGATCTTGATAAAACTCCATGCAACCAATATGATTCAATAAATATAGTAGTAATGGTGTTAAAATGGCTATTCGGAACCACAAATATTAATTTATAAAAGGAGGACGATTTCGTCCGCTTAGAGTAATGAGTTAAAAATCGTAAAAGTTCTTAATAAAACTCCATGCAACCAATATGATTCAATGTTTATAGTAGTAATGGTGTCAAAATGGCTATTCGGAACCACAAATATTTATTTCGAAAAGGCGGACGATTTCGTCCGCTTAGAGTAATGAGTTAAAAATCGTAAAAGTTCTTGATAACACTCCATGCAACCAATATGAATGTTTGTAGTAGTAATGGTGTCAAAATGGCTATTCGGAACCACAAATATTGATTTATAAAAGGCGGACGATTTCGTCCGCTTAGAGTAATGAGTTAAAAATCGTAAAAGTTCTTGATAAAACTCCATGCAACCAATATGATTCAATGTTTATAGTAGTAATGGTGTCAAACTGGCTATTCGGAACCACAAATATTGATTTCGAAAAGGCGGACGATTTCGTCCGCTTAGAGTAATGAGTTAAAAATCGTAAAAGTTTTTGATAAAACTCCATGCAACTAATATGATTCAATGTTTGTAGTAGTAATGGTGTGAAAATGGCTATTCGGAACCACAAATATTGATTTATAAAAGGCGGACGATTTCGTCCGCTTAGAGTAATGAGTTAAAAATCGTAAAAGTTCTTGATAAAACTCCATGCAACCAATATGATTCAATGTTTATAGTAGTAATGGTGTCAAAATGGCTATTCAGAACCACAAATATTGATTTCAAAAAGGCGGACGATTTCGTCCGCTTAGAGTAATGAGTTAAAAATCGTAAAAGTTCTTGATAAAACTCCATGCAACCAATATGATTCAATGTTTATAGTAGTAATGGTGTCAAAATGGCTATTCAGAACCACAAATATTGATTTATAAAAGGCGGACGATTTCGTCCGCTTAGAGTAATGAGTTAAAAATCGTAAAAGTTCTTGATAAAACTCCATGCAACCTATATGATTCAATGTTTATAGTAGTAATGGTGTCAAAATGGCTATTCAGAACCACAAATATTGATTTCGAAAAGGCGGATGATTTCGTCCGCTTAGAGTAATGAGTTAAAAATCGTAAAAGTTAATGATAACACTCCATGCAACCAATATGATTCAATGTTTGTAGTACTAATGGTGTCAAAATGGCTATTCGGAACCACAAATATTGATTTATAAAAGGCGGACGATTTCGTCCGCTTAGAGTAATTAGTTAAAAATCGTAAAAGTTCTTGATAAAACTCCAAGCAACCAATATGATTCAATGTTTATAGTAGTAATGGTGTCAAAATGGCTATTCGAAACCACAAATATTGATTTCGAAAAGGCGGACGATTTCGTCCGCTTAGAGTAATTAGTTAAAAATCGTAAAAGTTCTTGATAAAACTCCATGCAACCAATATGATTCAATGTTTATAGTAGTAATGGTGTCAAAATGGCTATTCGGAACCACAAATATTGATTTCGAAAAGGTGGACGATTTCGTCCGCTTAGAGTAATGAGTTAAAAATCGTAAAAGTTTTTGATAAAACTCCATGCAACTAATATGATTCAATGTTTGTAGTAGTAATGGTGTGAAAATGGCTATTCGGAACCACAAATATTGATTTATAAAAGGCGGACGATTTCGTCCGCTTAGAGTAATGAGTTAAAAATCGTAAAAGTTCTTGATAAAACTCCATCCAACCAATATGATTCAATGTTTATAGTAGTAATGGTGTCAAAATGCCTTTTCAGAACCACAAATATTGATTTCGAAAAGGCGGACGATTTCGTCCGCTTAGAGTAATGAGTTAAAAATCGTAAAAGATCTTGATAAAACTCCATGCAACCAATATGATTCAATAAATATAGTAGTAATGGTGTTAAAATGGCTATTCGGAACCACAAATATTAATTTATAAAAGGAGGACGATTTCGTCCGCTTAGAGTAATGAGTTAAAAATCGTAAAAGTTCTTAATAAAACTCCATGCAACCAATATGATTCAATGTTTATAGTAGTAATGGTGTCAAAATGGCTATTCGGAACCACAAATATTTATTTCGAAAAGGCGGACGATTTCGTCCGCTTAGAGTAATGAGTTAAAAATCGTAAAAGTTCTTGATAACACTCCATGCAACCAATATGAATGTTTGTAGTAGTAATGGTGTCAAAATGGCTATTCGGAACCACAAATATTGATTTATAAAAGGCGGACGATTTCGTCCGCTTAGAGTAATGAGTTAAAAATCGTAAAAGTTCTTGATAAAACTCCATGCAACCAATATGATTCAATGTTTATAGTAGTAATGGTGTCAAAATGGCTATTCAGAACCACAAATATTGATTTCAAAAAGGCGGACGATTTCGTCCGCTTAGAGTAATGAGTTAAAAATCGTAAAAGTTCTTGATAAAACTCCATGCAACCAATATGATTCAATGTTTATAGTAGTAATGGTGTCAAAATGGCTATTCAGAAGCACAAATATTGATTTCGAAAAGGCGGACGATTTCGTCCGCTTAGAGTAATGAGTTAAAAATCGTAAAAGTTCTTGATAACACTCCATGCAACCAATATGATTCAATGTTTGTAGTACTAATGGTGTCAAAATGGCTATTCGGAACCACAAATATTGATTTATAAAAGGCGGACGATTTCGTCCGCTTAGAGTAATGAGTTAAAAATCGTAAAAGTTCTTGATAAAACTCCAAGCAACCAATATGATTCAATGTTTATAGTAGTAATGGTGTCAAAATGGCTATTCGAAACCACAAATATTGATTTCGAAAAGGCGGACGATTTCGTCCGCTTAGAGTAATTAGTTAAAAATCGTAAAAGTTCTTGATAAAACTCCATGCAACCAATATGATTCAATGTTTATAGTAGTAATGGTGTCAAAATGGCTATTCGGAACCACAAATATTGATTTTGAAAAGGCGGACGATTTCGTCCGCTTAGAGTAATGAGTTAAAAATGGTAAAAGTTTTTGATAAAACTCCATGCAACTAATATGATTCAATGTTTGTAGTAGTAATGGTGTGAAAATGGCTATTCTGAACCACAAATATTGATTTATAAAAGGCGGACGATTTCGTCCGCTTAGAGTAATGAGTTAAAAATCGTAAAAGTTCTTGATAAAACTCCATGCAACCAATATGATTCAATGTTTATAGTAGTAATGGTGTCAAAATGGCTATTCGAAACCACAAATATTGATTTCGAAAAGGCGGACGATTTCGTCCGCTTAGAGTAATTAGTTAAAAATCGTAAAAGTTCTTGATAAAACTCCATGCAACCAATATGATTCAATGTTTATAGTAGTAATGGTGTCAAAATGGCTATTCGGAACCACAAATATTGATTTCGAAAAGGTGGACGATTTCGTCCGCTTAGAGTAATGAGTTAAAAATCGTAAAAGTTTTTGATAAAACTCCATGCAACTAATATGATTCAATGTTTGTAGTAGTAATGGTGTGAAAATGGCTATTCGGAACCACAAATATTGATTTATAAAAGGCGGACGATTTCGTCCGCTTAGAGTAATGAGTTAAAAATCGTAAAAGTTCTTGATAAAACTCCATCCAACCAATATGATTCAATGTTTATAGTAGTAATGGTGTCAAAATGCCTTTTCAGAACCACAAATATTGATTTCGAAAAGGCGGACGATTTCGTCCGCTTAGAGTAATGAGTTAAAAATCGTAAAAGATCTTGATAAAACTCCATGCAACCAATATGATTCAATAAATATAGTAGTAATGGTGTTAAAATGGCTATTCGGAACCACAAATATTAATTTATAAAAGGAGGACGATTTCGTCCGCTTAGAGTAATGAGTTAAAAATCGTAAAAGTTCTTAATAAAACTCCATGCAACCAATATGATTCAATGTTTATAGTAGTAATGGTGTCAAAATGGCTATTCGGAACCACAAATATTTATTTCGAAAAGGCTGACGATTTCGTCCGCTTAGAGTAATGAGTTAAAAATCGTAAAAGTTCTTGATAACACTCCATGCAACCAATATGAATGTTTGTAGTAGTAATGGTGTCAAAATGGCTATTCGGAACCACAAATATTGATTTATAAAAGGCGGACGATTTCGTCCGCTTAGAGTAATGAGTTAAAAATCGTAAAAGTTCTTGATAAAACTCCATGCAACCAATATGATTCAATGTTTATAGTAGTAATGGTGTCAAACTGGCTATTCGGAACCACAAATATTGATTTCGAAAAGGCGGACGATTTCGTCCGCTTAGAGTAATGAGTTAAAAATCGTAAAAGTTTTTGATAAAACTCCATGCAACTAATATGATTCAATGTTTGTAGTAGTAATGGTGTGAAAATGGCTATTTGGAACCACAAATATTGATTTATAAAAGGCGGACGATTTCGTCCGCTTAGAGTAATGAGTTAAAAATCATAAAAGTTCTTGATAAAACTCCATGCAACCAATATGATTCAATGTTTATAGTAGTAATGGTGTCAAAATGGCTATTCAGAACCACAAATATTGATTTCAAAAAGGCGGACGATTTCGTCCGCTTAGAGTAATGAGTTAAAAATCGTAAAAGTTCTTGATAAAACTCCATGCAACCAATATGATTCAATGTTTATAGTAGTAATGGTGTCAAAATGGCTATTCAGAACCACAAATATTGATTTATAAAAGGCGGACGATTTCGTCCGCTTAGAGTAATGAGTTAAAAATCGTAAAAGTTCTTGATAAAACTCCATGAAACCTATATGATTCAATGTTTATAGTAGTAATGGTGTCAAAATGGCTATTCAGAACCACAAATATTGATTTCGAAAAGGCGGATGATTTCGTCCGCTTAGAGTAATGAGTTAAAAATCGTAAAAGTTAATGATAACACTCCATGCAACCAATATGATTCAATGTTTGTAGTACTAATGGTGTCAAAATGGCTATTCGGAACCACAAATATTGATTTATAAAAGGCGGACGATTTCGTCCGCTTAGAGTAATTAGTTAAAAATCGTAAAAGTTCTTGATAAAACTCCAACCAACCAATATGATTCAATGTTTATAGTAGTAATGGTGTCAAAATGGCTATTCGAAACCACAAATATTGATTTCGAAAAGGCGGACGATTTCGTCCGCTTAGAGTAATTAGTTAAAATTCGTAAAAGTTCTTGATAAAACTCCATGCAACCAATATGATTCAATGTTTATAGTAGTAATGGTGTCAAAATGGCTATTCGGAACCACAAATATTGATTTCGAAAAGGTGGACGATTTCGTCCGCTTAGAGTAATGAGTTAAAAATCGTAAAAGTTTTTGATAAAACTCCATGCAACTAATATGATTCAATGTTTGTAGTAGTAATGGTGTGAAAATGGCTATTCGGAACCACAAATATTGATTTATAAAAGGCGGACGATTTCGTCCGCTTAGAGTAATGAGTTAAAAATCGTAAAAGTTCTTGATAAAACTCCATCCAACCAATATGATTCAATGTTTATAGTAGTAATGGTGTCAAAATGCCTTTTCAGAACCACAAATATTGATTTCGAAAAGGCGGACGATTTCGTCCGCTTAGAGTAATGAGTTAAAAATCGTAAAAGATCTTGATAAAACTCCATGCAACCAATATGATTCAATAAATATAGTAGTAATGGTGTTAAAATGGCTATTCGGAACCACAAATATTAATTTATAAAAGGAGGACGATTTCGTCCGCTTAGAGTAATGAGTTAAAAATCGTAAAAGTTCTTAATAAAACTCTATGCAACCAATATGATTCAATGTTTATAGTAGTAATGGTGTCAAAATGGCTATTCGGAACCACAAATATTTATTTCGAAAAGGCGGACGATTTCGTCCGCTTAGAGTAATGAGTTAAAAATCGTAAAAGTTCTTGATAACACTCCATGCAACCAATATGAATGTTTGTAGTAGTAATGGTGTCAAAATGGCTATTCGGAACCACAAATATTGATTTATAAAAGGCGGACGATTTCGTCCGCTTAGAGTAATGAGTTAAAAATCGTAAAAGTTCTTGATAAAACTCCATGCAACCAATATGATTCAATGTTTATAGTAGTAATGGTGTCAAAATGGCTATTCAGAACCACAAATATTGATTTCAAAAAGGCGGACGATTTCGTCCGCTTAGAGTAATGAGTTAAAAATTGTAAAAGTTCTTGATAAAACTCCATGCAACCAATATGATTCAATGTTTATAGTAGTAATGGTGTCAAAATGGCTATTCAGAAGCACAAATATTGATTTCGAAAAGGCGGACGATTTCGTCCGCTTAGAGTAATGAGTTAAAAATCGTAAAAGTTCTTGATAACACTCCATGCAACCAATATGATTCAATGTTTGTAGTACTAATGGTGTCAAAATGGCTATTCGGAACCACAAATATTGATTTATAAAAGGCGGACGATTTCGTCCGCTTAGAGTAATGAGTTAAAAATCGTAAAAGTTCTTGATAAAACTCCAAGCAACCAATATGATTCAATGTTTATAGTAGTAATGGTGTCAAAATGGCTATTCGAAACCACAAATATTGATTTCGAAAAGGCGGACGATTTCGTCCGCTTAGAGTAATTAGTTAAAAATCGTAAAAGTTCTTGATAAAACTCCATGCAACCAATATGATTCAATGTTTATAGTAGTAATGGTGTCAAAATGGCTATTCAGAACCACAAATATTGATTTCAAAAAGGCGGACGATTTCGTCCGCTTAGAGTAATGAGTTAAAAATCGTAAAAGTTCTTGATAAAACTCCATGCAACCAATATGATTCAATGTTTATAGTAGTAATGGTGTCAAAATGGCTATTCAAAAGCACAAATATTGATTTCGAAAAGGCGGACGATTTCGTCCGCTTAGAGTAATGAGTTAAAAATCGTAAAAGTTCTTGATAACACTCCATGCAACCAATATGATTCAATGTTTGTAGTACTAATGGTGTGAAAATGGCTATTCGGAACCACAAATATTGATTTATAAAAGGCGGACGATTTCGTCCGCTTAGAGTAATGAGTTAAAAATCGTAAAAGTTCTTGATAAAACTCCAAGCAACCAATATGATTCAATGTTTATAGTAGTAATGGTGTCAAAATGGCTATTCGAAACCACAAATATTGATTTCGAAAAGGCGGACGATTTCGTCCGCTTAGAGTAATTAGTTAAAAATCGTAAAAGTTCTTGATAAAACTCCATGCAACCAATATGATTCAATGTTTATAGTAGTAATGGTGTCAAAATGGCTATTCGGAAGCACAAATATTGATTTCGAAAAGGCGGACGATTTCGTCCGCTTAGAGTAATGAGTTAAAAATCGTAAAAGTTCTTGATAACACTCCATGCAACCAATATGATTAAATGTTTGTAGTACTAATGGTGTCAAAATGGCTATTCGGAACCACAAATATTGATTTATAAAAGGCGGACGATTTCGTCCGCTTAGAGTAATGAGTTAAAAATCGTAAAAGTTCTTGATAAAACTCCAAGCAACCAATATGATTCAATGTTTATAGTAGTAATGGTGTCAAAATGGCTATTCGAAACCACAAATATTGATTTCGAAAAGGCGGACGATTTCGTCCGCTTAGAGTAATTAGTTAAAAATCGTAAAAGTTCTTGATAAAACTCCATGCAACCAATATGATTCAATGTTTATAGTAGTAATGGTGTCAAAATGGCTATTCAGAACCACAAATATTGATTTCAAAAAGGCGGACGATTTCGTCCGCTTAGAGTAATGAGTTAAAAATCGTAAAAGTTCTTGATAAAACTCCATGCAACCAATATGATTCAATGTTTATAGTAGTAATGGTGTCAAAATGGCTATTCAAAAGCACAAATATTGATTTCGAAAAGGCGGACGATTTCGTCCGCTTAGAGTAATGAGTTAAAAATCGTAAAAGTTCTTGATAACACTCCATGCAACCAATATGATTCAATGTTTGTAGTACTAATGGTGTGAAAATGGCTATTCGGAACCACAAATATTGATTTATAAAAGGCGGACGATTTCGTCCGCTTAGAGTAATGAGTTAAAAATCGTAAAAGTTCTTGATAAAACTCCAAGCAACCAATATGATTCAATGTTTATAGTAGTAATGGTGTCAAAATGGCTATTCGAAACCACAAATATTGATTTCGAAAAGGCGGACGATTTCGTCCGCTTAGAGTAATTAGTTAAAAATCGTAAAAGTTCTTGATAAAACTCCATGCAACCAATATGATTCAATGTTTATAGTAGTAATGGTGTCAAAATGGCTATTCGGAAGCACAAATATTGATTTCGAAAAGGCGGACGATTTCGTCCGCTTAGAGTAATGAGTTAAAAATCGTAAAAGTTCTTGATAACACTCCATGCAACCAATATGATTAAATGTTTGTAGTACTAATGGTGTCAAAATGGCTATTCGGAACCACAAATATTGATTTATAAAAGGCGAACGATTTCGTCCGCTTAGAGTAATGAGTTAAAAATCGTAAAAGTTCTTGATAAAACTCCAAGCAACCAATATGATTCAATGTTTATAGTAGTAATGGTGTCAAAATGGCTATTCGAAACCACAAATATTGATTTCGAAAAGGCGGACGATTTCGTCCGCTTAGAGTAATTAGTTAAAAATCGTAAAAGTTCTTGATAAAACTCCATGCAACCAATATGATTCAATGTTTATAGTAGTAATGGTGTCAAAATGGCTATTCGGAACCACAAATATTGATTTTGAAAAGGCGGACGATTTCGTCCGCTTAGAGTAATGAGTTAAAAATGGTAAAAGTTTTTGATAAAACTCCATGCAACTAATATGATTCAATGTTTGTAGTAGTAATGGTGTGAAAATGGCTATTCTGAACCACAAATATTGATTTATAAAAGGCGGACGATTTCGTCCGCTTAGAGTAATGAGTTAAAAATCGTAAAAGTTCTTGATAAAACTCCATGCAACCAATATGATTCAATGTTTATAGTAGTAATGGTGTCAAAATGGCTATTCAGAACCACAAATATTGATTTATAAAAGGCGGACGATTTCGTCCGCTTAGAGTAATGAGTAAAAATCGTAAAAGTTCTTGATAAAACTCCATGCAACCAATATGATTCAATGTTTATAGTAGTAATGGTGTCAAAATGGCTATTCAGAACCACAAATATTGATTTCGAAAAGGCGGATGATTTCGTCCGCTTAGAGTAATGAGTTAAAAATCATAAAAGTTAATGATAACACTCCATGCAACCAATATGATTCAATGTTTGTAGTACTAATGGTGTCAAAATGGCTATTCGGAACCACAAATATTGATTTATAAAAGGCGGACGATTTCGTCCGCTTAGAGTAATTAGTTAAAAATCGTAAAAGTTCTTGATAAAACTCCAAGCAACCAATATGATTCAATGTTTATAGTAGTAATAGTGTCAAAATGGCTATTCGAAACCACAAATATTGATTTCGAAAAGGCGGACGATTTCGTCCGCTTAGAGTAATTAGTTAAAAATCGTAAAAGTTCTTGATAAAACTCCATGCAACCAATATGATTCAATGTTTATAGTAGTAATGGTGTCAAAATGGCTATTCGGAACCACAAATATTGATTTCGAAAAGGTGGACGATTTCGTCCGCTTAGAGTAATGAGTTAAAAATCGTAAAAGTTTTTGATAAAACTCCATGCAACTAATATGATTCAATGTTTGTAGTAGTAATGGTGTGAAAATGGCTATTCGGAACCACAAATATTGATTTATAAAAGGCGGACGATTTCGTCCGCTTAGAGTAATGAGTTAAAAATCGTAAAAGTTCTTGATAAAACTCCATCCAACCAATATGATTCAATGTTTATAGTAGTAATGGTGTCAAAATGCCTTTTCAGAACCACAAATATTGATTTCGAAAAGGCGGACGATTTCGTCCGCTTAGAGTAATGAGTTAAAAATCGTAAAAGATCTTGATAAAACTCCATGCAACCAATATGATTCAATAAATATAGTAGTAATGGTGTTAAAATGGCTATTCGGAACCACAAATATTAATTTATAAAAGGAGGACGATTTCGTCCGCTTAGAGTAATGAGTTAAAAATCGTAAAAGTTCTTAATAAAACTCCATGCAACCAATATGATTCAATGTTTATAGTAGTAATGGTGTCAAAATGGCTATTCGGAACCACAAATATTGATTTCGAAAAGGCGGACGATTTCGTCCGCTTAGAGTAATGAGTTAAAAATCGTAAAAGTTCTTGATAACACTCCATGCAACCAATATGAATGTTTGTAGTAGTAATGGTGTCAAAATGGCTATTCGGAACCACAAATATTGATTTATAAAAGGCGGACGATTTTGTCCGCTTAGAGTAATGAGTTAAAAATCGTAAAAGTTCTTGATAAAACTCCATGCAACCAATATGATTCAATGTTTATAGTAGTAATGGTGTCAAACTTGCTATTCGGAACCACAAATATTGATTTCGAAAAGGCAAATGATTTCGTCCGCTTAGAGTAATGAGTTAAAAATCGTAAAAGTTTTTGATAAAACTCCATGCAACTAATATGATTCAATGTTTGTAGTAGTAATGGTGTGAAAATGGCTATTCGGAACCACAAATATTGATTTATAAAAGGCGGACGATTTCGTCCGCTTAGAGTAATGAGTTAAAAATCGTAAAAGTTCTTGATAAAACTCCATGCAACCAATATGATTCAATGTTTATAGTAGTAATGGTGTCAAAATGGCTATTCAGAACCACAAATATTGATTTCAAAAAGGCGGACGATTTCGTCCGCTTAGAGTAATGAGTTAAAAATCGTAAAAGTTTTTGATAAAACTCCATGCAACCAATATGATTCAATGTTTATAGTAGTAATGGTGTCAAAATGGCTATTCAGAAGCACAAATATTGATTTCGAAAAGGCGGACGATTTCGTCCGCTTAGAGTAATGAGTTAAAAATCGTAAAAGTTCTTGATAACACTCCATGCAACCAATATGATTCAATGTTTGTAGTACTAATGGTGTCAAAATGGCTATTCGGAACCACAAATATTGATTTCGAAAAGGCGGACGATTTCGTCCGCTTAGAGTAATGAGTTAAAAATCGTAAAAGTTTTTGATAAAACTCCATGCAACTAATATGATTCAATGTTTGTAGTAGTAATGGTGTGAAAATGGCTATTCGGAACCACAAATATTGATTTATAAAAGGCGGACGATTTCGTCCGCTTAGAGTAATGAGTTAAAAATCGTAAAAGTTCTTGATAAAACTCCAAGCAACCAATATGATTCAATGTTTATAGTAGTAATAGTGTCAAAATGGCTATTCGAAACCACAAATATTGATTTCGAAAAGGCGGACGATTTCGTCCGCTTAGAGTAATTAGTTAAAAATCGTAAAAGTTCTTGATAAAACTCCATGCAACCAATATGATTCAATGTTTATAGTAGTAATGGTGTCAAAATGGCTATTCGGAACCACAAATATTGATTTCGAAAAGGTGGACGATTTCGTCCGCTTAGAGTAATGAGTTAAAAATCGTAAAAGTTTTTGATAAAACTCCATGCAACTAATATGATTCAATGTTTGTAGTAGTAATGGTGTGAAAATGGCTATTCGGAACCACAAATATTGATTTATAAAAGGCGGACGATTTCGTCCGCTTAGAGTAATGAGTTAAAAATCGTAAAAGTTCTTGATAAAACTCCATCCAACCAATATGATTCAATGTTTATAGTAGTAATGGTGTCAAAATGCCTTTTCAGAACCACAAATATTGATTTCGAAAAGGCGGACGATTTCGTCCGCTTAGAGTAATGAGTTAAAAATCGTAAAAGATCTTGATAAAACTCCATGCAACCAATATGATTCAATAAATATAGTAGTAATGGTGTTAAAATGGCTATTCGGAACCACAAATATTAATTTATAAAAGGAGGACGATTTCGTCCGCTTAGAGTAATGAGTTAAAAATCGTAAAAGTTCTTAATAAAACTCCATGCAACCAATATGATTCAATGTTTATAGTAGTAATGGTGTCAAAATGGCTATTCGGAACCACAAATATTGATTTCGAAAAGGCGGACGATTTCGTCCGCTTAGAGTAATGAGTTAAAAATCGTAAAAGTTCTTGATAACACTCCATGCAACCAATATGAATGTTTGTAGTAGTAATGGTGTCAAAATGGCTATTCGGAACCACAAATATTGATTTATAAAAGGCGGACGATTTTGTCCGCTTAGAGTAATGAGTTAAAAATCGTAAAAGTTCTTGATAAAACTCCATGCAACCAATATGATTCAATGTTTATAGTAGTAATGGTGTCAAACTGGCTATTCGGAACCACAAATATTGATTTCGAAAAGGCAAATGATTTCGTCCGCTTAGAGTAATGAGTTAAAAATTGTAAAAGTTTTTGATAAAACTCCATGCAACTAATATGATTCAATGTTTGTAGTAGTAATGGTGTGAAAATGGCTATTCGGAACCACAAATATTGATTTCGAAAAGGCAAATGATTTCGTCCGCTTAGAGTAATGAGTTAAAAATCGTAAAAGTTTTTGATAAAACTCCATGCAACTAATATGATTCAATGTTTGTAGTAGTAATGGTGTGAAAATGGCTATTCGGAACCACAAATATTGATTTATAAAAGGCGGACGATTTCGTCCGCTTAGAGTAATGAGTTAAAAATCGTAAAAGTTCTTGATAAAACTCCATGCAACCAATATGATTCAATGTTTATAGTAGTAATGGTGTCAAAATGGCTATTCAGAACCACAAATATTGATTTCAAAAAGGCGGACGATTTCGTCCGCTTAGAGTAATGAGTTAAAAATCGTAAAAGTTTTTGATAAAACTCCATGCAACCAATATGATTCAATGTTTATAGTAGTAATGGTGTCAAAATGGCTATTCAGAAGCACAAATATTGATTTCGAAAAGGCGGACGATTTCGTCCGCTTAGAGTAATGAGTTAAAAATCGTAAAAGTTCTTGATAACACTCCATGCAACCAATATGATTCAATGTTTGTAGTACTAATGGTGTCAAAATGGCTATTCGGAACCACAAATATTGATTTCGAAAAGGCGGACGATTTCGTCCGCTTAGAGTAATGAGTTAAAAATCGTAAAAGTTTTTGATAAAACTCCATGCAACTAATATGATTCAATGTTTGTAGTAGTAATGGTGTGAAAATGGCTATTCGGAACCACAAATATTGATTTATAAAAGGCGGACGATTTCGTCCGCTTAGAGTAATGAGTTAAAAATCGTAAAAGTTCTTGATAAAACTCCAAGCAACCAATATGATTCAATGTTTATAGTAGTAATAGTGTCAAAATGGCTATTCGAAACCACAAATATTGATTTCGAAAAGGCGGACGATTTCGTCCGCTTAGAGTAATTAGTTAAAAATCGTAAAAGTTCTTGATAAAACTCCATGCAACCAATATGATTCAATGTTTATAGTAGTAATGGTGTCAAAATGGCTATTCGGAACCACAAATATTGATTTCGAAAAGGTGGACGATTTCGTCCGCTTAGAGTAATGAGTTAAAAATCGTAAAAGTTTTTGATAAAACTCCATGCAACTAATATGATTCAATGTTTGTAGTAGTAATGGTGTGAAAATGGCTATTCGGAACCACAAATATTGATTTATAAAAGGCGGACGATTTCGTCCGCTTAGAGTAATGAGTTAAAAATCGTAAAAGTTCTTGATAAAACTCCATCCAACCAATATGATTCAATGTTTATAGTAGTAATGGTGTCAAAATGCCTTTTCAGAACCACAAATATTGATTTCGAAAAGGCGGACGATTTCGTCCGCTTAGAGTAATGAGTTAAAAATCGTAAAAGATCTTGATAAAACTCCATGCAACCAATATGATTCAATAAATATAGTAGTAATGGTGTTAAAATGGCTATTCGGAACCACAAATATTAATTTATAAAAGGAGGACGATTTCGTCCGCTTAGAGTAATGAGTTAAAAATCGTAAAAGTTCTTAATAAAACTCCATGCAACCAATATGATTCAATGTTTATAGTAGTAATGGTGTCAAAATGGCTATTCGGAACCACAAATATTGATTTCGAAAAGGCGGACGATTTCGTCCGCTTAGAGTAATGAGTTAAAAATCGTAAAAGTTCTTGATAACACTCCATGCAACCAATATGAATGTTTGTAGTAGTAATGGTGTCAAAATGGCTATTCGGAACCACAAATATTGATTTATAAAAGGCGGACGATTTTGTCCGCTTAGAGTAATGAGTTAAAAATCGTAAAAGTTCTTGATAAAACTCCATGCAACCAATATGATTCAATGTTTATAGTAGTAATGGTGTCAAACTGGCTATTCGGAACCACAAATATTGATTTCGAAAAGGCAAATGATTTCGTCCGCTTAGAGTAATGAGTTAAAAATTGTAAAAGTTTTTGATAAAACTCCATGCAACTAATATGATTCAATGTTTGTAGTAGTAATGGTGTGAAAATGGCTATTCGGAACCACAAATATTGATTTATAAAAGGCGGACGATTTCGTCCGCTTAGAGTAATGAGTTAAAAATCGTAAAAGTTTTTGATAAAACTCCATGCAACCAATATGATTCAATGTTTATAGTAGTAATGGTGTCAAAATGGCTATTCAGAAGCACAAATATTGATTTCGAAAAGGCGGACGATTTCGTCCGCTTAGAGTAATGAGTTAAAAATCGTAAAAGTTCTTGATAACACTCCATGCAACCAATATGATTCAATGTTTGTAGTACTAATGGTGTCAAAATGGCTATTCGGAACCACAAATATTGATTTATAAAAGGCGGATGATTTCGTCCGCTTAGAGTAATGAGTTAAAAATCGTAAAAGTTCTTGATAAAACTCCAAGCAACCAATATGATTCAATGTTTATAGTAGTAATGGTGTCAAAATGGCTATTCGAAACCACAAATATTGATTTCGAAAGTAATTAGTTAAAAATCGTAAAAGTTCTTGATAAAACTCCATGCAACTAATATGATTCAATGTTTATAGTAGTAATGGTGTCAAAATGGCTATTCGGAACCACAAATATTGATTTTGAAAAGGCGGACGATTTCGTCCGCTTAGAGTAATTAGTTAAAAATCGTAAAAGTTCTTGATAAAACTCCATGCAACCAATATGATTCAATGTTTATAGTAGTAATGGTGTCAAAATGGCTAATCGGAACCACAAATATTGATTTCGAAAAGGCGGACGATTTCGTCCGCTTAGAGTAATTAGTTAAAAATCGTAAAAGTTCTTGATCAAACTCCATGCAACCAATATGATTCAATGTTTATAGTAGTAATGGTGTCAAAATGGCTATTCGGAACCACAAATATTGATTTCGAAAAGGCGGACGATTTCGTCCGCTTAGAGTAATGAGTTAAAAATCGTAAAAGTTCTTGATAACACTCCATGCAACCAATATGATTCAATGTTTGTAGTAGTAATGGTGTGAAAATGGCTATTCCGAACCACAAATATTGATTTCAAAAAGGCGGACGATTTCGTCCGCTTAGAGTAATGAGTTAAAAATCGTAAAAGTTTTTGATAAAACTCCATGCAACCAATATGATTCAATGTTTATAGTAGTAATGGTGTCAAAATGGCTATTCAGAAGCACAAATATTGATTTCGAAAAGGCGGACGATTTCGTCCGCTTAGAGTAATGAGTTAAAAATCGTAAAAGTTCTTGATAACACTCCATGCAACCAATATGATTCAATGTTTGTAGTACTAATGGTGTCAAAATGGCTATTCGGAACCACAAATATTGATTTATAAAAGGCGGATGATTTCGTCCGCTTAGAGTAATGAGTTAAAAATCGTAAAAGTTCTTGATAAAACTCCAAGCAACCAATATGATTCAATGTTTATAGTAGTAATGGTGTCAAAATGGCTATTCGAAACCACAAATATTGATTTCGAAAGTAATTAGTTAAAAATCGTAAAAGTTCTTGATAAAACTCCATGCAACTAATATGATTCAATGTTTATAGTAGTAATGGTGTCAAAATGGCTATTCGGAACCACAAATATTGATTTTGAAAAGGCGGACGATTTCGTCCGCTTAGAGTAATTAGTTAAAAATCGTAAAAGTTCTTGATAAAACTCCATGCAACCAATATGATTCAATGTTTATAGTAGTAATGGTGTCAAAATGGCTAATCGGAACCACAAATATTGATTTCGAAAAGGCGGACGATTTCGTCCGCTTAGAGTAATTAGTTAAAAATCGTAAAAGTTCTTGATCAAACTCCATGCAACCAATATGATTCAATGTTTATAGTAGTAATGGTGTCAAAATGGCTATTCGGAACCACAAATATTGATTTATAAAAGGCGGATGATTTCGTCCGCTTAGAGTAATGAGTTAAAAATCGTAAAAGTTCTTGATAAAACTCCAAGCAACCAATATGATTCAATGTTTATAGTAGTAATGGTGTCAAAATGGCTATTCGAAACCACAAATATTGATTTCGAAAGTAATTAGTTAAAAATCGTAAAAGTTCTTGATAAAACTCCATGCAACTAATATGATTCAATGTTTATAGTAGTAATGGTGTCAAAATGGCTATTCGGAACCACAAATATTGATTTTGAAAAGGCGGACGATTTCGTCCGCTTAGAGTAATTAGTTAAAAATCGTAAAAGTTCTTGATAAAACTCCATGCAACTAATATGATTCAATGTTTATAGTAGTAATGGTGTCAAAATGGCTATTCGGAACCACAAATATTGATTTTGAAAAGGCGGACGATTTCGTCCGCTTAGAGTAATGAGTTAAAAATCGTAAAAGTTTTTGATAAAACTCCATGCAACCAATATGATTCAATGTTTATAGTAGTAATGGTGTCAAAATGGCTATTCAGAAGCACAAATATTGATTTCGAAAAGGCGGACGATTTCGTCCGCTTAGAGTAATGAGTTAAAAATCGTAAAAGTTCTTGATAACACTCCATGCAACCAATATGATTCAATGTTTGTAGTACTAATGGTGTCAAAATGGCTATTCGGAACCACAAATATTGATTTATAAAAGGCGGATGATTTCGTCCGCTTAGAGTAATGAGTTAAAAATCGTAAAAGTTCTTGATAAAACTCCAAGCAACCAATATGATTCAATGTTTATAGTAGTAATGGTGTCAAAATGGCTATTCGAAACCACAAATATTGATTTCGAAAGTAATTAGTTAAAAATCGTAAAAGTTCTTGATAAAACTCCATGCAACTAATATGATTCAATGTTTATAGTAGTAATGGTGTCAAAATGGCTATTCGGAACCACAAATATTGATTTTGAAAAGGCGGACGATTTCGTCCGCTTAGAGTAATTAGTTAAAAATCGTAAAAGTTCTTGATAAAACTCCATGCAACCAATATGATTCAATGTTTATAGTAGTAATGGTGTCAAAATGGCTAATCGGAACCACAAATATTGATTTCGAAAAGGCGGACGATTTCGTCCGCTTAGAGTAATTAGTTAAAAATCGTAAAAGTTCTTGATCAAACTCCATGCAACCAATATGATTCAATGTTTATAGTAGTAATGGTGTCAAAATGGCTATTCGGAACCACAAATATTGATTTCGAAAAGGCGGACGATTTCGTCCGCTTAGAGTAATGAGTTAAAAATCGTAAAAGTTCTTGATAACACTCCATGCAACCAATATGATTCAATGTTTGTAGTAGTAATGGTGTGAAAATGGCTATTCCGAACCACAAATATTGATTTCAAAAAGGCGGACGATTTCGTCCGCTTAGAGTAATGAGTTAAAAATCGTAAAAGTTTTTGATAAAACTCCATGCAACCAATATGATTCAATGTTTATAGTAGTAATGGTGTCAAAATGGCTATTCAGAAGCACAAATATTGATTTCGAAAAGGCGGACGATTTCGTCCGCTTAGAGTAATGAGTTAAAAATCGTAAAAGTTCTTGATAACACTCCATGCAACCAATATGATTCAATGTTTGTAGTACTAATGGTGTCAAAATGGCTATTCGGAACCACAAATATTGATTTATAAAAGGCGGATGATTTCGTCCGCTTAGAGTAATGAGTTAAAAATCGTAAAAGTTCTTGATAAAACTCCAAGCAACCAATATGATTCAATGTTTATAGTAGTAATGGTGTCAAAATGGCTATTCGAAACCACAAATATTGATTTCGAAAGTAATTAGTTAAAAATCGTAAAAGTTCTTGATAAAACTCCATGCAACTAATATGATTCAATGTTTATAGTAGTAATGGTGTCAAAATGGCTATTCGGAACCACAAATATTGATTTTGAAAAGGCGGACGATTTCGTCCGCTTAGAGTAATTAGTTAAAAATCGTAAAAGTTCTTGATAAAACTCCATGCAACCAATATGATTCAATGTTTATAGTAGTAATGGTGTCAAAATGGCTAATCGGAACCACAAATATTGATTTCGAAAAGGCGGACGATTTCGTCCGCTTAGAGTAATTAGTTAAAAATCGTAAAAGTTCTTGATCAAACTCCATGCAACCAATATGATTCAATGTTTATAGTAGTAATGGTGTCAAAATGGCTATTCGGAACCACAAATATTGATTTCGAAAAGGCGGACGATTTCGTCCGCTTAGAGTAATGAGTTAAAAATCGTAAAAGTTCTTGATAACACTCCATGCAACCAATATGATTCAATGTTTGTAGTACTAATGGTGTCAAAATGGCTATTCGGAACCACAAATATTGATTTATAAAAGGCGGACGATTTCGTCCGCTTAGAGTAATGAGTTAAAAATCGTAAAAGTTCTTGATAAAACTCCAAGCAACCAATATGATTCAATGTTTATAGTAGTAATGGTGTCAAAATGGCTATTCGAAACCACAAATATTGATTTCGAAAAGGCGGACGATTTCGTCCGCTTAGAGTAATTAGTTAAAAATCGTAAAAGTTCTTGATAAAACTCCATGCAACCAATATGATTCAATGTTTATAGTAGTAATGGTGTCAAAATGGCTATTCGGAACCACAAATATTGATTTTGAAAAGGCGGACGATTTCGTCCGCTTAGAGTAATGAGTTAAAAATGGTAAAAGTTTTTGATAAAACTCCATGCAACTAATATGATTCAATGTTTGTAGTAGTAATGGTGTGAAAATGGCTATTCGGAACCACAAATATTGATTTATAAAAGGAGGACGATTTCGTCCGCTTAGAGTAATGAGTTAAAAATCGTAAAAGTTCTTGATAAAACTCCATGCAACCAATATGATTCAATGTTTATAGTAGTAATGGTGTCAAAATGGCTATTCGAAACCACAAATATTGATTTTGAAAAGGCGGACGATTTCGTCCGCTTAGAGTAATTAGTTAAAAATCGTAAAAGTTCTTGATCAAACTCCATGCAACCAATATGATTCAATGTTTATAGTAGTAATGGTGTCAAAATGGCTATTCGGAACCACAAATATTGATTTCGAAAAGGCGGACGATTTCGTCCGCTTAGAGTAATGAGTTAAAAATCGTAAAAGTTCTTGATAACACTCCATGCAACCAATATGATTCAATGTTTGTAGTACTAATGGTGTCAAAATGGCTATTCGGAACCACAAATATTGATTTATAAAAGGCGGACGATTTCGTCCGCTTAGAGTAATGAGTTAAAAATCGTAAAAGTTCTTGATAAAACTCCAAGCAACCAATATGATTCAATGTTTATAGTAGTAATGGTGTCAAAATGGCTATTCGAAACCACAAATATTGATTTCGAAAAGGCGGACGATTTCGTCCGCTTAGAGTAATTAGTTAAAAATCGTAAAAGTTCTTGATAAAACTCCATGCAACCAATATGATTCAATGTTTATAGTAGTAATGGTGTCAAAATGGCTATTCGGAACCACAAATATTGATTTTGAAAAGGCGGACGATTTCGTCCGCTTAGAGTAATGAGTTAAAAATGGTAAAAGTTTTTGATAAAACTCCATGCAACTAATATGATTCAATGTTTGTAGTAGTAATGGTGTGAAAATGGCTATTCGGAACCACAAATATTGATTTATAAAAGGCGGACGATTTCGTCCGCTTAGAGTAATGAGTTAAAAATCGTAAAAGTTCTTGATAAAACTCCATCCAACCAATATGATTCAATGTTTATAGTAGTAATGGTGTCAAAATGCCTTTTCAGAACCACAAATATTGATTTCGAAAAGGCGGACGATTTCGTCCGCTTAGAGTAATGAGTTAAAAATCGTAAAAGATCTTGATAAAACTCCATGCAACCAATATGATTCAATAAATATAGTAGTAATGGTGTTAAAATGGCTATTCGGAACCACAAATATTAATTTATAAAAGGAGGACGATTTCGTCCGCTTAGAGTAATGAGTTAAAAATCGTAAAAGTTCTTAATAAAACTCCATGCAACCAATATGATTCAATGTTTATAGTAGTAATGGTGTCAAAATGGCTATTCGGAACCACAAATATTGATTTCGAAAAGGCGGACGATTTCGTCCGCTTAGAGTAATGAGTTAAAAATCGTAAAAGTACCTTGATAACACTCCATGCAACCAATATGAATGTTTGTAGTAGTAATGGTGTCAAAATGGCTATTCGGAACCACAAATATTGATTTATAAAAGGCGGACGATTTCGTCCGCTTAGAGTAATGAGTTAAAAATCGTAAAAGTTCTTGATAAAACTCCATGCAACCAATATGATTCAATGTTTATAGTAGTAATGGTGTCAAACTGGCTATTCGGAACCACAAATATTGATTTCGAAAAGGCGGATGATTTCGTCCGCTTAGAGTAATGAGTTAAAAATCGTAAAAGTTCTTGATAAAACTCCAAGCAACCAATATGATTCAATGTTTATAGTAGTAATGGTGTCAAAATGGCTATTCGAAACCACAAATATTGATTTCGAAAGTAATTAGTTAAAAATCGTAAAAGTTCTTGATAAAACTCCATGCAACTAATATGATTCAATGTTTATAGTAGTAATGGTGTCAAAATGGCTATTCGGAACCACAAATATTGATTTTGAAAAGGCGGACGATTTCGTCCGCTTAGAGTAATTAGTTAAAAATCGTAAAAGTTCTTGATAAAACTCCATGCAACCAATATGATTCAATGTTTATAGTAGTAATGGTGTCAAAATGGCTAATCGGAACCACAAATATTGATTTCGAAAAGGCGGACGATTTCGTCCGCTTAGAGTAATTAGTTAAAAATCGTAAAAGTTCTTGATCAAACTCCATGCAACCAATATGATTCAATGTTTATAGTAGTAATGGTGTCAAAATGGCTATTCGGAACCACAAATATTGATTTCGAAAAGGCGGACGATTTCGTCCGCTTAGAGTAATGAGTTAAAAATCGTAAAAGTTCTTGATAACACTCCATGCAACCAATATGATTCAATGTTTGTAGTACTAATGGTGTCAAAATGGCTATTCGGAACCACAAATATTGATTTATAAAAGGCGGACGATTTCGTCCGCTTAGAGTAATGAGTTAAAAATCGTAAAAGTTCTTGATAAAACTCCAAGCAACCAATATGATTCAATGTTTATAGTAGTAATGGTGTCAAAATGGCTATTCGAAACCACAAATATTGATTTCGAAAAGGCGGACGATTTCGTCCGCTTAGAGTAATTAGTTAAAAATCGTAAAAGTTCTTGATAAAACTCCATGCAACCAATATGATTCAATGTTTATAGTAGTAATGGTGTCAAAATGGCTATTCGGAACCACAAATATTGATTTTGAAAAGGCGGACGATTTCGTCCGCTTAGAGTAATGAGTTAAAAATGGTAAAAGTTTTTGATAAAACTCCATGCAACTAATATGATTCAATGTTTGTAGTAGTAATGGTGTGAAAATGGCTATTCGGAACCACAAATATTGATTTATAAAAGGAGGACGATTTCGTCCGCTTAGAGTAATGAGTTAAAAATCGTAAAAGTTCTTGATAAAACTCCATGCAACCAATATGATTCAATGTTTATAGTAGTAATGGTGTCAAAATGGCTATTCGAAACCACAAATATTGATTTTGAAAAGGCGGACGATTTCGTCCGCTTAGAGTAATTAGTTAAAAATCGTAAAAGTTCTTGATCAAACTCCATGCAACCAATATGATTCAATGTTTATAGTAGTAATGGTGTCAAAATGGCTATTCGGAACCACAAATATTGATTTCGAAAAGGCGGACGATTTCGTCCGCTTAGAGTAATGAGTTAAAAATCGTAAAAGTTCTTGATAACACTCCATGCAACCAATATGATTCAATGTTTGTAGTACTAATGGTGTCAAAATGGCTATTCGGAACCACAAATATTGATTTATAAAAGGCGGACGATTTCGTCCGCTTAGAGTAATGAGTTAAAAATCGTAAAAGTTCTTGATAAAACTCCAAGCAACCAATATGATTCAATGTTTATAGTAGTAATGGTGTCAAAATGGCTATTCGAAACCACAAATATTGATTTCGAAAAGGCGGACGATTTCGTCCGCTTAGAGTAATTAGTTAAAAATCGTAAAAGTTCTTGATAAAACTCCATGCAACCAATATGATTCAATGTTTATAGTAGTAATGGTGTCAAAATGGCTATTCGGAACCACAAATATTGATTTTGAAAAGGCGGACGATTTCGTCCGCTTAGAGTAATGAGTTAAAAATGGTAAAAGTTTTTGATAAAACTCCATGCAACTAATATGATTCAATGTTTGTAGTAGTAATGGTGTGAAAATGGCTATTCGGAACCACAAATATTGATTTATAAAAGGCGGACGATTTCGTCCGCTTAGAGTAATGAGTTAAAAATCGTAAAAGTTCTTGATAAAACTCCATCCAACCAATATGATTCAATGTTTATAGTAGTAATGGTGTCAAAATGCCTTTTCAGAACCACAAATATTGATTTCGAAAAGGCGGACGATTTCGTCCGCTTAGAGTAATGAGTTAAAAATCGTAAAAGATCTTGATAAAACTCCATGCAACCAATATGATTCAATAAATATAGTAGTAATGGTGTTAAAATGGCTATTCGGAACCACAAATATTAATTTATAAAAGGAGGACGATTTCGTCCGCTTAGAGTAATGAGTTAAAAATCGTAAAAGTTCTTAATAAAACTCCATGCAACCAATATGATTCAATGTTTATAGTAGTAATGGTGTCAAAATGGCTATTCGGAACCACAAATATTGATTTCGAAAAGGCGGACGATTTCGTCCGCTTAGAGTAATGAGTTAAAAATCGTAAAAGTACCTTGATAACACTCCATGCAACCAATATGAATGTTTGTAGTAGTAATGGTGTCAAAATGGCTATTCGGAACCACAAATATTGATTTATAAAAGGCGGACGATTTCGTCCGCTTAGAGTAATGAGTTAAAAATCGTAAAAGTTCTTGATAAAACTCCATGCAACCAATATGATTCAATGTTTATAGTAGTAATGGTGTCAAACTGGCTATTCGGAACCACAAATATTGATTTCGAAAAGGCAAACGATTTCGTCCGCTTAGAGTAATGAGTTAAAAATCGTAAAAGTTTTTGATAAAACTCCATGCAACTAATATGATTCAATGTTTGTAGTAGTAATGGTGTGAAAATGGCTATTCGGAACCACAAATATTGATTTATAAAAGGCGGACGATTTCGTCCGCTTAGAGTAATGAGTTAAAAATCGTAAAAGTTCTTGATAAAACTCCAAGCAACCAATATGATTCAATGTTCATAGTAATAATGGTGTCAAAATGGCTATTCGAAACCACAAATATTGATTTCGAAAAGGCGGACGATTTCGTCCGCTTAGAGTAATTAGTTAAAAATCGTAAAAGTTCTTGATAAAACTCCATGCAACCAATATGATTCAATGTTTATAGTAGTAATGGTGTCAAAATGGCTATTCGAAACCACAAATATTGATTTCGAAAAGGCGGACGATTTCGTCCGCTTAGAGTAATTAGTTAAAAATCGTAAAAGTTCTTGATAAAACTCCATGCAACCAATATGATTCAATGTTTATAGTAGTAATGGTGTCAAAATGGCTATTCGGAACCACAAATATTGATTTTGAAAAGGCGGACGATTTCGTCCGCTTAGAGTAATGAGTTAAAAATGGTAAAAGTTTTTGATAAAACTCCATGCAACTAATATGATTCAATGTTTGTAGTAGTAATGGTGTGAAAATGGCTATTCGGAACCACAAATATTGATTTATAAAAGGCGGACGATTTCGTCCGCTTAGAGTAATGAGTTAAAAATCGTAAAAGTTCTTGATAAAACTCCATGCAACCAATATGATTCAATGTTTATAGTAGTAATGGTGTCAAAATGGCTATTCGAAACCACAAATATTGATTTTGAAAAGGCAAACGATTTCGTCCGCTTAGAGTAATTAGTTAAAAATCGTAAAAGTTCTTGATCAAACTCCATGCAACCAATATGATTCAATGTTTATAGTAGTAATGGTGTCAAAATGGCTATTCGGAACCACAAATATTGATTTCGAAAAGGCGGACGATTTCGTCCGCTTAGAGTAATGAGTTAAAAATCGTAAAAGTTCTTGATAACACTCCATGCAACCAATATGATTCAATTTTTGTAGTACTAATGGTGTCAAAATGGCTATTCGGAACCACAAATATTGATTTATAAAAGGCGGACGATTTCGTCCGCTTAGAGTAATGAGTTAAAAATCGTAAAAGTTCTTGATAAAACTCCAAGCAACCAATATGATTCAATGTTTATAGTAGTAATGGTGTCAAAATGGCTATTCGAAACCACAAATATTGATTTCGAAAAGGCGGACGATTTCGTCCGCTTAGAGTAATTAGTTAAAAATCGTAAAAGTTCTTGATAAAACTCCATGCAACCAATATGATTCAATGTTTATAGTAGTAATGGTGTCAAAATGGCTATTCGGAACCACAAATATTGATTTTGAAAAGGCGGACGATTTCGTCCGCTTAGAGTAATGAGTTAAAAATGGTAAAAGTTTTTGATAAAACTCCATGCAACTAATATGATTCAATGTTTGTAGTAGTAATGGTGTGAAAATGGCTATTCGGAACCACAAATATTGATTTATAAAAGGCGGACGATTTCGTCCGCTTAGAGTAATGAGTTAAAAATCGTAAAAGTTCTTGATAAAACTCCATCCAACCAATATGATTCAATGTTTATAGTAGTAATGGTGTCAAAATGCCTTTTCAGAACCACAAATATTGATTTCGAAAAGGCGGACGATTTCGTCCGCTTAGAGTAATGAGTTAAAAATCGTAAAAGATCTTGATAAAACTCCATGCAACCAATATGATTCAATAAATATAGTAGTAATGGTGTTAAAATGGCTATTCGGAACCACAAATATTAATTTATAAAAGGAGGACGATTTCGTCCGCTTAGAGTAATGAGTTAAAAATCGTAAAAGTTCTTAATAAAACTCCATGCAACCAATATGATTCAATGTTTATAGTAGTAATGGTGTCAAAATGGCTATTCGGAACCACAAATATTGATTTCGAAAAGGCGGACGATTTCGTCCGCTTAGAGTAATGAGTTAAAAATCGTAAAAGTACCTTGATAACACTCCATGCAACCAATATGAATGTTTGTAGTAGTAATGGTGTCAAAATGGCTATTCGGAACCACAAATATTGATTTATAAAAGGCGGACGATTTCGTCCGCTTAGAGTAATGAGTTAAAAATCGTAAAAGTTCTTGATAAAACTCCATGCAACCAATATGATTCAATGTTTATAGTAGTAATGGTGTCAAACTGGCTATTCGGAACCACAAATATTGATTTCGAAAAGGCAAACGATTTCGTCCGCTTAGAGTAATGAGTTAAAAATCGTAAAAGTTTTTGATAAAACTCCATGCAACTAATATGATTCAAAGTTTGTAGTAGTAATGGTGTGAAAATGGCTATTCGGAACCACAAATATTGATTTATAAAAGGCGGACGATTTCGTCCGCTTAGAGTAATGAGTTAAAAATCGTAAAAGTTCTTGATAAAACTCCAAGCAACCAATATGATTCAATGTTCATAGTAGTAATGGTGTCAAAATGGCTATTCGAAACCACAAATATTGATTTCGAAAAGGCGGACGATTTCGTCCGCTTAGAGTAATTAGTTAAAAATCGTAAAAGTTCTTGATAAAACTCCATGCAACCAATATGATTCAATGTTTATAGTAGTAATGGTGTCAAAATGGCTATTCGAAACCACAAATATTGATTTCGAAAAGGCGGACGATTTCGTCCGCTTAGAGTAATTAGTTAAAAATCGTAAAAGTTCTTGATAAAACTCCATGCAACCAATATGATTCAATGTTTATAGTAGTAATGGTGTCAAAATGGCTATTCGGAACCACAAATATTGATTTTGAAAAGGCGGACGATTTCGTCCGCTTAGAGTAATGAGTTAAAAATGGTAAAAGTTTTTGATAAAACTCCATGCAACTAATATGATTCAATGTTTGTAGTAGTAATGGTGTGAAAATGGCTATTCGGAACCACAAATATTGATTTATAAAAGGCGGACGATTTCGTCCGCTTAGAGTAATGAGTTAAAAATCGTAAAAGTTCTTGATAAAACTCCATGCAACCAATATGATTCAATGTTTATAGTAGTAATGGTGTCAAAATGGCTATTCGAAACCACAAATATTGATTTTGAAAAGGCGGACGATTTCGTCCGCTTAGAGTAATTAGTTAAAAATCGTAAAAGTTCTTGATCAAACTCCATGCAACCAATATGATTCAATGTTTATAGTAGTAATGGTGTCAAAATGGCTATTCGGAACCACAAATATTGATTTCGAAAAGGCGGACGATTTCGTCCGCTTAGAGTAATGAGTTAAAAATCGTAAAAGTTCTTGATAACACTCCATGCAACCAATATGATTCAATGTTTGTAGTACTAATGGTGTCAAAATGGCTATTCGGAACCACAAATATTGATTTATAAAAGGCGGACGATTTCGTCCGCTTAGAGTAATGAGTTAAAAATCGTAAAAGTTCTTGATAAAACTCCAAGCAACCAATATGATTCAATGTTTATAGTAGTAATGGTGTCAAAATGGCTATTCGAAACCACAAATATTGATTTCGAAAAGGCGGACGATTTCGTCCGCTTAGAGTAATTAGTTAAAAATCGTAAAAGTTCTTGATAAAACTCCATGCAACCAATATGATTCAATGTTTATAGTAGTAATGGTGTTAAAATGGCTATTCGGAACCACAAATATTAATTTATAAAAGGAGGACGATTTCGTCCGCTTAGAGTAATGAGTTAAAAATCGTAAAAGTTCTTAATAAAACTCCATGCAACCAATATGATTCAATGTTTATAGTAGTAATGGTGTCAAAATGGCTATTCGGAACCACAAATATTGATTTCGAAAAGGCGGACGATTTCGTCCGCTTAGAGTAATGAGTTAAAAATCGTAAAAGTACCTTGATAACACTCCATGCAACCAATATGAATGTTTGTAGTAGTAATGGTGTCAAAATGGCTATTCGGAACCACAAATATTGATTTATAAAAGGCGGACGATTTCGTCCGCTTAGAGTAATGAGTTAAAAATCGTAAAAGTTCTTGATAAAACTCCATGCAACCAATATGATTCAATGTTTATAGTAGTAATGGTGTCAAACTGGCTATTCGGAACCACAAATATTGATTTCGAAAAGGCAAACGATTTCGTCCGCTTAGAGTAATGAGTTAAAAATCGTAAAAGTTTTTGATAAAACTCCATGCAACTAATATGATTCAATGTTTGTAGTAGTAATGGTGTGAAAATGGCTATTCGGAACCACAAATATTGATTTATAAAAGGCGGACGATTTCGTCCGCTTAGAGTAATGAGTTAAAAATCGTCAAAGTTCTTGATAAAACTCCAAGCAACCAATATGATTCAATGTTCATAGTAGTAATGGTGTCAAAATGGCTATTCGAAACCACAAATATTGATTTCGAAAAGGCGGACGATTTCGTCCGCTTAGAGTAATTAGTTAAAAATCGTAAAAGTTCTTGATAAAACTCCATGCAACCAATATGATTCAATGTTTATAGTAGTAATGGTGTCAAAATGGCTATTCGGAACCACAAATATTGATTTTGAAAAGGCGGACGATTTCGTCCGCTTAGAGTAATGAGTTCAAAATGGTAAAAGTTTTTGATAAAACTCCATGCAACTAATATGATTCAATGTTTGTAGTAGTAATGGTGTGAAAATGGCTATTCGGAACCACAAATATTGATTTATAAAAGGCGGACGATTTCGTCCGCTTAGAGTAATGAGTTAAAAATCGTAAAAGTTCTTGATAAAACTCCATCCAACCAATATGATTCAATGTTTATAGTAGTAATGGTGTCAAAATGCCTTTTCAGAACCACAAATATTGATTTCGAAAAGGCGGACGATTTCGTCCGCTTAGAGTAATGAGTTAAAAATCGTAAAAGATCTTGATAAAACTCCATGCAACCAATATGATTCAATAAATATAGTAGTAATGGTGTTAAAATGGCTATTCGGAACCACAAATATTAATTTATAAAAGGAGGACGATTTCGTCCGCTTAGAGTAATGAGTTAAAAATCGTAAAAGTTCTTAATAAAACTCCATGCAACCAATATGATTCAATGTTTATAGTAGTAATGGTGTCAAAATGGCTATTCGGAACCACAAATATTGATTTCGAAAAGGCGGACGATTTCGTCCGCTTAGAGTAATGAGTTAAAAATCGTAAAAGTACCTTGATAACACTCCATGCAACCAATATGAATGTTTGTAGTAGTAATGGTGTCAAAATGGCTATTCGGAACCACAAATATTGATTTATAAAAGGCGGACGATTTCGTCCGCTTAGAGTAATGAGTTAAAAATCGTAAAAGTTCTTGATAAAACTCCATGCAACCAATATGATTCAATGTTTATAGTAGTAATGGTGTCAAACTGGCTATTCGGAACCACAAATATTGATTTCGAAAAGGCAAACGATTTCGTCCGCTTAGAGTAATGAGTTAAAAATCGTAAAAGTTTTTGATAAAACTCCATGCAACTAATATGATTCAATGTTTGTAGTAGTAATGGTGTGAAAATGGCTATTCGGAACCACAAATATTGATTTATAAAAGGCGGACGATTTCGTCCGCTTAGAGTAATGAGTTAAAAATCGTAAAAGTTCTTGATAAAACTCCATGCAACCAATATGATTCAATGTTTATAGTAGTAATGGTGTCAAAATGGCTATTCAGAACCACAAATATTGATTTCAAAAAGGCGGACGATTTCGTCCGCTTAGAGTAATGAGTTAAAAATCGTAAAAGTTCTTGATAAAACTCCATGCAACCAATATGATTCAATGTTTATAGTAGTAATGGTGTCAAAATGGCTATTCAGAAGCACAAATATTGATTTCGAAAAGGCGGACGATTTCGTCCGCTTAGAGTATTGAGTTAAAAATCGTAAAAGTTCTTGATAACACTCCATGCAACCAATAGGATTCAATGTTTGTAGTACTAATGGTGTCAAAATGGCTATTCGGAACCACAAATATTGATTTATAAAAGGCGGACGATTTCGTCCGCTTAGAGTAATGAGTTAAAAATCGTAAAAGTTCTTGATAAAACTCCAAGCAACCAATATGATTCAATGTTTATAGTAGTAATGGTGTCAAAATGGCTATTCGAAACCACAAATATTGATTTCGAAAAGGCGGACGATTTCGTCCGCTTAGAGTAATTAGTTAAAAATCGTAAAAGTTCTTGATAAAACTCCATGCAACCAATATGATTCAATGTTTATAGTAGTAATGGTGTCAAAATGGCTATTCGGAACCACAAATATTGATTTTGAAAAGGCGGACGATTTCGTCCGCTTAGAGTAATTAGTTAAAAATCGTAAAAGTTCTTGATAAAACTCCATGCAACCAATATGATTCAATGTTTATAGTAGTAATGGTGTCAAAATGGCTATTCGGAACCACAAATATTGATTTCGAAAAGGCGGACGATTTCGTCCGCTTAGAGTAATGAGTTAAAAATCATAAATGTTCTTGATCAAACTCCATGCAACCAATATGATTCAATGTTTATAGTAGTAATGGTGTCAAAATGGCTATTCGGAACCACAAATATTGATTTCGAAAAGGCGGACGATTTCGTCCGCTTAGAGTAATTAGTTAAAAATCGTAAAAGTTCTTGATAAAACTCCATGCAACCAATATGATTCAATGTTTATAGTAGTAATGGTGTCAAAATGGCTATTCGGAACCACAAATATTGATTTCGAAAAGGCGGACAATTTCGTCCGCTTAGAGTAATGAGTTAAAAATCGTAAAAGTTTTTGATAAAACTCCATGCAACTAATATGATTCAATGTTTGTAGTAGTAATGGTGTGAAAATGGCTATTCGGAACCACAAATATTGATTTATAAAAGGCGGACGATTTCGTCCGTTTAGTGTAATGAGTTAAAAATCGTAAAAGTTCTTGATAAAACTCCTTGCAGCCAATATGATTCAATGTTTATAGTAGTAATGGTGTCAAAATGGCTATTCAAAACCACAAATATTGATTTCGAAAAGGCGGATGATTTCGTCCGCTTAGAGTAATGAGTTAAAAATCGTAAAAGTTAATGATAACACTCCATGCAACCAATATGATTCAATGTTTGTAGTACTAATGGTGTCAAATTGGCTATTCGGAACCACAAATATTGATTTATAAAAGGCGGACGATTTCGTCCGCTTAGAGTAATTAGTTAAAAATCGTAAAAGTTCTTGATAAAACTCCAAGCAACCAATATGATTCAATGTTTATAGTAGTAATGGTGTCAAAATGGCTATTCGAAACCACAAATATTGATTTCGAAAAGGAGGACGATTTCGTCCGCTTAGAGTAATTAGTTAAAAATCGTAAAAGTTCTTGATAAAACTCCATGCAACCAATATGATTCAATGTTTATAGTAGTAATGGTGTCAAAATGGCTATTCGGAACCACAAATATTTATTTCGAAAAGGCGGACGATTTCGTCAGCTTAGAGTAATGAGTTAAAAATCGTAAAAGTTTTTGATAAAACTCCATGCAACTAATATGATTCAATGTTTGTAGTAGTAATGGTGTGAAAATGGCTATTCGGAACCACAAATATTGATTTATAAAAGGCGGACGATTTCGTCCGCTTAGAGTAATGAGTTAAAAATCGTAAAAGTTCTTGATAAAACTCCATCCAACCAATATGATTCAATGTTTATAGTAGTAATGGTGTCAAAAATGCCTTTTCAGAACCACAAATATTGATTTCGAAAAGGCGGACGATTTCGTCCGCTTAGAGTAATGAGTTAAAAATCGTAAAAGATCTTGATAAAACTTCATGCAACCAATATGATTCAATAAATATAGTAGTAATGGTGTTAAAATGGCTATTCGGAACCACAAATATTGATTTATAAAAGGAGGACGATTTCGTCCGCTTAGAGTAATGAGTTAAAAATCGTAAAAGTTCTTAATAAAACTCCATGCAACCAATATGATTCAATGTTTATAGTAGTAATGGTTTCAAAATGGCTATTCGGAACCACAAATATTGATTTCGAAAAGGCGGACGATTTCGTCCTCTTAGAGTAATGAGTTAAAAATCGTAAAAGTTCTTGATAACACTCCATGCAACCAATATGAATGTTTGTAGTAGTAATGGTGTCAAAATGGCTATTCGGAACCACAAATATTGATTTATAAAAGGCGGACGATTTCGTCCGCTTAGAGTAATGAGTTAAAAATCGTAAAAGTTCTTGATAAAACTCCAAGCAACCAATATGATTCAATATTTATAGTAGTAATGGTGTCAAAATGGATATTCGAAACCACAAATATTGATTTCGAATAGGCGGACGATTTCGTCCGCTTAGAGTAATGAGTTAAAAATCGTAAAAGTTCTTGATAAAACTCCATGCAACCAATATGATTCAATGTTTGTAGTAGTAATGGTGTCAAAATGGCTATTCGGAACCACAAATATTGATTTATAAAAGGCGGACGATTTCGTCCGCTTAGAGTAATGAGTTAAAAATCGTAAAAGTTCTTGATAAAACTCCAAGCAACCAATATGATTCAATGTTTATAGTAGTAATGGTGTCAAAATGGCTATTCGAAACCACAAATATTGATTTCGAAAAGGCGGGCGATTTCGTCCGCTTAGAGTAATTAGTTAAAAATCGTAAAAGTTCTTGATAAAACTCCATGCAACCAATATGATTCGATGTTTATAGTAGTAATGGTGTCAAAATGGCTATTCGGAACCACAAATATTGATTTCGAAAAGGCGGACGATTTCGTCCGCTTAGAGTAATGAGTTAAAAATCGTAAAAGTTTTTGATAAAACTCCATGCAACTAATATGATTCAATGTTTGTAGTAGTAATGATGTGAAAATGGCTATTCGGAACCACAAATATTGATTTATAAAAGGCGGACGATTTCGTCGACTTAGAGTAATGAGTTAAAAATCGTAAAAGTTCTTGATAAAACTCCATGCAACCAATATGATTCAAGGCTTTTAGTAGTAATGGTGTCAAAATGGCTATTCGAAACCACAAATATTGATTTCGAAAAGGCGGACGATTTCGTCCGCTTAGAGTAATTAGTTAAAAATCGTAAAAGTTCTTGATAAAACTCCATGCAACCAATATGATTCAATGTTTATAGTAGTAATGGTGTCAAAATGGCTATTCGGAACCACAAATATTGATTTCGAAAAGGCGGACGATTTCGTCCGCTTAGAGTAATGAGTTAAAAATCGTAAAAGTTTTTGATAAAACTCCATGCAACTAATATGATTCAATGTTTGTAGTAGTAATGGTGTGAAAATGGCTATTCGGAACCACAAATATTGATTTATAAAAGGCGGACGATTTCGTCCGCTTAGAGTAATGAGTTAAAAATCGTAAAAGTTCTTGATAAAACTCCTTGCAGCCAATATGATTCAATGTTTATAGTAGTAATGGTGTCAAAATGGCTATTCAAAACCACAAATATTGATTTCGAAAAGGCGGATGATTTCGTCCGCTTAGAGTAATGAGTTAAAAATCGTAAAAGTTAATGATAACACTCCATGCAACCAATATGATTCAATGTTTGTAGTACTAATGGTGTCAAAATGGCTATTCGGAACCACAAATATTGATTTATAAAAGGCGGACGATTTCGTCCGCTTAGAGTAATTAGTTAAAAATCGTAAAAGTTCTTGATAAAACTCCAAGCAACCAATATGATTCAATGTTTATAGTAGTAATGGTGTCAAAATGGCTATTCGAAACCACAAATATTGATTTCGAAAAGGAGGACGATTTCGTCCGCTTAGAGTAATTAGTTAAAAATCGTAAAAGTTCTTGATAAAACTCCATGCAACCAATATGATTCAATGTTTATAGTAGTAATGGTGTCAAAATGGCTATTCGGAACCACAAATATTTATTTCGAAAAGGCGGACGATTTCGTCAGCTTAGAGTAATGAGTTAAAAATCGTAAAAGTTTTTGATAAAACTCCATGCAACTAATATGATTCAATGTTTGTAGTAGTAATGGTGTGAAAATGGCTATTCGGAACCACAAATATTGATTTATAAAAGGCGGACGATTTCGTCCGCTTAGAGTAATGAGTTAAAAATCGTAAAAGTTCTTGATAAAACTCCATCCAACCAATATGATTCAATGTTTATAGTAGTAATGGTGTCAAAAATGCCTTTTCAGAACCACAAATATTGATTTCGAAAAGGCGGACGATTTCGTCCGCTTAGAGTAATGAGTTAAAAATCGTAAAAGATCTTGATAAAACTTCATGCAACCAATATGATTCAATAAATATAGTAGTAATGGTGTTAAAATGGCTATTCGGAACCACAAATATTGATTTATAAAAGGAGGACGATTTCGTCCGCTTAGAGTAATGAGTTAATAATCGTAAAAGTTCTTAATAAAACTCCATGCAACCAATATGATTCAATGTTTATAGTAGTAATGGTTTCAAAATGGCTATTCGGAACCACAAATATTGATTTCGAAAAGGCGGACGATTTCGTCCTCTTAGAGTAATGAGTTAAAAATCGTAAAAGTTCTTGATAACACTCCATGCAACCAATATGAATGTTTGTAGTAGTAATGGTGTCAAAATGGCTATTCGGAACCACAAATATTGATTTATAAAAGGCGGACGATTTCGTCCGCTTAGAGTAATGAGTTAAAAATCGTAAAAGTTCTTGATAAAACTCCAAGCAACCAATATGATTCAATATTTATAGTAGTAATGGTGTCAAAATGGATATTCGAAACCACAAATATTGATTTCGAATAGGCGGACGATTTCGTCCGCTTAGAGTAATGAGTTAAAAATCGTAAAAGTTCTTGATAAAACTCCATGCAACCAATATGATTCAATGTTTGTAGTAGTAATGGTGTCAAAATGGCTATTCGGAACCACAAATATTGATTTATAAAAGGCGGACGATTTCGTCCGCTTAGAGTAATGAGTTAAAAATCGTAAAAGTTCTTGATAAAACTCCAAGCAACCAATATGATTCAATGTTTATAGTAGTAATGGTGTCAAAATGGCTATTCGAAACCACAAATATTGATTTCGAAAAGGCGGGCGATTTCGTCCGCTTAGAGTAATTAGTTAAAAATCGTAAAAGTTCTTGATAAAACTCCATGCAACCAATATGATTCGATGTTTATAGTAGTAATGGTGTCAAAATGGCTATTCGGAACCACAAATATTGATTTCGAAAAGGCGGACGATTTCGTCCGCTTAGAGTAATGAGTTAAAAATCGTAAAAGTTTTTGATAAAACTCCATGCAACTAATATGATTCAATGTTTGTAGTAGTAATGATGTGAAAATGGCTATTCGGAACCACAAATATTGATTTATAAAAGGCGGACGATTTCGTCGACTTAGAGTAATGAGTTAAAAATCGTAAAAGTTCTTGATAAAACTCCATGCAACCAATATGATTCAATGTTTATAGTAGTAATGGTGTCAAAATGGCTATTCGAAACCACAAATATTGATTTCGAAAAGGCGGACGATTTCGTCCGCTTAGAGTAATTAGTTAAAAATCGTAAAAGTTCTTGATAAAACTCCATGCAACCAATATGATTCAATGTTTATAGTAGTAATGGTGTCAAAATGGCTATTCGGAACCACAAATATTGATTTCGAAAAGGCGGACGATTTCGTCAGCTTAGAGTAATGAGTTAAAAATCGTAAAAGTTTTTGATAAAACTCCATGCAACTAATATGATTCAATGTTTGTAGTAGTAATGGTGTGAAAATGGCTATTCGGAACCACAAATATTGATTTATAAAAGGCGGACGATTTCGTCCGCTTAGAGTAATGAGTTAAAAATCGTAAAAGTTCTTGATAAAACTCCATCCAACCAATATGATTCAATGTTTATAGTAGTAATGGTGTCAAAATGCCTTTTCAGAACCACAAATATTGATTTTGAAAAGGCGGACGATTTCGTCCGCTTAGAGTAATGAGTTAAAAATCGTAAAAGATCTTGATAAAACTTCATGCAACCAATATGATTCAATAAATATAGTAGTAATGGTGTTAAAATGGCTATTCGGAACCACAAATATTGATTTATAAAAGGAGGACGATTTCGTCCGCTTAGAGTAATGAGTTAAAAATCGTAAAAGTTCTTAATAAAACTCCATGCAACCAATATGATTCAATGTTTATAGTAGTAATGGTGTCAAAATGTCTATTCGGAACCACAAATATTGATTTCGAAAAGGCGGACGATTTCGTCCGCTTAGAGTAATGAGTTAAAAATCGTAAAAGTTCTTGATAACACTCCATGCAACCAATATGAATGTTTGTAGTAGTAATGGTGTAAAAATGGCTATTCGGAACCACAAATATTGATTTATAAAAGGCGGACGATTTCGTCCGCTTAGAGTAATGAGTTAAAAATCGTAAAAGTTCTTGATAAAACTCCAAGCAACCAATATGATTCAATATTTATAGTAGTAATGGTGTCAAAATGGCTATTCGAAACCACAAATATTGATTTCGAATAGGCGGACGATTTCGTCCGCTTAGAGTAATGAGTTAAAAATCGTAAAAGTTTTTGATAAAACTCCATGCAACTAATATGATTCAATGTTTGTAGTAGTAATGGTGTGAAAATGGCTATTCGGAACCACAAATATTGATTTATAAAAGGCGGACGATTTCGTCCGCTTAGAGTAATGAGTTAAAAATCGTAAAAGTTCTTGATAAAACTCCTTGCAGCCAATATGATTCAATGTTTATAGTAGTAATGGTGTCAAAATGGCTATTCAGAACCACAAATATTGATTTCGAAAAGGCGGATGATTTCGTCCGCTTAGAGTAATGAGTTTAAAATCGTAAAAGTTAATGATAACACTCCATGCAACCAATATGATTCAATGTTTGTAGTACTAATGGTGTCAAAATGGCTATTCGGAACCACAAATATTGATTTATAAAAGGCGGACGATTTCGTCCGCTTAGAGTAATTAGTTAAAAATCGTAAAAGTTCTTGATAAAACTCCAAGCAACCAATATGATTCAATGTTTATAGTAGTAATGGTGTCAAAATGGCTATTCGAAACCACAAATATTGATTTCGAAAAGGCGGACGATTTCGTCCGCTTAGAATAATTAGTTAAAAATCGTAAAAGTTCTTGATAAAACTCCATGCAACCAATATGATTCAATGTTTATAGTAGTAATGGTGTCAAAATGGCTATTCGGAACCACAAATATTGATTTCGAAAAGGCGGACGATTTCGTCAGCTTAGAGTAATGAGTTAAAAATCGTAAAAGTTTTTGATAAAACTCCATGCAACTAATATGATTCAATGTTTGTAGTAGTAATGGTGTGAAAATGGCTATTCGGAACCACAAATATTGATTTATAAAAGGCGGACGATTTCGTCCGCTTAGAGTAATGAGTTAAAAATCGTAAAAGTTCTTGATAAAACTCCATCCAACCAATATGATTCAATGTTTATAGTAGTAATGGTGTCAAAATGCCTTTTCAGAACCACAAATATTGATTTTGAAAAGGCGGAGGATTTCGTCCGCTTAGAGTAATGAGTTAAAAATCGTAAAAGATCTTGATAAAACTTCATGCAACCAATATGATTCAATAAATATAGTAGTAATGGTGTTAAATTGGCTATTCGGAACCACAAATATTGATTTATAAAAGGAGGACGATTTCGTCCGCTTAGAGTAATGAGTTAAAAATCGTAAAAGTTCTTAATAAAACTCCATGCAACCAATATGATTCAATGTTTATAGTAGTAATGGTGTCAAAATGGCTATTCGGAACCACAAATATTGATTTCGAAAAGGCGGACGATTTCGTCCGCTTAGAGTAATGAGTTAAAAATCGTAAAAGTTCTTGATAACACTCCATGCAACCAATATGAATGTTTGTAGTAGTAATGGTGTCAAAATGGCTATTCGGAACCACAAATATTGATTTATAAAAGGCGGACGATTTCGTCCGCTTAGAGTAATGAGTTAAAAATCGTAAAAGTTCTTGATAAAACTCCAAGCAACCAATATGATTCAATATTTATAGTAGTAATGGTGTCAAAATGGCTATTCGAAACCACAAATATTGATTTCGAATAGGCGGACGATTTCGTCCGCTTAGAGTAATGAGTTAAAAATCGTAAAAGTTCTTGATAAAACTCCATGCAACCAATATGATTCAATGTTTGTAGTAGTAATGGTGTCAAAATGGCTATACGGAACCACAAATATTGATTTATAAAAGGCGGACGATTTCGTCCGCTTAGAGTAATGAGTTAAAAATCGTAAAAGTTCTTGATAAAACTCCAAGCAACCAATATGATTCAATGTTTATAGTAGTAATGGTGTCAAAATGGCTATTCGAAACCACAAATATTGATTTCGAAAAGGCGGGCGATTTCGTCCGCTTAGAGTAATTAGTTAAAAATCGTAAAAGTTCTTGATAAAACTCCATGCAACCAATATGATTCGATGTTTATAGTAGTAATGGTGTCAAAATGGCTATTCGGAACCACAAATATTGATTTCGAAAAGGCGGACGATTTCGTCCGCTTAGAGTAATGAGTTAAAAATCGTAAAAGTTTTTGATAAAACTCCATGCAACTAATATGATTCAATGTTTGTAGTAGTAATGATGTGAAAATGGCTATTCGGAACCACAAATATTGATTTATAAAAGGCGGACGATTTCGTCGACTTAGAGTAATGAGTTAAAAATCGTAAAAGTTCTTGATAAAACTCCATGCAACCAATATGATTCAATGTTTATAGTAGTAATGGTGTCAAAATGGCTATTCAGAACCACAAATATTGATTTCAAAAAGGCGGACGATTTCTTCCGCTTAGAGTAATGAGTTAAAAATCGTAAAAGTTCTTGATAAAACTCCATGCAACCAATATGATTCAATGTTTATAGTAGTAATGGTGTCAAAATGGCTATTCAGAAGCACAAATATTGATTTCGAAAAGGCGGACGATTTCGTCCGCTTAGAGTAATGAGTTAAAAATCGTAAAAGTTCTTGATAAAACTCCATGCAACTAATATGATTCAATGTTTGTAGTAGTAATGGTGTGAAAATGGCTATTCGGAACCACAAATATTGATTTATAAAAGGCGGACGATTTCGTCCTCTTAGAGTAATGAGTTAAAAATCGTAAAAGTTCTTGATAAAACTCCATGCAGCCAATATGATTCAATGTTTATAGTAGTAATGGTGTCAAAATGGCTATTCAGAACCACAAATATTGATTTCGAAAAGGCGGATGATTTCGTCCGCTTAGAGTAATGAGTTAAAAATCGTAAAAGTTAATGATAACACTCCATGCAACCAATATGATTCAATGTTTGTAGTACTAATGGTGTCAAAATGGCTATTCGGAACCACAAATATTGATTTATAAAAGGCGGACGATTTCGTCGACTTAGAGTAATGAGTTAAAAATCGTAAAAGTTCTTGATAAAACTCCAAGCAACCAATATGATTCAATGTTTATAGTAGTAATGGTGTCAAAATGGCTATTCGAAACCACAAATATTGATTTCGAAAAGGCGGACGATTTCGTCCGCTTAGAGTAATTAGTTAAAAATCGTAAAAGTTCTTGATAAAAATCCATGCAACCAATATGATTCAATGTTTATAGTAGTAATGGTGTCAAAATGGCTATTCGGAACCACAAATATTGATTTCGAAAAGGCGTACGATTTCGTCCGCTTAGAGTAATGAGTTAAAAATGGTAAAAGTTTTTGATAAAACTCCATGCAACTAATATGATTCAATGTTTGTAGTAGTAATGGTGTGAAAATGGCTATTCGGAACCACAAATATTGATTTATAAAAGGCGGACGATTTCGTCCGCTTAGAGTAATGAGTTAAAAATCGTAAAAGTTCTTAATAAAACTCCATGCAACCAATATGATTCAATGTTTATAGTAGTAATGGTGTCAAAATGGCTATTCGGAACCACAAATATTGATTTCGAAAAGGCGGACGATTTCGTCCGCTTAGAGTAATGAGTTAAAAATCGTAAAAGTTCTTGATAACACTCCATGCAACCAATATGAATGTTTGTAGTAGTAATGGTGTCAAAATGGCTATTCGGAACCACAAATATTGATTTATAAAAGGCGGACGATTTCGTCCGCTTAGATTAATGAGTTAAAAATCGTAAAAGTTCTTGATAAAACTCCAAGCAACCAATAATATTCAATGTTTATAGTAGTAATGGTGTCAAAATGGCTATTCGAAACCACAAATATTGATTTCGAATAGGCGGACGATTTCGTCCGCTTAGAGTAGTGAGTTAAAAATCGTAAAAGTTATTGATAAAACTCCATGCAACCAATATGATTCAATGTTTGTAGTAGTAATGGTGTCAAAATGGCTATTCGGAACCACAAATATTGATTTATAAAAGGCGGTCGATTTCATCCGCTTAGAGTAATGAGTTAAAAATCGTAAAAGTTCTTGATAAAACTCCAAGCAACCAATATGATTCAATGTTTATAGTAGTGATGGTGTCAAAATGGCTATTCGAAACCACAAATATTGATTTCGAAAAGGCGGGCGATTTCGTCCGCTTAGAGTAATTAGTTAAAAATCGTAAAAGTTTTTGATAAAACTCCATGCAACCAATATGATTCAATGTTTATAGTAGTAATGGTGTCAAACTGGCTATTCGGAACCACAAATATTGATTTCGAAAAGGCGGACGATTTCGTCGACTTAGAGTAATGAGTTAAAAATCGTAAAAGTTCTTGATAAAACTCCATGCAACCAATATGATTCAATGTTTATAGTAGTAATGGTGTCAAAATGGCTATTCAGAACCACAAATATTGATTTCAAAAAGGCGGACGATTTCTTCCGCTTAGAGTAATGAGTTAAAAATCGTAAAAGTTCTTGATAAAACTCCATGCAACCAATATGATTCAATGTTTATAGTAGTAATGGTGTCAAAATGGCTATTCAGAAGCACAAATATTGATTTCGAAAAGGCGGACGATTTCGTCCGCTTAGAGTAATGAGTTAAAGATCGTAAAAGTTCTTGATAAAACTCCATGCAACTAATATGATTCAATGTTTGTAGTAGTAATGGTGTGAAAATGGCTATTCGGAACCACAAATATTGATTTATAAAAGGCGGACGATTTCGTCCTCTTAGAGTAATGAGTTAAAAATCGTAAAAGTTCTTGATAAAACTCCATGCAGCCAATATGATTCAATGTTTATAGTAGTAATGGTGTCAAAATGGCTATTCAGAACCACAAATATTGATTTCGAAAAGGCGGATGATTTCGTCCGCTTAGAGTAATGAGTTAAAAATCGTAAAAGTTAATGATAACACTCCATGCAACCAATATGATTCAATGTTTGTAGTACTAATGGTGTCAAAATGGCTATTCGGAACCACAAATATTGATTTATAAAAGGCGGACGATTTCTTCGACTTAGAGTAATGAGTTAAAAATCGTAAAAGTTCTTGATAAAACTCCAAGCAACCAATATGATTCAATGTTTATAGTAGTAATGGTGTCAAAATGGCTATTCGAAACCACAAATATTGATTTCGAAAAGGCGGACGATTTCGTCCGCTTAGAGTAATTAGTTAAAAATCGTAAAAGTTCTTGATAAAACTCCATGCAACCAATATGATTCAATGTTTATAGTAGTAATGGTGTCAAAATGGCTATTCGGAACCACAAATATTGATTTCGAAAAGGCGGACGATTTCGTCCGCTTAGAGTAATGAGTTAAAAATCGTAAAAGTTTTTGATAAAACTCCATGCAACTAATATGATTCAATGTTTGTAGTAGTAATGGTGTGAAAATGGCTATTCGGAACCACAAATATTGATTTATAAAAGGCGGACGATTTCGTCCGCTTAGAGTAATGAGTTAAAAATCGTAAAAGTTCTTAATAAAACTCCATGCAACCAATATGATTCAATGTTTATAGTAGTAATGGTGTCAAAATGGCTATTCGGAACCACAAATATTGATTTCGAAAAGGCGGACGATTTCATCCGCTTAGAGTAATGAGTTAAAAATCGTAAAAGTTCTTGATAACACTCCATGCAACCAATATGAATGTTTGTAGTAGTAATGGTGTCAAAATGGCTATTCGGAACCACAAATATTGATTTATAAAAGGCGGACGATTTCGTCCGCTTAGAGTAATGAGTTAAAAATCGTAAAAGTTCTTGATAAAACTCCAAGCAACCAATAATATTCAATGTTTATAGTAGTAATGGTGTCAAAATGGCTATTCGAAACCACAAATATTGATTTCGAATAGGCGGACGATTTCGTCCGCTTAGAGTAATGAGTTAAAAATCGTAAAAGTTCTTGATAAAACTCTATGCAACCAATATGATTCAATGTTTGTAGTAGTAATGGTGTCAAAATGGCTATTCGGAACCACAAATATTGATTTATAAAAGGCGGACGATTTCGTCCGCTTAGAGTAATGAGTTAAAAATCGTAAAAGTTCTTGATAAAACTCCAAGCAACCAATATGATTCAATGTTTATAGTAGTAATGGTGTCAAAATGGCTATTCGAAACCACAAATATTGATTTCGAAAAGGCGGGCGATTTCGTCCGCTTAGAGTAATTAGTTAAAAATCGTAAAAGTTCTTGATAAAACTCCATGCAACCAATATGATTCAATGTTTATAGTAGTAATGGTGTCAAACTGGCTATTCGGAACCACAAATATTGATTTCGAAAAGGCGGACGATTTCGTCCGCTTAGAATAATGAGTTAAAAATCGTAAAAGTTTTTGATAAAACTCCATGCAACTAATATGATTCAATGTTTGTAGTAGTAATGGTGTGAAAATGGCTATTCGGAACCACAAATATTGATTTATAAAAGGCGGACGATTTCGTCCGCTTAGAGTAATGAGTTAAAAATCGTAAAAGTTCTTGATAAAACTCCATGCAACCAATATGATTCAATGTTTATAGTAGTAATGGTGTCAAAATGGCTATTCAGAAGCACAAATATTGATTTCGAAAAGGCGGACGATTTCGTCCGCTTAGAGTAATGAGTTAAAGATCGTAAAAGTTCTTGATAAAACTCCATGCAACTAATATGATTCAATGTTTGTAGTAGTAATGGTGTGAAAATGGCTATTCGGAACCACAAATATTGATTTATAAAAGGCGGACGATTTCGTCCTCTTAGAGTAATGAGTTAAAAATCGTAAAAGTTCTTGATAAAACTCCATGCAGCCAATATGATTCAATGTTTATAGTAGTAATGGTGTCAAAATGGCTATTCAGAACCACAAATATTGATTTCGAAAAGGCGGATGATTTCGTCCGCTTAGAGTAATGAGTTAAAAATCGTAAAAGTTAATGATAACACTCCATGCAACCAATATGATTCAATGTTTGTAGTACTAATGGTGTCAAAATGGCTATTCGGAACCACAAATATTGATTTATAAAAGGCGGACGATTTCTTCGACTTAGAGTAATGAGTTAAAAATCGTAAAAGTTCTTGATAAAACTCCAAGCAACCAATATGATTCAATGTTTATAGTAGTAATGGTGTCAAAATGGCTATTCGAAACCACAAATATTGATTTCGAAAAGGCGGACGATTTCGTCCGCTTAGAGTAATTAGTTAAAAATCGTAAAAGTTCTTGATAAAACTCCATGCAACCAATATGATTCAATGTTTATAGTAGTAATGGTGTCAAAATGGCTATTCGGAACCACAAATATTGATTTCGAAAAGGCGGACGATTTCGTCCGCTTAGAGTAATGAGTTAAAAATCGTAAAAGTTTTTGATAAAACTCCATGCAACTAATATGATTCAATGTTTGTAGTAGTAATGGTGTGAAAATGGCTATTCGGAACCACAAATATTGATTTATAAAAGGCGGACGATTTCGTCCGCTTAGAGTAATGAGTTAAAAATCGTAAAAGTTCTTAATAAAACTCCATGCAACCAATATGATTCAATGTTTATAGTAGTAATGGTGTCAAAATGGCTATTCGGAACCACAAATATTGATTTCGAAAAGGCGGACGATTTCATCCGCTTAGAGTAATGAGTTAAAAATCGTAAAAGTTCTTGATAACACTCCATGCAACCAATATGAATGTTTGTAGTAGTAATGGTGTCAAAATGGCTATTCGGAACCACAAATATTGATTTATAAAAGGCGGACGATTTCGTCCGCTTAGAGTAATGAGTTAAAAATCGTAAAAGTTCTTGATAAAACTCCAAGCAACCAATAATATTCAATGTTTATAGTAGTAATGGTGTCAAAATGGCTATTCGAAACCACAAATATTGATTTCGAATAGGCGGACGATTTCGTCCGCTTAGAGTAATGAGTTAAAAATCGTAAAAGTTCTTGATAAAACTCTATGCAACCAATATGATTCAATGTTTGTAGTAGTAATGGTGTCAAAATGGCTATTCGGAACCACAAATATTGATTTATAAAAGGCGGACGATTTCGTCCGCTTAGAGTAATGAGTTAAAAATCGTAAAAGTTCTTGATAAAACTCCAAGCAACCAATATGATTCAATGTTTATAGTAGTAATGGTGTCAAAATGGCTATTCGAAACCACAAATATTGATTTCGAAAAGGCGGGCGATTTCGTCCGCTTAGAGTAATTAGTTAAAAATCGTAAAAGTTCTTGATAAAACTCCATGCAACCAATATGATTCAATGTTTATAGTAGTAATGGTGTCAAACTGGCTATTCGGAACCACAAATATTGATTTCGAAAAGGCGGACGATTTCGTCCGCTTAGAATAATGAGTTAAAAATCGTAAAAGTTTTTGATAAAACTCCATGCAACTAATATGATTCAATGTTTGTAGTAGTAATGGTGTGAAAATGGCTATTCGGAACCACAAATATTGATTTATAAAAGGCGGACGATTTCGTCCGCTTAGAGTAATGAGTTAAAAATCGTAAAAGTTCTTGATAAAACTCCATGAAACCAATATGATTCAATGTTTATAGTAGTAATGGTGTCAAAATGGCTATTCAGAACCACAAATATTGATTTCAAAAAGGCGGACGATTTCGTCTACTTAGAGTAATGAGTTAAAAATCGTAAAAGTTCTTGATAAAACTCCATGCAACCAATATGATTCAATGTTTATAGTAGTAATGGTGTCAAAATGGCTATTCAGAAGCACAAATATTGATTTCGAAAAGGCGGACGATTTCGTCCGCTTAGAGTAATGAGTTAAAAATCGTAAAAGTTCTTGATAACACTCCATGCAACCAATATGATTCAATGTTTGTAGTACTAATGGTGTCAAAATGGCTATTCGGAACCACAAATATTGATTTATAAAAGGCGGACGATTTCGTCCGCTTAGAGTAATGAGTTAAAAATCGTAAAAGTTCTTGATAAAACTCCAAGCAACCAATATGATTCAATGTTTATAGTAGTAATGGTGTCAAAATGGCTATTCGAAACCACAAATATTGATTTCGAAAAGGCGGACGATTTCGTCCGCTTAGAGTAATTAGTTAAAAATCGTAAAAGTTCTTGATAAAACTCCATGCAACCAATATGATTCAATGTTTATAGTAGTAATGGTGTCAAAATGGCTATTCGGAACCACAAATATTGATTTCGAAAAGGCGTACGATTTCGTCCGCTTAGAGTAATGAGTTAAAAATGGTAAAAGTTTTTGATAAAACTCCATGCAACTAATATGATTCAATGTTTGTAGTAGTAATGGTGTGAAAATGGCTATTCTGAACCACAAATATTGATTTATAAAAGGCGGACGATTTCGTCCGCTTAGAGTAATGAGTTAAAAATCGTAAAAGTTCTTGATAAAACTCCATGCAACCAATATGATTCAATGTTTATAGTAGTAATGGTGTCAAAATGGCTATTCGAAACCACAAATATTGATTTCGAAAAGGCGGACGATTTCGTCCGCTTAGAGTAATTAGTTAAAAATCGTAAAAGTTCTTGATCAAACTCCATGCAACCAATATGATTCAATGTTTATAGTAGTAATGGTGTCAAAATGGCTATTCGGAACCACAAATATTGATTTCGAAAAGGCGGACGATTTCGTCCGCTTAGAGTAATGAGTTAAAAATCGTAAAAGTTCTTGATAACACTCCATGCAACCAATATGATTCAATGTTTGTAGTACTAATGGTGTCAAAATGGCTATTCGGAACCACAAATATTGATTTATAAAAGGCGGACGATTTCGTCCGCTTAGAGTAATGAGTTAAAAATCGTAAAAGTTCTTGATAAAACTCCAAGCAACCAATATGATTCAATGTTTATAGTAGTAATGGTGTCAAAATGGCTATTCGGAACCACAAATATTGATTTCGAAAAGTCGGACGATTTCATCCGCTTAGAGTAATGAGTTAAAAATCGTAAAAGTTCTTGATAACACTCCATGCAACCAATATGAATGTTTGTAGTAGTAATGGTGTCAAAATGGCTATTCGGAACCACAAATATTGATTTATAAAAGGCGGACGATTTCGTCCGCTTAGAGTAATGAGTTAAAAATCGTAAAAGTTCTTCATAAAACTCCAAGCAACCAATAATATTCAATGTTTATAGTAGTAATGGTGTCAAAATGGCTATTCGAAACCACAAATATTGATTTCGAATAGGCGGACGATTTCGTCCGCTTAGAGTAATGAGTTAAAAATCGTAAAAGTTCTTGATAAAACTCTATGCAACCAATATGATTCAATGTTTGTAGTAGTAATAATGTCAAAATGGCTATTCGGAACCACAAATATTGATTTATAAAAGGCGGACGATTTCGTCCGCTTAGAGTAATGAGTTAAAAATCGTAAAAGTTCTTGATAAAACTCCAAGCAACCAATATGATTCAATGTTTATAGTAGTAATGGTGTCAAAATGGCTATTCGAAACCACAAATATTGATTTCGAAAAGGCGGGCGATTTCGTCCGCTTAGAGTAATTAGTTAAAAATCGTAAAAGTTCTTGATAAAACTCCATGCAACCAATATGATTCAATGTTTATAGTAGTAATGGTGTCAAACTGGCTATTCGGAACCACAAATATTGATTTCGAAAAGGCGGACGATTTCGTCCGCTTAGAATAATGAGTTAAAAATCGTAAAAGTTTTTGATAAAACTCCATGCAACTAATATGATTCAATGTTTGTAGTAGTAATGGTGTGAAAATGGCTATTCGGAACCACAAATATTGATTTATAAAAGGCGGACGATTTCGTCCGCTTAGAGTAATGAGTTAAAAATCGTAAAAGTTCTTGATAAAACTCCATCAAACCAATATGATTCAATGTTTATAGTAGTAATGGTGTCAAAATGGCTATTCAGAACCACAAATATTGATTTCAAAAAGGCGGACGATTTCGTCTGCTTAGAGTAATGAGTTAAAAATCGTAAAAGTTCTTGATAAAACTCCATGCAACCAATATGATTCAATGTTTATAGTAGTAATGGTGTCAAAATGGCTATTCAGAAGCACAAATATTGATTTCGAAAAGGCGGACGATTTCGTCCGCTTAGAGTAATGAGTTAAAAATCGTAAAAGTTCTTGATAACACTCCATGCAACCAATATGATTCAATGTTTGTAGTACTAATGGTGTCAAAATGGCTATTCGGAACCACAAATATTGATTTATAAAAGGCGGACGATTTCGTCCGCTTAGAGTAATGAGTTAAAAATCGTAAAAGTTCTTGATAAAACTCCAAGCAACCAATATGATTCAATGTTTATAGTAGTAATGGTGTCAAAATGGCTATTCGAAACCACAAATATTGATTTCGAAAAGGCGGACGATTTCGTCCGCTTAGAGTAATTAGTTAAAAATCGTAAAAGTTCTTGATAAAACTCCATGCAACCAATATGATTCAATGTTTATAGTAGTAATGGTGTCAAAATGGCTATTCGGAACCACAAATATTGATTTCGAAATGGCGGACGATTTCGTCCGCTTAGAGTAATGAGTTAAAAATCGTAAAAGTTCTTGATAACACTCCATGCAACCAATATGATTCAATGTTTGTAGTACTAATGGTGTCAAAATGGCTATTCGGAACCACAAATATTGATTTATAAAAGGCGGACGATTTCGTCCGCTTAGAGTAATGAGTTAAAAATCGTAAAAGTTCTTGATAAAACTCCAAGCAACCAATATGATTCAATGTTTATAGTAGTAATGGTGTCAAAATGGCTATTCGAAACCACAAATATTGATTTCGAAAAGGCGGACGATTTCGTCCGCTTAGAGTAATTAGTTAAAAATCGTAAAAGTTCTTGATAAAACTCCATGCAACCAATATGATTCAATGTTTATAGTAGTAATGGTGTCAAAATGGCTATTCGGAACCACAAATATTGATTTCGAAAAGGCGTACGATTTCGTCCGCTTAGAGTAATGAGTTAAAAATGGTAAAAGTTTTTGATAAAACTCCATGCAACTAATATGATTCAATGTTTGTAGTAGTAATGGTGTGAAAATGGCTATTCTGAACCACAAATATTGATTTATAAAAGGCGGACGATTTCGTCCGCTTAGAGTAATGAGTTAAAAATCGTAAAAGTTCTTGATAAAACTCCATGCAACCAATATGATTCAATGTTTATAGTAGTAATGGTGTCAAAATGGCTATTCGAAACCACAAATATTGATTTCGAAAAGGCGGACGATTTCGTCCGCTTAGAGTAATTAGTTAAAAATCGTAAAAGTTCTTGATCAAACTCCATGCAACCAATATGATTCAATGTTTATAGTAGTAATGGTGTCAAAATGGCTATTCGGAACCACAAATATTGATTTCGAAAAGGCGGACGATTTCGTCCGCTTAGAGTAATGAGTTAAAAATCGTAAAAGTTCTTGATAACACTCCATGCAACCAATATGATTCAATGTTTGTAGTACTAATGGTGTCAAAATGGCTATTCGGAACCACAAATATTGATTTATAAAAGGCGGACGATTTCGTCCGCTTAGAGTAATGAGTTAAAAATCGTAAAAGTTCTTGATAAAACTCCAAGCAACCAATATGATTCAATGTTTATAGTAGTAATGGTGTCAAAATGGCTATTCGAAACCACAAATATTGATTTCGAAAAGGCGGACGATTTCGTCCGCTTAGAGTAATTAGTTAAAAATCGTAAAAGTTCTTGATAAAACTCCATGCAACCAATATGATTCAATGTTTATAGTAGTAATGGTGTCAAAATGGCTATTCGGAACCACAAATATTGATTTCGAAAAGGCGGACGATTTCGTCCGCTTAGAATAATGAGTTAAAAATCGTAAAAGTTTTTGATAAAACTCCATGCAACTAATATGATTCAATGTTTGTAGTAGTAATGGTGTGAAAATGGCTATTCGGAACCACAAATATTGATTTATAAAAGGCGGACGATTTCGTCCGCTTAGAGTAATGAGTTAAAAATCGTAAAAGTTCTTGATAAAACTCCATGAAACCAATATGATTCAATGTTTATAGTAGTAATGGTGTCAAAATGGCTATTCAGAACCACAAATATTGATTTCAAAATGGCGGACGATTTCGTCTGCTTAGAGTAATGAGTTAAAAATCGTAAAAGTTCTTGATAAAACTCCATGCAACCAATATGATTCAATGTTTATAGTAGTAATGGTGTCAAAATGGCTATTCGGAACCACAAATATTGATTTCGAAAAGGCGTACGATTTCGTCCGCTTAGAGTAATGAGTTAAAAATGGTAAAAGTTTTTGATAAAACTCCATGCAACTAATATGATTCAATGTTTGTAGTAGTAATGGTGTGAAAATGGCTATTCTGAACCACAAATATTGATTTATAAAAGGCGGACGATTTCGTCCGCTTAGAGTAATGAGTTAAAAATCGTAAAAGTTCTTGATAAAACTCCATGCAACCAATATGATTCAATGTTTATAGTAGTAATGGTGTCAAAATGGCTATTCGAAACCACAAATATTGATTTCGAAAAGGCGGACGATTTCGTCCGCTTAGAGTAATTAGTTAAAAATCGTAAAAGTTCTTGATCAAACTCCATGCAACCAATATGATTCAATGTTTATAGTAGTAATGGTGTCAAAATGGCTATTCGGAACCACAAATATTGATTTCGAAAAGGCGGACGATTTCGTCCGCTTAGAGTAATGAGTTAAAAATCGTAAAAGTTCTTGATAACACTCCATGCAACCAATATGATTCAATGTTTGTAGTACTAATGGTGTCAAAATGGCTATTCGGAACCACAAATATTGATTTATAAAAGGCGGACGATTTCGTCCGCTTAGAGTAATGAGTTAAAAATCGTAAAAGTTCTTGATAAAACTCCAAGCAACCAATATGATTCAATGTTTATAGTAGTAATGGTGTCAAAATGGCTATTCGGAACCACAAATATTGATTTCGAAAAGTCGGACGATTTCATCCGCTTAGAGTAATGAGTTAAAAATCGTAAAAGTTCTTGATAACACTCCATGCAACCAATATGAATGTTTGTAGTAGTAATGGTGTCAAAATGGCTATTCGGAACCACAAATATTGATTTATAAAAGGCGGACGATTTCGTCCGCTTAGAGTAATGAGTTAAAAATCGTAAAAGTTCTTGATAAAACTCCAAGCAACCAATATGATTCAATGTTTATAGTAGTAATGGTGTCAAAATGGCTATTCGAAACCACAAATATTGATTTCGAAAAGGCGGACGATTTCGTCCGCTTAGAGTAATTAGTTAAAAATCGTAAAAGTTCTTGATAAAACTCCATGCAACCAATATGATTCAATGTTTATAGTAGTAATGGTGTCAAAATGGCTATTCGGAACCACAAATATTGATTTCGAAAAGGCGGACGATTTCGTCCGCTTAGAATAATGAGTTAAAAATCGTAAAAGTTTTTGATAAAACTCCATGCAACTAATATGATTCAATGTTTGTAGTAGTAATGGTGTGAAAATGGCTATTCGGAACCACAAATATTGATTTATAAAAGGCGGACGATTTCGTCCGCTTAGAGTAATGAGTTAAAAATCGTAAAAGTTCTTGATAAAACTCCATGAAACCAATATGATTCAATGTTTATAGTAGTAATGGTGTCAAAATGGCTATTCAGAACCACAAATATTGATTTCAAAATGGCGGACGATTTCGTCTGCTTAGAGTAATGAGTTAAAAATCGTAAAAGTTCTTGATAAAACTCCATGCAACCAATATGATTCAATGTTTATAGTAGTAATGGTGTCAAAATGGCTATTCGGAACCACAAATATTGATTTCGAAAAGGCGTACGATTTCGTCCGCTTAGAGTAATGAGTTAAAAATGGTAAAAGTTTTTGATAAAACTCCATGCAACTAATATGATTCAATGTTTGTAGTAGTAATGGTGTGAAAATGGCTATTCTGAACCACAAATATTGATTTATAAAAGGCGGACGATTTCGTCCGCTTAGAGTAATGAGTTAAAAATCGTAAAAGTTCTTGATAAAACTCCATGCAACCAATATGATTCAATGTTTATAGTAGTAATGGTGTCAAAATGGCTATTCGAAACCACAAATATTGATTTCGAAAAGGCGGACGATTTCGTCCGCTTAGAGTAATTAGTTAAAAATCGTAAAAGTTCTTGATCAAACTCCATGCAACCAATATGATTCAATGTTTATAGTAGTAATGGTGTCAAAATGGCTATTCGGAACCACAAATATTGATTTCGAAAAGGCGGACGATTTCGTCCGCTTAGAGTAATGAGTTAAAAATCGTAAAAGTTCTTGATAACACTCCATGCAACCAATATGATTCAATGTTTGTAGTACTAATGGTGTCAAAATGGCTATTCGGAACCACAAATATTGATTTATAAAAGGCGGACGATTTCGTCCGCTTAGAGTAATGAGTTAAAAATCGTAAAAGTTCTTGATAAAACTCCAAGCAACCAATATGATTCAATGTTTATAGTAGTAATGGTGTCAAAATGGCTATTCGGAACCACAAATATTGATTTCGAAAAGTCGGACGATTTCATCCGCTTAGAGTAATGAGTTAAAAATCGTAAAAGTTCTTGATAACACTCCATGCAACCAATATGAATGTTTGTAGTAGTAATGGTGTCAAAATGGCTATTCGGAACCACAAATATTGATTTATAAAAGGCGGACGATTTCGTCCGCTTAGAGTAATGAGTTAAAAATCGTAAAAGTTCTTCATAAAACTCCAAGCAACCAATAATATTCAATGTTTATAGTAGTAATGGTGTCAAAATGGCTATTCGAAACCACAAATATTGATTTCGAATAGGCGGACGATTTCGTCCGCTTAGAGTAATGAGTTAAAAATCGTAAAAGTTCTTGATAAAACTCTATGCAACCAATATGATTCAATGTTTGTAGTAGTAATAATGTCAAAATGGCTATTCGGAACCACAAATATTGATTTATAAAAGGCGGACGATTTCGTCCGCTTAGAGTAATGAGTTAAAAATCGTAAAAGTTCTTGATAAAACTCCAAGCAACCAATATGATTCAATGTTTATAGTAGTAATGGTGTCAAAATGGCTATTCGAAACCACAAATATTGATTTCGAAAAGGCGGGCGATTTCGTCCGCTTAGAGTAATTAGTTAAAAATCGTAAAAGTTCTTGATAAAACTCCATGCAACCAATATGATTCAATGTTTATAGTAGTAATGGTGTCAAACTGGCTATTCGGAACCACAAATATTGATTTCGAAAAGGCGGACGATTTCGTCCGCTTAGAATAATGAGTTAAAAATCGTAAAAGTTTTTGATAAAACTCCATGCAACTAATATGATTCAATGTTTGTAGTAGTAATGGTGTGAAAATGGCTATTCGGAACCACAAATATTGATTTATAAAAGGCGGACGATTTCGTCCGCTTAGAGTAATGAGTTAAAAATCGTAAAAGTTCTTGATAAAACTCCATCAAACCAATATGATTCAATGTTTATAGTAGTAATGGTGTCAAAATGGCTATTCAGAACCACAAATATTGATTTCAAAAAGGCGGACGATTTCGTCTGCTTAGAGTAATGAGTTAAAAATCGTAAAAGTTCTTGATAAAACTCCATGCAACCAATATGATTCAATGTTTATAGTAGTAATGGTGTCAAAATGGCTATTCAGAAGCACAAATATTGATTTCGAAAAGGCGGACGATTTCGTCCGCTTAGAGTAATGAGTTAAAAATCGTAAAAGTTCTTGATAACACTCCATGCAACCAATATGATTCAATGTTTGTAGTACTAATGGTGTCAAAATGGCTATTCGGAACCACAAATATTGATTTATAAAAGGCGGACGATTTCGTCCGCTTAGAGTAATGAGTTAAAAATCGTAAAAGTTCTTGATAAAACTCCAAGCAACCAATATGATTCAATGTTTATAGTAGTAATGGTGTCAAAATGGCTATTCGAAACCACAAATATTGATTTCGAAAAGGCGGACGATTTCGTCCGCTTAGAGTAATTAGTTAAAAATCGTAAAAGTTCTTGATAAAACTCCATGCAACCAATATGATTCAATGTTTATAGTAGTAATGGTGTCAAAATGGCTATTCGGAACCACAAATATTGATTTCGAAATGGCGGACGATTTCGTCCGCTTAGAGTAATGAGTTAAAAATCGTAAAAGTTCTTGATAACACTCCATGCAACCAATATGATTCAATGTTTGTAGTACTAATGGTGTCAAAATGGCTATTCGGAACCACAAATATTGATTTATAAAAGGCGGACGATTTCGTCCGCTTAGAGTAATGAGTTAAAAATCGTAAAAGTTCTTGATAAAACTCCAAGCAACCAATATGATTCAATGTTTATAGTAGTAATGGTGTCAAAATGGCTATTCGAAACCACAAATATTGATTTCGAAAAGGCGGACGATTTCGTCCGCTTAGAGTAATTAGTTAAAAATCGTAAAAGTTCTTGATAAAACTCCATGCAACCAATATGATTCAATGTTTATAGTAGTAATGGTGTCAAAATGGCTATTCGGAACCACAAATATTGATTTCGAAAAGGCGTACGATTTCGTCCGCTTAGAGTAATGAGTTAAAAATGGTAAAAGTTTTTGATAAAACTCCATGCAACTAATATGATTCAATGTTTGTAGTAGTAATGGTGTGAAAATGGCTATTCTGAACCACAAATATTGATTTATAAAAGGCGGACGATTTCGTCCGCTTAGAGTAATGAGTTAAAAATCGTAAAAGTTCTTGATAAAACTCCATGCAACCAATATGATTCAATGTTTATAGTAGTAATGGTGTCAAAATGGCTATTCGAAACCACAAATATTGATTTCGAAAAGGCGGACGATTTCGTCCGCTTAGAGTAATTAGTTAAAAATCGTAAAAGTTCTTGATCAAACTCCATGCAACCAATATGATTCAATGTTTATAGTAGTAATGGTGTCAAAATGGCTATTCGGAACCACAAATATTGATTTCGAAAAGGCGGACGATTTCGTCCGCTTAGAGTAATGAGTTAAAAATCGTAAAAGTTCTTGATAACACTCCATGCAACCAATATGATTCAATGTTTGTAGTACTAATGGTGTCAAAATGGCTATTCGGAACCACAAATATTGATTTATAAAAGGCGGACGATTTCGTCCGCTTAGAGTAATGAGTTAAAAATCGTAAAAGTTCTTGATAAAACTCCAAGCAACCAATATGATTCAATGTTTATAGTAGTAATGGTGTCAAAATGGCTATTCGGAACCACAAATATTGATTTCGAAAAGGCGGACGATTTCATCCGCTTAGAGTAATGAGTTAAAAATCGTAAAAGTTCTTGATAACACTCCATGCAACCAATATGAATGTTTGTAGTAGTAATGGTGTCAAAATGGCTATTCGGAACCACAAATATTGATTTATAAAAGGCGGACGATTTCGTCCGCTTAGAGTAATGAGTTAAAAATCGTAAAAGTTCTTCATAAAACTCCAAGCAACCAATAATATTCAATGTTTATAGTAGTAATGAAGTCAAAATGGCTATTCGAAACCACAAATATTGATTTCGAATAGGCGGACGATTTCGTCCGCTTAGAGTAATGAGTTAAAAATCGTAAAAGTTCTTGATAAAACTCTATGCAACCAATATGATTCAATGTTTGTAGTAGTAATAATGTCAAAATGGCTATTCGGAACCACAAATATTGATTTATAAAAGGCGGACGATTTCGTCCGCTTAGAGTAATGAGTTAAAAATCGTAAAAGTTCTTGATAAAACTCCAAGCAACCAATATGATTCAATGTTTATAGTAGATATGGTGTCAAAATGGCTATTCGAAACCACAAATATTGATTTCGAAAAGGCGGGCGATTTCGTCCGCTTAGAGTAATTAGTTAAAAATCGTAAAAGTTCTTGATAAAACTCCATGCAACCAATATGATTCAATGTTTATAGTAGTAATGGTGTCAAACTGGCTATTCGGAACCACAAATATTGATTTCGAAAAGGCGGACGATTTCGTCCGCTTAGAATAATGAGTTAAAAATCGTAAAAGTTTTTGATAAAACTCCATGCAACTAATATGATTCAATGTTTGTAGTAGTAATGGTGTGAAAATGGCTATTCGGAACCACAAATATTGATTTATAAAAGGCGGACGATTTCGTCCGCTTAGAGTAATGAGTTAAAAATCGTAAAAGTTCTTGATAAAACTCCATGAAACCAATATGATTCAATGTTTATAGTAGTAATGGTGTCAAAATGGCTATTCAGAACCACAAATATTGATTTCAAAAAGGCGGACGATTTCGTCTGCTTAGAGTAATGAGTTAAAAATCGTAAAAGTTCTTGATAAAACTCCATGCAACCAATATGATTCAATGTTTATAGTAGTAATGGTGTCAAAATGGCTATTCAGAAGCACAAATATTGATTTCGAAAAGGCGGACGATTTCGTCCGCTTAGAGTAATGAGTTAAAAATCGTAAAAGTTCTTGATAACACTCCATGCAACCAATATGATTCAATGTTTGTAGTACTAATGGTGTCAAAATGGCTATTCGGAACCACAAATATTGATTTATAAAAGGCGGACGATTTCGTCCGCTTAGAGTAATGAGTTAAAAATCGTAAGAGTTCTTGATAAAACTCCAAGCAACCAATATGATTCAATGTTTATAGTAGTAATGGTGTCAAAATGGCTATTCGAAACCACAAATATTGATTTCGAAAAGGCGGACGATTTCGTCCGCTTAGAGTAATTAGTTAAAAATCGTAAAAGTTCTTGATAAAACTCCATGCAACCAATATGATTCAATGTTTATAGTAGTAATGGTGTCAAAATGGCTATTCGGAACCACAAATATTGATTTCGAAAAGGCGGACGATTTCGTCCGCTTAGAGTAATGAGTTAAAAATCGTAAAAGTTCTTGATAACACTCCATGCAACCAATATGATTCAATGTTTGTAGTACTAATGGTGTCAAAATGGCTATTCGGAACCACAAATATTGATTTATAAAAGGCGGACGATTTCGTCCGCTTAGAGTAATGAGTTAAAAATCGTAAAAGTTCTTGATAAAACTCCAAGCAACCAATATGATTCAATGTTTATAGTAGTAATGGTGTCAAAATGGCTATTCGAAACCACAAATATTGATTTCGAAAAGGCGGACGATTTCGTCCGCTTAGAGTAATGAGTTAAAAATCGTAAAAGTTCTTGATAACACTCCATGCAACCAATATGATTCAATGTTTGTAGTACTAATGGTGTCAAAATGGCTATTCGGAACCACAAATATTGATTTATAAAAGGCGGACGATTTCGTCCGCTTAGAGTAATGAGTTAAAAATCGTAAAAGTTCTTGATAAAACTCCAAGCAACCAATATGATTCAATGTTTATAGTAGTAATGGTGTCAAAATGGCTATTCGAAACCACAAATATTGATTTCGAAAAGGCGGACGATTTCGTCCGCTTAGAGTAATTAGTTAAAAATCGTAAAAGTTCTTGATAAAACTCCATGCAACCAATATGATTCAATGTTTATAGTAGTAATGGTGTCAAAATGGCTATTCGGAACCACAAATATTGATTTCGAAAAGGCGGACGATTTCGTCCGCTTAGAGTAATGAGTTAAAAATCGTAAAAGTTCTTGATAACACTCCATGCAACCAATATGATTCAATGTTTGTAGTACTAATGGTGTCAAAATGGCTATTCGGAACCACAAATATTGATTTATAAAAGGCGGACGATTTCGTCCGCTTAGAGTAATGAGTTAAAAATCGTAAAAGTTCTTGATAAAACTCCAAGCAACCAATATGATTCAATGTTTATAGTAGTAATGGTGTCAAAATGGCTATTCGAAACCACAAATATTGATTTCGAAAAGGCGGACGATTTCGTCCGCTTAGAGTAATGAGTTAAAAATCGTAAAAGTTCTTGATAACACTCCATGCAACCAATATGATTCAATGTTTGTAGTACTAATGGTGTCAAAATGGCTATTCGGAACCACAAATATTGATTTATAAAAGGCGGACGATTTCGTCCGCTTAGAGTAATGAGTTAAAAATCGTAAAAGTTCTTGATAAAACTCCAAGCAACCAATATGATTCAATGTTTATAGTAGTAATGGTGTCAAAATGGCTATTCGAAACCACAAATATTGATTTCGAAAAGGCGGACGATTTCGTCCGCTTAGAGTAATTAGTTAAAAATCGTAAAAGTTCTTCATAAAACTCCAAGCAACCAATAATATTCAATGTTTATAGTAGTAATGGTGTCAAAATGGCTATTCGAAACCACAAATATTGATTTCGAATAGGCGGACGATTTCGTCCGCTTAGAGTAATGAGTTAAAAATCGTAAAAGTTCTTGATAAAACTCTATGCAACCAATATGATTCAATGTTTGTAGTAGTAATAATGTCAAAATGGCTATTCGGAACCACAAATATTGATTTATAAAAGGCGGACGATTTCGTCCGCTTAGAGTAATGAGTTAAAAATCGTAAAAGTTCTTGATAAAACTCCAAGCAACCAATATGATTCAATGTTTATAGTAGTAATGGTGTCAAAATGGCTATTCGAAACCACAAATATTGATTTCGAAAAGGCGGGCGATTTCGTCCGCTTAGAGTAATTAGTTAAAAATCGTAAAAGTTCTTGATAAAACTCCATGCAACCAATATGATTCAATGTTTATAGTAGTAATGGTGTCAAACTGGCTATTCGGAACCACAAATATTGATTTCGAAAAGGCGGACGATTTCGTCCGCTTAGAATAATGAGTTAAAAATCGTAAAAGTTTTTGATAAAACTCCATGCAACTAATATGATTCAATGTTTGTAGTAGTAATGGTGTGAAAATGGCTATTCGGAACCACAAATATTGATTTATAAAAGGCGGACGATTTCGTCCGCTTAGAGTAATGAGTTAAAAATCGTAAAAGTTCTTGATAAAACTCCATGAAACCAATATGATTCAATGTTTATAGTAGTAATGGTGTCAAAATGGCTATTCAGAACCACAAATATTGATTTCAAAAAGGCGGACGATTTCGTCTGCTTAGAGTAATGAGTTAAAAATCGTAAAAGTTCTTGATAAAACTCCATGCAACCAATATGATTCAATGTTTATAGTAGTAATGGTGTCAAAATGGCTATTCAGAAGCACAAATATTGATTTCGAAAAGGCGGACGATTTCGTCCGCTTAGAGTAATGAGTTAAAAATCGTAAAAGTTCTTGATAACACTCCATGCAACCAATATGATTCAATGTTTGTAGTACTAATGGTGTCAAAATGGCTATTCGGAACCACAAATATTGATTTATAAAAGGCGGACGATTTCGTCCGCTTAGAGTAATGAGTTAAAAATCGTAAAAGTTCTTGATAAAACTCCAAGCAACCAATATGATTCAATGTTTATAGTAGTAATGGTGTCAAAATGGCTATTCGAAACCACAAATATTGATTTCGAAAAGGCGGACGATTTCGTCCGCTTAGAGTAATTAGTTAAAAATCGTAAAAGTTCTTGATAAAACTCCATGCAACCAATATGATTCAATGTTTATAGTAGTAATGGTGTCAAAATGGCTATTCGGAACCACAAATATTGATTTCGAAAAGGCGGACGATTTCGTCCGCTTAGAGTAATGAGTTAAAAATCGTAAAAGTTCTTGATAACACTCCATGCAACCAATATGATTCAATGTTTGTAGTACTAATGGTGTCAAAATGGCTATTCGGAACCACAAATATTGATTTATAAAAGGCGGACGATTTCGTCCGCTTAGAGTAATGAGTTAAAAATCGTAAAAGTTCTTGATAAAACTCCAAGCAACCAATATGATTCAATGTTTATAGTAGTAATGGTGTCAAAATGGCTATTCGAAACCACAAATATTGATTTCGAAAAGGCGGACGATTTCGTCCGCTTAGAGTAATTAGTTAAAAATCGTAAAAGTTCTTGATAAAACTCCATGCAACCAATATGATTCAATGTTTATAGTAGTAATGGTGTCAAAATGGCTATTCGGAACCACAAATATTGATTTTGAAAAGGCGGACGATTTCGTCCGCTTAGAGTAATGAGTTAAAAATGGTAAAAGTTTTTGATAAAACTCTATGCAACTAATATGATTCAATGTTTGTAGTAGTAATGGTGTGAAAATGGCTATTCGGAACCACAAATATTGATTTATAAAAGGCGGACGATTTCGTCCGCTTAGAGTAATGAGTTAAAAATCGTAAAAGTTCTTGATAAAACTCCATGCAACCAATATGATTCAATGTTTATAGTAGTAATGGTGTCAAAATGGCTATTCGAAACCACAAATATTGATTTCGAAAAGGCGGACGATTTCGTCCGCTTAGAGTAATTAGTTAAAAATCGTAAAAGTTCTTGATAAAACTCCATGCAACCAATATGATTCAATGTTTATAGTAGTAATGGTGTCAAAATGGCTATTCGGAACCACAAATATTGATTTCGAAAAGGCGGACGATTTCGTCCGCTTAGAGTAATGAGTTAAAAATCGTAAAAGTTTTTGATAAAACTCCATGCAACCAATATGATTCAATGTTTGTAGTAGTAATGGTGTGAAAATGGCTATTCGGAACCACAAATATTGATTTATAAAAGGCGGACGATTTCGTCCGCTTAGAGTAATGAGTTAAAAATCGTAAAAGTTCTTGATAAAACTCCAAGCAACCAATATGATTCAATGTTTATAGTAGTAATGGTGTCAAAATGGCTATTCGAAACCACAAATATTGATTTCGAAAAGGCGGACGATTTCGTCCGCTTAGAGTAATTAGTTAAAAATCGTAAAAGTTCTTGATAAAACTCCATGCAACCAATATGATTCAATGTTTATAGTAGTAATGGTGTCAAAATGGCTATTCGGAACCACAAATATTGATTTTGAAAAGGCGGACGATTTCGTCCGCTTAGAGTAATGAGTTAAAAATGGTAAAAGTTTTTGATAAAACTTCATGCAACTAATATGATTCAATGTTTGTAGTAGTAATGGTGTGAAAATGGCTATTCGGAACCACAAATATTGATTTATAAAAGGCGGACGATTTCGTCCGCTTAGAGTAATGAGTTATAAATCGTAAAAGTTTTTGATAAAACTCCATGCAACCAATATGATTCAATGTTTATAGTAGTAATGGTGTCAAAATGGCTATTCGAAACCACAAATATTGATTTCGAAAAGGCGGACGATTTCGTCCGCTTAGAGTAATTAGTTAAAAATCGTAAAAGTTCTTGATCAAACTCCATGCAACCAATATGATTCAATGTTTATAGTAGTAATGGTGTCAAAATGGCTATTTGGAACCACAAATATTGATTTCGAAAAGGCGGACGATTTCGTCCGCTTAGAGTAATGAGTTAAAAATCGTAAAAGTTCTTGATAACACTCCATGCAACCAATATGATTCAATGTTTGTAGTACTAATGGTGTCAAAATGGCTATTCGGAACCACAAATATTGATTTATAAAAGGCGGACGATTTCGTCCGCTTAGAGTAATGAGTTAAAAATCGTAAAAGTTCTTGATAAAACTCCAAGCAACCAATATGATTCAATGTTTATAGTAGTAATGGTGTCAAAATGGCTATTGGAAACCACAAATATTGATTTCGAAAAGGCGGACGATTTCGTCAGCTTAGAGTAATTAGTTAAAAATCGTAAAAGTTCTTGATAAAACTCCATGCAACCAATATGATTCAATGTTTATAGTAGTAATGGTGTCAAAATGGCTATTCGGAACCACAAATATTGATTTTGAAAAGGCGGACGATTTCGTCCGCTTAGAGTAATGAGTTAAAAATGGTAAAAGTTTTTGATAAAACTCCATGCAACTAATATGATTCAATGTTTGTAGTAGTAATGGTGTGAAAATGGCTATTCGGAACCACAAATATTGATTTATAAAAGGCGGACGATTTCATCCGCTTAGAGTAATGAGTTAAAAATCGTAAAAGTTCTTGATAAAACTCCATGCAACCAATATGATTTAATGTTTATAGTAGTAATGGTGTCAAAATGGCTATTCGAAACCACAAATATTGATTTCGAAAAGGCGGACGATTTCGTCCGCTTAGAGTAATTAGTTAAAAATCGTAAAAGTTCTTGATAAAACTCCATGCAACCAATATGATTCAATGTTTATAGTAGTAATGGTGTCAAAATGGCTATTCGGAACCACAAATATTGATTTCGAAAAGGCGGACGATTTCGTCCGCTTAGAGTAATGAGTTAAAAATCGTAAAAGTTTTTGATAAAACTCCATGCAACTAATATGATTCAATGTTTGTAGTAGTAATGGTGTGAAAATGGCTATTCGGAACCACAAATATTGATTTATAAAAGGCGGACGATTTCGTCCGCTTAGAGTAATGAGTTAAAAATCGTAAAAGTTCTTGATAAAACTCCAAGCAACCAATATGATTCAATGTTTATAGTAGTAATGGTGTCAAAATGGCTATTCGAAACCACAAATATTGATTTCGAAAAGGCGGACGATTTCGTCCGCTTAGAGTAATTAGTTAAAAATCGTAAAAGTTCTTGATAAAACTCCATGCAACTAATATGATTCAATGTTTATAGTAGTAATGGTGTCAAAATGGCTATTCGGAACCACAAATATTGATTTTGAAAAGGCGGACGATTTCGTCCGCTTAGAGTAATGAGTTAAAAATGGTAAAAGTTTTTGATAAAACTCCATGCAACTAATATGATTCAATGTTTGTAGTAGTAATGGTGTGAAAATGGCTATTCGGAACCACAAATATTGAATTATAAAAGGCGGACGATTTCGTCCGCTTAGAGTAATGAGTTAAAAATCGTAAAAGTTCTTGATAAAACTCCATGCAACCAATATGATTCAATGTTTATAGTAGTAATGGTGTCAAAATGGCTATTCGAAACCACAAATATTGATTTCGAAAAGGCGGACGATTTCGTCCGCTTAGAGTAATTAGTTAAAAATCGTAAAAGTTCTTGATAAAACTCCATGCAACCAATATGATTCAATGTTTATAGTAGTAATGGTGTCAAAATGGCTATTCGGAACCACAAATATTGATTTCGAAAAGGCGGACGATTTCGTCCGCTTAGAGTAATGAGTTAAAAATCGTAAAAGTTCTTGATAACACTCCATGCAACCAATATGAATGTTTGTAGTAGTAATGGTGTCAAAATGGCTATTCGGAACCACAAATATTGATTTATAAAAGGCGGACGATTTCGTCCGCTTAGAGTAATGAGTTAAAAATCGTAAAAGTTCTTGATAAAACTCCAAGCAACCAATAATATTCAATGTTTATAGTAGTAATGGTGTCAAAATGGCTATTCGAAACCACAAATATTGATTTCGAATAGGCGGACGATTTGGTCCGCTTAGAGTAATGACTTAAAAATCGTAAAAGTTCTTGATAAAACTCCATGCAACCAATATGATTCAATGTTTGTAGTAGTAATGGTGTCAAAATGGCTATTCGGAACCACAAATATTGATTTATAAAAGGCGGACGATTTCGTCCGCTTAGAGTAATGAGTTAAAAATCGTAAAACTTCTTGATAAAACTCCAAGCAACCAATATGATTCAATGTTTATAGTAGTAATGGTGTCAAAATGGCTACTCGAAACCACAAATATTGATTTCGAAAAGGCGGGCGATTTCGTCCGCGTAGAGTAATTAGTTAAAAATCGTAAAAGTTCTTGATAAAACTCCATGCAACCAATATGATTCAATGTTTATAGTAGTAATGGTGTCAAACTGGCTATTCGGAACCACAAATATTGATTTCGAAAAGGCGGACGATTTCGTCCGCTTAGAATAATGAGTTAAAAATCGTAAAAGTTTTTGATAAAACTCCATGCAACTAATATGATTCAATGTTTGTAGTAGTAATGGTGTGAAAATGGCTATTCGGAACCACAAATATTGATTTATAAAAGGCGGACGATTTCGTCCGCTTAGAGTAATGAGTTAAAAATCGTAAAAGTTCTTGATAAAACTCCATGCAACCAATATGATTCAATGTTTATAGTAGTAATGGTGTCAAAATGGCTATTCGAAACCACAAATATTGATTTCGAAAAGGCGGACGATTTCGTCCGCTTAGAGTAATTAGTTAAAAATCGTAAAAGTTCTTGATAAAACTCCATGCAACCAATATGATTCAATGTTTATAGTAGTAATGGTGTCAAAATGGCTATTCGGAACCACAAATATTGATTTCGAAAAGGCGGACGATTTCGTCCGCTTAGAGTAATGAGTTAAAAATCGTAAAACTTCTTGATAAAACTCCAAGCAACCAATATGATTCAATGTTTATAGTAGTAATGGTGTCAAAATGGCTACTCGAAACCACAAATATTGATTTCGAAAAGGCGGGCGATTTCGTCCGCGTAGAGTAATTAGTTAAAAATCGTAAAAGTTCTTGATAAAACTCCATGCAACCAATATGATTCAATGTTTATAGTAGTAATGGTGTCAAACTGGCTATTCGGAACCACAAATATTGATTTCGAAAAGGCGGACGATTTCGTCCGCTTAGAATAATGAGTTAAAAATCGTAAAAGTTTTTGATAAAACTCCATGCAACTAATATGATTCAATGTTTGTAGTAGTAATGGTGTGAAAATGGCTATTCGGAACCACAAATATTGATTTATAAAAGGCGGACGATTTCGTCCGCTTAGAGTAATGAGTTAAAAATCGTAAAAGTTCTTGATAAAACTCCATGCAACCAATATGATTCAATGTTTATAGTAGTAATGGTGTCAAAATGGCTATTCGAAACCACAAATATTGATTTCGAAAAGGCGGACGATTTCGTCCGCTTAGAGTAATTAGTTAAAAATCGTAAAAGTTCTTGATAAAACTCCATGCAACCAATATGATTCAATGTTTATAGTAGTAATGGTGTCAAAATGGCTATTCGGAACCACAAATATTGATTTCGAAAAGGCGGACGATTTCGTCCGCTTAGAGTAATGAGTTAAAAATCGTAAAAGTTTTTGATAAAACTCCATGCAACTAATATGATTCAATGTTTGTAGTAGTAATGGTGTGAAAATGGCTATTCGGAACCACAAATATTGATTTATAAAAGGCGGACGATTTCGTCCGCTTAGAGTAATGAGTTAAAAATCGTAAAAGTTCTTGATAAAACTCCAAGCAACCAATATGATTCAATGTTTATAGTAGTAATGGTGTCAAAATGGCTATTCGAAACCACAAATATTGATTTCGAAAAGGCGGACGATTTCGTCCGCTTAGAGTAATTAGTTAAAAATCGTAAAAGTTCTTGATAAAACTCCATGCAACCAATATGATTCAATGTTTATAGTAGTAATGGTGTCAAAATGGCTATTCGGAACCACAAATATTGATTTTGAAAAGGCGGACGATTTCGTCCGCTTAGAGTAATGAGTTAAAAATGGTAAAAGTTTTTGATAAAACTCCATGCAACTAATATGATTCAATGTTTGTAGTAGTAATGGTGTGAAAATGGCTATTCGGAACCACAAATATTGATTTATAAAAGGCGGACGATTTCGTCCGCTTAGAGTAATGAGTTATAAATCGTAAAATTTCTTGATAAAACTCCATGCAACCAATATGATTCAATGTTTATAGTAGTAATGGTGTCAAAATGGCTATTCGAAACCACAAATATTGATTTCGAAAAGGCGGACGATTTCGTCCGCTTAGAGTAATTAGTTAAAAATCGTAAAAGTTCTTGATCAAACTCCATGCAACCAATATGATTCAATGTTTATAGTAGTAATGGTGTCAAAATGGCTATTTGGAACCACAAATATTGATTTCGAAAAGGCGGACGATTTCGTCCGCTTAGAGTAATGAGTTAAAAATCGTAAAAGTTCTTGATAACACTCCATGCAACCAATATGATTCAATGTTTGTAGTACTAATGGTGTCAAAATGGCTATTCGGAACCACAAATATTGATTTATAAAAGGCGGACGATTTCGTCCGCTTAGAGTAATGAGTTAAAAATCGTAAAAGTTCTTGATAAAACTCCAAGCAACCAATATGATTCAATGTTTATAGTAGTAATGGTGTCAAAATGGCTATTGGAAACCACAAATATTGATTTCGAAAAGGCGGACGATTTCGTCCGCTTAGAGTAATGAGTTAAAAATGGTAAAAGTTTTTGATAAAACTCCATGCAACTAATATGATTCAATGTTTGTAGTAGTAATGGTGTGAAAATGGCTATTCGGAACCACAAATATTGATTTATAAAAGGCGGACGATTTCATCCGCTTAGAGTAATGAGTTAAAAATCGTAAAAGTTCTTGATAAAACTCCATGCAACCAATATGATTTAATGTTTATAGTAGTAATGGTGTCAAAATGGCTATTCGAAACCACAAATATTGATTTCGAAAAGGCGGACGATTTCGTCCGCTTAGAGTAATTAGTTAAAAATCGTAAAAGTTCTTGATAAAACTCCATGCAACCAATATGATTCAATGTTTATAGTAGTAATGGTGTCAAAATGGCTATTCGGAACCACAAATATTGATTTCGAAAAGGCGGACGATTTCGTCCGCTTAGAGTAATGAGTTAAAAATCGTAAAAGTTTTTGATAAAACTCCATGCAACTAATATGATTCAATGTTTGTAGTAGTAATGGTGTGAAAATGGCTATTCGGAACCACAAATATTGATTTATAAAAGGCGGACGATTTCGTCCGCTTAGAGTAATGAGTTAAAAATCGTAAAAGTTCTTGATAAAACTCCAAGCAACCAATATGATTCAATGTTTATAGTAGTAATGGTGTCAAAATGGCTATTCGAAACCACAAATATTGATTTCGAAAAGGCGGACGATTTCGTCCGCTTAGAGTAATTAGTTAAAAATCGTAAAAGTTCTTGATAAAACTCCATGCAACTAATATGATTCAATGTTTATAGTAGTAATGGTGTCAAAATGGCTATTCGGAACCACAAATATTGATTTTGAAAAGGCGGACGATTTCGTCCGCTTAGAGTAATGAGTTAAAAATGGTAAAAGTTTTTGGTAAAACTCCATGCAACTAATATGATTCAATGTTTGTAGTAGTAATGGTGTGAAAATGGCTATTCGGAACCACAAATATTGATTTATAAAAGGCGGACGATTTCGTCCGCTTAGAGTAATGAGTTAAAAATCGTAAAAGTTCTTGATAAAACTCCATGCAACCAATATGATTCAATGTTTATAGTAGTAATGGTGTCAAAATGGCTATTCGAAACCACAAATATTGATTTCGAAAAGGCGGACGATTTCGTCCGCTTAGAGTAATTAGTTAAAAATCGTAAAAGTTCTTGATAAAACTCCATGCAACCAATATGATTCAATGTTTATAGTAGTAATGGTGTCAAAATGGCTATTCGGAACCACAAATATTGATTTCGAAAAGGCGGACGATTTCGTCCGCTTAGAGTAATGAGTTAAAAATCGTAAAAGTTCTTGATAACACTCCATGCAACCAATATGAATGTTTGTAGTAGTAATGGTGTCAAAATGGCTATTCGGAACCACAAATATTGATTTATAAAAGGCGGACGATTTCGTCCGCTTAGAGTAATGAGTTAAAAATCGTAAAAGTTCTTGATAAAACTCCAAGCAACCAATAATATTCAATGTTTATAGTAGTAATGGTGTCAAAATGGCTATTCGAAACCACAAATATTGATTTCGAATAGGCGGACGATTTGGTCCGCTTAGAGTAATGACTTAAAAATCGTAAAAGTTCTTGATAAAACTCCATGCAACCAATATGATTCAATGTTTGTAGTAGTAATGGTGTCAAAATGGCTATTCGGAACCACAAATATTGATTTATAAAAGGCGGACGATTTCGTCCGCTTAGAGTAATGAGTTAAAAATCGTAAAACTTCTTGATAAAACTCCAAGCAACCAATATGATTCAATGTTTATAGTAGTAATGGTGTCAAAATGGCTACTCGAAACCACAAATATTGATTTCGAAAAGGCGGGCGATTTCGTCCGCTTAGAGTAATTAGTTAAAAATCGTAAAAGTTCTTGATAAAACTCCATGCAACCAATATGATTCAATGTTTATAGTAGTAATGGTGTCAAACTGGCTATTCGGAACCACAAATATTGATTTCGAAAAGGCGGACGATTTCGTCCGCTTAGAATAATGAGTTAAAAATCGTAAAAGTTTTTGATAAAACTCCATGCAACTAATATGATTCAATGTTTGTAGTAGTAATGGTGTGAAAATGGCTATTCGGAACCACAAATATTGATTTATAAAAGGCGGACGATTTCGTCCGCTTAGAGTAATGAGTTAAAAATCGTAAAAGTTCTTGATAACACTCCATGCAACCAATATGATTCAATGTTTGTAGTACTAATGGTGTCAAAATGGCTATTCGGAACCACAAATATTGATTTATAAAAGGCGGACGATTTCGTCCGCTTAGAGTAATGAGTTAAAAATCGTAAAAGTTCTTGATAAAACTCCAAGCAACCAATATGATTCAATGTTTATAGTAGTAATGGTGTCAAAATGGCTATTCGAAACCACAAATATTGATTTCGAAAAGGCAGACGATTTCGTCCGCTTAGAGTAATTAGTTAAAAATCGTAAAAGTTCTTGATAAAACTCCATGCAACCAATATGATTCAATGTTTATAGTAGTAATGGTGTCAAAATGGCTATTCGGAACCACAAATATTGATTTCGAAAAGGCGGACGATTTCGTCCGCTTAGAGTAATGAGTTAAAAATCGTAAAAGTTTTTGATAAAACTCCATGCAACTAATATGATTCAATGTTTGTAGTAGTAATGGTGTGAAAATGGCTATTCGGAACCACAAATATTGATTTATAAAAGGCGGACGATTTCGTCCGCTTAGAGTAATGAGTTAAAAATCGTAAAAGTTCTTGATAAAACTCCAAGCAACCAATATGATTCAATGTTTATAGTAGTAATGGTGTCAAAATGGCTATTCGAAACCACAAATATTGATTTCGAAAAGGCGGACGATTTCGTCCGCTTAGAGTAATTAGTTAAAAATCGTAAAAGTTCTTGATAAAACTCCATGCAACTAATATGATTCAATGTTTATAGTAGTAATGGTGTCAAAATGGCTATTCGGAACCACAAATATTGATTTTGAAAAGGCGGACGATTTCGTCCGCTTAGAGTAATGAGTTAAAAATGGTAAAAGTTTTTGGTAAAACTCCATGCAACTAATATGATTCAATGTTTGTAGTAGTAATGGTGTGAAAATGGCTATTCGGAACCACAAATATTGATTTATAAAAGGCGGACGATTTCGTCCGCTTAGAGTAATGAGTTAAAAATCGTAAAAGTTCTTGATAAAACTCCATGCAACCAATATGATTCAATGTTTATAGTAGTAATGGTGTCAAAATGGCTATTCGAAACCACAAATATTGATTTCGAAAAGGCGGACGATTTCGTCCGCTTAGAGTAATTAGTTAAAAATCGTAAAAGTTCTTGATAAAACTCCATGCAACCAATATGATTCAATGTTTATAGTAGTAATGGTGTCAAAATGGCTATTCGGAACCACAAATATTGATTTCGAAAAGGCGGACGATTTCGTCCGCTTAGAGTAATGAGTTAAAAATCGTAAAAGTTCTTGATAACACTCCATGCAACCAATATGAATGTTTGTAGTAGTAATGGTGTCAAAATGGCTATTCGGAACCACAAATATTGATTTATAAAAGGCGGACGATTTCGTCCGCTTAGAGTAATGAGTTAAAAATCGTAAAAGTTCTTGATAAAACTCCAAGCAACCAATAATATTCAATGTTTATAGTAGTAATGGTGTCAAAATGGCTATTCGAAACCACAAATATTGATTTCGAATAGGCGGACGATTTGGTCCGCTTAGAGTAATGACTTAAAAATCGTAAAAGTTCTTGATAAAACTCCATGCAACCAATATGATTCAATGTTTGTAGTAGTAATGGTGTCAAAATGGCTATTCGGAACCACAAATATTGATTTATAAAAGGCGGACGATTTCGTCCGCTTAGAGTAATGAGTTAAAAATCGTAAAACTTCTTGATAAAACTCCAAGCAACCAATATGATTCAATGTTTATAGTAGTAATGGTGTCAAAATGGCTACTCGAAACCACAAATATTGATTTCGAAAAGGCGGGCGATTTCGTCCGCTTAGAGTAATTAGTTAAAAATCGTAAAAGTTCTTGATAAAACTCCATGCAACCAATATGATTCAATGTTTATAGTAGTAATGGTGTCAAACTGGCTATTCGGAACCACAAATATTGATTTCGAAAAGGCGGACGATTTCGTCCGCTTAGAATAATGAGTTAAAAATCGTAAAAGTTTTTGATAAAACTCCATGCAACTAATATGATTCAATGTTTGTAGTAGTAATGGTGTGAAAATGGCTATTCGGAACCACAAATATTGATTTATAAAAGGCGGACGATTTCGTCCGCTTAGAGTAATGAGTTAAAAATCGTAAAAGTTCTTGATAACACTCCATGCAACCAATATGATTCAATGTTTGTAGTACTAATGGTGTCAAAATGGCTATTCGGAACCACAAATATTGATTTATAAAAGGCGGACGATTTCGTCCGCTTAGAGTAATGAGTTAAAAATCGTAAAAGTTCTTGATAAAACTCCAAGCAACCAATATGATTCAATGTTTATAGTAGTAATGGTGTCAAAATGGCTATTCGAAACCACAAATATTGATTTCGAAAAGGCAGACGATTTCGTCCGCTTAGAGTAATTAGTTAAAAATCGTAAAAGTTCTTGATAAAACTCCATGCAACCAATATGATTCAATGTTTATAGTAGTAATGGTGTCAAAATGGCTATTCGGAACCACAAATATTGATTTCGAAAAGGCGTACGATTTCGTCCGCTTAGAGTAATGAGTTAAAAATGGTAAAAGTTTTTGATAAAACTCCATGCAACTAATATGATTCAATGTTTGTAGTAGTAATGGTGTGAAAATGGCTATTCTGAACCACAAATATTGATTTATAAAAGGCGGACGATTTCGTCCGCTTAGAGTAATGAGTTAAAAATCGTAAAAGTTCTTGATAAAACTCCATGCAACCAATATGATTCAATGTTTATAGTAGTAATGGTGTCAAAATGGCTATTCGAAACCACAAATATTGATTTCGAAAAGGCGGACGATTTCGTCCGCTTAGAGTAATTAGTTAAAAATCGTAAAAGTTCTTGATCAAACTCCATGCAACCAATATGATTCAATGTTTATAGTAGTAATGGTGTCAAAATGGCTATTCGGAACCACAAATATTGATTTCGAAAAGGCGGACGATTTCGTCCGCTTAGAGTAATGAGTTAAAAATCGTAAAAGTTCTTGATAACACTCCATGCAACCAATATGATTCAATGTTTGTAGTACTAATGGTGTCAAAATGGCTATTCGGAACCACAAATATTGATTTATAAAAGGCGGACGATTTCGTCCGCTTAGAGTAATGAGTTAAAAATCGTAAAAGTTCTTGATAAAACTCCAAGCAACCAATATGATTCAATGTTTATAGTAGTAATGGTGTCAAAATGGCTATTCGAAACCACAAATATTGATTTCGAAAAGGCGGACGATTTCGTCCGCTTAGAGTAATTAGTTAAAAATCGTAAAAGTTCTTGATAAAACTCCATGCAACCAATATGATTCAATGTTTATAGTAGTAATGGTGTCAAAATGGCTATTCGGAACCACAAATATTGATTTTGAAAAGGCGGACGATTTCGTCCGCTTAGAGTAATGAGTTAAAAATGGTAAAAGTTTTTGATAAAACTCTATGCAACTAATATGATTCAATGTTTGTAGTAGTAATGGTGTGAAAATGGCTATTCGGAACCACAAATATTGATTTATAAAAGGCGGACGATTTCGTCCGCTTAGAGTAATGAGTTAAAAATCGTAAAAGTTCTTGATAACACTCCATGCAACCAATATGATTCAATTTTTGTAGTACTAATGGTGTCAAAATGGCTATTCGGAACCACAAATATTGATTTATAAAAGGCGGACGATTTCGTCCGCTTAGAGTAATGAGTTAAAAATCGTAAAAGTTCTTGATAAAACTCCAAGCAACCAATATGATTCAATGTTTATAGTAGTAATGGTGTCAAAATGGCTATTCGAAACCACAAATATTGATTTCGAAAAGGCGGACGATTTCGTCCGCTTAGAGTAATTAGTTAAAAATCGTAAAAGTTCTTGATAAAACTCCATGCAACCAATATGATTCAATGTTTATAGTAGTAATGGTGTCAAAATGGCTATTCGGAACCACAAATATTGATTTCGAAAAGGCGGACGATTTCGTCCGCTTAGAGTAATGAGTTAAAAATCGTAAAAGTTTTTGATAAAACTCCATGCAACTAATATGATTCAATGTTTGTAGTAGTAATGGTGTGAAAATGGCTATTCGGAACCACAAATATTGATTTATAAAAGGCGGACGATTTCGTCCGCTTAGAGTAATGAGTTAAAAATCGTAAAAGTTCTTGATAAAACTCCAAGCAACCAATATGATTCAATGTTTATAGTAGTAATGGTGTCAAAATGGCTATTCGAAACCACAAATATTGATTTCGAAAAGGCGGACGATTTCGTCCGCTTAGAGTAATTAGTTAAAAATCGTAAAAGTTCTTGATAAAACTCCATGCAACCAATATGATTCAATGTTTATAGTAGTAATGGTGTCAAAATGGCTATTCGGAACCACAAATATTGATTTTGAAAAGGCGGACGATTTCGTCCGCTTAGAGTAATGAGTTAAAAATGGTAAAAGTTTTTGATAAAACTCCATGCAACTAATATGATTCAATGTTTGTAGTAGTAATGGTGTGAAAATGGCTATTCGGAACCACAAATATTGATTTATAAAAGGCGGACGATTTCGTCCGCTTAGAGTAATGAGTTATAAATCGTAAAAGTTCTTGATAAAACTCCATGCAACCAATATGATTCAATGTTTATAGTAGTAATGGTGTCAAAATGGCTATTCGAAACCACAAATATTGATTTCGAAAAGGCGGACGATTTCGTCCGCTTAGAGTAATTAGTTAAAAATCGTAAAAGTTCTTGATAAAACTCCATGCAACCAATATGATTCAATGTTTATAGTAGTAATGGTGTCAAAATGGCTATTCGGAACCACAAATATTGATTTCGAAAAGGCGGACGATTTCGTCCGCTTAGAGTAATGAGTTAAAAATCGTAAAAGTTCTTGATAACACTCCATGCAACCAATATGAATGTTTGTAGTAGTAATGGTGTCAAAATGGCTATTCGGAACCACAAATATTGATTTATAAAAGGCGGACGATTTCGTCCGCTTAGAGTAATGAGTTAAAAATCGTAAAAGTTCTTGATAAAACTCCAAGCAACCAATAATATTCAATGTTTATAGTAGTAATGGTGTCAAAATGGCTATTCGAAACCACAAATATTGATTTCGAATAGGCGGACGATTTGGTCCGCTTAGAGTAATGACTTAAAAATCGTAAAAGTTCTTGATAAAACTCCATGCAACCAATATGATTCAATGTTTGTAGTAGTAATGGTGTCAAAATGGCTATTCGGAACCACAAATATTGATTTATAAAAGGCGGACGATTTCGTCCGCTTAGAGTAATGAGTTAAAAATCGTAAAACTTCTTGATAAAACTCCAAGCAACCAATATGATTCAATGTTTATAGTAGTAATGGTGTCAAAATGGCTACTCGAAACCACAAATATTGATTTCGAAAAGGCGGGCGATTTCGTCCGCTTAGAGTAATTAGTTAAAAATCGTAAAAGTTCTTGATAAAACTCCATGCAACCAATATGATTCAATGTTTATAGTAGTAATGGTGTCAAACTGGCTATTCGGAACCACAAATATTGATTTCGAAAAGGCGGACGATTTCGTCCGCTTAGAATAATGAGTTAAAAATCGTAAAAGTTTTTGATAAAACTCCATGCAACTAATATGATTCAATGTTTGTAGTAGTAATGGTGTGAAAATGGCTATTCGGAACCACAAATATTGATTTATAAAAGGCGGACGATTTCGTCCGCTTAGAGTAATGAGTTAAAAATCGTAAAAGTTCTTGATAACACTCCATGCAACCAATATGATTCAATGTTTGTAGTACTAATGGTGTCAAAATGGCTATTCGGAACCACAAATATTGATTTATAAAAGGCGGACGATTTTGTCCGCTTAGAGTAATGAGTTAAAAATCGTAAAAGTTCTTGATAAAACTCCAAGCAACCAATATGATTCAATGTTTATAGTAGTAATGGTGTCAAAATGGCTATTCGAAACCACAAATATTGATTTCGAAAAGGCAGACGATTTCGTCCGCTTAGAGTAATTAGTTAAAAATCGTAAAAGTTCTTGATAAAACTCCATGCAACCAATATGATTCAATGTTTATAGTAGTAATGGTGTCAAAATGGCTATTCGGAACCACAAATATTGATTTCGAAAAGGCGTACGATTTCGTCCGCTTAGAGTAATGAGTTAAAAATGGTAAAAGTTTTTGATAAAACTCCATGCAACTAATATGATTCAATGTTTGTAGTAGTAATGGTGTGAAAATGGCTATTCTGAACCACAAATATTGATTTATAAAAGGCGGACGATTTCGTCCGCTTAGAGTAATGAGTTAAAAATCGTAAAAGTTCTTGATAAAACTCCATGCAACCAATATGATTCAATGTTTATAGTAGTAATGGTGTCGAAATGGCTATTCGAAACCACAAATATTGATTTCGAAAAGGCGGACGATTTCGTCCGCTTAGAGTAATTAGTTAAAAATCGTAAAAGTTCTTGATCAAACTCCATGCAACCAATATGATTCAATGTTTATAGTAGTAATGGTGTCAAAATGGCTATTCGGAACCACAAATATTGATTTCGAAAAGGCGGACGATTTCGTCCGCTTAGAGTAATGAGTTAAAAATCGTAAAAGTTCTTGATAACACTCCATGCAACCAATATGATTCAATGTTTGTAGTACTAATGGTGTCAAAATGGCTATTCGGAACCACAAATATTGATTTATAAAAGGCGGACGATTTCGTCCGCTTAGAGTAATGAGTTAAAAATCGTAAAAGTTCTTGATAAAACTCCAAGCAACCAATATGATTCAATGTTTATAGTAGTAATGGTGTCAAAATGGCTATTCGAAACCACAAATATTGATTTCGAAAAGGCGGACGATTTCGTCCGCTTAGAGTAATTAGTTAAAAATCGTAAAAGTTCTTGATAAAACTCCATGCAACCAATATGATTCAATGTTTATAGTAGTAATGGTGTCAAAATGGCTATTCGGAACCACAAATATTGATTTTGAAAAGGCGGACGATTTCGTCCGCTTAGAGTAATGAGTTAAAAATGGTAAAAGTTTTTGATAAAACTCTATGCAACTAATATGATTCAATGTTTGTAGTAGTAATGGTGTGAAAATGGCTATTCGGAACCACAAATATTGATTTATAAAAGGCGGACGATTTCGTCCGCTTAGAGTAATGAGTTAAAAATCGTAAAAGTTCTTGATAAAACTCCATGCAACCAATATGATTCAATGTTTATAGTAGTAATGGTGTCAAAATGGCTATTCGAAACCACAAATATTGATTTCGAAAAGGCGGACGATTTCGTCCGCTTAGAGTAATTAGTTAAAAATCGTAAAAGTTCTTGATAAAACTCCATGCAACCAATATGATTCAATGTTTATAGTAGTAATGGTGTCAAAATGGCTATTCGGAACCACAAATATTGATTTCGAAAAGGCGGACGATTTCGTCCGCTTAGAGTAATGAGTTAAAAATCGTAAAAGTTTTTGATAAAACTCCATGCAACTAATATGATTCAATGTTTGTAGTAGTAATGGTGTGAAAATGGCTATTCGGAACCACAAATATTGATTTATAAAAGGCGGACGATTTCGTCCGCTTAGAGTAATGAGTTAAAAATCGTAAAAGTTCTTGATAAAACTCCAAGCAACCAATATGATTCAATGTTTATAGTAGTAATGGTGTCAAAATGGCTATTCGAAACCACAAATATTGATTTCGAAAAGGCGGACGATTTCGTCCGCTTAGAGTAATTAGTTAAAAATCGTAAAAGTTCTTGATAAAACTCCATGCAACCAATATGATTCAATGTTTATAGTAGTAATGGTGTCAAAATGGCTATTCGGAACCACAAATATTGATTTTGAAAAGGCGGACGATTTCGTCCGCTTAGAGTAATGAGTTAAAAATGGTAAAAGTTTTTGATAAAACTCCATGCAACTAATATGATTCAATGTTTGTAGTAGTAATGGTGTGAAAATGGCTATTCGGAACCACAAATATTGATTTATAAAAGGCGGACGATTTCGTCCGCTTAGAGTAATGAGTTATAAATCGTAAAAGTTCTTGATAAAACTCCATGCAACCAATATGATTCAATGTTTATAGTAGTAATGGTGTCAAAATGGCTATTCGAAACCACAAATATTGATTTCGAAAAGGCGGACGATTTCGTCCGCTTAGAGTAATTAGTTAAAAATCGTAAAAGTTCTTGATCAAACTCCATGCAACCAATATGATTCAATGTTTATAGTAGTAATGGTGTCAAAATGGCTATTCGGAACCACAAATATTGATTTCGAAAAGGCGGACGATTTCGTCCGCTTAGAGTAATGAGTTAAAAATCGTAAAAGTTCTTGATAACACTCCATGCAACCAATATGATTCAATGTTTGTAGTACTAATGGTGTCAAAATGGCTATTCGGAACCACAAATATTGATTTATAAAAGGCGGACGATTTCGTCCGCTTAGAGTAATGAGTTAAAAATCGTAAAAGTTCTTGATAAAACTCCAAGCAACCAATATGATTCAATGTTTATAGTAGTAATGGTGTCAAAATGGCTATTCGAAACCACAAATATTGATTTAGAAAAGGCGGACGATTTCGTCCGCTTAGAGTAATTAGTTAAAAATCGTAAAAGTTCTTGATAAAACTCCATGCAACCAATATGATTCAATGTTTATAGTAGTAATGGTGTCAAAATGGCTATTCGGAACCACAAATATTGATTTTGAAAAGGCGGACGATTTCGTCCGCTTAGAGTAATGAGTTAAAAATGGTAAAAGTTTTTGATAAAACTCCATGCAACTAATATGATTCAATGTTTGTAGTAGTAATGGTGTGAAAATGGCTATTCGGAACCACAAATATTGATTTATAAAAGGCGGACGATTTCGTCCGCTTAGAGTAATGAGTTAAAAATCGTAAAAGTTCTTGATAAAACTCCATGCAACCAATATGATTTAATGTTTATAGTAGTAATGGTGTCAAAATGGCTATTCGAAACCACAAATATTGATTTCGAAAAGGCGGACGATTTCGTCCGCTTAGAGTAATTAGTTAAAAATCGTAAAAGTTCTTGATAAAACTCCATGCAACCAATATGATTCAATGTTTATAGTAGTAATGGTGTCAAAATGGCTATTCGGAACCACAAATATTGATTTCGAAAAGGCGGACGATTTCGTCCGCTTAGAGTAATGAGTTAAAAATCGTAAAAGTTTTTGATAAAACTCCATGCAACTAATATGATTCAATGTTTGTAGTAGTAATGGTGTGAAAATGGCTATTCGGAACCACAAATATTGATTTATAAAAGGCGGACGATTTCGTCCGCTTAGAGTAATGAGTTAAAAATCGTAAAAGTTCTTGATAAAACTCCAAGCAACCAATATGATTCAATGTTTATAGTAGTAATGGTGTCAAAATGGCTATTCGAAACCACAAATATTGATTTCGAAAAGGCGGACGATTTCGTCCGCTTAGAGTAATTAGTTAAAAATCGTAAAAGTTCTTGATAAAACTCCATGCAACTAATATGATTCAATGTTTATAGTAGTAATGGTGTCAAAATGGCTATTCGGAACCACAAATATTGATTTCGAAAAGGCGGACGATTTCGTCCGCTTAGAGTAATGAGTTAAAAATCGTAAAAGTTCTTGATAACACTCCATGCAACCAATATGATTCAATGTTTGTAGTACTAATGGTGTCAAAATGGCTATTCGGAACCACAAATATTGATTTATAAAAGGCGGACGATTTCGTCCGCTTAGAGTAATGAGTTAAAAATCGTAAAAGTTCTTGATAAAACTCCAAGCAACCAATATGATTCAATGTTTATAGTAGTAATGGTGTCAAAATGGCTATTCGAAACCACAAATATTGATTTAGAAAAGGCGGACGATTTCGTCCGCTTAGAGTAATTAGTTAAAAATCGTAAAAGTTCTTGATAAAACTCCATGCAACCAATATGATTCAATGTTTATAGTAGTAATGGTGTCAAAATGGCTATTCGGAACCACAAATATTGATTTCGAAAAGGCGGACGATTTCGTCCGCTTAGAGTAATGAGTTAAAAATCGTAAAAGTTCTTGATAACACTCCATGCAACCAATATGATTCAATGTTTGTAGTACTAATGGTGTCAAAATGGCTATTCGGAACCACAAATATTGATTTATAAAAGGCGGACGATTTCGTCCGCTTAGAGTAATGAGTTAAAAATCGTAAAAGTTCTTGATAAAACTCCAAGCAACCAATATGATTCAATGTTTATAGTAGTAATGGTGTCAAAATGGCTATTCGAAACCACAAATATTGATTTAGAAAAGGCGGACGATTTCGTCCGCTTAGAGTAATTAGTTAAAAATCGTAAAAGTTCTTGATAAAACTCCATGCAACCAATATGATTCAATGTTTATAGTAGTAATGGTGTCAAAATGGCTATTCGGAACCACAAATATTGATTTTGAAAAGGCGGACGATTTCGTCCGCTTAGAGTAATGAGTTAAAAATGGTAAAAGTTTTTGATAAAACTCCATGCAACTAATATGATTCAATGTTTGTAGTAGTAATGGTGTGAAAATGGCTATTCGGAACCACAAATATTGATTTATAAAAGGCGGACGATTTCGTCCGCTTAGAGTAATGAGTTAAAAATCGTAAAAGTTCTTGATAAAACTCCATGCAACCAATATGATTTAATGTTTATAGTAGTAATGGTGTCAAAATGGCTATTCGAAACCACAAATATTGATTTCGAAAAGGCGGACGATTTCGTCCGCTTAGAGTAATTAGTTAAAAATCGTAAAAGTTCTTGATAAAACTCCATGCAACCAATATGATTCAATGTTTATAGTAGTAATGGTGTCAAAATGGCTATTCGGAACCACAAATATTGATTTCGAAAAGGCGGACGATTTCGTCCGCTTAGAGTAATGAGTTAAAAATCGTAAAAGTTTTTGATAAAACTCCATGCAACTAATATGATTCAATGTTTGTAGTAGTAATGGTGTGAAAATGGCTATTCGGAACCACAAATATTGATTTATAAAAGGCGGACGATTTCGTCCGCTTAGAGTAATGAGTTAAAAATCGTAAAAGTTCTTGATAAAACTCCAAGCAACCAATATGATTCAATGTTTATAGTAGTAATGGTGTCAAAATGGCTATTCGAAACCACAAATATTGATTTCGAAAAGGCGGACGATTTCGTCCGCTTAGAGTAATTAGTTAAAAATCGTAAAAGTTCTTGATAAAACTCCATGCAACTAATATGATTCAATGTTTATAGTAGTAATGGTGTCAAAATGGCTATTCGGAACCACAAATATTGATTTTGAAAAGGCGGACGATTTCGTCCGCTTAGAGTAATGAGTTAAAAATGGTAAAAGTTTTTGATAAAACTCCATGCAACTAATATGATTCAATGTTTGTAGTAGTAATGGTGTGAAAATGGCTATTCGGAACCACAAATATTGATTTATAAAAGGCGGACGATTTCGTCCGCTTAGAGTAATGAGTTAAAAATCGTAAAAGTTCTTGATAAAACTCCATGCAACCAATATGATTCAATGTTTATAGTAGTAATGGTGTCAAAATGGCTATTCGAAACCACAAATATTGATTTCGAAAAGGCGGACGATTTCGTCCGCTTAGAGTAATTAGTTAAAAATCGTAAAAGTTCTTGATAAAACTCCATGCAACCAATATGATTCAATGTTTATAGTAGTAATGGTGTCAAAATGGCTATTCGGAACCACAAATATTGATTTCGAAAAGGCGGACGATTTCGTCCGCTTAGAGTAATGAGTTAAAAATCGTAAAAGTTCTTGATAACACTCCATGCAACCAATATGAATGTTTGTAGTAGTAATGGTGTCAAAATGGCTATTCGGAACCACAAATATTGATTTATAAAAGGCGGACGATTTCGTCCGCTTAGAGTAATGAGTTAAAAATCGTAAAAGTTCTTGATAAAACTCCAAGCAACCAATAATATTCAATGTTTATAGTAGTAATGGTGTCAAAATGGCTATTCGAAACCACAAATATTGATTTCGAATAGGCGGACGATTTGGTCCGCTTAGAGTAATGAGTTAAAAATCGTAAAAGTTCTTGATAAAACTCCATGCAACCAATATGATTCAATGTTTGTAGTAGTAATGGTGTCAAAATGGCTATTCGGAACCACAAATATTGATTTATAAAAGGCGGACGATTTCGTCCGCTTAGAGTAATGAGTTAAAAATCGTAAAACTTCTTGATAAAACTCCAAGCAACCAATATGATTCAATGTTTATAGTAGTAATGGTGTCAAAATGGCTACTCGAAACCACAAATATTGATTTCGAAAAGGCGGGCGATTTCGTCCGCTTAGAGTAATTAGTTAAAAATCGTAAAAGTTCTTGATAAAACTCCATGCAACCAATATGATTCAATGTTTATAGTAGTAATGGTGTCAAACTGGCTATTCGGAACCACAAATATTGATTTCGAAAAGGCAGACGATTTCGTCCGCTTAGAATAATGAGTTAAAAATCGTAAAAGTTTTTGATAAAACTCCATGCAACTAATATGATTCAATGTTTGTAGTAGTAATGGTGTGAAAATGGCTATTCGGAACCACAAATATTGATTTATAAAAGGCGGACGATTTCGTCCGCTTAGAGTAATGAGTTAAAAATCGTAAAAGTTCTTGATAAAACTCCATGCAACCAATATGATTCAATGTTTATAGTAGTAATGGTGTCAAAATGGCTATTCAGAACCACAAATATTGATTTCAAAAAGGCGGACGATTTCGTCCGCTTAGAGTAATGAGTTAAAAATCGTAAAAGTTCTTGATAAAACTCCATGCAACCAATATGATTCAATGTTTATAGTAGTAATGGTGTCAAAATGGCTATTCAGAAGCACAAATATTGATTTCGAAAAGGCGGACGATTTCGTCCGCTTAGAGTAATGAGTTAAAAATCGTAAAAGTTCTTGATAACACTCCATGCAACCAATATGATTCAATGTTTGTAGTACTAATGGTGTCAAAATGGCTATTCGGAACCACAAATATTGATTTATAAAAGGCGGACGATTACGTCCGCTTAGAGTAATGAGTTAAAAATCGTAAAAGTTCTTGATAAAACTCCAAGCAACCAATATGATTCAATGTTTATAGTAGTAATGGTGTCAAAATGGCTATTCGAAACCACAAATATTGATTTCGAAAAGGCGGACGATTTCGTCCGCTTAGAGTAATTAGTTAAAAATCGTAAAAGTTCTTGATAAAACTCCATGCAACCAATATGATTCAATGTTTATAGTAGTAATGGTGTCAAAATGGCTATTCGGAACCACAAATATTGATTTTGAAAAGGCGGACGATTTCGTCCGCTTAGAGTAATGAGTTAAAAATGGTAAAAGTTTTTGATAAAACTCCATGCAACTAATATGATTCAATGTTTGTAGTAGTAATGGTGTGAAAATGGCTATTCGGAACCACAAATATTGATTTATAAAAGGCGGACGATTTCGTCCGCTTAGAGTAATGAGTTAAAAATCGTAAAAGTTCTTGATAAAACTCCATGCAACCAATATGATTCAATGTTTATAGTAGTAATGGTGTCAAAATGGCTATTCGAAACCACAAATATTGATTTCGAAAAGGCGGACGATTTCGTCCGCTTAGAGTAATTAGTTAAAAATCGTAAAAGTTCTTGATAAAACTCCATGCAACCAATATGATTCAATGTTTATAGTAGTAATGGTGTCAAAATGGCTATTCGGAACCACAAATATTGATTTCGAAAAGGCGGACGATTTCGTCCGCTTAGAGTAATGAGTTAAAAATCGTAAAAGTTCTTGATAACACTCCATGCAACCAATATGAATGTTTGTAGTAGTAATGGTGTCAAAATGGCTATTCGGAACCACAAATATTGATTTATAAAAGGCGGACGATTTCGTCCGCTTAGAGTAATGAGTTAAAAATCGTAAAAGTTCTTGATAAAACTCCAAGCAACCAATAATATTCAATGTTTATAGTAGTAATGGTGTCAAAATGGCTATTCGAAACCACAAATATTGATTTCGAATAGGCGGACGATTTGGTCCGCTTAGAGTAATGAGTTAAAAATCGTAAAAGTTCTTGATAAAACTCCATGCAACCAATATGATTCAATGTTTGTAGTAGTAATGGTGTCAAAATGGCTATTCGGAACCACAAATATTGATTTATAAAAGGCGGACGATTTCGTCCGCTTAGAGTAATGAGTTAAAAATCGTAAAACTTCTTGATAAAACTCCAAGCAACCAATATGATTCAATGTTTATAGTAGTAATGGTGTCAAAATGGCTACTCGAAACCACAAATATTGATTTCGAAAAGGCGGGCGATTTCGTCCGCTTAGAGTAATTAGTTAAAAATCGTAAAAGTTCTTGATAAAACTCCATGCAACCAATATGATTCAATGTTTATAGTAGTAATGGTGTCAAACTGGCTATTCGGAACCACAAATATTGATTTCGAAAAGGCAGACGATTTCGTCCGCTTAGAATAATGAGTTAAAAATCGTAAAAGTTTTTGATAAAACTCCATGCAACTAATATGATTCAATGTTTGTAGTAGTAATGGTGTGAAAATGGCTATTCGGAACCACAAATATTGATTTATAAAAGGCGGACGATTTCGTCCGCTTAGAGTAATGAGTTAAAAATCGTAAAAGTTCTTGATAAAACTCCATGCAACCAATATGATTCAATGTTTATAGTAGTAATGGTGTCAAAATGGCTATTCAGAACCACAAATATTGATTTCAAAAAGGCGGACGATTTCGTCCGCTTAGAGTAATGAGTTAAAAATCGTAAAAGTTCTTGATAAAACTCCATGCAACCAATATGATTCAATGTTTATAGTAGTAATGGTGTCAAAATGGCTATTCAGAAGCACAAATATTGATTTCGAAAAGGCGGACGATTTCGTCCGCTTAGAGTAATGAGTTAAAAATCGTAAAAGTTCTTGATAACACTCCATGCAACCAATATGATTCAATGTTTGTAGTACTAATGGTGTCAAAATGGCTATTCGGAACCACAAATATTGATTTATAAAAGGCGGACGATTACGTCCGCTTAGAGTAATGAGTTAAAAATCGTAAAAGTTCTTGATAAAACTCCAAGCAACCAATATGATTCAATGTTTATAGTAGTAATGGTGTCAAAATGGCTATTCGAAACCACAAATATTGATTTCGAAAAGGCGGACGATTTCGTCCGCTTAGAGTAATTAGTTAAAAATCGTAAAAGTTCTTGATAAAACTCCATGCAACCAATATGATTCAATGTTTATAGTAGTAATGGTGTCAAAATGGCTATTCGGAACCACAAATATTGATTTTGAAAAGGCGGACGATTTCGTCCGCTTAGAGTAATGAGTTAAAAATGGTAAAAGTTTTTGATAAAACTCCATGCAACTAATATGATTCAATGTTTGTAGTAGTAATGGTGTGAAAATGGCTATTCGGAACCACAAATATTGATTTATAAAAGGCGGACGATTTCGTCCGCTTAGAGTAATGAGTTAAAAATCGTAAAAGTTCTTGATAAAACTCCATGCAACCAATATGATTCAATGTTTATAGTAGTAATGGTGTCAAAATGGCTATTCGAAACCACAAATATTGATTTCGAAAAGGCGGACGATTTCGTCCGCTTAGAGTAATTAGTTAAAAATCGTAAAAGTTCTTGATAAAACTCCATGCAACCAATATGATTCAATGTTTATAGTAGTAATGGTGTCAAAATGGCTATTCGGAACCACGAATATTGATTTCGAAAAGGCGGACGATTTCGTCCGCTTAGAGTAATGAGTTAAAAATCGTAAAAGTTCTTGATAACACTCCATGCAACCAATATGAATGTTTGTAGTAGTAATGGTGTCAAAATGGCTATTCGGAACCACAAATATTGATTTATAAAAGGCGGACGATTTCGTCCGCTTAGAGTAATGAGTTAAAAATCGTAAAAGTTCTTGATAAAACTCCAAGCAACCAATAATATTCAATGTTTATAGTAGTAATGGTGTCAAAATGGCTATTCGAAACCACAAATATTGATTTCGAATAGGCGGACGATTTGGTCCGCTTAGAGTAATGAGTTAAAAATCGTAAAAGTTCTTGATAAAACTCCATGCAACCAATATGATTCAATGTTTGTAGTAGTAATGGTGTCAAAATGGCTATTCGGAACCACAAATATTGATTTATAAAAGGCGGACGATTTCGTCCGCTTAGAGTAATGAGTTAAAAATCGTAAAACTTCTTGATAAAACTCCAAGCAACCAATATGATTCAATGTTTATAGTAGTAATGGTGTCAAAATGGCTACTCGAAACCACAAATATTGATTTCGAAAAGGCGGGCGATTTCGTCCGCTTAGAGTAATTAGTTAAAAATCGTAAAAGTTCTTGATAAAACTCCATGCAACCAATATGATTCAATGTTTATAGTAGTAATGGTGTCAAACTGGCTATTCGGAACCACAAATATTGATTTCGAAAAGGCGGACGATTTCGTCCGCTTAGAATAATGAGTTAAAAATCGTAAAAGTTTTTGATAAAACGCCATGCAACTAATATGATTCAATGTTTGTAGTAGTAATGGTGTGAAAATGGCTATTCGGAACCACAAATATTGATTTATAAAAGGCGGACGATTTCGTCCGCTTAGAGTAATGAGTTAAAAATCGTAAAAGTTCTTGATAAAACTCCATGCAACCAATATGATTCAATGTTTATAGTAGTAATGGTGTCAAAATGGCTATTCAGAACCACAAATATTGATTTCAAAAAGGCGGACGATTTCTTCCGCTTAGAGTAATAAGTTAAAAATCGTAAAAGTTCTTGATAAAACTCCATGCAACCAATATGATTCAATGTTTATAGTAGTAATGGTGTCAAAATGGCTATTCAGAAGCACAAATATTGATTTCGAAAAGGCGGACGATTTCGTCCGCTTAGAGTAATGAGTTAAAAATCGTAAAAGTTCTTGATAACACTCCATGCAACCAATATGATTCAATGTTTGTAGTACTAATGGTGTCAAAATGGCTATTCGGAACCACAAATATTGATTTATAAAAGGCGGACGATTTCGTCCGCTTAGAGTAATGAGTTAAAAATCGTAAAAGTTCTTGATAAAACTCCAAGCAACCAATATGATTCAATGTTTATAGTAGTAATTGTGTCAAAATGGCTATTCGAAACCACAAATATTGATTACGAAAAGGCGGACGATTTCGTCCGCTTAGAGTAATTAGTTAAAAATCGTAAAAGTTCTTGATAAAACTCCATGCAACCAATATGATTCAATGTTTATAGTAGTAATGGTGTCAAAATGGCTATTCGGAACCACAAATATTGATTTCGAAAAGGCGGACGATTTCGTCCGCTTAGAGTAATGAGTTAAAAATCGTAAAAGTTCTTGATAACACTCCATGCAACCAATATGATTCAATGTTTGTAGTACTAATGGTGTCAAAATGGCTATTTGGAACCACAAATATTGATTTATAAAAGGCGGACGATTTCGTCCGCTTAGAGTAATTAGTTAAAAATCGTAAAAGTTCTTGATAAAACTCCAAGCAACCAATATGATTCAATGTTTGTAGTAGTAATGGTGTGAAAATGGCTATTCGGAACCACAAATATTGATTTATAAATGGCGGACGATTTCGTCCGCTTAGAGTAATGAGTTAAAAATCGTAAAAGTTCTTGATAAAACTCCAAGCAACCAATATGATTCAATGTTTATAGTAGTAATGGTGTCAAAATGGCTATTCGAAACCACAAATATTGATTTCGAAAAGGCGGACGATTTCGTCCGCTTAGAGTAATTAGTTAAAAATCGTAAAAGTTCTTGATAAAACTCCATGCAACCAATATGATTCAATGTTTATAGTAGTAATGGTGTCAAAATGGCTATTCGGAACCACAAATATTGATTTTGAAAAGGCGGACGATTTCGTCCGCTTAGAGTAATGAGTTAAAAATGGTAAAAGTTTTTGATAAAACTCCATGCAACTAATATGATTCAATGTTTGTAGTAGTAATGGTGTGAAAATGGCTATTCGGAACCACAAATATTGATTTATAAAAGGCGGACGATTTCGTCCGCTTAGAGTAATGAGTTAAAAATCGTAAAAGTTCTTGATAAAACTCCATGCAACCAATATGATTCAATGTTTATAGTAGTAATGGTGTCAAAATGGCTATTCGAAACCACAAATATTGATTTCGAAAAGGCGGACGATTTCGTCCGCTTAGAGTAATGAGTTAAAAATCGTAAAAGTTCTTGATAAAACTCCATGCAACCAATATGATTCAATGTTTATAGTAGTAATGGTGTCAAAATGGCTATTCAGAACCACAAATATTGATTTCAAAAAGGCGGACGATTTCTTCCGCTTAGAGTAATAAGTTAAAAATCGTAAAAGTTCTTGATAAAACTCCATGCAACCAATATGATTCAATGTTTATAGTAGTAATGGTGTCAAAATGGCTATTCAGAAGCACAAATATTGATTTCGAAAAGGCAGACGATTTCGTCCGCTTAGAATAATGAGTTAAAAATCGTAAAAGTTTTTGATAAAACTCCATGCAACTAATATGATTCAATGTTTGTAGTAGTAATGGTGTGAAAATGGCTATTCGGAACCACAAATATTGATTTATAAAAGGCGGACGATTTCGTCCGCTTAGAGTAATGAGTTAAAAATCGTAAAAGTTCTTGATAAAACTCCATGCAACCAATATGATTCAATGTTTATAGTAGTAATGGTGTCAAAATGGCTATTCAGAACCACAAATATTGATTTCAAAAAGGCGGACGATTTCGTCCGCTTAGAGTAATGAGTTAAAAATCGTAAAAGTTCTTGATAAAACTCCATGCAACCAATATGATTCAATGTTTATAGTAGTAATGGTGTCAAAATGGCTATTCAGAAGCACAAATATTGATTTCGAAAAGGCGGACGATTTCGTCCGCTTAGAGTAATGAGTTAAAAATCGTAAAAGTTCTTGATAACACTCCATGCAACCAATATGATTCAATGTTTGTAGTACTAATGGTGTCAAAATGGCTATTCGGAACCACAAATATTGATTTATAAAAGGCGGACGATTACGTCCGCTTAGAGTAATGAGTTAAAAATCGTAAAAGTTCTTGATAAAACTCCAAGCAACCAATATGATTCAATGTTTATAGTAGTAATGGTGTCAAAATGGCTATTCGAAACCACAAATATTGATTTCGAAAAGGCGGACGATTTCGTCCGCTTAGAGTAATTAGTTAAAAATCGTAAAAGTTCTTGATAAAACTCCATGCAACCAATATGATTCAATGTTTATAGTAGTAATGGTGTCAAAATGGCTATTCGGAACCACAAATATTGATTTTGAAAAGGCGGACGATTTCGTCCGCTTAGAGTAATGAGTTAAAAATGGTAAAAGTTTTTGATAAAACTCCATGCAACTAATATGATTCAATGTTTGTAGTAGTAATGGTGTGAAAATGGCTATTCGGAACCACAAATATTGATTTATAAAAGGCGGACGATTTCGTCCGCTTAGAGTAATGAGTTAAAAATCGTAAAAGTTCTTGATAAAACTCCATGCAACCAATATGATTCAATGTTTATAGTAGTAATGGTGTCAAAATGGCTATTCGAAACCACAAATATTGATTTCGAAAAGGCGGACGATTTCGTCCGCTTAGAGTAATTAGTTAAAAATCGTAAAAGTTCTTGATAAAACTCCATGCAACCAATATGATTCAATGTTTATAGTAGTAATGGTGTCAAAATGGCTATTCGGAACCACAAATATTGATTTCGAAAAGGCGGACGATTTCGTCCGCTTAGAGTAATGAGTTAAAAATCGTAAAAGTTCTTGATAACACTCCATGCAACCAATATGAATGTTTGTAGTAGTAATGGTGTCAAAATGGCTATTCGGAACCACAAATATTGATTTATAAAAGGCGGACGATTTCGTCCGCTTAGAGTAATGAGTTAAAAATCGTAAAAGTTCTTGATAAAACTCCAAGCAACCAATAATATTCAATGTTTATAGTAGTAATGGTGTCAAAATGGCTATTCGAAACCACAAATATTGATTTCGAATAGGCGGACGATTTGGTCCGCTTAGAGTAATGAGTTAAAAATCGTAAAAGTTCTTGATAAAACTCCATGCAACCAATATGATTCAATGTTTGTAGTAGTAATGGTGTCAAAATGGCTATTCGGAACCACAAATATTGATTTATAAAAGGCGGACGATTTCGTCCGCTTAGAGTAATGAGTTAAAAATCGTAAAACTTCTTGATAAAACTCCAAGCAACCAATATGATTCAATGTTTATAGTAGTAATGGTGTCAAAATGGCTACTCGAAACCACAAATATTGATTTCGAAAAGGCGGGCGATTTCGTCCGCTTAGAGTAATTAGTTAAAAATCGTAAAAGTTCTTGATAAAACTCCATGCAACCAATATGATTCAATGTTTATAGTAGTAATGGTGTCAAACTGGCTATTCGGAACCACAAATATTGATTTCGAAAAGGCAGACGATTTCGTCCGCTTAGAATAATGAGTTAAAAATCGTAAAAGTTTTTGATAAAACTCCATGCAACTAATATGATTCAATGTTTGTAGTAGTAATGGTGTGAAAATGGCTATTCGGAACCACAAATATTGATTTATAAAAGGCGGACGATTTCGTCCGCTTAGAGTAATGAGTTAAAAATCGTAAAAGTTCTTGATAAAACTCCATGCAACCAATATGATTCAATGTTTATAGTAGTAATGGTGTCAAAATGGCTATTCAGAACCACAAATATTGATTTCAAAAAGGCGGACGATTTCGTCCGCTTAGAGTAATGAGTTAAAAATCGTAAAAGTTCTTGATAAAACTCCATGCAACCAATATGATTCAATGTTTATAGTAGTAATGGTGTCAAAATGGCTATTCAGAAGCACAAATATTGATTTCGAAAAGGCGGACGATTTCGTCCGCTTAGAGTAATGAGTTAAAAATCGTAAAAGTTCTTGATAACACTCCATGCAACCAATATGATTCAATGTTTGTAGTACTAATGGTGTCAAAATGGCTATTCGGAACCACAAATATTGATTTATAAAAGGCGGACGATTACGTCCGCTTAGAGTAATGAGTTAAAAATCGTAAAAGTTCTTGATAAAACTCCAAGCAACCAATATGATTCAATGTTTATAGTAGTAATGGTGTCAAAATGGCTATTCGAAACCACAAATATTGATTTCGAAAAGGCGGACGATTTCGTCCGCTTAGAGTAATTAGTTAAAAATCGTAAAAGTTCTTGATAAAACTCCATGCAACCAATATGATTCAATGTTTATAGTAGTAATGGTGTCAAAATGGCTATTCGGAACCACAAATATTGATTTTGAAAAGGCGGACGATTTCGTCCGCTTAGAGTAATGAGTTAAAAATGGTAAAAGTTTTTGATAAAACTCCATGCAACTAATATGATTCAATGTTTGTAGTAGTAATGGTGTGAAAATGGCTATTCGGAACCACAAATATTGATTTATAAAAGGCGGACGATTTCGTCCGCTTAGAGTAATGAGTTAAAAATCGTAAAAGTTCTTGATAAAACTCCATGCAACCAATATGATTCAATGTTTATAGTAGTAATGGTGTCAAAATGGCTATTCGAAACCACAAATATTGATTTCGAAAAGGCGGACGATTTCGTCCGCTTAGAGTAATTAGTTAAAAATCGTAAAAGTTCTTGATAAAACTCCATGCAACCAATATGATTCAATGTTTATAGTAGTAATGGTGTCAAAATGGCTATTCGGAACCACGAATATTGATTTCGAAAAGGCGGACGATTTCGTCCGCTTAGAGTAATGAGTTAAAAATCGTAAAAGTTCTTGATAACACTCCATGCAACCAATATGAATGTTTGTAGTAGTAATGGTGTCAAAATGGCTATTCGGAACCACAAATATTGATTTATAAAAGGCGGACGATTTCGTCCGCTTAGAGTAATGAGTTAAAAATCGTAAAAGTTCTTGATAAAACTCCAAGCAACCAATAATATTCAATGTTTATAGTAGTAATGGTGTCAAAATGGCTATTCGAAACCACAAATATTGATTTCGAATAGGCGGACGATTTGGTCCGCTTAGAGTAATGAGTTAAAAATCGTAAAAGTTCTTGATAAAACTCCATGCAACCAATATGATTCAATGTTTGTAGTAGTAATGGTGTCAAAATGGCTATTCGGAACCACAAATATTGATTTATAAAAGGCGGACGATTTCGTCCGCTAAGAGTAATGAGTTAAAAATCGTAAAACTTCTTGATAAAACTCCAAGCAACCAATATGATTCAATGTTTATAGTAGTAATGGTGTCAAAATGGCTACTCGAAACCACAAATATTGATTTCGAAAAGGCGGGCGATTTCGTCCGCTTAGAGTAATTAGTTAAAAATCGTAAAAGTTCTTGATAAAACTCCATGCAACCAATATGATTCAATGTTTATAGTAGTAATGGTGTCAAACTGGCTATTCGGAACCACAAATATTGATTTCGAAAAGGCGGACGATTTCGTCCGCTTAGAATAATGAGTTAAAAATCGTAAAAGTTTTTGATAAAACGCCATGCAACTAATATGATTCAATGTTTGTAGTAGTAATGGTGTGAAAATGGCTATTCGGAACCACAAATATTGATTTATAAAAGGCGGACGATTTCGTCCGCTTAGAGTAATGAGTTAAAAATCGTAAAAGTTCTTGATAAAACTCCATGCAACCAATATGATTCAATGTTTATAGTAGTAATGGTGTCAAAATGGCTATTCAGAACCACAAATATTGATTTCAAAAAGGCGGACGATTTCTTCCGCTTAGAGTAATAAGTTAAAAATCGTAAAAGTTCTTGATAAAACTCCATGCAACCAATATGATTCAATGTTTATAGTAGTAATGGTGTCAAAATGGCTATTCAGAAGCACAAATATTGATTTCGAAAAGGCGGACGATTTCGTCCGCTTAGAGTAATGAGTTAAAAATCGTAAAAGTTCTTGATAACACTCCATGCAACCAATATGATTCAATGTTTGTAGTACTAATGGTGTCAAAATGGCTATTCGGAACCACAAATATTGATTTATAAAAGGCGGACGATTTCGTCCGCTTAGAGTAATGAGTTAAAAATCGTAAAAGTTCTTGATAAAACTCCAAGCAACCAATATGATTCAATGTTTATAGTAGTAATGGTGTCAAAATGGCTATTCGAAACCACAAATATTGATTTCGAAAAGGCGGACGATTTCGTCCGCTTAGAGTAATTAGTTAAAAATCGTAAAAGTTCTTGATAAAACTCCATGCAACCAATATGATTCAATGTTTATAGTAGTAATGGTGTCAAAATGGCTATTCGGAACCACAAATATTGATTTTGAAAAGGCGGACGATTTCGTCCGCTTAGAGTAATGAGTTAAAAATGGTAAAACTTTTTGATAAAACTCTATGCAACTAATATGATTCAATGTTTGTAGTAGTAATGGTGTGAAAATGGCTATTCGGAACCACAAATATTGATTTATAAAAGGCGGACGATTTCGTCCGCTTAGAGTAATGAGTTAAAAATCGTAAAAGTTCTTGATAAAACTCCATGCAACCAATATGATTCAATGTTTATAGTAGTAATGGTGTCAAAATGGCTATTCGAAACCACAAATATTGATTTCGAAAAGGCGGACGATTTCGTCCGCTTAGAGTAATTAGTTAAAAATCGTAAAAGTTCTTGATAAAACTCCATGCAACCAATATGATTCAATGTTTATAGTAGTAATGGTGTCAAAATGGCTATTCGGAACCACAAATATTGATTTCGAAAAGGCGGACGATTTCGTCCGCTTAGAGTAATGAGTTAAAAATCGTAAAAGTTTTTGATAAAACTCCATGCAACTAATATGATTCAATGTTTGTAGTAGTAATGGTGTGAAAATGGCTATTCGGAACCACAAATATTGATTTATAAAAGGCGGACGATTTCGTCCGCTTAGAGTAATGAGTTAAAAATCGTAAAAGTTCTTGATAAAACTCCAAGCAACCAATATGATTCAATGTTTATAGTAGTAATTGTGTCAAAATGGCTATTCGAAACCACAAATATTGATTACGAAAAGGCGGACGATTTCGTCCGCTTAGAGTAATTAGTTAAAAATCGTAAAAGTTCTTGATAAAACTCCATGCAACCAATATGATTCAATGTTTATAGTAGTAATGGTGTCAAAATGGCTATTCGGAACCACAAATATTGATTTCGAAAAGGCGGACGATTTCGTCCGCTTAGAGTAATGAGTTAAAAATCGTAAAAGTTCTTGATAACACTCCATGCAACCAATATGATTCAATGTTTGTAGTACTAATGGTGTCAAAATGGCTATTTGGAACCACAAATATTGATTTATAAAAGGCGGACGATTTCGTCCGCTTAGAGTAATGAGTTAAAAATCGTAAAAGTTCTTGATAAAACTCCAAGCAACCAATATGATTCAATGTTTGTAGTAGTAATGGTGTGAAAATGGCTATTCGGAACCACAAATATTGATTTATAAATGGCGGACGATTTCGTCCGCTTAGAGTAATGAGTTAAAAATCGTAAAAGTTCTTGATAAAACTCCAAGCAACCAATATGATTCAATGTTTATAGTAGTAATGGTGTCAAAATGGCTATTCGAAACCACAAATATTGATTTCGAAAAGGCGGACGATTTCGTCCGCTTAGAGTAATTAGTTAAAAATCGTAAAAGTTCTTGATAAAACTCCATGCAACCAATATGATTCAATGTTTATAGTAGTAATGGTGTCAAAATGGCTATTCGGAACCACAAATATTGATTTTGAAAAGGCGGACGATTTCGTCCGCTTAGAGTAATGAGTTAAAAATGGTAAAAGTTTTTGATAAAACTCCATGCAACTAATATGATTCAATGTTTGTAGTAGTAATGGTGTGAAAATGGCTATTCGGAACCACAAATATTGATTTATAAAAGGCGGACGATTTCGTCCGCTTAGAGTAATGAGTTAAAAATCGTAAAAGTTCTTGATAAAACTCCATGCAACCAATATGATTCAATGTTTATAGTAGTAATGGTGTCAAAATGGCTATTCGAAACCACAAATATTGATTTCGAAAAGGCGGACGATTTCGTCCGCTTAGAGTAATTAGTTAAAAATCGTAAAAGTTCTTGATAAAACTCCATGCAACCAATATGATTCAATGTTTATAGTAGTAATGGTGTCAAAATGGCTATTCGGAACCACAAATATTGATTTCGAAAAGGCGGACGATTTCGTCCGCTTAGAGTAATGAGTTAAAAATCGTAAAAGTTCTTGATAACACTCCATGCAACCAATATGATTCAATGTTTGTAGTACTAATGGTGTCAAAATGGCTATTCGGAACCACAAATATTGATTTATAAAAGGCGGACGATTTCGTCCGCTTAGAGTAATGAGTTAAAAATCGTAAAAGTTCTTGATAAAACTCCAAGCAACCAATATGATTCAATGTTTATAGTAGTAATGGTGTCAAAATGGCTATTCGAAACCACAAATATTGATTTCGAAAAGGCGGACGATTTCGTCCGCTTAGAGTAATTAGTTAAAAATCGTAAAAGTTCTTGATAAAACTCCATGCAACCAATATGATTCAATGTTTATAGTAGTAATGGTGTCAAAATGGCTATTCGGAACCACAAATATTGATTTTGAAAAGGCGGACGATTTCGTCCGCTTAGAGTAATGAGTTAAAAATGGTAAAAGTTTTTGATAAAACTCCATGCAACTAATATGATTCAATGTTTGTAGTAGTAATGGTGTGAAAATGGCTATTCGGAACCACAAATATTGATTTATAAAAGGCGGACGATTTTGTCCGCTTAGAGTAATGAGTTAAAAATCGTAAAAGTTCTTGATAAAACTCCATGCAACCAATATGATTCAATGTTTATAGTAGTAATGGTGTCAAAAGGGCTATTCGAAACCACAAATATTGATTTCGAAAAGGCGGACGATTTCGTCCGCTTAGAGTAATTAGTTAAAAATCGTAAAAGTTCTTGATAAAACTCCATGCAACCAATATGATTCAATGTTTATAGTAGTAATGGTGTCAAAATGGCTATTTGGAACCACAAATATTGATTTCGAAAAGGCGGACGATTTCGTCCGCTTAGAGTAATGAGTTAAAAATTGTAAAAGTTTTTGATAAAACTCCATGCAACTAATATGATTCAATGTTCGTAGTAGTAATGGTGTGAAAATGGCTATTCGGAACCACAAATATTGATTTATAAAAGGCGGACGATTTCGTCCGCTTAGAGTAATGAGTTAAAAATCGTAAAAGTTCTTGATAAAACTCCTTGCAGCCAATATGATTCAATGTTTATAGTAGTAATGGTGTCAAAATGGCTATTCAGAACCACAAATATTGATTTCGAAAAGGCGGATGATTCCGTCCGCTTAGAGTAATGAGTTAAAAATCGTAAAAGTTAATGATAACACTCCATGCAACCAAAATGATTCAATGTTTGTAGTACTAATGGTGTCAAAATGGCTATTCGGAACCACAAATATTGATTTATAAAAGGCGGACGATTTCGTCCGCTTAGAGTAATGAGTTAAAAATCGTAAAAGTTCTTGATAAAACTCCAAGCAACCAATATGATTCAATGTTTATAGTAGTAATGGTGTCAAAATGGCTATTCGAAACCACAAATATTGATTTCTAAAAGGCGGGCGATTTCGTCCGCTTAGAGTAATTAGTTAAAAATCGTAAAAGTTCTTGATAAAACTCCATGCAACCAATATGATTCAATGTTTATAGTAGTAATGGTGTCAAAATAGCTAATCGGAACCACAAATATTGATTTCGAAAAGGCGGACGATTTCGTCCGCTTAGAGTAATGAGTTAAAAATCGTAAAAGTTCTTGATAAAACTCCATGCAACCAATATGATTCAATGTTTATAGTAGTAATGGTGTGAAAATGGCTATTCGGAACCACAAATATTGATTTATAAAAGGCGGACGATTTCGTCCGCTTAGAGTAATGAGTTAAAAATCGTAAAAGTTCTTGATAAAACTCCATCCAACCAATATGATTCAATGTTTATAGTAGTAATGGTGTGAAAATGGCTATTCGGAACCACAAATATTGATTTATAAAAGGCGGACGATTTCGTCCGCTTAGAGTAATGAGTTAAAAATCGTAAAAGTTCTTGATAAAACTCCATGCAACCAATATGATTCAATGTTTATAGTAGTAATGGTGTCAAAATGGCTATTCAGAACCACAAATATTGATTTCAAAAAGGCGGACGATTTCTTCCGCTTAGAGTAATGAGTTAAAAATCGTAAAAGTTCTTGATAAAACTCCATGCAACCAATATGATTCAATGTTTATAGTAGTAATGGTGTCAAAATGGCTATTCAGAAGCACAAATATTGATTTCGAAAAGGCGGACGATTTCGTCCGCTTAGAGTAATGAGTTAAAAATCGTAAAAGTTCTTGATAACACTCCATGCAACCAATATGATTCAATTTTTGTAGTACTAATGGTGTCAAAATGGCTATTCGGAACCACAAATATTGATTTATAAAAGGCGGACGATTTCGTCCGCTTAGAGTAATGAGTTAAAAATCGTAAAAGTTCTTGATAAAACTCCAAGCAACCAATATGATTCAATGTTTATAGTAGTAATGGTGTCAAAATGGCTATTCGAAACCACAAATATTGATTTCGAAAAGGCGGACGATTTCGTCCGCTTAGAGTAATTAGTTAAAAATCGTAAAAGTTCTTGATAAAACTCCATGCAACCAATATGATTCAATGTTTATAGTAGTAATGGTGTCAAAATGGCTATTCGGAACCACAAATATTGATTTTGAAAAGGCGGACGATTTCGTCCGCTTAGAGTAATGAGTTAAAAATGGTAAAACTTTTTGATAAAACTCTATGCAACTAATATGATTCAATGTTTGTAGTAGTAATGGTGTGAAAATGGCTATTCGGAACCACAAATATTGATTTATAAAAGGCGGACGATTTCGTCCGCTTAGAGTAATGAGTTAAAAATCGTAAAAGTTCTTGATAAAACTCCATGCAACCAATATGATTCAATGTTTATAGTAGTAATGGTGTCAAAATGGCTATTCGAAACCACAAATATTGATTTCGAAAAGGCGGACGATTTCGTCCGCTTAGAGTAATTAGTTAAAAATCGTAAAAGTTCTTGATAAAACTCCATGCAACCAATATGATTCAATGTTTATAGTAGTAATGGTGTCAAAATGGCTATTCGGAACCACAAATATTGATTTCGAAAAGGCGGACGATTTCGTCCGCTTAGAGTAATGAGTTAAAAATCGTAAAAGTTTTTGATAAAACTCCATGCAACTAATATGATTCAATGTTTGTAGTAGTAATGGTGTGAAAATGGCTATTCGGAACCACAAATATTGATTTATAAAAGGCGGACGATTTCGTCCGCTTAGAGTAATGAGTTAAAAATCGTAAAAGTTCTTGATAAAACTCCAAGCAACCAATATGATTCAATGTTTATAGTAGTAATTGTGTCAAAATGGCTATTCGAAACCACAAATATTGATTACGAAAAGGCGGACGATTTCGTCCGCTTAGAGTAATTAGTTAAAAATCGTAAAAGTTCTTGATAAAACTCCATGCAACCAATATGATTCAATGTTTATAGTAGTAATGGTGTCAAAATGGCTATTCGGAACCACAAATATTGATTTCGAAAAGGCGGACGATTTCGTCCGCTTAGAGTAATGAGTTAAAAATCGTAAAAGTTCTTGATAACACTCCATGCAACCAATATGATTCAATGTTTGTAGTACTAATGGTGTCAAAATGGCTATTTGGAACCACAAATATTGATTTATAAAAGGCGGACGATTTCGTCCGCTTAGAGTAATGAGTTAAAAATCGTAAAAGTTCTTGATAAAACTCCAAGCAACCAATATGATTCAATGTTTGTAGTAGTAATGGTGTGAAAATGGCTATTCGGAACCACAAATATTGATTTATAAATGGCGGACGATTTCGTCCGCTTAGAGTAATGAGTTAAAAATCGTAAAAGTTCTTGATAAAACTCCAAGCAACCAATATGATTCAATGTTTATAGTAGTAATGGTGTCAAAATGGCTATTCGAAACCACAAATATTGATTTCGAAAAGGCGGACGATTTCGTCCGCTTAGAGTAATTAGTTAAAAATCGTAAAAGTTCTTGATAAAACTCCATGCAACCAATATGATTCAATGTTTATAGTAGTAATGGTGTCAAAATGGCTATTCGGAACCACAAATATTGATTTTGAAAAGGCGGACGATTTCGTCCGCTTAGAGTAATGAGTTAAAAATGGTAAAAGTTTTTGATAAAACTCCATGCAACTAATATGATTCAATGTTTGTAGTAGTAATGGTGTGAAAATGGCTATTCGGAACCACAAATATTGATTTATAAAAGGCGGACGATTTCGTCCGCTTAGAGTAATGAGTTAAAAATCGTAAAAGTTCTTGATAAAACTCCATGCAACCAATATGATTCAATGTTTATAGTAGTAATGGTGTCAAAATGGCTATTCGAAACCACAAATATTGATTTCGAAAAGGCGGACGATTTCGTCCGCTTAGAGTAATTAGTTAAAAATCGTAAAAGTTCTTGATAAAACTCCATGCAACCAATATGATTCAATGTTTATAGTAGTAATGGTGTCAAAATGGCTATTCGGAACCACAAATATTGATTTCGAAAAGGCGGACGATTTCGTCCGCTTAGAGTAATGAGTTAAAAATCGTAAAAGTTCTTGATAACACTCCATGCAACCAATATGATTCAATGTTTGTAGTACTAATGGTGTCAAAATGGCTATTCGGAACCACAAATATTGATTTATAAAAGGCGGACGATTTCGTCCGCTTAGAGTAATGAGTTAAAAATCGTAAAAGTTCTTGATAAAACTCCAAGCAACCAATATGATTCAATGTTTATAGTAGTAATGGTGTCAAAATGGCTATTCGAAACCACAAATATTGATTTCGAAAAGGCGGACGATTTCGTCCGCTTAGAGTAATTAGTTAAAAATCGTAAAAGTTCTTGATAAAACTCCATGCAACCAATATGATTCAATGTTTATAGTAGTAATGGTGTCAAAATGGCTATTCGGAACCACAAATATTGATTTTGAAAAGGCGGACGATTTCGTCCGCTTAGAGTAATGAGTTAAAAATGGTAAAAGTTTTTGATAAAAGTCCATGCAACTAATATGATTCAATGTTTGTAGTAGTAATGGTGTGAAAATGGCTATTCGGAACCACAAATATTGATTTATAAAAGGCGGACGATTTTGTCCGCTTAGAGTAATGAGTTAAAAATCGTAAAAGTTCTTGATAAAACTCCATGCAACCAATATGATTCAATGTTTATAGTAGTAATGGTGTCAAAAGGGCTATTCGAAACCACAAATATTGATTTCGAAAAGGCGGACGATTTCGTCCGCTTAGAGTAATTAGTTAAAAATCGTAAAAGTTCTTGATAAAACTCCATGCAACCAATATGATTCAATGTTTATAGTAGTAATGGTGTCAAAATGGCTATTTGGAACCACAAATATTGATTTCGAAAAGGCGGACGATTTCGTCCGCTTAGAGTAATGAGTTAAAAATTGTAAAAGTTTTTGATAAAACTCCATGCAACTAATATGATTCAATGTTCGTAGTAGTAATGGTGTGAAAATGGCTATTCGGAACCACAAATATTGATTTATAAAAGGCGGACGATTTCGTCCGCTTAGAGTAATGAGTTAAAAATCGTAAAAGTTCTTGATAAAACTCCTTGCAGCCAATATGATTCAATGTTTATAGTAGTAATGGTGTCAAAATGGCTATTCAGAACCACAAATATTGATTTCGAAAAGGCGGATGATTCCGTCCGCTTAGAGTAATGAGTTAAAAATCGTAAAAGTTAATGATAACACTCCATGCAACCAAAATGATTCAATGTTTGTAGTACTAATGGTGTCAAAATGGCTATTCGGAACCACAAATATTGATTTATAAAAGGCGGACGATTTCGTCCGCTTAGAGTAATGAGTTAAAAATCGTAAAAGTTCTTGATAAAACTCCAAGCAACCAATATGATTCAATGTTTATAGTAGTAATGGTGTCAAAATGGCTATTCGAAACCACAAATATTGATTTCGAAAAGGCGGGCGATTTCGTCCGCTTAGAGTAATTAGTTAAAAATCGTAAAAGTTCTTGATAAAACTCCATGCAACCAATATGATTCAATGTTTATAGTAGTAATGGTGTCAAAATAGCTAATCGGAACCACAAATATTGATTTCGAAAAGGCGGACGATTTCGTCCGCTTAGAGTAATGAGTTAAAAATCGTAAAAGTTCTTGATAACACTCCATGCAACCAATATGATTCAATGTTTGTAGTACTAATGGTGTCAAAATGGCTATTCGGAACCACAAATATTGATTTATTAAAGGCGGACGATTTCTTCCGCTTAGAGTAATGAGTTAAAAATCGTAAAAGTTCTTGATAAAACTCCAAGCAACCAATATGATTCAATGTTTATAGTAGTAATGGTGTCAAAATGGCTATTCGAAACCACAAATATTGATTTCGAAAAGGCGGACGATTTCGTCCGCTTAGAGTAATTAGTTAAAAATCGTAAAAGTTCTTGATAAAACTCCATGCAACCAATATGATTCAATGTTTATAGTAGTAATGGTGTCAAAATGGCTATTCGGAACCACAAATATTGATTTTGAAAAGGCGGACGATTTCGTCCGCTTAGAGTAATGAGTTAAAAATGGTAAAAGTTTTTGATAAAACTCCATGCAACTAATATGATTCAATGTTTGTAGTAGTAATGGTGTGAAAATGGCTATTCGGAACCACAAATATTGATTTATAAAAGGCGGACGATTTCGTCCGCTTAGAGTAATGAGTTAAAAATCGTAAAAGTTCTTGATAAAACTCCATGCAACCAATATGATTCAATGTTTATAGTAGTAATGGTGTCAAAAGGGCTATTCGAAACCACAAATATTGATTTCGAAAAGGCGGACGATTTCGTCCGCTTCGAGTAATTAGTTAAAAATCGTAAAAGTTCTTGATAAAACTCCATGCAACCAATATGATTCAATGTTTATAGTAGTAATGGTGTCAAAATGGCTATTCGAAACCACAAATATTGATTTCGAAAAGGCGGACGATTTCGTCCGCTTAGAGTAATTAGTTAAAAATCGTAAAAGTTCTTGATAAAACTCCATGCAACCAATATGATTCAATGTTTATAGTAGTAATGGTGTCAAAATAGCTATTCGGAACCACAAATATTGATTTCGAAAAGGCGGACGATTTCGTCCGCTTAGAGTAATGAGTTAAAAATCGTAAAAGTTCTTGATAACACTCCATGCAACCAATATGATTCAATGTTTGTAGTACTAATGGTGTCAAAATGGCTATTCGGAACCACAAATATTGATTTATAAAAGGCGGACGATTTCGTCCGCTTAGAGTAATGAGTTAAAAATCGTAAAAGTTCTTGATAAAACTCCAAGCAACCAATATGATTCAATGTTTATAGTAGTAATGGTGTCAAAATGGCTATTCGAAACCACAAATATTGATTTCGAAAAGGCGGACGATTTCGTCCGCTTAGAGTAATTAGTTAAAAATCGTAAAAGTTCTTGATAAAACTCCATGCAACCAATATGATTCAATGTTTATAGTAGTAATGGTGTCAAAATGGCTATTGGGAACCACAAATATTGATTTTGAAAAGGCGGACGATTTCGTCCGCTTAGAGTAATGAGTTAAAAATGGTAAAAGTTTTTGATAAAACTCCATGCAACTAATATGATTCAATGTTTGTAGTAGTAATGGTGTGAAAATGGCTATTCGGAACCACAAATATTGATTTATAAAAGGCGGACGATTTCGTCCGCTTAGAGTAATGAGTTAAAAATCGTAAAAGTTCTTGATAAAACTCCATGCAACCAATATGATTCAATGTTTATAGTAGTAATGGTGTCAAAAGGGCTATTCGAAACCACAAATATTGATTTCGAAAAGGCGGACGATTTCGTCCGCTTAGAGTAATGAGTTAAAAATCGTAAAAGTTCTTGATAAAACTACTTGCAGCCAATATGATTCAATGTTTATAGTAGTAATGGTGTCAAAATGGCTATTCAGAACCACAAATATTGATTTCGAAAAGGCGGATGATTCCGTCCGCTTAGAGTAATGAGTTAAAAATCGTAAAAGTTAATGATAACACTCCATGCAACCAATATGATTCAATGTTTGTAGTACTAATGGTGTCAAAATGGCTATTCGGAACCACAAATATTGATTTATAAAAGGCGGACGATTTCGTCAGCTTAGAGTAATTAGTTAAAAATCGTAAAAGTTCTTTATAAAACTCCAAGCAACCAATATGATTCAATGTTTATAGTAGTAATGGTGTCAAAATGGCTATTCGAAACCATAAATATTGATTTCGAAAAGGCGGACGATTTCGTCCGCTTAGAGTAATTAGTTAAAAATCGTAAAAGTTCTTGATAAAACTCCATGCAACCAATATGATTCAATGTTTATAGTAGTAATGGTGTCAAAATGGCTATTCGGAACCACAAATATTGATTTCGAAAAGGCGGACGATTTCGTCAGCTTAGAGTAATGAGTTAAAAATCGTAAAAGTTTTTGATAAAACTCCATGCAACTAATATGATTCAATGTTTGTAGTAGTAATGGTGTGAAAATGGCTATTCGGAACCACAAATATTGATTTATAAAAGGCGGACGATTTCGTCCGCTTAGAGTAATGAGTTAAAAATCGTAAAAGTTCTTGATAAAACTCCATCAAACCAATATGATTCAATGTTTATATTAGTAATGGTGTCAAAATGCCTTTTCAGAACCACAAATATTGATTTCGAAAAGGCGGACGATTTCGTCCGCTTAGAGTAATGTGTTAAAAATCGTAAAAGATCTTGATAAAACTTCATGCAACCAATATGATTCAATAAATATAGTAGTAATGGTGTTAAAATGGCTATTCGGAACCACAAATATTGATTTATAAAAGGAGGACGATTTCGTCCGCTTAGAGTAATGAGTTAAAAATCGTAAAAGTTCTTAATAAAACTCCATGCAACCAATATGATTCAATGTTTATAGTAGTAATGGTGTCAAAATGGCTATTCGGAACCACAAATATTGATTTCGAAAAGGCGGACGATTTCGTCCGCTTAGAGTAATGAGTTAAAAATCGTAAAAGTTCTTGATAACACTCCATGCAACCAATATGAATGTTTGTAGTAGTAATGGTGTCAAAATGGCTATTCGGAACCACAAATATTGATTTATAAAAGGCGGACGATTTCGTCCGCTTAGAGTAATGAGTTAAAAATCGTAAAAGTTCTTGATAAAACTCCAAGCAACCAATATGATTCAATATTTATAGTTGTAATGGTGTCAAAATGGCTATTCGAAACCACAAATATTGATTTCGAATAGGCGGACGATTTCGTCCGCTTAGAGTAATGAGTTAAAAATCGTAAAAGTTCTTGATAAAACTCCATGCAACCAATATGATTCAATGTTTGTAGTAGTAATGGTGTCAAAATGGCTATTCGGAACCACAAATATTGATTTATAAAAGGCGGACGATTTCGTCCGCTTAGAGTAATTAGTTAAAAATCGTAAAAGTTCTTGATAAAACTCCATGCAACCAATATGATTCAATGTTTATAGTAGTAATGGTGTCAAAATGGCTATTCGGAACCACAAATATTGATTTTGAAAAGGCGGATGATTTCGTCCGCTTAGAGTAATGAGTTAAAAATGGTAAAAGTTTTAGATAAAACTCCATGCAACTAATATGATTCAATGTTTGTAGTAGTAATGGTGTGAAAATGGCTATTCGGAACCACAAATAATTATTTATAAAAGGCGGACGATTTCGTCCGCTTAGAGTAATGAGTTAAAAATCGTAAAAGTTCTTGATAAAACTCCATGCAACCAATATGATTCAATGTTTATAGTAGTAATGGTGTCAAAAGGGCTATTCGAAACCACAAATATTGATTTCGAAAAGGCGGACGATTTCGTCCGCTTAGAGTAATTAGTTAAAAATCGTAAAAGTTCTTGATAAAACTCCATGCAACCAATATGATTCAATGTTTATAGTAGTAATGGTGTCAAAATGGCTATTCGGAACCACAAATATTGATTTCGAAAAGGCGGACGATTTCGTCCGCTTAGAGTAATGAGTTAAAAATCATAAAAGTTTTTGATAAAACTCCATGCAACCAATATGATTCAATGTTTATAGTAGTAATGGTGTCAAAATGGCTATTCGGAACCACAAATATTGATTTCGAAAAGGCGGACGATTTCGTCCGCTTAGAGTAATGAGTTAAAAATCGTAAAAGTTTTTGATAAAACTCCATGCAACTAATATGATTCAATGTTCGTAGTAGTAATGGTGTGAAAATGGCTATTCGGAACCACAAATATTGATTTATAAAAGGCGGACGATTTCGTCCGCTTAGAGTAATGAGTTAAAAATCGTAAAAGTTCTTGATAAAACTCCTTGCAGCCAATATGATTCAATGTTTATAGTAGTAATGGTGTCAAAATGGCTATTCAGAACCACAAATATTGATTTCGAAAAGGCGGATGATTCCGTCCGCTTAGAGTAATGAGTTAAAAATTGTAAAAGTTAATGATAACACTCCATGCAACCAATATGATTCAATGTTTGTAGTACTAATGGTGTCAAAATGGCTATTCGGAACCACAAATATTGATTTATAAAAGGCGGACGATTTCGTCAGCTTAGAGTAATTAGTTAAAAATCGTAAAAGTTCTTGATAAAACTCCATGCAACCAATATGATTCAATGTTTATAGTAGTAATGGTGTCAAAATGGCTATTCGAAACCACAAATATTGATTTCGAAAAGGCGGGCGATTTCGTCCGCTTAGAGTAATTAGTTAAAAATCGTAAAAGTTCTTGATAAAACTCCATGCAACCAATATGATTCAATGTTTATAGTAGTAATGGTGTCAAAATGGCTATTCGAAACCACAAATATTGATTTCGAAAAGGCGGACGATTTCGTCCGCTTAGAGTAATTAGTTAAAAATCGTAAAAGTTCTTGATAAAACTCCATGCAACCAATATGATTCAATGTTTATAGTAGTAATGGTGTCAAAATAGCTATTCGGAACCACAAATATTGATTTCGAAAAGGCGGACGATTTCGTCCGCTTAGAGTAATGAGTTAAAAATCGTAAAAGTTCTTGATAACACTCCATGCAACCAATATGATTCAATGTTTGTAGTACTAATGGTGTCAAAATGGCTATTCGGAACCACAAATATTGATTTATAAAAGGCGGACGATTTCGTCCGCTTAGAGTAATGAGTTAAAAATCGTAAAAGTTCTTGATAAAACTCCAAGCAACCAATATGATTCAATGTTTATAGTAGTAATGGTGTCAAAATGGCTATTCGAAACCACAAATATTGATTTCGAAAAGGCGGACGATTTCGTCCGCTTAGAGTAATTAGTTAAAAATCGTAAAAGTTCTTGATAAAACTCCATGCAACCAATATGATTCAATGTTTATAGTAGTAATGGTGTCAAAATGGCTATTCGGAACCACAAATATTGATTTTGAAAAGGCGGACGATTTCGTCCGCTTAGAGTAATGAGTTAAAAATGGTAAAAGTTTTTGATAAAACTCCATGCAACTAATATGATTCAATGTTTGTAGTAGTAATGGTGTGAAAATGGCTATTCGGAACCACAAATAATTATTTATAAAAGGCGGACGATTTCGTCCGCTTAGAGTAATGAGTTAAAAATCGTAAAAGTTCTTGATAAAACTCCATGCAACCAATATGATTCAATGTTTATAGTAGTAATGGTGTCAAAAGGGCTATTCGAAACCACAAATATTGATTTCGAAAAGGCGGACGATTTCGTCCGCTTAGAGTAATTAGTTAAAAATCGTAAAAGTTCTTGATAAAACTCCATGCAACCAATATGATTCAATGTTTATAGTAGTAATGGTGTCAAAATGGCTATTCGGAACCACAAATATTGATTTCGAAAAGGCGGACGATTTCGTCCGCTTAGAGTAATGAGTTAAAAATCGTAAAAGTTTTTGATAAAACTCCATGCAACTAATATGATTCAATGTTCGTAGTAGTAATGGTGTGAAAATGGCTATTCGGAACCACAAATATTGATTTATAAAAGGCGGACGATTTCGTCCGCTTAGAGTAATGAGTTAAAAATCGTAAAAGTTCTTGATAAAACTCCTTGCAGCCAATATGATTCAATGTTTATAGTAGTAATGGTGTCAAAATGGCTATTCAGAACCACAAATATTGATTTCGAAAAGGCGGATGATTCCGTCCGCTTAGAGTAATGAGTTAAAAATTGTAAAAGTTAATGATAACACTCCATGCAACCAATATGATTCAATGTTTGTAGTACTAATGGTGTCAAAATGGCTATTCGGAACCACAAATATTGATTTATAAAAGGCGGACGATTTCGTCAGCTTAGAGTAATTAGTTAAAAATCGTAAAAGTTCTTGATAAAACTCCATGCAACCAATATGATTCAATGTTTATAGTAGTAATGGTGTCAAAATGGCTATTCGAAACCACAAATATTGATTTCGAAAAGGCGGGCGATTTCGTCCGCTTAGAGTAATTAGTTAAAAATCGTAAAAGTTCTTGATAAAACTCCATGCAACCAATATGATTCAATGTTTATAGTAGTAATGGTGTCAAAATGGCTATTCGAAACCACAAATATTGATTTCGAAAAGGCGGACGATTTCGTCCGCTTAGAGTAATTAGTTAAAAATCGTAAAAGTTCTTGATAAAACTCCATGCAACCAATATGATTCAATGTTTATAGTAATAATGGTGTCAAAATAGCTATTCGGAACCACAAATATTGATTTCGAAAAGGCGGACGATTTCGTCCGCTTAGAGTAATGAGTTAAAAATCGTAAAAGTTCTTGATAACACTCCATGCAACCAATATGATTCAATGTTTGTAGTACTAATGGTGTCAAAATGGCTATTCGGAACCACAAATATTGATTTATAAAAGGCGGACGATTTCGTCCGCTTAGAGTAATGAGTTAAAAATCGTAAAAGTTCTTGATAAAACTCCAAGCAACCAATATGATTCAATGTTTATAGTAGTAATGGTGTCAAAATGGCTATTCGAAACCACAAATATTGATTTCGAAAAGGCGGACGATTTCGTCCGCTTAGAGTAATTAGTTAAAAATCGTAAAAGTTCTTGATAAAACTCCATGCAACCAATATGATTCAATGTTTATAGTAGTAATGGTGTCAAAATGGCTATTCGGAACCACAAATATTGATTTTGAAAAGGCGGACGATTTCGTCCGCTTAGAGTAATGAGTTAAAAATGGTAAAAGTTTTTGATAAAACTCCATGCAACTAATATGATTCAATGTTTGTAGTAGTAATGGTGTGAAAATGGCTATTCGGAACCACAAATAATTATTTATAAAAGGCGGACGATTTCGTCCGCTTAGAGTAATGAGTTAAAAATCGTAAAAGTTCTTGATAAAACTCCATGCAACCAATATGATTCAATGTTTATAGTAGTAATGGTGTCAAAAGGGCTATTCGAAACCACAAATATTGATTTCGAAAAGGCGGACGATTTCGTCCGCTTAGAGTAATTAGTTAAAAATCGTAAAAGTTCTTGATAAAACTCCATGCAACCAATATGATTCAATGTTTATAGTAGTAATGGTGTCAAAATGGCTATTCGGAACCACAAATATTGATTTCGAAAAGGCGGACGATTTCGTCCGCTTAGAGTAATGAGTTAAAAATCGTAAAAGTTTTTGATAAAACTCCATGCAACTAATATGATTCAATGTTCGTAGTAGTAATGGTGTGAAAATGGCTATTCGGAACCACAAATATTGATTTATAAAAGGCGGACGATTTCGTCCGCTTAGAGTAATGAGTTAAAAATCGTAAAAGTTCTTGATAAAACTCCTTGCAGCCAATATGATTCAATGTTTATAGTAGTAATGGTGTCAAAATGGCTATTCAGAACCACAAATATTGATTTCGAAAAGGCGGATGATTCCGTCCGCTTAGAGTAATGAGTTAAAAATTGTAAAAGTTAATGATAACACTCCATGCAACCAATATGATTCAATGTTTGTAGTACTAATGGTGTCAAAATGGCTATTCGGAACCACAAATATTGATTTATAAAAGGCGGACGATTTCGTCAGCTTAGAGTAATTAGTTAAAAATCGTAAAAGTTCTTGATAAAACTCCATGCAACCAATATGATTCAATGTTTATAGTAGTAATGGTGTCAAAATGGCTATTCGAAACCACAAATATTGATTTCGAAAAGGCGGGCGATTTCGTCCGCTTAGAGTAATTAGTTAAAAATCGTAAAAGTTCTTGATAAAACTCCATGCAACCAATATGATTCAATGTTTATAGTAGTAATGGTGTCAAAATGGCTATTCGAAACCACAAATATTGATTTCGAAAAGGCGGACGATTTCGTCCGCTTAGAGTAATTAGTTAAAAATCGTAAAAGTTCTTGATAAAACTCCATGCAACCAATATGATTCAATGTTTATAGTAGTAATGGTGTCAAAATAGCTATTCGGAACCACAAATATTGATTTCGAAAAGGCGGACGATTTCGTCCGCTTAGAGTAATGAGTTAAAAATCGTAAAAGTTCTTGATAACACTCCATGCAACCAATATGATTCAATGTTTGTAGTACTAATGGTGTCAAAATGGCTATTCGGAACCACAAATATTGATTTATAAAAGGCGGACGATTTCGTCCGCTTAGAGTAATGAGTTAAAAATCGTAAAAGTTCTTGATAAAACTCCAAGCAACCAATATGATTCAATGTTTATAGTAGTAATGGTGTCAAAATGGCTATTCGAAACCACAAATATTGATTTCGAAAAGGCGGACGATTTCGTCCGCTTAGAGTAATTAGTTAAAAATCGTAAAAGTTCTTGATAAAACTCCATGCAACCAATATGATTCAATGTTTATAGTAGTAATGGTGTCAAAATGGCTATTCGGAACCACAAATATTGATTTTGAAAAGGCGGACGATTTCGTCCGCTTAGAGTAATGAGTTAAAAATGGTAAAAGTTTTTGATAAAACTCCATGCAACTAATATGATTCAATGTTTGTAGTAGTAATGGTGTGAAAATGGCTATTCGGAACCACAAATAATTATTTATAAAAGGCGGACGATTTCGTCCGCTTAGAGTAATGAGTTAAAAATCGTAAAAGTTCTTGATAAAACTCCATGCAACCAATATGATTCAATGTTTATAGTAGTAATGGTGTCAAAAGGGCTATTCGAAACCACAAATATTGATTTCGAAAAGGCGGACGATTTCGTCCGCTTAGAGTAATTAGTTAAAAATCGTAAAAGTTCTTGATAAAACTCCATGCAACCAATATGATTCAATGTTTATAGTAGTAATGGTGTCAAAATGGCTATTCGGAACCACAAATATTGATTTCGAAAAGGCGGACGATTTCGTCCGCTTAGAGTAATGAGTTAAAAATCGTAAAAGTTTTTGATAAAACTCCATGCAACTAATATGATTCAATGTTCGTAGTAGTAATGGTGTGAAAATGGCTATTCGGAACCACAAATATTGATTTATAAAAGGCGGACGATTTCGTCCGCTTAGAGTAATGAGTTAAAAATCGTAAAAGTTCTTGATAAAACTCCTTGCAGCCAATATGATTCAATGTTTATAGTAGTAATGGTGTCAAAATGGCTATTCAGAACCACAAATATTGATTTCGAAAAGGCGGATGATTCCGTCCGCTTAGAGTAATGAGTTAAAAATTGTAAAAGTTAATGATAACACTCCATGCAACCAATATGATTCAATGTTTGTAGTACTAATGGTGTCAAAATGGCTATTCGGAACCACAAATATTGATTTATAAAAGGCGGACGATTTCGTCAGCTTAGAGTAATTAGTTAAAAATCGTAAAAGTTCTTGATAAAACTCCATGCAACCAATATGATTCAATGTTTATAGTAGTAATGGTGTCAAAATGGCTATTCGAAACCACAAATATTGATTTCGAAAAGGCGGGCGATTTCGTCCGCTTAGAGTAATTAGTTAAAAATCGTAAAAGTTCTTGATAAAACTCCATGCAACCAATATGATTCAATGTTTATAGTAGTAATGGTGTCAAAATGGCTATTCGAAACCACAAATATTGATTTCGAAAAGGCGGACGATTTCGTCCGCTTAGAGTAATTAGTTAAAAATCGTAAAAGTTCTTGATAAAACTCCATGCAACCAATATGATTCAATGTTTATAGTAGTAATGGTGTCAAAATAGCTATTCGGAACCACAAATATTGATTTCGAAAAGGCGGACGATTTCGTCCGCTTAGAGTAATGAGTTAAAAATCGTAAAAGTTCTTGATAACACTCCATGCAACCAATATGATTCAATGTTTGTAGTACTAATGGTGTCAAAATGGCTATTCGGAACCACAAATATTGATTTATAAAAGGCGGACGATTTCGTCCGCTTAGAGTAATGAGTTAAAAATCGTAAAAGTTCTTGATAAAACTCCAAGCAACCAATATGATTCAATGTTTATAGTAGTAATGGTGTCAAAATGGCTATTCGAAACCACAAATATTGATTTCGAAAAGGCGGACGATTTCGTCCGCTTAGAGTAATTAGTTAAAAATCGTAAAAGTTCTTGATAAAACTCCATGCAACCAATATGATTCAATGTTTATAGTAGTAATGGTGTCAAAATGGCTATTCGGAACCACAAATATTGATTTTGAAAAGGCGGACGATTTCGTCCGCTTAGAGTAATGAGTTAAAAATGGTAAAAGTTTTTGATAAAACTCCATGCAACTAATATGATTCAATGTTTGTAGTAGTAATGGTGTGAAAATGGCTATTCGGAACCACAAATAATTATTTATAAAAGGCGGACGATTTCGTCCGCTTAGAGTAATGAGTTAAAAATCGTAAAATTTCTTGATAAAACTCCATGCAACCAATATGATTCAATGTTTATAGTAGTAATGGTGTCAAAAGGGCTATTCGAAACCACAAATATTGATTTCGAAAAGGCGGACGATTTCGTCCGCTTAGAGTAATTAGTTAAAAATCGTAAAAGTTCTTGATAAAACTCCATGCAACCAATATGATTCAATGTTTATAGTAGTAATGGTGTCAAAATGGCTATTCGGAACCACAAATATTGATTTCGAAAAGGCGGACGATTTCGTCCGCTTAGAGTAATGAGTTAAAAATCATAAAAGTTTTTGATAAAACTCCATGCAACTAATATGATTCAATGTTCGTAGTAGTAATGGTGTGAAAATGGCTATTCGGAACCACAAATATTGATTTATAAAAGGCGGACGATTTCGTCCGCTTAGAGTAATGAGTTAAAAATCGTAAAAGTTCTTGATAAAACTCCTTGCAGCCAATATGATTCAATGTTTATAGTAGTAATGGTGTCAAAATGGCTATTCAGAACCACAAATATTGATTTCGAAAAGGCGGATGATTCCGTCCGCTTAGAGTAATGAGTTAAAAATTGTAAAAGTTAATGATAACACTCCATGCAACCAATATGATTCAATGTTTGTAGTACTAATGGTGTCAAAATGGCTATTCGAACCACAAATATTGATTTATAAAAGGCGGACGATTTCGTCAGCTTAGAGTAATTAGTTAAAAATCGTAAAAGTTCTTGATAAAACTCCATGCAACCAATATGATTCAATGTTTATAGTAGTAATGGTGTCAAAATGGCTATTCGAAACCACAAATATTGATTTCGAAAAGGCGGGCGATTTCGTCCGCTTAGAGTAATTAGTTAAAAATCGTAAAAGTTCTTGATAAAACTCCATGCAACCAATATGATTCAATGTTTATAGTAGTAATGGTGTCAAAATGGCTATTCGAAACCACAAATATTGATTTCGAAAAGGCGGACGATTTCGTCCGCTTAGAGTAATTAGTTAAAAATCGTAAAAGTTCTTGATAAAACTCCATGCAACCAATATGATTCAATGTTTATAGTAGTAATGGTGTCAAAATAGCTATTCGGAACCACAAATATTGATTTCGAAAAGGCGGACGATTTCGTCCGCTTAGAGTAATGAGTTAAAAATCGTAAAAGTTCTTGATAACACTCCATGCAACCAATATGATTCAATGTTTGTAGTACTAATGGTGTCAAAATGGCTATTCGGAACCACAAATATTGATTTATAAAAGGCGGACGATTTCGTCCGCTTAGAGTAATGAGTTAAAAATCGTAAAAGTTCTTGATAAAACTCCAAGCAACCAATATGATTCAATGTTTATAGTAGTAATGGTGTCAAAATGGCTATTCGAAACCACAAATATTGATTTCGAAAAGGCGGACGATTTCGTCCGCTTAGAGTAATTAGTTAAAAATCGTAAAAGTTCTTGATAAAACTCCATGCAACCAATATGATTCAATGTTTATAGTAGTAATGGTGTCAAAATGGCTATTCGGAACCACAAATATTGATTTTGAAAAGGCGGACGATTTCGTCCGCTTAGAGTAATGAGTTAAAAATGGTAAAAGTTTTTGATAAAACTCCATGCAACTAATATGATTCAATGTTTGTAGTAGTAATGGTGTGAAAATGGCTATTCGGAACCACAAATATTGATTTATAAAAGGCGGACGATTTCGTCCGCTTAGAGTAATGAGTTAAAAATCGTAAAAGTTCTTGATAAAACTCCATGCAACCAATATGATTCAATGTTTATAGTAGTAATGGTGTCAAAAGGGCTATTCGAAACTACAAATATTGATTTCGAAAAGGCGGACGATTTCGTCCGCTTAGAGTAATTAGTTAAAAATCGTAAAAGTTATTGATAAAACTCCATGCAACCAATATGATTCAATGTTTATAGTAGTAATGGTGTCAAAATGGCTATTCGAAACCACAAATATTGATTTCGAAAAGGCGGACGATTTCGTCCGCTTAGAGTAATTAGTTAAAAATCGTAAAAGTTCTTGATAAAACTCCATGCAACCAATATGATTCAATGTTTATAGTAGTAATGGTGTCAAAATGGCTATTCGGAACCACAAATATTGATTTTGAAAAGGCGGACGATTTCGTCCGCTTAGAGTAATGAGTTAAAAATGGTAAAAGTTTTTGATAAAACTCCATGCAACTAATATGATTCAATGTTTGTAGTAGTAATGGTGTGAAAATGGCTATTCGGAACCACAAATATTGATTTATAAAAGGCGGACGATTTCGTCCGCTTAGAGTAATGAGTTAAAAATCGTAAAAGTTCTTGATAAAACTCCATGCAACCAATATGATTCAATGTTTATAGTAGTAATGGTGTCAAAAGGGCTATTCGAAACTACAAATATTGATTTCGAAAAGGCGGACGATTTCGTCCGCTTAGAGTAATTAGTTAAAAATCGTAAAAGTTCTTGATAAAACTCCATGCAACCAATATGATTCAATGTTTATAGTAGTAATGGTGTCAAAATGGCTATTCGAAACCACAAATATTGATTTCGAAAAGGCGGACGATTTCGTCCGCTTAGAGTAATTAGTTAAAAATCGTAAAAGTTCTTGATAAAAATCCATGCAACCAATATGATTCAATGTTTATAGTAGTAATGGTGTCAAAATAGCTATTCGGAACCACAAATATTGATTTCGAAAAGACGGACGATTTCGTCCGCTTAGAGTAATGAGTTAAAAATCGTAAAAGTTCTTGATAACACTCCATGCAACCAATATGATTCAATGTTTGTAGTACTAATGGTGTCAAAATGGCTATTCGGAACCACAAATATTGATTTATAAAAGGCGGACGATTTCGTCCGCTTAGAGTAATGAGTTAAAAATCGTAAAAAGTCTTGATAAAACTCCAAGCAACCAATATGATTCAATGTTTATAGTAGTAATGGTGTCAAAATGGCTATTCGAAACCACAAATATTGATTTCGAAAAGGCGGACAATTTCGTCCGCTTAGAGTAATTAGTTAAAAATCGTAAAAGTTCTTGATAAAACTCCATGCAACCAATATGATTCAATGTTTATAGTAGTAATGGTGTCAAAATGGCTATTCGGAACCACAAATATTGATTTTGAAAAGGCGGACGATTTCGTCCGCTTAGAGTAATGAGTTAAAAATGGTAAAAGTTTTTGATAAAACTCCATGCAACTAATATGATTCAATGTTTGTAGTAGTAATGGTGTGAAAATGGCTATTCGGAACCACAAATATTGATTTCGAAAAGGCGGACGATTTCGTCCGCTTAGAGTAATGAGTTAAAAATCGTAAAATTTTTTGATAAAACTCCATGCAACTAATATGATTCAATGTTCGTAGTAGTAATGGTGTGAAAATGGCTATTCGGAACCACAAATATTGATTTATAAAAGGCGGACGATTTCGTCCGCTTAGAGTAATGAGTTAAAAATCGTAAAAGTTCTTGATAAAACTCCTTGCAGCCAATATGATTCAATGTTTATAGTAGTAATGGTGTCAAAATGGCTATTCAGAACCACAAATATTGATTTCGAAAAGGCGGATGATTCCGTCCGCTTAGAGTAATGAGTTAAAAATCGTAAAAGTTAATGATAACACTCCATGCAACCAATATGATTCAATGTTTGTAGTACTAATGGTGTCAAAATGGCTATTCGGAACCACAAATATTGATTTATAAAAGGCGGACGATTTCGTCAGCTTAGAGTAATTAGTTAAAAATCGTAAAAGTTCTTGATAAAACTCCAAGCAACCAATATGATTCAATGTTTATAGTAGTAATGGTGTCAAAATGGCTATTCGAAACCATAAATATTGATTTCGAAAAGGCGGACGATTTCGTCCGCTTAGAGTAATTAGTTAAAAATCGTAAAAGTTCTTGATAAAACTCCATGCAACCAATATGATTCAATGTTTATAGTAGTAATGGTGTCAAAATGGCTATTTGGAACCACAAATATTGATTTCGAAAAGGCGGACGATTTCGTCAGCTTAGAGTAATGAGTTAAAAATCGTAAAAGTTTTTGATAAAACTCCATGCAACTAATATGATTCAATGTTTGTAGTAGTAATGGTGTGAAAATGGCTATTCGGAACCACAAATATTGATTTATAAAAGGCGGACGATTTCGTCCGCTTAGAGTAATGAGTTAAAAATCGTAAAAGTTCTTGATAAAACTCCATCCAACCAATATGATTCAATGTTTATAGTAGTAATGGTGTCAAAATGCCTTTTCAGAACCACAAATATTGATTTCGAAAAGGCGAACGATTTCGTCCGCTTAGAGTAATGTGTTAAAAATCGTAAAAGATCTTGATAAAACTTCATGCAACCAATATGATTCAATAAATATAGTAGTAATGGTGTTAAAATGGCTATTCGGAACCACAAATATTGATTTATAAAAGGAGGACGATTTCGTCCGCTTAGAGTAATGAGTTAAAAATCGTAAAAGTTCTTAATAAAACTCCATGCAACCAATATGATTCAATGTTTATAGTAGTGATGGTGTCAAAATGGCTATTCGGAACCACAAATATTGATTTCGAAAAGGCGGACGATTTCGTCCGCTTAGAGTAATGAGTTAAAAATCGTAAAAGTTCTTGATAACACTCCATGCAACCAATATGAATGTTTGTAGTAGTAATGGTGTCAAAATGGCTATTCGGAACCACAAATATTGATTTATAAAAGGCGGACGATTTCGTCCGCTTAGAGTAATGAGTTAAAAATCGTAAAAGTTCTTGATAAAACTCCAAGCAACCAATATGATTCAATATTTATAGTAGTAATGGTGTCAAAATGGCTATTCGAAACCACAAATATTGATTTCGAATAGGCGGACGATTTCGTCCGCTTAGAGTAATGAGTTAAAAATCGTAAAAGTTCTTGATAAAACTCCATGCAACCAATATGATTCAATGTTTGTAGTACTAATGGTGTCAAAATGGCTATTCGGAACCACAAATATTGATTTATAAAAGGCGGACGATTTCGTCAGCTTAGAGTAATTAGTTAAAAATCGTAAAAGTTCTTGATAAAACTCCAAGCAACCAATATGATTCAATGTTTATAGTAGTAATGGTGTCAAAATGGCTATTCGAAACCATAAATATTGATTTCGAAAAGGCGGACGATTTCGTCCGCTTAGAGTAATTAGTTAAAAATCGTAAAAGTTCTTGATAAAACTCCATGCAACCAATATGATTCAATGTTTATAGTAGTAATGGTGTCAAAATGGCTATTCGGAACCACAAATATTGATTTCGAAAAGGCGGACGATTTCGTCAGCTTAGAGTAATGAGTTAAAAATCGTAAAAGTTTTTGATAAAACTCCATGCAACTAATATGATTCAATGTTTGTAGTAGTAATGGTGTGAAAATGGCTATTCGGAACCACAAATATTGATTTATAAAAGGCGGACGATTTCGTCCGCTTAGAGTAATGAGTTAAAAATCGTAAAAGTTCTTGATAAAACTCCATCCAACCAATATGATTCAATGTTTATAGTAGTAATGGTGTCAAAATGCCTTTTCAGAACCACAAATATTGATTTCGAAAAGGCGAACGATTTCGTCCGCTTAGAGTAATGTGTTAAAAATCGTAAAAGATCTTGATAAAACTTCATGCAACCAATATGATTCAATAAATATAGTAGTAATGGTGTTAAAATGGCTATTCGGAACCACAAATATTGATTTATAAAAGGAGGACGATTTCGTCCGCTTAGAGTAATGAGTTAAAAATCGTAAAAGTTCTTAATAAAACTCCATGCAACCAATATGATTCAATGTTTATAGTAGTGATGGTGTCAAAATGGCTATTCGGAACCACAAATATTGATTTCGAAAAGGCGGACGATTTCGTCCGCTTAGAGTAATGAGTTAAAAATCGTAAAAGTTCTTGATAACACTCCATGCAACCAATATGAATGTTTGTAGTAGTAATGGTGTCAAAATGGCTATTCGGAACCACAAATATTGATTTATAAAAGGCGGACGATTTCGTCCGCTTAGAGTAATGAGTTAAAAATCGTAAAAGTTCTTGATAAAACTCCAAGCAACCAATATGATTCAATATTTATAGTAGTAATGGTGTCAAAATGGCTATTCGAAACCACAAATATTGATTTCGAATAGGCGGACGATTTCGTCCGCTTAGAGTAATGAGTTAAAAATCGTAAAAGTTCTTGATAAAACTCCATGCAACCAATATGATTCAATGTTTGTAGTAGTAATGGTGTCAAAATGGCTATTCGGAACCACAAATATTGATTTATAAAAGGCGGACGATTTCGTCCGCTTAGAGTAATTAGTTAAAAATCGTAAAAGTTCTTGATAAAACTCCATGCAACCAATATGATTCAATGTTTATAGTAGTAATGGTGTCAAAATGGCTATTCGGAACCACAAATATTGATTTTGAAAAGGCGGACGATTTCGTCCGCTTAGAGTAATGAGTTAAAAATGGTAAAAGTTTTTGATAAAACTCCATGCAACTAATATGATTCAATGTTTGTAGTAGTAATGGTGTGAAAATGGCTATTCGGAACCACAAATATTGATTTATAAAAGGCGGACGATTTCGTCCGCTTAGAGTAATGAGTTAAAAATCGTAAAAGTTCTTGATAAAACTCCATGCAACCAATATGATTCAATGTTTATAGTAGTAATGGTGTCAAAAGGGCTATTCGAAACCACAAATATTGATTTCGAAAAGGCGGACGATTTCGTCCGCTTAGAGTAATTAGTTAAAAATCGTAAAAGTTCTTGATAAAACTCCATGCAACCAATATGATTCAATGTTTATAGTAGTAATGGTGTCAAAATGGCTATTCGGAACCACAAATATTGATTTCGAAAAGGCGGACGATTTCGTCCGCTTAGAGTAATGAGTTAAAAATCGTAAAATTTTTTGATAAAACTCCATGCAACTAATATGATTCAATGTTCGTAGTAGTAATGGTGTGAAAATGGCTATTCGGAACCACAAATATTGATTTATAAAAGGCGGACGATTTCGTCCGCTTAGAGTAATGAGTTAAAAATCGTAAAAGTTCTTGATAAAACTCCTTGCAGCCAATATGATTCAATGTTTATAGTAGTAATGGTGTCAAAATGGCTATTCAGAACCACAAATATTGATTTCGAAAAGGCGGATGATTCCGTCCGCTTAGAGTAATGAGTTAAAAATCGTAAAAGTTAATGATAACACTCCATGCAACCAATATGATTCAATGTTTGTAGTACTAATGGTGTCAAAATGGCTATTCGGAACCACAAATATTGATTTATAAAAGGCGGACGATTTCGTCAGCTTAGAGTAATTAGTTAAAAATCGTAAAAGTTCTTGATAAAACTCCAAGCAACCAATATGATTCAATGTTTATAGTAGTAATGGTGTCAAAATGGCTATTCGAAACCATAAATATTGATTTCGAAAAGGCGGACGATTTCGTCCGCTTAGAGTAATTAGTTAAAAATCGTAAAAGTTCTTGATAAAACTCCATGCAACCAATATGATTCAATGTTTATAGTAGTAATGGTGTCAAAATGGCTATTCGGAACCACAAATATTGATTTCGAAAAGGCGGACGATTTCGTCAGCTTAGAGTAATGAGTTAAAAATCGTAAAAGTTTTTGATAAAACTCCATGCAACTAATATGATTCAATGTTTGTAGTAGTAATGGTGTGAAAATGGCTATTCGGAACCACAAATATTGATTTATAAAAGGCGGACGATTTCGTCCGCTTAGAGTAATGAGTTAAAAATCGTAAAAGTTCTTGATAAGACTCCATCCAACCAATATGATTCAATGTTTATAGTAGTAATGGTGTCAAAATGCCTTTTCAGAACCACAAATATTGATTTCGAAAAGGCGAACGATTTCGTCCGCTTAGAGTAATGTGTTAAAAATCGTAAAAGATCTTGATAAAACTTCATGCAACCAATATGATTCAATAAATATAGTAGTAATGGTGTTAAAATGGCTATTCGGAACCACAAATATTGATTTATAAAAGGAGGACGATTTCGTCCGCTTAGAGTAATTAGTTAAAAATCGTAAAAGTTCTTAATAAAACTCCATGCAACCAATATGATTCAATGTTTATAGTAGTGATGGTGTCAAAATGGCTATTCGAAACCACAAATATTGATTTCGAAAAGGCGGACGATTTCGTCCGCTTAGAGTAATTAGTTAAAAATCGTAAAAGTTCTTGATAAAACTCCATGCAACCAATATGATTCAATGTTTATAGTAGTAATGGTGTCAAAATGGCTATTCGGAACCACAAATATTGATTTTGAAAAGGCGGACGATTTCGTCCGCTTAGAGTAATGAGTTAAAAATGGTAAAAGTTTTTGATAAAACTCCATGCAACTAATATGATTCAATGTTTGTAGTAGTAATGGTGTGAAAATGGCTATTCGGAACCACAAATATTGATTTATAAAAGGCGGACGATTTCGTCCGCTTAGAGTAATGAGTTAAAAATCGTAAAAGTTCTTGATAAAACTCCATGCAACCAATATGATTCAATGTTTATAGTAGTAATGGTGTCAAAAGGGCTATTCGAAACTACAAATATTGATTTCGAAAAGGCGGACGATTTCGTCCGCTTAGAGTAATTAGTTAAAAATCGTAAAAGTTCTTGATAAAACTCCATGCAACCAATATGATTCAATGTTTATAGTAGTAATGGTGTCAAAATGGCTATTCGAAACCACAAATATTGATTTCGAAAAGGCGGACGATTTCGTCCGCTTAGAGTAATTAGTTAAAAATCGTAAAAGTTCTTGATAAAAATCCATGCAACCAATATGATTCAATGTTTATAGTAGTAATGGTGTCAAAATAGCTATTCGGAACCACAAATATTGATTTCGAAAAGACGGACGATTTCGTCCGCTTAGAGTAATGAGTTAAAAATCGTAAAAGTTCTTGATAACACTCCATGCAACCAATATGATTCAATGTTTGTAGTACTAATGGTGTCAAAATGGCTATTCGGAACCACAAATATTGATTTATAAAAGGCGGACGATTTCGTCCGCTTAGAGTAATGAGTTAAAAATCGTAAAAAGTCTTGATAAAACTCCAAGCAACCAATATGATTCAATGTTTATAGTAGTAATGGTGTCAAAATGGCTATTCGAAACCACAAATATTGATTTCGAAAAGGCGGACAATTTCGTCCGCTTAGAGTAATTAGTTAAAAATCGTAAAAGTTCTTGATAAAACTCCATGCAACCAATATGATTCAATGTTTATAGTAGTAATGGTGTCAAAATGGCTATTCGGAACCACAAATATTGATTTTGAAAAGGCGGACGATTTCGTCCGCTTAGAGTAATGAGTTAAAAATGGTAAAAGTTTTTGATAAAACTCCATGCAACTAATATGATTCAATGTTTGTAGTAGTAATGGTGTGAAAATGGCTATTCGGAACCACAAATATTGATTTCGAAAAGGCGGACGATTTCGTCCGCTTAGAGTAATGAGTTAAAAATCGTAAAATTTTTTGATAAAACTCCATGCAACTAATATGATTCAATGTTCGTAGTAGTAATGGTGTGAAAATGGCTATTCGGAACCACAAATATTGATTTATAAAAGGCGGACGATTTCGTCCGCTTAGAGTAATGAGTTAAAAATCGTAAAAGTTCTTGATAAAACTCCTTGCAGCCAATATGATTCAATGTTTATAGTAGTAATGGTGTCAAAATGGCTATTCAGAACCACAAATATTGATTTCGAAAAGGCGGATGATTCCGTCCGCTTAGAGTAATGAGTTAAAAATCGTAAAAGTTAATGATAACACTCCATGCAACCAATATGATTCAATGTTTGTAGTACTAATGGTGTCAAAATGGCTATTCGGAACCACAAATATTGATTTATAAAAGGCGGACGATTTCGTCAGCTTAGAGTAATTAGTTAAAAATCGTAAAAGTTCTTGATAAAACTCCAAGCAACCAATATGATTCAATGTTTATAGTAGTAATGGTGTCAAAATGGCTATTCGAAACCATAAATATTGATTTCGAAAAGGCGGACGATTTCGTCCGCTTAGAGTAATTAGTTAAAAATCGTAAAAGTTCTTGATAAAACTCCATGCAACCAATATGATTCAATGTTTATAGTAGTAATGGTGTCAAAATGGCTATTTGGAACCACAAATATTGATTTCGAAAAGGCGGACGATTTCGTCAGCTTAGAGTAATGAGTTAAAAATCGTAAAAGTTTTTGATAAAACTCCATGCAACTAATATGATTCAATGTTTGTAGTAGTAATGGTGTGAAAATGGCTATTCGGAACCACAAATATTGATTTATAAAAGGCGGACGATTTCGTCCGCTTAGAGTAATGAGTTAAAAATCGTAAAAGTTCTTGATAAAACTCCATCCAACCAATATGATTCAATGTTTATAGTAGTAATGGTGTCAAAATGCCTTTTCAGAACCACAAATATTGATTTCGAAAAGGCGAACGATTTCGTCCGCTTAGAGTAATGTGTTAAAAATCGTAAAAGATCTTGATAAAACTTCATGCAACCAATATGATTCAATAAATATAGTAGTAATGGTGTTAAAATGGCTATTCGGAACCACAAATATTGATTTATAAAAGGAGGACGATTTCGTCCGCTTAGAGTAATGAGTTAAAAATCGTAAAAGTTCTTAATAAAACTCCATGCAACCAATATGATTCAATGTTTATAGTAGTGATGGTGTCAAAATGGCTATTCGGAACCACAAATATTGATTTCGAAAAGGCGGACGATTTCGTCCGCTTAGAGTAATGAGTTAAAAATCGTAAAAGTTCTTGATAACACTCCATGCAACCAATATGAATGTTTGTAGTAGTAATGGTGTCAAAATGGCTATTCGGAACCACAAATATTGATTTATAAAAGGCGGACGATTTCGTCCGCTTAGAGTAATGAGTTAAAAATCGTAAAAGTTCTTGATAAAACTCCAAGCAACCAATATGATTCAATATTTATAGTAGTAATGGTGTCAAAATGGCTATTCGAAACCACAAATATTGATTTCGAATAGGCGGACGATTTCGTCCGCTTAGAGTAATGAGTTAAAAATCGTAAAAGTTCTTGATAAAACTCCATGCAACCAATATGATTCAATGTTTGTAGTACTAATGGTGTCAAAATGGCTATTCGGAACCACAAATATTGATTTATAAAAGGCGGACGATTTCGTCAGCTTAGAGTAATTAGTTAAAAATCGTAAAAGTTCTTGATAAAACTCCAAGCAACCAATATGATTCAATGTTTATAGTAGTAATGGTGTCAAAATGGCTATTCGAAACCATAAATATTGATTTCGAAAAGGCGGACGATTTCGTCCGCTTAGAGTAATTAGTTAAAAATCGTAAAAGTTCTTGATAAAACTCCATGCAACCAATATGATTCAATGTTTATAGTAGTAATGGTGTCAAAATGGCTATTCGGAACCACAAATATTGATTTCGAAAAGGCGGACGATTTCGTCAGCTTAGAGTAATGAGTTAAAAATCGTAAAAGTTTTTGATAAAACTCCATGCAACTAATATGATTCAATGTTTGTAGTAGTAATGGTGTGAAAATGGCTATTCGGAACCACAAATATTGATTTATAAAAGGCGGACGATTTCGTCCGCTTAGAGTAATGAGTTAAAAATCGTAAAAGTTCTTGATAAAACTCCATCCAACCAATATGATTCAATGTTTATAGTAGTAATGGTGTCAAAATGCCTTTTCAGAACCACAAATATTGATTTCGAAAAGGCGAACGATTTCGTCCGCTTAGAGTAATGTGTTAAAAATCGTAAAAGATCTTGATAAAACTTCATGCAACCAATATGATTCAATAAATATAGTAGTAATGGTGTTAAAATGGCTATTCGGAACCACAAATATTGATTTATAAAAGGAGGACGATTTCGTCCGCTTAGAGTAATGAGTTAAAAATCGTAAAAGTTCTTAATAAAACTCCATGCAACCAATATGATTCAATGTTTATAGTAGTGATGGTGTCAAAATGGCTATTCGGAACCACAAATATTGATTTCGAAAAGGCGGACGATTTCGTCCGCTTAGAGTAATGAGTTAAAAATCGTAAAAGTTCTTGATAACACTCCATGCAACCAATATGAATGTTTGTAGTAGTAATGGTGTCAAAATGGCTATTCGGAACCACAAATATTGATTTATAAAAGGCGGACGATTTCGTCCGCTTAGAGTAATGAGTTAAAAATCGTAAAAGTTCTTGATAAAACTCCAAACAACCAATATGATTCAATATTTATAGTAGTAATGGTGTCAAAATGGCTATTCGAAACCACAAATATTGATTTCGAATAGGCGGACGATTTCGTCCGCTTAGAGTAATGAGTTAAAAATCGTAAAAGTTCTTGATAAAACTCCATGCAACCAATATGATTCAATGTTTGTAGTAGTAATGGTGTCAAAATGGCTATTCGGAACCACAAATATTGATTTATAAAAGGCGGACGATTTCGTCCGCTTAGAGTAATTAGTTAAAAATCGTAAAAGTTCTTGATAAAACTCCATGCAACCAATATGATTCAATGTTTATAGTAGTAATGGTGTCAAAATGGCTATTCGGAACCACAAATATTGATTTTGAAAAGGCGGACGATTTCGTCCGCTTAGAGTAATGAGTTAAAAATGGTAAAAGTTTTTGATAAAACTCCATGCAACTAATATGATTCAATGTTTGTAGTAGTAATGGTGTGAAAATGGCTATTCGGAACCACAAATATTGATTTATAAAAGGCGGACGATTTCGTCCGCTTAGAGTAATGAGTTAAAAATCGTAAAAGTTCTTGATAAAACTCCATGCAACCAATATGATTCAATGTTTATAGTAGTAATGGTGTCAAAAGGGCTATTCGAAACCACAAATATTGATTTCGAAAAGGCGGACGATTTCGTCCGCTTAGAGTAATTAGTTAAAAATCGTAAAAGTTCTTGATAAAACTCCATGCAACCAATATGATTCAATGTTTATAGTAGTAATGGTGTCAAAATGGCTATTCGGAACCACAAATATTGATTTCGAAAAGGCGGACGATTTCGTCCGCTTAGAGTAATGAGTTAAAAATCGTAAAATTTTTTGATAAAACTCCATGCAACTAATATGATTCAATGTTCGTAGTAGTAATGGTGTGAAAATGGCTATTCGGAACCACAAATATTGATTTATAAAAGGCGGACGATTTCGTCCGCTTAGAGTAATGAGTTAAAAATCGTAAAAGTTCTTGATAAAACTCCTTGCAGCCAATATGATTCAATGTTTATAGTAGTAATGGTGTCAAAATGGCTATTCAGAACCACAAATATTGATTTCGAAAAGGCGGATGATTCCGTCCGCTTAGAGTAATGAGTTAAAAATCGTAAAAGTTAATGATAACACTCCATGCAACCAATATGATTCAATGTTTGTAGTACTAATGGTGTCAAAATGGCTATTCGGAACCACAAATATTGATTTATAAAAGGCGGACGATTTCGTCAGCTTAGAGTAATTAGTTAAAAATCGTAAAAGTTCTTGATAAAACTCCAAGCAACCAATATGATTCAATGTTTATAGTAGTAATGGTGTCAAAATGGCTATTCGAAACCATAAATATTGATTTCGAAAAGGCGGACGATTTCGTCCGCTTAGAGTAATTAGTTAAAAATCGTAAAAGTTCTTGATAAAACTCCATGCAACCAATATGATTCAATGTTTATAGTAGTAATGGTGTCAAAATGGCTATTCGGAACCACAAATATTGATTTCGAAAAGGCGGACGATTTCGTCAGCTTAGAGTAATGAGTTAAAAATCGTAAAAGTTTTTGATAAAACTCCATGCAACTAATATGATTCAATGTTTGTAGTAGTAATGGTGTGAAAATGGCTATTCGGAACCACAAATATTGATTTATAAAAGGCGGACGATTTCGTCCGCTTAGAGTAATGAGTTAAAAATCGTAAAAGTTCTTGATAAGACTCCATCCAACCAATATGATTCAATGTTTATAGTAGTAATGGTGTCAAAATGCCTTTTCAGAACCACAAATATTGATTTCGAAAAGGCGAACGATTTCGTCCGCTTAGAGTAATGTGTTAAAAATCGTAAAAGATCTTGATAAAACTTCATGCAACCAATATGATTCAATAAATATAGTAGTAATGGTGTTAAAATGGCTATTCGGAACCACAAATATTGATTTATAAAAGGAGGACGATTTCGTCCGCTTAGAGTAATGAGTTAAAAATCGTAAAAGTTCTTAATAAAACTCCATGCAACCAATATGATTCAATGTTTATAGTAGTGATGGTGTCAAAATGGCTATTCGGAACCACCAATATTGATTTCGAAAAGGCGGACGATTTCGTCCGCTTAGAGTAATGAGTTAAAAATCGTAAAAGTTCTTGATAACACTCCATGCAACCAATATGAATGTTTGTAGTAGTAATGGTGTCAAAATGGCTATTCGGAACCACAAATATTGATTTATAAAAGGCGGACGATTTCGTCCGCTTAGAGTAATGAGTTAAAAATCGTAAAAGTTCTTGATAAAACTCCAAGCAACCAATATGATTCAATATTTATAGTAGTAATGGTGTCAAAATGGCTATTCGAAACCACAAATATTGATTTCGAATAGGCGGACGATTTCGTCCGCTTAGAGTAATGAGTTAAAAATCGTAAAAGTTCTTGATAAAACTCCATGCAACCAATATGATTCAATGTTTGTAGTAGTAATGGTGTCAAAATGGCTATTCGGAACCACAAATATTGATTTATAAAAGGCGGACGATTTCGTCCGCTTAGAGTAATTAGTTAAAAATCGTAAAAGTTCTTGATAAAACTCCATGCAACCAATATGATTCAATGTTTATAGTAGTAATGGTGTCAAAATGGCTATTCGGAACCACAAATATTGATTTTGAAAAGGCGGACGATTTCGTCCGCTTAGAGTAATGAGTTAAAAATGGTAAAAGTTTTTGATAAAACTCCATGCAACTAATATGATTCAATGTTTGTAGTAGTAATGGTGTGAAAATGGCTATTCGGAACCACAAATATTGATTTATAAAAGGCGGACGATTTCGTCCGCTTAGAGTAATGAGTTAAAAATCGTAAAAGTTCTTGATAAAACTCCATGCAACCAATATGATTCAATGTTTATAGTAGTAATGGTGTCAAAAGGGCTATTCGAAACCACAAATATTGATTTCGAAAAGGCGGACGATTTCGTCCGCTTAGAGTAATTAGTTAAAAATCGTAAAAGTTCTTGATAAAACTCCATGCAACCAATATGATTCAATGTTTATAGTAGTAATGGTGTCAAAATGGCTATTCGGAACCACAAATATTGATTTCGAAAAGGCGGACGATTTCGTCCGCTTAGAGTAATGAGTTAAAAATCGTAAAAGTTTTTGATAAAACTCCATGCAACTAATATGATTCAATGTTCGTAGTAGTAATGGTGTGAAAATGGCTATTCGGAACCACAAATATTGATTTATAAAAGGCGGACGATTTCGTCCGCTTAGAGTAATGAGTTAAAAATCGTAAAAGTTCTTGATAAAACTCCTTGCAGCCAATATGATTCAATGTTTATAGTAGTAATGGTGTCAAAATGGCTATTCAGAACCACAAATATTGATTTCGAAAAGGCGGATGATTCCGTCCGCTTAGAGTAATGAGTTAAAAATTGTAAAAGTTAATGATAACACTCCATGCAACCAATATGATTCAATGTTTGTAGTACTAATGGTGTCAAAATGGCTATTCGGAACCACAAATATTGATTTATAAAAGGCGGACGATTTCGTCAGCTTAGAGTAATTAGTTAAAAATCGTAAAAGTTCTTGATAAAACTCCAAGCAACCAATATGATTCAATGTTTATAGTAGTAATGGTGTCAAAATGGCTATTCGAAACCACAAATATTGATTTCGAAAAGGCGGACGATTTCGTCCGCTTAGAGTAATTAGTTAAAAATCGTAAAAGTTCTTGATAAAACTCCATGCAACCAATATGATTCAATGTTTATAGTAGTAATGGTGTCAAAATGGCTATTCGGAACCACAAATATTGATTTCGAAAAGGCGGACGATTTCGTCAGCTTAGAGTAATGTGTTAAAAATCGTAAAAGATCTTGATAAAACTTCATGCAACCAATATGATTCAATAAATATAGTAGTAATGGTGTTAAAATGGCTATTCGGAACCACAAATATTGATTTATAAAAGGAGGACGATTTCGTCCGCTTAGAGTAATGAGTTAAAAATCGTAAAAGTTCTTAATAAAACTCCATGCAACCAATATGATTCAATGTTTATAGTAGTGATGGTGTCAAAATGGCTATTCGGAACCACAAATATTGATTTCGAATAGGCGGACGATTTCGTCCGCTTAGAGTAATGAGTTAAAAATCGTAAAAGTTCTTGATAAAACTCCATGCAACCAATATGATTCAATGTTTGTAGTAGTAATGGTGTCAAAATGGCTATTCGGAACCACAAATATTGATTTATAAAAGGCGGACGATTTCGTCCGCTTAGAGTAATTAGTTAAAAATCGTAAAAGTTCTTGATAAAACTCCATGCAACCAATATGATTCAATGTTTATAGTAGTAATGGTGTCAAAATGGCTATTCGGAACCACAAATATTGATTTTGAAAAGGCGGACGATTTCGTCCGCTTAGAGTAATGAGTTAAAAATGGTAAAAGTTTTTGATAAAACTCCATGCAACTAATATGATTCAATGTTTGTAGTAGTAATGGTGTGAAAATGGCTATTCGGAACCACAAATATTGATTTATAAAAGGCGGACGATTTCGTCCGCTTAGAGTAATGAGTTAAAAATCGTAAAAGTTCTTGATAAAACTCCATGCAACCAATATGATTCAATGTTTATAGTAGTAATGGTGTCAAAAGGGCTATTCGAAACCACAAATATTGATTTCGAAAAGGCGGACGATTTCGTCCGCTTAGAGTAATTAGTTAAAAATCGTAAAAGTTCTTGATAAAACTCCATGCAACCAATATGATTCAATGTTTATAGTAGTAATGGTGTCAAAATGGCTATTCGGAACCACAAATATTGATTTCGAAAAGGCGGACGATTTCGTCCGCTTAGAGTAATGAGTTAAAAATCGTAAAAGTTTTTGATAAAACTCCATGCAACTAATATGATTCAATGTTCGTAGTAGTAATGGTGTGAAAATGGCTATTCGGAACCACAAATATTGATTTATAAAAGGCGGACGATTTCGTCCGCTTAGAGTAATGAGTTAAAAATCGTAAAAGTTCTTGATAAAACTCCTTGCAGCCAATATGATTCAATGTTTATAGTAGTAATGGTGTCAAAATGGCTATTCAGAACCACAAATATTGATTTCGAAAAGGCGGATGATTCCGTCCGCTTAGAGTAATGAGTTAAAAATTGTAAAAGTTAATGATAACACTCCATGCAACCAATATGATTCAATGTTTGTAGTACTAATGGTGTCAAAATGGCTATTCGGAACCACAAATATTGATTTATAAAAGGCGGACGATTTCGTCAGCTTAGAGTAATTAGTTAAAAATCGTAAAAGTTCTTGATAAAACTCCAAGCAACCAATATGATTCAATGTTTATAGTAGTAATGGTGTCAAAATGGCTATTCGAAACCACAAATATTGATTTCGAAAAGGCGGACGATTTCGTCCGCTTAGAGTAATTAGTTAAAAATCGTAAAAGTTCTTGATAAAACTCCATGCAACCAATATGATTCAATGTTTATAGTAGTAATGGTGTCAAAATGGCTATTCGGAACCACAAATATTGATTTCGAAAAGGCGGACGATTTCGTCAGCTTAGAGTAATGTGTTAAAAATCGTAAAAGATCTTGATAAAACTTCATGCAACCAATATGATTCAATAAATATAGTAGTAATGGTGTTAAAATGGCTATTCGGAACCACAAATATTGATTTATAAAAGGAGGACGATTTCGTCCGCTTAGAGTAATGAGTTAAAAATCGTAAAAGTTCTTAATAAAACTCCATGCAACCAATATGATTCAATGTTTATAGTAGTGATGGTGTCAAAATGGCTATTCGGAACCACAAATATTGATTTCGAAAAGGCGGACGATTTCGTCCGCTTAGAGTAATGAGTTAAAAATCGTAAAAGTTCTTGATAACACTCCATGCAACCAATATGAATGTTTGTAGTAGTAATGGTGTCAAAATGGCTATTCGGAACCACAAATATTGATTTATAAAAGGCGGACGATTTCGTCCGCTTAGAGTAATGAGTTAAAAATCGTAAAAGTTCTTGATAAAACTCCAAGCAACCAATATGATTCAATATTTATAGTAGTAATGGTGTCAAAATGGCTATTCGAAACCACAAATATTGATTTCGAATAGGCGGACGATTTCGTCCGCTTAGAGTAATGAGTTAAAAATCGTAAAAGTTCTTGATAAAACTCCATACAACCAATATGATTCAATGTTTGTAGTAGTAATGGTGTCAAAATGGCTATTCGGAACCACAAATATTGATTTATAAAAGGCGGACGATTTCGTCCGCTTAGAGTAATTAGTTAAAAATCGTAAAAGTTCTTGATAAAACTCCATGCAACCAATATGATTCAATGTTTATAGTAGTAATGGTGTCAAAATGGCTATTCGGAACCACAAATATTGATTCTGAAAAGGCGGACGATTTCGTCCGCTTAGAGTAATGAGTTAAAAATGGTAAAAGTTTTTGATAAAACTCCATGCAACTAATATGATTCAATGTTTGTAGTAGTAATGGTGTGAAAATGGCTATTCGGAACCACAAATATTGATTTATAAAAGGCGGACGATTTCGTCCGCTTAGAGTAATGAGTTAAAAATCGTAAAAGTTCTTGATAAAACTCCATGCAACCAATATGATTCAATGTTTATAGTAGTAATGGTGTCAAAAGGGCTATTCGAAACCACAAATATTGATTTCGAAAAGGCGGACGATTTCGTCCGCTTAGAGTAATTAGTTAAAAATCGTAAAAGTTCTTGATAAAACTCCATGCAACCAATATGATTCAATGTTTATAGTAGTAATGGTGTCAAAATGGCTATTCGGAACCACAAATATTGATTTCGAAAAGGCGGACGATTTCGTCCGCTTAGAGTAATGAGTTAAAAATCGTAAAAGTTTTTGATAAAACTCCATGCAACTAATATGATTCAATGTTCGTAGTAGTAATGGTGTGAAAATGGCTATTCGGAACCACAAATATTGATTTATAAAAGGCGGACGATTTCGTCCGCTTAGAGTAATGAGTTAAAAATCGTAAAAGTTCTTGATAAAACTCCTTGCAGCCAATATGATTCAATGTTTATAGTAGTAATGGTGTCAAAATGGCTATTCAGAACCACAAATATTGATTTCGAAAAGGCGGATGATTCCGTCCGCTTAGAGTAATGAGTTAAAAATTGTAAAAGTTAATGATAACACTCCATGCAACCAATATGATTCAATGTTTGTAGTACTAATGGTGTCAAAATGGCTATTCGGAACCACAAATATTGATTTATAAAAGGCGGACGATTTCGTCAGCTTAGAGTAATTAGTTAAAAATCGTAAAAGTTCTTGATAAAACTCCAAGCAACCAATATGATTCAATGTTTATAGTAGTAATGGTGTCAAAATGGCTATTCGAAACCACAAATATTGATTTCGAAAAGGCGGACGATTTCGTCCGCTTAGAGTAATTAGTTAAAAATCGTAAAAGTTCTTGATAAAACTCCATGCAACCAATATGATTCAATGTTTATAGTAGTAATGGTGTCAAAATGGCTATTCGGAACCACAAATATTGATTTCGAAAAGGCGGACGATTTCGTCAGCTTAGAGTAATGAGTTAAAAATCGTAAAAGTTTTTGATAAAACTCCATGCAACTAATATGATTCAATGTTTGTAGTAGTAATGGTGTGAAAATGGCTATTCGGAACCACAAATATTGATTTATAAAAGGCGGACGATTTCGTCCGCTTAGAGTAATGAGTTAAAAATCGTAAAAGTTCTTGATAAAACTCCATCCAACCAATATGATTCAATGTTTATAGTAGTAATGGTGTCAAAATGCCTTTTCAGAACCACAAATATTGATTTCGAAAAGGCGGACGATTTCGTCCGCTTAGAGTAATGAGTTAAAAATCATAAAAGATCTTGATAAAACTTCATGCAACCAATATGATTCAATAAATATAGTAGTAATGGTGTTAAAATGGCTATTCGGAACCACAAATATTGATTTATAAAAGGAGGACGATTTCGTCCGCTTAGAGTAATGAGTTAAAAATCGTAAAAGTTCTTAATAAAACTCCATGCAACCAATATGATTCAATGTTTATAATAGTAATGGTGTCAAAATGGCTATTCGGAACCACAAATATTGATTTCGAAAAGGCGGACGATTTCGTCCGCTTAGAGTAATGAGTTAAAAATCGTAAAAGTTCTTGATAACACTCCATGCAACCAATATGAATGTTTGTAGTAGTAATGGTGTCAAAATGGCTATTCGGAACCACAAATATTGATTTATAAAAGGCGGACGATTTCGTCCGCTTAGAGTAATGAGTTAAAAATCGTAAAAGTTCTTGATAAAACTCCAAGCAACCAATATGATTCAATATTTATAGTAGTAATGGTGTCAAAATGGCTATTCGAAACCACAAATATTGATTTCGAATAGGCGGACGATTTCGTCCGCTTAGAGTAATGAGTTAAAAATCGTAAAAGTTCTTGATAAAACTCCATACAACCAATATGATTCAATGTTTGTAGTAGTAATGGTGTCAAAATGGCTATTCGGAACCACAAATATTGATTTATAAAAGGCGGACGATTTCGTCCGCTTAGAGTAATTAGTTAAAAATCGTAAAAGTTCTTGATAAAACTCCATGCAACCAATATGATTCAATGTTTATAGTAGTAATGGTGTCAAAATGGCTATTCGGAACCACAAATATTGATTCTGAAAAGGCGGACGATTTCGTCCGCTTAGAGTAATGAGTTAAAAATGGTAAAAGTTTTTGATAAAACTCCATGCAACTAATATGATTCAATGTTTGTAGTAGTAATGGTGTGAAAATGGCTATTCGGAACCACAAATATTGATTTATAAAAGGCGGACGATTTCGTCCGCTTAGAGTAATGAGTTAAAAATCGTAAAAGTTCTTGATAAAACTCCATGCAACCAATATGATTCAATGTTTGTAGTAGTAATGGTGTCAAAATGGCTATTCGGAACCACAAATATTGATTTATAAAAGGCGGACGATTTCGTCCGCTTAGAGTAATTAGTTAAAAATCGTAAAAGTTCTTGATAAAACTCCATGCAACCAATATGATTCAATGTTTATAGTAGTAATGGTGTCAAAATGGCTATTCGGAACCACAAATATTGATTTTGAAAAGGCGGACGATTTCGTCCGCTTAGAGTAATGAGTTAAAAATGGTAAAAGTTTTTGATAAAACTCCATGCAACTAATATGATTCAATGTTTGTAGTAGTAATGGTGTGAAAATGGCTATTCGGAACCACAAATATTGATTTATAAAAGGCGGACGATTTCGTCCGCTTAGAGTAATGAGTTAAAAATCGTAAAAGTTCTTGATAAAACTCCATGCAACCAATATGATTCAATGTTTATAGTAGTAATGGTGTCAAAAGGGCTATTCGAAACCACAAATATTGATTTCGAAAAGGCGGACGATTTCGTCCGCTTAGAGTAATTAGTTAAAAATCGTAAAAGTTCTTGATAAAACTCCATGCAACCAATATGATTCAATGTTTATAGTAGTAATGGTGTCAAAATGGCTATTCGGAACCACAAATATTGATTTCGAAAAGGCGGACGATTTCGTCCGCTTAGAGTAATGAGTTAAAAATCGTAAAAGTTTTTGATAAAACTCCATGCAACTAATATGATTCAATGTTCGTAGTAGTAATGGTGTGAAAATGGCTATTCGGAACCACAAATATTGATTTATAAAAGGCGGACGATTTCGTCCGCTTAGAGTAATGAGTTAAAAATCGTAAAAGTTCTTGATAAAACTCCTTGCAGCCAATATGATTCAATGTTTATAGTAGTAATGGTGTCAAAATGGCTATTCAGAACCACAAATATTGATTTCGAAAAGGCGGATGATTCCGTCCGCTTAGAGTAATGAGTTAAAAATTGTAAAAGTTAATGATAACACTCCATGCAACCAATATGATTCAATGTTTGTAGTACTAATGGTGTCAAAATGGCTATTCGGAACCACAAATATTGATTTATAAAAGGCGGACGATTTCGTCAGCTTAGAGTAATTAGTTAAAAATCGTAAAAGTTCTTGATAAAACTCCAAGCAACCAATATGATTCAATGTTTATAGTAGTAATGGTGTCAAAATGGCTATTCGAAACCACAAATATTGATTTCGAAAAGGCGGACGATTTCGTCCGCTTAGAGTAATTAGTTAAAAATCGTAAAAGTTCTTGATAAAACTCCATGCAACCAATATGATTCAATGTTTATAGTAGTAATGGTGTCAAAATGGCTATTCGGAACCACAAATATTGATTTCGAAAAGGCGGACGATTTCGTCAGCTTAGAGTAATGTGTTAAAAATCGTAAAAGATCTTGATAAAACTTCATGCAACCAATATGATTCAATAAATATAGTAGTAATGGTGTTAAAATGGCTATTCGGAACCACAAATATTGATTTATAAAAGGAGGACGATTTCGTCCGCTTAGAGTAATGAGTTAAAAATCGTAAAAGTTCTTAATAAAACTCCATGCAACCAATATGATTCAATGTTTATAGTAGTGATGGTGTCAAAATGGCTATTCGGAACCACAAATATTGATTTCGAAAAGGCGGACGATTTCGTCCGCTTAGAGTAATGAGTTAAAAATCGTAAAAGTTCTTGATAACACTCCATGCAACCAATATGAATGTTTGTAGTAGTAATGGTGTCAAAATGGCTATTCGGAACCACAAATATTGATTTATAAAAGGCGGACGATTTCGTCCGCTTAGAGTAATGAGTTAAAAATCGTAAAAGTTCTTGATAAAACTCCAAGCAACCAATATGATTCAATATTTATAGTAGTAATGGTGTCAAAATGGCTATTCGAAACCACAAATATTGATTTCGAATAGGCGGACGATTTCGTCCGCTTAGAGTAATGAGTTAAAAATCGTAAAAGTTCTTGATAAAACTCCATACAACCAATATGATTCAATGTTTGTAGTAGTAATGGTGTCAAAATGGCTATTCGGAACCACAAATATTGATTTATAAAAGGCGGACGATTTCGTCCGCTTAGAGTAATTAGTTAAAAATCGTAAAAGTTCTTGATAAAACTCCATGCAACCAATATGATTCAATGTTTATAGTAGTAATGGTGTCAAAATGGCTATTCGGAACCACAAATATTGATTCTGAAAAGGCGGACGATTTCGTCCGCTTAGAGTAATGAGTTAAAAATGGTAAAAGTTTTTGATAAAACTCCATGCAACTAATATGATTCAATGTTTGTAGTAGTAATGGTGTGAAAATGGCTATTCGGAACCACAAATATTGATTTATAAAAGGCGGACGATTTCGTCCGCTTAGAGTAATGAGTTAAAAATCGTAAAAGTTCTTGATAAAACTCCATGCAACCAATATGATTCAATGTTTATAGTAGTAATGGTGTCAAAAGGGCTATTCGAAACCACAAATATTGATTTCGAAAAGGCGGACGATTTCGTCCGCTTAGAGTAATTAGTTAAAAATCGTAAAAGTTCTTGATAAAACTCCATGCAACCAATATGATTCAATGTTTATAGTAGTAATGGTGTCAAAATGGCTATTCGGAACCACAAATATTGATTTCGAAAAGGCGGACGATTTCGTCCGCTTAGAGTAATGAGTTAAAAATCGTAAAAGTTTTTGATAAAACTCCATGCAACTAATATGATTCAATGTTCGTAGTAGTAATGGTGTGAAAATGGCTATTCGGAACCACAAATATTGATTTATAAAAGGCGGACGATTTCGTCCGCTTAGAGTAATGAGTTAAAAATCGTAAAAGTTCTTGATAAAACTCCTTGCAGCCAATATGATTCAATGTTTATAGTAGTAATGGTGTCAAAATGGCTATTCAGAACCACAAATATTGATTTCGAAAAGGCGGATGATTCCGTCCGCTTAGAGTAATGAGTTAAAAATTGTAAAAGTTAATGATAACACTCCATGCAACCAATATGATTCAATGTTTGTAGTACTAATGGTGTCAAAATGGCTATTCGGAACCACAAATATTGATTTATAAAAGGCGGACGATTTCGTCAGCTTAGAGTAATTAGTTAAAAATCGTAAAAGTTCTTGATAAAACTCCAAGCAACCAATATGATTCAATGTTTATAGTAGTAATGGTGTCAAAATGGCTATTCGAAACCACAAATATTGATTTCGAAAAGGCGGACGATTTCGTCCGCTTAGAGTAATTAGTTAAAAATCGTAAAAGTTCTTGATAAAACTCCATGCAACCAATATGATTCAATGTTTATAGTAGTAATGGTGTCAAAATGGCTATTCGGAACCACAAATATTGATTTCGAAAAGGCGGACGATTTCGTCAGCTTAGAGTAATGAGTTAAAAATCGTAAAAGTTTTTGATAAAACTCCATGCAACTAATATGATTCAATGTTTGTAGTAGTAATGGTGTGAAAATGGCTATTCGGAACCACAAATATTGATTTATAAAAGGCGGACGATTTCGTCCGCTTAGAGTAATGAGTTAAAAATCGTAAAAGTTCTTGATAAAACTCCATCCAACCAATATGATTCAATGTTTATAGTAGTAATGGTGTCAAAATGCCTTTTCAGAACCACAAATATTGATTTCGAAAAGGCGGACGATTTCGTCCGCTTAGAGTAATGAGTTAAAAATCATAAAAGATCTTGATAAAACTTCATGCAACCAATATGATTCAATAAATATAGTAGTAATGGTGTTAAAATGGCTATTCGGAACCACAAATATTGATTTATAAAAGGAGGACGATTTCGTCCGCTTAGAGTAATGAGTTAAAAATCGTAAAAGTTCTTAATAAAACTCCATGCAACCAATATGATTCAATGTTTATAATAGTAATGGTGTCAAAATGGCTATTCGGAACCACAAATATTGATTTCGAAAAGGCGGACGATTTCGTCCGCTTAGAGTAATGAGTTAAAAATCGTAAAAGTTCTTGATAACACTCCATGCAACCAATATGAATGTTTGTAGTAGTAATGGTGTCAAAATGGCTATTCGGAACCACAAATATTGATTTATAAAAGGCGGACGATTTCGTCCGCTTAGAGTAATGAGTTAAAAATCGTAAAAGTTCTTGATAAAACTCCAAGCAACCAATATGATTCAATATTTATAGTAGTAATGGTGTCAAAATGGCTATTCGAAACCACAAATATTGATTTCGAATAGGCGGACGATTTCGTCCGCTTAGAGTAATGAGTTAAAAATCGTAAAAGTTCTTGATAAAACTCCATGCAACCAATATGATTCAATGTTTGTAGTAGTAATGGTGTCAAAATGGCTATTCGGAACCACAAATATTGATTTATAAAAGGCGGACGATTTCGTCCGCTTAGAGTAATGAGTTAAAAATCGTAAAAGTTCTTGATAAAACTCCAAGCAACCAATATGATTCAATGTTTATAGTAGTAATGGTGTCAAAATGGCTATTCGAAACCACAAATATTGATTTCGAAAAGGCGGGCGATTTCGTCCGCTTAGAGTAATTAGTTAAAAATCGTAAAAGTTCTTGATAAAACTCCATGCAACCAATATGATTCGATGTTTATAGTAGTAATGGTGTCAAAATGGCTATTCGGAACCACAAATATTGATTTCAAAAAGGCGGACGATTTCGTCCGCTTAGAGTAATTAGTTAAAAATCGTAAAAGTTCTTGATAAAACTCCATGCAACCAATATGATTCAATGTTTATAGTAGTAATGGTGTCAAAATGGCTATTCGGAACCACAAATATTGATTTCGAAAAGGCGGACGATTTCGTCCGCTTAGAGTAATGAGTTAAAAATCGTAAAAGTTTTTGATAAAACTCCATGCAACTAATATGATTCAATGTTCGTAGTAGTAATGGTGTGAAAATGGCTATTCGGAACCACAAATATTGATTTATAAAAGGCGGACGATTTCGTCCGCTTAGAGTAATGAGTTAAAAATCGTAAAAGTTCTTGATAAAACTCCTTGCAGCCAATATGATTCAATGTTTATAGTAGTAATGGTGTCAAAATGGCTATTCAGAACCACAAATATTGATTTCGAAAAGGCGGATGATTCCGTCCGCTTAGAGTAATGTGTTAAAAATCGTAAAAGTTAATGATAACACTCCATGCAACCAATATGATTCACTGTTTGTAGTACTAATGGTGTCAAAATAGCTATTCGGAACCACAAATATTGATTTATAAAAGGCGGACGATTTCGTCAGCTTAGAGTAATTAGTTAAAAATCGTAAAAGTTCTTGATAAAACTCCAAGCAACCAATATGATTCAATGTTTATAGTAGTAATGGTGTTAAAATGGCTATTCGAAACCACAAATATTGATTTGGAAAAGGCGGACGATTTCGTCCGCTTAGAGTAATTAGTTAAAAATCGTAAAAGTTCTTGATAAAACTCCATGCAACCAATATGATTCAATGTTTATAGTAGTAATGGTGTCAAAATGGCTATTCGGAACCACAAATATTGATTTCGAAAAGGCGGACGATTTCGTCAGCTTAGAGTAATGAGTTAAAAATCGTAAAAGTTTTTGATAAAACTCCATGCAACTAATATGATTCAATGTTTGTAGTAGTAATGGTGTGAAAATGGCTATTCGGAACCACAAATATTGATTTATAAAAGGCGGACGATTTCGTCCGCTTAGAGTAATGAGTTAAAAATCGTAAAAGTTCTTGATAAAACTCCATCCAACCAATATGATTCAATGTTTATAGTAGTAATGGTGTCAAAATGCCTTTTCAGAACCACAAATATTGATTTCGAAAAGGCGGACGATTTCGTCCGCTTAGAGTAATGAGTTAAAAATCGTAAAAGATCTTGATAAAACTTCATGCAACCAATATGATTCAATAAATATAGTAGTAATGGTGTTAAAATGGCTATTCGGAACCACAAATATTGATTTATAAAAGGAGGACGATTTCGTCCGCTTAGAGTAATGAGTTAAAAATCGTAAAAGTTCTTAATAAAACTCCATGCAACCAATATGATTCAATGTTTATAGTAGTAATGGTGTCAAAATGGCTATTCGGAACCACAAATATTGATTTCGAAAAGGCGGACGATTTCGTCCGCTTAGAGTAATGAGTTAAAAATCGTAAAAGTTCTTGATAACACTCCATGCAACCAATATGAATGTTTGTAGTAGTAATGGTGTCAAAATGGCTATTCGGAACCACAAATATTGATTTATAAAAGGCGGACGATTTCGTCCGCTTAGAGTAATGAGTTAAAAATCGTAAAAGTTCTTGATAAAACTCCAAGCAACCAATATGATTCAATATTTATAGTAGTAATGGTGTCAAAATGGCTATTCGAAACCACAAATATTGATTTCGAATAGGCGGACGATTTCGTCCGCTTAGAGTAATGAGTTAAAAATCGTAAAAGTTCTTGATAAAACTCCATGCAACCAATATGATTCAATGTTTGTAGTAGTAATGGTGTCAAAATGGCTATTCGGAACCACAAATATTGATTTATAAAAGGCGGACGATTTCGTCCGCTTAGAGTAATGAGTTAAAAATCGTAAAAGTTCTTGATAAAACTCCAAGCAACCAATATGATTCAATGTTTATAGTAGTAATGGTGTCAAAATGGCTATTCGAAACCACAAATATTGATTTCGAAAAGGCGGGCGATTTCGTCCGCTTAGAGTAATTAGTTAAAAATCGTAAAAGTTCTTGATAAAACTCCATGCAACCAATATGATTCGATGTTTATAGTAGTAATGGTGTCAAAATGGCTATTCGGAACCACAAATATTGATTTCGAAAAGGCGGACGATTTCGTCCGCTTAGAGTAATTAGTTAAAAATCGTAAAAGTTCTTGATAAAACTCCATGCAACCAATATGATTCAATTTTTATAGTAGTAATGGTGTCAAAATGGCTATTCGGAACCACAAATATTGATTTCGAAAAGGCGGACGATTTCGTCCGCTTAGAGTAATGAGTTAAAAATCGTAAAAGTTTTTGATAAAACTCCATGCAACTAATATGATTCAATGTTCGTAGTAGTAATGGTGTGAAAATGGCTATTCGGAACCACAAATATTGATTTATAAAAGGCGGACGATTTTGTCCGCTTAGAGTAATGAGTTAAAAATCGTAAAAGTTCTTGATAAAACTCCTTGCAGCCAATATGATTCAATGTTTATAGTAGTAATGGTGTCAAAATGGCTATTCAGAACCACAAATATTGATTTCGAAAAGGCGGATGATTCCGTCCGGTTAGAGTAATGAGTTAAAAATCGTAAAAGTTAATGATAACACTCCATGCAACCAATATGATTCAATGTTTGTAGTACTAATGGTGTCAAAATGGCTATTCGGAACCACAAATATTGATTTATAAAAGGCGGACGATTTCGTCAGCTTAGAGTAATTAGTTAAAAATCGTAAAAGTTCTTGATAAAACTCCAAGCAACCAATATGATTCAATGTTTATAGTAGTAATGGTGTCAAAATGGCTATTCGGAACCACAAATATTGATTTCGAAAAGGCGGACGATTTCGTCCGCTTAGAGTAATTAGTTAAAAATCGTAAAAGTTCTTGATAAAACTCCATGCAACCAATATGATTCAATTTTTATAGTAGTAATGGTGTCAAAATGGCTATTCGGAACCACAAATATTGATTTCGAAAAGGCGGACGATTTCGTCCGCTTAGAGTAATGAGTTAAAAATCGTAAAAGTTTTTGATAAAACTCCATGCAACTAATATGATTCAATGTTCGTAGTAGTAATGGTGTGAAAATGGCTATTCGGAACCACAAATATTGATTTATAAAAGGCGGACGATTTCGTCCGCTTAGAGTAATGAGTTAAAAATCGTAAAAGTTCTTGATAAAACTCCTTGCAGCCAATATGATTCAATGTTTATAGTAGTAATGGTGTCAAAATGGCTATTCAGAACCACAAATATTGATTTCGAAAAGGCGGATGATTCCGTCCGGTTAGAGTAATGAGTTAAAAATCGTAAAAGTTAATGATAACACTCCATGCAACCAATATGATTCAATGTTTGTAGTACTAATGGTGTCAAAATGGCTATTCGGAACCACAAATATTGATTTATAAAAGGCGGACGATTTCGTCAGCTTAGAGTAATTAGTTAAAAATCGTAAAAGTTCTTGATAAAACTCCAAGCAACCAATATGATTCAATGTTTATAGTAGTAATGGTGTCAAAATGGCTATTCGAAACCACAAATATTGATTTCGAAAAGGCGGACGATTTCGTCCGCTTAGAGTAATTAGTTAAAAATCGTAAAAGTTCTTGATAAAACTCCATGCAACCAATATGATTCAATGTTTATAGTAGTAATGGTGTCAAAATGGCTATTCGGAACCACAAATATTGATTTCGAAAAGGCGGACGATTTCGTCAGCTTAGAGTAATGAGTTAAAAATCGTAAAAGTTTTTGATAAAACTCCATGCAACTAATATGATTCAATGTTTGTAGTAGTAATGGTGTGAAAATGGCTATTCGGAACCACAAATATTGATTTATAAAAGGCGGACGATTTCGTCCGCTTAGAGTAATGAGTTAAAAATCGTAAAAGTTCTTGATAAAACTCCATCCAACCAATATGATTCAATGTTTATAGTAGTAATGGTGTCAAAATGCCTTTTCAGAACCACAAATATTGATTTCGAAAAGGCGGACGATTTCGTCCGCTTAGAGTAATGAGTTAAAAATCGTAAAAGATCTTGATAAAACTTCATGCAACCAATATGATTCAATAAATATAGTAGTAATGGAGTTAAAATGGCTATTCGGAACCACAAATATTGATTTATAAAAGGAGGACGATTTCGTCCGCTTAGAGTAATGAGTTAAAAATCGTAAAAGTTCTTAATAAAACTCCATGCAACCAATATGATTCAATGTTTATAGTAGTAATGGTGTCAAAATGGCTATTCGGAACCACAAATATTGATTTCGAAAAGGCGGACGATTTCGTCCGCTTAGAGTAATGAGTTAAAAATCGTAAAAGTTCTTGATAACACTCCATGCAACCAATATGAATGTTTGTAGTAGTAATGGTGTCAAAATGGCTATTCGGAACCACAAATATTGATTTATAAAAGGCGGACGATTTCGTCCGCTTAGAGTAATGAGTTAAAAATCGTAAAAGTTCTTGATAAAACTCCAAGCAAACAATATGATTCAATATTTATAGTAGTAATGGTGTCAAAATGGCTATTCGAAACCACAAATATTGATTTCGAATAGGCGGACGATTTCGTCCGCTTAGAGTAATGAGTTAAAAATCGTAAAAGTTCTTGATAAAACTCCATGCAACCAATATGATTCAATGTTTGTAGTAGTAATGGTGTCAAAATGGCTATTCGGAACCACAAATATTGATTTATAAAAGGCGGACGATTTCGTCCGCTTAGAGTAATGAGTTAAAAATCGTAAAAGTTCTTGATAAAACTCCAAGCAACCAATATGATTCAATGTTTATAGTAGTAATGGTGTCAAAATGGCTATTCGAAACCACAAATATTGATTTCGAAAAGGTGGGCGATTTCGTCCGCTTAGAGTAATTAGTTAAAAATCGTAAAAGTTCTTGATAAAACTCCATGCAACCAATATGATTCGATGTTTATAGTAGTAATGGTGTCAAAATGGCTATTCGGAACCACAAATATTGATTTCGAAAAGGCGGACGATTTCGTCCGCTTAGAGTAATGAGTTAAAAATCGTAAAAGTTTTTGATAAAACTCCATGCAACTAATATGATTCAATGTTTGTAGTAGTAATGATGTGAAAATGGCTATTCGGAACCACAAATATTGATTTATAAAAGGCGGACGATTTCGTCGACTTAGAGTAATGAGTTAAAAATCGTAAAAGTTCTTGATAAAACTCCATGCAACCAATATGATTCAATGTTTATAGTAGTAATGGTGTCAAAATGGCAATTCAGAACCACAAATATTGATTTCAAAAAGGCGGACGATTTCGTCCGCTTAGAGTAATGAGTTAAAAATCGTAAAAGTTCTTGATAAAACTCCATGCAACCAATATGATTCAATGTTTATAGTAGTAATGGTGTCAAAATGGCTATTCAGAAGCACAAATATTGATTTCGAAAAGGCGGACGATTTCGTCCGCTTAGAGTAATGAGTTAAAAATCGTAAAAGTTCTTGATAAAACTCCATGCAACTAATATGATTCAATGTTTGTAGTAGTAATGGTGTGAAAATGGCTATTCGGAACCACAAATATTGATTTATAAAAGGCGGACGATTTCGTCCGCTTAGAGTAATGAGTTAAAAATCGTAAAAGTTCTTGATAAAACTCCATGCAGCCAATATGATTCAATGTTTATAGTAGTAATGGTGTAAAAATGGCTATTCAGAACCACAAATATTGATTTCGAAAAGGCGGATGATTTCGTCCGCTTAGAGTAATGAGTTAAAAATCGTAAAAGTTAATGATAACACTCCATGCAACCAATATGATTCAATGTTTGTAGTACTAATGGGGTCAAAATGGCTATTCGGAACCACAAATATTGATTTATAAAAGGCGGACGATTTCGTCGACTTAGAGTAATGAGTTAAAAATCGTAAAAGTTCTTGATAAAACTCCAAGCAACCAATATGATTCAATGTTTATAGTAGTAATGGTGTCAAAATGGCTATTCGAAACCACAAATATTGATTTCGAAAAGGCGGACGATTTCGTCCGCTTAGAGTAATTAGTTAAAAATCGTAAAAGTTCTTGATAAAACTCCATGCAACCAATATGATTCAATGTTTATAGTAGTAATGGTGTCAAAATGGCTATTCAGAACCACAAATATTGATTTCGAAAAGGCGGACGATTTCGTCCGCTTAGAGTAATGAGTTAAAAATCGTAAAAGTTTTTGATAAAACTCCATGCAACTAATATGATTCAATGTTTGTAGTAGTAATGGTGTGAAAATGGCTATTCGGAACCACAAATATTGATTTATAAAAGGCGGACGATTTCGTCCGCTTAGAGTAATGAGTTAAAAATCGTAAAAGTTCTTGATAAAACTCCATCCAACCAATATTATTCAATGTTTATAGTAGTAATGGTGTCAAAATGCCTTTTCAGAACCACAAATATTGATTTCGAAAAGGCGGACGATTTCGTCCGCTAGGAGTAATGAGTTAAAAATCGTAAAAGATCTTGATAAAACTTCATGCAACCAATATGATTCAATAAATATAGTAGTAATGGTGTTAAAATGGCTATTCGGAACCACAAATATTGATTTATAAAAGGAGGACGATTTCGTCCGCTTAGAGTAATGAGTTAAAAATCGTAAAAGTTCTTAATAAAACTCCATGCAACCAATATGATTCAATGTTTATAGTAGTAATGGTGTCAAAATGGCTATTCGGAACCACAAATATTTATTTCGAAAAGGCGGACGATTTCGTCCGCTTAGAGTAATGAGTTAAAAATCGTAAAAGTTCTTGATAACACTCCATACAACCAATATGAATGTTTGTAGTAGTAATGGTGTCAAAATGGCTATTCGGAACCACAAATATTGATTTATAAAAGGCGGACGATTTCGTCCGCTTAGAGTAATGAGTTAAAAATCGTAAAAGTTCTTGATAAAACTCCAAGCAACCAATATGATTCAATGTTTATAGTAGTAATGGTGTCAAAATGGCTATTCGAAACCACAAATATTGATTTCGAAAAGGCGGGCGATTTCGTCCGCTTAGAGTAATTAGTTAAAAATCGTAAAAGTTCTTGATAAAACTCCATGCAACCAATATGATTCGATGTTTATAGTAGTAATGGTGTCAAAATGGCTATTCGGAACCACAAATATTGATTTCGAAAAGGCGGACGATTTCGTCCGCTTAGAGTAATGAGTTAAAAATCGTAAAAGTTTTTGATAAAACTCCATGCAACTAATATGATTCAATGTTTGTAGTAGTAATGATGTGAAAATGGCTATTCGGAACCACAAATATTGATTTATAAAAGGCGGACGATTTCGTCGACTTAGAGTAATGAGTTAAAAATCGTAAAAGTTCTTGATAAAACTCCATGCAACCAATATGATTCAATGTTTATAGTAGTAATGGTGTCAAAATGGCTATTCAGAACCACAAATATTGATTTAAAAAAGGCGGACGATTTCGTCCGCTTAGAGTAATGAGTTAAAAATCGTAAAAGTTCTTGATAAAACTCCATGCAACCAATATGATTCAATGTTTATAGTAGTAATGGTGTCAAAATGGCTATTCAGAAGCACAAATATTGATTTCGAAAAGGCGGACGATTTCGTCCGCTTAGAGTAATGAGTTAAAAATCGTAAAAGTTCTTGATAAAACTCCATGCAACTAATATGATTCAATGTTTGTAGTAGTAATGGTGTGAAAATGGCTATTCGGAACCACAAATATTGATTTATAAAAGGCGGACGATTTCGTCCGCTCAGAGTAATGAGTTAAAAATCGTAAAAGTTCTTGATAAAACTCCATGCAGCCAATATGATTCAATGTTTATAGTAGTAATGGTGTCAAAATGGCTATTCAGAACCACAAATATTGATTTCGAAAAGGCGGATGATTTCGTCCGCTTAGAGTAATGAGTTAAAAATCGTAAAAGTTAATGATAACACTCCATGCAACCAATATGATTCAATGTTTGTAGTACTAATGGTGTCAAAATGGCTATTCGGAACCACAAATATTGATTTATAAAAGGCGGACGATTTCGTCGACTTAGAGTAATGAGTTAAAAATCGTAAAAGTTCTTGATAAAACTCCAAGCAACCAATATGATTCAATGTTTATAGTAGTAATGGTGTCAAAATGGCTATTCGAAACTACAAATATTGATTTCGAAAAGGCGGACGATTTCGTCCGCTTAGAGTAATTAGTTAAAAATCGTAAAAGTTCTTGATAAAACTCCATGCAACCAATATGATTCACTGTTTATAGTAGTAATGGTGTCAAAATGGCTATTCGGAACCACAAATATTGATTTCGAAAAGGCGGACGATTTCGTCCGCTTAGAGTAATGAGTTAAAAATCGTAAAAGTTTTTGATAAAACTCCATGCAACTAATATGATTCAATGTTTGTAGTAGTAATGGTGTGAAAATGGCTATTCGGAACCACAAATATTGATTTATAAAAGGCGGACGATTTCGTCCGCTTAGAGTAATGAGTTAAAAATCGTAAAAGTTCTTGATAAAACTCCATCCAACCAATATGATTCAATGTTTATAGTAGTAATGGTGTCAAAATGTCTTTTCAGAACCACAAATATTGATTTCGAAAAGGCGGACGATTTCGTCCGCTTAGAGTAATGAGTTAAAAATCGTAAAAGATCTTGATAAAACTTCATGCAACCAATATGATTCAATAAATATAGTAGTAATGGTGTTAAAATGGCTATTCGGAACCACAAATATTGATTTATAAAAGGAGGACGATTTCGTCCGCTTAGAGTAATGAGTTAAAAATCGTAAAAGTTCTTAATAAAACTCCATGCAACCAATAAGATTCAATGTTTATAGTAGTAATGGTGTCAAAATGGCTATTCGGAACCACAAATATTGATTTCGAAAAGGCGGACGATTTCGTCCGCTTAGAGTAATGAGTTAAAAATCGTAAAAGTTCTTGATAACACTCCATGCAACCAATATGAATGTTTGTAGTAGTAATGGTGTCAAAATGGCTATTCGGAACCACAAATATTGATTTATAAAAGGCGGACGATTTCGTCCGCTTAGAGTAATGAGTTAAAAATCGTAAAAGTTCTTGATAAAACTCCAAGCAACCAATATGATTCAATGTTTATAGTAGTAATGGTATCAAAATGGCTATTCGAAACCACAAATATTGATTTCGAATAGGCGGACGATTTTGTCCGCTTAGAGTAATGAGTTAAAAATCGTAAAAGTTCTTGATAAAACTCCATGCAACCAATATGATTCAATGTTTGTAGTAGTAATGGTGTCAAAATGGCTATTCGGAACCACAAATATTGATTTATAAAAGGCGGACGATTTCGTCCGCTTAGAGTAATGAGTTAAAAATCGTAAAAGTTCTTGATAAAACTCCAAGCAACCAATATGATTCAATGTTTATAGTAGTAATGGTGTCAAAATTGCTATTCGAAACCACAAATATTGATTTCGAAAAGGCGGGCGATTTCGTCCGCTTAGAGTAATTAGTTAAAAATCGTAAAAGTTCTTGATAAAACTCCATGCAACCAATATGATTCGATGTTTATAGTAGTAATGGTGTCAAAATGGCTATTCGGAACCACAAATATTGATTTCGAAAAGGCGGACGATTTCGTCCGCTTAGAGTAATGAGTTAAAAATCGTAAAAGTTTTTGATAAAACTCCATGCAACTAATATGATTCAATGTTTGTAGTAGTAATGATGTGAAAATGGCTATTCGGAACCACAAATATTGATTTATAAAAGGCGGACGATTTCGTCGACTTAGAGTAATGAGTTAAAAATCGTAAAAGTTCTTGATAAAACTCCATGCAACCAATATGATTCAATATTTATAGTAGTAATGGTGTCAAAATGGCTATTCGGAACCACAAATATTGATTTCGAAAAGGCGGACGATTTCGTCCGCTTAGAGTAATGAGTTAAAAATCGTAAAAGTTCTTGATAAAACTCCATGCAACCAATATGATTCAATGTTTATAGTAGTAATGGTGTCAAAATGGCTATTCGAAACCACAAATATTGATTTCGAAAAGGCGGACGATTTCGTCCGCTTAGAGTAATGAGTTAAAAATCGTAAAAGTTCTTGATAAAACTCCATGCAACCAATATGATTCAATGTTTATAGTAGTAATGGTGTCAAAATGGCTATTCGAAACCACAAATATTGATTTCGAAAAGGCGGACGATTTCGTCCGCTTAGAGTAATTAGTTAAAAATCGTAAAAGTTTTTGATAAAACTCCATGCAACCAATATGATTCAATGTTTATAGTAGTAATGGTGTCAAAATGGCTATTCGGAACCACAAATATTGATTTCGAAAAGGCGGACGATTTCGTCCGCTTAGAGTAATGAGTTAAAAATCGTAAAAGTTTTTGATAAAACTCCATGCAACCAATATGATTCAATGTTTATAGTAGTAATGGTGTCAAAATGGCTATTCGAAACCACAAATATTGATTTCGAAAAGGCGGACGATTTCGTCCGCTTAGAGTAATGAGTTAAAAATCGTAAAAGATCTTGATAAAACTTCATGCAACCAATATGATTCAATAAATATAGTAGTAATGGTGTTAAAATGGCTATTCGGAACCACAAATATTGATTTATAAAAGGAGGACGATTTCGTCCGCTTAGAGTAATGAGTTAAAAATCGTAAAAGTTCTTAATAAAACTCCATGCAACCAATATGATTCAATGTTTATAGTAGTAATGGTGTCAAAATGGCTATTCGGAACCACAAATATTGATTTCGAAAAGGCGGACGATTTCGTCCGCTTAGAGTAATGAGTTAAATATCGTAAAAGTTCTTGATAACACTCCATGCAACCAATATGAATGTTTGTAGTAGTAATGGTGTCAAAATGGCTATTCGGAACCACAAATATTGATTTATAAAAGGCGGACGATTTCGTCCGCTTAGAGTAATGAGTTAAAAATCGTAAAAGTTCTTGATAAAACTCCAAGCAACCAATATGATTCAATGTTTATAGTAGTAATGGTGTCAAAATGGCTATTCGAAACCACAAATATTGATTTCGAATAGGCGGACGATTTTGTCCGCTTAGAGTAATGAGTTAAAAATCGTAAAAGTTCTTGATAAAACTCCATGCAACCAATATGATTCAATGTTTGTAGTAGTAATGGTGTCAAAATGGCTATTCGGAACCACAAATATTGATTTATAAAAGGCGGACGATTTCGTCCGCTTAGAGTAATGAGTTAAAAATCGTAAAAGTTCTTGATAAAACTCCAAGCAACCAATATGATTCAATGTTTATAGTAGTAATGGTGTCAAAATTGCTATTCGAAACCACAAATATTGATTTCGAAAAGGCGGGCGATTTCGTCCGCTTAGAGTAATTAGTTAAAAATCGTAAAAGTTCTTGATAAAACTCCATGCAACCAATATGATTCGATGTTTATTGTAGTAATGGTGTCAAAATGGCTATTCGGAACCACAAATATTGATTTCGAAAAGGCGGACGATTTCGTCCGCTTAGAGTAATGAGTTAAAAATCGTAAAAGTTTTTGATAAAACTCCATGCAACTAATATGATTCAATGTTTGTAGTAGTAATGATGTGAAAATGGCTATTCGGAACCACAAATATTGATTTATAAAAGGCGGACGATTTCGTCGACTTAGAGTAATGAGTTAAAAATCGTAAAAGTTCTTGATAAAACTCCATGCAACCAATATGATTCAATGTTTATAGTAGTAATGGTGTCAAAATGGCTATTCGAAACCACAAATATTGATTTCGAAAAGGCGGACGATTTCGTCCGCTTAGAGTAATTAGTTAAAAATCGTAAAAGTTCTTGATAAAACTCCATGCAACCAATATGATTCAATGTTTATAGTAGTAATGGTGTCAAAATGGCTATTCGGAACCACAAATATTGATTTCGAAAAGGCGGACGATTTCGTCCGCTTAGAGTAATGAGTTAAAAATCGTAAAAGTTTTTGATAAAACTCCATGCAACTAATATGATTCAATGTTTGTAGTAGTAATGGTGTGAAAATGGCTATTCGGAACCACAAATATTGATTTATAAAAGGCGGACGATTTCGTCCGCTTAGAGTAATGAGTTGAAAATCGTAAAAGTTCTTGATAAAACTCCTTGCAGCCAATATGATTCAATGTTTATAGTAGTAATGGTGTCAAAATGGCTATTCAGAACCACAAATATTGATTTCGAAAAGGCGGATGATTTCGTCCGCTTAGAGTAATGAGTTAAAAATCGTAAAAGTTAATGATAACACTCCATGCAACCAATATGATTCAATGTTTGTAGTACTAATGGTGTCAAAATGGCTATTCGGAACCACAAATATTGATTTATAAAAGGCGGACGATTTCGTCCGCTTAGAGTAATGAGTTAAAAATCGTAAAAGTTCTTGATAAAACTCCAAGCAACCAATATGATTCAATGTTTATAGTAGTAATGGTGTCAAAATGGCTATTCGAAACCACAAATATTGATTTCGAAAAGGCGGGCGATTTCGTCCGCTTAGAGTAATTAGTTAAAAATCGTAAAAGTTCTTGATAAAACTCCATGCAACCAATATGATTCGATGTTTATAGTAGTAATGGTGTCAAAATGGCTATTCGGAACCACAAATATTGATTTCGAAAAGGCGGACGATTTCGTCCGCTTAGAGTAATGAGTTAAAAATCGTAAAAGTTCTTGATAAAACTCCATGCAACCAATATGATTCAATGTTTATAGTAGTAATGGTGTCAAAATGGCTATTCGAAACCACAAATATTGATTTCGAAAAGGCGGACGATTTCGTCCGCTTAGAGTAATGAGTTAAAAATCGTAAAAGTTCCTGATAAAACTCCATGCAACCAATATGATTCAATGTTTATAGTAGTAATGGTGTCAAAATGGCTATTCGAAACCACAAATATTGATTTCGAAAAGGCGGACGATTTCGTCCGCTTAGAGTAATTAGTTAAAAATCGTAAAAGTTTTTGATAAAACTCCATGCAACCAATATGATTCAATGTTTATAGTAGTAATGGTGTCAAAATGGCTATTCGGAACCACAAATATTGATTTCGAAAAGGCGGACGATTTCGTCCGCTTAGAGTAATGAGTTAAAAATCGTAAAAGTTTTTGATAAAACTCCATGCAACTAATATGATTCAATGTTTGTAGTAGTAATGGTGTGAAAATGGCTATTCGGAACCACAAATATTGATTTATAAAAGGCGGACGATTTCGTCCGCTTAGAGTAATGAGTTAAAAATCGTAAAAGTTCTTGATAAAACTCCTTGCAGCCAATATGATTCAATGTTTATAGTAGTAATGGTGTCAAAATGGCTATTCAGAACCACAAATATTGATTTCGAAAAGGCGGATGATTTCGTCCTCTTAGAGTAATGAGTTAAAAATCGTAAAAGTTAATGATAACACTCTATGCAACCAATATGATTCAATGTTTGTAGTACTAATGGTGTCAAAATGGCTATTCGGAACCACAAATATTGATTTATAAAAGGCGGACGATTTCGTCCGCTTAGAGTAATGAGTTAAAAATCGTAAAAGTTCTTGATAAAACTCCATGCAACCAATATGATTCAATGTTTATAGTAGTAATGGTGTCAAAATGGCTATTCGAAACCACAAATATTGATTTCGAAAAGGCGGACGATTTCGTCCGCTTAGAGTAATTAGTTAAAAATCGTAAAAGTTTTTGATAAAACTCCATGCAACCAATATGATTCAATGTTTATAGTAGTAATGGTGTCAAAATGGCTATTCGGAACCACAAATATTGATTTCGAAAAGGCGGACGATTTCGTCCGCTTAGAGTAATGAGTTAAAAATCGTAAAAGTTTTTGATAAAACTCCATGCAACTAATATGATTCAATGTTTGTAGTAGTAATGGTGTGAAAATGGCTATTCGGAACCACAAATATTGATTTATAAAAGGCGGACGATTTCGTCCGCTTAGAGTAATGAGTTAAAAATCGTAAAAGTTCTTGATAAAACTCCTTGCAGCCAATATGATTCAATGTTTATAGTAGTAATGGTGTCAAAATGGCTATTCAGAACCACAAATATTGATTTCGAAAAGGCGGATGATTTCGTCCTCTTAGAGTAATGAGTTAAAAATCGTAAAAGTTAATGATAACACTCTATGCAACCAATATGATTCAATGTTTGTAGTACTAATGGTGTCAAAATGGCTATTCGGAACCACAAATATTGATTTATAAAAGGCGGACGATTTCGTCCGCTTAGAGTAATGAGTTAAAAATCGTAAAAGTTCTTGATAAAACTCCAAGCAACCAATATGATTCAATGTTTATAGTAGTAATGGTGTCAAAATGGCTATTCGAAACCACAAATATTGATTTCGAAAAGGCGGGCGATTTCGTCCGCTTAGAGTAATTAGTTAAAAATCGTAAAAGTTCTTGATAAAACTCCATGCAACCAATATGATTCGATGTTTATAGTAGTAATGGTGTCAAAATGGCTATTCGGAACCACAAATATTGATTTCGAAAAGGCGGACGATTTCGTCCGCTTAGAGTAATGAGTTAAAAATCGTAAAAGTTTTTGATAAAACTCCATGCAACTAATATGATTCAATGTTTGTAGTAGTAATGATGTGAAAATGGCTATTCGGAACCACAAATATTGATTTATAAAAGGCGGACGATTTCGTCGACTTAGAGTAATGAGTTAAAAATCGTAAAAGTTCTTGATAAATCTCCATGCAACCAATATGATTCAATGTTTATAGTAGTAATGGTGTCAAAATGGCTATTCAGAACCACAAATATTGATTTCAAAAAGGCGGACGATTTCGTCCGCTTAGAGTAATGAGTTAAAAATCGTAAAAGTTCTTGATAAAACGCCATGCAACCAATATGATTCAATGTTTATAGTAGTAATGGTGTCAAAATGGCTATTCAGAAGCACAAATATTGATTTCGAAAAGGCGGACGATTTCGTCCGCTTAGAGTAATGAGTTAAAAATCGTAAAAGTTCATGATAAAACTCAATGCAACTAATATGATTCAATGTTTGTAGTAGTAATGGTGTGAAAATGGCTATTCGGAACCACAAATATTGATTTATAAAAGGCGGACGATTTCGTCCGCTTAGAGTAATGAGTTAAAAATCGTAAAAGTTCTTGATAAAACTCCATGCAGCCAATATGATTCAATGTTTATAGTAGTAATGGTGTCAAAATGGCTATTCAGAACCACAAATATTGATTTCGAAAAGGCGGATGATTTCGTCCGCTTAGAGTAATGAGTTAAAAATTGTAAAAGTTTTTGATAAAACTCCATGCAACTAATATGATTCAATGTTTGTAGTAGTAATGGTGTGAAAATGGCTATTCGGAACCACAAATATTGATTTATAAAAGGCGGACGATTTCGTCCGCTTAGAGTAATGAGTTAAAAATCGTAAAAGTTCTTGATAAAACTCCATCTAACCAATATGATTCAATGTTTATAGTAGTAATGGTGTCAAAATGCCTTTTCAGAACCACAAATATTGATTTCGAAAAGGCGGACGATTTCGTCCGCTTAGAGTAATGAGTTAAAAATCGTAAAAGATCTTGATAAAACTTCATGCAACCAATATGATTCAATAAATATAGTAGTAATGGTGTTAAAATGGCTATTCGGAACCACAAATATTGATTTATAAAAGGAGGACGATTTCGTCCGCTTAGAGTAATGAGTTAAAAATCGTAAAAGTTCTTAATAAAACTCCATGCAACCAATATGATTCAATGTTTATAGTAGTAATGGTGTCAAAATGGCTATTCGGAACCACAAATATTGATTTCGAAAAGGCGGACGATTTCGTCCGCTTAGAGTAATGAGTTAAAAATCGTAAAAGTTCTTGATAACACTCCATGCAACCAATATGAATGTTTGTAGTAGTAATGGTGTCAAAATGGCTATTCGGAACCACAAATATTGATTTATAAAAGGCGGACGATTTCGTCCGCTTAGAGTAATGAGTTAAAAATCGTAAAAGTTCTTGATAAAACTCCAAGCAACCAATATGATTCAATGTTTATAGTAGTAATGGTGTCAAAATGGCTATTCGAAACCACAAATATTGATTTCGAATAGGCGGACGATTTCGTCCGCTTAGAGTAATGAGTTAAAAATCGTAAAAGTTCTTGATAAAACTCCAAGCAACCAATATGATTCAATGTTTATAGTAGTAATGGTGTCAAAATTGCTATTCGAAACCACAAATATTGATTTCGAAAAGGCGGGCGATTTCGTCCGCTTAGAGTAATTAGTTAAAAATCGTAAAAGTTCTTGATAAAACTCCATGCAACCAATATGATTCGATGTTTATAGTAGTAATGGTGTCAAAATGGCTATTCGGAACCACAAATATTGATTTCGAAAAGGCGGACGATTTCGTCCGCTTAGAGTAATGAGTTAAAAATCGTAAAAGTTTTTGATAAAACTCCATGCAACTAATATGATTCAATGTTTGTAGTAGTAATGATGTGAAAATGGCTATTCGGAACCACAAATATTGATTTATAAAAGGCGGACGATTTCGTCGACTTAGAGTAATGAGTTAAAAATCGTAAAAGTTCTTGATAAAACTCCATGCAACCAATATGATTCAATGTTTATAGTAGTAATGGTGTCAAAATGGCTATTCAGAACCACAAATATTGATTTCAAAAAGGCGGACGATTTCGTCCGCTTAGAGTAATGAGTTAAAAATCGTAAAAGTTCTTGATAAAACTCCATGCAACCAATATGATTCAATGTTTATAGTAGTAATGGTGTCAAAATGGCTATTCAGAAGCACAAATATTGATTTCGAAAAGGCGGACGATTTCGTCCGCTTAGAGTAATGAGTTAAAAATCGTAAAAGTTCTTGATAAAACTCCATGCAACTAATATGATTCAATGTTTGTAGTAGTAATGGTGTGAAAATGGCTATTCGGAACCACAAATATTGATTTATAAAAGGCGGACGATTTTGTCCGCTTAGAGTAATGAGTTAAAAATCGTAAAAGTTCTTGATAAAACTCCATGCAGCCAATATGATTCAATGTTTATAGTAGTAATGGTGTCAAAATGGCTATTCAGAACCACAAATATTGATTTCGAAAAGGCGGATGATTTCGTCCGCTTATAGTAATGAGTTAAAAATCGTAAAAGTTAATGATAACACTCCATGCAACCAATATGATTCAATGTTTGTAGTACTAATGGTGTCAAAATGGCTATTCGGAACCACAAATATTGATTTATAAAAGGCGGACGATTTCGTCGACTTAGAGTAATGAGTTAAAAATCGTAAAAGTTCTTGATAAAACTCCAAGCAACCAATATGATTCAATGTTTATAGTAGTAATGGTGTCAAAATGACTATTCGAAACCACAAATATTGATTTCGAAAAGGCGGACGATTTCGTCCGCTTAGAGTAATTAGTTAAAAATCGTAAAAGTTCTTGATAAAACTCCATGCAACCAATATGATTCAATGTTTATAGTAGTAATGATGTCAAAATGGCTATTCGGAACCACAAATATTGATTTCGAAAAGGCGGACGATTTCGTCCGCTTAGAGTAATGAGTTAAAAATCGTAAAAGTTTTTGATAAAACTCCATGCAACTAATATGATTCAATGTTTGTAGTAGTAATGGTGTGAAAATGGCTATTCGGAACCACAAATATTGATTTATAAAAGGCGGACGATTTCGTCCGCTTAGAGTAATGAGTTAAAAATCGTAAAAGTTCTTGATAAAACTCCATCCAACCAATATGATTCAATGTTTATAGTAGTAATGGTGTCAAAATGCCTTTTCAGAACCACAAATATTGATTTCGAAAAGGCGGACGATTTCGTCCGCTTAGAGTAATGAGTTAAAAATCGTAAAAGATCTTGATAAAACTTCATGCAACCAATATGATTCAATAAATATAGTAGTATTGGTGTTAAAATGGCTATTCGGAACCACAAATATTGATTTATAAAAGGAGGACGATTTCGTCCGCTTAGAGTAATGAGTTAAAAATCGTAAAAGTTCTTAATAAAACTCCATGCAACCAATATGATTCAATGTTTATAGTAGTAATGGTGTCAAAATGGCTATTCGGAACCACAAATATTGATTTCGAAAAGGCGGACGATTTCGTCCGCTTAGAGTAATGAGTTAAAAATCGTAAAAGTTCTTGATAACACTCCATGCAACCAATATGAATGTTTGTAGTAGTAATGGTGTCAAAATGGCTATTCGGAACCACAAATATTGATTTATAAAAGGCGGACGATTTCGTCCGCTTAGAGTAATGAGTTAAAAATCGTAAAAGTTCTTGATAAAACTCCAAGCAACCAATATGATTCAATGTTTATAGTAGTAATGGTGTCAAAATGGCTATTCGAAACCACAAATATTGATTTCGAATAGGCGGACGATTTCGTCCGCTTAGAGTAATGAGTTAAAAATCGTAAAAGTTCTTGATAAAACTCCATGCAACCAATATGATTCAATGTTTGTAGTAGTAATGGTGTCAAAATGGCTATTCGGAACCACAAATATTGATTTATAAAAGGCGGACGATTTCGTCCGCTTAGAGTAATGAGTTAAAAATCGTAAAAGTTAATGATAACACTCCATGCAACCAATATGATTCAATGTTTGTAGTACTAATGGTGTCAAAATGGCTATTCGGAACCACAAATATTGATTTATAAAAGGCGGACGATTTCGTCGACTTAGAGTAATGAGTTAAAAATCGTAAAAGTTCTTGATAAAACTCCAAGCAACCAATATGATTCAATGTTTATAGTAGTAATGGTGTCAAAATGGCTATTCGAAACCACAAATATTGATTTCGAAAAGGCGGACGATTTCGTCCGCTTAGAGTAATTAGTTAAAAATCGTAAAAGTTCTTGATAAAACTCCATGCAACCAATATGATTCAATGTTTATAGTAGTAATGATGTCAAAATGGCTATTCGGAACCACAAATATTGATTTCGAAAAGGCGGACGATTTCGTTAATGAGTTAAAAATCGTAAAAGTTTTTGATAAAACTCCATGCAACTAATATGATTCAATGTTTGTAGTAGTAATGGTGTGAAAATGGCTATTCGGAACCACAAATATTGATTTATAAAAGGCGGACGATTTCGTCCGCTTAGAGTAATGAGTTAAAAATCGTAAAAGTTCTTGATAAAACTCCATCCAACCAATATGATTCAATGTTTATAGTAGTAATGGTGTCAAAATGCCTTTTCAGAACCACAAATATTGATTTCGAAAAGGCGGACGATTTCGTCCGCTTAGAGTAATGAGTTAAAAATCGTAAAAGATCTTGATAAAACTTCATGCAACCAATATGATTCAATAAATATAGTAGTAATGGTGTTAAAATGGCTATTCGGAACCACAAATATTGATTTATAAAAGGAGGACGATTTCGTCCGCTTAGAGTAATGAGTTAAAAATCGTAAAAGTTCTTAATAAAACTCCATGCAACCAATATGATTCAATGTTTATAGTAGTAATGGTGTCAAAATGGCTATTCGGAACCACAAATATTGATTTCGAAAAGGCGGACGATTTCGTCCGCTTAGAGTAATGAGTTAAAAATCGTAAAAGTTCTTGATAACACTCCATGCAACCAATATGAATGTTTGTAGTAGTAATGGTGTCAAAATGGCTATTCGGAACCACAAATATTGATTTATAAAAGGCGGACGATTTCATCCGCTTAGAGTAATGAGTTAAAAATCGTAAAAGTTCTTGATAAAACTCCAAGCAACCAATATGATTCAATGTTTATAGTAGTAATGGTGTCAAAATGGCTATTCGAAACCACAAATATTGATTTCGAATAGGCGGACGATTTCGTCCGCTTAGAGTAATGAGTTAAAAATCGTAAAAGTTCTTGATAAAACTCCATGCAACCAATATGATTCAATGTTTGTAGTAGTAATGGTGTCAAAATGGCTATTCGGAACCACAAATATTGATTTATAAAAGGCGGACGATTTCGTCCGCTTAGAGTAATGAGTTAAAAATCGTAAAAGTTCTTGATAAAACTCCAAGCAACCAATATAATTCAATGTTTATAGTAGTAATGGTGTCAAAATTGCTATTCGAAACCACAAATATTGATTTCGAAAAGGCGGGCGATTTCGTCCGCTTAGAGTAATGAGTTAAAAATCGTAAAAGTTCTTGATAAAACTCCATGCAACCAATATGATTCGATGTTTATAGTAGTAATGGTGTCAAAATGGCTATTCGGAACCACAAATATTGATTTCGAAAAGGCGGACGATTTCGTCCGCTTAGAGTAATGAGTTAAAAATCGTAAAAGTTTTTGATAAAACTCCATGCAACTAATATGATTCAATGTTTGTAGTAGTAATGATGTGAAAATGGCTATTCGGAACCACAAATATTGATTTATAAAAGGCGGACGATTTCGTCGACTTAGAGTAATGAGTTAAAAATCGTAAAAGTTCTTGATAAAACTCCATGCAACCAATATGATTCAATGTTTATAGTAGTAATGGTGTCAAAATGGCTATTCGGAACCACAAATATTGATTTTGAAAAGGCGGACGATTTCGTCCGCTTAGAGTAATGAGTTAAAAATGGTAAAATTTTTTGATAAAACTCCATGCAACTAATATGATTCAATGTTTGTAGTAGTAATGGTGTGAAAATGGCTATTCGGAACCACAAATATTGATTTATAAAAGGCGGACGATTTCGTCCGCTTAGAGTAATGAGTTAAAAATCGTAAAAGTTCTTGATAAAACTCCATGCAACCAATATGATTCAATGTTTATAGTAGTAATGGTGTCAAAATGGCTATTCGAAACCACAAATATTGATTTCGAAAAGGCGGACGATTTCGTCCGCTTAGAGTAATTAGTTAAAAATCGTAAAAGTTCTTGATAAAACTCCATGCAACCAATATGATTCAATGTTTATAGTAGTAATGGTGTCAAAATGGCTATTCGGAACCACAAATATTGATTTTGAAAAGGCGGACGATTTCTTCCGCTTAGAGTAATGAGTTAAAAATGGTAAAAGTTTTTGATAAAACTCCATGCAACTAATATGATTCAATGTTTGTAGTAGTAATGGTGTGAAAATGGCTATTCGGAACCACAAATATTGATTTATAAAAGGCGGACGATTTCGTCCGCTTAGAGTAATGAGTTAAAAATCGTAAAAGTTCTTGATAAAACTCCATGCAACCAATATGATTCAATGTTTATAGTAGTAATGGTGTCAAAATGGCTATTCGAAACCACAAATATTGATTTCGAAAAGGCGGACGATTTCGTCCACTTAGAGTAATTAGTTAAAAATCGTAAAAGTTCTTGATAAAACTCCATGCAACCAATATGATTCAATGTTTATAGTAGTAATGGTGTCAAAATGGCTATTCGGAACCACAAATATTGATTTCGAAAAGGCGGACGATTTCGTCCGCTTAGAGTAATGAGTTAAAAATCGTAAAAGTTCTTGATAACACTCCATGCAACCAATATGAATGTTTGTAGTAGTAATGGTGTCAAAATGGCTATTCGGAACCACAAATATTGATTTATAAAAGGCGGACGATTTCATCCGCTTAGAGTAATGAGTTAAAAATCGTAAAAGTTCTTGATAAAACTCCAAGCAACCAATATGATTCAATGTTTATAGTAGTAATGGTGTCAAAATGGCTATTCGAAACCACAAATATTGATTTCGAATAGGCGGACGATTTCGTCCGCTTAGAGTAATGAGTTAAAAATCGTAAAAGTTCTTGATAAAACTCCATGCAACCAATATGATTCAATGTTTGTAGTAGTAATGGTGTCAAAATGGCTATTCGGAACCACAAATATTGATTTATAAAAGGCGGACGATTTCGTCCGCTTAGAGTAATGAGTTAAAAATCGTAAAAGTTCTTGATAAAACTCCAAGCAACCAATATGATTCAATGTTTATAGTAGTAATGGTGTCAAAATTGCTATTCGAAACCACAAATATTGATTTCGAAAAGGCGGGCGATTTCGTCCGCTTAGAGTAATTAGTTAAAAATCGTAAAAGTTCTTGATAAAACTCCATGCAACCAATATGATTCGATGTTTATAGTAGTAATGGTGTCAAAATGGCTATTCGGAACCACAAATATTGATTTCGAAAAGGCGGACGATTTCGTCCGCTTAGAGTAATGAGTTAAAAATCGTAAAAGTTTTTGATAAAACTCCATGCAACTAATATGATTCAATGTTTGTAGTAGTAATGATGTGAAAATGGCTATTCGGAACCACAAATATTGATTTTGAAAAGGCGGACGATTTCGTCCGCTTAGAGTAATGAGTTAAAAATGGTAAAATTTTTTGATAAAACTCCATGCAACTAATATGATTCAATGTTTGTAGTAGTAATGGTGTGAAAATGGCTATTCGGAACCACAAATATTGATTTATAAAAGGCGGACGATTTCGTCCGCTTAGAGTAATGAGTTAAAAATTGTAAAAGTTCTTGATAAAACTCCATGCAACCAATATGATTCAATGTTTATAGTAGTAATGGTGTCAAAATGGCTATTCGAAACCACAAATATTGATTTCGAAAAGGCGGACGATTTCGTCCGCTTAGAGTAATGAGTTAAAAATCGTAAAAGTTCTTGATAAAACTCCATGCAACCAATATGATTCAATGTTTATAGTAGTAATGGTGTCAAAATGGCTATTCGAAACCACAAATATTGATTTCGAAAAGGCGGACGATTTCGTCCGCTTAGAGTAATTAGTTAAAAATCGTAAAAGTTCTTGATAAAACTCCATGCAACCAATATGATTCAATGTTTATAGTAGTAATGGTGTCAAAATGGCTATTCGGAACCACAAATATTGATTTCGAAAAGGCGGACGATTTCGTCCGCTTAGAGTAATGAGTTAAAAATCGTAAAAGTTTTTGATAAAACTCCATGCAACTAATATGATTCAATGTTTGTAGTAGTAATGATGTGAAAATGGCTATTCGGAACCACAAATATTGATTTTGAAAAGGCGGACGATTTCGTCCGCTTAGAGTAATGAGTTAAAAATGGTAAAATTTTTTGATAAAACTCCATGCAACTAATATGATTCAATGTTTGTAGTAGTAATGGTGTGAAAATGGCTATTCGGAACCACAAATATTGATTTATAAAAGGCGGACGATTTCGTCCGCTTAGAGTAATGAGTTAAAAATCGTAAAAGTTCTTGATAAAACTCCATGCAACCAATATGATTCAATGTTTATAGTAGTAATGGTGTCAAAATGGCTATTCGAAACCACAAATATTGATTTCGAAAAGGCGGACGATTTCGTCCGCTTAGAGTAATGAGTTAAAAATCGTAAAAGTTCTTGATAAAACTCCATGCAACCAATATGATTCAATGTTTATAGTAGTAATGGTGTCAAAATGGCTATTCGAAACCACAAATATTGATTTCGAAAAGGCGGACGATTTCGTCCGCTTAGAGTAATTAGTTAAAAATCGTAAAAGTTCTTGATAAAACTCCATGCAACCAATATGATTCAATGTTTATAGTAGTAATGGTGTCAAAATGGCTATTCGTAACCACAAATATTGATTTTGAAAAGGCGGACGATTTCTTCCGCTTAGAGTAATGAGTTAAAAATGGTAAAAGTTTTTGATAAAACTCCATGCAACTAATATGATTCAATGTTTGTAGTAGTAATGGTGTGAAAATGGCTATTCGGAACCACAAATATTGATTTATAAAAGGCGGACGATTTCGTCCGCTTAGAGTAATGAGTTAAAAATCGTAAAAGTTCTTGATAAAACTCCATGCAACCAATATGATTCAATGTTTATAGTAGTAATGGTGTCAAAATGGCTATTCGAAACCACAAATATTGATTTCGAAAAGGCGGACGATTTCGTCCACTTAGAGTAATTAGTTAAAAATCGTAAAAGTTCTTGATAAAACTCCATGCAACCAATATGATTCAATGTTTATAGTAGTAATGGTGTCAAAATGGCTATTCGGAACCACAAATATTGATTTCGAAAAGGCGGACGATTTCGTCCGCTTAGAGTAATGAGTTAAAAATCGTAAAAGTTTTTGATAAAACTTCATGCAACTAATATGATTCAATGTTTGTAGTAGTAATGGTGTGAAAATGGCTATTCGGAACCACAAATATTGATTTATAAAAGGAGGACGATTTCGTCCTCTTAGAGTAATGAGTTAAAAATCGTAAAAGTTCTTGATAAAACTCCTTGCAGCCAATATGATTCAATGTTTATAGTAGTAATGGTGTCAAAATGGCTATTCAGAACCACAAATATTGATTTCGAAAAGGCGGATGATTTCGTCCGCTTAGAGTAATGAGTTAAAAATCGTAAAAGTTAATGATAACACTCCATGCAACCAATATGATTCAATGTTTGTAGTACTAATGGTGTCAAAATGGCTATTCGGAACCACAAATATTGATTTATAAAAGGCGGACGATTTCGTCAGCTTAGAGTAATTAGTTAAAAATCGTAAAAGTTCTTGATAAAACTCCAAGCAACCAATATGATTCAATGTTTATAGTAGTAATGGTGTCAAAATGGCTATTCGAAACCACAAATATTGATTTCGAAAAGGCGGACGATTTCGTCCGCTTAGAGTAATTAGTTAAAAATCGTAAAAGTTCTTGATAAAACTCCATGCAACCAATATGATTCAATGTTTATAGTAGTAATGGTGTCAAAATGGCTATTCGGAACCACAAATATTGATTTCGAAAAGGCGGACGATTTCGTCCGCTTAGAGTAATGAGTTAAAAATCGTAAAAGTTTTTGATAAAACTCCATGCAACTAATATGATTCAATGTTTGTAGTAGTAATGGTGTGAAAATGGCTATTCGGAACCACAAATATTGATTTATAAAAGGCGGACGATTTCGTCGACTTAGAGTAATGAGTTAAAAATCGTAAAAGTTCTTGATAAAACTCCATGCAACCAATATGATTCAATGTTTATAGTAGTAATGGTGTCAAAATGGCTATTCGAAACCACAAATATTGATTTCGAAAAGGCGGACAATTTCGTCCGCTTAGAGTAATTAGTTAAAAATCGTAAAAGTTCTTGATAAAACTCCATGCAACCAATATGATTCAATGTTTATAGTAGTAATGGTGTCAAAATGGCTATTCGGAACCACAAATATTGATTTCGAAAAGGCGGACGATTTCGTCCGCTTAGAGTAATGAGTTAAAAATCGTAAAAGTTTTTGATAAAACTCCATGCAACTAATATGATTCAATGTTTATAGTAGTAATGGTGTGAAAATGGCTATTCGGAACCACAAATATTGATTTATAAAAGGCGGACGATTTCGTCCGCTTAGAGTAATGAGTTAAAAATCGTAAAAGTTCTTGATAAAACTCCATCCAACCAATATGATTCAATGTTTATAGTAGTAATGGTGTCAAAATGCCTTTTCAGAACCACAAATATTGATTTCGAAAAGGCGGACGATTTCGTCCGCTTAGAGTAATGAGTTAAAAATCGTAAAAGATCTTGATAAAACTTCATGCAACCAATATGATTCAATAAATATAGTAGTAATGGTGTTAAAATGGCTATTCGGAACCACAAATATTGATTTATAAAAGGAGGACGATTTCGTCCGCTTAGAGTAATGAGTTAAAAATCGTAAAAGTTCTTAATAAAACTCCATGCAACCAATATGATTCAATGTTTATAGTAGTAATGGTGTCAAAATGGCTATTCGGAACCACAAATATTGATTTCGAAAAGGCGGACGATTTCGTCCGCTTAGAGTAATGAGTTAAAAATCGTAAAAGTTATTGATAACACTCCATGCAACCAATATGAATGTTTGTAGTAGTAATGGTGTCAAAATGGCTATTCGGAACCACAAATATTGATTTATAAAAGGCGGACGATTTCGTCCGCTTAGAATAATGAGTTAAAAATCGTAAAAGTTCTTGATAAAACTCCATGCAACCAATGTGATTCGATGTTTATAGTAGTAATGGTGTCAAAATGGCTATTCGGAACCACAAATATTGATTTCGAAAAGGCGGACGATTTCGTCCGCTTAGAGTAATGAGTTAAAAATCGTAAAAGTTTTTGATAAAACTCCATGCAACTAATATGATTCAATGTTTGTAGTAGTAATGGTGTGAAAATGGCTATTCGGAACCACAAATATTGATTTATAAAAGGCGGACGATTTCGTCGACTTAGAGTAATGAGTTAAAAATCGTAAAAGTTCTTGATAAAACTCCATGCAACCAATATGATTCAATGTTTATAGTAGTAATGGTGTCAAAATGGCTATTCGAAACCACAAATATTGATTTCGAAAAGGCGGACAATTTCGTCCGCTTAGAGTAATTAGTTAAAAATCGTAAAAGTTCTTGATAAAACTCCATGCAACCAATATGATTCAATGTTTATAGTAGTAATGGTGTCAAAATGGCTATTCGGAACCACAAATATTGATTTCGAAAAGGCGGACGATTTCGTTCGCTTAGAGTAATGAGTTAAAAATCGTAAAAGTTTTTGATAAAACTCCATGCAACTAATATGATTCAATGTTTGTAGTAGTAATAGTGTGAAAATGGCTATTCGGAACCACAAATATTGATTTATAAAAGGCGGACGATTTCGTCCGCTTAGAGTAATGAGTTAAAAATCGTAAAAATTCTTGATAAAACTCCATCCAACCAATATGATTCAATGTTTATAGTAGTAATGGTGTCAAAATGCCTTTTCAGAACCACAAATATTGATTTCGAAAAGGCGGACGATTTCGTCCGCTTAGAGTAATGAGTTAAAAATCGTAAAAGATCTTGATAAAACTTCATGCAACCAATATGATTCAATAAATATAGTAGTAATGGTGTTAAAATGGCTATTCGGAACCACAAATATTGATTTATAAAAGGAGGACGATTTCGTCCGCTTAGAGTAATGAGTTAAAAATCGTAAAAGTTCTTAATAAAACTCCATGCAACCAATATGATTCAATGTTTATAGTAGTAATGGTGTCAAAATGGCTATTCGGAACCACAAATATTGATTTCGAAAAGGCGGACGATTTCGTCCGCTTAGAGTAATGAGTTAAAAATCGTAAAAGTTCTTGATAACACTCCATGCAACCAATATGAATGTTTGTAGTAGTAATGGTGTCAAAATGGCTATTCGGAACCACAAATATTGATTTATAAAAGGCGGACGATTTCGTCCGCTTAGAATAATGAGTTAAAAATCGTAAAAGTTCTTGATAAAACTCCATGCAACCAATGTGATTCGATGTTTATAGTAGTAATGGTGTCAAAATGGCTATTCGGAACCACAAATATTGATTTCGAAAAGGCGGACGATTTCGTCCGCTTAGAGTAATGAGTTAAAAATCGTAAAAGTTTTTGATAAAACTCCATGCAACTAATATGATTCAATGTTTGTAGTAGTAATGGTGTGAAAATGGCTATTCGGAACCACAAATATTGATTTATAAAAGGCGGACGATTTCGTCGACTTAGAGTAATGAGTTAAAAATCGTAAAAGTTCTTGATAAAACTCCATGCAACTAATATGATTCAATGTTTATAGTAGTAATGGTGTCAAAATGGCTATTCGAAACCACAAATATTGATTTCGAAAAGGCGGACAATTTCGTCCGCTTAGAGTAATTAGTTAAAAATCGTAAAAGTTCTTGATAAAACTCCATGCAACCAATATGATTCAATGTTTATAGTAGTAATGGTGTCAAAATGGCTATTCGGAACCACAAATATTGATTTCGAAAAGGCGGACGATTTCGTCCGCTTAGAGTAATGAGTTAAAAATCGTAAAAGTTTTTGATAAAACTCCATGCAACTAATATGATTCAATGTTTATAGTAGTAATGGTGTGAAAATGGCTATTCGGAACCACAAATATTGATTTATAAAAGGCGGACGATTTCGTCCGCTTAGAGTAATGAGTTAAAAATCGTAAAAGTTCTTGATAAAACTCCATCCAACCAATATGATTCAATGTTTATAGTAGTAATGGTGTCAAAATGCCTTTTCAGAACCACAAATATTGATTTCGAAAAGGCGGACGATTTCGTCCGCTTAGAGTAATGAGTTAAAAATCGTAAAAGATCTTGATAAAACTTCATGCAACCAATATGATTCAATAAATATAGTAGTAATGGTGTTAAAATGGCTATTCGGAACAACAAATATTGATTTATAAAAGAAGGACGATTTCGTCCGCTTAGAGTAATGAGTTAAAAATCGTAAAAGTTCTTAATAAAACTCCATGCAACCAATATGATTCAATGTTTATAGTAGTAATGGTGTCAAAATGGCTATTCGGAACCACAAATATTGATTTCGAAAAGGCGGACGATTTCGTCCGCTTAGAGTAATGAGTTAAAAATCGTAAAAGTTCTTGATAAAACTCCATGCAACCAATATGATTCAATGTTTATAGTAGTAATGGTGTCAAAATGGCTACTCAGAAGCACAAATATTGATTTCGAAAAGGCGGACGATTTCGTCCGCTTAGAGTAATGAGTTAAAAATCGTAAAATTTCTTGATAACACTCCATGCAACCAATATGATTCAATGTTTGTAGTACTAATGGTGTCAAAATGCCTTTTCAGAACCACAAATATTGATTTCGAAAAGGCGGACGATTTCGTCCGCTTAGAGTAATGAGTTAAAAATCGTAAAAGATCTTGATAAAACTTTATGCAACCAATATGATTCAATAAATATAGTAGTAATGGTGTCAAAATGGCTATTCGGAACCACAAATATTGATTTTGAAAAGGCGGACGATTTCGTCCGCTTAGAGTAATGAGTTAAAAATGGTAAAAGTTTTTGATAAAACTCCATGCAACTAATATGATTCAATGTTTGTAGTAGTAATGGTGAGAAAATGGCTATTCGGAACCACAAATATTGATTTATAAAAGGCGGACGATTTCGTCCGCTTAGAGTAATGAGTTAAAAATCGTAAAAGTTCTTGATAAAACTCCATGCAACCAATATGATTCAATGTTTATAGTAGTAATGGTGTCAAAATGGCTATTCGAAACCACAAATATTGATTTCGAAAAGGCGGACAATTTCGTCCGCTTAGAGTAATTAGTTAAAAATCGTAAAAGTTCTTGATAAAACTCCATGCAACCAATATGATTCAATGTTTATAGTAGTAATGGTGTCAAAATGGCTATTCGGAACCACAAATATTGATTTCGAAAAGGCGGACGATTTCGTCCGCTTAGAGTAATGAGTTAAAAATCGTAAAAGTTTTTGATAAAACTCCATGCAACTAATATGATTCAATGTTTATAGTAGTAATGGTGTGAAAATGGCTATTCGGAACCACAAATATTGATTTATAAAAGGCGGACGATTTCGTCCGCTTAGAGTAATGAGTTAAAAATCGTAAAAGTTCTTGATAAAACTCCATCCAACCAATATGATTCAATGTTTATAGTAGTAATGGTGTCAAAATGCCTTTTCAGAACCACAAATATTGATTTCGAAAAGGCGGACGATTTCGTCCGCTTAGAGTAATGAGTTAAAAATCGTAAAAGATCTTGATAAAACTTCATGCAACCAATATGATTCAATAAATATAGTAGTAATGGTGTTAAAATGGCTATTCGGAACAACAAATATTGATTTATAAAAGAAGGACGATTTCGTCCGCTTAGAGTAATGAGTTAAAAATCGTAAAAGTTCTTAATAAAACTCCATGCAACCAATATGATTCAATGTTTATAGTAGTAATGGTGTCAAAATGGCTATTCGGAACCACAAATATTGATTTCGAAAAGGCGGACGATTTCGTCCGCTTAGAGTAATGAGTTAAAAATCGTAAAAGTTCTTGATAACACTCCATGCAACCAATATGAATGTTTGTAGTAGTAATGGTATCAAAATTGCTATTCAGAACCACAAATATTGATTTATAAAAGGCGGACGATTTCGTCCGCTTAGAATAATGAGTTAAAAATCGTAAAAGTTCTTGATAAAACTCCAAGCAACCAATATGATTCAATGTTTGTAGTAGTAATGGTGTCAAAATGGCTATTCGGAACCACAAATATTGATTTCGAAAAGGCGGACGATTTCGTTCGCTTAGAGTAATGAGTTAAAAATCGTAAAAGTTTTTGATAAAACTCCAGGCAACTAATATGATTCAATGTTTGTAGTAGTAATAGTGTGAAAATGGCTATTCGGAACCACAAATATTGATTTATAAAAGGCGGACGATTTCGTCCGCTTAGAGTAATGAGTTAAAAATCGTAAAAATTCTTGATAAAACTCCATCCAACCAATATGATTCAATGTTTATAGTAGTAATGGTGTCAAAATGCCTTTTCAGAACCACAAATATTGATTTCGAAAAGGCGGACGATTTCGTCCGCTTAGAGTAATGAGTTAAAAATCGTAAAAGATCTTGATAAAACTTCATGCAACCAATATGATTCAATAAATATAGTAGTAATGGTGTTAAAATGGCTATTCGGAACCACAAATATTGATTTATAAAAGGAGGACGATTTCGTCCGCTTAGAGTAATGAGTTAAAAATCGTAAAAGTTCTTAATAAAACTCCATGCAACCAATATGATTCAATGTTTATAGTAGTAATGGTGTCAAAATGGCTATTCGGAACCACAAATATTGATTTCGAAAAGGCGGACGATTTCGTCCGCTTAGAGTAATGAGTTAAAAATCGTAAAAGTTCTTGATAACACTCCATGCAACCAATATGAATGTTTGTAGTAGTAATGGTGTCAAAATGGCTATTCGGAACCATAAATATTGATTTATAAAAGGCGGACGATTTCGTCCGCTTAGAATAATGAGTTAAAAATCGTAAAAGTTCTTGATAAAACTCCATGCAACCAATGTGATTCGATGTTTATAGTAGTAATGGTGTCAAAATGGCTATTCGGAACCACAAATATTGATTTCGAAAAGGCGGACGATTTCGTCCGCTTAGAGTAATGAGTTAAAAATCGTAAAAGTTTTTGATAAAACTCCATGCAACTAATATGATTCAATGTTTGTAGTAGTAATGGTGTGAAAATGGCTATTCGGAACCACAAATATTGATTTATAAAAGGCGGACGATTTCGTCGACTTAGAGTAATGAGTTAAAAATCGTAAAAGTTCTTGATAAAACTCCATGCAACCAATATGATTCAATGTTTATAGTAGTAATGGTGTCAAAATGGCTATTCGAAACCACAAATATTGATTTCGAAAAGGCGGACAATTTCGTCCGCTTAGAGTAATTAGTTAAAAATCGTAAAAGTTCTTGATAAAACTCCATGCAACCAATATGATTCAATGTTTATAGTAGTAATGGTGTCAAAATGGCTATTCGGAACCACAAATATTGATTTCGAAAAGGCGGACGATTTCGTCCGCTTAGAGTAATGAGTTAAAAATCGTAAAAGTTTTTGATAAAACTCCATGCAACTAATATGATTCAATGTTTATAGTAGTAATGGTGTGAAAATGGCTATTCGGAACCACAAATATTGATTTATAAAAGGCGGACGATTTCGTCCGCTTAGAGTAATGAGTTAAAAATCGTAAAAGTTCTTGATAAAACTCCATCCAACCAATATGATTCAATGTTTATAGTAGTAATGGTGTCAAAATGCCTTTTCAGAACCACAAATATTGATTTCGAAAAGGCGGACGATTTCGTCCGCTTAGAGTAATGAGTTAAAAATCGTAAAAGATCTTGATAAAACTTCATGCAACCAACATGATTCAATAAATATAGTAGTAATGGTGTTAAAATGGCTATTCGGAACAACAAATATTGATTTATAAAAGAAGGACGATTTCGTCCGCTTAGAGTAATGAGTTAAAAATCGTAAAAGTTCTTAATAAAACTCCATGCAACCAATATGATTCAATGTTTATAGTAGTAATGGTGTCAAAATGGCTATTCGGAACCACAAATATTGATTTCGAAAAGGCGGACGATTTCGTCCGCTTAGAGTAATGAGTTAAAAATCGTAAAAGTTCTTGATAACACTCCATGCAACCAATATGAATGTTTGTAGTAGTAATGGTATCAAAATTGCTATTCAGAACCACAAATATTGATTTATAAAAGGCGGACGATTTCGTCCGCTTAGAATAATGAGTTAAAAATCGTAAAAGTTCTTGATAAAACTCCAAGCAACCAATATGATTCAATGTTTGTAGTAGTAATGGTGTCAAAATGGCTATTCGGAACCACAAATATTGATTTCGAAAAGGCGGACGATTTCGTTCGCTTAGAGTAATGAGTTAAAAATCGTAAAAGTTTTTGATAAAACTCCATGCAACTAATATGATTCAATGTTTGTAGTAGTAATAGTGTGAAAATGGCTATTCGGAACCACAAATATTGATTTCGAAAAGGCGGACGATTTCGTCCGCTTAGAGTAATGAGTTAAAAATCGTAAAAGTTTTTGATAAAACTCCATGCAACTAATATGATTCAATGTTCGTAGTAGTAATGGTGTGAAAATGGCTATTCGGAACCACAAATATTGATTTATAAAAGGCGGACGATTTTGTCCGCTTAGAGTAATGAGTTAAAAATCGTAAAAGTTCTTGATAAAACTCCTTGCAGCCAATATGATTCAATGTTTATAGTAGTAATGGTGTCAAAATGGCTATTCAGAACCACAAATATTGATTTCGAAAAGGCGGATGATTCCGTCCGGTTAGAGTAATGAGTTAAAAATCGTAAAAGTTCTTAATAAAACTCCATGCAACCAATATGATTCAATGTTTATAGTAGTAATGGTGTCAAAATGGCTATTCGGAACCACAAATATTGATTTCGAAAAGGCGGACGATTTCGTCCGCTTAGAGTAATGAGTTAAAAATCGTAAAAGTTCTTGATAACACTCCATGCAACCAATATGAATGTTTGTAGTAGTAATGGTGTCAAAATGGCTATTCGGAACCACAAATATTGATTTATAAAAGGCGGACGATTTCGTCCGCTTAGAATAATGAGTTAAAAATCGTAAAAGTTCTTGATAAAACTCCATGCAACCAATGTGATTCGATGTTTATAGTAGTAATGGTGTCAAAATGGCTATTCGGAACCACAAATATTGATTTCGAAAAGGCGGACGATTTCGTCCGCTTAGAGTAATGAGTTAAAAATCGTAAAAGTTCTTGATAACACTCCATGCAACCAATATGAATGTTTGTAGTAGTAATGGTATCAAAATTGCTATTCAGAACCACAAATATTGATTTATAAAAGGCGGACGATTTCGTCCGCTTAGAATAATGAGTTAAAAATCGTAAAAGTTCTTGATAAAACTCCAAGCAACCAATATGATTCAATGTTTGTAGTAGTAATGGTGTCAAAATGGCTATTCGGAACCACAAATATTGATTTCGAAAAGGCGGACGATTTCGTTCGCTTAGAGTAATGAGTTAAAAATCGTAAAAGTTTTTGATAAAACTCCATGCAACTAATATGATTCAATGTTTGTAGTAGTAATAGTGTGAAAATGGCTATTCGGAACCACAAATATTGATTTATAAAAGGCGGACGATTTCGTCCGCTTAGAGTAATGAGTTAAAAATCGTAAAAATTCTTGATAAAACTCCATCCAACCAATATGATTCAATGTTTATAGTAGTAATGGTGTCAAAATGCCTTTTCAGAACCACAAATATTGATTTCGAAAAGGCGGACGATTTCGTCCGCTTAGAGTAATGAGTTAAAAATCGTAAAAGATCTTGATAAAACTTCATGCAACCAATATGATTCAATAAATATAGTAGTAATGGTGTTAAAATGGCTATTCGGAACCACAAATATTGATTTATAAAAGGAGGACGATTTCGTCCGCTTAGAGTAATGAGTTAAAAATCGTAAAAGTTCTTAATAAAACTCCATGCAACCAATATGATTCAATGTTTATAGTAGTAATGGTGTCAAAATGGCTATTCGGAACCACAAATATTGATTTCGAAAAGGCGGACGATTTCGTCCGCTTAGAGTAATGAGTTAAAAATCGTAAAAGTTCTTGATAACACTCCATGCAACCAATATGAATGTTTGTAGTAGTAATGGTGTCAAAATGGCTATTCGGAACCACAAATATTGATTTATAAAAGGCGGACGATTTCGTCCGCTTAGAATAATGAGTTAAAAATCGTAAAAGTTCTTGATAAAACTCCATGCAACCAATGTGATTCGATGTTTATAGTAGTAATGGTGTCAAAATGGCTATTCGGAACCACAAATATTGATTTCGAAAAGGCGGACGATTTCGTCCGCTTAGAGTAATGAGTTAAAAATCGTAAAAGTTTTTGATAAAACTCCATGCAACTAATATGATTCAATGTTTGTAGTAGTAATGGTGTGAAAATGGCTATTCGGAACCACAAATATTGATTTATAAAAGGCGGACGATTTCGTCGACTTAGAGTAATGAGTTAAAAATCGTAAAAGTTCTTGATAAAACTCCATGCAACCAATATGATTCAATGTTTATAGTAGTAATGGTGTCAAAATGGCTATTCGAAACCACAAATATTGATTTCGAAAAGGCGGACAATTTCGTCCGCTTAGAGTAATTAGTTAAAAATCGTAAAAGTTCTTGATAAAACTCCATGCAACCAATATGATTCAATGTTTATAGTAGTAATGGTGTCAAAATGGCTATTCGGAACCACAAATATTGATTTCGAAAAGGCGGACGATTTCGTCCGCTTAGAGTAATGAGTTAAAAATCGTAAAAGTTTTTGATAAAACTCCATGCAACTAATATGATTCAATGTTTATAGTAGTAATGGTGTGAAAATGGCTATTCGGAACCACAAATATTGATTTATAAAAGGCGGACGATTTCGTCCGCTTAGAGTAATGAGTTAAAAATCGTAAAAGATCTTGATAAAACTTCATGCAACCAATATGATTCAATAAATATAGTAGTAATGGTGTTAAAATGGCTATTCGGAACCACAAATATTGATTTATAAAAGGAGGACGATTTCGTCCGCTTAGAGTAATGAGTTAAAAATCGTAAAAGTTCTTAATAAAACTCCATGCAACCAATATGATTCAATGTTTATAGTAGTAATGGTGTCAAAATGGCTATTCGGAACCACAAATATTGATTTCGAAAAGGCGGACGATTTCGTCCGCTTAGAGTAATGAGTTAAAAATCGTAAAAGTTCTTGATAACACTCCATGCAACCAATATGAATGTTTGTAGTAGTAATGGTGTCAAAATGGCTATTCGGAACCACAAATATTGATTTATAAAAGGCGGACGATTTCGTCCGCTTAGAATAATGAGTTAAAAATCGTAAAAGTTCTTGATAAAACTCCATGCAACCAATGTGATTCGATGTTTATAGTAGTAATGGTGTCAAAATGGCTATTCGGAACCACAAATATTGATTTCGAAAAGGCGGACGATTTCGTCCGCTTAGAGTAATGAGTTAAAAATCGTAAAAGTTTTTGATAAAACTCCATGCAACTAATATGATTCAATGTTTGTAGTAGTAATGGTGTGAAAATGGCTATTCGGAACCACAAATATTGATTTATAAAAGGCGGACGATTTCGTCGACTTAGAGTAATGAGTTAAAAATCGTAAAAGTTCTTGATAAAACTCCATGCAACCAATATGATTCAATGTTTATAGTAGTAATGGTGTCAAAATGGCTATTCGAAACCACAAATATTGATTTCGAAAAGGCGGACAATTTCGTCCGCTTAGAGTAATTAGTTAAAAATCGTAAAAGTTCTTGATAAAACTCCATGCAACCAATATGATTCAATGTTTATAGTAGTAATGGTGTCAAAATGGCTATTCGGAACCACAAATATTGATTTCGAAAAGGCGGACGATTTCGTCCGCTTAGAGTAATGAGTTAAAAATCGTAAAAGTTTTTGATAAAACTCCATGCAACTAATATGATTCAATGTTTATAGTAGTAATGGTGTGAAAATGGCTATTCGGAACCACAAATATTGATTTATAAAAGGCGGACGATTTCGTCCGCTTAGAGTAATGAGTTAAAAATCGTAAAAGTTCTTGATAAAACTCCATCCAACCAATATGATTCAATGTTTATAGTAGTAATGGTGTCAAAATGCCTTTTCAGAACCACAAATATTGATTTCGAAAAGGCGGACGATTTCGTCCGCTTAGAGTAATGAGTTAAAAATCGTAAAAGATCTTGATAAAACTTCATGCAACCAATATGATTCAATAAATATAGTAGTAATGGTGTTAAAATGGCTATTCGGAACCACAAATATTGATTTATAAAAGGAGGACGATTTCGTCCGCTTAGAGTAATGAGTTAAAAATCGTAAAAGTTCTTAATAAAACTCCATGCAACCAATATGATTCAATGTTTATAGTAGTAATGGTGTCAAAATGGCTATTCGGAACCACAAATATTGATTTCGAAAAGGCGGACGATTTCGTCCGCTTAGAGTAATGAGTTAAAAATCGTAAAAGTTATTGATAACACTCCATGCAACCAATATGAATGTTTGTAGTAGTAATGGTGTCAAAATGGCTATTCGGAACCACAAATATTGATTTATAAAAGGCGGACGATTTCGTCCGCTTAGAATAATGAGTTAAAAATCGTAAAAGTTCTTGATAAAACTCCATGCAACCAATGTGATTCGATGTTTATAGTAGTAATGGTGTCAAAATGGCTATTCGGAACCACAAATATTGATTTCGAAAAGGCGGACGATTTCGTCCGCTTAGAGTAATGAGTTAAAAATCGTAAAAGTTTTTGATAAAACTCCATGCAACTAATATGATTCAATGTTTGTAGTAGTAATGGTGTGAAAATGGCTATTCGGAACCACAAATATTGATTTATAAAAGGCGGACGATTTCGTCGACTTAGAGTAATGAGTTAAAAATCGTAAAAGTTCTTGATAAAACTCCATGCAACCAATATGATTAAATGTTTATAGTAGTAATGGTGTCAAAATGGCTATTCGAAACCACAAATATTGATTTCGAAAAGGCGGACAATTTCGTCCGCTTAGAGTAATTAGTTAAAAATCGTAAAAGTTCTTGATAAAACTCCATGCAACCAATATGATTCAATGTTTATAGTAGTAATGGTGTCAAAATGGCTATTCGGAACCACAAATATTGATTTCGAAAAGGCGGACGATTTCGTCCGCTTAGAGTAATGAGTTAAAAATCGTAAAAGTTTTTGATAAAACTCCATGCAACTAATATGATTCAATGTTTATAGTAGTAATGGTGTGAAAATGGCTATTCGGAACCACAAATATTGATTTATAAAAGGCGGACGATTTCGTCCGCTTAGAGTAATGAGTTAAAAATCGTAAAAGTTCTTGATAAAACTCCATCCAACCAATATGATTCAATGTTTATAGTAGTAATGGTGTCAAAATGCCTTTTCAGAACCACAAATATTGATTTCGAAAAGGCGGACGATTTCGTCCGCTTAGAGTAATGAGTTAAAAATCGTAAAAGATCTTGATAAAACTTCATGCAACCAATATGATTCAATAAATATAGTAGTAATGGTGTTAAAATGGCTATTCGGAACCACAAATATTGATTTATAAAAGGAGGACGATTTCGTCCGCTTAGAGTAATGAGTTAAAAATCGTAAAAGTTCTTAATAAAACTCCATGCAACCAATATGATTCAATGTTTATAGTAGTAATGGTGTCAAAATGGCTATTCGGAACCACAAATATTGATTTCGAAAAGGCGGACGATTTCGTCCGCTTAGAGTAATGAGTTAAAAATCGTAAAAGTTATTGATAACACTCCATGCAACCAATATGAATGTTTGTAGTAGTAATGGTGTCAAAATGGCTATTCGGAACCACAAATATTGATTTATAAAAGGCGGACGATTTCGTCCGCTTAGAATAATGAGTTAAAAATCGTAAAAGTTCTTGATAAAACTCCATGCAACCAATGTGATTCGATGTTTATAGTAGTAATGGTGTCAAAATGGCTATTCGGAACCACAAATATTGATTTCGAAAAGGCGGACGATTTCGTCCGCTTAGAGTAATGAGTTAAAAATCGTAAAAGTTTTTGATAAAACTCCATGCAACTAATATGATTCAATGTTTGTAGTAGTAATGGTGTGAAAATGGCTATTCGGAACCACAAATATTGATTTATAAAAGGCGGACGATTTCGTCGACTTAGAGTAATGAGTTAAAAATCGTAAAAGTTCTTGATAAAACTCCATGCAACCAATATGATTAAATGTTTATAGTAGTAATGGTGTCAAAATGGCTATTCGAAACCACAAATATTGATTTCGAAAAGGCGGACAATTTCGTCCGCTTAGAGTAATTAGTTAAAAATCGTAAAAGTTCTTGATAAAACTCCATGCAACCAATATGATTCAATGTTTATAGTAGTAATGGTGTCAAAATGGCTATTCGGAACCACAAATATTGATTTCGAAAAGGCGGACGATTTCGTCCGCTTAGAGTAATGAGTTAAAAATCGTAAAAGTTTTTGATAAAACTCCATGCAACTAATATGATTCAATGTTTATAGTAGTAATGGTGTGAAAATGGCTATTCGGAACCACAAATATTGATTTATAAAAGGCGGACGATTTCGTCCGCTTAGAGTAATGAGTTAAAAATCGTAAAAGTTCTTGATAAAACTCCATCCAACCAATATGATTCAATGTTTATAGTAGTAATGGTGTCAAAATGCCTTTTCAGAACCACAAATATTGATTTCGAAAAGGCGGACGATTTCGTCCGCTTAGAGTAATGAGTTAAAAATCGTAAAAGATCTTGATAAAACTTCATGCAACCAATATGATTCAATAAATATAGTAGTAATGGTGTTAAAATGGCTATTCGGAACCACAAATATTGATTTATAAAAGGAGGACGATTTCGTCCGCTTAGAGTAATGAGTTAAAAATCGTAAAAGTTCTTAATAAAACTCCATGCAACCAATATGATTCAATGTTTATAGTAGTAATGGTGTCAAAATGGCTATTCGGAACCACAAATATTGATTTCGAAAAGGCGGACGATTTCGTCCGCTTAGAGTAATGAGTTAAAAATCGTAAAAGTTATTGATAACACTCCATGCAACCAATATGAATGTTTGTAGTAGTAATGGTGTCAAAATGGCTATTCGGAACCACAAATATTGATTTATAAAAGGCGGACGATTTCGTCCGCTTAGAATAATGAGTTAAAAATCGTAAAAGTTCTTGATAAAACTCCATGCAACCAATGTGATTCGATGTTTATAGTAGTAATGGTGTCAAAATGGCTATTCGGAACCACAAATATTGATTTCGAAAAGGCGGACGATTTCGTCCGCTTAGAGTAATGAGTTAAAAATCGTAAAAGTTTTTGATAAAACTCCATGCAACTAATATGATTCAATGTTTGTAGTAGTAATGGTGTGAAAATGGCTATTCGGAACCACAAATATTGATTTATAAAAGGCGGACGATTTCGTCGACTTAGAGTAATGAGTTAAAAATCGTAAAAGTTCTTGATAAAACTCCATGCAACCAATATGATTCAATGTTTATAGTAGTAATGGTGTCAAAATGGCTATTCGAAACCACAAATATTGATTTCGAAAAGGCGGACAATTTCGTCCGCTTAGAGTAATTAGTTAAAAATCGTAAAAGTTCTTGATAAAACTCCATGCAACCAATATGATTCAATGTTTATAGTAGTAATGGTGTCAAAATGGCTATTCGGAACCACAAATATTGATTTCGAAAAGGCGGACGATTTCGTTCGCTTAGAGTAATGAGTTAAAAATCGTAAAAGTTTTTGATAAAACTCCATGCAACTAATATGATTCAATGTTTGTAGTAGTAATAGTGTGAAAATGGCTATTCGGAACCACAAATATTGATTTATAAAAGGCGGACGATTTCGTCCGCTTAGAGTAATGAGTTAAAAATCGTAAAAATTCTTGATAAAACTCCATCCAACCAATATGATTCAATGTTTATAGTAGTAATGGTGTCAAAATGCCTTTTCAGAACCACAAATATTGATTTCGAAAAGGCGGACGATTTCGTCCGCTTAGAGTAATGAGTTAAAAATCGTAAAAGATCTTGATAAAACTTCATGCAACCAATATGATTCAATAAATATAGTAGTAATGGTGTTAAAATGGCTATTCGGAACCACAAATATTGATTTATAAAAGGAGGACGATTTCGTCCGCTTAGAGTAATGAGTTAAAAATCGTAAAAGTTCTTAATAAAACTCCATGCAACCAATATGATTCAATGTTTATAGTAGTAATGGTGTCAAAATGGCTATTCGGAACCACAAATATTGATTTCGAAAAGGCGGACGATTTCGTCCGCTTAGAGTAATGAGTTAAAAATCGTAAAAGTTCTTGATAACACTCCATGCAACCAATATGAATGTTTGTAGTAGTAATGGTGTCAAAATGGCTATTCGGAACCACAAATATTGATTTATAAAAGGCGGACGATTTCGTCCGCTTAGAATAATGAGTTAAAAATCGTAAAAGTTCTTGATAAAACTCCATGCAACCAATGTGATTCGATGTTTATAGTAGTAATGGTGTCAAAATGGCTATTCGGAACCACAAATATTGATTTCGAAAAGGCGGACGATTTCGTCCGCTTAGAGTAATGAGTTAAAAATCGTAAAAGTTTTTGATAAAACTCCATGCAACTAATATGATTCAATGTTTGTAGTAGTAATGGTGTGAAAATGGCTATTCGGAACCACAAATATTGATTTATAAAAGGCGGACGATTTCGTCGACTTAGAGTAATGAGTTAAAAATCGTAAAAGTTCTTGATAAAACTCCATGCAACCAATATGATTCAATGTTTATAGTAGTAATGGTGTCAAAATGGCTATTCGAAACCACAAATATTGATTTCGAAAAGGCGGACAATTTCGTCCGCTTAGAGTAATTAGTTAAAAATCGTAAAAGTTCTTGATAAAACTCCATGCAACCAATATGATTCAATGTTTATAGTAGTAATGGTGTCAAAATGGCTATTCGGAACCACAAATATTGATTTCGAAAAGGCGGACGATTTCGTCCGCTTAGAGTAATGAGTTAAAAATCGTAAAAGTTTTTGATAAAACTCCATGCAACTAATATGATTCAATGTTTATAGTAGTAATGGTGTGAAAATGGCTATTCGGAACCACAAATATTGATTTATAAAAGGCGGACGATTTCGTCCGCTTAGAGTAATGAGTTAAAAATCGTAAAAGTTCTTGATAAAACTCCATCCAACCAATATGATTCAATGTTTATAGTAGTAATGGTGTCAAAATGCCTTTTCAGAACCACAAATATTGATTTCGAAAAGGCGGACAATTTCGTCCGCTTAGAGTAATGAGTTAAAAATCGTAAAAGATCTTGATAAAACTTCATGCAACCAATATGATTCAATAAATATAGTAGTAATGGTGTTAAAATGGCTATTCGGAACAACAAATATTGATTTATAAAAGAAGGACGATTTCGTCCGCTTAGAGTAATGAGTTAAAAATCGTAAAAGTTCTTAATAAAACTCCATGCAACCAATATGATTCAATGTTTATAGTAGTAATGGTGTCAAAATGGCTATTCGGAACCACAAATATTGATTTCGAAAAGGCGGACGATTTCGTCCGCTTAGAGTAATGAGTTAAAAATCGTAAAAGTTCTTGATAAAACTCCATGCAACCAATATGATTCAATGTTTATAGTAGTAATGGTGTCAAAATGGCTACTCAGAAGCACAAATATTGATTTCGAAAAGGCGGACGATTTCGTCCGCTTAGAGTAATGAGTTAAAAATCGTAAAATTTCTTGATAACACTCCATGCAACCAATATGATTCAATGTTTGTAGTACTAATGGTGTCAAAATGCCTTCTCAGAACCACAAATATTGATTTCGAAAAGGCGGACGATTTCGTCCGCTTAGAGTAATGAGTTAAAAATCGTAAAAGATCTTGATAAAACTTCATGCAACCAATATGATTCAATAAATATAGTAGTAATGGTGTTAAAATGGCTATTCGGAACCACAAATATTGATTTATAAAAGGAGGACGATTTCGTCCGCTTAGAGTAATGAGTTAAAAATCGTAAAAGTTCTTAATAAAACTCCATGCAACCAATATGATTCAATGTTTATAGTAGTAATGGTGTCAAAATGGCTATTCGGAACCACAAATATTGATTTCGAAAAGGCGGACGATTTCGTCCGCTTAGAGTAATGAGTTAAAAATCGTAAAAGTTCTTGATAACACTCCATGCAACCAATATGAATGTTTGTAGTAGTAATGGTGTCAAAATGGCTATTCGGAACCACAAATATTGATTTATAAAAGGCGGACGATTTCGTCCGCTTAGAATAATGAGTTAAAAATCGTAAAAGTTTTTGATAAAACTCCATGCAACTAATATGATTCAATGTTTGTAGTAGTAATGGTGTGAAAATGGCTATTCGGAACCACAAATATTGATTTATAAAAGGCGGACGATTTCGTCGACTTAGAGTAATGAGTTAAAAATCGTAAAAGTTCTTGATAAAACTCCATGCAACCAATATGATTCAATGTTTATAGTAGTAATGGTGTCAAAATGGCTATTCAGAACCACAAATATTGATTTCAAAAAGGCGGACGATTTCGTCCGCTTAGAGTAATGAGTTAAAAATCGTAAAAGTTCTTGATAAAACTCCATGCAACCAATATGATTCAATGTTTATAGTAGTAATGGTGTCAAAATGGCTACTCAGAAGCACAAATATTGATTTCGAAAAGGCGGACGATTTCGTCCGCTTAGAGTAATGAGTTAAAAATCGTAAAATTTCTTGATAACACTCCATGCAACCAATATGATTCAATGTTTGTAGTACTAATGGTGTCAAAATGGCTATTCGGAACCACAAATATTGATTTATAAAAGGCGGACGATTTCGTCCGCTTAGAGTACTGAGTTAAAAATCGTAAAAGTTCTTGATAAAACTCCAAGCAACGTATATGATTTAATGTTTATAGTAGTAATGGTGTCAAAATGGCTATTCGAAACCACAAATATTGATTTCGAAAAGGCGGACGATTTCGTCCGCTTAGAGTAATGAGTTAAAAATCGTAAAAGTTCTTGATAAAACTCCAAGCAACGTATATGATTTAATGTTTATAGTAGTAATGGTGTCAAAATGGCTATTCGAAACCACAAATATTGATTTCGAAAAGGCGGACGATTTCGTCCGCTTAGAGTAATTAGTTAAAAATCGTAAAAGTTCTTGATAAAACTCCATGCAACCAATATGATTCAATGTTTATAGTAGTAATGGTGTCAAAATGGCTATTCGGAACCACAAATATTGATTTCGAAAAGGCGGACGATTTCGTCCGCTTAGAGTAATGAGTTAAAAATCGTAAAAGTTTTTGATAAAATTCCATGCAACTAATATGATTCAATGTTTGTAGTAGTAATGGTGTGAAAATGGCTATTCGGAGCCACAAATATTGATTTATAAAAGGCGGACGATTTCGTCCGCTTAGAGTAATGAGTTAAAAATCGTAAAAGTTCTTGATAAAACTCCATGCAACCAATATGATTCAATGTTTATAGTAGTAATGGTGTCAAAATAGCTATTCAGAACCACAAATATTGATTTCGAAAAGGCGGACGATTTCGTCCGCTTAGAGTAATGAGTTAAAAATCGTAAAAGTTCTTGATAAAACTCCATGCAACCAATATGATTCAATGTTTATAGTAGTAATGGTGTCAAAATGGCTATTCAGAACCACAAATATTGATTTCGAAAAGGCGGACGATTTCGTCCGCTTAGAGTAATGAGTTAAAAATCGTAAAAGTTCTTGATAACACTCCATGCAACCAATATGATTCAATGTTTGTAGTACTAATGGTGTCAAAATGGCTATTCGGAACCACAAATATTGATTTATAAAAGGCGGACGATTTCGTCCGCTTAGAGTAATGAGTTAAAAATCGTAAAAGTTCTTGATAAAACTCCAAGCAACCAATATGATTCAATGTTTATAGTAGTAATGGTGTCAAAATGGCTATTCGAAACCACAAATATTGATTTCGAAAAGGCGGACGATTTCGTCCGCTTAGAGTAATTAGTTAAAAATCGTAAAAGTTCTTGATAAAACTCCATGCAACCAATATGATTCAATGTTTATAGTAGTAATGGTGTCAAAATGGCTATTCGGAACCACAAATATTGATTTATAAAAGGCGGACGATTTCGTCCGCTTAGAGTAATGAGTTAAAAATAGTAAAAGTTCTTAATAAAACTCCATGCAACCAATATGATTCAATGTTTATAGTAGTAATGGTGTCAAAATGGCTATTCGGAACCACAAATATTGATTTCGAAAAGGCGGACGATTTCGTCCGCTTAGAGTAATTAGTTAAAAATCGTAAAAGTTCTTGATAAAACTCCAAGCATCGTATATGATTTAATGTTTATAGTAGTAATGGTGTCAAAATGGCTATTCGAAACCACAAATATTGATTTCGAAAAGGCGGACGATTTCGTCCGCTTAGAGTAATTAGTTAAAAATCGTAAAAGTTCTTGATAAAACTCCATGCAACCAATATGATTCAATGTTTATAGTAGTAATGGTGTCAAAATGGCTATTCGGAACCACAAATATTGATTTCGAAAAGGCGGACGATTTCGTCCGCCTAGAGTAATGAGTTAAAAATCGTAAAAGTTTTTGATAAAATTCCATGCAACTAATATGATTCAATGTTTGTAGTAGTAATGGTGTGAAAATGGCTATTCGGAGCCACAAATATTGATTTATAAAAGGCGGACGATTTCGTCCGCTTAGAGTAATGAGTTAAAAATCGTAAAAGTTCTTGATAAAACTCCATGCAACCAATATGATTCAATGTTTATAGTAGTAATGGTGTCAAAATGGCTATTCAGAACCACAAATATTGATTTCGAAAAGGCGGACGATTTCGTCCGCTTAGAGTAATGAGTTAAAAATCGTAAAAGTTCTTGATAAAACTCCATGCAACCAATATGATTCAATGTTTATAGTAGTAATGGTGTCAAAATGGCTATTCAGAACCACAAATATTGATTTCGAAAAGGCGGACGATTTCGTCCGCTTAGAGTAATGAGTTAAAAATCGTAAAAGTTCTTGATAACACTCCATGCAACCAATATGATTCAATGTTTGTAGTACTAATGGTGTCAAAATGGCTATTCGGAACCACAAATATTGATTTATAAAAGGCGGACGATTTCGTCCGCTTAGAGTAATGAGTTAAAAATCGTAAAAGTTCTTGATAACACTCCATGCAACCAATATGAATGTTTGTAGTAGTAATGGTGTCAAAATGGCTATTCGGAACCACAAATATTGATTTATAAAAGGCGGACGATTTCGTCCGCTTAGAATAATGAGTTAAAAATCGTAAAAGTTCTTGATAAAACTCCATGCAACCAATGTGATTCGATGTTTATAGTAGTAATGGTGTCAAAATGGCTATTCGGAACCACAAATATTGATTTCGAAAAGGCGGACGATTTCATCCGCTTAGAGTAATGAGTTAAAAATCGTAAAAGTTTTTGATAAAACTCCATGCAACTAATATGATTCAATGTTTGTAGTAGTAATGGTGTGAAAATGGCTATTCGGAACCACAAATATTGATTTATAAAAGGCGGACGATTTCGTCGACTTAGAGTAATGAGTTAAAAATCGTAAAAGTTCTTGATAAAACTCCATGCAACCAATATGATTCAATGTTTATAGTAGTAATGGTGTCAAAATGGCTATTCAGAACCACAAATATTGATTTCAAAAAGGCGGACGATTTCCTCCGCTTAGAGTAATGAGTTAAAAATCGTAAAAGTTCTTGATAAAACTCCATGCAACCAATATGATTCAATGTTTATAGTAGTAATGGTGTCAAAATGGCTATTCAGAAGCACAAATATTGATTTCGAAAAGGCGGACGATTTCGTCCGCTTAGAGTAATGAGTTAAAAATCGTAAAATTTCTTGATAACACTCCATGCAACCAATATGATTCAATGTTTGTAGTACTAATGGTGTCAAAATGGCTATTCGGAACCACAAATATTGATTTATAAAAGGCGGACGATTTCGTCCGCTTAGAGTAATGAGTTAAAAATCGTAAAAGTTCTTGATAAAACTCCAAGCAACGTATATGATTTAATGTTTATAGTAGTAATGGTGTCAAAATGGCTATTCGAAACCACAAATATTGATTTCGAAAAGGCGGACGATTTCGTCCGCTTAGAGTAATTAGTTAAAAATCGTAAAAGTTCTTGATAAAACTCCATGCAACCAATATGATTCAATGTTTATAGTAGTAATGGTGTCAAAATGGCTATTCGGAACCACAAATATTGATTTCGAAAAGGCGGACGATTTCGTCCGCTTAGAGTAATGAGTTAAAAATCGTAAAAGTTTTTGATAAAATTCCATGCAACTAATATGATTCAATGTTTGTAGTAGTAATGGTGTGAAAATGGCTATTCGGAGCCACAAATATTGATTTATAAAAGGCGGACGATTTCGTCCGCTTAGAGTAATGAGTTAAAAATCGTAAAAGTTCTTGATAAAACTCCATGCAACCAATATGATTCAATGTTTATAGTAGTAATGGTGTCAAAATGGCTATTCAGAACCACAAATATTGATTTCGAAAAGGCGGACGATTTCGTCCGCTTAGAGTAATGAGTTAAAAATCGTAAAAGTTCTTGATAAAACTCCATGCAACCAATATGATTCAATGTTTATAGTAGTAATGGTGTCAAAATGGCTATTCAGAACCACAAATATTGATTTCGAAAAGGCGGACGATTTCGTCCGCTTAGAGTAATGAGTTAAAAATCGTAAAAGTTCTTGATAACACTCCATGCAACCAATATGATTCAATGTTTGTAGTACTAATGGTGTCAAAATGGCTATTCGGAACCACAAATATTGATTTATAAAAGGCGGACGATTTCGTCCGCTTAGAGTAATGAGTTAAAAATCGTAAAAGTTCTTGATAAAACTCCAAGCAACCAATATGATTCAATGTTTATAGTAGTAATGGTGTCAAAATGGCTATTCGAAACCACAAATATTGATTTCGAAAAGGCGGACGATTTCGTCCGCTTAGAGTAATTAGTTAAAAATCGTAAAAGTTCTTGATAAAACTCCATGCAACCAATATGATTCAATGTTTATAGTAGTAATGGTGTCAAAATGGCTATTCGGAACCACAAATATTGATTTTGAAAAGGCGGACGATTTCGTCCGCTTAGAGTAATGAGTTAAAAATGGTAAAAGTTTTTGATAAAACTCCATGCAACTAATATGATTCAATGTTTGTAGTAGTAATGGTGTGAAAATGGCTATTCGGAACCACAAATATTGATTTATAAAAGGCGGACGATTTCGTCCGCTTAGAGTAATGAGTTAAAAATCGTAAAAGTTCTTGATAAAACTCCATGCAACCAATATGATTCAATGTTTATAGTAGTAATGGTGTCAAAATGGCTATACGAAACCACAAATATTGATTTCGAAAAGGCGGACGATTTCGTCCGCTTAGAGTAATGAGTTAAAAATCGTAAAATTTCTTGATAACACTCCATGCAACCAATATGATTCAATGTTTGTAGTACTAATGGTGTCAAAATGGCTATTCGGAACCACAAATATTGATTTATAAAAGGAGGACGATTTCGTCCGCTTAGAGTAATGAGTTAAAAATCGTAAAAGTTCTTGATAAAACTCCAAGCAACCAATATGATTCAATGTTTATAGTAGTAATGGTGTCAAAATGGCTATTCGAAACCACAAATATTGATTTCGAAAAGGCGGACGATTTCGTCCGCTTAGAGTAATTAGTTAAAAATCGTAAAAGTTCTTGATAAAACTCCATGCAACCAATATGATTCAATGTTTATAGTAGTAATGGTGTCAAAATGGCTATTCGGAACCACAAATATTGATTTTGAAAAGGCGGACGATTTCGTCCGCTTAGAGTAATGAGTTAAAAATGATAAAAGTTTTTGATAAAACTCCATGCAACTAATGCAACTAATATGATTCAATGTTTGTAGTAGTAATGGTGTGAAAATGGCTATTCGGAACCACAAATATTGATTTATAAAAGGCGGACGATTTCGTCCGCTTAGAGTAATGAGTTAAAAATCGTAAAAGTTCTTGATAAAACTCCATGCAACCAATATGATTCAATGTTTATAGTAGTAATGGTGTCAAAATGGCTATTCGAAACCACAAATATTGATTTCGAAAAGGCGGACGATTTCGTCCGCTTAGAGTAATTAGTTAAAAATCGTAAAAGTTCTTGATAAAACTCCATGCAACCAATATGATTCAATGTTTATAGTAGTAATGGTGTCAAAATGGCTATTCGGAACCACAAATATTGATTTATAAAAGGAGGACGATTTCGTCCGCTTAGAGTAATGAGTTAAAAATCGTAAAAGTTCTTAATAAAACTCCATGCAACCAATATGATTCAATGTTTATAGTAGTAATGGTGTCAAAATGGCTATTCGGAACCACAAATATTGATTTCGAAAAGGCGGACGATTTCGTCCGCTTAGAGTAATGAGTTAAAAATCGTAAAAGTTCTTGATAACACTCCATGCAACCAATATGAATGTTTGTAGTAGTAATGGTGTCAAAATGGCTATTCGGAACCACAAATATTGATTTATAAAAGGCGGACGATTTCGTCCGCTTAGAATAATGAGTTAAAAATCGTAAAAGTTCTTGATAAAACTCCATGCAACCAATGTGATTCGATGTTTATAGTAGTAATGGTGTCAAAATGGCTATTCGGAACCACAAATATTGATTTCGAAAAGGCGGACGATTTCGTCCGCTTAGAGTAATGAGTTAAAAATCGTAAAAGTTTTTGATAAAACTCCATGCAACTAATATGATTCAATGTTTGTAGTAGTAATGGTGTGAAAATGGCTATTCGGAACCACAAATATTGATTTATAAAAGGCGGACGATTTCGTCGACTTAGAGTAATGAGTTAAAAATCGTAAAAGTTCTTGATAAAACTCCATGCAACCAATATGATTCAATGTTTATAGTAGTAATGGTGTCAAAATGGCTATTCAGAACCACAAATATTGATTTCAAAAAGGCGGACGATTTCGTCCGCTTAGAGTAATGAGTTAAAAATCGTAAAAGTTCTTGATAAAACTCCATGCAACCAATATGATTCAATGTTTATAGTAGTAATGGTGTCAAAATGGCTATTCAGAAGCACAAATATTGATTTCGAAAAGGCGGACGATTTCGTCCGCTTAGAGTAATGAGTTAAAAATCGTAAAATTTCTTGATAACACTCCATGCAACCAATATGATTCAATGTTTGTAGTACTAATGGTGTCAAAATGGCTATTCGGAACCACAAATATTGATTTATAAAAGGCGGACGATTTCGTCCGCTTAGAGTAATGAGTTAAAAATCGTAAAAGTTCTTGATAAAACTCCAAGCAACGTATATGATTTAATGTTTATAGTAGTAATGGTGTCAAAATGGCTATTCGAAACCACAAATATTGATTTCGAAAAGGCGGACGATTTCGTCCGCTTAGAGTAATTAGTTAAAAATCGTAAAAGTTCTTGATAAAACTCCATGCAACCAATATGATTCAATGTTTATAGTAGTAATGGTGTCAAAATGGCTATTCGGAACCACAAATATTGATTTCGAAAAGGCGGACGATTTCGTCCGCTTAGAGTAATGAGTTAAAAATCGTAAAAGTTTTTGATAAAATTCCATGCAACTAATATGATTCAATGTTTGTAGTAGTAATGGTGTGAAAATGGCTATTCGGAGCCACAAATATTGATTTATAAAAGGCGGACGATTTCGTCCGCTTAGAGTAATGAGTTAAAAATCGTAAAAGTTCTTGATAAAACTCCATGCAACCAATATGATTCAATGTTTATAGTAGTAATGGTGTCAAAATGGCTATTCAGAACCACAAATATTGATTTCGAAAAGGCGGACGATTTCGTCCGCTTAGAGTAATGAGTTAAAAATCGTAAAAGTTCTTGATAAAACTCCATGCAACCAATATGATTCAATGTTTATAGTAGTAATGGTGTCAAAATGGCTATTCAGAACCACAAATATTGATTTCGAAAAGGCGGACGATTTCGTCCGCTTAGAGTAATGAGTTAAAAATCGTAAAAGTTCTTGATAACACTCCATGCAACCAATATGATTCAATGTTTGTAGTACTAATGGTGTCAAAATGGCTATTCGGAACCACAAATATTGATTTATAAAAGGCGGACGATTTCGTCCGCTTAGAGTAATGAGTTAAAAATCGTAAAAGTTCTTGATAAAACTCCAAGCAACCAATATGATTCAATGTTTATAGTAGTAATGGTGTCAAAATGGCTATTCGAAACCACAAATATTGATTTCGAAAAGGCGGACGATTTCGTCCGCTTAGAGTAATTAGTTAAAAATCGTAAAAGTTCTTGATAAAACTCCATGCAACCAATATGATTCAATGTTTATAGTAGTAATGGTGTCAAAATGGCTATTCGGAACCACAAATATTGATTTTGAAAAGGCGGACGATTTCGTCCGCTTAGAGTAATGAGTTAAAAATGGTAAAAGTTTTTGATAAAACTCCATGCAACTAATATGATTCAATGTTTGTAGTAGTAATGGTGTGAAAATGGCTATTCGGAACCACAAATATTGATTTATAAAAGGCGGACGATTTCGTCCGCTTAGAGTAATGAGTTAAAAATCGTAAAAGTTCTTGATAAAACTCCATGCAACCAATATGATTCAATGTTTATAGTAGTAATGGTGTCAAAATGGCTATACGAAACCACAAATATTGATTTCGAAAAGGCGGACGATTTCGTCCGCTTAGAGTAATGAGTTAAAAATCGTAAAATTTCTTGATAACACTCCATGCAACCAATATGATTCAATGTTTGTAGTACTAATGGTGTCAAAATGGCTATTCGGAACCACAAATATTGATTTATAAAAGGAGGACGATTTCGTCCGCTTAGAGTAATGAGTTAAAAATCGTAAAAGTTCTTGATAAAACTCCAAGCAACCAATATGATTCAATGTTTATAGTAGTAATGGTGTCAAAATGGCTATTCGAAACCACAAATATTGATTTCGAAAAGGCGGACGATTTCGTCCGCTTAGAGTAATTAGTTAAAAATCGTAAAAGTTCTTGATAAAACTCCATGCAACCAATATGATTCAATGTTTAAAGTAGTAATGGTGTCAAAATGGCTATTCGGAACCACAAATATTGATTTTGAAAAGGCGGACGATTTCGTCCGCTTAGAGTAATGAGTTAAAAATGATAAAAGTTTTTGATAAAACTCCATGCAACTAATGCAACTAATATGATTCAATGTTTGTAGTAGTAATGGTGTGAAAATGGCTATTCGGAACCACAAATATTGATTTATAAAAGGCGGACGATTTCGTCCGCTTAGAGTAATGAGTTAAAAATCGTAAAAGTTCTTGATAAAACTCCATGCAACCAATATGATTCAATGTTTATAGTAGTAATGGTGTCAAAATGGCTATTCGAAACCACAACTATTGATTTCGAATAGGCGGACGATTTCGTCCGCTTAGAGTAATTAGTTAAAAATCGTAAAAGTTCTTGATAAAACTCCATGCAACCAATATGATTCAATGTTTATAGTAGTATTGGTGTCAAAATGGCTATTCGGAACCACAAATATTGATTTCGAAAAGGCGGACGATTTCGTCCGCTTAGAGTAATGAGTTAAAAATCGTAAAAGTTTTTGATAAAATTCCATGCAACTAATATGATTCAATGTTTGTAGTAGTAATGGTGTGAAAATGGCTATTCGGAACCACAAATATTGATTTATAAAAGGCGGACGATTTCGTCCGCTTAGAGTAATGAGTTAAAAATCGTAAAAGTTCTTGATAAAACTCCATGCAACCAATATGATTCAATGTTTATAGTAGTAATGGTGTCAAAATGGCTATTCAGAACCACAAATATTGATTTCGAAAAGGCGGACGATTTCGTCCGCTTAGAGTAATGAGTTAAAAATCGTAAAAGTTCTTGATAAAACTCCATGCAACCAATATGATTCAATGTTTATAGTAGTAATGGTGTCAAAATGGCTATTCAGAACCACAAATATTGATTTCGAAAAGGCGTACGATTTCGTCCGCTTAGAGTAATGAGTTAAAAATCGTAAAAGTTCTTGATAACACTCCATGCAACCAATATTATTCAATGTTTGTAGTACTAATGGTGTTAAAATGGCTATTCGGAACCACAAATATTGATTTATAAAAGGCGGACGATTTCGTCCGCTTAGAGTAATGAGTTAAAAATCGTAAAAGTTCTTGATAAAACTCCAAGCAACCAATATGATTCAATGTTTATAGTAGTAATGGTGTCAAAATGGCTATTCGAAACCACAAATATTGATTTCGAAAAGGCGGACGATTTCGTCCGCTTAGAGTAATTAGTTAAAAATCGTAAAAGTTCTTGATAAAACTCCATGCAACCAATATGATTCAATGTTTATAGTAGTAATGGTGTCAAAATGGCTATTCGGAACCACAAATATTGATTTTGAAAAGGCGGACGATTTCGTCCGCTTAGAGTAATGAGTTAAAAATGGTAAAAGTTTTTGATAAAACTCCATGCAACTAATGCAACTAATATGATTCAATGTTTGTAGTAGTAATGGTGTGAAAATGGCTATTCGGAACCACAAATATTGATTTATAAAAGGCGGACGATTTCGTCCGCTTAGAGTAATGAGTTAAAAATCGTAAAAGTTCTTGATAAAACTCCACGCAACCAGTATGATTCAATGTTTATAGTAGTAATGGTGTCAAAATGGTTATTCGAAACCACAAATATTGATTTCGAAAAGGCGGACGATTTCGTCCGCTTAGAGTAATTATTTAAAAATCGTAAAAGTTCTTGATAAAACTCCATGCAACCAATATGATTCAATGTTTATAGTAGTATTGGTGTCAAAATGGCTATTCGGAACCACAAATATTGATTTCGAAAAGGCGGACGATTTCGTCCGCTTAGAGTAATGAGTTAAAAATCGTAAAAGTTTTTGATAAAATTCCATGCAACTAATATGATTCAATGTTTGTAGTAGGAATGGTGTGAAAATGGCTATTCGGAACCACAAATATTGATTTATAAAAGGCGGACGATTTCGTCCGCTTAGAGTAATGAGTTAAAAATCGTAAAAGTTCTTGATAAAACTCTATGCAACCAATATGATTCAATGTTTATAGTAGTAATGGTGTCAAAATGGCTATTCAGAACCACAAATATTGATTTCGAAAAGTCGGACGATTTCGTCCGCTTAGAGTAATGAGTTAAAAATCGTAAAAGTTCTTGATAAAACTCCATGCAACCAATATGATTCAATGTTTATAGTAGTAATGGTGTCAAAATGGCTATTCAGAACCACAAATATTGATTTCGAAAAGGCGGACGATTTCGTCCGCTTAGAGTAATGAGTTAAAAATCGTAAAAGTTCTTGATAACACTCCATGCAACCAATATGATTCAATGTTTGTAGTACTAATGGTGTCAAAATGGCTATTCGGAACCACAAATATTGATTTATAAAAGGCGGACGATTTCGTCCGCTTAGAGTAATGAGTTAAAAATCGTAAAAGTTCTTGATAAAACTCCAAGCAACCAATATGATTCAATGTTTATAGTAGTAATGGTGTCAAAATGGCTATTCGAAACCACAAATATTGATTTCGAAAAGGCGGACGATTTTGTCCGCTTAGAGTAATTAGTTAAAAATCGTAAAAGTTCTTGATAAAACTCCATGCAACCAATATGATTCAATGTTTATAGTAGTAATGGTGTCAAAATGTCTATTCGGAACCACAAATATTGATTTTGAAAAGGCGGACGATTTCGTCCGCTTAGAGTAATGAGTTAAAAATGGTAAAAGTTTTTGATAAAACTCCATGCAACTAATATGATTCAATGTTTGTAGTAGTAATGGTGTGAAAATGGCTATTCGGAACCACAAATATTGATTTATAAAAGGCGGACGATTTCGTCCGCTTAGAGTAATGAGTTAAAAATCGTAAAAGTTCTTGATAAAACTCCATGCAACCAATATGATTCAATGTTTATAGTAGTAATGGTGTCAAAATGGCTATTCGAAACCACAAATATTGATTTCGAAAAGGCGGACGATTTCGTCCGCTTAGAGTAATTAGTTAAAAATCGTAAAAGTTCTTGATAAAACTCCATGCAACCAATATGATTCAATGTTTATAGTAGTAATGGTGTCAAAATGGCTATTCGGAACCACAAATATTGATTTCGAAAAGGCGGACGATTTCGTCCGCTTAGAGTAATGAGCTAAAAATCGTAAAAGTTTTTGATAAAATTCAATGCAACTAATATGATTCAATGTTTGTAGTAGTAATGGTGTGAAAATGGCTATTCGGAACCACAAATATTGATTTATAAAAGGCGGACGATTTCGTCCGCTTAGAGTAATGAGTTAAAAATCGTAAAAGTTCTTGATAAAACTCCATGCAACCAATATGATTCAATGTTTATAGTAGTAATGGTGTCAAAATGGCTATTCAGAACCACAAATATTGATTTCGAAAAGGCGGACGATTTCTTCCGCTTAGAGTAATGAGTTAAAAATCGTAAAAGTTCTTGATAAAACTCCATGCAACCAATATGATTCAATCTTTATAGTAGTAATGGTGTCAAAATGGCTATTCAGAACCACAAATATTGATTTCGAAAAGGCGGACGATTTCGTCCGCTTAGAGTAATGAGTTAAAAATCGTAAAAGTTCTTGATAACACTCCATGCAACCAATATGATTCAATGTTTGTAGTACTAATGGTGTCAAAATGGCTATTCGGAACCTCAAATATTGATTTATAAAAGGCGGACGATTTCGTCCGCTTAGAGTAATGAGTTAAAAATCGTAAAAGTTCTTGATAAAACTCCAAGCAACCAATATGATTCAATGTTTATAGTACTAATGGTGTCAAAATGGCTATTCGAAACCACAAATATTGATTTCGAAAAGGCGGACGATTTTGTCCGCTTAGAGTAATTAGTTAAAAATCGTAAAAGTTCTTGATAAAACTCCATGCAACCAATATGATTCAATGTTTATAGTAGTAATGGTGTCAAAATGTCTATTCGGAACCACAAATATTGATTTTGAAAAGGCGGACGATTTCGTCCGCTTAGAGTAATGAGTTAAAAATGGTAAAAGTTTTTGATAAAACTCCATGCAACTAATATGATTCAATGTTTGTAGTAGTAATGGTGTGAAAATGGCTATTCGGAACCACAAATATTGATTTATAAAAGGCGGACGATTTCGTCCGCTTAGAGTAATGAGTTAAAAATCGTAAAAGTTCTTGATAAAACTCCATGCAACCAATATGATTCAATGTTTATAGTAGTAATGGTGTCAAAATGGCTATTCGAAACCACAAATATTGATTTCGAAAAGGCGGACGATTTCGTCCGCTTAGAGTAATTAGTTAAAAATCGTAAAAGTTCTTGATAAAACTCCATGCAACCAATATGATTCAATGTTTATAGTAGTAATGGTGTCAAAATGGCTATTCGGAACCACAAATATTGATTTCGAAAAGGCGGACGATTTCGTCCGCTTAGAGTAATGAGCTAAAAATCGTAAAAGTTTTTGATAAAATTCAATGCAACTAATATGATTCAATGTTTGTAGTAGTAATGGTGTGAAAATGGCTATTCGGAACCACAAATATTGATTTATAAAAGGCGGACGATTTCGTCCGCTTAGAGTAATGAGTTAAAAATCGTAAAAGTTCTTGATAAAACTCCATGCAACCAATATGATTCAATGTTTATAGTAGTAATGGTGTAAAAATGGCTATTCAGAACCACAAATATTGATTTCGAAAAGGCGGACGATTTCTTCCGCTTAGAGTAATGAGTTAAAAATCGTAAAAGTTCTTGATAAAACTCCATGCAACCAATATGATTCAATCTTTATAGTAGTAATGGTGTCAAAATGGCTATTCAGAACCACAAATATTGATTTCGAAAAGGCGGACGATTTCGTCCGCTTAGAGTAATGAGTTAAAAATCGTAAAAGTTCTTGATAACACTCCATGCAACCAATATGATTCAATGTTTGTAGTACTAATGGTGTCAAAATGGCTATTCGGAACCACAAATATTGATTTATAAAAGGCGGACGATTTCGTCCGCTTAGAGTAATGAGTTAAAAATCGTAAAAGTTCTTGATAAAACTCCAAGCAACCAATATGATTCAATGTTTATAGTAGTAATGGTGTCAAAATGGCTATTCGAAACCACAAATATTGATTTCGAAAAGGCGGACGATTTCGTCCGCTTAGAGTAATTAGTTAAAAATCGTAAAAGTTCTTGATAAAACTCCATGCAACCAATATGATTCAATGTTTATAGTAGTAATGGTGTCAAAATGTCTATTCGGAACCACAAATATTGATTTTGAAAAGGCGGACGATTTCGTCCGCTTAGAGTAATGAGCTAAAAATGGTAAAATATTTTGATAAAACTCCATGCAACTAATATGATTCAATGTTTGTAGTAGTAATGGTGTGAAAATGGCTATTCGGAACCACAAATATTGATTTATAAAAGGCGGACGATTTCGTCCGCTTAGAGTAATGAGTTAAAAATCGTAAAAGTTCTTGATAAAACTCCATGCAACCAATATGATTCAATGTTTATAGTAGTAATGGTGTCAAAATGGCTATTCGAAACCACAAATATTGATTTCGAAAAGGCGGACGATTTCGTCCGCTTAGAGTAATTAGTTAAAAACCGTAAAAGTTCTTGATAAAACTCCATGCAACCAATATGATTCAATGTTTATAGTAGTAATGGTGTCAAAATGGCTATTCGGAATCACAAATATTGATTTCGAAAAGGCGGACGATTTCGTCCGCTTAGAGTAATGAGCTAAAAATCGTAAAAGGTTTTGATATAATTCCATGCAACTAATATGATTCAATGTTTGTAGTAGTAATGGTATGAAAATGGCTATTCGGAACCACAAATATTGATTTATAAAAGGCGGACGATTTCGTCCGCTTAGAGTAATGAGTTAAAAATCGTAAAAGTTCTTTATAAAACTCCATGCAACCAATATGATTCAATGTTTATAGTAGTAATGGTGTCAAAATGGCTATTCAGAACCACAAATATTGATTTCGAAAAGGCGGACGAATTCTTCCGCTTAGAGTAATGAGTTAAAAATCGTAAAAGTTCTTGATAAAACTCCATGCAACCAATATGATTCAATCTTTATAGTAGTAATGGTGTCAAAATGGCTATTCAGAACCACAAATATTGATTTCGAAAAGGCGGACGATTTCGTCCGCTTAGAGTAATGAGTTAAAAATCGTAAAAGTTCTTGATAACACTCCATGCAACCAATATGATTCAATGTTTGTAGTACTAATGGTGTCAAAATGGCTATTCGGAACCACAAATATTGATTTATAAAAGGCGGACGATTTCGTCCGCTTAGAGTAATGAGTTAAAAATCGTAAAAGTTCTTGATAAAACTCCAAGCAACCAATATGATTCAATGTTTATAGTAGTAATGGTGTCAAAATGGCTATTCGAAACCACAAATATTGATTTCGAAAAGGCGGACGATTTCGTCCGCTTAGAGTAATTAGTTAAAAATCGTAAAAGTTCTTGATAAAACTCCATGCAACCAATATGATTCAATGTTTATAGTAGTAATGGTGTCAAAATGTCTATTCGGAACCACAAATATTGATTTTGAAAAGGCGGACGATTTCGTCCGCTTAGAGTAATGAGCTAAAAATGGTAAAATATTTTGATAAAACTCCATGCAACTAATATGATTCAATGTTTGTAGTAGTAATGGTGTGAAAATGGCTATTCGGAACCACAAATATTGATTTATAAAAGGCGGACGATTTCGTCCGCTTAGAGTAATGAGTTAAAAATCGTAAAAGTTCTTGATAAAACTCCATGCAACCAATATGATTCAATGTTTATAGTAGTAATGGTGTCAAAATGGCTATTCGAAACCACAAATATTGATTTCGAAAAGGCGGACGATTTCGTCCGCTTAGAGTAATTAGTTAAAAACCGTAAAAGTTCTTGATAAAACTCCATGCAACCAATATGATTCAATGTTTATAGTAGTAATGGTGTCAAAATGGCTATTCGGAATCACAAATATTGATTTCGAAAAGGCGGACGATTTCGTCCGCTTAGAGTAATGAGCTAAAAATCGTAAAAGGTTTTGATAAAATTCCATGCAACTAATATGATTCAATGTTTGTAGTAGTAATGGTATGAAAATGGCTATTCGGAACCACAAATATTGATTTATAAAAGGCGGACGATTTCGTCCGCTTAGAGTAATGAGTTAAAAATCGTAAAAGTTCTTTATAAAACTCCATTCAACCAATATGATTCAATGTTTATAGTAGTAATGGTGTCAAAATGGCTATTCAGAACCACAAATATTGATTTCGAAAAGGCGGACGAATTCTTCCGCTTAGAGTAATGAGTTAAAAATCGTAAAAGTTCTTGATAAAACTCCATGCAACCAATATGATTCAATGTTTATAGTAGTAATGGTGTCAAAATGGCTATTCAGAACCACAAATATTGATTTCGAAAAGGCGGACGATTTCGTCCGCTTAGAGTAATGAGTTAAAAATCGTAAATGTTCTTGATAACACTCCATGCAACCAATATGATTCAATGTTTGTAGTACTAATGGTGTCAAAATGGCTATTCGGAACCACAAATATTGATTTATAAAAGGCGGACGATTTCGTCCGCTTAGAGTAATGAGTTAAAAATCGTAAAAGTTCTTGATAAAACTCCAAGCAACCAATATGATTCAATGTTTATAGTAGTAATGGTGTCAAAATGGCTATTCGAAACCACAAATATTGATTTCGAAAAGGCGGACGATTTCGTCCGCTTAGAGTAATTAGTTAAAAATCGTAAAAGTTCTTGATAAAACTCCATGCAACCAATATGATTCAATGTTTATAGTAGTAATGGTGTCAAAATGTCTATTCGGAACCACAAATATTGATTTTGAAAAGGCGGACGATTTCGTCCGCTTAGAGTAATGAGTTAAAAATCGTAAAAGTTTTTGATAAAACTGCATGCAACTAATATGATTCAATGTTTGTAGTAGTAATGGTGTGAAAATGGCTATTCGGAACCACAAATATTGATTTATAAAAGGCGGACGATTTCGTCCGCTTAGAGTAATGAGTTAAAAATCGTAAATGTTCTTGATAACACTCCATGCAACCAATATGATTCAATGTTTGTAGTACTAATGGTGTCAAAATGGCTATTCGGAACCACAAATATTGATTTATAAAAGGCGGACGATTTCGTCCGCTTAGAGTAATGAGTTAAAAATCGTAAAAGTTCTTGATAAAACTCCAAGCAACCAATATAATTCAATGTTTATAGTAGTAATGGTGTCAAAATGGCTATTCGAAACCACAAATATTGATTTCGAAAAGGCGGACGATTTCGTCCGCTTAGAGTAATTAGTTAAAAATCGTAAAAGTTCTTGATAAAACTCCATGCAACCAATATGATTCAATGTTTATAGTAGTAATGGTGTCAAAATGTCTATTCGGAACCACAAATATTGATTTTGAAAAGGCGGACGATTTCGTCCGCTTAGAGTAATGAGTTAAAAATCGTAAAAGTTTTTGATAAAACTCCATGCAACTAATATGATTCAATGTTTGTAGTAGTAATGGTGTGAAAATGGCTATTCGGAACCACAAATATTGATTTATAAAAGGCGGACGATTTCGTCCGCTTAGAGTAATGAGTTAAAAATCGTAAAAGATCTTGATAAAACTCCATGCAACCAATATGATTCAATAAATATAGTAGTAATGGTGTTAAAATGGCTATTCGGAACCACAAATATTGATTTATAAAAGGAGGACGATTTCGTCCGATTAGAGTAATGAGTTAAAAATCGTAAAAGTTCTTAATAAAACTCCATGCAACCAATATGATTCAATGTTTATAGTAGTAATGGTGTCAAAATGGCTATTCGGAACCACAAATATTTATTTCGAAAAGGCGGACGATTTCGTCCGCTTAGAGTAATGATTTAAAAATCGTAAAAGTTCTTGATAAAACTCCATGCAACCAATATGATTCAATGTTTATAGTAGTAATGGTGTCAAAATGGCTATTCAGAACCACAAATATTGATTTCGAAAAGGCGGACGATTTCGTCCGCTTAGAGTAATGAGTTAAAAATCGTAAAAGTTCTTGATAACACTCCATGCAACCAATATGAATGTTTGTAGTAGTAATGGTGTCAAAATGGCTATTCGGAACCACAAATATTGATTTATAAAAGGCGGACGATTTCGTCCGCTTAGAGTAATGAGTTAAAAATCGTAAAAGTTCTTGATAAAACTCCAAGCAACCAATATGATTCAATGTTTATAGTAGTAATGGTGTCAAAATGGCTATTCGAAACCACAAATATTGATTTCGAAAAGGCGGACGATTTCGTCCGCTTAGAGTAATGAGTTAAAAATCGTAAAAGATCTTGATAAAACTCCATGCAACCAATATGATTCAATAAATATAGTAGTAATGGTGTTAAAATGGCTATTCGGAACCACAAATATTGATTTATAAAAGGAGGACGATTTCGTCCGATTAGAGTAATTAGTTAAAAATCGTAAAAGTTCTTAATAAAACTCCCTGCAACCAATATGATGCAATGTTTATAGTAGTAATGGTGTCAAAATGGCTATTCGGAACCAAAAATATTGATTTCGAAAAGGCGGACGATTTCGTCCGCTTAGAGTAATGAGTTAAAAATCGTAAAAGTTCTTGATAAAACTCCAAGCAACCAATATGATTCAATGTTTATAGTAGTAATGGTGTCAAAATGGCTATTCGAAACCACAAATATTGATTTCGAAAAGGCGGACGATTTCGTCCGCTTAGAGTAATGAGTTAAAAATCGTAAAAGATCTTGATAAAACTCCATGCAACCAATATGATTCAATAAATATAGTAGTAATGGTGTTAAAATGGCTATTCGGAACCACAAATATTGATTTATAAAAGGAGGACGATTTCGTCCGATTAGAGTAATGAGTTAAAAATCGTAAAAGTTCTTAATAAAACTCCATGCAACCAATATGATTCAATGTTTGTAGTACTAATGGTGTCAAAATGGCTATTCGGAACCACAAATATTGATTTATAAAAGGCGGACGATTTCGTCCGCTTAGAGTAATGAGTTAAAAATCGTAAAAGTTCTTGATAAAACTCCATGCAACCAATATGATTCAATGTTTATAGTAGTAATGGTGTCAAAATGGCTATTCAGAACCACAAATATTGATTTCGAAAAGGCGGACGATTTCGTCCGCTTAAAGTAATGAGTTAAAAATCGTAAAAGTTCTTGATAACACTCCATGCAACCAATATGAATGTTTGTAGTAGTAATGGTGTCAAAATGGCTATTCGGAACCACAAATATTGATTTATAAAAGGCGGACGATTTCGTCCGCTTAGAGTAATGAGTTAAAAATCGTAAAAGTTCTTGATAAAACTCCAAGCAACCAATATGATTCAATGTTTATAGTAGTAATGGTGTCAAAATGGCTATTCGAAACCACAAATATTGATTTCGAAAAGGCGGACGATTTCGTCCGCTTAGATTCATGAGTTAAAAATCGTAAAAGTTCTTGATAAAACTCCAAGCAACCAATATGATTCAATGTTTATAGTAGTAATGGTGTCAAAATGGCTATTCTAAACCACAAATATTGATTTCGAAAAGGCGGACGATTTCGTCCGCTTAGAGTAATGAGTTAAAAATCGTAAAAGATCTTGATAAAACTCCATGCAACCAATATGATTCAATAAATATAGTAGTAATGGTGTTAAAATGGCTATTCGGAACCACAAATATTGATTTATAAAAGGAGGACGATTTCGTCCGATTAGAGTAATGAGTTAAAAATCGTAAAAGTTCTTAATAAAACTCCATGCAACCAATATGATTCAATGTTTGTAGTACTAATGGTGTCAAAATGGCTATTCGGAACCACAAATATTGATTTATAAAAGGCGGACGATTTCGTCCGCTTAGAGTAATGAGTTAAAAATCGTAAAAGTTCTTGATAAAACTCCATGCAACCAATATGATTCAATGTTTATAGTAGTAATGGTGTCAAAATGGCTATTCAGAACCACAAATATTGATTTCGAAAAGGCGGACGATTTCGTCCGCTTAAAGTAATGAGTTAAAAATCGTAAAAGTTCTTGATAACACTCCATGCAACCAATATGAATGTTTGTAGTAGTAATGGTGTCAAAATGGCTATTCGGAACCACAAATATTGATTTATAAAAGGCGGACGATTTCGTCCGCTTAGAGTAATGAGTTAAAAATCGTAAAAGTTCTTGATAAAACTCCAAGCAACCAATGTGATTCAATGTTTATAGTAGTAATGGTGTCAAAATGGCTATTCGAAACCACAAATATTGATTTCGAAAAGGCGGACGATTTCGTCCGCTTAGATTCATGAGTTAAAAATCGTAAAAGTTCTTGATAAAACTCCAAGCAACCAATATGATTCAATGTTTATAGTAGTAATGGTGTCAAAATGGCTATTCGAAACCACAAATATTGATTTCGAAAAGGCGGACGATTTCGTCCGCTTAGAGTAATGAGTTAAAAATCGTAAAAGATCTTTATAAAACTCCATGCAACCAATATGATTCAATAAATATAGTAGTAATGGTGTTAAAATGGCTATTCGGAACCACAAATATTGATTTATAAAAGGAGGACGATTTCGTCCGATTAGAGTAATGAGTTAAAAATCGTAAAAGTTCTTAATAAAACTCCATGCAACCAATATGATTCAATGTTTATAGTAGTAATGGTGTCAAAATGGCTATTCGGAACCACAAATATTGATTTCGAAAAGGCGGACGATTTCGTCCGCTTAGAGTAATGAGTTAAAAATTGTAAAAGTTCTTGATAAAACTCCAAGCAACCAATATGATTCAATGTTTATAGTAGTAATGGTGTCAAAATGGCTATTCGAAACCACAAATATTGATTTCGAAAAGGCGGACGATTTCGTCCGCTTAGAGTAATGAGTTAAAAATCGTAAAAGATCTTGATAAAACTCCATGCAACCAATATGATTCAATAAATATAGTAGTAATGGTGTTAAAATGGCTATTCGGAACCACAAATATTGATTTATAAAAGGAGGACGATTTCGTCCGATTAGAGTAATGAGTTAAAAATCGTAAAAGTTCTTAATAAAACTCCATGCAACCAATATGATTCAATGTTTATAGTAGTAATGGTGTCAAAATGGCTATTCGGAACCACAAATATTGATTTCGAAAAGGCGGACGATTTCGTCCGCTTAGAGTAATGAGTTAAAAATCGTAAAAGTTTTTGATAAAACTCCATGCAACCAATATGATTCAATGTTTATAGTAGTAATGGTGTCAAAATGGCTATTCAGAACCACAAATATTGATTTCGAAAAGGCGGACGATTTCGTCCGCTTAGAGTAATGAGTTACAAATCGTAAAAGTTCTTGATAACACTCCATGCAACCAATATGAATGTTTGTAGTAGTAATGGTGTCAAAATGGCTATTCGGAACCACAAATATTGATTTATAAAAGGCGGACGATTTCGTCCGCTTAGAGTAATGAGTTAAAAATCGTAAAAGTTCTTGATAAAACTCCAAGCAACCAATATGATTCAATGTTTATAGTAGTAATGGTGTCAAAATGGCTATTCGAAACCACAAATATTGATTTCGAAAAGGCGGACGATTTCGTCCGCTTAGAGTAATGAGTTAAAAATCGTAAAAGTTCTTGATAAACTCCATGCAACCAATATGATTCAATGTTTATAGTAGTAATGGTGTCAAAATGGCTATTCGGAACCACAAATATTGATTTCGAAAAGGCGGACGATTTCGTCCGCTTAGAGTAATGAGTTAAAAATCGTAAAAGTTCTTGATAAAACTCCATGCAACCAATATGATTCAATGTTTATAGTAGTAATGGTGTCAAAATGGCTATTCGGAACCACAAATATTGATTTATAAAAGGCGGACGATTTCGACCGCTTAGAGTAATGAGTTAAAAATCGTAAAAGTTCTTGATAAAACTCCAAGCAACCAATATGATTCAATGTTTATAGTAGTAATGGTGTCAAAATGGCTATTCGAAACCACAAATATTGATTTCGAAAAGGCGGACGATTTCGTCCGCTTAGAGTAATTAGTTAAAAATCGTAAAAGTTCTTGATAAAACTCCATGCAACCAATATGATTCAATGTTTATATTAGTAATGGTGTCAAAATGTCTATTCGGAACCACAAATATTGATTTTGAAAAGGCGGACGATTTCGTCCGCTTAGATTAATGAGTTAAAAATCGTAAAAGTTTTTGATAAAACTCCATGCAACTAATATGATTCAATGTTTGTAGTAGTAATGGTGTGAAAATGGCTATTCGGAACCACAAATATTGATTTATAAAAGGCGGACGATTTCGTCCGCTTAGAGTAATGAGTTAAAAATCGTAAAAGTTCTTGATAAAACTCCATGCAACCAATATGATTCAATGTTTATAGTAGTAATGGTGTCAAAATGCCTTTTCAGAACCACAAATATTTATTTCGAAAAGGCGGACGATTTCGTCCGCTTAGAGTAATGAGTTAAAAATCGTAAAAGATCTTGATAAAACTCCATGCAACCAATATGATTCAATAAATATAGTAGTAATGGTGTTAAAATGGCTATTCGGAACCACAAATATTGATTTATAAAAGGAGGACGATTTCGTCCGCTTAGAGTAATGAGTTAAAAATCGTAAAAGTTCTTAATAAAACTCCATGCAACCAATATGATTCAATGTTTATAGTAGTAATGGTGTCAAAATGGCTATTCGGAACCACAAATATTGATTTCGAAAAGGCGGACGATTTCGTCCGCTTAGAGTAATGAGTTAAAAATCGTAAAAGTTCTTAATAAAACTCCATGCAACCAATATGATTCAATGTTTATAGTAGTAATGGTGTCAAAATGGCTATTCAGAACCACAAATATTGATTTCGAAAAGGCGGACGATTTCGTCCGCTTAGAGTAATGAGTTAAAAATCGTAAAAGTTCTTGATAACACTCCATGCAACCAATATGAATGTTTGTAGTAGTAATGGTGTCAAAATGGCTATTCGGAACCACAAATATTGATTTATAAAAGGCGGACGATTTCGTCCGCTTAGAGTAATGAGTTAAAAATCGTAAAACTTCTTGATAAAACTCCAAGCAACCAATATGATTCAATGTTTATTGTAGTAATGGTGTCAAAATGGCTATTCGAAACCACAAATATTGATTTCAAAAAGGCGGACGATTTCGTCCGCTTAGAGTAATTAGGTAAAAATCGTAAAAGTTCTTGATAAAACTCCATCCAACCAATATGATTCAATGTTTATAGTAGTAATGGTGTCAAAATGGCTATTCGGAACCACAAATATTGATTTATAAAAGGCGGACGATTTCGACCGCTTAGAGTAATGAGTTAAAAATCGTAAAAGTTCTTGATAAAACTCCAAGCAACCAATATGATTCAATGTTTATAGTAGTAATGGTGTCAAAATGGCTATTCGAAACCACAAATATTGATTTCGAAAAGGCGGACGATTTCGTCCGCTTAGAGTAATTAGTTAAAAATCGTAAAAGTTCTTGATAAAACTCCATGCAACCAATATGATTCAATGTTTATATTAGTTATGGTGTCAAAATGTCTATTCGGAACCACAAATATTGATTTTGAAAAGGCGGACGATTTCGTCCGCTTAGATTAATGAGTTAAAAATCGTAAAAGTTTTTGATAAAACTCCATGCAACTAATATGATTCAATGTTTGTAGTAGTAATGGTGTGAAAATGGCTATTCGGAACCACAAATATTGATTTATAAAAGGCGGACGATTTCGTCCGCTTAGAGTAATGAGTTAAAAATCGTAAAAGTTCTTGATAAAACTCCATGCAACCAATATGATTCAATGTTTATAGTAGTAATGGTGTCAAAATGCCTTTTCAGAACCACAAATATTTATTTCGAAAAGGCGGACGATTTCGTCCGCTTAGAGTAATGAGTTAAAAATCGTAAAAGATCTTGATAAAACTCCATGCAACCAATATGATTCAATAAATATAGTAGTAATGGTGTTAAAATGGCTATTCGGAACCACAAATATTGATTTATAAAAGGAGGACGATTTCGTCCGCTTAGAGTAATGAGTTAAAAATCGTAAAAGTTCTTAATAAAACTCCATGCAACCAATATGATTCAATGTTTATAGTAGTAATGGTGTCAAAATGGCTATTCGGAACCACAAATATTGATTTCGAAAAGGCGGACGATTTCGTCCGCTTAGAGTAATGAGTTAAAAATCGTAAAAGTTCTTGATAAAACTCCATGCAACCAATATGATTCAATGTTTATAGTAGTAATGGTGTCAAAATGGCTATTCAGAACCACAAATATTGATTTCGAAAAGGCGGACGATTTCGTCCGCTTAGAGTAATGAGTTAAAAATCGTAAAAGTTCTTGATAACACTCCATGCAACCAATATGAATGTTTGTAGTAGTAATGGTGTCAAAATGGCTATTCGGAACCACAAATATTGATTTATAAAAGGCGGACGATTTCGTCCGCTTAGAGTAATGAGTTAAAAATCGTAAAACTTCTTGATAAAACTCCAAGCAACCAATATGATTCAATGTTTATTGTAGTAATGGTGTCAAAATGGCTATTCGAAACCACAAATATTGATTTCAAAAAGGCGGACGATTTCGTCCGCTTAGAGTAATTAGGTAAAAATCGTAAAAGTTCTTGATAAAACTCCATCCAACCAATATGATTCAATGTTTATAGTAGTAATGGTGTCAAAATGGCTATTCGGAACCACAAATATTGATTTTGAAAAGGCGGACGATTTCGTCCGCTTAGAGTAATGAGTTAAAAATCGTAAAAGTTCTTAATAAAACTCCATGCAACCAATATGATTCAATGTTTGTAGTACTAATGGTGTCAAAATGGCTATTCGGAACCACAAATATTGATTTATAAAAGGCGGACGATTTCGTCCGCTTAGAGTAATGAGTTAAAAATCGTAAAAGTTCTTGATAAAACTCCATGCAACCAATATGATTCAATGTTTATAGTAGTAATGGTGTCAAAATGGCTATTCAGAACCACAAATATTGATTTCGAAAAGGCGGACGATTTCGTCCGCTTAAAGTAATGAGTTAAAAATTGTAAAAGTTCTTGATAACACTCCATGCAACCAATATGAATGTTTGTAGTAGTAATGGTGTCAAAATGGCTATTCGGAACCACAAATATTGATTTATAAAAGGCGGACGATTTCGTCCGCTTAGAGTAATGAGTTAAAAATCGTAAAAGTTCTTGATAAAACTCCAAGCAACCAATATGATTCAATGTTTATAGTAGTAATGGTGTCAAAATGGCTATTCGAAACCACAAATATTGATTTCGAAAAGGCGGACGATTTCGTCCGCTTAGATTCATGAGTTAAAAATCGTAAAAGTTCTTGATAAAACTCCAAGCAACCAATATGATTCAATGTTTATAGTAGTAATGGTGTCAAAATGGCTATTCTAAACCACAAATATTGATTTCGAAAAGGCGGACGATTTCGTCCGCTTAGAGTAATGAGTTAAAAATCGTAAAAGATCTTGATAAAACTCCATGCAACCAATATGATTCAATAAATATAGTAGTAATGGTGTTAAAATGGCTATTCGGAACCACAAATATTGATTTATAAAAGGAGGACGATTTCGTCCGATTAGAGTAATGAGTTAAAAATCGTAAAAGTTCTTAATAAAACTCCATGCAACCAATATGATTCAATGTTTGTAGTACTAATGGTGTCAAAATGGCTATTCGGAACCACAAATATTGATTTATAAAAGGCGGACGATTTCGTCCGCTTAGAGTAATGAGTTAAAAATCGTAAAAGTTCTTGATAAAACTCCATGCAACCAATATGATTCAATGTTTATAGTAGTAATGGTGTCAAAATGGCTATTCAGAACCACAAATATTGATTTCGAAAAGGCGGACGATTTCGTCCGCTTAAAGTAATGAGTTAAAAATCGTAAAAGTTCTTGATAACACTCCATGCAACCAATATGAATGTTTGTAGTAGTAATGGTGTCAAAATGGCTATTCGGAACCACAAATATTGATTTATAAAAGGCGGACGATTTCGTCCGCTTAGAGTAATGAGTTAAAAATCGTAAAAGTTCTTGATAAAACTCCAAGCAACCAATGTGATTCAATGTTTATAGTAGTAATGGTGTCAAAATGGCTATTCGAAACCACAAATATTGATTTCGAAAAGGCGGACGATTTCGTCCGCTTAGATTCATGAGTTAAAAATCGTAAAAGTTCTTGATAAAACTCCAAGCAACCAATATGATTCAATGTTTATAGTAGTAATGGTGTCAAAATGGCTATTCGAAACCACAAATATTGATTTCGAAAAGGCGGACGATTTCGTCCGCTTAGAGTAATGAGTTAAAAATCGTAAAAGATCTTGATAAAACTCCATGCAACCAATATGATTCAATAAATATAGTAGTAATGGTGTTAAAATGGCTATTCGGAACCACAAATATTGATTTATAAAAGGAGGACGATTTCGTCCGATTAGAGTAATGAGTTAAAAATCGTAAAAGTTCTTAATAAAACTCCATGCAACCAATATGATTCAATGTTTATAGTAGTAATGGTGTCAAAATGGCTATTCGGAACCACAAATATTGATTTCGAAAAGGCGGACGATTTCGTCCGCTTAGAGTAATGAGTTAAAAATCGTAAAAGTTCTTGATAAAACTCCAAGCAACCAATATGATTCAATGTTTATAGTAGTAATGGTGTCAAAATGGCTATTCGAAACCACAAATATTGATTTCGAAAAGGCGGACGATTTCGTCCGCTTAGAGTAATGAGTTAAAAATCGTAAAAGATCTTGATAAAACTCCATGCAACCAATATGATTCAATAAATATAGTAGTAATGGTGTTAAAATGGCTATTCGGAACCACAAATATTGATTTATAAAAGGAGGACGATTTCGTCCGATTAGAGTAATGAGTTAAAAATCGTAAAAGTTCTTAATAAAACTCCATGCAACCAATATGATTCAATGTTTATAGTAGTAATGGTGTCAAAATGGCTATTCGGAACCACAAATATTGATTTCGAAAAGGCGGACGATTTCGTCCGCTTAGAGTAATGAGTTAAAAATCGTAAAAGTTTTTGATAAAACTCCATGCAACCAATATGATTCAATGTTTATAGTAGTAATGGTGTCAAAATGGCTATTCAGAACCACAAATATTGATTTCGAAAAGGCGGACGATTTCGTCCGCTTAGAGTAATGAGTTACAAATCGTAAAAGTTCTTGATAACACTCCATGCAACCAATATGAATGTTTGTAGTAGTAATGGTGTCAAAATGGCTATTCGGAACCACAAATATTGATTTATAAAAGGCGGACGATTTCGTCCGCTTAGAGTAATGAGTTAAAAATCGTAAAAGTTCTTGATAAAACTCCAAGCAACCAATATGATTCAATGTTTATAGTAGTAATGGTGTCAAAATGGCTATTCGAAACCACAAATATTGATTTCGAAAAGGCGGACGATTTCGTCCGCTTAGAGTAATGAGTTAAAAATCGTAAAAGTTCTTGATAAACTCCATGCAACCAATATGATTCAATGTTTATAGTAGTAATGGTGTCAAAATGGCTATTCGGAACCACAAATATTGATTTCGAAAAGGCGGACGATTTCGTCCGCTTAGAGTAATGAGTTAAAAATCGTAAAAGTTCTTGATAAAACTCCATGCAACCAATATGATTCAATGTTTATAGTAGTAATGGTGTCAAAATGGCTATTCGGAACCACAAATATTGATTTATAAAAGGCGGACGATTTCGACCGCTTAGAGTAATGAGTTAAAAATCGTAAAAGTTCTTGATAAAACTCCAAGCAACCAATATGATTCAATGTTTATAGTAGTAATGGTGTCAAAATGGCTATTCGAAACCACAAATATTGATTTCGAAAAGGCGGACGATTTCGTCCGCTTAGAGTAATTAGTTAAAAATCGTAAAAGTTCTTGATAAAACTCCATGCAACCAATATGATTCAATGTTTATATTAGTAATGGTGTCAAAATGTCTATTCGGAACCACAAATATTGATTTTGAAAAGGCGGACGATTTCGTCCGCTTAGATTAATGAGTTAAAAATCGTAAAAGTTTTTGATAAAACTCCATGCAACTAATATGATTCAATGTTTGTAGTAGTAATGGTGTGAAAATGGCTATTCGGAACCACAAATATTGATTTATAAAAGGCGGACGATTTCGTCCGCTTAGAGTAATGAGTTAAAAATCGTAAAAGTTCTTGATAAAACTCCATGCAACCAATATGATTCAATGTTTATAGTAGTAATGGTGTCAAAATGCCTTTTCAAAACCACAAATATTTATTTCGAAAAGGCGGACGATTTCGTCCGCTTAGAGTAATGAGTTAAAAATCGTAAAAGATCTTGATAAAACTCCATGCAACCAATATGATTCAATAAATATAGTAGTAATGGTGTTAAAATGGCTATTCGGAACCACAAATATTGATTTATAAAAGGAGGACGATTTCGTCCGCTTAGAGTAATGAGTTAAAAATCGTAAAAGTTCTTAATAAAACTCCATGCAACCAATATGATTCAATGTTTATAGTAGTAATGGTGTCAAAATGGCTATTCGGAACCACAAATATTGATTTCGAAAAGGCGGACGATTTCGTCCGCTTAGAGTAATGAGTTAAAAATCGTAAAAGTTCTTGATAAAACTCCATGCAACCAATATGATTCAATGTTTATAGTAGTAATGGTGTCAAAATGGCTATTCAGAACCACAAATATTGATTTCGAAAAGGCGGACGATTTCGTCCGCTTAGAGTAATGAGTTAAAAATCGTAAAAGTTCTTGATAACACTCCATGCAACCAATATGAATGTTTGTAGTAGTAATGGTGTCAAAATGGCTATTCGGAACCACAAATATTGATTTATAAAAGGCGGACGATTTCGTCCGCTTAGAGTAATGAGTTAAAAATCGTAAAACTTCTTGATAAAACTCCAAGCAACCAATATGATTCAATGTTTATTGTAGTAATGGTGTCAAAATGGCTATTCGAAACCACAAATATTGATTTCAAAAAGGCGGACGATTTCGTCCGCTTAGAGTAATTAGGTAAAAATCGTAAAAGTTCTTGATAAAACTCCATCCAACCAATATGATTCAATGTTTATAGTAGTAATGGTGTCAAAATGGCTATTCGGAACCACAAATATTGATTTATAAAAGGCGGACGATTTCGACCGCTTAGAGTAATGAGTTAAAAATCGTAAAAGTTCTTGATAAAACTCCAAGCAACCAATATGATTCAATGTTTATAGTAGTAATGGTGTCAAAATGGCTATTCGAAACCACAAATATTGATTTCGAAAAGGCGGACGATTTCGTCCGCTTAGAGTAATTAGTTAAAAATCGTAAAAGTTCTTGATAAAACTCCATGCAACCAATATGATTCAATGTTTATATTAGTAATGGTGTCAAAATGTCTATTCGGAACCACAAATATTGATTTTGAAAAGGCGGACGATTTCGTCCGCTTAGATTAATGAGTTAAAAATCGTAAAAGTTTTTGATAAAACTCCATGCAACTAATATGATTCAATGTTTGTAGTAGTAATGGTGTGAAAATGGCTATTCGGAACCACAAATATTGATTTATAAAAGGCGGACGATTTCGTCCGCTTAGAGTAATGAGTTAAAAATCGTAAAAGTTCTTGATAAAACTCCATGCAACCAATATGATTCAATGTTTATAGTAGTAATGGTGTCAAAATGCCTTTTCAGAACCACAAATATTTATTTCGAAAAGGCGGACGATTTCGTCCGCTTAGAGTAATGAGTTAAAAATCGTAAAAGATCTTGATAAAACTCCATGCAACCAATATGATTCAATAAATATAGTAGTAATGGTGTTAAAATGGCTATTCGGAACCACAAATATTGATTTATAAAAGGAGGACGATTTCGTCCGCTTAGAGTAATGAGTTAAAAATCGTAAAAGTTCTTAATAAAACTCCATGCAACCAATATGATTCAATGTTTATAGTAGTAATGGTGTCAAAATGGCTATTCGGAACCACAAATATTGATTTCGAAAAGGCGGACGATTTCGTCCGCTTAGAGTAATGAGTTAAAAATCGTAAAAGTTCTTGATAAAACTCCATGCAACCAATATGATTCAATGTTTATAGTAGTAATGGTGTCAAAATGGCTATTCAGAACCACAAATATTGATTTCGAAAAGGCGGACGATTTCGTCCGCTTAGAGTAATGAGTTAAAAATCGTAAAAGTTCTTGATAACACTCCATGCAACCAATATGAATGTTTGTAGTAGTAATGGTGTCAAAATGGCTATTCGGAACCACAAATATTGATTTATAAAAGGCGGACGATTTCGTCCGCTTAGAGTAATGAGTTAAAAATCGTAAAACTTCTTGATAAAACTCCAAGCAACCAATATGATTCAATGTTTATTGTAGTAATGGTGTCAAAATGGCTATTCGAAACCACAAATATTGATTTCAAAAAGGCGGACGATTTCGTCCGCTTAGAGTAATTAGGTAAAAATCGTAAAAGTTCTTGATAAAACTCCATCCAACCAATATGATTCAATGTTTATAGTAGTAATGGTGTCAAAATGGCTATTCGGAACCACAAATATTGATTTTGAAAAGGCGGACGATTTCGTCCGCTTAGAGTAATGAGTTAAAAATCGTAAAAGTTTTTGATAAAACTCCATGCAACTAATATGATTCAATGTTTGTAGTAGTAATGGTGTGAAAATGGCTATTCGGAACCACAAATATTGATTTATAAAAGGCGGACGATTTCGTCCGCTTAGAGTAATGAGTTAAAAATCGTAAAAGTTCTTGATAAAACTCCAAGCAACCAATATGATTCAATGTTTATCGTAGTAATGGTGTCAAAATGGCTATTCGAAACCACAAATATTGATTTCGAAAAGGCGGACGATTTCGTCCGCTTAGATTCATGAGTTAAAAATCGTAAAAGTTCTTGATAAACTCCATGCAACCAATATGATTCAATGTTTATAGTAGTAATGGTGTCAAAATGGCTATTCGGGACCACAAATATTGATTTCGAAAAGGCGGACGATTTCGTCCGCTTAGAGTAATGAGTTAAAAATCGTAAAAGTTCTTGATAAAACTCCATGCAACCAATATGATTCAATGTTTGTAGTAGTAATGGTGTCAAAATGGCTATTCGGAACCATAAATATTGATTTATAAAAGGCGGACGATTTCGTCCGCTTAGAGTAATGAGTTAAAAATCGTAAAAGTTCTTGATAAAACTCCAAGAAACTAATATGATTCAATGTTTATAGTAGTAATGGTGTCAAAATGGCTATTCAGAACCACAAATATTGATTTCGAAAAGGCGGATGATTTCGTCCGCTTAGAGTAATGAGTTAAAAATCGTAAAAGTTCTTGATAAAACTCCATGCAACCAATATGATTCAATGTTTATAGTAGTAATGGTGTCAAAATGGCTATTCAGAACCACAAATATTGATTTCGAAAAGGCGTACGATTTCGTCCGCTTAGAGTAATGAGTTAAAAATCGTAAAAGTTCTTGATAACACTCCATGCAACCAATATGATTCAATGTTTGTAGTACTAATGGTGTCAAAATGGCTATTCGGAACCACAAATATTGATTTATAAAAAGGCGGACGATTTCGTCCGCTTAGAGTAATGAGTTAAAAATCGTAAAAGTTCTTGATAAAACTCCAAGCAACCAATATGATTCAATGTTTATAGTAGTAATGGTGTCAAAATGGCTATTCGAAACCACAAATATTGATTTCAAAAAGGCGGACGATTTCGTCCGCTTAGAGTAATTAGTTAAAAATCGTAAAAGTTCTTGATAAAACTCCATGCAACCAATATGATTCAATGTTTATAGTAGTAATGGTGTCAAAATGGCTATTCGGAACCACAAATATTGATTTTGAAAAGGCGGACGATTTCGTCCGCTTAGAGTAATGAGTTAAAAATCGTAAAAGTTCTTGATAAAACTCCATGCAACTAATATGATTCAATGTTTATAGTAGTAATGGTGTCAAAATGGCTATTCGGAACCACAAATATTGATTTCGAAAAGGCGGACGATTTCGTCCGCTTAGAGTAATGAGTTAAAAATCGTAAAAGTTCTTGATAAAACTCCATGCAACCAATATGATTCAATATTTAAAGTAGTAATGGTGTCAAAATGGCTATTCGGAACCACAAATATTGATTTCGAAAAGGCGGACGATTTCGTCCGCTTAGAGTAATGAGTTAAAAATCGTAAAAGTTCTTGATAAAACTCCATGCAACCAATATGATTCAATGTTTATAGTAGTAATGGTGTCAAAATGGCTATTCAGAACCACAAATATTGATTTCGAAAAGGCGGACGATTTCGTCCGCTTAGAGTAATGAGTTAAAAATCGTAAAAGTTCTTGATAACACTCCATGCAACCAATATGAATGTTTGTAGTAGTAATGGTGTCAAAATGGCTATTCGGAACCACAAATATTGATTTATAAAAGGCGGACGATTTTGTCCGCTTAGAGTAATGAGTTAAAAATCGTAAAACTTCTTGATAAAACTCCAAGCAACCAATATGATTCAATGTTTATTGTAGTAATGGTGTCAAAATGGCTATTCGAAACCAAAAATATTGATTTCAAAAAGGCGGACGATTTCGTCCGCTTAGAGTAATTAGGTAAAAATCGTAAAAGTTCTTGATAAAACTCCATCCAACCAATATGATTCAATGTTTATAGTAGTAATGGTGTCAAAATGGCTATTCGGAACCACAAATATTGATTTTGAAAAGGCGGACGATTTCGTCCGCTTAGAGTAATGAGTTAAAAATCGTAAAAGTTTTTGATAAAACTCCATGCAACTAATATGATTCAATGTTTGTAGTAGTAATGGTGTGAAAATGGCTATTCGGAACCACAAATATTGATTTATAAAAGGCGGACGATTTCGTCCGCTTAGAGTAATGAGTTAAAAATCGTAAAAGTTCTTGATAAAACTCCAAGCAACCAATATGATTCAATGTTTATCGTAGTAATGGTGTCAAAATGGCTATTCGAAACCACAAATATTGATTTCGAAAAGGCGGACGATTTCGTCCGCTTAGATTCATGAGTTAAAAATCGTAAAAGTTCTTGATAAACTCCATGCAACCAATATGATTCAATGTTTATAGTAGTAATGGTGTCAAAATGGCTATTCGGGACCACAAATATTGATTTCGAAAAGGCGGACGATTTCGTCCGCTTAGAGTAATGAGTTAAAAATCGTAAAAGTTCTTGATAAAACTCCATGCAACCAATATGATTCAATGTTTGTAGTAGTAATGGTGTCAAAATGGCTATTCGGAACCATAAATATTGATTTATAAAAGACGGACGATTTCGTCCGCTTAGAGTAATGAGTTAAAAATCGTAAAAGTTCTGTATAAAACTCCAAGAAACTAATATGATTCAATGTTTATAGTAGTAATGGTGTCAAAATGGCTATTCAGAACCACAAATATTGATTTCGAAAAGGCGGATGATTTCGTCCGCTTAGAGTAATGAGTTAAAAATCGTAAAAGTTCTTGATAAAACTCCATGCAACCAATATGATTCAATGTTTATAGTAGTAATGGTGTCAAAATGGCTATTCAGAACCACAAATATTGATTTCGAAAAGGCGTACGATTTCGTCCGCTTAGAGTAATGAGTTAAAAATCGTAAAAGTTCTTGATAACACTCCATGCAACCAATATAATTCAATGTTTGTAGTACTAATGGTGTCAAAATGGCTATTCGGAACCACAAATATTGATTTATAAAAAGGCGGACGATTTCGTCCGCTTAGAGTAATGAGTTAAAAATCGTAAAAGTTCTTGATAAAACTCCAAGCAACCAATATGATTCAATGTTTATAGTAGTAATGGTGTCAAAATGGCTATTCGAAACCACAAATATTGATTTCAAAAAGGCGGACGATTTCGTCCGCTTAGAGTAATTAGTTAAAAATCGTAAAAGTTCTTGATAAAACTCCATGCAACCAATATGATTCAATGTTTATAGTAGTAATGGTGTCAAAATGGCTATTCGGAACCACAAATATTGATTTTGAAAAGGCGGACGATTTCGTCCGCTTAGAGTAATGAGTTAAAAATCGTAAAAGTTTTTGATAAAACTCCATGCAACTAATATGATTCAATGTTTGTAGTAGTAATGGTGTGAAAATGGCTATTCGGAACCACAAATATTGATTTATAAAAGGCGGACGATTTCGTCCGCTTAGAGTAATGAGTTAAAAATCGTAAAAGTTCTTGATAAAACTCCATGCAACCAATATGATTCAATGTTTATAGTAGTAATGGTGTCAAAATGGCTATTCAGAATCACAAATATTGATTTCGAAAAGGCGGACGATTTCGTCCGCTTAGAGTAATGAGTTAAAAATCGTAATAGTTCTTGATAAAACTCCATGCAACCAATATGATTCAATGTTTATAGTAGTAATGGTGTCAAAATGGCTATTCAGAACCACAAATATTGATTTCGAAAAGGCGGACGATTTCGTCCGCTTAGAGTAATGAGTTAAAAATCGTAAAAGTTCTTGATAACACTCCATGCAACCAATATGATTCAATTTTTGTAGTACTAATGGTGTCAAAATGGCTATTCGGAACCACCAATATTGATTTATAAAAGGCGGACGATTTCGTCCGCTTAGAGTAATGAGTTAAAAATCGTAAAAGTTCTTGATAAAACTCCAAGCAACCAATATGATTCAATGTTTATAGTAGTAATGGTGTCAAAATGGCTATTCGAAACCACAAATATTGATTTCGAAAAGGCGGACGATTTCGTCCGCTTAGAGTAATTAGTTAAAAATCGTAAAAGTTCTTGATAAAACTCCATGCAACCAATTTGATTCAATGTTTATAGTAGTAATGGTGTCAAAATGGCTATTCGGAACCACAAATATTGATTTTGAAAAGGCGGACGATTTCGTCCGCTTAGAGTAATGAGTTAAAAATCGTAAAAGTTTTTGATAAAACTCCATGCAACTAATATGATTCAATGTTTGTAGTAGTAATGGTGTGAAAATGGCTATTCGGAACCACAAATATTGATTTATAAAAGGCGGACGATTTCGTCCGCTTAGAGTAATGAGTTAAAAATCGTAAAAGTTCTTGATAAAACACCATGCAACCAATTTGATTCAATAAATATAGTAGTAATGGTGTTAAAATGGCTTTTCGGAACCACAAATATTGATTTATAAAAGGAGGACGATTTCGTCCGCTTAGAGTAATGAGTTAAAAATCGTAAAAGTTCTTAATAAAACTCCATGTAACCAATATGATTCAATGTTTATAGTAGTAATGGTGTCAAAATGGCTATTCGGAACCACAAATATTGATTTCGAAAAGGCGGACGATTTCGTCCGCTTAGAGTAATGAGTTAAAAATCGTAAAAGTTCTTGATAAAACTCCATGCAACCAATATGATTCAATGTTTATAGTAGTAATGGTGTCAAAATGGCTATTCGGAACCACAAATATTGATTTATAAAAGGCGGACGATTTCGTCCGCTTAGAGTAATGAGTTAAAAATCGTAAAAGTTCTTGACAAAACTCCAAGCAACCAATATGATTCAATGTTTATAGTAGTAATGGTGTCAAAATGGCTATTCGAAACCACAAATATTGATTTCGAAAAGGCGGACGATTTCGTCCGCTTAGAGTAATGAGTTAAAAATCGTAAAAGTTCTTGATAAACTCCATGCAACCAATATAATTCAATGTTTATAGTAGTAATGGTGTCAAAATGGCTATTCGGAACCACAAATATTGATTTCGAAAAGGCGGACGATTTCGTCCGCTTAGAGTAATGAGTTAAAAATCGTAAAAGTTCTTGATAAAACTCCATGCAACCAATATGATTCAATGTTTATAGTAGTAATGGTGTTAAAATGGCTATTCGGAACCAAAAATATTTATTTATAAAAGGAGGACGATTTCGTCCGATTAGAGTAATGAGTTAAAAATCGTAAAAGTTCTTAATAAAACTCCATGCAACCAATATGATTCAATATTTATAGTAGTAATGGTGTCAAAATAGCTATTCGGAACCACAAATATTGATTTCGAAAAGGCGGACGATTTCGTCCGCTTAGAGTAATGAGTTAAAAATCGTAAAAGTTCTTGATAAAACTCCATGCAACCAATATGATTCAATGTTTGTAGTAGTAATGGTGTCAAAATGGCTATTCGGAACCATAAATATTGATTTATAAAAGACGGACGATTTCGTCCGCTTAGAGTAATGAGTTAAAAATCGTAAAAGTTCTTGATAAAACTCCAAGAAACTAATATGATTCAATGTTTATAGTAGTAATGGTGTCAAAATGGCTATTCAGAACCACAAATATTGATTTCGAAAAGGCGGATGATTTCGTCCGCTTAGAGTAATGAGTTAAAAATCGTAAAAGTTCTTGATAAAACTCCATGCAACCAATATGATTCAATGTTTATAGTAGTAATGGTGTCAAAATGGCTATTCAGAACCACAAATATTGATTTCGAAAAGGCGTACGATTTCGTCCGCTTAGAGTAATGAGTTAAAAATCGTAAAAGTTCTTGATAACACTCCATGCAACCAATATGATTCAATGTTTGTAGTACTAATGGTGTCAAAATGGCTATTCGGAACCACAAATATTGATTTATAAAAAGGCGGACGATTTCGTCCGCTTAGAGTAATGAGTTAAAAATCGTAAAAGTTCTTGATAAAACTCCAAGCAACCAATATGATTCAATGTTTATAGTATTAATGGTGTCAAAATGGCTATTCGAAACCACAAATATTGATTTCAAAAAGGCGGACGATTTCGTCCGCTTAGAGTAATTAGTTAAAAATCGTAAAAGTTCTTGATAAAACTCCATGCAACCAATATGATTCAATGTTTATAGTAGTAATGGTGTCAAAATGGCTATTCGGAACCACAAATATTGATTTTGAAAAGGCGGACGATTTCGTCCGCTTAGAGTAATGAGTTAAAAATCGTAAAAGTTTTTGATAAAACTCCATGCAACTAATATGATTCAATGTTTGTAGTAGTAATGGTGTGAAAATGGCTATTCGGAACCACAAATATTGATTTATAAAAGGCGGACGATTTCGTCCGCTTAGAGTAATGAGTTAAAAATCGTAAAAGTTCTTGATAAAACTCCATGCAACCAATATGATTCAATGTTTATAGTAGTAATGGTGTCAAAATGGCTATTCAGAATCACAAATATTGATTTCGAAAAGGCGAACGATTTCGTCCGCTTAGAGTAATGAGTTAAAAATCGTAATAGTTCTTGATAAAACTCCATGCAACCAATATGATTCAATGTTTATAGTAGTAATGGTGTCAAAATGGCTATTCAGAACCACAAATATTGATTTCGAAAAGGCGGACGATTTCGTCCGCTTAGAGTAATGAGTTAAAAATCGTAAAAGTTCTTGATAACACTCCATGCAACCAATATGATTCAATGTTTGTAGTACTAATGGTGTCAAAATGGCTATTCGGAACCACCAATATTGATTTATAAAAGGCGGACGATTTCGTCCGCTTAGAGTAATGAGTTAAAAATCGTAAAAGTTCTTGATAAAACTCCAAGCAACCAATATGATTCAATGTTTATAGTAGTAATGGTGTCAAAATGGCTATTCGAAACCACAAATATTGATTTCGAAAAGGCGGACGATTTCGTCCGCTTAGAGTAATTAGTTAAAAATCGTAAAAGTTCTTGATAAAACTCCATGCAACCAATTTGATTCAATGTTTATAGTAGTAATGGTGTCAAAATGGCTATTCGGAACCACAAATATTGATTTTGAAAAGGCGGACGATTTCGTCCGCTTAGAGTAATGAGTTAAAAATCGTAAAAGTTTTTGATAAAACTCCATGCAACTAATATGATTCAATGTTTGTAGTAGTAATGGTGTGAAAATGGCTATTCGGAACCACAAATATTGATTTATAAAAGGCGGACGATTTCGTCCGCTTAGAGTAATGAGTTAAAAATCGTAAAAGTTCTTGATAAAACACCATGCAACCAATTTGATTCAATAAATATAGTAGTAATGGTGTTAAAATGGCTTTTCGGAACCACAAATATTGATTTATAAAAGGAGGACGATTTCGTCCGCTTAGAGTAATGAGTTAAAAATCGTAAAAGTTCTTAATAAAACTCCATGTAACCAATATGATTCAATGTTTATAGTAGTAATGGTGTCAAAATGGCTATTCGGAACCACAAATATTGATTTCGAAAAGGCGGACGATTTCGTCCGCTTAGAGTAATGAGTTAAAAATCGTAAAAGTTCTTGATAAAACTCCATGCAACCAATATGATTCAATGTTTATAGTAGTAATGGTGTCAAAATGGCTATTCGGAACCACAAATATTGATTTATAAAAGGCGGACGATTTCGTCCGCTTAGAGTAATGAGTTAAAAATCGTAAAAGTTCTTGATAAAACTCCAAGCAACCAATATGATTCAATGTTTATAGTAGTAATGGTGTCAAAATGGCTATTCGAAACCACAAATATTGATTTCGAAAAGGCGGACGATTTCGTCCGCTTAGAGTAATGAGTTAAAAATCGTAAAAGTTCTTGATAAACTCCATGCAACCAATATAATTCAATGTTTATAGTAGTAATGGTGTCAAAATGGCTATTCGGAACCACAAATATTGATTTCGAAAAGGCGGACGATTTCGTCCGCTTAGAGTAATGAGTTAAAAATCGTAAACGTTTTTGATAAAACTCCATGCAACTAATATGATTCAATGTTTATAGTAGTAATGATGTCAAAATAGCTATTCGGAACCACAACTATTGATTTCGAAAAGGCGGACGATTTCCTCCGCTTAGAGTAATGAGTTAAAAATCCTAAAAGATCTTGATAAAACTCCATGCAACCAATATGATTCAATGTTTATAGTAGTAATGGTGTTAAAATGGCTATTCGGAACCAAAAATATTTATTTATAAAAGGAGGACGATTTCGTCCGATTAGAGTAATGAGTTAAAAATCGTAAAAGTTCTTAATAAAACTCCATGCAACCAATATGATTCAATGTTTATAGTAGTAATGGTGTCAAAATAGCTATTCGGAACCACAAATATTGATTTCGAAAAGGCGGACGATTTCGTCCGCTTAGAGTAATGAGTTAAAAATCCTAAAAGATCTTGATAAAACTCCATGCAACCAATATGATTCAATGTTTATAGTAGTAATGGTGTTAAAATGGCTATTCGGAACCAAAAATATATATTTATAAAAGGCAGACGATTTCTTCCGCTTAGTGTAATGAGTTAAAAATCGTAAAAGTTCTTGATAAAACTCTATGCAACCAATATGATTCAATGTTTATAGTAGTAATGGTGTCAAAATGGCTATTCGGAACCACAAATATTAATTTCGAAAAGGCGGACGATTTCGTCCGCTTAGAGTAATGAGTTAAAAATCGTAAAAGTTCTTGATAAAACTCCATGCAACCAATATGATTCAATGTTTGTAGTAGTAATGGTGTCAAAATGGCTATTCGGAACCACAAATATTGATTTCGAAAAGGCGGATGATTTCGTCCGCTTAGAATAATGAGTTAAAAATCGTAAAAGTTCTTGATAAAACTCCATGCAACCAATAAAATTCAATGTTTATAGTAGTAATGGTGTCAAAATAGCTATTCGGAACCACAAATATTGATTTCGAAAAGGCGGACGATTTCGTCCGCTTAGAGTAATGAGTTAAAAATCGTAAAAGTTCTTGATAAAACTCCATGCAACCAATATGATTCAATGTTTATAGTAGTAATGGTGTCAAAATGGCTATTCGGAACCACAAATATTGATTTCGAAAAGGCGGACAATTTCGTCCGCTTAGAGTTATGAGTTAAAAATCGTAAAAGTTCTTGATAAAACTCCATGCAACCAATATGATTCAATGTTTGTAGTAGTAATGGTGTCAAAATGGCTATTCGGAACCACAAATATTGATTTCGAAAAGGCGGACGATTTCGTCCGCTTAGAGTAATGAGTTAAAAATCGTAAAAGATCTTGATAAAACTCCATGCAACCAATATGATTCAATTTTTATAGTAGTAATGGTGTTAAAATGGCTATTCGGAACCACAAATATTGATTTATAAAAGGCGGACGATTTCGTCCGCTTAGAGTAATGAGTTAAAAATCGTAAAAGTTCTTGATAAAACTCCAAGAAACTAATATGATTCAATGTTTATAGTAGTAATGGTGTCAAAATGGCTATTCAGAACCACAAATATTGATTTCGAAAAGGCGGATGATTTCGTCCGCTTAGAGTAATGAGTTAAAAATCGTAAAAGTTCTTGATAAAACTCCATGCAACCAATATGATTCAATGTTTATAGTAGTAATGGTGTCAAAATGGCTATTCAGAACCACAAATATTGATTTCGAAAAGGCGTACGATTTCGTCCGCTTAGAGTAATGAGTTAAAAATCGTAAAAGTTCTTGATAAAACTCCATGCAACCAATATGATTCAATGTTTATAGTAGTAATGGTGTCAAAATGGCTATTCAGAACCACAAATATTGATTTCGAAAAGGCGTACGATTTCGTCCGCTTAGAGTAATGAGTTAAAAATCCTAAAAGATCTTGATAAAACTCCATGCAACCAATATGATTCAATGTTTATAGTAGTAATGGTGTTAAAATGGCTATTCGGAACGAAAAATATATATTTATAAAAGGCAGACGATTTCTTCCGCTTAGTGTAATGAGTTAAAAATCGTAAAAGTTCTTGATAAAACTCTATGCAACCAATATGATTCAATGTTTATAGTAGTAATGGTGTCAAAATGGCTATTCGGAACCACAAATATTGATTTCGAAAAGGCGGACGATTTCGTCCGCTTAGAGTAATGAGTTAAAAATCGTAAAAGTTCTTGATAAAACTCCATGCAACCAATATGATTCAATGTTTGTAGTAGTAATGGTGTCAAAATGGCTATTCGGAACCACAAATATTGATTTCGAAAAGGCGGATGATTTCGTCCGCTTAGAGTAATGAGTTAAAAATCGTAAAAGTTCTTGATAAAACTCCATGCAACCAATAAAATTCAATGTTTATAGTAGTAATGGTGTCAAAATAGCTATTCGGAACCACAAATATTGATTTCGAAAAGGCGGACGATTTCGTCCGCTTAGAGTAATGAGTTAAAAATCGTAAAAGTTCTTGATAAAACTCCATGCAACCAATATGATTCAATGTTTATAGTAGTAATGGTGTCAAAATGGCTATTCGGAACCACAAATATTGATTTCGAAAAGGCGGACGATTTCGTCCGCTTAGAGTTATGAGTTAAAAATCGTAAAAGTTCTTGATAAAACTCCATGCAACCAATATGATTCAATGTTTGTAGTAGTAATGGTGTCAAAATGGCTATTCGGAACCACAAATATTGATTTCGAAAAGGCGGACGATTTCGTCCGCTTAGAGTAATGAGTTAAAAATCGTAAAAGATCTTGATAAAACTCCATGCAACCAATATGATTCAATTTTTATAGTAGTAATGGTGTTAAAATGGCTATTCGGAACCACAAATATTGATTTATAAAAGGCGGACGATTTCGTCCGCTTAGAGTAATGAGTTAAAAATCGTAAAAGTTCTTGATAAAACTCCAAGAAACTAATATGATTCAATGTTTATAGTAGTAATGGTGTCAAAATGGCTATTCAGAACCACAAATATTGATTTCGAAAAGGCGGATGATTTCGTCCGCTTAGAGTAATGAGTTAAAAATCGTAAAAGTTCTTGATAAAACTCCATGCAACCAATATGATTCAATGTTTATAGTAGTAATGGTGTCAAAATGGCTATTCAGAACCACAAATATTGATTTCGAAAAGGCGTACGATTTCGTCCGCTTAGAGTAATGAGTTAAAAATCGTAAAAGTTCTTGATAACACTCCATGCAACCAATATGATTCAATGTTTGTAGTACTAATGGTGTCAAAATGGCTATTCGGAACCACAAATATTGATTTATAAAAAGGCGGACGATTTCGTCCGCTTAGAGTAATGAGTTAAAAATCGTAAAAGTTCTTGATAAAACTCCAAGCAACCAATATGATTCAATGTTTATAGTAGTAATGGTGTCAAAATGGCTATTCGAAACCACAAATATTGATTTCAAAAAGGCGGACGATTTTTCCGCTTAGAGTAATTAGTTTAAAATCGTAAAAGTTCTTGATAAAACTCCATGCAACCAATATGATTCAATGTTTATAGTAGTAATGGTGTCAAAATGGCTATTCGGAACCACAAATATTGATTTTGAAAACGCGGACGATTTCGTCCGCTTAGAGTAATGAGTTAAAAATCGTAAAAGTTTTTGATAAAACTCCATGCAACTAATATGATTCAATGTTTGTAGTAGTAATGGTGTGAAAATGGCTATTCGGAACCACAAATATTGATTTATAAAAGGCGGACGATTTCGTCCGCTTAGAGTAATGAGTTAAAAATCGTAAAAGTTCTTGATAAAACTCCATGCAACCAATATGATTCAATGTTTATAGTAGTAATGGTGTCAAAATGGCTATTCAGAACCACAAATATTGATTTCGAAAAGGCGGACGATTTCGTCCGCTTAGAGTAATGAGTTAAAAATCGTAAAAGTTCTTGATAAAACTCCATGCAACCAATATGATTCAATGTTTATAGTAGTAATGGTGTCAAAATGGCTATTCAGAACCACAAATATTGATTTCGAAAAGGCGGACGATTTCGTCCGCTTAGAGTAATGAGTTAAAAATCGTAAAAGTTCTTGATTACACTCCATGCAACCAATATGATTCAATGTTTGTAGTACTAATGGTGTCAAAATGGCTATTCGGAACCACAAATATTGATTTATAAAAGGCGGACGATTTCGTCCGCTTAGAGTAATGAGTTAAAAATCGTAAAAGTTCTTGATAAAACTCCAAGCAACCAATATGATTCAATGTTTATAGTAGTAATGGTGTCAAAATGGCTATTCGAAACCACAAATATTGATTTCGAAAAGGCGGACGATTTCGTCCGCTTAGAGTAATTAGTTAAAAATCGTAAAAGTTCTTGATAAAACTCCATGCAACCAATTTGATTCAATGTTTATAGTAGTAATGGTGTCAAAATGGCTATTCGGAACCACAAATATTGATTTTGAAAAGGCGGACGATTTCGTCCGCTTAGAGTAATGAGTTAAAAATCGTAAAAGTTTTTGATAAAACTCCATGCAACTAATATGATTCAATGTTTGTAGTAGTAATGGTGTGAAAATGGCTATTCGGAACCACAAATATTGATTTATAAAAGGCGGACGATTTCGTCCGCTTAGAGTAATGAGTTAAAAATCGTAAAAGTTCTTGATAAAACTCCATGCAACCAATTTGATTCAATAAATATAGTAGTAATGGTGTTAAAATGGCTATTCGGAACCACAAATATTGATTTATAAAAGGAGGACGATTTCGTCCGCTTAGAGTAATGAGTTAAAAATCGTAAAAGTTCTTAATAAAACTCCATGCAACCAATATGATTCAATGTTTATAGTAGTAATGGTGTCAAAATGGCTATTCGGAACCACAAATATTGATTTCGAAAAGGCGGACGATTTCGTCCGCTTAGAGTAATGAGTTAAAAATCGTAAAAGTTCTTGATAAAACTCCATGCAACCAATATGATTCAATGTTTATAGTAGTAATGGTGTCAAAATGGCTATTCAGAACCACAAATATTGATTTCGAAAAGGCGGACGATTTCGTCCGCTTAAAGTAATGAGTTAAAAATCGTAAAAGTTCTTGATAACACTCCATGCAACCAATATGAATGTTTGTAGTAGTAATTGTGTCAAAATGGCTATTCGGAACCACAAATATTGATTTATAAAAGGCGGACGATTTCGTCCGCTTAGAGTAATGAGTTAAAAATCGTAAAAGTTCTTGATAAAACTCCAAGCAACCAATATGATTCAATGTTTATAGTAGTAATGGTGTCAAAATGGCTATTCGAAACCACAAATATTGATTTCGAAAAGGCGGACGATTTCGTCCGCTTAGAGTAATGAGTTAAAAATCATAAAAGTTCTTGATAAACTCCATGCAACCAATATAATTCAATGTTTATAGTAGTAATGGTGTCAAAATGGCTATTCGGAACCACAAATATTGATTTCGAAAAGGCGGACGATTTCGTCCGCTTAGAGTAATGAGTTAAAAATCGTAAACGTTTTTGATAAAACTCCATGCAACTAATATGATTCAATGTTTATAGTAGTAATGGTGTCAAAATAGCTATTCGGAACCACAACTATTCATTTCGAAAAGGCGGACGATTTCGTCCGCTTAGAGTAATGAGTTAAAAATCCTAAAAGATCTTGATAAAACTCCATGCAACCAATATGATTCAATGTTTATAGTAGTAATGGTGTTAAAATGGCTATTCGGAACCAAAAATATTGATTTATAAAAGGAGGACGATTTCGTCCGATTAGAGTAATGAGTTAAAAATCGTAAAAGTTCTTAATAAAACTCCATGCAACCAATATGATTCAATGTTTATAGTAGTAATGGTGTCAAAATAGCTATTCGGAACCACAAATATTGATTTCGAAAAGGCGGACGATTTCGTCCGCTTAGAGTAATGAGTTAAAAATCCTAAAAGATCTTGATAAAACTCCATGCAACCAATATGATTCAATGTTTATAGTAGTAATGGTGTTAAAATGGCTATTCGGAACCAAAAATATATATTTATAAAAGGCAGACGATTTCGTCCGCTTAGTGTAATGAGTTAAAAATCGTAAAAGTTCTTGATAAAACTCTATGCAACCAATATGATTCAATGTTTATAGTAGTAATGGTGTCAAAATGGCTATTCGGAACCACAAATATTGATTTCGAAAAGGCGGACGATTTCGTCCGCTTAGAGTAATGAGTTAAAAATCGTAAAAGTTCTTGATAAAACTCCATGCAACCAATATGATTCAATGTTTGTAGTAGTAATGGTGTCAAAATGGCTATTCGAAACCACAAATATTGATTTCGAAAAGGCGGATGATTTTGTCCGCTTAGAGTAATGAGTTAAAAATCGTAAAAGTTCTTGATAAAACTCCATGCAACAAATATGATTCAATGTTTATAGTAGTAATGGTGTCAAAATAGCTATTCGGAACCACAAATATTGATTTCGAAAAGGCGGACGATTTCGTCCGCTTAGAGTAATGAGTTAAAAATCCTAAAAGATCTTGATAAAACTCCATGCAACCAATATGATTCAATGTTTGTAGTAGTAATGGTGTCAAAATGGCTATTCGGAACCACAAATATTGATTTCGAAAAGGCGGATGATTTCGTCCGCTTAGAGTAATGAGTTAAAAATCGTAAAAGTTCTTGATAAAACTCCATGCAACCAATAAAATTCAATGTTTATAGTAGTAATGGTTTCAAAATAGCTATTCGGAACCACAAATATTGATTTCGAAAAGGCGGACGATTTCGTCCGCTTAGAGTAATGAGTTAAAAATCGTAAAAGTTCTTGATAAAACTCCATGCAACCAATATGATTCAATGTTTATAGTAGTAATGGTGTCAAAATGGCTATTCGGAACCACAAATATTGATTTCGAAAAGGCGGACGATTTCGTCCGCTTAGAGTTATGAGTTAAAAATCGTAAAAGTTCTTGATAAAACTCCATGCAACCAATATGATTCAATGTTTGTAGTAGTAATGGTGTCAAAATGGCTATTCGGAACCACAAATATTGATTTCGAAAAGGCGGACGATTTCGTCCGCTTAGAGTAATTAGTTAAAAATCGTAAAAGTTCTTTATAAAACTCCATGCAACCAATATGATTCAATGTTTATAGTAGTATTGGTGTCAAAATGGCTATTCGGAACCACAAATATTGATTTATAAAAGGCGGACGATTTCGTTCGCTTAGAGTAATGAGTTAAAAATCGTAAAAGTTCTTGATAAAACTCCATGCAACCAATATGATTCAATGTTTATAGTAGTAATGGTGTCAAAATGGCTATTCGGAACCACAAATATTGATTTCGAAAAGGCGGACGATTTCGTCCGCTTAGAGTAATGAGTTAAAAATCGTAAAAGATCTTGATAAAACTCCATGCAACCAATATGATTCAATTTTTATAGTAGTAATGGTGTTAAAATGGCTATTCGGAACCACAAATATTGATTTATAAAAGGCGGACGATTTCGTCCGCTTAGAGTAATGAGTTAAAAATCGTAAAAAGTTCTTGATAAAACTCCATGCAACCAATATGATTCAATGTTTATAGTAGTAATGGTGTCAAAATGGCTATTCGGAACCACAAATATTGATTTCGAAAAGGCGGATGATTTCGTCCGCTTAGAGTAATGAGTTAAAAATCGAAAAAGTTCTTGATAAAACTCCATGCAACAAATATGATTCAATGTTTATAGTAGTAATGGTGTCAAAATAGCTATTTGGAACCACAAATATTGATTTCGAAAAGGCGGACGATTTCGTCCGCTTAGAGTAATGAGTTAAAAATCGTAAAAGTTCTTAATAAAACTCCATGCAACCAATTTGATTCAATAAATATAGTAGTAATGGTGTTAAAATGGCTATTCGGAACCACAAATATTGATTTATAAAAGGAGGACGATTTCGTCCGCTTAGAGTAATGAGTTAAAAATCGTAAAAGTTCTTAATAAAACTCCATGCAACCAATATGATTCAATTTTATAGTAGTAATGGTGTCAAAATGGCTATTCGGAACCACAAATATTGATTTCGAAAAGGCGGACGATTTCGTCCGCTTAGAGTAATGAGTTAAAAATCGTAAAAGTTCTTGATAAAACTCCATGCAACCAATATGATTCAATGTTTATAGTAGTAATGGTGTCAAAATGGCTATTCAGAACCACAAATATTGATTTCGAAAAGGCGGACGATTTCGTCCGCTTAAAGTAATGAGTTAAAAATTGTAAAAGTTCTTGATAACACTCCATGCAACCAATATGAATGTTTGTAGTAGTAATGGTGTCAAAATGGCTATTCGGAACCACAAATATTGATTTATAAAAGGCGGACGATTTCGTCCGCTTAGAGTAATGAGTTAAAAATCGTAAAAGTTCTTGATAAAACTCCAAGCAACCAATATGATTCAATGTTTATAGTAGTAATGGTGTCAAAATGGCTATTCGAAACCACAAATATTGATTTCGAAAAGGCGGACGATTTCGTCCGCTTAGAGTAATGAGTTAAAAATCGTAAAAGTTCTTGATAAAACTCCAAGCAACCAATATGATTCAATGTTTATAGTAGTAATGGTGTCAAAATGGCTATTCGAAACCACAAATATTGATTTCGAAAAGGCGGACGATTTCGTCCGCTTAGAGTAATGAGTTAAAAATCATAAAAGTTCTTGATAAACTCCATGCAACCAATAGAATTCAATGTTTATAGTAGTAATGGTGTCAAAATGGCTATTCGGAACCACAAATATTGATTTCGAAAAGGCGGACGATTTCGTCCGCTTAGAGTAATGAGTTAAAAATCGTAAACGTTTTTGATAAAACTCCATGCAACTAATATGATTCAATGTTTATAGTAGTAATGGTGTCAAAATAGCTATTCGGAACCACAACTATTCATTTCGAAAAGGCGGACGATTTCGTCCGCTTAGAGTAATGAGTTAAAAATCCTAAAAGATCTTGATAAAACTCCATGCAACCAATATGATTCAATGTTTATAGTAGTAATGGTGTTAAAATGGCTATTCGGAACCAAAAATATTGATTTATAAAAGGAGGACGATTTCGTCCGATTAGAGTAATGAGTTAAAAATCGTAAAAGTTCTTAATAAAACTCCATGCAACCAATATGATTCAATGTTTATAGTAGTAATGGTGTCAAAATAGCTATTCGGAACCACAAATATTGATTTCGAAAAGGCGGACGATTTCGTCCGCTTAGAGTAATGAGTTAAAAATCCTAAAAGATCTTGATAAAACTCCATGCAACCAATATGATTCAATGTTTATAGTAGTAATGGTGTTAAAATGGCTATTCGGAACCAAAAATATATATTTATAAAAGGCAGACGATTTCGTCCGCTTAGTGTAATGAGTTAAAAATCGTAAAAGTTCTTGATAAAACTCTATGCAACCAATATGATTCAATGTTTATAGTAGTAATGGTGTCAAAATGGCTATTCGGAACCACAAATATTGATTTCGAAAAGGCGGACGATTTCGTCCGCTTAGAGTAATGAGTTAAAAATCGTAAAAGTTCTTGATAAAACTCCATGCAACCAATATGATTCAATGTTTGTAGTAGTAATGGTGTCAAAATGGCTATTCGGAACCACAAATATTGATTTCGAAAAGGCGGATGATTTCGTCCGCTTAGAGTAATGAGTTAAAAATCGTAAAAGTTCTGGATAAAACTCCATGCAACCAATAAAATTCAATGTTTATAGTAGTAATGGTGTCAAAATAGCTATTCGGAACCACAAATATTGATTTCGAAAAGGCGGACGATTTCGTCCGCTTAGAGTAATGAGTTAAAAATCGTAAAAGTTCTTGATAAAACTCCATGCAACCAATATGATTCAATGTTTATAGTAGTAATGGTGTCAAAATGGCTATTCGGAACCACAAATATTGATTTCGAAAAGGCGGACGATTTCGTCCGCTTAGAGTAATGAGTTAAAAATCCTAAAAGTTCTTGATAAAACTCCATGCAACCAATATGATTCAATGTTTGTAGTAGTAATGGTGTCAAAATGGCTATTCGAAACCACAAATATTGATTTCGAAAAGGCGGATGATTTCGTCCGCTTAGAGTAATGAGTTAAAAATCGTAAAAGTTCTTGATAAAACTCCATGCAACAAATATGATTCAATGTTTATAGTAGTAATGGTGTCAAAATAGCTATTCGGAACCACAAATATTGATTTCGAAAAGGCGGACGATTTCGTCCGCTTAGAGTAATGAGTTAAAAATCCTAAAAGATCTTGATAAAACTCCATGCAACCAATATGATTCAATGTTTGTAGTAGTAATGGTGTCAAAATGGCTATTCGGAACCACAAATATTGATTTCGAAAAGGCGGATGATTTCGTCCGCTTAGAGTAATGAGTTAAAAATCGTAAAAGTTCTTGATAAAACTCCATGCAACCAATAAAATTCAATGTTTATAGTAGTAATGGTTTCAAAATAGCTATTCGGAACCACAAATATTGATTTCGAAAAGGCGGACGATTTCGTCCGCTTAGAGTAATGAGTTAAAAATCGTAAAAGTTCTTGATAAAACTCCATGCAACCAATATGATTCAATGTTTATAGTAGTAATGGTAAAATGGCTATTCGGAACCACAAATATTGATTTCGAAAAGGCGGACGATTTCGTCCGCTTAGAGTTATGAGTTAAAAATCGTAAAAGTTCTTGATAAAACTCCATGCAACCAATATGATTCAATGTTTGTAGTAGTAATGGTGTCAAAATGGCTATTCGGAACCACAAATATTGATTTCGAAAAGGCGGACGATTTCGTCCGCTTAGAGTAATTAGTTAAAAATCGTAAAAGTTCTTTATAAAACTCCATGCAACCAATATGATTCAATGTTTATAGTAGTATTGGTGTCAAAATGGCTATTCGGAACCACAAATATTGATTTATAAAAGGCGGACGATTTCGTTCGCTTAGAGTAATGAGTTAAAAATCGTAAAAGTTCTTGATAAAACTCCATGCAACCAATATGATTCAATGTTTATAGTAGTAATGGTGTCAAAATGGCTATTCGGAACCACAAATATTGATTTCGAAAAGGCGGACGATTTCGTCCGCTTAGAGTAATGAGTTAAAAATCGTAAAAGATCTTGATAAAACTCCATGCAACCAATATGATTCAATTTTTATAGTAGTAATGGTGTTAAAATGGCTATTCGGAACCACAAATATTGATTTATAAAAGGCGGACGATTTCGTCCGCTTAGAGTAATGAGTTAAAAATCGTAAAAAGTTCTTGATAAAACTCCATGCAACCAATATGATTCAATGTTTATAGTAGTAATGGTGTCAAAATGGCTATTCGGAACCACAAATATTGATTTCGAAAAGGCGGATGATTTCGTCCGCTTCGAGTAATGAGTTAAAAATCGAAAAAGTTCTTGATAAAACTCCATGCAACAAATATGATTCAATGTTTATAGTAGTAATGGTGTCAAAATAGCTATTCGGAACCACAAATATTGATTTCGAAAAGGCGGACGATTTCGTCCGCTTAGAGTAATGAGTTAAAAATCGTAAAAGTTCTTAATAAAACTCCATGCAACCAATTTGATTCAATAAATATAGTAGTAATGGTGTTAAAATGGCTATTCGAACCACAAATATTGATTTATAAAAGGAGGACGATTTCGTCCGCTTAGAGTAATGAGTTAAAAATCGTAAAAGTTCTTAATAAAACTCCATGCAACCAATATGATTCAATTTTATAGTAGTAATGGTGTCAAAATGGCTATTCGGAACCACAAATATTGATTTCGAAAAGGCGGACGATTTCGTCCGCTTAGAGTAATGAGTTAAAAATCGTAAAAGTTCTTGATAAAACTCCATGCAACCAATATGATTCAATGTTTATAGTAGTAATGGTGTCAAAATGGCTATTCAGAACCACAAATATTGATTTCGAAAAGGCGGACGATTTCGTCCGCTTAAAGTAATGAGTTAAAAATTGTAAAAGTTTTTGATAACACTCCATGCAACCAATATGAATGTTTGTAGTAGTAATGGTGTCAAAATGGCTATTCGGAACCACAAATATTGATTTATAAAAGGCGGACGATTTCGTCCGCTTAGAGTAATGAGTTAAAAATCGTAAAAGTTTTTGATAAAACTCCAAGCAACCAATATGATTCAATGTTTATAGTAGTAATGGTGTCAAAATGGCTATTCGAAACCACAAATATTGATTTCGAAAAGGCGGACGATTTCGTCCGCTTAGAGTAATGAGTTAAAAATCGTAAAAGTTCTTGATAAACTCCATGCAACCAATATAATTCAATGTTTATAGTAAGAATGGTGTCAAAATGGCTATTCGGAACCACAAATATTGATTTCGAAAAGGCGGACGATTTCGTCCGCTTAGAGTAATGAGTTAAAAATCGTAAACGTTTTTGATAAAACTCCATGCAACTAATATGATTCAATGTTTATAGTAGTAATGGTGTCAAAATAGCTATTTGGAACCACAAATATTGATTTAGAAAAGGCGGACGATTTCGTCCGCTTAGAGTAATGAGTTAAAAATCCTAAAAGATCTTGATAAAACTCCATGCAACCAATATGATTCAATGTTTATAGTAGTAATGGTGTTAAAATGGCTATTCGGAACCAAAAATATTGATTTATAAAAGGAGGACGATTTCGTCCGATTAGAGTAATGAGTTAAAAATCGTAAAAGTTCTTAATAAAACTCCATGCAACCAATATGATTCAATGTTTATAGTAGTAATGGTGTCAAAATAGCTATTCGGAACCACAAATATTGATTTCGAAAAGGCGGACGATTTCGTCCGCTTAGAGTAATGAGTTAAAAATCCTAAAAGATCTTGATAAAACTCCATGCAACCAATATGATTCAATGTTTATAGTAGTAATGGTGTTAAAATGGCTATTCGGAACCAAAAATATATATTTATAAAAGGCAGACGATTTCGTCCGCTTAGTGTAATGAGTTAAAAATCGTAAAAGTTCTTGATAAAACTTTATGCAACCAATATGATTCAATGTTTATAGTAGTAATGGTGTCAAAATGGCTATTCGGAACCACAAATATTGATTTCGAAAAGGCGGACGATTTCGTCCGCTTAGAGTAATGAGTTAAAAATCGTAAAAGTTCTTGATAAAACTCCATGCAACCAATATGATTCAATGTTTGTAGTAGTAATGGTGTCAAAATGGCTATTCGGAACCACAAATATTGATTTCGAAAAGGCGGATGATTTCGTCCGCTTAGAGTAATGAGTTAAAAATCGTAAAAGTTCTGGATAAAACTCCATGCAACCAATAAAATTCAATGTTTATAGTAGTAATGGTGTCAAAATAGCTATTCGGAACCACAAATATTGATTTCGAAAAGGCGGACGATTTCGTCCGCTTAGAGTAATGAGTTAAAAATCGTAAAAGTTCTTGATAAAACTCCATGCAACCAATATGATTCAATGTTTATAGTAGTAATGGTGTCAAAATGGCTATTCGGAACCACAAATATTGATTTCGAAAAGGCGGACGATTTCGTCCGCTTAGAGTTATGAGTTAAAAATCGTAAAAGTTCTTGATAAAACTCCATGCAACCAATATGATTCAATGTTTGTAGTAGTAATGGTGTCAAAATGGCTATTCGGAACCACAAATATTGATTTCGAAAAGGCGGACGATTTCGTCCGCTTAGAGTAATTAGTTAAAAATCGTAAAAGTTCTTGATAAAACTCCATGCAACCAATATGATTCAATGTTTATAGTAGTATTGGTGTCAAAATGGCTATTCGGAACCACAAATATTGATTTATAAAAGGCGGACGATTTCGTCCGCTTAGAGTAATGAGTTAAAAATCGTAAAAGTTCTTGATAAAACTCCATGCAACCAATATGATTCAATGTTTATAGTAGTAATGGTGTCAAAATGGCTATTCGGAACCACAAATATTGATTTCGAAAAGGCGGACGATTTCGTCCGCTTAGAGTAATGAGTTAAAAATCGTAAAAGATCTTGATAAAACTCCATGCAACCAATATGATTCAATTTTTATAGTAGTAATGGTGTTAAAATGGCTATTCGAAACCACAAATATTGATTTATAAAAGGCGGACGATTTCGTCCGCTTAGAGTAATGAGTTAAAAATCGTAAAAGTTCTTGATAAAACTCCATGCAACCAATATGATTCAATGTTTATAGTAGTAATGGTGTCAAAATGGCTATTCGGAACCACAAATATTGATTTCGAAAAGGCGGATGATTTCGTCCGCTTAGAGTAATGAGTTAAAAATCGTAAAAGTTCTTGATAAAACTCCATGCAACAAATATGATTCAATGTTTATAGTAGTAATGGTGTCAAAATAGCTATTCGGAACCACAAATATTGATTTCGAAAAGGCGGACGATTTCGTCCGCTTAGAGTAATGAGTTAAAAATCCTAAAAGATCTTGATAAAACTCCATGCAACCAATATGATTGAATGTTTGTAGTAGTAATGGTGTCAAAATGGCTATTCGGAACCACAAATATTGATTTCGAAAAGGCGGATGATTTCGTCCGCTTAGAGTAATGAGTTAAAAATCGTAAAAGTTCTTGATAAAACTCCATGCAACCAATAAAATTCAATGTTTATAGTAGTAATGGTGTCAAAATAGCTATTCGGAACCACAAATATTGATTTCGAAAAGGCGGACGATTTCGTCCGCTTAGAGTAATGAGTTAAAAATCGTAAAAGTTCTTGATAAAACTCCATGCAACCAATATGATTCAATGTTTATAGTAGTAATGGTGTCAAAATGGCTATTCGGAACCACAAATATTGATTTCGAAAAGGCGGACGATTTCGTCCGCTTAGAGTTATGAGTTAAAAATCGTAAAAGTTCTTGATAAAACTCCATGCAACCAATATGATTCAATGTTTGTAGTAGTAATGGTGTCAAAATGGCTATTCGGAACCACAAATATTGATTTCGAAAAGGCGGACGATTTCGTCCGCTTAGAGTAATTAGTTAGAAATCGTAAAAGTTCTTGATAAAACTCCATGCAACCAATATGATTCAATGTTTATAGTAGTATTGGTGTCAAAATGGCTATTCGGAACCACAAATATTGATTTATAAAAGGCGGACGATTTCGTCCGCTTAGAGTTATGAGTTAAAAATCGTAAAAGATCTTGATAAAACTCCATGCAACCAATATGATTCAATGTTTATAGTAGTAATGGTGTTAAAATGGCTATTCGGAACCAAAAATATTGATTTATAAAAGGAGGACGATTTCGTCCGATTAGAGTAATGAGTTAAAAATCGTAAAAGTTCTTAATAAAACTCCATGCAACCAATATGATTCAATGTTTATAGTAGTAATGGTGTCAAAATAGCTATTCGGAACCACAAATATTGATTTCGAAAAGGCGGACGATTTCGTCCGCTTAGAGTAATGAGTTAAAAATCCTAAAAGATCTTGATAAAACTCCATGCAACCAATATGATTCAATGTTTATAGTAGTAATGGTGTTAAAATGGCTATTCGGAACCAAAAATATATATTTATAAAAGGCAGACGATTTCGTCCGCTTAGTGTAATGAGTTAAAAATCGTAAAAGTTCTTGATAAAACTCTATGCAACCAATATGATTCAATGTTTATAGTAGTAATGGTGTCAAAATGGCTATTCGGAACCACAAATATTGATTTCGAAAAGGCGGACGATTTCGTCCGCTTAGAGTAATGAGTTAAAAATCGTAAAAGTTCTTGATAAAACTCCATGCAACCAATATGATTCAATGTTTGTAGTAGTAATGGTGTCAAAATGGCTATTCGGAACCACAAATATTGATTTCGAAAAGGCGGATGATTTCGTCCGCTTAGAGTAATGAGTTAAAAATCGTAAAAGTTCTGGATAAAACTCCATGCAACCAATAAAATTCAATGTTTATAGTAGTAATGGTGTCAAAATAGCTATTCGGAACCACAAATATTGATTTCGAAAAGGCGGACGATTTCGTCCGCTTAGAGTAATGAGTTAAAAATCGTAAAAGTTCTTGATAAAACTCCATGCAACCAATATGATTCAATGTTTATAGTAGTAATGGTGTCAAAATGGCTATTCGGAACCACAAATATTGATTTCGAAAAGGCGGACGATTTCGTCCGCTTAGAGTTATGAGTTAAAAATCGTAAAAGTTCTTGATAAAACTCCATGCAACCAATATGATTCAATGTTTGTAGTAGTAATGGTGTCAAAATGGCTATTCGGAACCACAAATATTGATTTCGAAAAGGCGGACGATTTCGTCCGCTTAGAGTAATTAGTTAAAAATCGTAAAAGTTCTTGATAAAACTCCATGCAACCAATATGATTCAATGTTTATAGTAGTATTGGTGTCAAAATGGCTATTCGGAACCACAAATATTGATTTATAAAAGGCGGACGATTTCGTCCGCTTAGAGTAATGAGTTAAAAATCGTAAAAGTTCTTGATAAAACTCCATGCAACCAATATGATTCAATGTTTATAGTATTAATGGTGTCAAAATGGCTATTCGGAACCACAAATATTGATTTCGAAAAGGCGGACGATTTCGTCCGCTTAGAGTAATGAGTTAAAAATCGTAAAAGATCTTGATAAAACTCCATGCAACCAATATGATTCAATTTTTATAGTAGTAATGGTGTTAAAATGGCTATTCGAAACCACAAATATTGATTTATAAAAGGCGGACGATTTCGTCCGCTTAGAGTAATGAGTTAAAAATCGTAAAAGTTCTTGATAAAACTCCATGCAACCAATATGATTCAATGTTTATAGTAGTAATGGTGTCAAAATGGCTATTCGGAACCACAAATATTGATTTCGAAAAGGCGGATGATTTCGTCCGCTTAGAGTAATGAGTTAAAAATCGTAAAAGTTCTTGATAAAACTCCATGCAACAAATATGATTCAATGTTTATAGTAGTAATGGTGTCAAAATAGCTATTCGGAACCACAAATATTGATTTCGAAAAGGCGGACGATTTCGTCCGCTTAGAGTAATGAGTTAAAAATCCTAAAAGATCTTGATAAAACTCCATGCAACCAATATGATTGAATGTTTGTAGTAGTAATGGTGTCAAAATGGCTATTCGGAACCACAAATATTGATTTCGAAAAGGCGGATGATTTCGTCCGCTTAGAGTAATGAGTTAAAAATCGTAAAAGTTCTTGATAAAACTCCATGCAACCAATAAAATTCAATGTTTATAGTAGTAATGGTGTCAAAATAGCTATTCGGAACCACAAATATTGATTTCGAAAAGGCGGACGATTTCGTCCGCTTAGAGTAATGAGTTAAAAATCGTAAAAGTTCTTGATAAAACTCCATGCAACCAATATGATTCAATGTTTATAGTAGTAATGGTGTCAAAATGGCTATTCGGAACCACAAATATTGATTTCGAAAAGGCGGACGATTTCGTCCGCTTAGAGTTATGAGTTAAAAATCGTAAAAGTTCTTGATAAAACTCCATGCAACCAATATGATTCAATGTTTGTAGTAGTAATGGTGTCAAAATGGCTATTCGGAACCACAAATATTGATTTCGAAAAGGCGGACGATTTCGTCCGCTTAGAGTAATTAGTTAGAAATCGTAAAAGTTCTTGATAAAACTCCATGCAACCAATATGATTCAATGTTTATAGTAGTATTGGTGTCAAAATGGCTATTCGGAACCACAAATATTGATTTATAAAAGGCGGACGATTTCGTCCGCTTAGAGTTATGAGTTAAAAATCGTAAAAGATCTTGATAAAACTCCATGCAACCAATATGATTCAATGTTTATAGTAGTAATGGTGTTAAAATGGCTATTCGGAACCAAAAATATTGATTTATAAAAGGAGGACGATTTCGTCCGATTAGAGTAATGAGTTAAAAATCGTAAAAGTTCTTAATAAAACTCCATGCAACCAATATGATTCAATGTTTATAGTAGTAATGGTGTCAAAATAGCTATTCGGAACCACAAATATTGATTTCGAAAAGGCGGACGATTTCGTCCGCTTAGAGTAATGAGTTAAAAATCCTAAAAGATCTTGATAAAACTCCATGCAACCAATATGATTCAATGTTTATAGTAGTAATGGTGTTAAAATGGCTATTCGGAACCAAAAATATATATTTATAAAAGGCAGACGATTTCGTCCGCTTAGTGTAATGAGTTAAAAATCGTAAAAGTTCTTGATAAAACTCTATGCAACCAATATGATTCAATGTTTATAGTAGTAATGGTGTCAAAATGGCTATTCGGAACCACAAATATTGATTTCGAAAAGGCGGACGATTTCGTCCGCTTAGAGTAATGAGTTAAAAATCGTAAAAGTTCTTGATAAAACTCCATGCAACCAATATGATTCAATGTTTGTAGTAGTAATGGTGTCAAAATGGCTATTCGGAACCACAAATATTGATTTCGAAAAGGCGGACGATTTCGTCCGCTTAGAGTAATGAGTTAAAAATCGTAAAAGATCTTGATAAACTCCATGCAACCAATATGATTCAATTTTTATAGTAGTAATGGTGTTAAAATGGCTATTCGAAACCACAAATATTGATTTATAAAAGGCGGACGATTTCGTCCGCTTAGAGTAATGAGTTAAAAATCGTAAAAGTTCTTGATAAAACTCCATGCAACCAATATGATTCAATGTTTATAGTAGTAATGGTGTCAAAATGGCTATTCGGAACCACAAATATTGATTTCGAAAAGGCGGATGATTTCGTCCGCTTAGAGTAATGAGTTAAAAATCGTAAAAGTTCTTGATAAAACTCCATGCAACAAATATGATTCAATGTTTATAGTAGTAATGGTGTCAAAATAGCTATTCGGAACCACAAATATTGATTTCGAAAAGGCGGACGATTTCGTCCGCTTAGAGTAATGAGTTAAAAATCCTAAAAGATCTTGATAAAACTCCATGCAACCAATATGATTGAATGTTTGTAGTAGTAATGGTGTCAAAATGGCTATTCGGAACCACAAATATTGATTTCGAAAAGGCGGATGATTTCGTCCGCTTAGAGTAATGAGTTAAAAATCGTAAAAGTTCTTGATAAAACTCCATGCAACCAATAAAATTCAATGTTTATAGTAGTAATGGTGTCAAAATAGCTATTCGGAACCACAAATATTGATTTCGAAAAGGCGGACGATTTCGTCCGCTTAGAGTAATGAGTTAAAAATCGTAAAAGTTCTTGATAAAACTCCATGCAACCAATATGATTCAATGTTTATAGTAGTAATGGTGTCAAAATGGCTATTCGGAACCACAAATATTGATTTCGAAAAGGCGGACGATTTCGTCCGCTTAGAGTTATGAGTTAAAAATCGTAAAAGTTCTTGATAAAACTCCATGCAACCAATATGATTCAATGTTTGTAGTAGTAATGGTGTCAAAATGGCTATTCGGAACCACAAATATTGATTTCGAAAAGGCGGACGATTTCGTCCGCTTAGAGTTATTAGTTAGAAATCGTAAAAGTTCTTGATAAAACTCCATGCAACCAATATGATTCAATGTTTATAGTAGTATTGGTGTCAAAATGGCTATTCGGAACCACAAATATTGATTTATAAAAGGCGGACGATTTCGTCCGCTTAGAGTTATGAGTTAAAAATCGTAAAAGATCTTGATAAAACTCCATGCAACCAATATGATTCAATGTTTATAGTAGTAATGGTGTTAAAATGGCTATTCGGAACCAAAAATATTGATTTATAAAAGGAGGACGATTTCGTCCGATTAGAGTAATGAGTTAAAAATCGTAAAAGTTCTTAATAAAACTCCATGCAACCAATATGATTCAATGTTTATAGTAGTAATGGTGTCAAAATAGCTATTCGGAACCACAAATATTGATTTCGAAAAGGCGGACGATTTCGTCCGCTTAGAGTAATGAGTTAAAAATCCTAAAAGATCTTGATAAAATTCCATGCAACCAATATGATTCAATGTTTATAGTAGTAATGGTGTTAAAATGGCTATTCGGAACCAAAAATATATATTTATAAAAGGCAGACGATTTCGTCCGCTTAGTGTAATGAGTTAAAAATCGTAAAAGTTCTTGATAAAACTCTATGCAACCAATATGATTCAATGTTTATAGTAGTAATGGTGTCAAAATGGCTATTCGGAACCACAAATATTGATTTCGAAAAGGCGGACGATTTCGTCCGCTTAGAGTAATGAGTTAAAAATCGTAAAAGTTCTTGATAAAACTCCATGCAACCAATATGATTCAATGTTTGTAGTAGTAATGGTGTCAAAATGGCTATTCGGAACCACAAATATTGATTTCGAAAAGGCGGATGATTTCGTCCGCTTAGAGTAATGAGTTAAAAATCGTAAAAGTTCTGGATAAAACTCCATGCAACCAATAAAATTCAATGTTTATAGTAGTAATGGTGTCAAAATAGCTATTCGGAACCACAAATATTGATTTCGAAAAGGCGGACGATTTCGTCCGCTTAGAGTAATGAGTTAAAAATCGTAAAAGTTCTTGATAAAACTCCATGCAACCAATATGATTCAATGTTTATAGTAGTAATGGTGTCAAAATGGCTATTCGGAACCACAAATATTGATTTCGAAAAGGCGGACGATTTCGTCCGCTTAGAGTTATGAGTTAAAAATCGTAAAAGTTCTTGATAAAACTCCATGCAACCAATATGATTCAATGTTTGTAGTAGTAATGGTGTCAAAATGGCTATTCGGAACCACAAATATTGATTTCGAAAAGGCGGACGATTTCGTCCGCTTAGAGTAATTAGTTAAAAATCGTAAAAGTTCTTGATAAAACTCCATGCAACCAATATGATTCAATGTTTATAGTAGTATTGGTGTCAAAATGGCTATTCGGAACCACAAATATTGATTTATAAAAGGCGGACGATTTCGTCCGCTTAGAGTAATGAGTTAAAAATCGTAAAAGTTCTTGATAAAACTCCATGCAACCAATATGATTCAATGTTTATAGTAGTAATGGTGTCAAAATGGCTATTCGGAACCACAAATATTGATTTCGAAAAGGCGGACGATTTCGTCCGCTTAGAGTAATGAGTTAAAAATCGTAAAAGATCTTGATAAAACTCCATGCAACCAATATGATTCAATTTTTATAGTAGTAATGGTGTTAAAATGGCTATTCGAAACCACAAATATTGATTTATAAAAGGCGGACGATTTCGTCCGCTTAGAGTAATGAGTTAAAAATCGTAAAAGTTCTTGATAAAACTCCATGCAACCAATATGATTCAATGTTTATAGTAGTAATGGTGTCAAAATGGCTATTCGGAACCACAAATATTGATTTCGAAAAGGCGGATGATTTCGTCCGCTTAGAGTAATGAGTTAAAAATCGTAAAAGTTCTTGATAAAACTCCATGCAACAAATATGATTCAATGTTTATAGTAGTAATGGTGTCAAAATAGCTATTCGGAACCACAAATATTGATTTCGAAAAGGCGGACGATTTCGTCCGCTTAGAGTAATGAGTTAAAAATCCTAAAAGATCTTGATAAAACTCCATGCAACCAATATGATTGAATGTTTGTAGTAGTAATGGTGTCAAAATGGCTATTCGGAACCACAAATATTGATTTCGAAAAGGCGGATGATTTCGTCCGCTTAGAGTAATGAGTTAAAAATCGTAAAAGTTCTTGATAAAACTCCATGCAACCAATAAAATTCAATGTTTATAGTAGTAATGGTGTCAAAATAGCTATTCGGAACCACAAATATTGATTTCGAAAAGGCGGACGATTTCGTCCGCTTAGAGTAATGAGTTAAAAATCGTAAAAGTTCTTGATAAAACTCCATGCAACCAATATGATTCAATGTTTATAGTAGTAATGGTGTCAAAATGGCTATTCGGAACCACAAATATTGATTTCGAAAAGGCGGACGATTTCGTCCGCTTAGAGTTATGAGTTAAAAATCGTAAAAGTTCTTGATAAAACTCCATGCAACCAATATGATTCAATGTTTGTAGTAGTAATGGTGTCAAAATGGCTATTCGGAACCACAAATATTGATTTCGAAAAGGCGGACGATTTCGTCCGCTTAGAGTAATTAGTTAGAAATCGTAAAAGTTCTTGATAAAACTCCATGCAACCAATATGATTCAATGTTAATAGTAGTATTGGTGTCAAAATGGCTATTCGGAACCACAAATATTGATTTATAAAAGGCGGACGATTTCGTCCGCTTAGAGTAATGAGTTAAAAATCGTAAAAGTTCTTGATAAAACTCCATGCAACCAATATGATTCAATGTTTATAGTAGTAATGGTGTCAAAATGGCTATTCGGAACCACAAATATTGATTTCGAAAAGGCGGACGATTTCGTCCGCTTAGAGTAATGAGTTAAAAATCGTAAAAGATCTTGATAAAACTCCATGCAACCAATATGATTCTATTTTTATAGTAGTAATGGTGTTAAAATGGCTATTCGGAACCACAAATATTGATTTATAAAAGGCGGACGATTTCGTCCGCTTAGAGTAATGAGTTAAAAATCGTAAAAGTTCTTGATAAAACTCCATGCAACCAATATGATTCAATGTTTATAGTAGTAATGGTGTCAAAATGGCTATTCGGAACCACAAATATTGATTTCGAAAAGGTGGATGATTTCGTCCGCTTAGAGTAATGAGTTAAAAATCGTAAAAGTTCTTGATAAAACTCCATGCAACAAATATGATTCAATGTTTATAGTAGTAATGGTGTCAAAATAGCTATTCGGAACCACAAATATTGATTTCGAAAAGGCGGACGATTTCGTCCGCTTAGAGTAATGAGTTAAAAATCCTAAAAGATCTTGATAAAACTCCATGCAACCAATATGATTCAATGTTTGTAGTAGTAATGGTGTCAAAATGGCTATTCGGAACCACAAATATTGATTTCGAAAAGGCGGATGATTTCGTCCGCTTAGAGTAATGAGTTAAAAATCGTAAAAGTTCTTGATAAAACTCCATTCAACCAATAAAATTCAATGTTTATAGTAGTAATGGTGTCAAAATAGCTATTCGGAACCACAAATATTGATTTCGAAAAGGCGGACGATTTCGTCCGCTTAGAGTAATGAGTTAAAAATCGTAAAAGTTCTTGATAAAACTCCATGCAACCAATATGATTCAATGTTTATAGTAGTAATGGTGTCAAAATGGCTATTCGGAACCACAAATATTGATTTCGAAAAGGCGGACGATTTCGTCCGCTTAGAGTAATGAGTTAAAAATCCTAAAAGATCTTGATAAAACTCCATGCAACCAATATGATTCAATGTTTGTAGTAGTAATGGTGTCAAAATGGCTATTCGGAACCACAAATATTGATTTCGAAAAGGCGGATGATTTCGTCCGCTTAGAGTAATGAGTTAAAAATCGTAAAAGTTCTTGATAAAACTCCATGCAACCAATAAAATTCAATGTTTATAGTAGTAATGGTGTCAAAATAGCTATTCGGAACCACAAATATTGATTTCGAAAAGGCGGACGATTTCGTCCGCTTAGAGTAATGAGTTAAAAATCGTAAAAGTTCTTGATAAAACTCCATGCAACCAATATGATTCAATGTTTATAGTAGTAATGGTGTCAAAATGGCTATTCGGAACCACAAATATTGATTTCGAAAAGGCGGACGATTTCGTCCGCTTAGAGTTATGAGTTAAAAATCGTAAAAGTTCTTGATAAAACTCCATGCAACCAATATGATTCAATGTTTGTAGTAGTAATGGTGTCAAAATGGCTATTCGGAACCACAAATATTGATTTCGAAAAGGCGGACGATTTCGTCCGCTTAGAGTAATTAGTTAAAAATCGTAAAAGTTCTTGATAAAACTCCATGCAACCAATATGATTCAATGTTTATAGTAGTATTGGTGTCAAAATGGCTATTCGGAACCACAAATATTGATTTATAAAAGGCGGACGATTTCGTCCGCTTAGAGTAATGAGTTAAAAATCGTAAAAGTTCTTGATAAAACTCCATGCAACCAATATGATTCAATGTTTATAGTAGTAATGGTGTCAAAATGGCTATTCGGAACCACAAATATTGATTTCGAAAAGGCGGACGATTTCGTCCGCTTAGAGTAATGAGTTAAAAATCGTAAAAGATCTTGATAAAACTCCATGCAACCAATATGATTCAATTTTTATAGTAGTAATGGTGTTAAAATGGCTATTCGGAACCACAAATATTGATTTATAAAAGGCGGACGATTTCGTCCGCTTAGAGTAATGAGTTAAAAATCGTAAAAGTTCTTGATAAAACTCCATGCAACCAATATGATTCAATGTTTATAGTAGTAATGGTGTCAAAATGGCTATTCGGAACCACAAATATTGATTTCGAAAAGGCGGATGATTTCGTCCGCTTAGAGTAATGAGTTAAAAATCGTAAAAGTTCTTGATAAAACTCCATGCAATAAATATGATTCAATGTTTATAGTAGTAATGGTGTTAAAATGGCTATTCGGAACCACAAATATTGATTTATAAAAGGCAGACGATTTCGTCCGCTTAGAGTAATGAGTTAAAAATCGTAAAAGATCTTGATAAAACTCCATGCAACCAATATGATTCAATGTTTATAGTAGTAATGGTGTTAAAATGGCTATTCGGAACCACAAATATTGATTTATAAAAGGCAGACGATTTCGTCCGCTTAGAGTAATGAGTTAAAAATCGTAAAAGTTCTTGATAAAACTCCATGCAACCAATATGATTCAATGTTTATAGTAGTATTGGTGTCAAAATGGCTATTCGGAACCACAAATATTGATTTCGAAAAGGCGGATGATTTCGTCCGCTTAGAGTAATGAGTTAAAAATCGTAAAAGTTCTTGATAAAACTCCATGTAACCAATATGATTCAATGTTTATAGTAGTATTGGTGTCAAAATGGCTATTCGGAACCACAAATATTGATTTCGAAAAGGCGGACGATTTCGTCCGCTTAGAGTAATTAGTTAAAAATCGTAAAAGTTCTTGATAAAACTCCATGCAACCAATATGATTCAATGTTTATAGTAGTATTGGTGTCAAAATGGCTATTCGGAACCACAAATATTGATTTATAAAAGGCGGACGATTTCGTCCGCTTAGAGTAATGAGTTAAAAATCGTAAAAGTTCTTGATAAAACTCCATGCAACCAATATGATTCAATGTTTATAGTAGTAATGGTGTCAAAATGGCTATTCGGAACCACAAATATTGATTTCGAAAAGGCGGACGATTTCGTCCGCTTAGAGTAATGAGTTAAAAATCGTAAAAGATCTTGATAAAACTCCATGCAACCAATATGATTCAATTTTTATAGTAGTAATGGTGTTAAAATGGCTATTCGGAACCACAAATATTGATTTATAAAAGGCGGACGATTTCGTCCGCTTAGAGTAATGAGTTAAAAATCGTAAAAGTTCTTGATAAAACTCCATGCAACCAATATGATTCAATGTTTATAGTAGTAATGGTGTCAAAATGGCTATTCGGAACCACAAATATTGATTTCGAAAAGGCGGATGATTTCGTCCGCTTAGAGTAATGAGTTAAAAATCGTAAAAGTTCTTGATAAAACTCCATGCAATAAATATGATTCAATGTTTATAGTAGTAATGGTGTTAAAATGGCTATTCGGAACCACAAATATTGATTTATAAAAGGCAGACGATTTCGTCCGCTTAGAGTAATGAGTTAAAAATCGTAAAAGATCTTGATAAAACTCCATGCAACCAATATGATTCAATGTTTATAGTAGTAATGGTGTTAAAATGGCTATTCGGAACCACAAATATTGATTTATAAAAGGCAGACGATTTCGTCCGCTTAGAGTAATGAGTTAAAAATCGTAAAAGTTCTTGATAAAACTCCATGCAACCAATATGATTCAATGTTTATAGTAGTATTGGTGTCAAAATGGCTATTCGGAACCACAAATATTGATTTCGAAAAGGCGGATGATTTCGTCCGCTTAGAGTAATGAGTTAAAAATCGTAAAAGTTCTTGATAAAACTCCATGTAACCAATATGATTCAATGTTTATAGTAGTAATGGTGTCAAAATGGCTATTCGGAACCACAAATATTGATTTCGAAAAGGCGGACGATTTCGTCCGCTTAGCTTAATGAGTTAAAAATCGTAAAAGTTCTTGATAAAACTCCATGCAACCAATATGATTCAATGTTTATAGTAGTATTGGTGTCAAAATGGCTATTCGGAACCAAAAATATTGATTTATAAAAGGCGGACGATTTCGTCCGCTTAGAGTAATGAGTTAAAAATCGTAAAAGTTCTTGATAAAACTCCATGCAACCAATATGATTCAATGTTTATAGTAGTAATGGTGTCAAAATGGCTATTCGGAACCACAAATATTGATTTCGAAAAGGCGGACGATTTCGTCCGCTTAGAGTAATAAGTTAAAAATCGTAAAAGATCTTGATAAAACTCCATGCAACCAATATGATTCAATTTTTATAGTAGTAATGGTGTTAAAATGGCTATTCGGAACCACAAATATTGATTTATAAAAGGCGGACGATTTCGTCCGCTTAGAGTAATGAGTTAAAAATCGTAAAAGTTCTTGATAAAACTCCATGCAACCAATATGATTCAATGTTTATAGTAGTAATGGTGTCAAAATGGCTATTCGGAACCACAAATATTGATTTCGAAAAGGCGGATGATTTCGTCCGCTTAGAGTAATGAGTTAAAAATCGTAAAAGTTCTTGATAAAACTCCATGCAACATATATGATTCAATGTTTATAGTAGTAATGGTGTTAAAATGGCTATTCGGAACCACAAATATTGATTTATAAAAGGCAGACGATTTCGTCCGCTTAGAGTAATGAGTTAAAAATCGTAAAAGATCTTGATAAAACTCCATGCAACCAATATGATTCAATGTTTATAGTAGTAATGGTGTTAAAATGGCTATTCGGAACCACAAATATTGATTTATAAAAGGCAGACGATTTCGTCCGCTTAGTGTAATGAGTTAAAAATCGTAAAAGTTCTTGATAAAACTCCATAATATGATTTAATATTTATAGTAGTAATGGTGTCAAAATGGCTATTCGGAACCACAAATATTGATTTCGAAAAGGCGGACGATTTCGTCCGCTTAGAGTAATGAGTTAAAAATCGTAAAAGTTCTTGATAAAACTCCATGCAACCAATATAATTCAATGTTTGTAGTAGTAATGGTGTCAAAATGGCTATTCGGAACCACAAATATAGATTTATAAAAGGCAGACGATTTCGTCCGCTTAGTGTAATGAGTTAAAAATCGTAAAAGTTCTTGATAAAACTCCATAATATGATTCAATGTTTATAGTAGTAATGGTGTCAAAATGGCTATTCGGAACCACAAATATTGATTTCGAAAAGGCGGACGATTTCGTCCGCTTAGAGTAATGAGTTAAAAATCGTAAAAGTTCTTGATAAAACTCCATGCAACCAATATGATTCAATGTTTGTAGTAGTAATGTTGTCAAAATGGCTATTCGGAACCACAAATATTGATTTATAAAAGGCGACGATTTCGTCCGCTTAGAGTAATGAGTTAAAAATCGTAAAAGTTCTTGATAAAACTCCATGCAACCAATATGATTCAATGTTTATAGTAGTAATGGTGTCAAAATGGCTATTCGGAACCACAAATATTGATTTCGAAAAGGCGGATGATTTCGTCCGCTTAGAGTAATGAGTTAAAAATCGTAAAAGTTCTTGATAAAACTCCATGCAACCAATATGATTCAATGTTTATAGTAGTATTGGTGTCAAAATGGCTATTCGGAACCAAAAATATTGATTTATAAAAGGCGGACGATTTCGTCCGCTTAGAGTAATGAGTTAAAAATCGTAAAAGTTCTTGATAAAACTCCATGCAACCAATATGATTCAATGTTTATAGTAGTATTGGTGTCAAAATGGCTATTCGGAACCACAAATATTGATTTCGAAAAGGCGGATGATTTCGTCCGCTTAGAGTAATGAGTTAAAAATCGTAAAAGTTCTTGATAAAACTCCATGTAACCAATATGATTCAATGTTTATAGTAGTAATGGTGTCAAAATGGCTATTCGGAACCACAAATATTGATTTCGAAAAGGCGGACGATTTCGTCCGCTTAGATTAATGAGTTAAAAATCGTAAAAGTTCTTGATAAAACTCCATGCAACCAATATGATTCAATGTTTATAGTAGTATTGGTGTCAAAATGGCTATTCGGAACCAAAAATATTGATTTATAAAAGGCGGACGATTTCGTCCGCTTAGAGTAATGAGTTAAAAATCGTAAAAGTTCTTGATAAAACTCCATGCAACCAATATGATTCAATGTTTATAGTAGTAATGGTGTCAAAATGGCTATTCGGAACCACAAATATTGATTTCGAAAAGGCGGACGATTTCGTCCGCTTAGAGTAATAAGTTAAAAATCGTAAAAGATCTTGATAAAACTCCATGCAACCAATATGATTCAATTTTTATAGTAGTAATGGTGTTAAAATGGCTATTCGGAACCACAAATATTGATTTATAAAAGGCGGACGATTTCGTCCGCTTAGAGTAATGAGTTAAAAATCGTAAAAGTTCTTGATAAAACTCCATGCAACCAATATGATTCAATGTTTATAGTAGTAATGGTGTCAAAATGGCTATTCGGAACCACAAATATTGATTTCGAAAAGGCGGATGATTTCGTCCGCTTAGAGTAATGAGTTAAAAATCGTAAAAGTTCTTGATAAAACTCCATGCAACATATATGATTCAATGTTTATAGTAGTAATGGTGTTAAAATGGCTATTCGGAACCACAAATATTGATTTATAAAAGGCAGACGATTTCGTCCGCTTAGAGTAATGAGTTAAAAATCGTAAAATATCTTGATAAAACTCCATGCAACCAATATGATTCAATGTTTATAGTAGTAATGGTGTTAAAATGGCTATTCGGAACCACAAATATTGATTTATAAAAGGCAGACGATTTCGTCCGCTTAGTGTAATGAGTTAAAAATCGTAAAAGTTCTTGATAAAACTCCATAATATGATTTAATATTTATAGTAGTAATGGTGTCAAAATGGCTATTCGGAACCACAAATATTGATTTCGAAAAGGCGGACGATTTCGTCCGCTTAGAGTAATGAGTTAAAAATCGTAAAAGTTCTTGATAAAACTCCATGCAACCAATATAATTCAATGTTTGTAGTAGTAATGGTGTCAAAATGGCTATTCGGAACCACAAATATAGATTTATAAAAGGCAGACGATTTCGTCCGCTTAGTGTAATGAGTTAAAAATCGTAAAAGTTCTTGATAAAACTCCATAATATGATTCAATGTTTATAGTAGTAATGGTGTCAAAATGGCTATTCGGAACCACAAATATTGATTTCGAAAAGGCGGACGATTTCGTCCGCTTAGAGTAATGAGTTAAAAATCGTAAAAGTTCTTGATAAAACTCCATGCAACCAATATGATTCAATGTTTGTAGTAGTAATGTTGTCAAAATGGCTATTCGGAACCACAAATATTGATTTCGAAAAGGCGGATGATTTCGTCCGCTTAGAGTAATGAGTTAAAAATCGTAAAAGTTCTTGATAAAACTCCATGTAACCAATATGATTCAATGTTTATAGTAGTAATGGTGTCAAAATGGCTATTCGGAACCACAAATATTGATTTCGAAAAGGCGGACGATTTCGTCCGCTTAGATTAATGAGTTAAAAATCGTAAAAGTTCTTGATAAAACTCCATGCAACCAATATGATTCAATGTTTATAGTAGTATTGGTGTCAAAATGGCTATTCGGAACCAAAAATATTGATTTATAAAAGGCGGACGATTTCTTCCGCTTAGAGTAATGAGTTAAAAATCGTAAAAGTTCTTGATAAAACTCCATGCAACCAATATGATTCAATGTTTATCGTAGTAATGGTATCAAAATGACTATTCGGAACCACAAATATTGATTTCGAAAAGGCGGACGATTTCGTCCGCTTAGAGTAATGAGTTAAAAATCGTAAAAGTTCTTGATAAAACTCCATGCAACCAATTTGATTCAATGTTTATAGTAGTAATGGTGTCAAAATGGCTATTCGGAACCACAAATATTGATTTCGAAAAGGCGGACGATTTCGTCCGCTTAGAGTAATTAGTTAAAAATCGTAAAAGTTCCTTATAAAACTCCATGCAACCAATATGATTCAATATTTATAGTAGTAATGGTGTCAAAATGGCTATTCGGAACCACAAATATTGATTTCGAAAAGGCGGACGATTTCGTCCGCTTAGAGTTATGAGTTAAAAATTGTAAAAGTTCTTGATAAAACTCCATGCAACCAATATGATTCAATGTTTGTAGTAGTAATGGTGTTAAAATGGCTATTCGGAACCACAAATATTGATTTCGAAAAGGCGGACGATTTCGTCCGCTTAGAGTAATTAGTTAAAAATCGTAAAAGTTCTTGATAAAACTCCATGCAACCAATATGATTCAATGTTTATAGTAGTATTGGTGTCAAAATGGCTATTCGGAACCACAAATATTGATTTATAAAAGGCGGACGATATTATCCGCTTAGAGTAATGAGTTAAAAATCGTAAAAGTTCTTGATAAAACTCCATGCAACCAATATGATTCAATGTTTATAGTAGTATTGGTGTCAAAATGGCTATTCGGAACCACAAATATTGATTTCGAAAAGGCGGATGATTTCGTCCGCTTAGAGTAATGAGTTAAAAATCGTAAAAGTTCTTGATAAAACTCCATGTAACCAATATGATTCAATGTTTATAGTAGTAATGGTGTCAAAATGGCTATTCGGAACCACAAATATTGATTTCGAAAAGGCGGACGATTTCGTCCGCTTAGATTAATGAGTTAAAAATCGTAAAAGTTCTTGATAAAACTCCATGCAACCAATATGATTCAATGTTTATAGTAGTATTGGTGTCAAAATGGCTATTCGGAACCAAAAATATTGATTTATAAAAGGCGGACGATTTCGTCCGCTTAGAGTAATGAGTTAAAAATCGTAAAAGTTCTTGATAAAACTCCATGCAACCAATATGATTCAATGTTTATAGTAGTAATGGTGTCAAAATGGCTATTCGGAACCACAAATATTGATTTCGAAAAGGCGGACGATTTCGTCCGCTTAGAGTAATAAGTTAAAAATCGTAAAAGATCTTGATAAAACTCCATGCAACCAATATGATTCAATTTTTATAGTAGTAATGGTGTTAAAATGGCTATTCGGAACCACAAATATTGATTTATAAAAGGCGGACGATTTCGTCCGCTTAGAGTAATGAGTTAAAAATCGTAAAAGTTCTTGATAAAACTCCATGCAACCAATATGATTCAATGTTTATAGTAGTAATGGTGTCAAAATGGCTATTCGGAACCACAAATATTGATTTCGAAAAGGCGGATGATTTCGTCCGCTTAGAGTAATGAGTTAAAAATCGTAAAAGTTCTTGATAAAACTCCATGCAACATATATGATTCAATGTTTATAGTAGTAATGGTGTTAAAATGGCTATTCGGAACCACAAATATTGATTTATAAAAGGCAGACGATTTCGTCCGCTTAGAGTAATGAGTTAAAAATCGTAAAAGATCTTGATAAAACTCCATGCAACCAATATGATTCAATGTTTATAGTAGTAATGGTGTTAAAATGGCTATTCGGAACCACAAATATTGATTTATAAAAGGCAGACGATTTCGTCCGCTTAGTGTAATGAGTTAAAAATCGTAAAAGTTCTTGATAAAACTCCATAATATGATTTAATATTTATAGTAGTAATGGTGTCAAAATGGCTATTCGGAACCACAAATATTGATTTCGAAAAGGCGGACGATTTCGTCCGCTTAGAGTAATGAGTTAAAAATCGTAAAAGTTCTTGATAAAACTCCATGCAACCAATATAATTCAATGTTTGTAGTAGTAATGGTGTCAAAATGGCTATTCGGAACCACAAATATAGATTTATAAAAGGCAGACGATTTCGTCCGCTTAGTGTAATGAGTTAAAAATCGTAAAAGTTCTTGATAAAACTCCATAATATGATTCAATGTTTATAGTAGTAATGGTGTCAAAATGGCTATTCGGAACCACAAATATTGATTTCGAAAAGGCGGACGATTTCGTCCGCTTAGAGTAATGAGTTAAAAATCGTAAAAGTTCTTGATAAAACTCCATGCAACCAATATGATTCAATGTTTGTAGTAGTAATGTTGTCAAAATGGCTATTCGGAACCACAAATATTGATTTCGAAAAGGCGGATGATTTCGTCCGCTTAGAGTAATGAGTTAAAAATTGTAAAAGTTCTTGATAAAACTCCATGTAACCAATATGATTCAATGTTTATAGTAGTAATGGTGTCAAAATGGCTATTCGGAACCACAAATATTGATTTCGAAAAGGCGGACGATTTCGTCCGCTTAGATTAATGAGTTAAAAATCGTAAAAGTTCTTGATAAAACTCCATGCAACCAATATGATTCAATGTTTATAGTAGTATTGGTGTCAAAATGGCTATTCGGAACCAAAAATATTGATTTATAAAAGGCGGACGATTTCGTCCGCTTAGAGTAATGAGTTAAAAATCGTAAAAGTTCTTGATAAAACTCCATGCAACCAATATGATTCAATGTTTATCGTAGTAATGGTATCAAAATGACTATTCGGAACCACAAATATTGATTTCAAAAAGGCGGACGATTTCGTCCGCTTAGAGTAATAAGTTAAAAATCGTAAAAGTTCTTGATAAAACTCCATGCAACCAATTTGATTCAATGTTTATAGTAGTAATGGTGTCAAAATGGCTATTCGGAACCACAAATATTGATTTCGAAAAGGCGGACGATTTCGTCCGCTTAGAGTAATTAGTTAAAAATCGTAAAAGTTCCTTATAAAACTCCATGCAACCAATATGATTCAATATTTATAGTAGTAATGGTGTCAAAATGGCTATTCGGAACCACAAATATTGATTTCGAAAAGGCGGACGATTTCGTCCGCTTAGAGTTATGAGTTAAAAATTGTAAAAGTTCTTGATAAAACTCCATGCAACCAATATGATTCAATGTTTGTAGTAGTAATGGTGTTAAAATGGCTATTCGGAACCACAAATATTGATTTCGAAAAGGCGGACGATTTCGTCCGCTTAGAGTAATTAGTTAAAAATCGTAAAAGTTCTTGATAAAACTCCATGCAACCAATATGATTCAATGTTTATAGTAGTATTGGTGTCAAAATGGCTATTCGGAACCACAAATATTGATTTATAAAAGGCGGACGATATTATCCGCTTAGAGTAATGAGTTAAAAATCGTAAAAGTTCTTGATAAAACTCCATGCAACCAATATGATTCAATGTTTATAGTAGTAATGGTGTCAAAATGGCTATTCGGAACCACAAATATTGATTTCGAAAAGGCGGACGATTTCGTCCGCTTAGAGTAATGAGTTAAAAATCGTAAAAGTTCTTGATAAAACTCCATGCAACCAATATAATTCAATGTTTGTAGTAGTAATGGTGTCAAAATGGCTATTCGGAACCACAAATATAGATTTATAAAAGACAGACGATTTCGTCCGCTTAGTGTAATGATTTTAAAATCGTAAAAGTTTTTGATAAAACTCCATAATATGATTCAATGTTTATAGTAGTAATGGTGTCAAAATGGCTATTCGTAACCACAAATATTGATTTCGAAAAGGCGGACGATTTCGTCCGCTTAGATTAATGAGTTAAAAATCGTAAAAGTTCTTGATAAAACTCCATGCAACCAATATGATTCAATGTTTATAGTAGTATTGGTGTCAAAATGGCTATTCGGAACCAAAAATATTGATTTATAAAAGGCGGACGATTTCGTCCGCTTAGAGTAATGAGTTAAAAATCGTAAAAGTTCTTGATAAAACTCCATGCAACCAATATGATTCAATGTTTATCGTAGTAATGGTGTCAAAATGACTATTCGGAACCACAAATATTGATTTCGAAAAGGCGGACGATTTCGTCCGCTTAGAGTAATGAGTTAAAAATCGTAAAAGTTCTTGATAAAACTCCATGCAACCAATTTGATTTAATGTTTATAGTAGTAATGGTGTCAAAATGGCTATTCGGAACCACAAATATTGATTTCGAAAAGGCGACGATTTCGTCCGCTTAGAGTAATTAGTTAAAAATCGTAAAAGTTCCTTATAAAACTCCATGCAACCAATATGATTCAATGTTTATAGTAGTAATGGTGTCAAAATGGCTATTCGGAACCACAAATATTGATTTCGAAAAGGCGGACGATTTCGTCCGCTTAGAGTTATGAGTTAAAAATCGTAAAAGTTCTTGATAAAACTCCATGCAACCAATATGATTCAATGTTTGTAGTGGTAATGGTGTTAAAATGGCTATTCGGAACCACAAATATTGATTTCGAAAAGGCGGACGATTTCGTCCGCTTAGAGTAATTAGTTAAAAATCGTAAAAGTTCTTGATAAAACTCCATGCAACCAATATGATTCAATGTTTATAGTAGTATTGGTGTCAAAATGGCTATTCGGAACCACAAATATTGATTTATAAAAGGCGGACGATTTCATCCGCTTAGAGTAATGAGTTAAAAATCGTAAAAGTTCTTGATAAAACTCCATGCAACCAATATGATTCAATGTTTATAGTAGTAATGGTGTCAAAATGGCTATTCGGAACCACAAATATTGATTTCGAAAAGGCGGACGATTTCGTCCGCTTAGAGTAATGAGTTAAAAATCGTAAAAGTTCTTGATAAAACTCCATGCAACCAATATAATTCAATGTTTGTAGTAGTAATGGTGTCAAAATGGCTATTCGGAACCACAAATATAGATTTATAAAAGGCAGACGATTTCGTCCGCTTAGAGTAATGAGTTAAAAATCGTAAAAGTTCTTGATAAAACTCCATGCAACATATATGATTCAATGTTTATAGTAGTAATGGTGTTAAAATGGCTATTCGGAACCACAAATATTGATTTATAAAAGGCAGACGATTTCGTCCGCTTAGAGTAATGAGTTAAAAATCGTAAAAGATCTTGATAAAACTCCATGCAACCAATATGATTCAATGTTTATAGTAGTAATGGTGTTAAAATGGCTATTCGGAACCACAAATATTGATTTATAAAAGGCAGACGATTTCGTCCGCTTAGTGTAATGAGTTAAAAATCGTAAAAGTTCTTGATAAAACTCCATAATATGATTTAATATTTATAGTAGTAATGGTGTCAAAATGGCTATTCGGAACCACAAATATTGATTTCGAAAAGGCGGACGATTTCGTCCGCTTAGAGTAATGAGTTAAAAATCGTAAAAGTTCTTGATAAAACTCCATGCAACCAATATAATTCAATGTTTGTAGTAGTAATGGTGTCAAAATGGCTATTCGGAACCACAAATATAGATTTATAAAAGCCAGACGATTTCGTCCGCTTAGTGTAATGAGTTAAAAATCGTAAAAGTTCTTGATAAAACTCCATAATATGATTCAATGTTTATAGTAGTAATGGTGTCAAAATGGCTATTCGGAACCACAAATATTGATTTCGAAAAGGCGGACGATTTCGTCCGCTTAGAGTAATGAGTTAAAAATCGTAAAAGTTCTTGATAAAACTCCATGCAACCAATATGATTCAATGTTTGTAGTAGTAATGTTGTCAAAATGGCTATTCGGAACCACAAATATTGATTTCGAAAAGGCGGATGATTTCGTCCGCTTAGAGTAATGAGTTAAAAATCGTAAAAGTTCTTGATAAAACTCCATGTAACCAATATGATTCAATGTTTATAGTAGTAATGGTGTCAAAATGGCTATTCGGAACCACAAATATTGATTTCGAAAAGGCGGACGATTTCGTCCGCTTAGATTAATGAGTTAAAAATCGTAAAAGTTCTTGATAAAACTCCATGCAACCAATATGATTCAATGTTTATAGTAGTATTGGTGTCAAAATGGCTATTCGGAACCAAAAATATTGATTTATAAAAGGCGGACGATTTCGTCCGCTTAGAGTAATGAGTTAAAAATCGTAAAAGTTCTTGATAAAACTCCATGCAACCAATATGATTCAATGTTTATCGTAGTAATGGTATCAAAATGACTATTCGGAACCACAAATATTGATTTCAAAAAGGCGGACGATTTCGTCCGCTTAGAGTAATAAGTTAAAAATCGTAAAAGTTCTTGATAAAACTCCATGCAACCAATTTGATTCAATGTTTATAGTAGTAATGGTGTCAAAATGGCTATTCGGAACCACAAATATTGATTTCGAAAAGGCGGACGATTTCGTCCGCTTAGAGTAATTAGTTAAAAATCGTAAAAGTTCCTTATAAAACTCCATGCAACCAATATGATTCAATATTTATAGTAGTAATGGTGTCAAAATGGCTATTCGGAACCACAAATATTGATTTCGAAAAGGCGGACGATTTCGTCCGCTTAGAGTTATGAGTTAAAAATTGTAAAAGTTCTTGATAAAACTCCATGCAACCAATATGATTCAATGTTTGTAGTAGTAATGGTGTTAAAATGGCTATTCGGAACCACAAATATTGATTTCGAAAAGGCGGACGATTTCGTCCGCTTAGAGTAATTAGTTAAAAATCGTAAAAGTTCTTGATAAAACTCCATGCAACCAATATGATTCAATGTTTATAGTAGTATTGGTGTCAAAATGGCTATTCGGAACCACAAATATTGATTTATAAAAGGCGGACGATATTATCCGCTTAGAGTAATGAGTTAAAAATCGTAAAAGTTCTTGATAAAACTCCATGCAACCAATATGATTCAATGTTTATAGTAGTAATGGTGTCAAAATGGCTATTCGGAACCACAAATATTGATTTCGAAAAGGCGGACGATTTCGTCCGCTTAGAGTAATGAGTTAAAAATCGTAAAAGTTCCTTATAAAACTCCATGCAACCAATATGATTCAATGTTTATAGTAGTAATGGTGTCAAAATGGCTATTCGGAACCACAAATATTGATTTCGAAAAGGCGGACGATTTCGTCCGCTTAGAGTAATGAGTTAAAAATCGTAAAAGTTCTTGATAAAACTCCATGCAACCAATATAATTCAATGTTTGTAGTAGTAATGGTGTCAAAATGGCTATTCGGAACCACAAATATAGATTTATAAAAGGCAGACGATTTCGTCCGCTTAGAGTAATGAGTTAAAAATCGTAAAAGTTCTTGATAAAACTCCATGCAACATATATGATTCAATGTTTATAGTAGTAATGGTGTTAAAATGGCTATTCGGAACCACAAATATTGATTTATAAAAGGCAGACGATTTCGTCCGCTTAGAGTAATGAGTTAAAAATCGTAAAAGATCTTGATAAAACTCCATGCAACCAATATGATTCAATGTTTATAGTAGTAATGGTGTTAAAATGGCTATTCGGAACCACAAATATTGATTTATAAAAGGCAGACGATTTCGTCCGCTTAGTGTAATGAGTTAAAAATCGTAAAAGTTCTTGATAAAACTCCATAATATGATTTAATATTTATAGTAGTAATGGTGTCAAAATGGCTATTCGGAACCACAAATATTGATTTCGAAAAGGCGGACGATTTCGTCCGCTTAGAGTAATGAGTTAAAAATCGTAAAAGTTCTTGATAAAACTCCATGCAACCAATATAATTCAATGTTTGTAGTAGTAATGGTGTCAAAATGGCTATTCGGAACCACAAATATAGATTTATAAAAGGCAGACGATTTCGTCCGCTTAGAGTAATGAGTTAAAAATCGTAAAAGTTCTTGATAAAACTCCATGCAACATATATGATTCAATGTTTATAGTAGTAATGGTGTTAAAATGGCTATTCGGAACCACAAATATTGATTTATAAAAGGCAGACGATTTCGTCCGCTTAGAGTAATGAGTTAAAAATCGTAAAAGATCTTGATAAAACTCCATGCAACCAATATGATTCAATGTTTATAGTAGTAATGGTGTTAAAATGGCTATTCGGAACCACAAATATTGATTTATAAAAGGCAGACGATTTCGTCCGCTTAGTGTAATGAGTTAAAAATCGTAAAAGTTCTTGATAAAACTCCATAATATGATTTAATATTTATAGTAGTAATGGTGTCAAAATGGCTATTCGGAACCACAAATATTGATTTCGAAAAGGCGGACGATTTCGTCCGCTTAGAGTAATGAGTTAAAAATCGTAAAAGTTCTTGATAAAACTCCATGCAACCAATATAATTCAATGTTTGTAGTAGTAATGGTGTCAAAATGGCTATTCGGAACCACAAATATAGATTTATAAAAGCCAGACGATTTCGTCCGCTTAGTGTAATGAGTTAAAAATCGTAAAAGTTCTTGATAAAACTCCATAATATGATTCAATGTTTATAGTAGTAATGGTGTCAAAATGGCTATTCGGAACCACAAATATTGATTTCGAAAAGGCGGACGATTTCGTCCGCTTAGAGTAATGAGTTAAAAATCGTAAAAGTTCTTGATAAAACTCCATGCAACCAATATGATTCAATGTTTGTAGTAGTAATGTTGTCAAAATGGCTATTCGGAACCACAAATATTGATTTCGAAAAGGCGGATGATTTCGTCCGCTTAGAGTAATGAGTTAAAAATCGTAAAAGTTCTTGATAAAACTCCATGTAACCAATATGATTCAATGTTTATAGTAGTAATGGTGTCAAAATGGCTATTCGGAACCACAAATATTGATTTCGAAAAGGCGGACGATTTCGTCCGCTTAGATTAATGAGTTAAAAATCGTAAAAGTTCTTGATAAAACTCCATGCAACCAATATGATTCAATGTTTATAGTAGTATTGGTGTCAAAATGGCTATTCGGAACCAAAAATATTGATTTATAAAAGGCGGACGATTTCGTCCGCTTAGAGTAATGAGTTAAAAATCGTAAAAGTTCTTGATAAAACTCCATGCAACCAATATGATTCAATGTTTATCGTAGTAATGGTATCAAAATGACTATTCGGAACCACAAATATTGATTTCAAAAAGGCGGACGATTTCGTCCGCTTAGAGTAATAAGTTAAAAATCGTAAAAGTTCTTGATAAAACTCCATGCAACCAATTTGATTCAATGTTTATAGTAGTAATGGTGTCAAAATGGCTATTCGGAACCACAAATATTGATTTCGAAAAGGCGGACGATTTCGTCCGCTTAGAGTAATTAGTTAAAAATCGTAAAAGTTCCTTATAAAACTCCATGCAACCAATATGATTCAATATTTATAGTAGTAATGGTGTCAAAATGGCTATTCGGAACCACAAATATTGATTTCGAAAAGGCGGACGATTTCGTCCGCTTAGAGTTATGAGTTAAAAATTGTAAAAGTTCTTGATAAAACTCCATGCAACCAATATGATTCAATGTTTGTAGTAGTAATGGTGTTAAAATGGCTATTCGGAACCACAAATATTGATTTCGAAAAGGCGGACGATTTCGTCCGCTTAGAGTAATTAGTTAAAAATCGTAAAAGTTCTTGATAAAACTCCATGCAACCAATATGATTCAATGTTTATAGTAGTATTGGTGTCAAAATGGCTATTCGGAACCACAAATATTGATTTATAAAAGGCGGACGATATTATCCGCTTAGAGTAATGAGTTAAAAATCGTAAAAGTTCTTGATAAAACTCCATGCAACCAATATGATTCAATGTTTATAGTAGTAATGGTGTCAAAATGGCTATTCGGAACCACAAATATTGATTTCGAAAAGGCGGACGATTTCGTCCGCTTAGAGTAATGAGTTAAAAATCGTAAAAGTTCTTGATAAAACTCCATGCAACCAATATAATTCAATGTTTGTAGTAGTAATGGTGTCAAAATGGCTATTCGGAACCACAAATATAGATTTATAAAAGACAGACGATTTCGTCCGCTTAGTGTAATGATTTTAAAATCGTAAAAGTTTTTGATAAAACTCCATAATATGATTCAATGTTTATAGTAGTAATGGTGTCAAAATGGCTATTCGTAACCACAAATATTGATTTCGAAAAGGCGGACGATTTCGTCCGCTTAGATTAATGAGTTAAAAATCGTAAAAGTTCTTGATAAAACTCCATGCAACCAATATGATTCAATGTTTATAGTAGTATTGGTGTCAAAATGGCTATTCGGAACCAAAAATATTGATTTATAAAAGGCGGACGATTTCGTCCGCTTAGAGTAATGAGTTAAAAATCGTAAAAGTTCTTGATAAAACTCCATGCAACCAATATGATTCAATGTTTATCGTAGTAATGGTGTCAAAATGACTATTCGGAACCACAAATATTGATTTCGAAAAGGCGGACGATTTCGTCCGCTTAGAGTAATGAGTTAAAAATCGTAAAAGTTCTTGATAAAACTCCATGCAACCAATTTGATTTAATGTTTATAGTAGTAATGGTGTCAAAATGGCTATTCGGAACCACAAATATTGATTTCGAAAAGGCGACGATTTCGTCCGCTTAGAGTAATTAGTTAAAAATCGTAAAAGTTCCTTATAAAACTCCATGCAACCAATATGATTCAATGTTTATAGTAGTAATGGTGTCAAAATGGCTATTCGGAACCACAAATATTGATTTCGAAAAGGCGGACGATTTCGTCCGCTTAGAGTTATGAGTTAAAAATCGTAAAAGTTCTTGATAAAACTCCATGCAACCAATATGATTCAATGTTTGTAGTGGTAATGGTGTTAAAATGGCTATTCGGAACCACAAATATTGATTTCGAAAAGGCGGACGATTTCGTCCGCTTAGAGTAATTAGTTAAAAATCGTAAAAGTTCTTGATAAAACTCCATGCAACCAATATGATTCAATGTTTATAGTAGTATTGGTGTCAAAATGGCTATTCGGAACCACAAATATTGATTTATAAAAGGCGGACGATTTCATCCGCTTAGAGTAATGAGTTAAAAATCGTAAAAGTTCTTGATAAAACTCCATGCAACCAATATGATTCAATGTTTATAGTAGTAATGGTGTCAAAATGGCTATTCGGAACCACAAATATTGATTTCGAAAAGGCGGACGATTTCGTCCGCTTAGAGTAATGAGTTAAAAATCGTAAAAGTTCTTGATAAAACTCCATGCAACCAATATAATTCAATGTTTGTAGTAGTAATGGTGTCAAAATGGCTATTCGGAACCACAAATATAGATTTATAAAAGGCAGACGATTTCGTCCGCTTAGTGTAATGAGTTAAAAATCGTAAAAGTTTTTGATAAAACTCCATAATATGATTCAATGTTTATAGTAGTAATGGTGTCAAAATGGCTATTCGGAACCACAAATATTGATTTCGAAAAGGCGGACGATTTCGTCCGCTTAGAGTAATGAGTTAAAAATCGTAAAAGTTCTTGATAAAACTCCATGCAACCAATATGATTCAAGGTTTGTAGTAGTAATGGTGTCAAAATGGCTATTCGGAACCACAAATATTGATTTCGAAAAGGCGGATGATTTCGTCCGCTTAGAGTAATGAGTTAAAAATCGTAAAAGTTCTTGATAAAACTCCATGTAACCAATATGATTCAATGTTTATAGTAGTAATGGTGTCAAAATGGCTATTGGGAACCACAAATATTGATTTAGAAAAGGCGGACGATTTCGTCCGCTTAGATTAATGAGTTAAAAATCGTAAAAGTTCTTGATAAAACTCCATGCAACCAATATGATTCAATGTTTATAGTAGTATTGGTGTCAAAATGGCTATTCGGAACCAAAAATATTGATTTATAAAAGGCGGACGATTTCGTCCGCTTAGAGTGATGAGTTACAAATCGTAAAAGTTCTTGATAAAACTCCATGCAACCAATATGATTCAATGTTTATAGTAGTAATGGTGTCAAAATGACTATTCGGAACCACAAATATTGATTTCGAAAAGGCGGACGATTTCGTCCGCTTAGAGTAATGAGTTAAAAATCGTAAAAGGTCTTAACAAAACTCCATGCAACCAATATGATTCAATGTTTATAGTAGTAATGGTGTCAAAATGGCTATTCGGAACCACAAATATTGATTTCGAAAAGGCGGACGATTTCGTCCGCTTAGAGTAATGAGTTAAAAATCGTAAAAATTCTTGATAAAACTCCATGCAACCAATATGATTCAATGTTTATAGTAGTAATGGTGTCAAAATGGCTATTCGGAACCACAAATATTGATTTCGAAAAGGCGGATGATTTCGTCCGCTTAGAGTAATGAGTTAAAAATCGTAAAAGTTCTTGATAAAACTCCATGCAACATATATGATTCAATGTTTATAGTAGTAATGGTGTTAAAATGGCTATTCGGAACCACAAATATTGATTTATAAAAGGCAGACGATTTCGTCCGCTTAGAGTAATGAGTTAAAAATCGTAAAAGATCTTGATAAATCTCCATGCAACCAATATGATTCAATGTTTATAGTAGTAATGGTGTTAAAATGGCTATTCGGAACCACAAATATTGATTTATAAAAGGCAGACGATTTCGTCCGCTTAGTGTAATGAGTTAAAAATCGTAAAAGTTCTTGATAAAACTCCATAATATGATTTAATATTTATAGTAGTAATGGTGTCAAAATGGCTATTCGGAACCACAAATATTGATTTCGAAAAGGCGGACGATTTCGTCCGCTTAGAGTAATGAGTTAAAAATCGTAAAAGTTCTTGATAAAACTCCATGCAACCAATATAATTCAATGTTTGTAGTAGTAATGGTGTCAAAATGGCTATTCGGAACCACAAATATAGATTTATAAAAGGCAGACGATTTCGTCCGCTTAGTGTAATGAGTTAAAAATCGTAAAAGTTCTTGATAAAACTCCATAATATGATTCAATGTTTATAGTAGTAATTGTGTCAAAATGGCTATTCGGAACCACAAATATTGATTTCGAAAAGGCGGACGATTTCGTCCGCTTAGAGTAATGAGTTAAAAATCGTAAAAGTTCTTGATAAAACTCCATGCAACCAATATGATTCAATGTTTGTAGTAGTAATGTTGTCAAAATGGCTATTCGGAACCACAAATATTGATTTCGAAAAGGCGGATGATTTCGTCCGCTTAGAGTAATGAGTTAAAAATCGTAAAAGTTCTTGATAAAACTCTATGTAACCAATATGATTCAATGTTTATAGTAGTAATGGTGTCAAAATGGCTATTCGGAACCACAAATATTGATTTCGAAAAGGCGGACGATTTCGTCCGCTTAGAGTAATAAGTTAAAAATCGTAAAAGATCTTGATAAAACTCCATGCAACCAATATGATTCAATTTTTATAGTAGTAATGGTGTTAAAATGGCTATTCGGAACCACAAATATTGATTTATAAAAGGCGGACGATTTCGTCCGCTTAGAGTAATGAGTTAAAAATCGTAAAAGTTCTTGATAAAACTCCATGCAACCAATATGATTCAATGTTTATAGTAGTAATGGTGTCAAAATGGCTATTCGGAACCACAAATATTGATTTCGAAAAGGCGGACGATTTCGTCCGCTTAGAGTAATGAGTTAAAAATCGTAAAAGGTCTTAACAAAACTCCATGCAACCAATATGATTCAATGTTTATAGTAGTAATGGTGTCAAAATGGCTATTCGGAACCACAAATATTGATTTCGAAAAGGCGGACGATTTCGTCCGCTTAGAGTAATGAGTTAAAAATCGTAAAAATTCTTGATAAAACTCCATGCAACCAATATGATTCAATGTTTATAGTAGTAATGGTGTCAAAATGGCTATTCGGAACCACAAATATTGATTTCGAAAAGGCGGATGATTTCGTCCGCTTAGAGTAATGAGTTAAAAATCGTAAAAGTTCTTGATAAAACTCCATGCAACATATATGATTCAATGTTTATAGTAGTAATGGTGTTAAAATGGCTATTCGGAACCACAAATATTGATTTATAAAAGGCAGACGATTTCGTCCGCTTAGAGTAATGAGTTAAAAATCGTAAAAGATCTTGATAAAACTCCATGCAACCAATATGATTCAATGTTTATAGTAGTAATGGTGTTAAAATGGCTATTCGGAACCACAAATATTGATTTATAAAAGGCAGACGATTTCGTCCGCTTAGTGTAATGAGTTAAAAATCGTAAAAGTTCTTGATAAAACTCCATAATATGATTTAATATTTATAGTAGTAATGGTGTCAAAATGGCTATTCGGAACCACAAATATTGATTTCGAAAAGGCGGACGATTTCGTCCGCTTAGAGTAATGAGTTAAAAATCGTAAAAGTTCTTGATAAAACTCCATGCAACCAATATAATTCAATGTTTGTAGTAGTAATGGTGTCAAAATGGCTATTCGGAACCACAAATATAGATTTATAAAAGGCAGACGATTTCGTCCGCTTAGTGTAATGAGTTAAAAATCGTAAAAGTTCTTGATAAAACTCCATAATATGATTCAATGTTTATAGTAGTAATGGTGTCAAAATGGCTATTCGGAACCACAAATATTGATTTCGAAAAGGCGGACGATTTCGTCCGCTTAGAGTAATGAGTTAAAAATCGTAAAAGTTCTTGATAAAACTCCATGCAACCAATATGATTCAATGTTTGTAGTAGTAATGTTGTCAAAATGGCTATTCGGAACCACAAATATTGATTTCGAAAAGGCGGATGATTTCGTCCGCTTAGAGTAATGAGTTAAAAATCGTAAAAGTTCTTGATAAAACTCTATGTAACCAATATGATTCAATGTTTATAGTAGTAATGGTGTCAAAATGGCTATTCGGAACCACAAATATTGATTTCGAAAAGGCGGACGATTTCGTCCGCTTAGATTAATGAGTTAAAAATCGTAAAAGTTCTTGATAAAACTCCATGCAACCAATATGATTCAATGTTTATAGTAGTATTGGTGTCAAAATGGCTATTCGGAACCAAAAATATTGATTTATAAAAGGCGGACGATTTCGTCCGCTTAGAGTAATGAGTTAAAAATCGTAAAAGTTCTTGATAAAACTCCATGCAACCAATATGATTCAATGTTTATCGTAGTAATGGTATCAAAATGACTATTCGGAACCACAAATATTGATTTCGAAAAGGCGGACGATTTCGTCCGCTTAGAGTAATGAGTTAAAAATCGTAAAAGTTCTTGATAAAACTCCATGCAACCAATTTGATTCAATGTTTATAGTAGTAATGGTGTCAAAATGGCTATTCGGAACCACAAATATTGATTTCGAAAAGGCGGACGATTTCGTCCGCTTAGAGTAATTAGTTAAAAATCGTAAAAGTTCCTTATAAAACTCCATGCAACCAATATGATTCAATATTTATAGTAGTAATGGTGTCAAAATGGCTATTCGGAACCACAAATATTGATTTCGAAAAGGCGGACGATTTCGTCCGCTTAGAGTTATGAGTTAAAAATTGTAAAAGTTCTTGATAAAACTCCATGCAACCAATATGATTCAATGTTTGTAGTAGTAATGGTGTTAAAATGGCTATTCGGAACCACAAATATTGATTTCGAAAAGGCGGACGATTTCGTCCGCTTAGAGTAATTAGTTAAAAATCGTAAAAGTTCTTGATAAAACTCCATGCAACCAATATGATTCAATGTTTATAGTAGTATTGGTGTCAAAATGGCTATTCGGAACCACAAATATTGATTTATAAAAGGCGGACGATATTATCCGCTTAGAGTAATGAGTTAAAAATCGTAAAAGTTCTTGATAAAACTCCATGCAACCAATATGATTCAATGTTTATAGTAGTAATGGTTTCAAAATGGCTATTCGGAACCACAAATATTGATTTCGAAAAGGCGGACGATTTCGTCCGCTTAGAGTAATGAGTTAAAAATCGTAAAAGTTCTTGATAAAACTCCATGCAACCAATATAATTCAATGTTTGTAGTAGTAATGGTGTCAAAATGGCTATTCGGAACCACAAATATAGATTTATAAAAGACAGACGATTTCGTCCGCTTAGTGTAATGAGTTAAAAATCGTAAAAGTTTTTGATAAAACTCCATAATATGATTCAATGTTTATAGTAGTAATGGTGTCAAAATGGCTATTCGTAACCACAAATATTGATTTCGAAAAGGCGGACGATTTCGTCCGCTTAGATTAATGAGTTAAAAATCGTAAAAGTTCTTGATAAAACTCCATGCAACCAATATGATTCAATGTTTATAGTAGTATTGGTGTCAAAATGGCTATTCGGAACCAAAAATATTGATTTATAAAAGGCGGACGATTTCGTCCGCTTAGAGTAATGAGTTAAAAATCGTAAAAGTTCTTGATAAAACTCCATGCAACCAATATGATTCAATGTTTATCGTAGTAATGGTGTCAAAATGACTATTCGGAACCACAAATATTGATTTCGAAAAGGCGGACGATTTCGTCCGCTTAGAGTAATGAGTTAAAAATCGTAAAAGTTCTTGATAAAACTCCATGCAACCAATTTGATTTAATGTTTATAGTAGTAATGGTGTCAAAATGGCTATTCGGAACCACAAATATTGATTTCGAAAAGGCGACGATTTCGTCCGCTTAGAGTAATTAGTTAAAAATCGTAAAAGTTCCTTATAAAACTCCATGCAACCAATATGATTCAATGTTTATAGTAGTAATGGTGTCAAAATGGCTATTCGGAACCACAAATATTGATTTCGAAAAGGCGGACGATTTCGTCCGCTTAGAGTTATGAGTTAAAAATCGTAAAAGTTCTTGATAAAACTCCATGCAACCAATATGATTCAATGTTTGTAGTAGTAATGGTGTTAAAATGGCTATTCGGAACCACAAATATTGATTTCGAAAAGGCGGACGATTTCGTCCGCTTAGAGTAATTAGTTAAAAATCGTAAAAGTTCTTGATAAAACTCCATGCAACCAATATGATTCAATGTTTATAGTAGTATTGGTGTCAAAATGGCTATTCGGAACCACAAATATTGATTTATAAAAGGCGGACGATTTCATCCGCTTAGAGTAATGAGTTAAAAATCGTAAAAGTTCTTGATAAAACTCCATGCAACCAATATGATTCAATGTTTATAGTAGTAATGGTGTCAAAATGGCTATTCGGAACCACAAATATTGATTTCGAAAAGGCGGACGATTTCGTCCGCTTAGAGTAATGAGTTAAAAATCGTAAAAGTTCTTGATAAAACTCCATGCAACCAATATAATTCAATGTTTGTAGTAGTAATGGTGTCAAAATGGCTATTCGGAACCACAAATATAGATTTATAAAAGGCAGACGATTTCGTCCGCTTAGTGTAATGAGTTAAAAATCGTAAAAGTTTTTGATAAAACTCCATAATATGATTCAATGTTTATAGTAGTAATGGTGTCAAAATGGCTATTCGGAACCACAAATATTGATTTCGAAAAGGCGGACGATTTCGTCCGCTTAGAGTAATGAGTTAAAAATCGTAAAAGTTCTTGATAAAACTCCATGCAACCAATATGATTCAAGGTTTGTAGTAGTAATGGTGTCAAAATGGCTATTCGGAACCACAAATATTGATTTCGAAAAGGCGGATGATTTCGTCCGCTTAGAGAAATGAGTTAAAAATCGTAAAAGTTCTTGATAAAACTCCATGTAACCAATATGATTCAATGTTTATAGTAGTAATGGTGTCAAAATGGCTATTGGGAACCACAAATATTGATTTAGAAAAGGCGGACGATTTCGTCCGCTTAGATTAATGAGTTAAAAATCGTAAAAGTTCTTGATAAAACTCCATGCAACCAATATGATTCAATGTTTATAGTACTATTGGTGTCAAAATGGCTATTCGGAACCAAAAATATTGATTTATAAAAGGCGGACGATTTCGTCCGCTTAGAGTGATGAGTTACAAATCGTAAAAGTTCTTGATAAAACTCCATGCAACCAATATGATTCAATGTTTATAGTAGTAATGGTGTCAAAATGACTATTCGGAACCACAAATATTGATTTCGAAAAGGCGGACGATTTCGTCCGCTTAGAGTAATGAGTTAAAAATCGTAAAAGGTCTTAATAAAACTCCATGCAACCAATATGATTCAATGTTTATAGTAGTAATGGTGTCAAAATGGCTATTCGGAACCACAAATATTGATTTCGAAAAGGCGGACGATTTCGTCCGCTTAGAGTAATGAGTTAAAAATCGTAAAAATTCTTGATAAAACTCCATGCAACCAATATGATTCAATGTTTATAGTAGTAATGGTGTCAAAATGGCTATTCGGAACCACAAATATTGATTTCGAAAAGGCGGACGATTTCGTCCACTTAAAGTGATGAGTTAAAAATCGTAAAAGATCTTGATAAAACTCCATGCAACCAATATGATTCAATGTTTATAGTATTAATGGTGTTAAAATGGCTATTCGGAACCACAAATATTTATTTATAAAAGGCGGACGATTTCGTGCGCTTAGAGTAATGAGTTAAAAATCGTAAAAGTTCTTGATAAAACACCATGCAACCAATATGATTCAATGTTTATAGTAGTATTGGTGTCAAAATGGCTATTCGGAACCACAAATATTGATTTCGAAAAGGCGGATGATTTCGTCCGCTTAGAGTAATGAGTTAAAAATCGTAAAAGTTCTTGATAAAACTCCATGCAACCAATATGATTCAATGTTTATAGTAGTAATGGTGTCAAAATGGCTATTCGGAACCACAAATATTGATTTCGAAAAGGCGGACGATTTCGTCCGCTTAGAGTAATGAGTTAAAAATCGTAAAAGATATTGATAAAACTTCATGTTGTCAATGACAGAGAACCTCCTTGAAAGAATTTCTCGCGATACAAATGTAAAAGAGGTTCCACCGGCTCTGACTTCAGAAGGGAAAGAACAAATGATAGCCGCCATTGAGAATTTCCAGACAGCATTTTTGGGACTCTGCTTGAGTAGACTAACTGATCTCGTAAATTCTGTGTTTTTAGTGTCTAGCCGAGGAAATGTCCCATCCAAGGAACATATCGCGAGGATTATTTCTCGCATTCAGGAAGAGATTGAAGGCGTGCAGTCAGATTCGCATTTAACTCTCCGTGTCTTGCGTGAAATCAGCAAAAGTTTGCTTCTACTTGCAGAAAGGGCTGAATACCAGGTAACCCCTAATTTAATTAATCAACCAATTCCTCTTACAATTTTAGGATTGATTACAATAAGCATCATGGTTTTGACCGAATTACTTAGTAAAATGGCTAACTTTCAAATTACATAAAATAGTAAAATACACTGATATATTATATTCTTACACTTACAAAAAAGCCCTTCATATTTATAAATAAAGCTCTTCATAAGAAATAAACATTTCTAAAAAGCCCTTCATATTTATATAAAATATAGTAGTTTCTCCTTAATTTTATCACTGTCTATCAGGGGTATTTTTCTTGTTTAATATAACTATCCCTTTATTAATTTTCCTCTCTGCAGTATTGAAATTAATTGTGCCACTTGCACAAGTGTTCAAGTTACATTTATTTTTCTTGATACGATGTTTTACTAGATTTATCATCATTTAGTTAGTTAGTTAGATCCTTAGAATATACAAGACCTGCATTCCTAGGTTGTTTTCAGATTAAACTACAATTCCGTCAAAGTATTTTAATCAACTAGATTATTGTAATTTCAAATTGTAGAGTAAAATGTAGTGGGAACATCTTGCTCGTCTTGCCTAAATTGTGACCCATAATGATTCAAGACATTATAACTTCTCGCACTACAAGTGTAAAACATTCAATTTCAATCTTTGTGAAAAGGTGATGGAGTAGTTCAATCTTTGTTTTGTGTATCGGTTAAATAGGCTGTGCAAACTCCCACAAACTTAGCGACCAAAGCACTCTCAAGTGAGCATTGATCGCTAAAAAATACAACGATATTCATATTAAAATGCTATTTGATACTTAATTTAGTAGTTTTCTGGTGTCTAGAAAGGGTCCACTCTGGGAGCTGAAAGTTAAGGTTGACGGTAGCTGTGAATTTTTTTCATGTTCATCGAGTTGGAACCTTTTAATTTGTGGTTGTCTAATGTCTACTTGAAAAGGTGATGGAGTAGTTTAATCTTTGTTTTTTGTATTGGTTAAATAGGCTGTGCAAACTCCCACAAACTTAGCGACCAAAGCACTCTCAAGTGAACATTGATCACTAAAAAATACAACGATATTCATATTAAAATGCGATTTGATACTTAATTTAGTAATTTTCTGGTGTGTAGAAAGGGTCCACTCTGGGAGCTGAAAGTTAAGGTTATGGGTAGCTGTGAATTTTTTTCATGTTCATCGAATTGGAACTTTTTAATTTGTGGTTGTCTAGTGTCTACAATTTCCTTCGAAAAATCTACTATTCGATTTGTTCTCATATGTTCTCTATTCAACCATTCATTTTATTGGCTTAGTTCTGTAACTAAATGAATGCTCAAGTATCCCATCGATATTTTATGCCTGCCGGATTCAGGTGTCAGTGGGTCACTTTAATAAACCTGTTTAACACTTTGGTATTTGCTTTCTTCTGCAACATCTCCACTGATAAATACGAGTAATTTTTTGTGTCTGTGAAAGTGATTAGTGTCGGAATTTTATTTTATTTCATTTCTTAAAAGCTTTTTCATTTTTAATTATTTCATCTTCATTATTTTGATTGCATATTTTCATTTTTCATTTTTTTGATTTCATATTTTTATTTTCCATTTTTTTGTTCTCTTTTTCATTGTATTTTTTGTTTCATTTCTAATTTTAAAAACAAAAATCATCTACTATTTTTTTTTTTCAATTTGATTTGTACTTTTCCATTTTTAATATTTTTCTTCATCATTATCAGTTTTTCAATTCTTTCTTTTTTTCCTTTTCATTTAACACTTTGTTATAGGCTTAATTCTGTTCTACGACATCTCTGGTGCCGTAAAAGAAATTTTTTGTGACTCTGTGAAAGTTATTAATGACGTGCTTGTAAGGTTTTTCATATATTTCAAGTTTTTTATTGGCTTAAGTCCGTGACAATCTCCACTTGGTTAAACAAATATGTGCGTGTCTGTGTGAAAATGATTTAGTTACATGATTTTAATTTGCACTTGTTGAACTTCTAACCCCCCCTTCCCCCCTTCACATACCTACAACAAATCTCGTTGGACAGATATCAACAGGTCCCGAAGCACGCCAAATAAGTGGCCCGGCAACCCCTGCACAACTAAAGTATGGCTTTAGTTGTGACTGCCGGAGCGGAAAATATATGCACGAGGCTCGTAAGAAGTATGGCTTCTAGAGTTTTGGCTTTCTTCATCAGACATGCTTCCCTCGTTAGGCCTTTGTCCGAATCCGGAAAGCTAATGATGGCTAGGGACATGGCGGAGCTTGAACTAGCTGTGGGCCAGAACTTGTTTCCGGTGGAACAGCTGGGTGCTCCGTACCGAGCGTTACGGGCTTTCCGACCTGTCATCTTCTTGGAAACATCGCCACTTCTTCAGGATCTTCCTCCAAGTATTGTACTTCATCATCTCTACTCGCGAGGTCCAGAGGATCTGCAGTCACCTTTACAAAGGAACAAGCTCACTCCACTGCAGTATTCGTTGTGGTTGGATTCACAAGGGGAAGATCAAGTGTGGAAAGGGATCAAAGCCACTTTGGATGATTATGCTGCAAACATAAAAGAGCCAGGGGAGAAGAGGAGTTTAACCCTGTCTATCCTCTCATGATGAAAGTCGGTTCGTCTATAACGAGAAACGAATCGTAGTGTGCCAAGTGCCAGTAATGCAATATGTTCATACAGTGTACTTCAAACTAGCGACCTATTTTGAATCATCTCATTTTTTCCAGCATTTTCTTTTGCTTAATCAAAAGAGAAAAAAGAGTAATTTCTTGAATATGCCTTGGCCAGTTCTTTCCTAGTCGCAGTTTGGAATACGGTTCGTATGAAATGTATATTGTGAAGACTGTATGATGTGGTGGTTGATAATTTAACATCATTATAGATCATGTTGATGGAATGTAAACATTTGCAATAACCTTTGATTTGTGGTGTTTGTTAAATAATGTTATCAAATGGTAAATGGAGTATAATTTTCTTATCTTTTCAAGGAATAGGAGATATTCTTCTTATTAGTATCTCTGTCCCTCTTGAGGAACTTGTATAGGAAGAGAATTCTTACACGAAAAAGAAAAAAAACAAAACAGAAAAAAACATCCTTAGTTTAGTCGAGCCTTGCTCAGAGGTTGCTGCTGTGTAGGAGGAGGGGCACTATACAACGACTTGAGCTGCCGGCTGATCAGCTTACTATTACTATTCAGAGCCATTTGCATCTCCAAGCCTTCAGACCACCATTGCTCCAACCCGTGCGCCTCCATAAACTTCTGCTTCCCCTTGGACAACACGAAAAGCTTATGATTCCTCGGCCTTGAATTCTCCTTCTCAACGACGTTGTCTGCTGCTTCGACCGGATCACTATAGTAGCAGCAGACATAGTCGCTATTGTTCACGTACAGATGAGGGATCCACTGCTTCATCCCAGCGGATGATATTGGAACTTCATTTTCGTTTTCGTTTTCGTTTTCATCTCCATCGCCCGAAGGACGCACTGATCGAACGACCCTCCGCCACATCATCCCTGCCTTCTCCCCCACTGTCCTCAGGCCCGAAGCCAGCGAGACCGAGGGAGGATTGAACAGATGGGCCTCCACGAATATCCCTTCCTTAGCTAAGGCCTTGCCGACTTGGAGAGCAAACCCGGCTCCCAACGAGTGCCCTGCAACACACACGTTGCTGCTCCCGTATTTTTCAGAAATCGATGTTAAAGCGTTCAAGGCAGTCCCGAATCTCACGGACCCTTTGAGGCTTTCACAAGTTAAGAACCTCAAGTCATCCTCGATATCACGTCTGATAGTCGGGCGATTGAGGAGTGTTCCTCTGAGTGCCAAGATTGCTCTAGGGGCCCCGCTCGGTCTAAGGAGTACGAAATCTGCCATGGCTGCTGCTCTATCCCATTCTAGTACTGCACCAAATATGGAGCCATCCCTTTCGTCTGTCAGGGTTTCGACCAGCTTGTATTTGAATGGGGTCCACCATTTGGGGGCGAGGGCGTTTTCGTCGGATCGGGTTTCTTGCCTGTCGATTTCGAGGAGGTAGACAGCTTGGATAAAGCAAGCGATCACCGTCCTTTTGTAATTGGTGTCCTTCCTGTTCATTAGAGTTTCAACATATAAGTTGCTTAGTAACTCAAATTTTGTTACAAAACCACACACCAAAACTCATGGCCACACACAGTTTATTACTAGTACTAGTTACGAAACAGATGTTAAAACCACAAATATAAAAACCAATTCCGACAAGCACCAAGTTATTAGATCTATTCCAAAAACGATAATAATGGCCTTTAGACCGTTCCCTTCACTCAACCCATTGATGAGCCTATGAAAGCCGTAGTTTTGATACAAACATCAAAGGATAAATACGATCACTGAAAGACTCTTTTTCTTGAAAAAATGTATCAACCCAACATAAACCCACAATATAACATCATTTTAGCTCAAGAAGAAACCACTCAGAATCCACACAAGAACAATAATCAAATAACAACGAATTACCATGTGGCATTTCTGAAACATGTGGAAGGTCATATAGAAACATGACTATTCACAATCAGAATGAACTTCTGTTGCCTTTCATCTCAAATAAGGTTTCAGACCCCTAACATTTAACCTAAAAGACGGGTTTTGAATCCCAAAACTGAATCTTGACATTTCCCTTTAGTCCTCCACTTAATCCCGCTTATTAAGATAAATCCACACGATCAAGAAATACCCACTAAAATCTAACATCAAATTCCCAAGTGTCGAAGATCACATCGATGAACCCGTAAAGAATCATGTTCAGTTCGGTTCAATTGCGTTTCATCTTAAATACAGAGTTTCAATCCCCTAACACTTAACCCAAGACAAACCCCCAAAACCAAATTTCGACATTTCCCTTTAGTCCACTTAATCGAAAAATCGGAGAACGTAAACCCACAATCCAACCTCATTTAAACTTAAAATGAAACCCGACTCAAATCCACAAAATCAAGAAAAAAACAAGAACCAAATAAGAACATCAAATCTCACATCTAGTCCAGAAAAAAAAGATAACTGACCAAGTAGAATTGATGAGGTCCCTCCAGTTAATAGAAGGAACATTGCGGGGCCCAGATACGTGAAACGCGTAGGGATGCTGTGGCTGAACTTGAAGCCCTAACTGGTCTGTTTCTACGCTCGGACTGTTTTCGGAAGAATCTTGAACCTCCTGCAACACCTCCTTGTTCGTCTCATGATCTGAACTCTTCTTTCCCATTTTACCCCCACGAGATCTTGATTACTTATTTCGTATCGCTGCTTTAGATTTTGGAAAGAATGAAAAAGTAGAAAGTAGTTTCAGGGGGGGAGGAGGGGATTTAAGAAGAGGGGATTATTGCTAATTTTGACCTTTTGTTTTTTCAAATGTAACGGTCACATTTTAATTTTGACGTTTGCCAGCTCAGGTGCTAACGTTAGAATAGAAACGGTCTGGGTTCCACCAACCAAGGGTATTTTTGTCATCCTACGTTATGCTTTGTTTGTGAATTTTGTGATCACCAAATAAGAGCATCTATCTTCAGTGTAGTTTCAACTTTTGGGAGAGGAGTAGACCATTTATGCGCCAACTCATACTTTTTCTACTTCTACCTAAAAAAACTTCTACCTCGTCCAATGGTTCTACCTACAAAAGTCCCACCACTAACTTATTTTTTTTATTTTTTATTTAATATTTATAGAAATAATAAAGAATATACTGATTTTAAAATTTTAACTATTTCAAAATTTTCATTTTTAATTAAATTTTATATAAAATAAAAAATAGTTTTTAACGCTAAAAATTTAACTATTTCAAAATTCTTATTTTTAATTAATTTTTATATAAATAATTTTTTTAACATAAAAAATTTAACTATTTAAATTTTTTTATTTTGTATTAATTTTTATATAAAATAGAATAATTAGTTAAAATACAAAATAAGTTAAAATTTAATCTATTTCAATATTCTTAATTTTAAATAATTTTTATATATTCAAAATTCTTATTTTTAATTAATTTGTATATAAATAATTTTTAACGCTAAAAATTTAAATATTTGAATTTTTTTATTTTGTATTAATTTTTATATAAAATAGAATAATTCGTTAAAATAAAAAATAAGTTAAAATTTAATTTATTTCAAAAATTTTAATTTTAAATAATTTTTATATAAAATAAGTTAAAATAAAAAATAAGTTAAAATTTAATTTATTTCAAAATTTTTAATTTTAAATAATTTTTATATAAAATAAATAATAATCCGTTAAAAATTACAATGGCAGTATTAATTTTGTTAATTAATAATATTAAATAATAATAATAAATTAATAATGATAAATAATAATAATAAAATAATAATATAATTTACTTCTACCCGGGTAGAAGTTCTTCTACCCCAAATGTTTTAGGAACTTCTATCTTTAACACGTCATCGCATCTCCAATGGCTTCTACCGCATTTTGGGTGATAGGTAGAAGTACACATAGACTTCTACCTCTCCATTGGAGATGGTCTAATGCACTTAGTTTGAAATGATTATAATTTATAAGTAATGTTTATATTCACGAGTCAAGTTTCAAGTACTCTACATCTTTAATTTCTTTAGTCAAAAGCTACCAAATATTTTTTGTTGACTTAGAGCATCCCCAATGGTAGGTACAAATTTTACTTGGCAATAATTTGTACTTAGGTCATCTCCAACCGAACACAAAAACGTAAACTCAAAAATAAGTTTTATTTTTAAGTGTACAGTTAATTCACTCCAACCGAGATTCCAAAACTAAAACTTAAAAATTATTTTCAAAATATTCTTCTTATACAACTTTTCATAAATAACAAATATATTTACAAATTTACAATTTAACCTCATAACTTTTGACATTAAAAAATTTAATAGTCATTATTTTCAATTTAAAATTTCAAACATAATAAAAAAAATATTGTGATATCGTACTATTATTATATTTTTAACGTCAATTAAATAATTTAATATTTAATTATATTTTGTATTATCATATTTATTTTTATTTCATTATTTAAAATATTTTTATTAAAATTTATTTTAATTATTAATGATATGATTATTAAAAAAAATTACATTAAAAAAATTATTAAATAAGAAACTAAAAAAATGTTGTTAGATTATATTTATTAATTTATATAAAAAGGATTATTTTATAAATAATAAAGTTTTTGGTTTGAGTTTAAGGTAAACGTAAATTTGAGTATTTTTTCTGTGGTCCCACCTTAATACCTATTATGTTTGGGTATCTTAATACCTATTATGTTTGGGTATCGCTTGGAGCATCTTCCCTACTCCAAAATAGGTTTTTGGTATCGGTTGGAGATGCTCTTAAATAGTGTAATCCAAATTATGCTTATTTTAATCAAATTTTCAAAGTAGGAGAAAATTGCTCAATCCTAATTTGCAAGTTGTTCTCAAGTGATTTGAATTAGAGATCGAGTATCAAGCAAACGTAACCAATCGAAAATGCTTCAAGGCAATGATAGCTTGGTGCTTCAAGTGAAGTGTCCAATTGATCACGAAGTTGATGTTGATTGAAATTGATCAATCAGCGCACTAGATAAGCATGAGATATTCGAAGTTTTTTGGCATTAAATTTGCCTTCAGATGCTCGAACAGTGATTTTTTACATCGAAAAAAAACGAGAAAAGTATTTGTTTTATTTCGGTTTTGATGTTTAAAATTATCCCATAGGATGTAGACGCAAAATTTAAACATCGATCTCCTTAAGTAGCAAGCAAGCTTTTATGTCGAGCCTAAAAAGGTCTGAATCAACATGAACAATCTGTAGACACACAAACTGAGAAACGTCACCTCACCCCTTTATTTTGCAAATGGTTGTTCAGTTACGGAGAAATCGCATAAGGCGAGTCTTCGTATTTTCCATGCCACCTGTAGATCAGTTTTGCATGAAATAGTGGAAGCCATCAGTTAAGCAGAAGAAGAGCATTATTATCTTAATTAGCAAGACATTTCAAATTGTTTCGGTGTAAGAAACTAGCCTGAAATCATCTGCAGTTGGAATATTGAGCTCCAAATCTTGCTCAAATGGCTGGAAAACCAGGTTGATCTTTTCCGCATCCACGGCTTCGAGACTCGGGGGGTCCCACTGCAGTAATATCGACAAAGAAAAGGGCATGGGCATAGATTAGATGATCATAGAGTATACAAGAGGTGTTTTGTCGATTTTTGCTCAAATTTTTACACAAATGACATGATTTTTTTAACTGCAACTTGTATCCAATCACACAAGAACAACACACACACACACACACACACACACACACACAGAGACGCACTTTTGGAGCATTATCCTTGTCAATTGTAACAGCTCTAATACCCTTGAACGAAAAAAAGGATGAAAGGTCGGTTAGATAAATTATAAGAAAAAAACGCTTTTAAGACTGAAACATGCATTGGATATAATACAAGTAAAGGTGCTAATAATATATACCTCATAAACATCACTAGATATTACAGTTCGAAGAATGTTCATAGTTAGACTGAACTCCCTCTTCAGGCAATCGGACAATGTTTGCTTCCTTCCTTCACGAATCTAAAGATAATCAAAAAACAATATTGTGAAAAACAATTTTGTGGAAGGTCAGCCAGTAGCCGTAGAATGAGAAAGTCATGCATGTTGCACCCAAAAATAACCTCATGTTTGGAGTAGTGCTGTCGAGAATGCGTAAAAAACAAAGAGAATTTTGGCAAAACTAGAGGAAGTTGATAGGAACGTCAATAATTACTAATGCTGCTATGGTGAGTGAAAATCTCCAAAAGCAACACGATACAAGCGGCTGAAAATGATGGTACGATAAAAACATGCTTTCTGAGATAACTTGATGCTCTTTAGAGCGGAATGAATCATCTTTGGGAAAAATGAAAGAGAAAGGCAATAAGATCACAATTCACAGCCTGAGGTTTAACGGCACTTCTAATTATTACTATTATTTTCGTGAGCAAAAAAGAAGCTCGGCATTTTCAATTCAGTTGATAGTACAAAACCATGTATTTACCACACTCTTGGTGAAAAAAAAAACTTACAGACTGGAATGTTATCTTTAGCGCAGTTGGTGATGACCTCTTTAGGCCTTTACAGAATGGGACTATCCACTCATTTCCTTCTTTCCTCGACTCAGCTTCCTAGAAATGACAATATAGTTACCTCGGATAATCAGCAAGATTTAAATACAAACTAGGTCCTTAAATGAACTCACGAATGACGCTAAGATTTCTTCCACAGAATCCTTGGAGAAACACTCATCTATTATTGATTTCCTACATGTAAGAAGACGCGTAAGTACTGAAGCTTTTTCTTAATATAATAACAAATCCAGTATTGTAATCAGTCTGAGTTTTAACCACATTACTTGTTCAAGATACTCTTTTCATCAATATGAACACTTTTAGAGAACTCTTGAATCACAGACTGGACAGCTTTCTCTTCGCCACTGTTAAGACTTATCAGACGACTCTCGAGCTCCGGCAATTTCTAAGCAAGGAAATCGCGTAAACAGAACAAGTTGGGGTTAAGTTGTGAAAAATCCGGGAATGTTTTATCTTTCATGAGTTGAGATTCATGTGTCACATTTAATTCTTTAGCAAACTTTTAAGAACCTCAGAAGGGACAAAATGAGTGGCAAGCCCTGCTGCAACCAATTCTTCACCATTCAGCCTTGCTCCTGTTAACCCTAGAAATTCCCCTAAACAAGCATGGTTACGAAATTAGACACAATCCGACAAATCATGAAGACATTCAGACAAGATTTTTCTGTGATTATTATTGTTATATCCAACTTTTCAGCTTACCTAGATGCCCAGGGAGGTGAGAAAGAATGTACGAGAAACCACAGTCGGTATGAAACCCAATGCTTGCCTCCGGAGTCGCAAAAACCTATCCCAAAGTTTAACGGCAGCTTACAAGTCAAAACCACTGAGGTCCAAAATAAAAAATACACAAAAAAAAAACCATTTAAAACTATACTAACAGTCTTCTCTGTGACAACAGAAAACTTCATCGGGGCCATCAAGGATGCACCTCCCCCCATCGAAATCCCATGTACTAAAGCAACCTGAAAACGACAATAAAAAGGACTTAATAACAAACTAACTGATATTTAGTACGTACATAGGATGAGTTCACTGATACCTCCGTTTTCTTGTATGTGTGGATGTGGTAACAAAGCCAATACATTCTGTAAACTACTTCAAGATTTGGATCCTCTGCACGAGTCGAATGATAAGATGTGTAAATAAACTTGTATTGTTCTCCGTTTCATGGATAAACAGTCTCTAGAATAAAACATTTTTTTTTGTGATGATCCACTCACTGACTTGTAGACCTTCCGTCGTAGAACATTTTTAGGTCCCCACCGGCAGAGAAAGCACGACCAGATCCCTTGATTAATATAAGCTCTACGGAATCGTCGTTTTCCCATTTTTCCATAAGCTTTGCTAACGAAGCAACCTGTTACAATAACAATCTTAATAAATTGAAATGAATTGAATTTGATTTTTTTTGTTTTTTTTGTTTTTTTATTTCAAGATACCATGTCGAATGAAATAACGTTCAATCTTCGAGGCTGGTTCAAGGTGATTCTTCTAACATGACCTATTTCCTCCCCAATTACAACCTAAAGGAAGAAAGAAAAAATAAAATTAGATAATAATCTGATGATCCAATCAGTTTCCTCGTAAACTTGAAGAAAAATGTAAGTTGGGGATAACAGCACCGCTTCGTCTGGGTTCATCTTGATATGAATATCAATTAGTTTATTCTCAAACAAAGACCAACAGCAAATTCCTACAGTCCAAAGGAGCCAAACAAGAAGAAGATGTTATTATTTGGCCATCAAACAGCAGTGAAATATTTGATGACATAAAAGGGTAACAATAACTATGTTTAAGATTATCATATCTGATCTACATATAACTCTGCTTCACTAGATTAATGTAAAACGTTCCCATATCTTCTTCATTACCTTTCGAAACCCTCCTACAGCATATCGAACAATGTAGTTAGGCCTAGATGAAAAGCGGAAAGAACCATTGGAAAGGTAGAATCTTTGCAACCGCAAAGAGGCAGATATCAAGAAAAAATTGAAGGGCTCAAATGGAATTTTATCAGTAAGTAACAATCAGACTGTATAATAATTATGAACTTGCAGAGAATAGTTTATATTTTGAGTAAAAGAAAAACAGAAGCACAAATTAAATATTGAAAATGGTATTCACTACATTAAACTACCATCCCCATTGAAATATTGAAAAGGTCGAATCTTGGGTTCAAAGGGGAATCTATTAATCTAGTCCAATTAGTAAAAACTAACGATCAGAAAGTACAATAGGAGTATTTTAACTTACAGAGAAGGGTAAATGATTTCGTCAGGCTTTCTGAGTTTCTGATTTGTGAAATGTGGGCGTGGCGTGAGTGGGATCGGATTGATTATGCAAGAATGAGAAATAGGTTGGTGGGTGGGTGAGGTGATCTATTCAGCATTTTACCTACTTCTCCCACCAACTCCGTGTACTGTTCACAATAGTACCATACCAGGCAGCCAGCCCGTTCCTATAATGCCCTTCTTTAATTCCTATTCCTGTCTATTTCTATCGGCAATTTATACCTTGTTTCTAGGAGCACGATTCTAATTGTACACTAATGATTATATCTTCATTTATTTTTGAATAAATATTCATTAGGTATGCTAATATATTCATTGTTATATTAATTTAATGTTTATAATAATTATTTTTTGAAATGAAAATTTCTTATTATTAAATGATGATTTTTATATTTTAAAGGGTGAGAGCACTATTTATATCGTACTCGTGGGAACATGATATAAGTATTGCTAGACGTTTAAAGAAAACTTGGTTTTTACCAAAAAAAACAAGAAATAAACAAACTTTGAGAACATTAAATAAAAAATTATCTTGAAAAAACAAAAAAAAAAATATCACAAATCTTAAAAGTTGTAAATGTAAAGACAATTATAGGTCGCACCCAAGGTCGGCTTGACATCAAGCTAATATTATGTTTTCTAAATGCTTTTAAATACACAAAGTGAATAATGAAACTCAGTTTTTTTAAGCTATTTATTTATTGTAGAAAACCACATTTTTAAGTTGTAAGTATAAAAAATATGCATGGACGTTGTCCGTTTTTGTGTAGATGACATTATATTGAGAAGCAATGATCAGACTACCACCAATAAATTCAAATGTTAGCTTGCTAGTTAGTTTAAGTTCAAAGATTTAGGTGTTTTGAAAATACAAATCATGTATAGAAATTGTCACAAATCAACATGGTTTGGTTCTCAATCAAAAGTAGTACACTTTGGATATCATATCTGACTGTGATCTCTTTGATGGCAGATCAGTTAAGTTCCCCTTTGAACAAGGTCTCAAATTGAATAAGGATGAGGGATCTCCTTTACCTAATCCTTCTTAGTATAGGAGATTGATAGAGAGGTTACTAATCTTACACTCTCCTAACTTAACATATGTTATTCAATCAAAGTTTTTAGCCAATTTATTGAACGGGCAACACATATTCACATGCAAGGAGCCTTGAGAGTTGTGTTGGAGATATATAAAGGCTTCACCCGAGCAAGGATTCTTTTATTCTGGACATTCCCAACGGTGGGGAGGCAAATTTGATGGCAAACTCAATTTTGCCACAAATTTTGCCTCAATCACAATTTCACTCCAACCATATTTATCAAATTTTACCTTAAAAAAATATTTTTTTAGAATATTCTTAATTTAATTTTTATTTATGTTAAAATAATATACGGTTAAATTTTTAATTTAAAATTTTTTTTTTTTTAAAATATAAAAAATAAACAAAATAAAAATGTAATGCGTTAATAAAAAAATTAAAACATAAAAACTAAATATTATATAAAAAATTATTGCAATAACAATAACAACATAATTAATCCTAAAAAATATAATTTGTAGTATTAATGTAATTTGTATTATTAATGGAATTTATATTATTGTATTTCAATTTGTATGTTTTATTAAAAATTATGTCAAATAATATTATTATATTATAAATATTATTTTCTTATAATTTTTTATGACATTGTAAAAATAAATTAAAATCAACGCCATAACATTGTATTTACATTTATATATACTTAACCATTAATTTTAAAAAAAAAATATTAATAATAAAATATGTTTTGCCACCATAAATAGTGTGGAGACAAATTCGCCTCCTACTATTCATAATGGCAAAATACCACCAAATTAATATCCTCCATTGGGGTGGAGAAAATAGATTTGGGAGACAAATTTTGGCATTGCCGGTAGCATGTACATTGGATGGTAAGTTTATATCCATTAACCACAAACCAATCATTTTATATCGTTTTTTAATCACTATTTAATAAACTATTTTAACACTCACGTTCATTCATACAGTTCGAACTCAAACTTAGGTCTTATGTAATGTACTTTTTCTTTTATTTTTACATTAAATAAAATAAACATATTAATTTATAATATTATATAACAGTGTTTTAAAAATAAAATTTTAATTCAAAATTCATTTTAATTTAATATTTAAAAAAATAAAACATGATTAAAAAATTATTAATATTAATTAATTTTAAATTTTAAATTATAATTTAAAAATCATCTAGTAATTTTTAATATAAATATAAATAAAATAAATAAATAAATATGTATATATGTGGTGAGTGGGTGGGCTGTAGGTTTTTGAGCAAAAACGGCTAGACACCCCTCTTTAGGTTTATGCTGCAGCAAAAAAGGCTACACACACCCTCTTCAAGCGTAAAGTTCACGCTGGCCAATTAACTAGAGACATGTGGTCTGTCAAAAATTAAAAAAATAATAATAATAATACTAATAATAATACAAGTGACATGGGTTCAGTTGGTGGGTGTCAAAGTTGGACCAATAACACCTTAAAAGTCTTTGTTAAGGTAACTGTTGAGCCACAAAAATCTCCCACCGACACGTGGAATGGGCCGACACCCGACACCGGATAAAAAGACCCGGATAAGGCTCCTACTGGTACCGTGGGCCCCACGCCAACTCGCCATCACAAGAATCAGATAATGCCCACGTATACCGTGCCCGGACCCCGGCCAACTGCAACGGGTGATAATAACTCGACATACGGGAAGACGAGTCAGATGGTCCCGGAACGCGGCCCAGTACGAAGCCGAGGCGCCCAACGACCCGCATGCAGTGGGACGATTGCCGAGCCCCCGGATCGCACCAACGCATCCCGCACGGACACCGAAGATCAGTTCCCCCACCAACTGGTGGCGTGGGCCCACGTGCCAACCCACCATCGAGAGGATCAGGACATGCTCCGCATACAATACCCCGGCCCCGAGCATCACGATCGAGCGCCAATGACCCGTATGCAGAGGGATGACGAGGTTCCGAGACCCGGGACCGCGTCGCGAGCACCCGACACGGGGGCCAACGACCCGGCTTGGGAGAGGACAGACCACCCGGGATCACGCCCCAGCACGGGACACGGACACTAATAACCCGACATACGGGACGACGGGTCAAATGGTCCCGGAACGCGGCCCAGCACGAAGCCGAGGCGACCAGCGACCCGCATGCAGTGGGACGATTGCCGAGCCCCCGGATCGCGCCAACACATCCCGCACGGACGCCGAATATCAGTTCCCCCACCAACTGGTGGCGTGGGCCCACGTGCCAGCCCACCATCGCGAGGATCAGGACATGCTCCGCATGCAATGCCCCGGCCCCGAGCATCACGATCGGGCGCCAACGATCCGTATGCAGAGGGACGACGGGGTTCCGAGACCCGGGACCGCGCCGCGAGCACCCGGCACGGGCGCCAACGACCCGGCTTGCGGGAGGACAGACCACCCGGGATCACGCCCCGGCACGGGACACGGACATTAACAACCCGGCGCATGCAATGACGTGGACGATGGGCGAACCAACCCCGAGCCCCAAAATCACGGGAGACCACCATATGAATAAACACGCGACGGAAGGAGTGCCCGAAGACGGAGAAAGGTCATACTCAATCCCAGGCATCGTGTCCCGGGATCATACCCCGGGCCGCTGACGCCACACAGATGCGACCTGCACCGGGCAGAAGTGCACGAGTCAAAGACGTCTCTATCTTTGCATGTAGATACACGTGTCAATAATGGACAGATGGATTCTGCGTAATCCATCTATAAATAGACTAGATCCGGACGAGAGAAAGGTGGGGAGAGGTCGTAAGACTGACGGATGCCCGGGGAAGAGGATCCCGGACGAGTGGTCTGATACCCACCCACATATATAATATTACCTGGAAATACCAGAGAATAAACAGAGATATCATCTCGGGCATTCAAGCCTAGTCTCGGTGTGATTTCATTTCAGCTCTCTTTCCACATACAAATATACGTGTTTTTGCACCGTCTCCAAACCCTACCAAGCGTATTTAATATATAATAATCCCCGATTAAAAACGGTCAAAACATTTGGCGCGCCAGGTAGGGAGTTGAGAAATCTAACCATCCGAAGATCCGGCGACGAGATGCCAAGCAATGACGAAGCTTGGCCACGGCGTCAGAACCCACACCGTTCCCCGAGGAACGAGGGCGCCGGTGGAAGAAGTCATGGGCGTAGAAGACGATGACCTCGTCCCGGTGTCAGATCCAGAGCCCGAGGAGCAGGATCCACCGGACTTTACGCCGACCGCGGTCAGACCGTCGACACCGTCGACCGCATCCCGCACGAAGAAGGACGGGACATGGCGTCAGACCCAGCGGGTTCCCAGACAACCTAAATCCAAAGAGAAGGACTACGCGACTGACTCGCCGAGCGTGGCCGAACTGACGACAGCGTTTAACACGAGCGAGGCGAGATCTACGCGACCAATGGCGCAACAACGAGCCCAGATGAAGACCCACCGGTCCCGGGGCCCGAGCCCCGCCTCTCGGACCAACCGGGGCCGGGGCCCGAGCCCCGTCCCCCAGACCTACCGGTCCCGGGGCACGATCCCGATCTCTCAGACTTATTCAATAGAATCATGGAGTTGGAACAGAGACTAGGGATGACCCAATTCCAACCTTTGCATACCGATGTTCGGGCAACAACACCGATCACGGGTCCCGAGCCCCCTCTCTCGTGGGCCGGCGTGCAGTTCGCACGGTCCAGGAGGATCAGATAAGTAAAATCAATTGATATTTTGCTATGTTTGTATTTTTGTGTTGAAAGTATTATCGCAGATTCTCAGCACAAACTCGTGCAAAATTGTTTCATCATGCGGCATGACCTATGGGCGTTCGCATCGTCAAAAGGTGACCAGGCTCAGTCTCGCCGCGTCACGTGTCGCGGGACCCAACCCAAAGTGCGTTGCAAACGCGGCCGAGGGGATCCCATTAAAGGCACGATCTCCACCTCACAGTTCGACACCACGTCCCAGACTCGAGGAACGCCTACCTGGGCCACAAGGCGGGGGAGACATTACTCCTTTACCCGGCATCCAGACCGAGCAAATCACCGGGAGCAGAACTCGAAGGCCAACCAGCTATCCTAGCTAGTCCCGACCGAGAATCCGCGGACCCGTCCCGGGGAGAAACCCTCCCGGCAGCCCTAGAGTCTGCGGCCAATTGGCGGCACCCAATCAAGAAATTCATCAGGTCTGGGGCCCTGCCCCCGGATAGGATCGAGACAAAACAGCTCTGAATGCGAGCTGCAAGGTACTCTGTTTCGGTTTCTCAACTTTATCGCAAGAACTTTCAATGCTTTTATGAAAATGAAGTCCCAAAGTCCGAACGGGGTCTCGGAGGAAAAACCCCGGTCCCGGAAAGACACCGGAATCATAAACTTCGGCATCCCGGGGAGCGTCAAAACGACCGAACCCTGGGGCCGAGAACAATAAACAAATAAACAAATCCCAAAGTCCGAACGGTGTCCCGGAGGAAAAACCCCGGTCCCGGAAAGACACCAGAACCATAAACTTCGGCATCCCGGGGAGCGTCAAAACGACCGAACCCCGGGGCCGAGAACAATACATAAATAATAACCCACAATCCCCATACCCAAAACGGCCTCAAGGGGTCTCGGTATGAGGAGGTAAGGGCACAAATAAAAAAAAGCCCACAAAGAACCGTGAATTCCCATACCCAAAACGGCCTCAAGGGGTCTCGGTATGAGGAGGTAAGGGCACACATAACAAAGGCCCACAAAGAACCGTGAATCCCCATACCCAAAACGGCCTCAAGGGGTCTCCGTATGAGGAGGTAAGGGCACACATAACAAAAGCCCACAAAGAACCGTGAATCCCCATACCCAAAACGGCCTCAAGGGGTCTCGGTATGAGGAGGTAAGGGCACACAAAATAAATAAATAAAAATTCCAAAGTCCAAACGGGGTCCCGGAAGAAAACCCGGACCCGGAAAGACACCAAACCCATAAAAACGGCATCCCGAAGAGCGTCAAAACGACCGAGGCCCGGGGCCGTGAACATTAAAATTGCCATCCCGGAGAACGTCAAAACGGCCAAACCCCGGAGCCGCTAAACAATAAAACCCCGAAACCACTAATCCCTAAACCCGTACGACCTCAACGAGTCTCGGTACGAGGAGGTGCGGGTACACAAAACAAATAAGTAAAACTAATCGATGTTTTTCTATAATAATGCTCTCCATTGAGAATATAATCGCAGGTCTCTGTGAAAAACTCCCCCGCGCCGCGCCGAGCGAAGAAAGCAAACCCAAGAAAAATACAACGCGAGTGGTCGCCCAAACGCGGGCCATTTGGGATGGAAACAAAGTAGTCACACGCTCGGACGCGGGGCCCAGAGCAAGGGAAGATGGTTGATAATAAAGGGAAGAGAGCTACACCCACGGGGCCGAGTCACCGGGCGACGGGGCCGGACCCCGGAAGCAGAGGAAGTTCATGAAGCAATGTCCCGAGTGGAGTCCGCACACACCGATGATCAGCCCCCGCCATCTCAGCAAAGGGCCACATACCAATTCATCCACCCGGGGATCGGAGCTAGACCCCACATACGACGTACCAACCTCGGTTATCTCGACCGGGAGCCGATGATCCACATGCAAAGGGACGAGTTCTGGACACCAGGACCGCATCCACGCACGGACGCCGATGATCAGCCCCCACCAACTCGGACACGGGCCCACGTGCCATATCACCACTACAAAAGACACGGACAGAATGCGCAGACCTCGACCATCACGACTCGGCGTCGATGACCCGTCAGGCGAAGGTTTCGCCCCGGGCCCCGATCTCCGCTTTGGTTCACCACCGCGGGAAATACAAAACCCCCAAGCGAAAGATCAACGATAGCACAAGCACAGACACCAGACAACGGCGACAGAGCCTGCCTCAAAGCAACGGCCGCCTACCACCCATCACAGACTAAGGCCCTTTCAAAGCCGCAATCAAGATAAGGAAACGAATTAATGAGCAACGGATCAGACCAAACTCAACATACAGAGAAATCAGCGAATTCCATCCACGGACTTCTCTGGGGGCCAGTGTTGAGCCACAAAAATCTCCCACCGACACGTGGAATGTGCCGACACCCGACACCGGATAAAAAGGCCCGAATAAGGCTCCTACTGGTACCGTGGGCCCCCACGCCAACTCGCCATCACAAGAATCAGATAATGCCCATGTATACCGTGCCCGGACCCCGGCCAACTGCAACGGGTGATAATAACTCGACATACGGGACGACGGTGCTGGGATTCGATGTCCCGGGCTATCAAAATTTGCGGAACCGATAACCCGATCAAAACCCTCGATCACCGAAGACTGAATCCCGACTCATCCGCAGGAGTCCGACCTTTGGAGACTATGCGCCCGAAGACACGCAGCCCGCCCCCAGCCGATTTTCTCCCGCGAGTCGGATCCACGAACGCGAACTACCTCACGAGCCGGGGCCCGACCGAATGCCCAGCGAGGTCCGAAGACCGCGTGCACCCAGCCGAGCCCCCGCGAGGGGCTCGCGATCGTCCTCGACGATCGCTGGGATCGCTCGTAGCGATCCCCGGGGCTGCTCGTAGCAGCCCCGCAGCGAGTCGCGGTGACTCGCTGCTCGCGAGGGCCGAGCCCCGTACGCGTCCGCTACGGGCGAACCCGCAGCGCGTACGGGGTCACTGCGGGTGAACCCGCAGCTTGCCCGCGATCGATCCGAGGATCGATCGCATCCCTCGGCTGGAGCCGAGGGCTCCTCGCGCCACGCGCCTCCGACGAGGGGGCCGGCGGATCCACCCGCCGTGGCACCAGCCCACGGCGGATCCCCGACGATCGAACCCTAGGTTCGATCGTGTGCCCCGGCGTCCAGCCGGGGCTCCCTCCTCGTCGCGCGTCCTCGGCGGTCGAACCCTAGGGTTCGTCCGCCCCCTTCGATCCTCGCCGGGGATCTCGAATCCCCGTCCCCGAGGTTCGTCGTTTTCCCGGATCGCGTGTTCATGTATATATCACAATATTCAACGCACATAATCTAAGAAGGGGGTTCTCGATTATTACCTTGATTCGTTGTACGGAGAAACGAATCGTTGATGACCTCGTGATCTTCCCGCGTATTCCTTGCACTTCCGTTCGAACGTCGGGTGGGCGACGAGCTATCGAACTCTTATGGATCCTCCTCACTCTCAAGACTTTATGAATTCCGTAGGTCAATTAATTCTCTCTTGAAAGTGAAGACCATGTAGTGCTTATATAGGCTACGTAGGGGATCATAAGGAGAATAAATATTGGGCTTCAATATTGAAAATTAAATTGGGTCCAACCCAAATCTATTAATTCTTATCAATATTAATTTTATTTATTTTCCACTATATAAATAAAATTGCACTCCCAATATTATTCCATATTATATCAAATAATATTTCTCCAATTAGTATTATTTATTCCGTGTATTTAAGATTTAAATATCCATGAATAAATTTATTTATTGCTGAATAAATAATATTCATCTCTTATATCCGAGACTAGTACCGTTCAACCTTTATTATTGTGCGGAACGAATCCACTCATGAGGTTTACACAATAATTCCTTATGAACTCATCTCGGGGATATTATCAACCCTTCCGGGATACACTTTCCCTTCAAGTATTCACGGCATGTCATATATAAAATATAGCGACCCAACTTTACCGGTAATTAACCCAATAATTAAATCGGTTAATTCCTTTGGAAAATCAAAGCCTCTAGTATTAAATATACACACCCGCAATAATATCGGGGATTAAGAATAAAATAATCCGAGATTTAAATTGATTATCCAAGGCAATCCTAATCAATAAATCTCAAGCTGATCCGCCCAATACACCAAGTGTACAAGTGTGATAAAATAATTAAGATAAATTATTTTCTCTCTCACACAACGACTATACCGATGGATTGGTCCGTGTCCATCTAGGTCGTGAGCAACTGTTCGATTAAATACGAGCAACCGATAGTATGATCTTCTGTGCGCCCATGCAGCACCATACTAACTACAACGTATAAAATCCAGGACTATATTTTGCATAATTAATAATTAAATGCAAATAATTGTTTATTAATTAAATAGGTTAAATGCCATGACCGGGAGTTTACCGGTACTTAAATCTAGACATTAAGTACACAACTCCAACAATCTCCCACTTGTACTAAGGTCTAGTCATTTCCTCCAAACTCCCGACTCCCATACTCATCACGTGCTTAAGTTATACTTCCCAGAAGTATTATGTGAATGAGCAATCTAGGTTGTCGCTCTGAAGTTATCTTGGTGACTACTGCGTCGTCTCTCTGACGATGACTCGTATCAGGTGGTACTGGCTCTATGTGTTATCATCACTTTTTGAACTAATGACTTCTTCCAGTTCTCCACGCACCGCTATGTACATAGCCTTTGGTGAACCAAGAATCATATCCAAGTTCAGAGGTCATTCCGGAACCTAACCAAAACTTCCGCTGCCTCTGAGGCTGCTATTCGGTTTATGATAGAGTCCGAGAAGCATAACGCTTATCACTCTTTCATCCTTAGGTTCCACCTCTTCTAAAAGTGAACACATAGCCTGATATCGACTTACACTGGTCTTTCTCCGATTTTTGATCTGAGAAACTGTAATCTAAGAAGATTTCGTATTGCTAGTATTCCAGTACTTCCAAGTACTTTACAGCATTCGAATATTTCTTATCCAGATTACTTTGATATCCTCCCATTACGCTAACTGCATAGTTGATATCAGGTCCTTGTTTTTCAACATTGCATCTACAAAGCTCTCTACACTGAAAGTGTAGGAACCTGCTTTGTCTATATCTATCTCCTTTATGCGTTCGAAACACATACCTTAGATAGATGTATTCTGTTCCGAAAGGCAATAACCTTTCTCAGAATTGTGCATGTTTAAAACAAACCATAATCGTATAAGATATCCTAAGAGAAGTACAAATGTTCTTATCTAGAGATCGAAAGATTTCTAAGAACATGATCCAACTTCATCTTAATCTTATATCTCGATTTATTTAGACAATCTCTATTTTATGTCTGACAATACTTTTACATTGTTGCCAATGATGAAGTGTTATCCACACAAAATCCCGAGAAACACCACCCTTGTTTCCATTACGTCTCTGGCACACCTCTCCTTGCCTTTTGATGAATCCATAGAATGGACTATCTCATCAATTCGCAAGTTCCTATGCAGAACTAGGGATCGATTTCATGTATACTAGATCCAGAGTTCAAAACTCCTCCAGTCTTATGAACATCTCTGGTTGCTTAACAACCTCCCACTGCAATGGCGTTCCGGTGTATAACAGTAATAACATTAGGTGCAGTCAGTGGTGTACTGCTACTCGGTTAGGCTGGTTCTCAGTCTTTTCCTTTCCTCAATTTTAAAGTACTATGTCAGTTAGGGCATTGTAGTTCATCAAATAGTATTCCTCTAAGAACCGGGTGAGGATACCCATCTGGTTCGTAGTACTATTGAACATACAATTACTTGTTCTTCTAGGATATTCTACAACCACATTGAATGTGCCGTTGTATCCAGAAATATCCATAGAACATAGGTAGTTCCGAACAAACTTGTCCTTTTTACTATTAGAATCTTATCTCTTATTTCTGACACACCATGTCTACACTCCAGTGTATGGTGTAGTCGCTTGAGACTTAATCTCAATCTTTGATTTATGCTATGTGTTATTTAGACAGGTGATAGCCTCCGCGAACAAGTCGCAGGCTTCTAATGGATATACTTTGAAGGTTCCCCATAATGGCTTTGTGTTGAAAACACTCCGCTTTTATAGCACATCAAGTAATCTAATCCATCTTCGAGTATTCTTTAAAAGAACGACTCGTACTTCTCTAATTACACATACCGCATTAATCATCAATCATTTTCTATACTTGTCCGAATTCCATCCTTTATCCATAAAGGTTAACTTAGTTGTATCATCTTTCAAGATCGATTCTTAGGTCGGGAGGTCCATTCCTCCAACTATAATTGATCAATTCAATTTCGACCTTTTGAATCCCTTTTGAATAGATACTACCAAGTTCAAGAATTCACAAGTATAATGATTGATAAAGAAATATATTCAATAAGTAAAACAAGTTATACATAACGGTTTGTTGCATCGTGGTAGACTAAGGATTCATGTATTGCTATCTAATGTACCAGAATAGATAACGCTATTATTTCTTATCTAAATCATTCAATGATTAAAGAAATAAATATCCATTCATTAATAAAGAAAACCAGAACAAAAGTTCTTTTTCAAAATAAAGGGGTACATAAAGCAATAACTTAAAATGAAATCCTAAAACAGATAAATGTCTTCCACTGCAACCGCTGCTACCCCAACAGCTTCGCCCATGTAGACTCGAACTCTTCTTCTCTAAGTCGCCGGGTTTTCTGGAACCCCTGCATTTAAAATAATGCACATACCGTCAGTGGTTCCATATCTACACACCAGAATTCTGGTAGATAATACCGCTGACTATGTTTTTTCGACTAAAGAAAAATTCGTACCTCTGAGAGGACATTCAGACTTCCAGTGTCCAGACTTGTTGCATCGGAAGCACTTGCCCCTTGGCTTACTAGCCCCCACTCGTGGTCCATTCCTCTTGGCACCACTGGGTTTCATGGCTTGCTTCCTTTTCTTGCCCCTACCTCCAACAGCTTTCAAGCTTTTGGACTTGGTAGCCACAAGCGCTTGAGACTTGCCCTTCTTGTAGATCCCCTCTGCCGCCTTCAGTTCAGTCAGGAGTTGCGCAAGAGTATAAGATAATTTACCCATATTATAACTCATACGAAACTGCTCAAACTTAGGGGTCAGAGACTGGAGTATGATGTCGACTTGCGTCTCATCATCAATGGAAGCTCCTAGGACCTCAAGTTCATTCAACAAACTCATCATCTTGAGAACGTGCTCCCCAACGGGCGTTCCTTCAGACTGAGTAGTCGACATGAGGACTCTCATGGCTTCTTGCCTCGCCGCACGATCCTGCTCCCCAAACATCTCCTTGAGGTTAGTCATCATATCCCGGGCAGTGTCCATCGGCTCATGTTGGGTTTGGAGTACATTTGACATGGAAGCCAAAATATAGCACCTAGCCATTTCATCAGCCTTTTTCCACTTCCGATATGTTGCCTTTTCCTCATCAGTTGAGGCGGCCGTGGGTTCAGCAGGGCATTGCTCATAGAGTACAAACTTGTACTCTTCAGCAGTCAGGACAATGTCCAAATTTCTCTTCCAATCAATATAATTGGGACCAGTGAGTTTATGTTCCTTGAGTATCACAGAAAGTGGATTCATAGCTATTCTCTAAACCTATAAGCACATGTAAACAAACAATCAATTTAATGTCCGATGTTATCTCCCTCAAATAACATCATTAAATTACTAACTGCGTCTAAAATCCCATCAGGTAAAGCAAGCCACGTGGTGTGGACGTTTACCCACCCAAATGATTTAGCAATTAGTTTTTCTTCGGTCATACATCAATCATAGCGTAACTTCGTGGGGAAGAATACTATGACGCGTATGTAAGTGTAAACCATCACTCAGTACTTAAAGTATATCGCTTGGAATTGCTACGTCACCGCAAGCCACGTGGTGTGGACGTTTACGACAATTTCACAACTCTTCACAATCACTTATAACTGTCTACATCAATTAATCCAAAATCCGTCGGTACAGCAAGCCACGTGGTGTGGACGTTTACTACACCAAGAGACTTTTATAATTGACTCCCAATTACAAGATCCATTCGATTTCGTAAATCAAGACTCGGAGAATCATAAGTGAAACTCGAAGTTTCTAACCAGTGATTCACCATGCGAGCGACCCTATCTCTCATAAATGAGGGAGCCGAGCAGACAAACGACCCACCTATCAAAGAATGGCACGAAAGTCTCTAATTTGTGTCATCCACATGACCAAGTGGCTCTGGCTCCATTCCACTCCCCGGGGTGAGAATGAGTCGACTTGAAGTCAGTTTCAGAAAGACAAATTAGGCATTGTTTGATAAACTCGATCAATGTTTCTTGTAAGAGGAATTACAAGAATTCTCCTCCAATGACTTGTCTATATGAACTTCAAAAGTTCATAAAAGTCACCAAGAGAACAGTGATGGAGACCATGGGAATGTTTCCATCCCCTCTCCCACTTAGCTTTTTACGATAAAGGGATACGCTATCTAGTGCATAAAAATAAACACATATAACATGCATGAAAGCAATAAAGCACATAGCACATAGTCAAAATAATGCTAGAGAATTATTTTCCCCGACTATCATGGTTTTATCTTCATATGCATCCTCTAGTCTTCAGTCTTCGTTTCTTGAATGCTCCATGTGACGAGAATATTAATTTCCAATATTTAAATCTATTTATTTTTAATTAATCCAAAAGTTACTTAATTCGAAAATTAAGTCAATTGAATATATCAAAAATAAAATTAAATATTATTAATATTTTTATTTATTTATTTTCCTATCTAGTTCTTATTAAATCTTTAGAATAATCTATCCAACTAAAACTTGGAATATTCTAGAAGATATCTATAATAGAACAAGGAAATAAAATAAATTAGGACTACTACTTTCCAAATTTATTTTTTATTCCTAATCCATGAATATTCCCATGAGTAGGAATAATCAAATAGGAAAAATAAATTTAGTACTAAATTAATTAAATTTATAATCTATGAATATTTCCATGAAGGAAATAAATCAATAGAAAATAAAATTAATTTAAATTAATTCTTTTCCTAATCCATGAGAGTCTCCAAAAGGAAAGTACTCAAATAGGAAAAATCCGAATTAATTAGGAAAGTAGATTTCTTGTAGGAATAGCATGGGATTGGGAGATCCCACGCCATCCCCAACATGAAGGATCGGCCGGCCACTCGGGGAGGAGCGCCGCCGCCGCCTAGCCACGCCGGCTAGGCTATGGGTCGATCACCGTCATGTGATCGATCACAAGCCCTTCCCTCTTCGTCACTTCTTCGTCTTCCGGCGATCGTCTCATCATCGAACCAACGTAATTAAAATTACAAAATTAAATTACAATTCCGGTATCGATTCTATACATGAAATCGACCCTATACATTTTCCGGAAAATAAAGTGCGTAATAATAAATCCTAAATTCGGTCAACCCCCGAATTTTTACTATTACAAACATTCAACCACACAAAAACGAATCTCGACATGTCCGAGAGTTTAATAATCATGATAATTAATTAATAAAAAACAATTAATTAAATCCAACCATGATAGCCGGAAATCCTGCAAGGTAGAACAATAATCGAACATATACATGAACACGAAACCAAACGCTCTGATACCAATTGCTGGGATTCGATGTCCCGGGCTATCAAAATTTGCGGAACCGATAACCCGATCAAAACCCTCGATCACCGAAGACTGAATCCCGACTCATCCGCAGGAGTCCGACCTTTGGAGACTATGCGCCCGAAGACACGCAGCCCGCCCCCAGCCGATTTTCTCCCGCGAGTCGGATCCACGAACGCGAACTACCTCACGAGCCGGGGCCCGACCGAATGCCCAGCGAGTTCCGAAGACCGCGTGCACCCAGCCGAGCCCCCGCGAGGGGCTCGCGATCGTCCTCGACGATCGCTGGGATCGCTCGTAGCGATCCCCGGGGCTGCTCGTAGCAGCCCCGCAGCGAGTCGCGGTGACTCGCTGCTCGCGAGGGCCGAGCCCCGTACGCGTCCGCTACGGGCGAACCCGCAGCGCGTACGGGGTCGCTGCGGGTGAACCCGCAGCTTGCCCGCGATCGATCCGAGGATCGATCGCATCCCTCGGCTGGAGCCGAGGGCTCCTCGCGCCACGCGCCTCCGACGAGGGGGCCGGCGGATCCACCCGCCGTGGCACCAGCCCACGGCGGATCCCCGACGATCGAACCCTAGGTTCGATCGTGTGCCCCGGCGTCCAGCCGGGGCTCCCTCCTCGTCGCGCGTCCTCGGCGGTCGAACCCTAGGGTTCGTCCGCCCCCTTCGATCCTCGCCGGGGATCTCGAATCCCCGTCCCCGAGGTTCGTCGTTTTCCCGGATCGCGTGTTCATGTATATATCACAATATTCAACGCACATAATCTAAGAAGGGGGTTCTCGATTATTACCTTGATTCATTGTACGGAGAAACGAATCGTTGATGACCTCGTGATCTTCCCGCGTATTCCTTGCACTTCCGTTCGAACGTCGGGTGGGCGACGAGCTATCGAACTCTTATGGATCCTCCTCACTCTCAAGACTTTATGAATTCCGTAGGTCAATTAATTCTCTCTTGAAAGTGAAGACCATGTAGTACTTATATAGGCTACGTAGGGGATCATAAGGAGAATAAATATTGGGCTTCAATATTGAAAATTAAATTGGGTCCAACCCAAATCTATTAATTCTTATCAATATTAATTTTATTTATTTTCCACTATATAAATAAAATTGCACTCCCAATATTATTCCATATTATATCAAATAATATTTCTCCAATTAGTATTATTTATTCCGTGTATTTAAGATTTAAATATCCATGAATAAATTTATTTATTGCTCCATAAATAATATTCATCTCTTATATCCGAGACTAGTACCGTTCAACCTTTATTATTGTGCGGAACGAATCCACTCATGAGGTTTACACAATAATTCCTTATGAACTCATCTCGGGAATATTATCAACCCTTCCGGGATACACTTTCCCTTCAAGTATTCACGGCATGTCATATATAAAATATAGCGACCCAACTTTACCGGTAATTAACCCAATAATTAAATCGGTTAATTCCTTTGGAAAATCAAAGTCTCTAATATTAAATATACACACCCGCAATAATATCAAGGGTTAAGAATAAAATACTCCGAGATTTAAATTGATTATCTTAGGCAATCCTAATCAATAAATCTCAAGCTGATCCGCCCAATACACCAAGTGTACAAGTGTGATAAAATAATTAAGACAAATTATTTTCTCTCTCACACAACGACTATACCGATGGATTGGTCCGTGTCCATCTAGGTCGTGAGCAACTGTTTGATTAAATACGAGTAACCGATAGTATGATCTTCTGTGTGGGCCCGACACACCATACTAACTACAACGTATAAAATCCAGGACTATATTTTGCATAATTAATTAATAATAATTAATTGCAAATAATTGTTTATTAATTAAATAGGTTAAATGCTATGACCGGGAGTTTACCGGTACTTAAATCTAGACATTAAGTACACAACTCCAACAGGTTTTCCGGCGAAGGGATTTTGGTCGGGTTATCGGCTCCGCATAAATTTTAATAGCCCGGGATATCGATTTCCAACATAAACCCTAGCCGAACCCCATCCGCGGGGTTCGCGATCGCCGTGTATGGCGATCGCTGGGATGCGCGAGGCATCCCCGGGGTGCTCGCAGCAGCCCCGCAGCGAGTCGCGTGACTCGCTGCTCGCGAGGGCCGAGCCCCGCACGCATCCGCTGCGGGCGAACCCGCAGCACGTACGGGGTCGCTGCGGGTGACCCCGCAGCTTACCCGCGATCGATCCGAGGATCGATCGCACCCCTCGGATCCAGCCGAGGGTTCCTCGCGCCATGCGCCTCCGACGAGGGTGGCCGGCGGATCCTCCCGCCGTGGCACCAGCCCACGGCGGATCCCCGACGATCGAACCCTAGGTTCGATCGTGTGCCCCGGCGTCCAGCCGGGGCTCCCCTCTCGTCGCGCGTTCTCAGCGGTCGAACCCTAGGGTTCGTCCGCCTTTGTCGATCCTCGCCGGGGATCTCGAATCCCGATCTCCGAGGTTCGTCGTTTTCCCGGATCGTGCGTTCATGTATACATCACAATTAAACAAGCACATAATCATAGAGGGGGTTCTCGATTATATTACCTCGATTCGTTGTACGGAGAAACGAATCCAATTGACGACCTTGCGATCTTCCTACGTATTCCTCGCACCTCGTCCGAACTTCGTGTGGGCGACGATCTATCGAACTCCTATGGATCTCCTTCACTCTCCAAGACTTTATGATTGGCGTAGGTCAATTATTGTGTTGTGAAAAGTGAAGACCATGTAGTGCTTATATAGGCTACGTAGGGGATCATAAGGAGATTAAATATTGGGCTTCTTAATATTGAAGATTAAATTGGGTCCAACCCAAATCCATTAATCCTTATCAATATTAAATTTTATTTATTTTCCACTATATAAATAAAATTGCACTCCCAATATTAATCCATATTATATAAAATAATATTTCTCCGATTAGTATTATTTATTCCGTGTATTTAAGATTTAAATATCCATGAATAAATTTATTTATTGCTCAATAAATAATATTCATATCTTATATCCGACACTAGTACCGTTCAACCTTTATTATTGTACGGAACGAATCCACTCATGAGGTTTACACAATAATTCCTTATGAACTCATCTCGGGGATATTATCAACCCTTCCGGGATACACTTTCCCATCAAGTATTCACGGCATGTCATATATAAAATATAGCGACCCAATTTTACCGGTAATTAACCCAATAATTAAATCGGTTAATTCCTTTGGAAAATCAAAGCCTCTAGTATTAAATATACACACCCGCAATAATATCGGGGATTAAGAATAAAATACTCCGAGATTTAAATTGATTATCCAAGGCAATCCTAATCAATAAATCTCAAGCTGATCCGCCCAATACACCAAGTGTACAAGTGTGATAAAATAATTAAGATAAATTATTTTCTCTCTCACACAACGACTATACCGATGGATTGGTCCGTGTCCATCTAGGTCGTGAGCAACTGTTCGATTAAATACGAGCAACCGATAGTATGATCTTCTGTGCGCCCATGCAGCACCATACTAACTACAACGTATAAAATCCAGGACTATATTTTGCATAATTAATAATTAAATGCAAATAATTGTTTATTAATTAAATAGGTTAAATGCCATGACCGGGAGTTTACCGGTACTTAAATCTAGACATTAAGTACACAACTCCAACAGACGGGTCAGATGGTCCCGGAACGCGGCCCAGCACGAAGCCGAGGCGCCCAACGACCCGCATGCAGTGGGACGATTGCCGAACCCCCGGATCGCACCAGCGCATCCCGCACGGACACCGAAGATTAGTTCCCCCACCAACTGGTGGCGTGGGCCCACGTGCCAACCCACCATCGAGAGGATCAGGACATGCTCCGCATACAATACCCCGGCCCCGAGCATCACGATCGAGCGCCAATGACCCGTATGCAGAGGGATGACGAGGTTCCGAGACCCAGGACCGCGCCGCGAGCACCCGACACGGGGGCCAACGACCCGGCTTGGGAGAGGACAGACCACCCGGGATCACGCCCCAGCACGGGACACGGACACTAATAACCCGACATACGGGACGACGGGTCAAATGGTCCCGGAACGCGGCCCAACACGAAGCCGAGGCGACCAGCGACCCGCATGCAGTGGGACGATTGCCGAGCCCCCGGATCGCGCCAACACATCCCGCACGGACGCCGAATATCAGTTCCCCCACCAACTGGTGGCGTGGGCCCACGTGCCAGCCCACCATCGCGAGGATCAGGACATGCTCCGCATGCAATGCCCCGGCCCCGAGCATCACGATCGGGCGCCAACGATCCGTATGCAGAGGGACGACGGGGTTCCGAGACCCAGGACCGCGCCGCGAGCACCCGGCACGGGCGCCAACGACCCGGCTTGCGGGAGGACAGACCACCCGGGATCACGCCCCGGCACGGGACACGGACATTAACAACCCGGCGCACGCAATGACGTGGACGATGGGCGAACCAACCCCGAGCCCCAAAATCACGGGAGACCACCACATGAATAAACACGCGACGGAAGGAGCGCCCGAAGACGGAGAAAGGCCATACTCAATCCCAGGCATCGTGTCCCGGGATCATACCCCGGGCCGCTGACGCCACACAGATGCGACCTGCACCGGGCAGAAGTGCACGAGTCAAAGACGTCTCTATCTTTGCATGTAGATACACGTGTCAATAATGGACAGATGGATTCTGCGTAATCCATCTATAAATAGACTAGATCCGGACGAGAGAAAGGTGGGGAGAGGTCGTAAGACTGACGGATGCCAGGGGAAGAGGATCCCGGACGAGTGGTCTGATACCCACCCACATATATAATATTACCTGGAAATACCAGAGAATAAACAGAGATATCATCTCGGGCATTCAAGCCTAGTCTCGGTGTGATTTCATTTCAGCTCTCTTTCCACATACAAATATACGTGTTTTTGCACCGTCTCCAAACCCTACCAAGCGTATTTAATATATAATAATCCCCGATTAAAAACGGTCAAAACAGTAACTCAACTTATATATGAGCCTAATGTTACTTTACCAATCGATGTGGGATAACTAACACTCTCCATCTCAAGTAAGCCGAAAATACGTCGGCTGCGACACCCATGTGGCCGGAAATACAACGGCTACCGGAAATATGTCGGCTGGAGCACCCACATCGTATTAGGTCTGCTCTTATACCATGTCAAAGTTGAGACAACTAGTACCACCGCCCGTGCGATGCACGTGATTTATTTGTTTGAAATAATCTAAAATTCCAATGTATTTCGGCCAAAAAATTATTAATGGACTAACAATTTATTTTATTTAATAATCGATCTCTTACTAAAATTTGTAAATTCGTATTAAAATTTTATTATTTTCAAAGACTACGCATGTTTGATGTAATTTATAGTATGTAAGCTTTTTGGGCATACCCGAGTGGTAAGGTCTGTGGTGATGTTGGTGTAATTCCCCGACGACGCAGAGTTCGAATCTCGGATATGACAAATTTTCATTGAAATATTATGAAGTTAGTCCTTGGATGAGACCTATTGACTATCTCTCACATGTGTCTGCTACTCGTGCGCATCCTTCGATTTACATCCTACCCGATCGATGAGCCTCTGATTTGATGGAAGAAGAGTTTCTCGTCTCATCCTACCCGATCTCTCTCCCACATGTGTCTGCTACTCGGGCGCATCTCTTGATTTACATCCTACCCGATCGAGGAGTCTCTGATCTGGTGGAAGAGGAGTTTCTCGTCTCATCCTACCCGTTCTCTCTTCCACATGTGTCTGCTACTCGAGCGCATCCCTCGATTTACATCCTACCCGATCGAGGTGCCTCTGATCTGGTGGAAGAGAAGTTTATCGTCTCATTCTACCCGTTCGAGGAGCCTCTGATCTGGTGGAATATGAGTTTCTCGTCTCTGCATTTCTCTAGTGACAAACGCATCCAACAAATACCTAAAACCGCTGGGAGAAAATCCAAATAAATGGAAAATAAAAATTATAAAGTTGAAAAATAAATAGAAATATAAAAAAATTGAATTTACTTGGTGAACATGAAGGAGATGAGATGGGAGAAATGCAATTATATTAATATAACGTATGTTAACCTGTAAAATATAACATAACTGAATTAGTGATAAACTAAAAATTTTAAAAATTTTAGTCCAACATAATTAATAACTCACTGAATTAGGGATAAACTAAAAATTAAAAAAAAATATAGTCCAACATAATTAATAACTCAACAATTTGATTTTGGAATCTGCGAAAAAAATCATAATTAATACATAAAATTAAAAAAATCGAGGGAAAAAATGAATGAATAGAATGACGTATACATGTAAATCGATTCAATGCTCTAGAAAAATAAAAAAATAACCTATGAACCCAAATTATAGCAAGAGAAAATAAGATACATTAATTGAAATTAAATTAATATTAATGGAATAAAAAAGAATTTTGAGAAAAAAAATAAAATTTTATATATTTAAGATGATGATTAATTATTATTACCAAAAATATATAATTTCAAATTACTATTTAAAATTTATATATAATAATTTAAATATACTTAATAATATTACTAATTATAATTTATATTATTTTTATTTATAATTTATAGTGTGAACATAACATTATTATTGCTTTCCTATTGGTCCACGTGGCATTAGTGGATCCTGAAATTATATATGTATAAATAACACCTTAAAAGGCCTTATAAAGATGATAAGGTTATTCAACTTATATTTGAGCTTTAAAATCTATTTTCAACCGATGTGGAATACTTAACACGACCCTCACGAGTAGGCTCGGTTTTTTTTTGGCAAGTCGAAAATTTTATCGGCTGAGGCTCTATCATCGTGTTGGGTCTGCTCTGATACGATGTCAAAGTTGGGTCAATAACACCTTAAAAGATCCTTGTTAAAGTTATAAGGTAATCCAACTTATATATGAGCCCGAGGTTACTTGACCAATCGATGTGGGATAACTAACAATAGGGTGGGTTGAAGAGGGGTATACAAAATGAACTGACCCCTAAAATGATATCGGTTCAGTTAAGTGAGTTCGAACTGATTTTTTTTTTTGCCAATGAACTCACCAATGCACATGCTCTAACTTTATTCATCTTATATCTTTTGGCGATCCAGATTGGGCTACGGATGTTGATACCAGAAGATATGTCACTAATATAATGTCTTCCTTGGTGTTTCCTTGGTTGCTTGGAGGTTCAAGAAGCAAACTACTATCTCTCGGTCTTCAGCAGAATTAGAGTATAAGACTATGACTTCTTGTGTTTGTGAACTCATTTAGTTCAAGAAACTACTTGGTGATTTTAATCTTCCACATTCTCAACCGAAATTTCTTTATTGTGACAATGTTGCAAACATGTATATAGCTTCTAACTTTGTTTTTTATGAGCGCACTAAGGACATTGAAATTGTTTGTCATCTAATATATGAATGTGTTTCTCATTCTTATGACTTTTTCAATGAAAAAAAAATGAAACACCAAAATATAGTTTTATTCAAAACCCCCAATTATGTAAACACGCTATGCAAAGGATTTATTCAAAATGTTTTATATAAAAGACCCTTATAAACGTTATTATAACGAAATATTCTGTTGGAGTTTTGGGTTGTTTCTGAATATGAAGACTTAGATAGATAATTGAATCACGTAAAACACGCTTTCTTTAAAGAGTATTTCGACCTATATTGCCCAGGTTACACGAAATCCTTTTGAGGATAAGACAATATCACACTTAATTTCGTAGGCTTATAAGAAATCAAGCAAATTATGAAATTTTCTGATTTCTTTATTTCTCAAGAATTTGATAATTCAAAGGCGTTTTCTTTGTAGTGTGTATTTTTCTCTTTGTAATCCAATTTGATTATCTTCCCATATTTTCAAATATGCAGCCTTTTATAAAGGCAAAGACACCCTAACAAGGGACACACTTTTTGGTAAAGGACACACTTTTTGGTAAATGAAATACCTTTTGGTAAATAACACACATTTTCGTTGGATATATACCTTTTGGTGAAACACCTATTCGTAAGTCACATTTTCGGATAATCATGCATGATTATTCATGCAAACACGAATTTACAATGCAATATATGATGATTAATCATATTATACCATGCATATTCATGCAGTCACATGACTATATTTAGCATGCACATTTTTACTAATCTAACTCATTATTTGGTATCACTTTTATATGACCGTACACTCCGCACCTCCAAAATCACATTATAATGATTTAGGTTCAACACAAAAATCTTGAATGCTTTCAATCACATTAAATGACCGATAATTTAAGATTTCACTTAAATCACCATAATATTCTGGTTTGATATTCGAAAGGTTAAAAAGTGTAAAACCATAAAACGTCACGTTGTAATCGACAAAGATTTTTCGACGAGATTGAAAAGTATAAAAATACTTAAATTAAATTATTTTTTTGTGGGACTAGCTCATTGGTCAATTGCAAAAATATTTAATATTCAAACACACATGTCTCGGGTTCGAACCTAACTGAGCAAACACCACTTGACAAATGATCATCTCAAAGTTGGAAAAATTAACATTTATATTAATGTGTCAAATATATTTTTTGACACTTCCCTTGATCACTTGTTCCTTGATCATTTGAAGGCCAATTTTAATCTCTTTGAGAAAACACAACTAAATAATTAATTTGAGTGGAATTGCATATGATGGGAGGCAAATCCAAGACTTTGACATAAGTCTAAAGCTCTGATACCATGTTAATAAAAACGATATCATCTAAAAGTTCAAAATTTTAAAATAATTGAACAATTTAATATTTATATTACTAGGAAGAATATATTTTCGAATAAAGAAGTAACTAATCGATAATTACTCGATAATATTCACACTTTTAAACTTAATACCAATATATTAATACCTCATGGATGGATGGACTTTCATAACACTAAGAAAGTGTGCGTAGTGGTCCTTTGTGCCCGCTTTTTACGTATATGTTAATGTTATGCAATAATGAATGGTTTGTATCTCGAAACTAATCTTTGCACATGTATGAAATGAACGTTGTACAAAATATTTTTTTACACACACGACCATCTTCCATGATACAATATAGGAATAAAAGAACATTTCAAAACATATAATAATAATATAACATAACGGCAACGGCTTTCATCCTCCTCCTATATATATATATATATATATATATATACTAGGGGCGCTCGTCTTGCCGTGCAAGACGAAGGCCCATGTGACTTAGCCTATGAACAAGGCAGAACCAAAATCGATAGTGTTTAAAGTACAAGATACAGAGGTCATAAGTTTAACCTACAGAATAAGCAAAAACCATTAACTGAGCCAAATCATGTGTACTAAGTAGGTACTTAGAAAATAACACACAACAAGAAACAAAAGGGATGTCCAAATTCAACATAAAAAAATTATACAGTTATGCCTTTCGTTCGGAACTTGCCAGGGAATGAGTATCTCTAATCGAACTCGTCTCAGAAACAATAAATCCTGTGAAATGCAACTTTTGAGACCAAGATACTTGTGGATATGTATGCATAAATAAGATTTTATTCAGCAGCAAGCAGCAGTGCAAACTATCAGTAAGTAACTTATTGACAAAAGAAAAAAGGCATTTGCGATAAATTACAAAAAGCACAAACAACTAAAGATTCATGCTGATTTTAATACAGAAATACATCAAATTAGTTTGAGTGCAGACAACCAGTAAGGAACTTATGAACGAAAGGAAAAAGGCATTTGGGATAAATTACAAGAAGCACAAACTCCAGAATCATGTCATATGTGCGAATAAAGCAAAAAACAATCGTGAATTCGAGCAAATAAAAAGACAATCGTGAATGCGAGAACAGCAAACAAAAAAGTCACACAAGAGAACGAGCGAACGATAATAAAGCACCACTTATAAGAACAAACACACCACTAAAAAAGACTTAAGCACAAATCACAGGAGAAAGGAATTAAAAAATACCTGAACAGCAAGGTCGAAGATAAAAAAATTACAGTTTCTTCACCCTTTGTTTCCAATGCGACTCACTACAACTAAAAGAAATATAATTAATTTAAGAGATAAAATGAGTTTTTTTTCTATTTTTAAAAAGAAGTGTACAAAATAATTATTCTAAAAAGTATCTACTTAACCTGAAAAAAATAATATATCTACTTACTCTCAGAGTCAAATGTATCAATGCATCAATTATTTTGGTCAGATTCATAACAAAGATTATTCTTTTGGTTAGGTACACAAGGAAAAGATTCAATATCGACATATTCAGAAATCGGAACGGTAAAATAGAAAAACATGTGCGAAGAAGATAAACACAAAAAAACTCTTAGACATGGCAGTAGCGTCGATGATGGGCTTGAACCTTCAGAACAGACCTCGACGCGTAGAGCCTCAACACCTGCAAAGCTAAAAAAAATGTCATCCATTAATTACCAAAAATAAAAATCTAACATGGTTGTTTGTGTAAGGACCAAATCCGTCATCTTAGAGTCTTCAACCCATCAATAATATCAGGTCTATTGTTCCTTTCATTGTTAAAAACAAGAAATAACAAAACAGCTCAAGGTAAAGTCTCACAAAAAAATGCAATGCAGAAAAAAAAAACGTAAAGTTGCAAAATACCTATCTATTTGGTTTTAGAAACCACAATACATTTGTGCTCTGCCTCTCATCCAGCAGCTGTAAATAAGGAATAACTTACAACCATCACATTTGAGCCCAGAAAAAAAATAAATAAAGGGAAAAACAATCAAACAAGATCAATTGAAGCACTAACTCTTCCTCATGCTTGAACTATGTCTGATTCTGGAACATCAGCACTGGCACGAACTTCTTGAAACACTCAAAAAACAAGTTAATCATTCTAATATCCCAAAAATAAATCAAGAATTATAAATTTATAATAACTCTCAGGGCTGACACAAGCCAGCAAGGCATCCATATCCACCAAATTAGGAAGCCGACATTAATTCTTGTGCATCCGGCTAGTGCTCGATCAATTTCAGGTGCTGCGCATACTGTCGGCAATTCTACTTGTGCATCCGTCCTGTGCTCGTCGCCTTCGCTATCAGCCCTATAAAATTAACAAAACTCCCCCTAAACCTTTCAACCCCCAAAGCTAAATTGTTAAATTATGCCAAGCATTAAATAGAAAAAAATAATAACAGTAATATGTGATCAATGAACAAAGAAACCCTCTATGTTCTTCTGGAATTTGTGTGTGTGTTCGATCAATTAATCGGAGGTGACCTGGACAATGGTGCAGGTGCTGTCGTGGCAAAAGTCGAGCTTTCTTATGCTCTTCTCCAAGAACTGGATGTAACACTTGAGGAACTTCTCCGTCTTCTCGGCGTCGGCGAAGGTGTTTCTGTACAGGTCCTTGTCCTCGAACTCTCCAAACACGTTGTAGCCGACGGGATGGCCTTCCTTGTCGCCCCTGTGCATTTACACTGCCTTCTCGAAGCCTATATTAAAAATCCAATTCGTGAACATCAATTGAACTCAACAAAACCAAGAAATCAATGGATTTGTGATTGATTCTCAAATATATAAATAAATGAAAGCATGAATTGAGATTGAAGACGACGGAACTTACGGTGGGTAATTGTACCTTGATTAAAAAAAAAAGGAATCCTTCAGCAACCAATTGAAGAGAAGAAGAAAAAGGTGAGATCTAGATCTGTATTTTTTTTCTCAAGAGAATGAAACCTTAAACAACAATTGAACTGAACACACCTAAAAATTGAACAGTAAGTGATTCAATTACATTGACAAAGTGATTGGAGAAGATTAGGTGTGTACCTGGGTCAGCGGTCCCCAAATATATATTTTGATGCCGTTCTGGGTCAGGTTATGGATCTCGATGATTCGAAGTGAAGACGATGAAGAGTGGATCCGCCGGCAGCACACAACCTTAAGAGGTGGCGAAATCCCCAAAATTAAACGAATTCGAAAAACCCAAGCAGATAGCATTACTAAATTCCTAAAAATAAATTATAACTCCTACAAACCAATTGAAAGGGAATTTCCAAACCAATTTATTATCAGAAAGAAGGGGTTTTCTTCCCGACAATCTGAGAGCAAAATAAACGGGAATAAAACGCTTAGCCACCTGAAATTACAGAAGCTGGACGACATCCGTTGAGCCAGAAGAGGCGGCACAAGAACGGCAGTCATGTGTTCAACAATTTGCAGAAGCCGATTAAGGAAATCACAAGAGGAATTTCAGGTCCAATGGTTTTTTTTTTTTTCGATCTGTATCAACTTTAGCAGTAAAGAAAAAATTGAGCACACAGCTGGAAATATACGTGGCGTGCTGTGATCAATTGGATGATATTTTTTTTATATTATTTAATTGGGCTTAATTTAGATACAACCAAGTACATACAGAATACATACAAGGCAATTAGTGGGGAGGGTAAAACGTGGCACTCAATCCTTCTCTTTATATATATAAAGATATATATATATATATATATATATATATATATATATATATATATTGAATGAATGAATGAATAAACAAACTTTAGGAATAAACAAACATAGAGCAACTACGATTGCGCATCATTCTTAGGAAATGCACAATTTCATCCATCACCCATAGTCAACCAATAATTTTCCACGGCATGATCTTGTGTTTTCTCGTGGCCGGGTCTGTATACTTGTATTGTCGATCACCCGGATTTACTTGTCGGTAATTTTAGTACTCCATTTACTAGGCTATTTTCCAAAAAAAAAAATATTTTAGGAAATTACTGAAAAATATATACAGTACAACAAACTAGCACTCGCAAGTGGCAATACATGGTACCTCTTAGCTAGCTTGGATTGTGCATCGTTCTTAGGAAATACGGAGTGCTACATAATTTCATCACCCATATATATAAATAGTCAAGTCAACCAAGAATTTTCACGGATCGTGTGCATTGTCTTGGTGTTGTATACTTGTATCTTGACTTGAATTTTCCTCTCGGATCTGTTTTTGCAAAATGACAAAAACTATTTTAAAAATATTACTCGTTTTAAAAATTGTATTGGTCGAATTAGACTTTTCCTTTTCACTATTATTGGATTGTACCACCAATCCAATCCATCGTACAATGCACTCTTGTACAGTCCTCGGATCCCGGAATGAAGGTTTCCGGGATACGGGACCCACTTCCATACACTCGTTGACCAATTTTCGCTCGATAAATTAAACACTCCTCAAGCCTAAGATGGCATTTTCACATATATCCATCCATCCATCCATCCACGGGCACTCGCATTGTATCGTAGCAACTAGCAACTAGCAACTAGCAATAGCACCTCCCCCTACATACAATACAAACATACATATATAATAAATTAGTCAAACAATAATAATATATATGCTGAGATTCTTTCCTCATTGAAAGGTCAACACCACCAGCTGCAGCTGCCTTTTTATAAATGGCAATTGCAACTTGATTCATTCATTCATTACAGCATCTCCCTATCTAATAATAAGTGAGAGGAGGAGCTGCAACAGCATTTGTGGTTAGAACTAACTAACTAACAATGAAAGCTAGAACAGTAGTACATGAACATGTTCCTCACATCCTCTCACTTGTTGTTCTAGCATCATTGCTTGGGCCCACACTTGCCCAAGAAAAGGAGGTACTGTATAGTTAATTATAGCTACTACTAATAACAATATTAATTACTGATTAATTAGACATGCATGTAATTTGAATGTTTCTTGTTTTCTGATTAATTAGTTGTTTGTGGTGTACTTGGGATCTCACTCTCACGGAACACAAGCTACGCCCGCCGACTACGACAGGGCCACGAAGTCCCATTACGACTTCCTCGGATCCTTCTTGGGAGGCTGTGATAAGGCCAGAGAAGCTATCGTCTACTCGTACACTCGCCACATCAACGGCTTCGTTGCGACCCTTGGAGGCGAAGAGGCGTCTCGAATATCCGGTAAGTCGAGAGCCTTGAAATTAATTTTTTCCAAGTTGCGACTGCGAATGCTCAGTGCTTCTGCTTCTTTCATTCTTCCATTCATTAACGTTTGATGTGTGTAGCCCACCCGAGCGTCGTGTCGGTTTTCTTGAATCGAGGGAGGAAGCTTCACACGACGAGGTCGTGGGACTTTCTCGGGTTGGAAAGCAACGGACAGATTCGGGCCGGATCGCTGTGGAAGAAGGCCCGGCTCGGGGAAGGTGTCATTATTGGAAATCTTGATACTGGTTAGTTAATTAGTTGTCATTTGAGAATGTGATCTGTTGGACAACTGTGATATCTGTTTTATTTTATTGTTGTGTGTGACAAAAGAACATGGTCTATCTTGGATGGATGACCCCCAAAAATATTGTTTGTTTTTATCTGCTGCTACTTGATTTTGAATTCTTATGTGGTTGAAATAGGTGCATGGCCAGAGTCAAGAAGCTTCAGTGATGAAGGAATGGGACCGATTCCATCAAAGTGGAAAGGAATTTGCCAGAATAATCTCGACCCAACCTTTCGATGCAACAGGTTTTGTTACCATTGCATTTTGAATCGGAAAACGCGCATATGTATATATATCTCATTATCCGTTTCCCGGCCGTGTGTAGGAAGCTGATCGGAGCCCGTTACTTCAACAGCGGATACAGGTCAGCGGTGGGCCCGCTCAATTTGACATTCCAAACTCCACGGGACATGGAAGGCCACGGATCGCACACCCTTTCGACAGCTGGCGGAAACTTGGTGGGCGGTGCAAACGTATTCGGGATGGCAAACGGGACGGCGAAAGGGGGGTCTCCTCGAGCGAGGCTGGCTGCCTACAAGGTCTGCTGGCCTCCTGTGGCCGGCAACGAGTGCTACGATGCCGACATACTGGCCGCCTTCGACATGGCCATCCACGACGGAGTTGATGTGCTGTCAGTGTCCCTCGGAGGGGACCCTGCCCCCTTCCAGAACGACAGCGTTGCCATCGGCTCCTTCCATGCCGTCAAGAACGGAATTGTCGTCGTTTGCTCCGCAGGGAATTCCGGGCCTAGTGCAGGGACGGTTTCCAATGTTGCCCCCTGGCAGATCACGGTCGGGGCAAGCACCATGGACCGACAGATTCTTAGTTACGTTATCCTTGGAGATAAAAAGGAGTTGAAGGTAATCAAATTCAGACTTCATACACTTCACAAACTTAATAATAATAATAATGTACGAGTAATTGTAATTGTTTTGTAGGGAGAAGGCCTCTCGGATAAATCGTTGCCGAAGAACAAGATGTTCGGATTGGTTTCTGCTCGATACGCGAAAGCTGCTAATGCGACAGCTGAGGACGCGTATGCACATGATAAGCTTTCAGCTAGTTTCTTGTAACAGTTTAATTTTAACGTTTCGTACTAATGCAGGGAGCTATGCAAAGCCGGGACTCTGGACTCGAAGAAGGTGAAAGGGAAGATCTTGGTCTGTCTAAGAGGAGGCAATGCGAGGGTCGACAAAGGGAAGCAAGCGGACTTGGCAGGTGCAGTGGGAATGGTTTTAAGAAACCATCAACCTTCCGGGTATGAGATCATAGCCGATGCTCATGTTTTACCGGTTTCACATATCAGTTACGCAGACGGGCTTGCTCTTCTATCGTACATCAACACAACAAGGTTGGACTTCGACTAATCAACGGTGTTATATATATATATATATATATATGTCGTTACATTTTTTTTCTTCCTTAAAACTGAAGTGTGGAAAATATGATGGGCAGGTCTCCGGTGGGTCGTATCACGAAACCTACAACTAAGTTGGGCATCAAGCCTGCTCCCTTCATGGCCTCCTTCTCGTCTGTTGGACCTAATACTCTTAACCCAGAAATTCTTAAGGTTCTTGATCAATAATACTTGTATTCATTCGTTATATTGTACAGCGCTACTTACTCTACGGTTTCTTTTTGTGTTAGCCGGATATCACTGCACCGGGAGTGAGCATCATAGCTGCCTACACTGAAGCACAAGGACCGACAAATCAAGATACTGACACTCGACGCGTAATGTTCAATTCTCAGTCGGGCACTTCGATGTCATGCCCGCACGTTTCTGGGATCGTTGGCCTCTTGAAGACCCTCCACCCGAACTGGAGCCCTGCTGCTATCAAGTCAGCAATCATGACCACTGGTTAGTTAGTACTACTCTTTAACTGCCACCTCCAACGACGAGATGATGATATTTAATTATATTGGTTTACGTGTCCTATTTTTCCAGCAAGGACTCGGGACAACACTTTGAAGCCGATGACAAACGCATCCTACGTGAAAGCTACGCCGTTCCACTACGGAGGAGGGCACGTGAGGCCCAACCGTGCAATGGACCCGGGGCTCGTTTACGACCTAGAAGTGACCGATTACATGAATTTCCTATGCTCTATCGGTTATAACAAGACTCAAATCCAATTGTTCTCGGACGAGCCCTACACTTGTCCCCGCAGGCCGATGAGCCTCGTCAACGTGAACTACCCCTCTATAACCGTTCCAAGCCTGGATGGCTCAGTTATCGTGACCAGGAAGGTGAAGAACGTTGGTTCGCCGGGTACGTACAAAGCGCGCGTACGTAGCCCACCCGGAGTAATGGTCCGAGTAAAGCCGGATACATTGAAGTTTGTATCAGTTGAGGAGGAGAAGGTTTTCAAGGTTGAAATACATGCGAAGAAACAATACGGTGGGAGTAGGGACTATGTGTTTGGACAGTTGACATGGTCTGATGGAAAGCACTATGTAAGAAGTCCAATTGTAGTCAAACAAATATAAGAAATTCTTATGGGTTGAATTCAAGCCAATTGGCTCTATTGGATTATTTTTACATGTATCAAGTTACTAAAGAGTTTTATGATTTCTATTTCATTTTGATGCATTTCCAAACCATCAAAAGCTTATAGAGTTATTGGATACACTGTTTAATAATAAAAAGACAAAAAGATCATAATCAACGCCAATCGTAAACCTATTGTGTTTATTTTGAAAGTTTATATTATTATTCGGTACAAATTTGTACTTTTTAGGCTTGTTTTGATTAGGGCTGGATTGGTAGGTATACCAATTATATTTTTCTTATACCGTGTACCAACCAATATATAATTGGTATAAAAAAATTTGAATTTATACCAACCAATTATCGTGGTATACCAACTAATTAGTACGGTAGGTACGCGGTAGGTACGGTAGATACGTAGTTTCTACCGACATATTTTGGTATAATTTTTTGCTTTCTTTTTTCATATTATCGTCAATTTTGATAAAAATACTTATCTTATATTAATAAATTCTAGTTTTTTTTATATATCATCACTAATTTTAATAAAAATATAAATATTTAGAGTTTATGTGTATCAATTTTTTCACTTTACTTTTTTTTTTATGTAAAAAAAATATGCAATTTTATAATGATATATATAAACATGAAGTACAATTTTATTACGATAGTAGAAAAATAATATTCAACAATATGATCAATATGTCATTTATAATATATAATTTTTCACTACTTTTTTTATATTTTAAGATATTAATGTATTACTAATTTGTTTGGTATAAATTGGTACATACCATGTACCATTGTACATGAAAATTTTGTACCGTGTACCGTACCAACTTTTAATTTTGGTACGATATACTCTACCGTGTTCCGTATACCATTTTGATGGTATACCATTAAGTTGGTACGAATAGGTATATGAATTGGTTGGAATGGAATCATGTACCATTGCCCTCCTAGTTTTGATGGTTTATGCTTTCTAATTTATTAATAAAATATATGAAGAGTATAAAAAAACTCATAGTTTGATCGATTTTGAAGTTGTATTATTAATTTTCAACATGAGGTTTACATGCTTACAAATGAAGATTACCCACATACTTATGGGTTTTCCATCAATAATGTACAATACATTTCAGAATTAGATTTAATGATTGATATCAAAGCACAAGTACACCATAATCTTTCCTATCGTCACAGACTCACAAATATCATAAGCTTTCCTTTTGTATGCTACTCACTTCAAATGCATCTAAAAAAAATTAGTGATTTAGGTTTTAGGTTTGGTTGTTATTTAATTTATTTTAATGTTATGTTATTTTCTCTTTTAACTGATTTAAATGGAAAGTTAAAAACATTAAGAATGAATCTTCATTTATTTTTTAAGTTCTCACATGTCCCAACAAATCATCAATCAATGTAGTGGTACGGTGGTACCGGTACATAAATTAATTTCTCAATTCATAAATTTAATAAGGTACTGATGGAAAAGATTGTTTTTTTCTGCCCAAGCTATTAGTATTATTTTATTTATTATTTTAATTTATTTTATTAGGGTTTTAGTACTATTTATATGTTCTCTTTTTCATGAAGTTAATCAGTTGTTTTGATATTAAATAAAAAAGTTCCTCTGTTGAGGTTTTTATCAGGTTTCGGTATTCTTCGGAATCAACGAAAGTTTGATGTATTAATTCTCGGGTATTCATAGAATCAACGAGTATTAATTGTGTGTTTACGCTTCCGCCTGCATCAGTTGGTATCAGAGCAAGGGCAAAAACATGTTGATGTGGTGCAGAGTTAATGACATCAGAATTCAGCACAAGTTTCACGAGAATTTCTGAAAATGGCTCTTCATCAAATTTAGGGGGACCATCATACGTGGATGACTCTTCATCCACACATAGCGTGTGAGGGTGAGAGAACGGGCAAGTCTCATAACGGGGGCCGGTCGCGCCACACTCAAAGCAGCATACTACGTCCGAGGTCGAAGGCGACTCCACGCTGACGGCGGGGTCGGGGATAGACTGACGACGAGAAGGCATCGTTTCGGCTCTGATACCAACTGATGCAGGCGGAAGCGTAAACACACAATTAATACTCGTTGATTCTATGAATACCCGAGAATTAATACATCAAACTTTCGTTGATTCCGAAGAATACCGAAACCTGATAAAAACCTCAACAGAGGAACTTTTTTATTTAATATCAAAACAACTGATTAACTTCATGAAAAGAGAACATATAAATAGTACTAAAACCCTAATAAAATAAATTAAAATAATAAATAAAATAATACTAATAGCTTGGGCAGAAAGAAACAATCTTTTCCGTATCTGCATCAGGTACTCTTCTATATATGTTCACTCCACTTTTCACATTTTTCTTATTTGTTCATTTGGAATTTTCTTCTATTCTCATTTAGTACAATTTAATTTTAATACATAAGGTTTATAAATTTGTCAAATAGTAATGATAATGATAGATTTTATTTATGCCCTCAATAATCAATTAATAAACGCACCCTCAATATTTCAAAAAACGTGAGCAATTGAATCTCAAAAATAGTGGAGTAATATAAATACTTAGCCCATCTATGACCCAAATTAAGTACTGACAAAAACCCATTCCACATTGTATTTTTTGCGAAAATTAAGCCCCTTTGGCTGTTCAATTTCAAACATCCTCCGATGGCGGAGTACGACCACTACCCCGCCACCACCTCCGCCAGTGGCAACCACCACAACCTGATCCCTAAGGAGACAGCCCTCCAAGCCCTGAACACCATAATCCAGCTCCACCTTGAGAAAACCCTTGAGAAGAAACGGTCCGTGGACCTCCAGAAGAAGGAGCTATGGAAGCTCTTCCAAATCTTCTTCATCTTCTTGGGCCTTGTGTTTCTCGGCGAGGCCCAATCCCCGCGCCTGCAATGCCGCCACTGCTGGGTGCCCATTGGGCTTCTTTCGCTGGGCCACCTCATCTTCTACGTCTCCGTGGCCCAAACCCTGCGCTGCATCAACGGCTTCAAGTACCAGCGCCGGTGCCACAAGCTGACCCTGGGGCTCGCGACGGATCGGCTGCGGCAGCTGAAGACTCGGCTGGGCTGCGGCGGCGAGGTGGGGGATCATGAGCTGGAGATTCACTACCAGGAGCCGCCGGAGGCCTATTTCGGTAAGTTCAAGAGGAATTGGGCCCTGCATTTTGCCTTCTTGATTTTGATTTATGGGTTCATGGTTTCGTCCTCCGTTGTTCTTCTTTGCTTCTAGCTGTTGCTCTTGTTGGGGTAATTAGATTTCAACCCCTCTTGTGATGATTTTGAATGGTGTGAGGGGTTCATTGATTTTCAAGACAAAATTGGAATGGGGTTTTTTGTTATTAAAGTAGATTGTGTGTGTTCAAGGCTTTCAATTTTCTTCAACTGTATTGTGTTCAAGGCTTTCGAATTCATCAAACTAGCTGAACTGCTGAACGATCCTGAGCTCGAATGTCTTGTTGTTATAGACGACAAGTCCCCTAATAGACAAGCTCGAATAGCTTGTTGTTATCGATCTTGCACGATAAGCTTGACTAGGGTTTGTAAAAGTTATGGATTGTAATGAGCATTAGCATAACCGGAACAATACATATACCACTCCTCTCCCAATGGCCATGGACATCATCATTCATCACCATTTACCAATTGTTTTTACTTGAGAATCACTTTTTCCTAGACAGTGTGATGATCTAAACCAGTGCGACTGATTGACGTCCGGCAATGATGCGTTCAAACACGATACGGAAAGATAGAGTTAAACGCTCTACTTGAAGTTAAAGGCCGACTTGGTTATGGTATGGTATGCTATGCTGTTCAGATTGTTGAGGAATTTGTGTCCAAGCCCCAGCCGAAAAATAATAAAATAAATATAAACCCCAAGTTCCCACGAATCTTTCATAAACAATCTCACGAACTTTCTATATCTTCTCTCTCTAATTCTAAAGTGTTAATCTTAAATATAAGAATAAATATATGTATTTATTAAGATATCCCACATCGATTGAATACCGAACTTTGGGCTCACATATTAAGGTTGTCCAACTTATATGTGAGCCCAAAGTTCGGTATTCAATCGATATGAGATATTTTAACAGTATTATTGTAGAAGGAAACAACTAAAACATGGATTACAAAAGTAGGGGACAATAAACTCGGCCCAAAAGGGCCCGTCGGCGCGACCTCAATTGTCAGCGCGTGTCGTGTCGATCACTTTCAACTTCTGTGTTCTGCTCGATTCCAACTTTTCAACTTGATTTGACTTTATTTTCAATAATGTCTAGCATGTATACAAATCACACCATTGACGCCCTGCAGAAACGATCTTGGTCTTTATCCAAAAACACCATTTCAAGTTGAGCATAACTCAGCTTTTCATATGCTAGTACATTTGTTAACAAAATATCTTCTTCAAAAGATGGTCAAATGTGGCGATATCTCAAATGTGCATGCTTTGTTCGAACATAGTAAACCGGAATCTCTGCCGAATGAAAGCCATATTGGCTATCTCAATACAAGGCATTCTCGTTGTGATCTCGATGTAACTCGTGCAAGAACGTTTATAAATACATCATCTCCTCACCGGCCTCCGTCATAGTGATATCTCCGTCTCAAAAGTCTATAATGTTACAATCTTTTGCAACCTCGACTCGACAACCAACAAATTGTGGTACAACCAAATGTATAATGTAGCCATATTTGCTATTCCTACTTGTTGGGTGTGAAGGTCAAATTCACGCCAGAACGACGAAGAAGACGACGGAGCGGAAGTCGGACATGCGCCAAGGGGGCACCGAGGGAGTCCAACATGACTTTTGGCTTGGTGTCGGGCGACACCAAGCCCTGTCGACCGACCGAGGTTCGGTAGAGAAAGTTTATGAGGATCTCGCGCCTCAGGCCGCGGTGAAACACGCATTGAGCGTTGGGTGTCTGCCGACACAGTTTCCTGTCGACCGACAGGATCGAGATTTTTCAGCCGCGACCGAGTTTTCTTTATGTCCAAGTTTCCCTCCCCTGTTTAATACCCTACTCGTGTAAATTAGGGTTCAACACATCGAAAGTCATTAGAATTGATAGAATAGTCGAGAATGTGAGTATACTGAGATACGCGTGTGCGTTTTTAAACTCCCCAGAGTCGATTATCGTGTATTTTAGTGTGATCTGCATCGGCAAAAGTGAATGTAGCCTATTTGAGTGAACCACTATAATCCCTCGTGTCTTTTATTGCTTTCGTTTTTATTTCTCATTTGTTCCGTATTTCGTCTCTTACAGCGACGCAGTTAGGAAAAAATCCTAACAACTGGTATCAGAACTTCAAGGGAGACGATTGAAAAGACGATGGCGATTTTTCGAGTTTCGCGGTGACGAGATTTTATGGAAAGAATTATAGACATTGGAGGATGCATATCGAGGACTACCTGTCCGGGAGCAAGTTTTCTTATCCATTGTTGTCGAAGACGGACAAGATGGAGGATGAAACATGGCTTGAGCTCGACATGCAAGTTCTAAGGATTATCAGTTTGTCCCTGTCGATGAATGTGGAGGATGACGTGGCTGATGAGACCACTACTCAAGGCTTGATTGTTAGCTCATGTAGCACTGAAATTCTCTGATGTCATGGATAGCATCCTGGCCGAAGAGATGCGAAAGAAGGATTCGCTAGGGGCATCGTTTGGTTCTGTCCTGAGTACTGAGAGTCGAGGAAGAGGCCAAGAGGGAGGCACTATAAAATGTTGTTGCAAATGCGGGGGCTCGGCTGCAACGTGATTATGTGGCGGCAACGTGATTTTTCCGGCGATCGAGATTTTGATCGGAGTCGTTCATTCTGAGTTTCCCGACGTCTCAGGATGTCGATTTCCAATAGTTACTACGGCATGTGCTAAAGATGTGAGTGAAATAATACAAAATGAATCATTTTGGGATGAAGTGGAAAATATATTAGCTATTACTAAGCCAATTTTTCGTCTACTGAGGTTTGACGATGGAGAGGGAGAGAAAATGGGAGAGATTTATGAAAAAATGGATTGCTTAGTTGGAAATATTAAAGATGTGATGAAGGGAAATAAATAAGAGTCCTCCTTGCCGATGAGGGAAGAAATATTGACTAAAAGATGGGACAAAATGAACTTCCCGATTGTTGCAAATCGATATCCCGGAATTAATAAATTAATTAAAATTAATTATCTAATTAATTCCGACCGAAATCCTTTGGAGATCGAATATCCGAAATTGTCAAAATAGCGGAACGACAACTCCAATCGACTCCCGGAACACGTACATGACCATACGAAAAAGTTATACGAGGGTTACGCGGGAAAAACACGAGAGAACTCGCGTGAACCCACGAACCTCGCAGCAGCCACGCGGGGTGACTCGCAGCAGCCCGCAGCAACCCGCAGCGAGTCGCCTGACTCGCTGCTGCTGGGACTTGCTGAGTCGCTGCTGAGTCGCTACGGGTCCGCTGCGGGAAAACCCGCAGCACCCAGCGAATCTCCCGTAGCAGCTCGCAGCAACCTGCAGCGAGTCGCCTGACTCGCTGCTGCTGGGCGCTACAGGTCGCTGCGGGAAAACCCGCAGCAGGCAGCTGATCGCTGCGGGAAAACCCGCAGCCGATCCGCGTATCGAGCCCTAGGCTCGATTTTTCCCGCGCGATCTTCGTCCAGCCGAGCCGTCGAACCGCCGGCGGTCCGGTGGTCCAACCACCACCGCCCGGTTCGACCTCGTCTATTGGGTCCGTTCCTTGGATCTTGGTTCAAGGTATTTTCACGATAATTAAACGATAAAATCATAAAGGGGGTTTTACGATTTACCTCGTTCTCGTTGTTCGGAAAAACGAAGAACTCAATTTGACGACCTTGAGATCTTCCCACGTATTCCTTGCACTAGCCCGGACGTCGTGTGGGCGACGATCTACCGAACTCCATGGATCTTCCTCTCTACTTTCTCTCTCTCTCTAGAATTGTGATCTTCAAGTTATGAGAATAGAGAAGACCATGTAGTGCTTTTATAGGCTACGTAGGGGATCTTAAGGAGGTGGAATATTGGGCTTCCAATAATAGTGATTAAATTGAGCCCAAGCCCAAATCTATTAATCCTTACTATTATTAATTAATTCTATTTTCCACTATATAAAATTAATTGCACTCCCAATATTAAACCATATTATATCAAATAATATTTCTCCGGTAGTATTATTTATTCCGTGTATTTAAGATATAAATATCCATGAATAAAATTAATTTATTGCTAATTAATTTATTCATCTCTTGTATCCGAGACTAGTACCATTCAACCTTAATTATTATGCGGAACGAATCCACCTGCAGGGTTTACATAATAATTCCTTATGAACTCATCTCGGGGATATTATCAACCCTTCCGGGATACACTGTCCGGTCAATTATTCACGGCATGTCATATATGAAATATAGTGACCCAACTTAACCGGTAATCAACCCAATAATTAAATCGGTTAATTCCTTTGGTAAATCAAAGTCACTTATATTAAATATACACACCCGCAATAATATCGGGGATTAAAAATAAAATACACTGAGACTCGAATCGATTATCGCCGGCAATCCTAATCGATGAATCTCAACGATCCGCTCAATACACCAAGTGTACAAGTGTGATAAAATAATTAAGATAAATTATTTTCTCTCTCACATAACGACTATACCGATGGATTGGTCCGTGTCCATCTAGGTCGTGAGCTACTGTTCGATTAAATACGAGTAACCGATAGTATGATCTTCTGTGCGCCCATGCTTGCACCATACTAACTACAACGTATAAAATCCAGGACTATGATTTGCATATATTTAATTATAAATAATTAAATGCAAATAATTGTTTATTTAATTAAATAGATTAATGGCAATGGATCGTGAGTTTCCGTTACTTAAATCTAGACATTAAGTACACAACTCCAACAATCTCCCACTTGTACTAAGGTCTAGTCATTTCCTCCAAACTCCCGACTCCCATACTCATCACGTGCTTAAGTTGTACTTCCAAGAAGTACTATGTGAATGAGCACTCTAGGTTGCCGTTCTGAAGTTATCTTGGTGACTACAGCGTCGTCTCCCTCGACGATGACTCGTATCAGGTGGTACTTGCACTATGTGTTATCTTACACTTATGGACTAGTGATTTCTTACCATTTGCCATTGCACCGCTATTTACATAGCCTTTGACAAATTAAGAATCACATCTAAGTCCCAGAGATTATCCCGGAGTTATACCAAAACTTCCGCTGCCTCTGAGGCCGCTATTTGGTTACCCATGGCAGAGTCCGAAAAGCATCGTGCTTATCACTCTTCCATGTGAAAACTCCTTCTCCTTCAATAGTGAAACACATAGCCTGATATCGACTTACACCGGTCCTCATTCGATTAGAAATCTAAGAGAATGTAATCCAAAGGAAAAACTCGTCTGCTTCGTAGTCTAGAACAGTACTTCGAAAGTACTTTTACGGAAGTCGAATATTCCTTTCCAGGATTACCTTGATATCCTCCCACTATGCTAACCGCATAGCTGATATCAGGTTCTTGTTTTCAACAATGCATTTATTAAGCTTTCCACACTCAAAGTGTAGGAAACTGCTTTTATTGCTTCTATCTCCTTTTGTGTTCCAAAACACATATCCTTAGATAGATGCATTCCGTCTCTGAAAGGTAAAGAACCTTTCTCGGAATCTTGCATGTTAAAACGAACCATAATCATATATATGTAAGATGTCCAGGAGAAGTACAATGTTCTTTCCTTGAGATCCTAGATCTTAAGAACATGCTCTAACTTCTTCTTCATCTTATATATCGATTTTTCTAGACAACCATCATTTTATGTCTGACAACATCTTTACATTGTTACCAATGATAAAATGTCATCTACACAAAACCTCCGAGAAACACCACCTTGTTTCCATCACGTTTTCCATACACACGATTCGTCTATGCTTTTGATGAATCCATAAAATGGACTATCTCATCAATTTGCAAGTACCACGAACTCAATGCTTTGTCTCAATCCATAAATGGATCAACTAAGCTTGTACTCTAAATGATCTTGCCTCTTAGGAATAATCCTTATTGCTCTCCAAGAAGGCACATTTAGATCTAGTACGGCCTTTATGTAGATCCAGGGATCGATTTCATGTATACTAGGTCCAGAGTTCGAAACTCTCCTAGTCTTATGAATATCTCCGGTTGTCAAACAACCTCCCACTACAACGGCATTCCAGTGTATAAACAGTGATAACAGTAGGTGCAGTTAGTGGTGTACCGCTACTCGGTTTGGCTGGTTCTAAGTCTTAATCTTTCTCTCTCATTTCAAAGTATCATGTCACTTTGGGCTTGTGGTTCATCATATAGTCTTTCTCTAAGAACCGGGCGTTAGAACTTATAACGTCCTTCTGGTTCATAGTACTATTGAACACACATCTTTTGTTCTTCTAGGATATTCTACAACCGCATTTAAATGCGCCGTTGTTTCCAGACATATCCATAGAACATAGGTAGTTCCGTATAACTCATAATCTTACTATTTTTATAAGAGTTCTATTTCTTGTCTACGACATACCATTTCTACACAACAGTGTTGATGGAGTTGTATTCTAAATGTCTAGTTTAGTGCAAATACGGAACTCCTTATCTATACCTTAATTCGATATATGATTCAAGCATAATTGCATTTAATGCAATAGTCCTTGATGTATACGTTGTAGACAGTATGGCGTGAGGAGACACGCGGAAGATCATACTGTCGGTTACTCGTATACTATCGAACAGTAGCTCACGACTTAGATGGACAGGGACAATCCATCGGTACGTCGTAGTGTGACTGGTAGATAGTCGGTCTTGACTATCATGTTACACTCGTACACTTGGTGTATTGAGCAGGACCACGGGAGGGCGTTCGATTTATACTAATCGCAGTAATCGAACTAGACCTCAGATATTACGGATATACGAATTCCTAATCCCTATATAATTATAGGTGCGTGTGTCCAATTCTCGGTTCTTTAACTTGCCAATGAGTGAGACTAATTGATCAGTCGAGATCCTCGGTAAATTGGGAATCGTAATTGTACGCACGGCATGCTATAGATTATAGACAGGAAACCGTGTCCCGTTTATTGGGTTGATTACGTCCCCGAGATGAGCTCATAAAGTTTATCATGTAAACCCTGCAGGTGGATTCGTTCCACATGATAATAAGGATGAGTGGTACTAGTCTCGGATAATAAGAAACGAATTAATTTAATTATTAGTAATTAAATAAATTCGTGGACGTTCGATATCTTAAACACGGGGAAAGTCGTATATGTAATTTCGGCGGAAATATTATTGGTAAAATAATATAGATTAATTAATTGGGAATTCAATTATAATTTTATAGTGGAATTAATTATAATTAAAATTGGATTTAATTAAAGGTTTTCTTTTAAGGACACCGGTTTAATTAAATTACAATTTAGCCTAATTAATTAATTATCCTAAGGTCCCTAGTGTGGCCTATATATACCCCTCAATCTCTCTTCTCCTAACCTACAAAACGCCGCTATAATTAATTCTGTGGAGAAATTATTTTGTTAGCGCAATTATTTTCTTCTCTGCTTAATTAATTTAGATTAGCGCAGTGTTTTTATTTCTGTAGAAATTAATTTGCTAGCGCAAATATATTTTTGGAGACAGAATAATTAGAACGTGAAAAAGAGGGTTTGAGAGAGAAGAAGAAGAGAAGACTCCGGTGGATCGTTGCCCACACAACGTCCGGCGTCGAGGGCTAGGATACACACTAGAAGATCTCAGGGTGTTCGCCTATTCGGCTTCTCCGAATCACGCATCAAAGGTATAAGAAATCGAAACCCTATTTCCGCATTATTTCGATTCTTTTCGTACGTAATCATACAACGAACCTCCGATCGAGTTCCGGGATCGTGGTTGGTGTTCCTAGATCACTGTGTAGTCGCTGACTTCAAGAGCGGTGGTCGGAATCGGAAAAACCAGCCGGAAACGAGCCTGGAACAGCAGCGTCGCGCTGCTGTTCGCGACGACTGTCGGCCGACATGTATAGCTGTCGGCCGACATTGGCTTGTCGGACGACACCTTCTGGTGTCGGACGACAGAGAGGCCAGAAGCCTCTCGTTTTGCGCGGTCGTGCCTCGGGTGCGATGGCTGGGCGTTAGACGGGTCAGGGGCTTCGTCGTGGACACAGTAGGCACGCTGGAGGTCGACTGGGCTTGTCCGGATGTTCGAGTAGTCGAACGGACATGTCCCGGGTAGTCGATTTCCAACAATTGGTATCAGAGCCGGTTTATCGGTTTGTTGTATTGTTCGTACGATTTGTGTTGCAGGATGAACCCGGTTATTATGGCCAACGTGTGTATGAATGTTGTGCTTTAATTTTGTGGTTTGATTAAACTCTCGGGCTTGTCGAGATTGTTTTGTTTTTGGAATAACGTTGCTTGTTTGTAATAGATAAAAACGACGGGTTGAGTCGTTAGGTTTATTTATTTTCGTTGTATCCGGAACATGTATAGGGTCGATCACTTTGTATAGGATCGATGCCGGATTTAGTAAGTTTTATCTTGTAATTTTTCTTACTAATTTTGGTGGATCGAGACGAGACCAAAACCCGGAGAAACGAGGATCGAGGAGGGCGAACCGGCAACGGGCAGCCATCGAACACACCCCGTGTTCGCGACGGGCAGCAGCGGGGCTGGGGTTCGTTCGACCCCACGGACGTCTCAACGAGGCTCGAGACGAGGCTCCAGTGGGAGGAGTTCGTCTCTTGACCCTCGAGCGAGTCGGTGGTGGACCGAGATCGAGACGAGCAACGAGATGAAGTTCCAAGAGACGTGCATTGGAGAATACTTAAGGCCATAATAATTGGGGCCACGTTAATTGCTTTTTATGTGATTTACGTGCCTTTTATTATGCTTAATTATTTTATGCATGTTATCCCTCAATCGTAAAATACTAAGTGGGAGAGGGATTGGAAACAATCCCGCGGTCTCCATTCTCTGTTTTGAATGTGATGTGTATTGACTTACGAGTTGGCTTTAGTGTCATCCTCCCTATCGGATAAAGTCGATACACGGATATCACTGGATCAAAATTCGAATTCAATTCCACTTATGAAAATCGAACAATTATATTTTTCAAAAGCAAGTGCCTAATCTGTTTTTCAAAGACTAAGTTCAACTCGACTCATTCTCACCCCGGGGAGTGGAATGGAGCCAAAGCGCTTGCTTATGTCGATGACACATATTAGAGACATTCGAGTCATTCGATGACTAGATCGATTGTCTGGTTGGCTCCCTCACCTAGTGAGAGATAGGGCTCAATTGCATGATTGATCGCTGGTTAGAAACTTCGAGTTTCACTTACGAGATATCAAACTTTGAATAATTAAATTGTGGTATTTAATAAATGTAAGAGTCAATTAACAAAGTTGTTTGTTTTAGTAAACGTCCACACTATCGTGGCTTGCTAAATGGAAACGGTACTTTGGGTTAATTTAGACTCTATGACATTTAAATAAATGGGATTCAATTAATAAATTTGTTTGTTTTAGTAAACGTCCACACTAACGTGGCTTGCTAGATGGAAACGGAACTTTAGGATTAATTGAGGCTCGACAGTTATAGAAAGTCGTGGAGGACCGCATGTCAACGTAAACGTCCACATGAACGTGGCTTGCGGTGGGCATGTAGTTCCCGAGCGGTGGACTTAGTACTGAGAAATGGTATACACTTAGGTACGCTTTATAATATCCTCCCCATCGGAGTCACTGCTATAATGATGTACGACCGAAGTAAAAATCCAATTATAAAATCGTTTGGATTAGTATACGTCCACAAGAACGTGGCATGCTAGTCTGATGGGATTTTGGAAATGATTGGTAGTTTAATGATATTATTTGAGGGAAATGATATCGAATTAAACTCATTGTTTGTTTTATGTGGTATTATTCCCATTAAAAGTCAACAAACTCACTGAACCTGTTTGTATGGATTAAAGAAGAAACTTGGACATTGTCCTAACTGCAGAGGAGTACAAATATGTACTCCAAGTCAATTGACCTGCTGAACCAAATGATGCTTCCACTCCTGAGGAAAGGAAGCTCATGGAAGTGGATCAAGGCTCTGAGATGACGCGGAGCTGCATTATGGCTTTCATGTCAAAATGTGCTGCGACATCGGGATCAAGCCATGACCATTACCTATGATATGATGCTTAACCTCAAGAAACTTTTTGGTTATCAAGACAGGACAACCGGGCAAAATGCAATGAGGCAACTCATGACGGCCATCGCATCCGAAGGAACACCCGTGAGGGATCACGTTCTTAGGATGATGTGCTATCTGAATGAGATAGAGATTCTAGGATCAGTTATCGATGGGGTAACCCAAGTCGATATTGTGCTCCAGTATCTGCCGAGAAGTTTTGAGCAGTTCCGCCTGAACTATAACATGAATAAGGGGTCTTACTCATTGGCGGAACTCCTGATTGAACTTCAAGCGGCTGAGGGAATCTTTAAGGGCTCTCAAGCACTTGTGGTTGAGAAATTGGCTCTTCCTAGGCCTCCGGGCGGCAAAAGGAAGAAGAAGCAAGTACGGAAACCCAGTGGGCCTAATATATCTGGACCACGGAATGGGACAAGCAAGCCCAAGGGGCAAGTGCTTCCGTTGTAAGCAGTCTGGATACTGGGAGTTTTAATTGTCCTCTCAAGCAACAAGAAGTTGACTCTTCCTTAGTCACCGAAACATGTTTAGTGGTAGTATCTGCCAGTACCTGGTGTGTGGATACGGGAACCACTAATCATGTCTGCACTTAATGCGGGGGTTCCAGGAAACCCGGAGACTTAGAAAGGAAGAAGTTATAACCTACATGGGCAATACTGTTAAGGTAACAGCCGTTGCAGTGGGAGATGTTAAATGTTTTAACGGTAGGATTTTAGTTCTAATAAATTGTCTTTATGTGCCGGTATTTAGAAAGAAATTTCATTTCGGATTTCTAAATTGACTTAGAATGGATATTCTGTTTCTTCTGATAGTTTCATACTTTTCAGAGTAGGAAACGGGGTTGTTATTCATTCTGGTACATTGACAGACAATTTAATACAAAATCCATATTCTCCCACGATGCAACATACCGGAGAAAATAACACATTGTCGAACCCCTATAAGAGTAAAGATCCTTCTAGGATGAATCAAATGTACTTATGGAATCTTAGGCTAGATCATTTTAACTTGAGTACGATTCAAAGGGTGAAAGCTGATGGACTACTCAGCTAGGTTGAAGGAAAGGACTTTCCAACCTTCGAATCATACTTGGAAGTTTAAATGACCAGGCAACCCTTTACGGTTAAAGGGCATAGATCCAAGAAAGTACTAGAGTTGATTCGCTCTGATATATGCAGACCTCTTTGAGGAGTAAGGCATACTTATCAGAAAATGGGATTAAACCCCGACAGACTACACCATTTATGCCTCGGCAAAATAATGTGTTGTAAAGAAGGAATAGGACTCTTATAGATATGGGAAAGTAGACAATGAGTTATTCGGAGTTACCTAATTCGTTTTTGGGATATGGCTTGGAAACAACGGCGTTTATCCTGAACTTGATTCCTTTGGAAACTTGTACTGATATTCGGCTGTTTATAGGATACCCTAAGAAAACGAATTGAGATATGTGTAATATAGTCCAAAGGACCAGATGTTCGTTGATTGCATCAATGTTCGGTTCTTAGACATGGACTATATATATATATGCAAGATCACAAGCCCAAGAGTAGAGTAATACTTAATGTGCTTAGAGGGACTGATCAAAACTTAGAACCAGCCTAACTGAGTAGTTCACTACTATAATCTTTAGTCACTAAAGATACACCGGAGCGTCGTCGTAGTGGGAGGGTTGTTAGACAACCCAACAGGTTCATGTTTATAGGTGAGTCTTCGGACTTGTTACCTGGAGAACATGAAGCCGAACCCTGGATCTATGACGAGACGCTGAAAGATCAAGATGCTCAGTATTGGCAAAAGTCGATCCGGATTCTTTTGTCTTTACATGGAAGATGGAAGTCAAGACAGATTTCCTAAATCGAAGTCTTGACGGGGCCATCTGTGTGGGACAGCCAAAGAGATTCATCGAAAAGAGCCAAGAGCATTCGCTAAGCAAGCTTAATCAATCTTGGGATTGAAGGAAGCTTTAAGATCTTGGACACATGCGGACCTATGAGAAAATCCATTTCATGGATTCATTCAAGGCATGTTTAGGTCCTGTGTGTAATAAAGATGTGACAGAAAAGATGTGGTGTTTTCTCATTATTTATGTAGACGACATCCCTCTAAATTGGCAACAATATGAAGGATGTTATCGGACATAAAGGGATGGTTGTCCGAGAAATTCAATGTAAGAGACTTAGGAGAAGTCGGGAATGTTCTTGGGATCAAAGTTATAAAGGATCGCCAGAAAAGAACATAGAACTTATCTCGAGTCTCATACATAAATACAATTCTTACTCGTTGCAGCATACAGAATTCCAAGAAAGGTCTTCACCTTTTAGATGTGGAATTCATCTATCTAAAGTTTTGTGTCCGACACAATTAAGGAGATAGATGAAGATTAAGCAGTTCCCTACACCTTAATGGTGGGAAGCTTAATGTATGTAATGCTATGCACGAGACTGATATCTACTATGACGTGGGCATGGTGGTAAGATATCATAGTAATCCTGGAAAGGATCACTCGACTGATGTAAAGAACATGTTTAAGCTCCTGCAGAGGACCAGGAATTATGTTCTGAGTTACAAAGCAGTCAAGTTATTTCCATTGGATTACATAGAATTGGATTTCCAAATCAAACAGGGACAGTTGAAAGTCGAAGTCAGGCTATGTGTTCTCACTGTGAAGTGGAGCAGTCACATGGAAGAATGTAAAGCAGCGATGCATTACGGACTCTACCATGGAAACTGAAAGGATAACGGCCTCTGAGGCAGTTAAAAGGTCAGTGTGGCTCCAGAACTTCCTAAGGGACTTAGATGTGGTTTCTAGTTCACCCAAAGCTATTTTGAATAGCGGTATTGGCAAACTTGAAATGCCACGAGTCCACAGTGGGAGATAACACATAGAGCGCAAGTACCACCTGATTCGAGAGATCGTCTAGTAAGACGATGCAGTTGTCACCTAGATAGCATCGAGAAGATTACCTGGTAAAACCCGTTCACAGAGGCACTTCCAGCGAAAGCGTTGGGTAGGCGTGATGAGGTTATGGGAATCTGATGTTTGGGAGAGGGCGACTAGACTTTTAGTATAAGTGGGAGATTGATGGAGTTGTATTCTAAATGTCTAGTTTAGTGCAAATACGGAACTCCTTATCTATACCTTAATTCGATATATGATTCAAGCATAATTGCATTTAATGCAATAGTCCTTGATGTATACGTTGTAGACAGTATGGCGTGAGGAGACACGCGGAAGATCATACTGTCGGTTACTCGTATACTATCGAACAGTAGCTCACGACTTAGATGGACAGGGACAATCCATCGGTACGTCGTAGTGTGACTGGTAGATAGTCGGTCTTGACTATCATGTTACACTCGTACACTTGGTGTATTGAGCAGGACCACGGGAGGGCGTTCGATTTATACTAATCGCAGTAATCGAACTAGACCTCAGATATTACGGATATACGAATTCCTAATCCCTATATAATTATAGGTGCGTGTGTCCAATTCTCGGTTCTTTAACTTGCCAATGAGTGAGACTAATTGATCAGTCGAGATCCTCGGTAAATTGGGAATCGTAATTGTACGCACGGCATGCTATAGATTATAGACAGGAAACCGTGTCCCGTTTATTGGGTTGATTACGTCCCCGAGATGAGCTCATAAAGTTTATCATGTAAACCCTGCAGGTGGATTCGTTCCACATGATAATAAGGATGAGTGGTACTAGTCTCGGATAATAAGAAACGAATTAATTTAATTATTAGTAATTAAATAAATTCGTGGACGTTCGATATCTTAAACACGGGGAAAGTCGTATATGTAATTTCGGCGGAAATATTATTGGTAAAATAATATAGATTAATTAATTGGGAATTCAATTATAATTTTATAGTGGAATTAATTATAATTAAAATTGGATTTAATTAAAGGTTTTCTTTTAAGGACACCGGTTTAATTAAATTACAATTTAGCCTAATTAATTAATTATCCTAAGGTCCCTAGTGTGGCCTATATATACCCCTCAATCTCTCTTCTCCTAACCTACAAAACGCCGCTATAATTAATTCTGTGGAGAAATTATTTTGTTAGCGCAATTATTTTCTTCTCTGCTTAATTAATTTAGATTAGCGCAGTGTTTTTATTTCTGTAGAAATTAATTTGCTAGCGCAAATATATTTTTGGAGACAGAATAATTAGAACGTGAAAAAGAGGGTTTGAGAGAGAAGAAGAAGAGAAGACTCCGGTGGATCGTTGCCCACACAACGTCCGGCGTCGAGGGCTAGGATACACACTAGAAGATCTCAGGGTTTTCGCCTATTCGGCTTCTCCGAATCACGCATCAAAGGTATAAGAAATCGAAACCCTATTTCCGCATTATTTCGATTCTTTTCGTACGTAATCATACAACGAACCTCCGATCGAGTTCCGGGATCGTGGTTGGTGTTCCTAGATCACTGTGGAGTCGCTGACTTCAAGAGCGGTGGTCGGAATCGGAAAAACCAGCCGGAAACGAGCCTGGAACAGCAGCGTCGCGCTGCTGTTCGCGACGACTGTCGGCCGACATGTATAGCTGTCGGCCGACATTGGCTTGTCGGACGACACCTTCTGGTGTCGGACGACAGAGAGGCCAGAAGCCTCTCGTTTTGCGCGGTCGTGCCTCGGGTGCGATGGCTGGGCGTTAGACGGGTCAGGGGCTTCGTCGTGGACACAGTAGGCACGCTGGAGGTCGACTGGGCTTGTCCGGATGTTCGAGTAGTCGAACGGACATGTCCCGGGTAGTCGATTTCCAACAAGTGTATGGTGTAGTCATTTGGGATCAAATCCCAATCTCTGATTAGTATGCCATGCATTCCTCAGACAGGTACTTGCTTCTGCGATCAAATCGCAGGCTACAAATGGATATACCTTTGATGGCTCTCCACAATTGCTTAGTGTCCATTGACTTGTCAAAACACTTGCTTTTGTGGCACATCAGGTATTCTAATCCATTTTTCGAGTAATCATCAAATGAAGTACTCGTACCTTATTGTCTGAGTAGACATAGGTCTGCATACATCAGAGTCGATCAATTCTTATACTTGTCCGGATCTTACATCTTATATCCATAAAGGATTGCTTAGTCATATTATCTTCCAAATTAGATTCTTAGGTCGGAAGGTCCACTCCTTCAACTTAATTGATTAAAATATCAATTTTCAACCTTTGAACTTCTTATTTGAATAAACATGACTCAGCATAAGAATCCACAAGTATAATTGATAAAGAAATCTCTTATTAGTAAAACGAGTTTCATGCTACGGTTCGTTGCATCGTGGTGGACTAAGGATTCATCATTTATATATTGCTAGCTAATGTACCAAAATAGATAATATCATTATTTCTTCTTATAACCATCAAATGATTAAAAGAAATAAAATATCCATTTATTAGAAATCCAGAACAAAGTTCTTTCTAATTTGAAAGGTACATAAAAGCAATAACCCAAAATGAAATCCTATAAAATGTCCTCCACTGCAACTGCTGCCTCCTCTACAGCATTGCCCATGTAGACTACGATTTCTTCTTTTCTAAGTCGTCGGGTTTCCTGGAACCCTTGCATTTAAAATGCACATACCGTCAGTGGTTCCATATCTACACACCAGGTTCTAGTAGATAATACCACTGACTATGTTTTACGACTAAAGAAAATTTCGTACTTTCTTTGAGAGGATAATCAGACTTCCAGTACCCAGACTGTTTGCATCGAGAATACTTGCCTCATGGCTTTCTCGTCCCATCTCGTGGTCCAAGAAACTTAGGACCACTGGGTTTCTTTGCTTGCTTTTCCTTTCCCCCGATTTTGCCCATAGGCTCGAAACCTTTGGCATTAGCTACAAGAGCTTGCGATTTCCGTCTCAACTCGTCTAAAAGGTCGATCATCTCAAAAACGTGTTTAAGCGTTTCCTCGAATCGACTGGCCTTTATGAGTATCCTCATCGCCTCTTGTCTAGCCTCTACATCATGTCTAAACATCTCCTTGATTTTGAACATGATATCAAAATCAGTCCTTTCCTCATCAGTTAAGACATTTGTAGGCTCGGGAGGACAAAGCTCACTGAGTACAAACTTGTACTCTTCAACAGTTTGGGTAATGTCTAGATCTCTATTCCAATCATTACATTCAGGGACCAATGAGTTTAAAATCCTTACGTATCACATAAAGTGGGTTCAAAGCCATATCCTAATCTATGAGCACATATAACAACAAACAATCGATTTAATCTCCGATATTATCTCCCTCAAATAATATCATTAAACCACTAATCGCATCTAAAATCCCATCAGATATGGCAAGCCACGATAGTGTGGACGTTTACCTATCCAAATGATTTAGCAATTAGATTTCCTTCGGTCGTACATCATCATTAGCGTTACTTCGATGGGAAGAATACTAAGAAGCGTACCTAAGTGTAAACCATTACTCAGTATCTAAGAAGATTGTTTGGGACACGCATATTCACCGCAAGCCACGATGGTGTGGACGTTTACGTTAACATACGCTCCTTTACTCCCTTCTATAACTGTCTACATCAATCGTTCCAAAATCCCATTCAATGCAGCAAGCCACGATAGTGTGGACGTTTACTACACCAAAAGACTTTTACAATTGACTCCCAATTACATGAATCATTCAATCTTGTAAATCAAGACGCGGAGAATCATAAGTGAAACTCGAAATTTCTAACCAGTGATTCACCATGCGAACGACCCTATCTCTCATAAATGAGGGAGCCGAGCAGACAATCGATCCACCTTCAAAAGGATGGTACGAAGGTCTCTAATTTGTGTCCTCGACATGACCAAGTGGCTTTGGCTCCATTCCACTCCCCGGGGTGAGAATGAGTCGACTTGAAATCAGTTTCAGAAAGACAAATTAGGCATTGTTTGATAAACTTAATCAATGTTTCTTGTAAAAAGAATTACAAGAATTCTCCTCCAATGACTTGTCTATACGAACTTCAAAAGTCCATAAAAGTCACCAAGAGAACAGCAATGGAGACCATGGATATGTTTCCATACCCTCTCCCACTTAGCTTTTTACAATAAAGGGATACGCTATCTAATGCATAATTAAATACACATAAGCATGCATACATGAAATAAAGCACATAGAATATTATCACATAGTCAAAATAATACTAGAATATTATTTTCCGACTATTATGGCTTTATCGCATCCCCGTACGCATCTTCTAGTCTTCAGTCTTCGTTCTTGAATGCTCCATGTGACGGGAATATTAATTCCAATATTTAAATCTATTTATTTTTAATAAATCCAAAAGTTACTTAATTCGAAAATTAAGTCAATCGAATAAATCAAAAAATAAAATTAAATATTCTTAATATTTTTATTTATTTTATTTTCCCTTTCTACTTCATTAAATCTCTAGAATAATCTATCCAAGACCCACTTGGAATATTCTAGAAGATTTCCATAATGAAATAAGGAAATAAAATAATTTATTTTATTTTCCCTTTCTACTTCATTAAATCTCTAGAATAATCTATTCAAGATCCACTTGGAATATTCTAGATGATTTCCATAATGAAATAAGGAAATAAAATAATTTAGGACTCCTAGTCCTTCCAAATTAATTCCTTTCCTAATTCATTAAAAATTCCATAAAGGAATAATTAAATAAGGAAAAATTAATTTAGGACTCCTAAACTTTCCAAATTAATTATTTTCCTAATCCATTAAAAATTCCATAAAGGAATAATTAAATAGGAAAAATAAATTAATTATAAATTTATTCCTTTTCCTAATCTATGAAAATTCCCAAGAATAAGAATAATCAATAAGGAAAAATAATTTTATTTAGGAAAAATAATTCTTTTCCTAGTCCATTAAAAATTCCCAAAAAAAAAGGAATAATTAAATTAGGAAAACCGAATTAAATTAGGAATAGGATCTTTACCGGGATTAACACGGAATGGGGATTTCCGGTCTATCCCCGAGATCGGCCGAGGAGCACGCCACCACCGCCACCACCCAACCGGCGCGCCACCACCGCCGGTGACATCGCACGGCCGAGGGTGCGGTCGAGTGCCCCCCACGCGCTCGATCCATGGTTCGGCCACGGGGATAGCCGAACCGAGCCCTAACCCTCTCTTCGTCTCCTCCGTCACACTTTTCCGGTCGTCGTTTCGTCCTCGATCCAACGTAAAATAAATTACAAATTTATTACTACGCTATCCGGTATCGATTCTCTACAAAACGACCTCACAATTTCCGGAAAAATTAAGAACAAACATTCACCACACAAGAACAAATAACATCACCGAGAGTTTAATAATCAAGAGCAATATTATGACATTAATTAACAATAATTAAATCTAGCCATAATAACCGGAAACCCTGCAAGGTAGAACAATTTATCGAAAAATACCATGAACTAAACCAACGCTCTGATACCAATTGTTGGAAATCGATATCCCGGAATTAATAAATTAATTAAAATTAATTATCTAATTAATTCCGACCGAAATCCTTTGGAGATCGAATATCCGGAATTGTCAAAATAGCGGAACGACAACTCCAATCGACTCCCGGAACACGTACATGACCATACGAAAAAGTTATACGAGGGTTACGCGGGAAAAACACGAGAGAACTCGCGTGAACCCACGAACCTCGCAGCAGCCACGCGGGGTGACTCGCAGCAGCCCGCAGCAACCCGCAGCGAGTCGCCTGACTCGCTGCTGCTGGGACTTGCTGAGTCGCTGCTGAGTCGCTACGGGTCCGCTGCGGGAAAACCCGCAGCACCCAGCGAATCTCCCGTAGCAGCTCGCAGCAACCTGCAGCGAGTCGCCTGACTCGCTGCTGCTGGGCGCTACAGGTCGCTGCGGGAAAACCCGCAGCAGGCAGCTGATCGCTGCGGGAAAACCCGCAGCCGATCCGCGTATCGAGCCCTAGGCTCGATTTTTCCCGCGCGATCTTCGTCCAGCCGAGCCGTCGAACCGCCGGCGGTCCGGTGGTCCAACCACCACCGCCCGGTTCGACCTCGTCTATTGGGTCCGTTCCTTGGATCTTGGTTCAAGGTATTTTCACGATAATTAAACGATAAAATCATAAAGGGGGTTTTACGATTTACCTCGTTCTCGTTGTTCGGAAAAACGAAGAACTCAATTTGACGACCTTGAGATCTTCCCACGTATTCCTTGCACTAGCCCGGACGTCGTGTGGGCGACGATCTACCGAACTCCATGGATCTTCCTCTCTACTTTCTCTCTCTCTCTAGAATTGTGATCTTCAAGTTATGAGAATAGAGAAGACCATGTAGTGCTTTTATAGGCTACGTAGGGGATCTTAAGGAGGTGGAATATTGAGCTTCCAATAATAGTGATTAAATTGAGCCCAAGCCCAAATCTATTAATCCTTACTATTATTAATTAATTCTATTTTCCACTATATAAAATTAATTGCACTCCCAATATTAAACCATATTATATCAAATAATATTTCTCCGGTAGTATTATTTATTCCGTGTATTTAAGATATAAATATCCATGAATAAAATTAATTTATTGCTAATTAATTTATTCATCTCTTGTATCCGAGACTAGTACCATTCAACCTTAATTATTATGCGGAACGAATCCACCTGCAGGGTTTACATAATAATTCCTTATGAACTCATCTCGGGGATATTATCAACCCTTCCGGGATACACTGTCCGGTCAATTATTCACGGCATGTCATATATGAAATATAGTGACCCAACTTAACCGGTAATCAACCCAATAATTAAATCGGTTAATTCCTTTGGTAAATCAAAGTCACTTATATTAAATATACACACCCGCAATAATATCGGGGATTAAGAATAAAATACACTGAGACTCGAATCGATTATCGCCGGCAATCCTAATCGATGAATCTCAACGATCCGCTCAATACACCAAGTGTACAAGTGTGATAAAATAATTAAGATAAATTATTTTCTCTCTCACATAACGACTATACCGATGGATTGGTCCGTGTCCATCTAGGTCGTGAGCTACTGTTCGATTAAATACGAGTAACCGATAGTATGATCTTCTGTGCGCCCATGCTTGCACCATACTAACTACAACGTATAAAATCCAGGACTATGATTTGCATATATTTAATTATAAATAATTAAATGCAAATAATTGTTTATTTAATTAAATAGATTAATGGCAATGGATCGTGAGTTTCCGTTACTTAAATCTAGACATTAAGTACACAACTCCAACACCGATGTCGGTTTTGCATTAAATCCTAGATTTTATGATCAGAGTTATTCTAGAAGAGCACCAAATCAAGATAAAGAAGTTGTCCTTAATGTCATCAAGGTATTCTAAAAATTTGGGTACAATGAAGATGAACAAATATTGCTACGAGATCAATTCATAGAATTTCATCAAAAAATGGTATGTTTGCATTGCTGGAGGCTCATGCTGATTCTATCACTATAAGTCCTGTTGATTGGTGATCCACATATGGTGCACAAACGCAAGAATTGTATGACATTGCAATGAAGGTTTTATCTCAACCGATAAGCAGTTCTTCAGCGGAGAGAAATTGGAGCACTTATTCTCTCACACATGTAAACCTATAAGCACATGTAAACAAACAATCAATTTAATGTCCGATATTATCTCCCTCAAATAATATCATTAAATTACTAATTGCGTCTAAAATCCCATCAGGTAAGGCAAGCCACGTGGTGTGGACGTTTACCCACCCAAATGATTTAGCAATCAGATTTTTCTTTGGCCATACATCAATCATAGCGTAACTTCGTGGTGAAGAATACTATAACGCGTATCTAAGTGTAAACCATTACTCAGCACTAAAGTACATCGCTTGGAATTGCTACGTCACCGCAAGCCACGTGGTGTGGACGTTTACGACAATTTCACAACTCTTCACAATCACTTATAACTGTCTACATCAATTAATCCAAAATCCGTTAGCATAGCAAGCCACGTGGTGTGGACGTTTACTACACCAAGAGATTTTTATAATTGACTCCCAATTACAAGATCCATTCGATTTCGTAGATCAAGACTCGGAGAATCATAAGTGAAACTCGAAGTTTCTAACCAGTGATTAACAGTGATTAACCATGCGAACGACCCTATCTCTCATAAATGAGGGAGCCGAGCAGACAATCGACCCACCTATCAAAGAATGGTACGAAGGTCTCTAATTTGTGTCATCCACATGACCAAGTGGCTCTGGCTCCATTCCACTCCCCGGGGTGAGAATGAGTCGACTTGAAGTCAGTTTCAGAAAGACAAATTAGGCATTGTTTGATAAACTTGATCAATGTTTCTTGTAAGAGGAATTACAAGAATTCTCCTCCAATGACTCGTCTATATGAACTTCGGAAGTCCATAAGAGTCACCAAGAGAACAGCGATGGAGACCATGGGAATGTTTCCATCCCCTCTCCCACTTAGCTTTTTGCAATAAAGGGATACGCTATCTAGTGCATAAAATAAACACATATAGCATGCATACAAGTAATAAAGCACATAGATCACATAGTCAAAATAATGCTAGAAAAATTATTTTTTCCCGACTATCATGGCTTTATCTTCATATGCATCTTCTAGTCTTCAGTCTTCGTTTCTTGAATGCTCCATGTGACGAGAATATTAATCTCCAATATTTAAATCTATTTATTTTCAATTAATCCAAAAGTTACTTAATTCGAAAATTAAGTCAATCGAATATATCAAAAATAAAATTAAATATTATTAATATTTTTTATTTATTTATTTTCCTATCTAATTCTATTAAATCTCTAGAATAATCTATCCAAGTAAAACTTGGAATATTCTAGAAGACTTCTATAATAGAATAAGGAATAAAATAAATTAGGACTCTACTACTTTATTAATTATTTTCCATCTAATGAAAATTCCCAAGAATAGGAATAATCAAATAGGAAATAATTAATACTAAATCAATTAAATTCCTAATCCATGAATATTTCCATAAAGGAAATAAATCAATAGGAATAAAATTAATTCCAATTAATTCTTTTCCTAATCCATGAGAGTTTCCAAAAGGAGAACACTCAAATAGGAAAAATCCGAATTAATTAGGAAAGTAATATCTTGGTAGGAATAGCATGGGATTGGGAGATCCCACGCCATCCCCACCGTCGACCTCCACCGCCCGAGACCACCACCGCCGCCGCCCTCAGCCCACGCGCCACCACCACCGGTGGCCGGCGTGGCCAGAAGCCCTAGCGGGCAGCCCCTTCGATGGGGTCGATCGATCCTCATGGGGATCGATCATGGGGATGATCGACCCCCCCGGTTTTTCGTCCCCTTCGTCTTCGTCACACGTCTTCGTCTTCCGGCGATCGTCTCATCATCGAACCAACGTAAAATAAATTACAATAATCTAAATTACAATTCCGGTATCGATTCTATACATGAAATCGACCCTATACATTTTCCGGAAAATAAAGAACGTAATAATAAATCCTAAATTCGGTCAACCCCCGAATTTTTACTATTACAAACATTCAACCACACAAAACGAATCTCGACATGTCCGAGAGTTTAATCATGATAATTAATTAAAGAAAAAACAATAATTAAATCCAACCATGATAGCCGGAAATCCTGCAAGGTAGAACAATAATCGAACATATACATGAACACGAAACCAAACGCTCTGATACCAATTGCTGGGATTCGATGTCCCGGGCTATCAAAAAATAAATTGCGGAACCGATAACCCGATCGAAAAACCCGTCGCCGGAGATTACACGAACACCGACTCATCCGCAGGAGTCCGGCCTTTGGAGACCATGCGCCCGAAGGCACGCAGCCCGCCCCCAGCCGAAGCCCCGCAAGTCGGAAACTACGAACGCGAACCACGGACGAGCTAGAGCATGACCAAGGCGTCGCCGCGGGAGAACCCGCGACTAAACCCTAGCCACGCCCACGCCCGGGCTCGCGATTTCCGTGTGTGGCGATCGCCTGGGGATGCGAGCCATCCCCGCGGGGCTGTTCGGAACAGCCCCTGGTGGTGAGTCCGGCGACTCACCGCCTCCGCCATCGAGGGGAGGGCGGTCAGCCCAGCTGACCCGCCGCGGCCTAGCCGCGGCTGCCCTAGCGATCGACTTCCGAGTCGATCGCTTGCCCCGGCTTCAGCCGGGGCCCCCTTCGAGCGCACGCCGCCGTTGAGGGCGGCTGGGGTCCGCCGCGGCATCAGCCCGTGGCACCCCAGCGATCGACCGAAGTCGATCGCATGCCCCGGCGTCCAGCCGGGGCTCGTCCCTCGTCGCGCGCATGCGGCGGTCGAACCCTAGGGTTCGGCCGCTCCCTCGATCCTCGCCGGGGATCTCGAATCCCCGTCCCCGAGGTTCGTCGTTTTCCCGGATCGTGCGTTCATGTATATATCACAATTAATCAAGCACAAATAATCATGAAGGGGGTTTATGATTATTACCTCGATTCGTTGTACGGAGAAACGAAATCAAACGACCTTGCGATCTTCCTACGTATTCCTCGCACCTCGTCCGAACGTCGTGTGGGCGACGATCTATCGAACTCCTATGGATCTCCTTCACTCTCCAAGACTTTATGATTGGCGTAGGTAAAATTGTGTTATGAAAAGTGAAGACCATGTAGTGCTTATATAGGCTACGTAGGGGATCATAAGGAGATTAAATATTGGGCTTCTAATATTGAAGATTAAATTGGGTCCAACCCAAATCCATTAATCCTTATCAATATTAATTTTATTTATTTTCCACTATATAAATAAAATTGCACTCCCAATATTTATCCATATTATATCAAATAATATTTCTCCGATTAGTATTATTTATTCCGTGTATTTAAGATTTAAATATCCATGAATAAATTTATTTATTGCTCAATAAATAATATTCATATCTTATATCCGAGACTAGTACCGTTCAACCTTTATTATTGTGCGGAACGAATCCACTCATGAGGTTTACACAATAATTCCTTATGAACTCATCTCGGGAATATTATCAACCCTTTCGGGATACACTTTCCCGTCAAGTATTCACGGCGTGTCATATATAAAATATAGTGACCCAATTTTACCGGTAATTAACCCAATAATTAAATCGGTTAATTCCTTTGGAAAATCAGAGTCTCTAATATTAAATATACACACCCGCAATAATATCGGGGATTAAGAATAAAATACTCTGAGATTTAAATTGATTATCCAAGGCAATCCTAATCAATAAATCTCAAGCGATCCGCCCAATACACCAAGTGTACAAGTGTGATAAAATAATTAAGATAAATTATTTTCTCTCTCACACAACGACTATACCGATGGATTGGTCCGCGTCAAAAGAAATCGATTGAATTGTGAAAAAGCAGATAAACTAACTTGTTTTCATACATTCTAATATTCGAGCACAATCATGATCTACTCAAGCTTACAAGCAAGGTCCGCATAAAAAGTGGAATACCAATCCTAATAATTCTTCTTTAGTTGATCCACAAGATGAGTCAGAAGACATGCGATGAAATTTATTATTGGAGGATGATCAACCCAACGGGAACAAAAGAAAAACTACCGATAAAGTTGGAACAAAGAAGAAAAAAAATTATTATTATTATTTGTATGTTTTTATCTGTTTATGTTTTCAAGAATAATAATGCTTATAATAAATTGTCTTGTTTATTTTCATGTTTAAAGAATACGGGATAGTTATTATTTATTATGTATTTTTTATAGAGGCCATTAGCGGTATAACTCTATAACTTATAAGTAAAGTAAAATCTTAATTTATTATTCTATTAATCTATTCTATCGCCGCCTCCCTTCTTCTTCTTCTTCTTCTTCTTCTTCTTCTTCTTCTTCTTCTTCTTCTTCTTCTTCTTCTTCTTCTTCTTCTTCTTCTTCTTCTTCTTCTTCTTCTATTATTCTCTATTTTTTCCATCGACGGAAGTTCAGGAAAGCAACTTCTTCTATTATGCCCTGAACTGATGTGACAAATATTTACGCCCGCGATCGGTTCTAAAAGTTTTGATTATACGTTCCTTGTGATTCTCTACTTCACTCATGAAGCGTTTGAAACAACTTATTGCTTCAGACTTGTGAGATATGAAATATACATAACCAAAACGCGTGAAGTTATCAATGATGGTTATAAAATATGAACTCCATGACGAGCTATCACACTTAATGAACCACATATGTCAGAATGTATTAATTGCAACGTATATTCAGCTCTCACTGCCTTACCAAAAGGTTTGCGAGTCGTTTTACCTGCAAGACAGTTTTCACATGTGGACAAATCGACTTTAGAAAGTGAACCCAAAAGTACTTCGTTCACTAGGAGATTCATCCTATCCTTTCCAAAAGGCAGAATTGTTCATTTGGTTATTTCAGGAGTTCCTTGAAGCAATCGTTCATTTGGTTATTTCAGGAGTTCCTTGAAGCAATACCAAATCATGCATCTCCAAAAGTGATAATTACAGATCAAGACGCAGCCATTGCACGAGAAGTCTCAGTGGTATTTCCAGACACATTGCATCGATTTTGTATATGGCATATACTTAATAAGTTTTCTGAGAAGTTGAACGTCTTCTTGTACAAAGAACAATATCACAAATTGGCAAATATTATTAAGGAGTCAGACTCACCTGAGGAGTTTGAGCATCGGTGGAAAACGTTGATGAGTACTACAGAGTTGAGGAAGAACGAGTGGTTAAACAGTATGTATGAAATACGTCATAGTTGGGTGCCAGCGTATGTTAGACATGTGTTTGCTGCAGGGATGTCTAGCAGTCAGAGAGTCGAGAGTAATCATTCTTTCTTTAAGAGGTATGTGAACCACAAATTTTTTTTTAACGGATTTCATAACACGCTTCAACATGACACTTGTCAACCAGAGACATCTTGAGTTAGAGGCAAATCATATTGATCTTATTCAAGAACCACGGATGGTAACAGGTTGTTTGATGAAACAACAAATGGCTAGAATTTATACAAAGAAAATATTATATCTATTATTTCAGAAGGAGTTGTAGGAGAGTATGTTCTACATATGCAAGATGATTTCAAACACCAATTACACTTCAATATGTGGTGAAGCGATTTGACACAGGAAAAACATTTCATCGACAACGAGAGTTAACACATCACACTTCTTCTGATTTATTAACTTGCAGTTGTCACACGTTTCAATTTGAAGGATATTCTTATCGTCATATGTTATGCTGGATGAAGGTCCAACAAGTTATGTTGCTACCTCATAAGTACATCAACCAGAGATGGACTAAAAATGCAAGAGTTGCTACAATTTATGAGCCTATGCAAGATTCTGTACAAGACCAGTCTTTCATTTCAAGACGTGGATTATTAGCTCATGTAGCAATGGAATTGGTGGACGATTGTTCGTTAACAGAGGCCCGTAGCAATTTTTTGATGGAGAAATTATCAAAATTGAAGAGAAAAGTGAATGATATTGATGGTGGCGGCAACATAGGTATACAAGCGAACAAGAGTAAAAATCACGATCTCATAGAGAATGTTCAAGATCCACATCAAATAAAGTCCAAAGGAAAACAACTGAAATCGTCGAAGGATAAGGCGATGTCCCAAATATTAGATGATAATCCCCTTCTCGAGGATGAGTAATCTATTCACAATATATAGTTGTATGCAATATACAAATCCTAACTAAATACATAAATCAAGGGATTTCCTAACTAATTAAAGGGAAGACAATATATGAAAATATATGTATAATATTTACTAATACACCCCCTCAGTCGGAGCGGGAGGAGGACGAACGCTCAGGCTGGAGCGAAAATGAGTAAAAAGATGGCGTGGCAACCACTCTGTGAAAATTTCAGCATATTGAAACTCAGAGGGGACACGAAGCACACGAACAGTGCCAACTTGAACTTTTTCTCGGAAAAAATGTATATCCAATTCGACATGTTTGGTACGTTGATGTTGGACCGGATTAGTAGACAGGTACACGACAAATATATTGTCGCAATAAACGAGAGTGGCTTGCTTGATAGGAACATGAAGCTCGAGAAGAAGATTACGAAGTCAACTAGTCTCGGCAACAGCATTTGCGACGGCTCGATACTCAGCCTCGGCACTTGATCGAGAGATGGTTGGTTGGCGTTTCGAAGACCAAGATACTAAGTTATGACCGAGAAATATACAATAGCCAGAAGTGGAGCGTCGGGAGTGGGGACAACCAGCCCAATCGGCATCGGAGTAAGCCGTAAGCGTAAGAGAATGTGATGTTGTAAGACTGAGACCATGATCAAGGTTCCTTGTATATACTGTAGAATTCTCTTTAATAATTGAAGATGTGGTGTACGTGGAGAATGCATGAAGAGGCAAACTTGTTGAACCGCGTAAGAAATATCGGGCCTGGTAATAGTAAAATATTGTAGGACTCCAGTCAAACTGCGGTAAAGTGTAGGGTCGTCAATAAGAGAACCGGAATTAGCACTTAACTTGGAGCCGATATCAACATGAGTAGAAGTCGGGTTGCAATTTGACATTTTAGCACGACTAATAATATCCTTTGCATACTGTTTTTGAGATACAAAATTGTCCACCGGTAGTACGAGATACGACGATGCCCAAGAAATGATGTAAGACACCCAAGTCGGTCATAGAGAATTCCCTGAAGAGATCGGCAATAATGCGACGAACAAGGGATGCACTCGAAGCTGTGAGGATGATGTCGTCCTCATAGAGTAGGATATACGCGGTGTCGGAGCCATGACGATATATGAATAAGGATGTATCACAAACACTGCTACGGAACCCCTGAGATAACACAAAGTTGGCGAATCGGTGGTACCATGCACGGGGTGCTTGCTTCAAACCATATAAAGACTTACGAAGGCGACAAACATGAGAGGGTGTGGAGGGGTCCACAAATCCCGGCGGCTGATGCAGATAAATCGTCTCAACTAAATCACCATGAAGAAATGCATTCTTGACGTCGAGCTGATGAATGGGCCAGGAGCGAGATACGACTAGACTGAGAATGGTACAGATGGTCGTGGGTTTGACCACAGGACTAAAGGTCTCATCACAATCAATGCCAGCTTGTTGAGTTTTACCATTAACGACGAGCCGAGCTTTATACCTTTCAAGAAAACCATCGGAGCGATACTTGTGACGAAAAATCCACATGCAACGTATAATAGAAGCATCCATAGGACGAGGTACCAAGTCCCACGTATGATTGTCCTTTAATGCACTAAATTCGGCTTGCATGGCCGCTTTCCAGTTTGGGTCGCGGAGGGCTAGGTGGGGGCTTTTCGGCAGGGGGCTAAGCAATGAAGTGGCTGGGATGGTGAGGGCTTTCGATTTGAAAATTCCATTCATGGAACGAGTGGTCATGCGGTGGGTTGGTAATGGAGGTGGATTTGGTTGTGATGGTGGAGAAAGTAATGGAGGTGGGTTTGGCTGTGATGGTGGAGAAGGAGAAGGTAGGTTTTGTTGTCTGCTGCTACTAATTTGGAGGAAGGATTTGTTAGTGGGAGGGTCCAGGTTGTTGGTGGGAATTTGTATGTTAGGTTGGATTAAGGGGCTGCTAGTGTGAGAGGTTATATGATGATCCTGTGAGGTGAGATTTTGATCATTTAAGGGTGGTGGAGAATTGTTTTGTGTGTGGTCGAAGAGATCAGAAAGGTGAGAGGGAATAGAGTTGTCATTGTGGTTTAGAAAATCATAGGTCGAGGGTTGGACAGTAAATGACGAGGAAAATGGGAAAATAGATTCATCGAACGTCACATGGCGAGAGATAATTAATTTATTGGTGGAGAGGGATAAACATTTGTAGCCACGATTTTCGTAAGGGTAGCCGAGAAAGACGCAAGGTGTAGACCGTGGATCAAGTTTATGACGTTGTTTCGCTGACAAGTTGGGATAACATACACAACCGAAGACACGAAGATTAGAGTAGGAGGGTTCTTTGAGGTAGAGAGCGGAAGTAGGCGAGCGATAATGAAGAATACGGGAGGGAAGGATGTTATGAAGGTAAGCGGTTGTGTGTAAAGCATCGACCCAATATTTGGGGGGAAGAGAGGCATGAGAGTGCAGTACTAAGACGATTTCGTTGAGACGACGGATCATTCGTTCCGCTTTACCATTTTGTGAGGAGGTATGAGGACACGAGAAACACTAGACCATTACTATGAGCAAAATATCGAAATGAGGTATTATTGAATTCTCGACCCAAGTTACATTGGAAGGATTTAATTAAGCAATTAAATTGGGTTTTGACGAGAGAGTGAAAATGTTGGAATTTAATAAGGGCCTTGAATTTAAATTTAAGTGGATACACCTTAGGGGTGGGCGTCTGAGCCCGAAAACACGAAAGCCCGGACCGAAAACAACTCGTCGCCCGCCAGAGCCTGAACCGAAAAATAAAAAGACGGGCCGGGTCAGGGCCCAAAAAATTTTGGGACCGAAAGCTCGGGACCGGCCCGATTTTTAGTTTTTATATAATTTTTTTAATAAATAATATATATTTTTATATAATTTATAATATTTTAATTAATAATTTAACATTAAAAACTTAAATTATAAATATAAGTATACAATAGTATTATTTAAAATTTAAAATTTTATTTTTTTATAAAAAAAAATTATTTTTAATAATTAAAAACAATTTTTTAAAATTAAAAAAATTGGCCCCGGAAAGCCCGAAAACCCGGCTCGGACCGTCGGGCTCGGTCTCAAGCCGGACCTTAATTTCCAAAAGCCCGGACCGACCCGGACCGACAAAAACGGGTTTTGGGCCGAGCCCTAGAAATTTTGGACCGGCCCGGCCCGCGCCCAGCCCTAATACACCTATACAAATTGAGTAAAATTATCAATAAGTACAAGATAATATTTGTAATTGGTGTGACTAGCAATGGGAGAAGTCCATAAATCGGCATGTATAATATCAAAAGGTGCTGAAGTAGTATTATTCGACTCGATAAAAGGTAATCGACGATGTTTACTAATTTGGCAAGAAGGACAAAGATTGGAGACCTGCTCCTTATTAAAATTAATATAAGATGGACGCCTAAGATGTTGGAGAATCGCAGGGCTTGGATGACCGAGATGGGAATGCCACATGGAAGATGTTAAACCGACGAAAGGAGTGCTGGTCCGGGGCGATTTGGATGAGGACACTGGATATAAATCACCATGACTATTATTCCTCAGAATTGTTGTCCCAGTATGGAGATCCTTCACAGAAAAACCAAGAGGGTCAAATTCAACAGAGACAATATTGTCCGTAGTAAATTGTCGGACGGAGATAAGATTTTTGATGATATTGGGCGTATAAAGGACATTATGGAGATGTAAGGTGTGGTCTTTTGTGGGTATGGTGGAGCTGCCCGTTCCCCGAACTGGAATAGTGGTACCATTTCCAACAAATATAGACCGAATATTAGAAGCAGTAGAGGAGGGGATAAGCGTACCTGCATCGGATGTCAAGTGAGACGATGCGCCTGTGTCCATGTACCACTAACCATCAGACGGATTAAACGCCATAGCATGGAACGCTTGACTCAGATCAGTGGGTTGAGGTTGCTCGAATTCGGTTACATAGGCTTGTGGTGGAGCTGGAGTCGAAGGGCGCCAATTTAACTGAGATGGTGTTGGTGGTCTTGGGGTGGCAGTAGCAGACCATGGCTGCCACGGAAGGGACCACCCGGGTGTAGTAGGGTACGGACACGGTGGTACAGGCCAAGAATGCGACCATGGGGGAGGGGACCATTGAATGGGTCTCCAATTTGAACCGTTATTATTGGAGGGTGGTTTGTTACCTCGGTAATTCGTGCGATTACCATTGCGGTTTTTGTTGTTTGGTTGAAGACCCCCGCTATGTTTAGACCGCAGAGGGTTTGACTCATTAGGTTTGGCATCGACCCAACCCTTGGGAATGACCAGCGTCGTAGAAGAATCTTCGCGGCTTGCTTGGCGTTCTGGTTCCAACATGCCCTACACGCAATAGCGAAATTCGGGAGAGTCTGATTGATGTAGGCAGTCGTGGTATCGTACTCTCTTGGAAGGCCACGAACCAATTGGAGTACGAGACGTTGATCGGTGACGGCGGCGTCTACATCCTTAAGTTGTCCAACAAGTTCTTTGAGATGTTGACAGTAAGCTTCGAGGGAAGGCATGGCCCCCAGTTTGAGATTTGTGAACTCGTGTTCGAGGGCGGCGGCGCGAGCGCCTTTGTTGTTAGTGAATATATTCTTCACACGGACCCAAGCTTCGTAGGCGGTAGAATCTTCTTCAAGAACACAAGAGAGAAGATCATCACTAAGTGTCCCATAAATCCATTGTAGGACATGTGCATCGATTTTGCACCAATCCGCGTAGGTACTATCGATTTGAGCCGGTGCAGGTGTTCCGTCAATATGAGGGAGAACCTTATACCCACGCGCGTGGAGCTTGAAGAGATTGACCCACAATGAGTACGACACTTTGGTGTTGTTGAAGTTGGTGTCACAAAACCGCAAAATTTGGAAAAACGTAAGCTAGCGCCCAGCTACCTTCCTAGCGTCCCGTTAGGACAGAACGTGCCAGTTTCAGCACACCTTCTGCGGGGTCAGCACGAACGTGCCAGGATGCTAGCGCCCCGCTAGGATCCTAGCGCCGCGCTAGGTCCCCAGATTCAGCATACGCGGATTTTGATTCTTTCCTATTTGAAAGAGGATTTGTTTCCAACTTTTTTAGGACTCTTTTTAGGGCGTGAAATATTGTTTCCATACAATATTTTGGACTTCCCCCAATATAAAGAGAGCTACTCCATTGACACAGAAGACACGAGATACATCGATTATAATTCTATAGCTATTGCGTGAGATTTGAGGGTTTAGAGCGTATATCATCCTTGTAATCGTGAAGCAATATTATAGTGAATTGTTCGTCGTTCCTCCCGTGGTTTTTCCCAGTTGGGTTTCCACGTAAATTCTTGTCTTCTCTATTTTTCGTTGATTTCTTTTCTTCGGTATTCTCGATATTATCATACCATACATCGTCCGATCTTAAAACAAGTGGTATCAGAGCCAGGATGACAAGCGTGAGGTATGACATACCGTTGCTGGATCTCAACACAAGGTTCCCGACGTGGCAATACAAGATGAGGTTAGTTCTTCGATCCCTGAAGCAAGAGGGCGCCCTCAAAGGTATTGATAACAAGCCGACGGACATGAAGCATGACGAGTGGGAAGAGCTCGATCAGATGGCTATGGCGAACATAGGGCTCCATGTTTCGAACGCTTTGGCGGAGGACATCATGAAAGCGAAGACAACAAAAGAATTGTGGGAGATGCTTGAAGAGATGTGCATTACCAAGACGGTGTCAAGTAAGCACAGTTTAAAGAGAAGCTTATATTTTCTCAAGATGGCGGAGGGTTCCTCTATCCCCGCGCACGTAGCGAAATTCAAGGAGAAAGTCGCCGACCTCGGCAACATTGGCGTGAAGCTCGAAGATGACGACCTCGTATTTTGGCTCCTAATTTCGCTACCCCCTTCTATGGCGAGTTTCCGTGATACTCTCCTATATTCTCGAGATAGCCTCACGTTTAAAGACGTAACTTCGGCTCTCTCATCTAGAGAGAATATTTTGATGATAGAGAATCCTAGTTCGGGAGAGACGCCAAGCGAAGGATTGAATGTCCGTGGACGGACCAACCAAAGATCGACGGGGCAAGATAGGTCTCGATCGAAGTCACGACATAGTAACAAGGTTTGCAACTATTGCAAGAAGAAGGGTCACATCAAAGCCAATTATTATTCCTTGAAGAATAGGAAGGAAAGAGAAGGCGGCAACAACAACAACAACAATAATTCCGGCAAGAGTTCCGGTGAAGTTGGTGTAGCCGAGAATTATTGTGATCTTCTCATGGCTTTGGGTGAGGTCTCCAAATCAAGCGAGGAATGGATTCTAGACTCGAGATGTACGTTTCACATGTGTTCGAATCGTGGGTGGTTCGAGACTTTTGAGAAGGTAGAGCAAGGTGCGGTGACTATGGGAAACAACGCGTCATGCAAGATCGAAGGGATAGGAAGCATCCAGATCAAGATGTTTGACGGCGCGATCCGCACCCTAAGCGAGGTTAGATACGTTCCCGGCTTAAAGCGGAATTTGATTTCGCTTAGTACTTTGGAGCTTAAGGGTTACTCGTTCACCGGAGAATGTGGAGTCGTGAAGGTTCCCAGCAGTTCGTTGGTGGTTATGAGAGGTGAACGTAAGTCGAATAGGCTTTATGTTCTTGAAGGCACTACGGTGAAAGGTGAAGTAGCCGTGGGTGATTCCAAGGTCCCGGATGTTGATACAACGAGACTTTGGCATATGCGTCTAGGGCATATGAGTGATTCCGGAATGGCCGAGTTTAGTAGGCAAGGGCTTCTTGGGGATAAGGGCTTGTCGAAGTTGGAGTTCTGTGAGCAGTGCGTCTATGGGAAGCAAACGCGAGTGAAGTTCACTACCGGCGCTCACACAACTAAAGAAATACTCGGGTATGTCCATTCCGATCTATGGGGACCATCCCCGGTCCCTTCCACTGGAGGTTCTTACTACATGCTTACCATCATCGATGACTATTCCCGAAAGGTTTGGTCGTTCTTCTTGAAACACAAGAGCGACGTGTTTTCTACTTTCAAAGATTGGAAGGTGATGATAGAGAAACAAACCGGGAAAGTCGTGAAGATCCTACGTACGGACAACGGCCTAGAATTTGTGTCTGAAGAATTCAACCAATTCTGCAAAAGTTCGGGGATTGTGAGGCACCACACTGTGAGATACACCCCTCAGCAAAACGGAGTAGCCGAGAGAATGATGTTGGAGTTGTGTACTTAATGTCTAGATTTAAGTATCGGTAAACTCCCGGTCATAGCATTTAACCTATTTAATTAATAAACAATTATTTGCGATTAATTATTATTAATTAATTATGCAAAATATAGTCCTGGATTTTATACGTTGTAGTTAGTATGGTGTGTCGGGCCCACACAGAAGATCATACTATCAGTCACTCGTATTTAATCAAACAGATGCTCACGACCTAGATGGACCCGGACCAATCCATCGGTATAGTCGTTGTGTGAGAGAGAAAATAATTTATCTTAATTATTTTATCACACTTGTACACTTGGTGTATTGGGCGGATCGCTTGAGATTTATTGATTATGATTGCCTTGGATAATCAATTTAAATCTCAGAGTATTTTATTCTTAATCCCCGATATTATTGCGGGTGTATATATTTAATATTAGAGACTTTGATTTTCCAAAGGAATTAACCGATGATTTAATTATTGGGTTAATTACCGGTAAAATTGGGTCGCTATATTTTATATATGACATGCCGTGAATACTTGACGGGAAAGTGTATCCCGGAAGGGTTGATAATATCCCCGAGATGAGTTCATAAGGAATTATTGTGTAAACCTCATGAGTGGATTCGTTCCGCACAATAATAAAGGTTGAACGGTACTAGTCTCGGATATAAGATATGAATATTATTTATTGAGCAATAAATAAATTTATTCATGGATATTTAAATCTTAAATACACGGAATAAATAATACTAATCGGAGAAATATTATTTGATATAATATGGATTAATATTTGGAGTGCAATTTTATTTATATAGTGGAAAATAAATAAAATTTAATATTGATAAGGATTAATGGATTTGGGTTGGACCCAATTTAATCTTCAATATTAAGAAGCCTAATATTTAATCTCCTTATGATCCCCTACGTAGCCTATATAAGCACTACATGGTCTTCACTTTTCACAACACAATAATTGACCTACGCCAATCATAAAGTCTTGGAGAGTGAAGGAGATCCATAGGAGTTCGATAGATCGTCGCCCACACGACGTTCGGACGAGGTGCGAGGAATACGTAGGAAGATCGCAAGGTCGTCAATTGAATTCGTTTCTCCGTACAACGAATCGAGGTAATATAATCGAGAACCCCCTCTATGATTATGTGCTTGTTTAATTGTGATGTATACATGAACGCACGATCCGGGAAAACGACGAACCTCGGGGACGGGGATTCGAGATCCCCGGCGAGGATCGAGAAGGGCGGACGAACCCTAGGGTTCGACCGCCGAGAACGCGCGACGAGAGGGGAGCCTCGGCTGGACGCCGGGGCACACGATCGAACCTAAGGTTCGATCGTCGGGGATCCGCCGTGGGCTGGTGCCACGGCGGGAGGATCCGCCGGCCACCCTCATCGGAGGCGCGTGGCGCGAGGAACCCTCGGCTGGAGCCGAGGGGTGCGATCGATCCTCGGATCGATCGCGGGTAAGCTGCGGGGTCACCCGCAGCGACCCCGTACGTGCTGCGGGTTCGCCCGCAGCGGATGCGTGCGGGGCTCGGCCCTCGCGAGCAGCGAGTCACGCGACTCGCTGCGGGGCTGCTGCGAGCACCCCGGGGATGCCTCGCGCATCCCAGCGATCGCCATACACGGCGATCGCGAACCCCGCGGATGGGGTTCGGCTAGGGTTTAGCCGCGGGTTCATCCCGCGGCGATGCTCTCGTCGAGCCCGGTTCTTCGCGTGTGGTTCGCGTTCGTGGTTTCCGACTCGCGGGGGACTTCGGCTGGGGGCGGGCTGCGTGTCTTCGGGCGCGTAGTCTCCAAAGGTCGGACTCCGGCGGATGAGTCGGTGTTCGTGTAATCTCCGGCGACGGGTTTTCGGTCGGGTTATCGGTTCCGCAATTTTTGATAGCCCGGGACATCGAATCCCAACAATTGGTATCAGAGCGTTTGGTTTCGTGTTCATGTATATGTTCGATTATTGTTCTACCTTGCAGGATTTCCGGCTATCATGGTTGGATTTAATTATTGCTTAATTAATTATCATGATTGTTTATTAAACTCTCGGACATGTCGAGATTCGTTTTTGTGTGGTTGAATGTTTGTAATAGTAAAAATTCGGGGGTTGACCGAATTTAGGATTTATTATTACGTTCTTTATTTTCCGGAAAATGTATAGGGTCGATTTCATGTATAGAATCGATACCGGAATTGTAATTTAAATTCTTGTAATTTATTTACGTTGGTTCGATGATGAGACGATCGCCGGAAGACGAAGACGTGTGACGAAGACGAAGAGGACGAAAAACCGGGGGGGTCGATCATCCCCATGATCGATCCCCATGAGGATCGATCGACCCCATCGAAGGGGCTGCCCGCTAGGGCTTCCGGCCACGCCGGCCACCGGTGGTGGTGGCGCGTGGGCTGGGGGCGGCGGCGATGGCGGTCCCGGGCGGTGGAGACCGACGGTGGGGATGGCGTGGGATCTCCCAATCTCATGCTATTCCTACCAAGGTATTACTTTCCTAATTAATTCGGATTTTTCCTATTTGAGTGTTCCCCCTTTTGGAAACTCTCATGGATTAGGAAAAGAATTGATTGGAATTAATTTTATTCCTATTGATTTATTTCCTTCATGGAATTATTCAAAGATTAGGAATTCAATTAATTTAGTACTAAATTTATTTTTCCTATTTGATTATTCCTACTCATGGGAATATTCATGGATTAGGAATAAAATAAATTTGGAAAGTAGTGAAGTCCTAATTTATTTTATTTCCTTGTTCTATTATAGATATCTTCTAGAATATTCCAAATTTTACTTGGATAGATTATTCTAGAGATTTAATAGAACTAGATAGGAAAATAAATAAATAAAAATATTAATAATATTTAATTTTATTTTTGATATATTCAATTGACTTAATTTTCGAATTAAGTAACTTTTGGATTAATTGAAAATAAATAGATTTAAATATTGGAGATTAATATTCTCGTCACATGGAGCATTCAAGAAACGAAGACTGAAGACTAGAAGATGCATATGAAGATAAAGCCATGATAGTCGGGAAAAATAATTTCTCTAGCATTATTTTGACTATGTGATCTATGTGCTTTATTGCTTATATGCATGCTATATGTGTTTATTTTATGCACTAGATAGCGTATCCCTTTATCGTAAAAAGCTAAGTGGGAGAGGGGATGGAAACATTCCCATGGTCTCCATCACTGTTCTCTTGGTGACTTTTATGGACTTTCGAAGTTTATATAGACAAGTCATTGGAGGAGAATTCTTGTAATTCTTTTTACAAGAAACATTGATCAAGTTTATCAAACAATGCCTAATTTGTCTTTCTGAAACTGACTTCAAGTCGACTCATTCTCACCCCGGGGAGTGGAATGGAGCCAGAGCCACTTGGTCATGTGGATGACACAAATAATAGACCTTCGTACCATTCTTTGATAGGTGGGTCGATTGTCTGCTCGGCTCCCTCATTTATGAGAGATAGGGTCGCTCGCATGGCGAATCACTGGTTAGAAACTTCGAGTTTCACTTATGATTCTCCAAGTCTTGATCTACGAAATCGAATGGATCTTGTAATTGGGAGTCAATTATAAAAATCTCTTGGTGTAGTAAACGTCCACACCACGTGGCTTGCTATGCTAACGGATTTTGGATTAATTGATGTAGACAGTTATAAGTGATTGTGAAGAGTTGTGAAATTGTCGTAAACGTCCACACCACGTGGCTTGCGGTGACGTAGCAATTCCAAGCGATGTACTTTAGTGCTGAGTGATGGTTTACACTTAGATACGCGTTATAGTATTCTTCCCCACGAAGTTACGCTATAATTGATGTATGACCAAAGAAAATCTAATTGCTAAATCATTTGGGTGGGTAAACGTCCACACCACGTGGCTTGCCTTACCTGATGGGATTTTAGACGCAATTAGTAATTTAATGATATTATTTGAGGGAGATAATATCGGACATTAAATTGATTGTTTGTTTACATGTGTTTATAGGTTTAGAGAATAGCTATGAATCCACTTTCTGTGATACTCAAGGAACAAAAACTCACTGGTCCAAACTAAATTGATTGGAAGAGAAATTTAGACATTGTCCTGACTGCTGAAGAGTACAAGTTTGTACTCTATGAGCAATGCCCTGCTGAACCCACGGCTGCCTCAACTGATGAGGAAAAAGAAGCATATCGGAAGTGGAAAAAGGCTGATGAAATGGCTAGGTGCTATATTTTGGCTTCTATGTCGAATGTACTCCAAACCCAGCATCAGTCGATGAACACTGCCGAGGATATGTTATTTAACCTCAAGGAGATGTTTGGGCATCATGACCGTGCGGGTAGGCAAGAAGCCATGAGAGTCCTCATGTCGACTACTCAGTCTGAAGGAACGCCTGTTGAGGAGCACGTTCTCAAGATGATGAGTCTGTTGAATGAATTGGAGATCCTAGGAGCTATGATTGATGGTGAGACGCAAGTCGACATCATACTCCAGTCTCTGACCCCTAGTTTTGAGCAGTTTCGTATGAGCTATAATATGGGTAAACTATCTTATACTCTTGCGCAACTCCTGACTGAACTGAAGGCGGCAGAGGGGATCTACAAGAAGGGCAAGTCTCAAGCGCTTGTAGCTACCAAGTCCAAAAGCTTGAAAGCTATTGGAGGTAGGGGCAAGAAAAGGAAGCAAGCCATGAAACCCAGTGGTGCCAAGAGGTATGGACCACGAGTGGGGGCTAGTAAGCCAAGGGGCAAGTGCTTCCGATGCAACAAGTCTGGACACTGGAAGTCTGAATGTCCTCTCAGAGGTACGAATTTTTCTTTAGTCGTAAAAACATAGTCAGCGGTATTATCTACCAGAATTCTGGTGTGTAGTATGGAACCACTGACGGTATGTGCATTTTTTTAAATGCAGGGGTTCCAGAAAACCCGGCGACTTAGAGAAGAAAAGTTCGAGTCTACATGGGCAAAGCTGTTGGGGTAGCAGCGATTGCAGTGGAAGACATTTATCTGTTTTAGGATTTCATTTTAAATTATTGCTTTATGTACCCCTTTATTTTGAAAAAGAACTTTTGTTCTGTTTTTCTTTATTAATGAATGGATATTTATTTCTTTAATCATTGAATGATTTGGATAAGAAATAATGGTGTTATCTATTCTGGTACATTAGATAGCAATATGTATGAATGATGAATCCTTAGTCTACCACGATGCAACAAACCGTTATGTATAACTTGTTTTACTTATTGGATGTATTTCTTTATCAATCATTATACTTGTGAATTCTTGAACTTGGTAGTATCTATTCAAAAGGGATTCAAAAGGTCGAAATTGAATTGATCAATTATAGTTGGAGGAATGGACCTCCCGACCTAGGAATCGATCTTGAAAGATGATACAACTGGGTTAACCTTTCTGGATAAAGGATGGAATTCGGACAAGTATTGAAAATGATTCATGATTAATGCGGTGACATGTGTAATTAGAAAGGCACGAGTCGTTCTTTCGAGAATACTCGAAGATGGATTAGAATACTTGATGTGCCATGAAAGCGGAGTGTTTTCAACAAAAAGCCATTGTGGGGATCCTTCAAAGTGTATCCATTGGAAGCCTGCGACTTGTTCGCGGAGGCTATCACCTATCTGAATAACACATAGCATAAATCAAAGATTGAGATTAAGTCTCAAACGACTACACCATACATTGACGTGTAGACATGGTGTGTCAGGAATAAGAAATGGAATTCTAATAGTAAAAAGGACAAGTTTGTTCGGAACTACCTATGTTCTATGGATATTTCTGGATACAACGGCACATTCGATGTGGTTGTAGAATATCCTAGAAGAACAATTAATTGTATGTTCAATAGTGCTACGAACCAAGGAGGTGTCCTCGCCCGGTTCTTAGAGGAAAACTATTAGATGAACTACAATGCCCTAATTGACAAAGTACTTTAAAAAAAATGAGGAAAGGAAAGACTGAGAATCAGCCTGACCGAGTAGTGGTACACCACTAACTGCACCTAATGTTATTACTGTTATACACCGGAACGCCATTGCAGTGGGAGGTTGTTAAGCAACCAGAGATGTTCATAAGACTGGAGGAGTTTTGGACTCTGGATCTAGTAGACATGAAATCGATCCCTAGTTCTGCATAGGAACTTGCGAATTGATGAGATAGTCCATTCTATGGATTCATCAAAAGGCAAGGAGAGGTGTGTTAGAGACGTAATGGAAACAAAGGTGGTGTTTCTAGGAATTTTGTGTAGATAACACTTCATCGTTGGCAACAATGTAAAAGTGTTGTCAGACATAAAATAGAGGTTGTCTAAATAAATCAAGATATAAGATGAAGTCGGATCATGTTCTTAGAAATCTTTTGATCTCTAGATAAGAACACTTGTACTTCTCTTAAGATATCTTATACGATTATGGTTTGTTTTAAACATGCATAATTCTGAGAAAGGTAATTGCCTTTCGAGAACAGAATGCATCTATCTAAAGGTATGTGTCTTGAACACATGAAGGAGATAGATATAGACAAAGCAGTTACCTACACTTCGAGTGTAGAGAGCTTTATAGATGCAATGTTGTAAAACAAGAACCTGATATCAACTATGCGGTTAGCGTAGTGGGAGGATATCAAAGTAATTTGGATAAGAGATATTCGAATGCTGTAAAAGTACTTGGAAGTACTGGATTACTAAGCAAAACGAAATCTTCTTAGATTACAGTTTCTCAGATCCAAAATCAGAAAAAGGCCAGTGTAAGTCGATATCAGGCTATGTGTTCACTTTTAGAAGAGGTGGAACCTAAGGATGATAGAGTGATAAGCGTAATGCTTCTCGGACCCTATCATAAACCGAATAGCAGCCTCAGAGGCAGCGGAAGTTTTGGTTAGGTTCCGAAATGACCTCTGAACTTGGATATGATTCTTGGTTCACCAAAGGCTATGTATATAGCGGTGCATGGAGAACTGGAAGAAGTCATAAGTTCAAAAAGGTGATGATAACACATAGAGCCAGTACCACCTGATACGAGTCATCGTCAGGGAGACGACGCAGTAGTCACCAAGATAACTTCAGAGCGACAACCTAGATTGCTCATTCACATAATACTTCTGGGAAGTATAACTTAAGCACGTGATGAGTATGTGAGTCGGGAGTTTGGAGGAAATGACTAGACCTTAGTACAAGTGGGAGATTGTTGGAGTTGTGTACTTAATGTCTAGATTTAAGTATCGGTAAACTCCCGGTCATAGCATTTAACCTATTTAATTAATAAACAATTATTTGCGATTAATTATTATTAATTAATTATGCAAAATATACTCCTGGATTTTATACGTTGTAGTTAGTATGGTGTGTCGGGCCCACACAGAAGATCATACTATCAGTCACTCGTATTTTATCAAACAGATGCTCACGACCTAGATGGACCCGGACCAATCCATCGGTATAGTCGTTGTGTGAGAGAGAAAATAATTTATCTTAATTATTTTATCACACTTGTACACTTGGTGTATTGGGCGGATCGCTTGAGATTTATTGATTAAGATTGCCTTGGATAATCAATTTAAATCTCAGAGTATTTTATTCTTAATCCCCGATATTATTGCGGGTGTATATATTTAATATTAGAGACTTTGATTTTCCAAAGGAATTAACCGATTTAATTATTGGGTTAATTACCGGTAAAATTGGGTCGCTATATTTTATATATGACATGTCGTGAATACTTGACGGGAAAGTGTATCCCGGAAGGGTTGATAATATCCCCGAGATGAGTTCATAAGGAATTATTGTGTAAACCTCATGAGTGGATTCGTTCCGTACAATAATAAAGGTTGAACGGTACTAGTGTCGGATATAAGATATGAATATTATTTATTGAGCAATAAATAAATTTATTCATGGATATTTAAATCTTAAATACACGGAATAAATAATACTAATCGGAGAAATATTATTTTATATAATATGGATTAATATTGGGAGTGCAATTTTATTTATATAGTGGAAAATAAATAAAATTTAATATTGATAAGGATTAATGGATTTGGGTTGGACCCAATTTAATCTTCAATATTAAGAAGCCCAATATTTAATCTCCTTATGATCCCCTACGTAGCCTATATAAGCACTACATGGTCTTCACTTTTCACAACACAATAATTGACCTACGCCAATCATAAAGTCTTGGAGAGTGAAGGAGATCCATAGGAGTTCGATAGATCGTCGCCCACACGAAGTTCGGACGAGGTGCGAGGAATACGTAGGAAGATCGCAAGGTCGTCAATTGGATTCGTTTCTCCGTACAACGAATCGAGGTAATATAATCGAGAACCCCCTCTATGATTATGTGCTTGTTTAATTGTGATGTATACATGAACGCACGATCCGGGAAAACGACGAACCTCGGAGATCGGGATTCGAGATCCCCGGCGAGGATCGACAAAGGCGGACGAACCCTAGGGTTCGACCGCTGAGAACGCGCGACGAGAGGGGAGCCCCGGCTGGACGCCGGGGCACACGATCGAACCTAGGGTTCGATCGTCGGGGATCCGCCGTGGGCTGGTGCCACGGCGGGAGGATCCGCCGGCCACCCTCGTCGGAGGCGCATGGCGCGAGGAACCCTCGGCTGGATCCGAGGGGTGCGATCGATCCTCGGATCGATCGCGGGTAAGCTGCGGGGTCACCCGCAGCGACCCCGTACGTGCTGCGGGTTCGCCCGCAGCGGATGCGTGCGGGGCTCGGCCCTCGCGAGCAGCGAGTCACGCGACTCGCTGCGGGGCTGCTGCGAGCACCCCGGGGATGCCTCGCGCATCCCAGCGATCGCCATACACGGCGATCGCGAACCCCGCGGATGGGGTTCGGCTAGGGTTTATGTTGGAAATCGATATCCCGGGCTATTAAAATTTATGCGGAGCCGATAACCCGACCAAAATCCCTTCGCCGGAAAACCTGTTGGAGTTGTGTACTTAATGTCTAGATTTAAGTACCGGTAAACTCCCGGTCATAGCATTTAACCTATTTAATTAATAAACAATTATTTGCAATTAATTATTATTAATTAATTATGCAAAATATAGTCCTGGATTTTATACGTTGTAGTTAGTATGGTGTGTCGGGCCCACACAGAAGATCATACTATCGGTTACTCGTATTTAATCAAACAGTTGCTCACGACCTAGATGGACACGGACCAATCCATCGGTATAGTCGTTGTGTGAGAGAGAAAATAATTTGTCTTAATTATTTTATCACACTTGTACACTTGGTGTATTGGGCGGATCAGCTTGAGATTTATTGATTAGGATTGCCTAAGATAATCAATTTAAATCTCGGAGTATTTTATTCTTAACCCCTGATATTATTGCGGGTGTGTATATTTAATATTAGAGACTTTGATTTTCCAAAGGAATTAACCGATTTAATTATTGGGTTAATTACCGGTAAAATTGGGTCGCTATATTTTATATATGACATGCCGTGAATACTTGATGGGAAAGTGTATCCCGGAAGGGTTGATAATATCCCCGAGATGAGTTCATAAGGAATTATTGTGTAAACCTCATGAGTGGATTCGTTCCGCACAATAATAAAGGTTGAACGGTACTAGTCTCGGATATAAGAGATGAATATTATTTATTGAGCAATAAATAAATTTATTCATGGATATTTAAATCTTAAATACACGGAATATATAATACTAATCGGAGAAATATTATTTGATATAATATGGAATAATATTGGGAGTGCAATTTTATTTATATAGTGGAAAATAAATAAAATTAATATTGATAAGAATTAATAGATTTGGGTTGGACCCAATTTAATTTTCAATATTGAAGCCCAATATTTATTCTCCTTATGATCCCCTACGTAGCCTATATAAGCACTACATGGTCTTCACTTTTCACAACCTAAGTTACGCCAACTAAAAAGTCTTGGAGAGTGAGGAAGATCCATAGAGTTCGATAGATCGTCGCCCACCCGACGTTCGAACGGAAGTGCAAGGAATACGCGGGAAGATCACGAGGTCATCAACGATTCGTTTCTCCGTACAACGAATCGAGGTAATAATCGAGAAACCCCTTCTTTGATTATTTGTGCGTTGAATAATTGTAATATATACATGAACACGCGATCCGGGAAAACGACGAACCTCGGGGACGGGGATTCGAGATCCCCGGCGAGGATCGAACGCGGCGGTCGAACACTAGGGTTCGGACCGCCGGCCGCGCGACAAGGGACGAGCCCCGGCTGGACGCCGGGGCATGGGATCGACTTCGGTCGATCCCCGGGGTGCCACGGGCTGGTGCCGTGGCGGACCCCAGCCCCCTCGTCGGAGGCGCGTGGCGCGAAGCCCTCGGCTGGAGCCGAGGGGCGATCGAGCCCGTGAGCTCGATCGTGGGTCGCTGCGGGGATAACCCGCAGCTGCCTCGTGCGCGCTACGGGGGTTCCCGTAGCAGACGCGCACGGGGCTGACCCCTCGCGAGCAGCGAGTCATCGCGACTCGCTGCGGCGCTGCTACGAGCAGCCCCGGGGATGCCTCGCGCATCCCCAGCGATCGTCGAGGACGATCGCGAGCCCCTCGCGGGGGCTCGGCTGGGTGCACGCGGCCTTCGGGCCTCGCTGGGCATTCGGTCGGGCCCCGACTCGTGAGGTGGTTCGCGTTCGTGGATCCGACTTGCGGGAGAAAATCGGCTGGGGGCGGGCTGCGTGTCTTCGGGCGCGTAGTCTCCAAAGGTCGGACTCCTGCGGATGAGTCAGGGATCCAATCTTCGGTGATCGAGGGTTTTTGATCGGGTTATCGGTTCCGCAATTTTGATAGCCCGGGACATCGAATCCCAACAACTGGTATCAGAGCGTTTGGTTTCGTGTTCATGTATATGTTCGATTATTGTTCTACCTTGCAGGATTTCCGGCTATCATGGTTGGATATTAATTATTTTTTTTAATTAATTATCATGATTATTAAACTCTCGGACATGTCGAGATTCGTTTTTGTGTGGTTGAATGTTTGTAATAGTAAAAATTCGGGGGTTGACCGAATTTAGGATTTATTATTACGCACTTTATTTTCCGGAAAATGTATAGGGTCGATTTAATGTATAGAATCGATACCGGAATTGTAATTTAATTTTTGTAAATTATTTACGTTGGTTCGATGATGAGACGATCGCCGGAAGACGAAGAAGTGATGAAGAGGGAAGGGCTTGGGATCGATCACATGATGGTGATCGACCCATGGCCTAGCCGGCGTGGCTAGGCGGCGGCGGCGCTCCTCCCCGAGTGGCCGGACGATCCATCTAGGTGGGGATGGTGTGGGGTCTCCCAATCCCATGCTATTCCTACCAAGATCTACTTTCCTAATTAATTCGGGTTTCCTATTTGAGTACTTTCCTTTTAGGAAACTCTCATGGATTAGGAAAAGAATTAATTTAAATTGATTTTATTTCTATTGATTTATTTCCTTCATGGAAATATTCATAGATTAGAAATTTAATTAATTTAGTACTAAATTTATTTTTCCTATTTGATTATTCCTACTCATGGGAATATTCATGGATTAGGAATAAAAATAAATTTAGAAAGTAGTGAGTCCTAATTTATTTTATTTCCTTGTTCTATTATAGATGTCTTCTAGAATATTCCAATTTTACTTGGATAGATTATTCTAGAGATTTAATAGAACTAGATAGGAAAATAAATAAATAAAAATATTAATAATATTTAATTTTATTTTTGATATATTCAATTGACTTAATTTTCGAATTAAGTAACTTTTGGATTAATTGAAAATAAATAGATTTAAATATTGGAAATTAATATTCTCGTCACATGGAGCATTCAAGAAACGAAGACTGAAGACTAGAAGATGCATATGAAAATAAAGCCATGATAGTCGGGAAAATAATTTCTCTAGCATTATTTTGACTATGTGATCTATGTGCTTTATTGTTTTCATGCATGCTATATGTGTTTATTTTATGCACTAGATAGCGTATCCCTTTATCGTAAAAGGCTAAGTGGGAGAGGGGATGGAAACATTCCCGTGGTCTCCATCACTGTTCTCTTGGTGACTTTTATGGACTTTTGAAGTTCATATGGATAAGTCATTGGAGGAGAATTCTAGTAATTCCTTTTACAAGAAACATTGATCAAGTTTATCAAACAATGCCTAATTTGTCTTTCCGAAACTGACTTCAAGTCGACTCATTCTCACCCCGGGGAGTGGAATGGAGCCAGAGCCACTTGGTCATGTAGAGGACACAAATTAGAGACCTTCGTACCACTCTTTGATAGATGGATCGATTGTCTGCTCGGCTCCCTCATTTATGAGAGATAGGGTCGTTCGCATGGTGAATCACTGGTTAGAAACTTCGAGTTTCACTTATGATTCTCCGAGTCCTGATTTACGAAATCAAATGGATCAAGTAAATGGATTTCAATTATATAAATCTATTTGGTGTAGTAAACGTCCACACGAACGTGGCTTGCTATACTGAAAGGGATTTTAGAATAATTGATGTAGACAGTTATAGGAGATTGTGAGGGATTGCGAGTTATCGTAAACGTCCACACGAACGTGGCTTGCGGTGACATAACAATTCTAAACGATTTGCCTTAGTACTGAGTGGTGGTTTACACTTAGGTACGCTTTATAGTATTCTTCCCAACGAAGTAACGCTATAATGATGTACGACCGAAGCAAATCTAATTGCTAAATCATTTGGGTAGGTAAACGTCCACATGAACGTGGCTTGCCTTACCTGATGGGATTTTAGACGCAATTAGTAATTTAATGATATTATTTGAGGGAGATAATATCGGACATTAAATTGATTGTTTGTTTACATGTGCTTATAGGTTTAGAGAATAGCTATGAATCCACTTTCTATGATACTCAAGGAAGAAAAACTCACTGGTCCAAACTACATTGATTGGAAGAGAAATTTAGACATTGTCCTGACTGCTGAAGAGTACAAGTTTGTACTCTATGAGCAATGCCCTGCTGAACCCACGGCCGCCTCAACTGATGAGGAAAAAGAAGCATATCGGAAGTGGAAAAAGGCTGATGAAATGGCTAGGTGCTATATTTTGGCTTCTATGTCAAATGTACTCCAAACCCAGCATCAGTCGATGAACACTGCCGAGGATATGTTATTTAACCTCAAGGAGATGTTTTGGCATCATGACCGTGCGGGTAGGCAAGATGCCATGAGAGTCCTCATGTCAACTACTCAGTCTGAAGGAACGCCTGTCGAGGAGCACGTTCTCAAGATGATGAGTCTGTTGAATGAATTGGAGGTCCTAGGAGCTATGATTGATGGTGAGACGCAAGTCGACATCATACTCCAGTCTCTGACCCCTAGTTTTGAGCAGTTTCGTATGAGTTATAATATGGGTAAACTATCTTATACTCTTGCGCAACTCCTGACTGAACTGAAGGCGGCAGAGGGGATCTACAAGAAGGGCAAGTCTCAAGCGCTTGTGGCTACCAAGTCCAAAAGCTTGAAAGCTATTGGAGGTAGGGGCAAGAAAAGGAAGCAAGCCATAAAACCCAGTGGTGCCAAGAGGAATGGACCACGAGTGGGGCTAGTAAGCCAAAGGGCTTATGCTTCCGATGCAAGAAGTCTGGACACTGGAAGTCTGAATGTCCTCTCAGAGGTACGAATTTTTCTTTAGTCGTAAAAACATAGTCAGCGGTATTATCTACCAGAATTCTGGTGTGTAGATATGGAACCACTGACGGTATGTGCATTTCTTTAAATGCAGGGGTTCCAGAAAACCCGGCGACTTAGAGAAGAAGAGTTCGAGTCTACATGGGCGAAGCTGTTGGGGTAGCAGCGGTTGCAGTGGAAGACATTTTAAGTTTCTCATTTCAGTTATTGCTTATGTACCCCTTTATTTTGAAAAAGAACTTTTGTTCTGGTTTTCTTTATTATTAATGGATATTTTATTTCTTTAATCATTTGATGGTTTGGATAAGAAATAATGGTGATATCTATTATGGTACATTAAATAGCAATATGTGAATGATGAATCCTTAGTCTACCACGATGCAACAAACCGTTATGCATGACTTGTTTTACTTATTAGATGTATTCCTCTTGTCAATCATTATACTTGTGAATTCTTAAATTTAGTAGTATCTATTCAAAAGGGATTCAAAAGGTCGAAATTGATTTGATCAATTATAGTTGGAGGAATGGACCTCCCGACCTAAGAATCGATCTTGAAAGATGATACAACTGAATTAAGGGATGGAATTCGGACAAGTATAGAAAATGATTAATGATTTATGCGGTGCTATGTGTAATTAAAGAGGTACGAGTTGTTCTTTCAAGAATACTCGAAGATGGATTAGAATACTTGATGTGCCATAAAGGCGGAGAGTTTTCAACACAAAGCCATTATGGGGATCCTTCAAAGTATATCCATTGAAAGCCTGTGACTTGTTCGCGGAGGCTATCACCTATCTAAATAACACATAGCATAAATCAAAGATTGAGATTAAGTCTCAAACGACTACACCATACACTGATGTGTAGACATGGTGTGTCAGAAATAAGAGATGAGATTCTAATAGTAAAAGAACAAGTTCGTTCGGAACTACCTATGTTCTATGGATATCTCTGGATACAACGTCACATTCAATGTGGTTGTAGAATATCCTAGAAGAACAAGTAATTGTAAGTTCAATAGTACTGCGAACCAGATGGGTGTCCTCGCCCGGTTCTTAGAGGAATACTATTAGATGAACTACAATGCCCTAACTGACAAAGTACTTTAAAATGAGGAAAGGAGAGACTGAGAACCAGCCTGACCGAGTAGCAGTACACCACTAACTGCACCTAATGTTATTACTGTTATACACCGGAACGCCATTGCAGTGGGAGGTTGTTAACCAACCGGAGATGTTCATAAGACTGGAGGAGTTTTTGAACTCTGGATCTAGTATACATGAAATCGATCCCTAGTTCTGCATAGGAACTTGCGAATTGATGAGATAGTCCATTCTATGGATTCATCAAAAGGCAAGGAAAGGTGTGTTAGAGAGGTAATGGAAACAAGGGTGGTGTTTCTCGGAATTTTGTGTAGATAACACTTCATCGTTGGCAACAATGTAAAAGTGTTGTCAAACATAAAATAGAGGTTGTCTAAATAAACCGAGATATAAGATTAAGATGAAATTGTATCATGTTCTTAGAAATCTTTCGATCTCTAGATAAGAACACTTGCACTTCTCTTAAGATATCTTATACGATTATGGTTTGTTTTAAACATGCACAATTCTGAGAAAGGTTATTGCCTTTCGAGATCAGAATACATCTATCTAAGGTATGTGTCTTGAACACATAAAGGAGATAGATATAGACAAAGCGGTTTCCTACACTTCGAGTGTGGAGAGCTTTGTGGATGCAATGTTGAAAAACAAGGACCTGATATCAACTATGCGGTTAGCGTAGTGGGAGGATATCAAAGTAATCTGGATAAGAAACATTCGAATGCTGTAAAGTACTTGGAAGTACTGGATTACTGGCAAAAACGAAATCTTCTTAGATTACAGTTTCTCAGATCCAAAATCAGAGAAAGGACCAGTGTAAGTCGATATCAGGCTATGTGTTCACTTTTAGAAGAGGTGGAACCTAAGGATGAAAGAGTGATAAGCGTAATGCTTCTCGGACTCTATCATAAACCGAATAGCAGCCTCAGAGGCAGCGGAAGTTTTGGTTAGGTTCCGGAATAACCTCTAAACTTGGATATGATTCTTGGTTCACCAAAGGCTATGTAAATAGCGGTGCGTGGAGAACTGGAAGAAGTCATAAGTTCAAAAAGGTGATGATAACACATAGAGCCAGTACCACCTGATACGAGTCATCGTCAGAGAGACGACGCAGTAGTCACCAAGATAACTTCAGAGCGGCAACCTAGATTGCTCATTCACATAATACTTCTGGGAAGTATAAATTAAGCACGTGATGAGTATGGGAGTCGGGAGTTTGGAGGAAATGACTAGACCTTAGTACAAGTGGGAGATTCTTGGAGTTGTGTACTTAATGTCTAGATTTAAGTACCGGTAAACTCCCGGTCATAGCATTTAACCTATTTAATTAGTAAACAATTATTTGCAATTAATTATTATTAATTAATTATGCAAAATATAGTCCTGGATTTTATACGTTGTAGTTAGTATGGTGTGTCGGGCCCACAACGAAGATCATACTATCGGTTACTCGTATTTAATCAAACAGTTGCTCACGACCTAGATGGACACGGACCAATCCATCGGTATAGTCGTTGTGTGAGAGAGAAAATAATTTGTCTTAATTATTTTATCACACTTGTACACTTGGTGTATTGGGCGGATCAGCTTGAGATTTATTGATTAGGATTGCCTAAGATAATCAATTTAAATCTCGGAGTATTTTATTCTTAATCCCTGATATTATTGTGGGTGTGTATATTTAATATTAGAGACTTTGATTTTCCAAAGGAATTAACGGATTTAATTATTGGGTTAATTACCGGTAAAATTGGGTCGCTATATTTTATATATGACATGCCGTGAATACTTGACGGGAAAGTGTATCCCGGAAGGGTTGATAATATCCCCGAGATGAGTTCATAAGGAATTATTGTGTAAACCTCATGAGTGGATTCGTTCCGCACAATAATAAAGGTTGAACGGTACTAGTCTCGGATATAAGAGATGAATATTATTTATTGAGCAATAAATAAATTTATTCATGGATATTTAAATCTTAAATACACGGAATATATAATACTAATCAGAGAAATATTATTTGATATAATATGGAATAATATTGGGAGTGCAATTTTATTTATATAGTGGAAAATAAATAAAATTAATATTGATAAGAATTAATAGATTTGGGTTGGACCCAATTTAATTTTCAATATTGAAGCCCAATATTTATTCTCCTTATGATCCCCTACGTAGCCTATATAAGCACTACATGGTCTTCACTTTTCACAACGTAAGTTACGCCAACTAAAAAGTCTTGGAGAGTGAGGAAGATCCATAGAGTTCGATAGATCGTCGCCCACCCGACGTTCGAACGGAAGTGCAAGGAATACGCGGGAAGATCACGAGGTCATCAACGATTCGTTTCTCCGTACAACGAATCGAGGTAATAATCGAGAAACCCCTTCTTTGATTATTTGTGCGTTGAATAATTGTAATATATACATGAACACGCGATCCGGGAAAACGACGAACCTCGGGGACGGGGATTCGAGATCCCCGGCGAGGATCGAACGCGGCGGTCGAACACTAGGGTTCGGACCGCCGGCCGCGCGACAAGGGACGAGCCCCGGCTGGACGCCGGGGCATGGGATCGACTTCGGTCGATCCCCGGGGTGCCACGGGCTGGTGCCGTGGCGGACCCCAGCCCCCTCGTCGGAGGCGCGTGGCGCGAAGCCCTCGGCTGGAGCCGAGGGGCGATCGAGCCCGTGAGCTCGATCGCGGGTCGCTGCGGGGATAACCCGCAGCTGCCTCGTGTGCGCTACGGGGGTTCCCGTAGCAGACGCGCACGGGGCTGACCCCTCGCGAGCAGCGAGTCATCGCGACTCGCTGCGGGGCTGCTACGAGCAGCCCCGGGGATGCCTCGCGCATCCCCAGCGATCGTCGAGGACGATCGCGAGCCCCTCGCGGGGGCTCGGCTGGGTGCACGCGGCCTTCGGGCCTCGCTGGGCATTCGGTCGGGCCCCGGCTCGTGAGGTGGTTCGCGTTCGTGGATCCGACTTGCGGGAGAAAATCGGCTGGGGGCGGGCTGCGTGTCTTCGGGCGCGTAGTCTCCAAAGGTCGGACTCCTGCGGATGAGTCAGGGATCCAATCTTCGGTGATCGAGGGTTTTTGATCGGGTTATCGGTTCCGCAATTTTGATAGCCCGGGACATCGAATCCCAACAAAACCAACCGCGAACACCGTGCGATCCGGAGCCCGACGAGAGAATCATCGCCGCGGGAAAAACCCCGCGACTAGAAACCCTAGCCGAGCCCCCGCCGGGGCTCGCGATCGATTGATCGCGTGGGGTGCGCGATCGCACCCCTGGGGCTGTTCGGAACAGCCCCCGGCGGTGAGTCCGGCGACTCACCGCCACCACCTTAGGAGGCAGGGGGCACCCGCCGCGGCACCAGCCCGCGGAAGCCCCCAGCGATCGACCCTACGGGGTTCGATCGCTCGCCTCGGCTTACAGCCGGAGTCTCCTTTGGTGCGCGCCGCCGTCGAGGGGCGGAGGGGATCCGCCGCGGCGCCAGCCCGCGGCATCCCCGACGATCGACCCCCGTCGATCGTCTGCCCTGGCGTCCAGCCGGGGCTCCCTTCTCGACGCACGCCGGCGGTCGAAGCCCTAGGGCTCGACCGCCACCCTCGACTCGATTCGAGGGTTTTCTCGATCTTCGCCGGGGATCTCGAATCCCCGTCCCCGAAGTTCGTACGTTTATCCGGATCGTGTGTTCATGTATACGCTACAATCAATTCACACAAAATCATAATGATTTACTACCTTCGATTCCTTGTACGGAGAAACGAATTAACGCGTTGATGACCTTGCGATCTTCCCACGTATTCCTTGCACCTCGTCCGAACGTCGTGTGGGCGACGATCTATCGAACTCCTATGGATCTCCTTCACTCTTCAAGACATTATGATTGGCGTATCTTAGGTTAATGAATTGTGAAGACCATGTAGTGCTTTTATAGGCTACGTAGGGGATCATAAGGAGATTAAATATTAGGCTTCTAATATTGAAAATTAAATTGGGTCCAACCCAAATCCATTAATTCTTATCAATATTAATTTTATTTATTTTCCACTATATAAATATAATTGCACTCCCAATATTTATCCATATTATATCAAATAATATTTCTCCGGTTAGTATTATTTATTCCGTGTATTTAAGATTTAAATATCCATGAATAAATTTATTTATTGCTCAATAAATATTATTCATCTCTTATATCCGAGAATAGTACCGTTCAACTTTAATCATTATGCGGATTAAATCCACCTGCAGGGTTTACATAATAATTCCTTATGAACTCATCTCGGGGATATTATCAACCCTTACGGGATACACTTTCCCGTCAAGTATTCACGGCATGTCGTATATAAAATATAGTGACCCAACTTAACCGGTAATTAACCCAATAATTAAATCGGTTAATTCCTTTGGAAAATCAAAGTCACTTATATTAAATATACACACCCGCAATAATATCGGGGATTAAGAATAAAATACTCTGAGATTTAAATTGATTATCCAAGGCAATCCTAATCAATAAATCTCAAGCGATCCGCCCAATACACCAAGTGTACAAGTGTGATAAAATAATTAAGATAAATTATTTTCTCTCTCACACAACGACTATACCGATGAATTGGTCCGTGTCCATCTAGGTCGTGAGCAACTGTTCGATTAAATACGAGTAACCGATAGTATGATCTTCTGTGCGCCCTGATGGAGTTGTATTCTAAATGTCTAGTTTAGTGCAAATACGAAACTCCTTATCTATACCTTAATTCGAGATATGATTCAAGCATGATTGCATTTAATGCAATAGTCCTTGATGTATACGTTGTAGACAGTATGGCGTGAGGAGACACGCGGAAGATCATACTGTCGGTTACTCGTATACTATCGAACAGTAGCTCACGACTTAGATGGACAGGGACAATCCATCGGTACGTCGTAGTGTGACTGGTAGATAGTCGGTCTTGACTATCATGTTACACTCGTACACTTGGTGTATTGAGCAGGACCACGGGAGGGCGTTCGATTTATACTAATCGCAGTAATCGAACTAGACCTCAGATATTACGGATATACGAATTCCTAATCCCTATATAATTATAGGTGCGTGTGTCCAGTTCTCGGTTCTTTGACTTACTAGTGAGTGAGACTAATTGATTAGTCAATATTCTCGGTAAATTGGGAATCGGAATTGTACACACGGCATGCTATAGATTATAGACAGGAAACCGTGTCCCATTTATTGGGTTGATGATGTCCCCGAGATGAGCTCATAAAGTTTATCATGTAAACCCTGCAGGTGGATTCGTTCCACATGATAATAAGGATGAGTGGTACTAGTCTCGGATAACAAGAAACGAGTTAATTTAATTATTAGTAATTAAAGTTAATTCGTGGACATACGATATCTTAAACACGGGGAAAGTCGTATATGTAATTCGGCGGAATTATTATTGTTGAAATAATATAAATTAATTATTGGGAATTCAATTATAATTTTATAGTGGAATTAATTATAATTAAAATTGTGGAATTTAATTAAGGTTTGCCTTTTAGGACGCCGAGTTAATTAAATTGCAATTTAGCCTAATAATTAATTTCCATAAGGTCCCTGGTGTAGCTCTATAAATACCTCACCCTCTCTTTCTCTAAACCTAAAAAAAAAAACGCCGCTATTTTATTTTTGCGGAGAAAAATAAATTGTTGCGCAATTATTTTTCTGTAAAAATAAATAGATTAGCGCTGTTATTATTTTCTGGAGAAGATCAAAACCTTACTTATGCCGCTATAATTAATTCTGCAGAGAAAATAAAAGCTTGCGCAATTAATTTTCCTCTGCTTAATTAATTCAGATTAGCTAATAATTCTGTAGAAATAATTTTGCTTGCGCAAATATATTTCTGAGACAGAGGATATTATTCCTACGGTGGGTTCAAGAGAGAAAGGAGAAGAGGAAGGTTCAGCGGATCGTTGCCCACTCAACGGCTGAACGTCGGGGATAGAGACATACACCGGAAGGCTTCGTGGTCTCAACAATTCGGCTTCTCCGAATCACGCGACAAAGGTATAAGAAATCGAAACCCTTATTCCGCATACGTTTCGTTTTCTATTTCGTTAAAAATACATCGGATCTAAGATCGGGTTACGGGCGTCGTGGATCATGTTCCTCGACTACTGGGGGTCAAGGACCTCCGGATCGGTAGTCGGAAGAGAAAAATCGACCCGGAAACGCGCTCAGAACAGCAGGTCGCGCTGCTGTTCGCGGACAAACGGCGGTCGCCGGAGGGCAAACGGCGGTCGCCGTTTCGCTGTTTTTCGGGCAGCCAGCTCTGGTTCGCGCGGTTGTCCTTCGGGGCAATGGCTGGGCATGAATCGGGACACGGGCTGGCACGTGAACGGAGTAACGGACCTGGAGGTCGACTGGGATCGTTCGGATGTTCGAGTGATCGAACGAACGCATCCCGGGTAGTCGATTTCCAACAATTGGTATCAGAGCCGGTTTTGTCGATTCGTTGTATTTTTGCGAGATTTGTTTTGCAGGTTCGAACCCGGTTATTATGGCCAACGTTGTGATTGTATGTTGTGCTTTAATTTGTGGTTTTGATTAAACTCTCGGGCTTGTCGAGATTGTTTTTGTTTGGGAAAAACGATGCTTGTTTGTAATAGATAAAAACGACGGGTTGAGTCGTTAGGTTTATTTATTTTTCGTTGTATCCGGGACATGTATAGGGTCGATCACCTTGTATAGGATCGATGCCGGATTTAGTAAGTTTATTCTTGTAATTTTTCTTACTAATTTTGGTGGATCGAGACGAGATCAAAACCCGGAGAACCGAGGATCGAGGAGAGCGAACCGGCAACGGGCAGCCATCGAACACATCCCGTGTTCGCGACGGGCAGCAGCGGGGCTGCGGTTCGTTCGACCCCACGGACGACTCAACGAGGCTCGAGACGAGGCTCCAGTGGGAGGAGTTCGTCTCTTGACCCTTGAGCGAGTCGGTGGTGGACCGAGATCGAGACGAGCAACGAGATGAAGTTCCAAGAGACATGCATTGGAAAATATGTAAGGCCATAATAATCGGGGCCACGTTAATTGCTTTTTATGTGATTTACGTGTTTATTATTATGCTTAAATTATTTATGCATGTTATCCCTTATCGTAAAATACTAAGTGGGAGAGGGATTGGAAACAATCCCGCGGTCTCCATTCACTGTTTTGAATGTGATGTGTATTGACTTACGAGTTGGCTTTAGTGTCATCCTCCCTATCGGATAAAGTCGATACACGGATATCACTGGATCAAAATTCGAATTTAAAATCCACTTATAAAATTGAACAATTATATTTCTCAAAAGCAATGCCTAATCTGTCATTCAAAGACTAATTTCAACTCGACTCATTCTCACCCCGGGGAGTGGAATGGAGCCAAAGCACTTGGTTATGTCGATGACACAAATTAGAGACTTTCGAGTCATTCGATGACTAGATCGATTGTCTGGTTGGCTCCCTCACTTTGTGAGAGATAGGGCTCAATTGCATGATTGATCGCTGGTTAGAAACTTCGAGTTTCACTTACGAGATATCAAGCTTTGATTAATAAAATTGTGAAATTTAATAAATGTAAGAGTCAATTAACAAAGTTGTTTGTTTTAGTAAACGTCCACACTATCGTGGCTTGCTAAATGGGAACGGTACTTTGGGTTAATTAAGATTCTATGACATTTAAATAAGTAAGATTCAATTAATAAAGTTGTTTGTTTTAGTAAACGTCCACACTAACGTGGCTTGCTAGATGGAAACGGAACTTTGGGATTAATTGAGGCTCGACAGTTATAGAAAGTCGTGGAGGACCGCATGTCAACGTAAACGTCCACATGAACGTGGCTTGCGGTGGATATGTAGTTCCCGAGCGGTGGACTTAGTACTGAGAAATGGTATACACTTAGGTACGCTTTATAGTATCCTCCCCATCGGAGTCACTGCTATAATGATGTACGACCGAAGTGAAATCCAATCATAAAATCATTTGGACTGGTAAACGTCCACAAGAACGTGGCCTGCTATGTCTGATGGGATTTTGGAAATGATTGGTAGTTTAATGATATCACTTGAGGGAAATGATATCGAATTAAACTCATTGTTTGTTTTATATGGTATTATTCCCATTAAAAGTCAACAAACTCATTGACCCTGTTTGTATGGATTGAAGAAGAAACTTGGACATTGTCCTAACTGCAGAGGAGTACAAATATATACTCCAAGTCAATTGACCTGCTGAACCAAATGATGCTTCCACTACTGAGGAAATGAAGCTCATTGGAAATGGATCAAGGCTAATGAGATGACGCGGAGCAACATTATGGCTTTCATGTCAAATGTGCTGCGACATCGGGATCATGCCATGACCATTACCTATAATATGATGCTTACCCTCAAGAAGTTTTTGGTTATCAGGACAGGACAGCCGGGCAAAGTGAAATGAGGCAACTCATGACGGACATCATGTCGGAAAGAACGCCCGTGAGGGATCACATTCTTAGAATGATGGGCTATCTTAATGAGATAGATATTCTAGGAACAATTATCAATGGGGTAACCCAGGTTGATTTTGTGCTCCAGTCTCTGCCGAGAAGTTTTGAGCAGTTCCGCCTAAAATATAACATGGATAAGAGGTCTTATTCAATGGCGGAGCTCCTGGTTGAACTTCAAGCGGCTGAGGGAATCTTTAATGGCTCTCAAAACACTTGTGGATGAGAAATTGGCTCTTCCTAGGCCTTCGGGCGGCAAAAGGAAGAAGAAGAAAATATGGAAACCCAGTGGGCCTAATATATCTGGACCACGGAATGGGAAAAGCAAGCCCAAGGGGTAAGTGCTTCCGTTGTAAGCAGTTTGGATACTGGGAGTTTGATTGTCCTCTCAAAGCAACTAGAAGTTAACTTCTCCTTAGTCACCGAAACATGTTTAGTGGTGTTATCTACCAGTACCTGGTGTGTGGATACGGAAACCACTAATCATGTCTGCATTTAAATGCGGGGGTTCCAGAAAACCCGGAGACTTAGAAAGGAAGAAGTAGTAACCTACATGGGCAATAATGTTAAGGTAACAGCCGTTGCAGTGGGAGATGTTAAATGTTTTAACGGTAGGATTTTAGTTCTAATAAATTGTCTTTATGTGCCGGCATTTAGAAAGAAATTTCATTTCGGATTTCTAAGTTGGCTTAGAATAGATATTCCGTTTCTTTAGGAAATGGGGATATTATCTATTCTGGTATATTGATAGACAATTTAATAATAAATCCGTATTCTTCCACGATGCAACAGACCGGAGCTAATAACACAATGTCGAACCCCAATAAGAGTAAAGATCCTTCTAGGATAAATCAAATGTACTTATGGAATCTTAGGCTAGATCATTTTAACTTGAGTACGATTCAAAGGGTGAAAGCTGATGGACCACTCAGCCAGGTTGAAGGAAATGACCTTCCAACCTTCGAATCATACTTGGAAGTTTTAATGACCGAGCAACCCTTTACGGTTAAAGGGAAAAGATCCAAGAAAGTACTAGAGTTGATTCGCTCTGATATATGCAGACCTCTTTGAGGAGTAAGGCATACTTATCAGAAAATGGGAATAACTCCCAACAGACTACACCATTTATTCCTCGGCAAAATAATGTGTTGTAAAGAAGGAATAGGACTCTTATAGATATGGGAAAGTAGACATTCGGAGTTACCTAAATCGTTTTTGGGATATGGCTTGGAAACAGCGGCGTTTATCCTGAACTTGATTCCTTTGGAAACTTGTACTGATATTCGGCTGTTTATAGGATACCCTAAGAAAACGAATTGAGATATGTAATATAGTCCAAAGGACCAGATGTTCATTGATTGCATCAATGTTCGGTTCTTAGACATGGACTATATATATGCAAGATCACAAGCCAAGAGTAGAGTAATACTTAATGTGCTTAGAGGGACTGATCAAGACTTAGAACCAGCCTAACTGAGTAGTTCACTACTATAATCTTTAGTCACTAAAGATACACCGGAGCGTCGTCGTAGTGGGAGGGTTGTTAGACAACCCAACAGGTTCATGTTTATAGGTGAGTCTTCGGACTTGTTACCTGGAGAACATGAAGCCGAACCCTGGATCTATGACGAGACGCTGAAAGATCAAGATGCTCAGTCTTGGCAAAAGTCGATCAGGATTCTTTTGTCTTCACATGGAAGATGGAAGTCAAGACGGATTTCCTAAATCGAAGTCTTGACGGGACCATCTGTGTGGGACAGCCAGAGGGATTCATCGAAAAGAGCCAAGAGCATTCGGTAAGCAAGCTTAATCAATCTTAGGATTGAAGGAAGCTTCAAGATCTTGGACACATGCGGACCTATGAGAAAATCCATTTCATGAATTCATTCAAGGCATGTTTAGGTCCTGTGTATAATAAAGAAGTGACAGAAAAGATGTGGTGTTTTCTCATTCTTTATGTAGACGACATCCTTCTAAATTGGCAACAATATGAAAGATGTTATCGGACATAAAGGGATGGTTGTCCGAGTAATTCAATGTAAGAGACTTAGGAGAAGTCGGGAATGTTCTTGGGATCAAAGTAATAAATGATCGCCAGAAAAGAACATAGAACTTATCTCGAGCCTCATACATAAATACAATTCTTACTCGTTGCAGCATACAGAATTCCAAGAAAGGTCTTCACCTTTTAAATGTGGAATTCGTCTATCTAAAGTTTTGTGTCCGACACAATAAAGGAGATAGATGAAGAGTAAGCAGTTCCCTGCACCTTAATGGTGGGAAGCTTAATGTATGTAATGCTATGCACGAGACTGATATCTACTATGCCGTGGGCATGGTGGTGAGATATCATAGTAATCCTGGAAAGGATCACTCGACTGATGTAAAGAACATGTTTAGGTTCCTGCAGAGGACCAGGAATTATGTTCTGAGTTACAAAGCAGTCAAGTTGTTTCTTTTGGATTACATAGAATTGGATTTCCAAATCAAACAGGGACAGTCGAAAGTCGAAGTCAGGCTATGTGTTCTCACTGTGAAGTGGAGCAGTCACATGGAAGAATGTAAAGCAGCGATGCATTACGGACTCTATCATGGAAACTGAAAGGATAACGACCTTGAGGCAGTTAAAAGGTCAGTGTGGCTCCAGAACTTCCTAAGGGACTTAGATGTGGTTTCTAGTTTACCCAAAGCTATTTTGAATAGCGGTATTGGCAAACTTGAAATGCTACGAGTTCACAGTGGGAGATAACACATAGAGCGCAAGTACCACCTGATTCGAGAGATCGTCTAGTAAGACGATGCAGTTGTCACCTAGATAGCATCGAGAGGATTGCCTGGTAAACCCGTTCACAGAGGCACTTCCAGCGAAAGCGTTGGGTAGGCGTGATGAGGTTATGGGAATCTGATGTTTGGGAGAGGGCGACTAGACTTTTAGTATAAGTGGGAGATTGATGGAGTTGTATTCTAAATGTCTAGTTTAGTGCAAATACGAAACTCCTTATCTATACCTTAATTCGAGATATGATTCAAGCATGATTGCATTTAATGCAATAGTCCTTGATGTATACGTTGTAGACAGTATGGCGTGAGGAGACACGCGGAAGATCATACTGTCGGTTACTCGTATACTATCGAACAGTAGCTCACGACTTAGATGGACAGGGACAATCCATCGGTACGTCGTAGTGTGACTGGTAGATAGTCGGTCTTGACTATCATGTTACACTCGTACACTTGGTGTATTGAGCAGGACCACGGGAGGGCGTTCGATTTATACTAATCGCAGTAATCGAACTAGACCTCAGATATTACGGATATACGAATTCCTAATCCCTATATAATTATAGGTGCGTGTGTCCAGTTCTCGGTTCTTTGACTTACTATTGAGTGAGACTAATTGATTAGTCAATATTCTCGGTAAATTGGGAATCGGAATTGTACACACGGCATGCTATAGATTATAGACAGGAAACCGTGTCCCATTTATTGGGTTGATGATGTCCCCGAGATGAGCTCATAAAGTTTATCATGTAAACCCTGCAGGTGGATTCGTTCCACATGATAATAAGGATGAGTGGTACTAGTCTCGGATAACAAGAAACGAGTTAATTTAATTATTAGTAATTAAAGTTAATTCGTGGACATACGATATCTTAAACACGGGGAAAGTCGTATATGTAATTCGGCGGAATTATTATTGTTGAAATAATATAAATTAATTATTGGGAATTCAATTATAATTTTATAGTGGAATTAATTGTAATTAAAATTGTGGAATTTAATTAAGGTTTGCCTTTTAGGACGCCGAGTTAATTAAATTGCAATTTAGCCTAATAATTAATTTCCATAAGGTCCCTGGTGTAGCTCTATAAATACCTCACCCTCTCTTTCTCTAAACCTAAAAAAAAAAAAAACGCCACTATTTTATTTTTGCGGAGAAAAATAAATTGTTGCGCAATTATTTTTCTGTAAAAATAAATAGATTAGCGCTGTTATTATTTTCTGGAGAAGATCAAAACCTTACTTATGCCGCTATAATTAATTCTGCAGAGAAAAATAGAAGCTTGCGCAATTAATTTTCCTCTGCTTAATTAATTCAGATTAGCTAATAATTCTGTAGAAATAATTTTGCTTGCGCAAATATATTTCTGAGACAGAGGATATTATTCCTACGGTGGGTTCAAGAGAGAAAGGAGAAGAGGAAGGTTCAGCGGATCGTTGCCCACTCAACGGCTGAACGTCGGGGATAGAGACATACACCGGAAGGCTTCGTGGTCTCAACAATTCGGCTTCTCCGAATCACGCGACAAAGGTATAAGAAATCGAAACCCTTATTCCGCATACGTTTCGTTTTCTATTTCGTTAAAAATACATCGGATCTAAGATCGGGTTACGGGCGTCGTGGATCATGTTCCTCGACTACTGGGGGTCAAGGACCTCCGGATCGGTAGTCGGAAGAGAAAAATCGACCCGGAAACGCGCTCGGAACAGCAGGTCGCGCTGCTGTTCGCGGACAAACGGCGGTCGCCGTTTCGCTGTTTTTCGGGCAGCCAGCTCTGGTTCGCGCGGTTGTCCTTCGGGGCAATGGCTGGGCATGAATCGGGACACGGGCTGGCACGTGAACGGAGTAACGGACCTGGAGGTCGACTGGGATCGTTCGGATGTTCGAGTGATCGAACGAACGCATCCCGGGTAGTCGATTTCCAACACGCCCATGCACACCATACTAACTACAACGTATAAAATCCAGGACTATATTTTGCATAATTAATTAATAATAATTAAATGCAAATAATTGTTTATTAATTAAATAGGTTAAATGCTATGACCGGGAGTTTACCGATACTTAAATCTAGACATTAAGTACACAACTCCAACAATCTCCCACTTGTACTAAGGTCTAGTCATTTCCTCCAAACTCCCGACTCCCATACTCATCACGTGCTTAAGTTATACTTCCCAGAAGTATTATGTGAATGAGCAATCTAGGTTGCCGCTCTGAAGTTATCTTGGTGACTACTGCGTCGTCTCCCTTGACGATGATTCGTATCAGGTGGTACTTGCTCTATGTGTTATCATCACCTTTTGAACTTATGACTTCTTCCAGTTCTCTATGCACCGCTATGAACATAGCCTTTGGTGAACCAAGAATCATATCCAAGTTCAGAGGTCATTCCGGAACCTAACCAAAATTTCCGCTGCCTCTGAGGCTGCTTTTCGGTTTATGATAGAGTCCGAGAAGCATCACGCTTATCACTCTTTCATCCTTAGGTTCCACCTCTTTTAAAAGTGAACACATAGCCTGATATCGACTTACACTGGTCTTTCTCTGATTTTGGATCTGAGAAACTGTGATCTAAGAAGATTTCGTCTTGCTTAGTAATCCAGTACTTCCAAGTACTTTTACAGCATTCGAATATCTCTTATCCAGACCACTTTGATATCCTCCCACTACGCTAACCGCATAGTTGATATCGGGTTCTTGTTTTATAACATCGCATTTGCAAAGCTCTCTACACTCGAAGTGTAGGAAACTGCTTTGTCTATATCCATCTTCTTTATGTGTTCGAAACACATACCTTTAGATAGATGTATTCTGTTCCTGAAAGGCAATAACCTTTCTCAGAATTGTGCATGTTTAAAACAAACCATAATCGTATAAGATATCTTAAGAGAAGTACAAATGTTCTTATCTAGAGATCGAAAGATTTCTAAGAACATGATCCAACTTCATCTTAATCTCATATCTCGATTTATTTAGACAACCTCTATTTTATGTCTGACAACACTTTTACATTGTTGCCAACGATGAAGTGTTATCTACATAAAATTCCGAGAAACACCACTTTGTTTCCATTACGTCTCCAATACACCAATCTTGTCTATGCTTCTTGATGAACCCATAAAATGGACTATCTCATCAATTTGCAAGTTTCACAAGTTTCAGCTTTGTGATAATCCATAAATGGATTTACTAAGCTTGTATTTCTAAATGATCTCGCCCCTTTAACAATAATAAATTATTGCTATCCAAGTAGGCACATTTAGATTAGTACTGCCTCCTATGCAGAACTAGGGATCGATTTCATGTCTACTAGATCCAGAGTTTAAAACTCCTCCAGTCTTATGAACATCTCCGGTTGCTTAACAACCTCCCACTGCAATGGCGTTCCGGTGTATAACAGTAATAATATTAGGTGCAGTTAGTGGTGTACTACTACTCGGTTAGGCTGGTTCTCAGTCTTCTCTTTCCTCATTATAAAGTACCTTGTTCGTTAGGGCATTTGCAGTTCATCTAATAGTCTTCTCCAAGAACCGGGCGAAGACACCCTTCTGGTTCGTAGTACTATCGAACATACAATTACTTGTTCTTCTAGGATATTCTACAGCCATGGAACGTTGTATCCAGAAATATCCATAGAACATAGGTAGTTCCGAACAAACTTGTCCTTTTACTATTAGAATTCCATTTCTTATTCCTGACACACCATGTCTACACATCAATGTATGGTGCAGTCGTTTGAGACTTAATCTCAATCCTTGATTTATGCTATGTGCTCTTTAGATAGGTAATGGCCTCCGCGAACAAGTCGCAGGCTTCCAACGGATTTACTTTGAAGGTTCCCCATAATAGCTTTGTGTTTAAAACACTTCGCTTTTATGGCACATCAAGTATTCTAATCCATCTTCAAGTATTCCTTAAAAGGAAACTACTCATACCTTTCTATTTACACATATGTCTGCATATATCATCTTTGATCATTCTCAATACTTGTCCGAACTCCATCCTTTATCCAGAAAGGTTAACTTAGTTGTATCTTCTTCCAAAATTTGATTCTTAGGTCGGGAGGTCCATTCCTCCAACTATAATTGAATAAATCAATTTCGACCTTTTAAATCCCCTTTTGAATAAATACCACTAAGTTCAAGAATTCACAAGTATAATGATTGATAAAGAAATACATCTAATAAGCAAAACAAGTTTATATATAACGGTTTGTTGCATCGTGGTAGACTAAGGATTCATCATTCATATATTGCTATCTAATGTACCAGAATAGATATCGCCATTATTTCTTATCTAAACCATCAAATGATTAAAGAAATAAAATATCCATTAATAATAGAAAACCAGAACAAAAGTTCTTTCTAAAATAAAAGGTACAAAGCTATAAACTTGAAATGAAATCCTATAACTATCAAACAGATAGATAAATGTCTTCCACTGCAACCGCTGCTTCCTCAACAGCTCTGCCCATGTGGACTCGAACTTTTCTTATCTAAGTCGCTGGGTTTTCTGGAACCCCTGCATTAAAATGCACATACCATCAGTGGTTCCATATCTACACACCAGAATTCTGGTAGATAATACCGCTGACTATGTTTTACGACTAAAGAAAAATTCGTACCTTTGAGAGGACAAGATGTAGACCCCCAGTACTCAGACTGCTTCCCTTGGGGATATTTGCCAGAAGGCTTCTTTATCCCACCCTTTGGTCCAAGTCCCTTAGGACCACCGGACCCCCTTGTCTTCTTCTCCTTTCCCTTGCCTTTAGGTCCGAAACCTTTGGCTTTGGCTATAAGATCTTGCGATTGTTTCAACTCGTCTAAAAGATCCACCATCTCAAAAACATGATCAAGTGTTTCATCGAAGTAACAGATCTTTATGAGTATCCTCATCGCCTCTTTTCTAGCCTCCCCATCATGTCCAAACAACAACTTGAGTTTAAGCATGACATCATGATTAGCGGCTAATGCACGAGCACTACCCCACTTTTCAAAGTAAAAAATTTCCTCCTCAGTTGAGTTAATGGTGAGTCCAGGAGGACAAGTTTTACTGAGTACGTCTTTGTACTCCTTTGCAGTCTGAGCAATGTCTAACTCTTCTTTCCATTCAACACAGTATGGAACCAGTGCGTTAATTTCCTCAAGTATCAACGAAAGTGGATTCATAGCAATTCTCTAAACCTATAAGCACATTTAAACAAACAATTAATTTAATATCCGACATTATTTCCCTGGAATAATATCATTAAATCACTAATCACATCTAAAATCCCATCAGATAAGGCAAGCCACGTGGTGTGGACGTTTACTCACCCAAATGATTTAGCAATTAGATTTTCTTTGGTCATACATCGATTATAGCGTAACTTCGTGGGGAAGAATACTATAACGCGTATCTAAGTGTAAACCATTACTCAGCACTAAAGTAAATCGTTTGGAATTGCTACATCACCGCAAGCCACGTGGTGTGGACGTTTACGACAACTTCACAACTCTTCACAATTACTTACAACTGTCTACATCAATTAATCCAAAATCCGTTAGCATAGCAAGCCACGTGGTGTGGACGTTTACTACACAAAGAGACTTTTATAATTGACTCCCAATTACGAGATCCATTAGATTTTGTAAATCAAGACTCGGAGAATCATAAGTGAAACTCGAAGTTTCTAACCAGTGATTCGCCATGCGAGCGACCCTATCTCTCATAAATGAGGGAGCCGAGCAGACAATCGACCCACCTATCAAAGAATGGTACGAAGGTCTCTAATTTGTGTCATCCACATGACCAAGTGGCTTTGGCTCCATTCCACTCCCCGGGGTGAGAATGAGTCGACTTGAAGTCAGTTTCAGAAAGACAAATTAGGCATTGTTTGATAAACTCGATCAATGTTTCTTGCAAAAGGAATTACAAGAATTCTTCTCCAATGACTCGTCTATACGAACTTGGAAAGTCCATAAGAGTCACCAAGAGAACAGTAATGGAGACCATGGGAATGTTTCCATCCCCTCTCCCACTTAGCTTTTTACAATAAAGGGATACGCTATCTAGTGCATAAAATAAACACATATAGCATGCATACAAGCAATAAAGCACATAGTATCACATAGTCAAAATAATGCTAGAAAATTATTTTCCGACTATCATGGCTTTATCCCATCTCCGTACGCATCTTCTAGTCTTCAGTCTTCGTTTCTTGAATGCTCCATGTGACGAGAATATTAATATCCAATATTTAAATCTATTTATTTTTAATTAATCCATAAGTTACTTAATTCGAAAATTAAGTCAATTGAATATATTAAAAATAAAATTAAATATCATTAATATTTTTATTTATTTTCCTATCTAATTCTATTAAATCTCTAGAATAATCTATCCAAGTCAAACTCGGAATATTCTAGAAGACTCCTATAATAGAATAAGGAAATAAAATAAATTTAGGACTTTTCTACTATCCATAGTTAATTAATTTCCATCTAATGAAAATTCCCAAAATAGGAATAATCAAATAGGAAATAAATTAATACCAAATTAATTAAATTCCTAATTAATTTAATTAAAATAGGAATAAAATTAATTTAATTAATTCCTTTCCTAATCCATGAGAGTTTCCTAAAAGGAAGATACTCAAATAGGAAAGCCGAATTAATTTAGGAAAGTCGGATTATGGTAAGAGTAGTGCAGGTTGGGAGTCTCCGCACCACCCCCACCGCCGACCGCCGCCCGGGAGGAGCACCGCCGCCGCCCCCAGCCCACGCGCCACCACCACCGGTGGCCGGCGTGGCCGGAAGCTCCCACGGACAGCCCCTACGCCGGCGATCGATCCATGGGGTCGATCATGGGGATGATCGGCCCCTTCGTCCATCGTCTTCTTCGTCACACCTTCTTCGTCTTCCGGCGATCGTTTCGGCATCGATCCAACGCAATTAAATTACAAGAATTAAATTACAATTATCCGGTATCGATTCTATACATGAAATCGACCCTATACATTTTCCGGAAAAATAAAGAACGTAATAATAAATCCTAAATTCGGTCAACCCCCGAATTTTTACTATTACAAACATTCATCCACACAAAACGAATCTCGACATGTCCGAGAGTTTAATCATGATAATTAATTAACAATAATTAAATCCAACCATGATAGCCGGAAATCCTGCAAGGTAGAACAATAATCGAGCATATACATGAACACAAAACCAAACGCTCTGATACCAGTTGTTGGAAATCGATATCCCGGGCTATTAAAATTTATGCGGAGCCGATAACCCGACCGAAATCCCTTCGCCGGAAAACCAACCGCGAACACCGTGCGATCCGGAGCCCGACGAGAGAATCATCGCCGCGGGAAAAACCCCGCGACTAGAAACCCTAGCCGAGCCCCCGCCGGGGCTCGCGATCGATTGATCGCGTGGGGTGCGCGATCGCACCCCTGGGGCTGTTCGGAACAGCCCCCGGCGGTGAGTCCGGCGACTCACCGCCACCACCTTAGGAGGCAGGGGGCACCCGCCGCGGCACCAGCCCGCGGCAGCCCCCAGCGATCGACCCTACGGGGTTCGATCGCTCGCCCCGGCTTACAGCCGGGGTCTCCTTTGGTGTGCGCCGCCGTCGAGGGGCGGAGGGGATCCGCCGCGGCGCCAGCCCGCGGCATCCCCGACGATCGACCCCCGTCGATCGTCTGCCCCGGCGTCCAGCCGGGGCTCCCTTCTCGACGCACGCCGGCGGTCGAAGCCCTAGGGCTCGACCGCCACCCTCGACTCGATTCGAGGGTTTTCTCGATCTTCGCCGGGGATCTCGAATCCCCGTCCCCGAAGTTCGTACGTTTATCCGGATCGTGTGTTCATGTATACGCTACAATCAATTCACACAAAATCATAAAAGAGGGTTTATGATTTACTACCTTCGATTCGTTGTACGGAGAAACGAATTAACGCGTTGATGACCTTGCGATCTTCCCACGTATTCCTTGCACCTCGTCCGAACGTCGTGTGGGCGACGATCTATCGAACTCCTATGGATCTCCTTCACTCTTCAAGACTTTATGATTGGCGTATCTTAGGTTAATGAATTGTGAAGACCATGTAGTGCTTTTATAGGCTACGTAGGGGATCATAAGAAGATTAAATATTGGGCTTCTAATATTGAAAATTAAATTGGGTCCAACCCAAATTCATTAATTCTTATCAATATTAATTTTATTTATTTTCCACTATATAAATAAAATTGCACTCCCAATATTTATCCATATTATATCAAATAATATTTCTCCGGTTAGTATTATTTATTCCGTGTATTTAAGATTTAAATATCCATGAATAAATTTATTTATTGCTCAATAAATATTATTCATCTCTTATATCCGAGAATAGTACCGTTCAACTTTAATCATTATGCGGATTAAATCCACCTGCAGGGTTTACATAATAATTCCTTATGAACTCATCTCGGGGATATTATCAACCCTTACGGGATACACTTTCCCGTCAAGTATTCACGGCATGTCGTATATAAAATATAGTGACCCAACTTAACCGGTAATTAACCCAATAATTAAATCGGTTAATTCCTTTGGAAAATCAAAGTCACTTATATTAAATATACACACCCGCAATAATATCGGGGATTAAGAATAAAATACTCTGAGATTTAAATTGATTATCCAAGGCAATCCTAATCAATAAATCTCAAGCGATCCGCCCAATACACCAAGTGTACAAGTGTGATAAAATAATTAGGATAAATTATTTTCTCTCTCACACAACGACTATACCGATGGATTGGTCCGTGTCCATCTAGGTCGTGAGCAACTGTTCGATTAAATACGAGTAACCGATAGTATGATCTTCTGTGCTCCCATGCACACCATACTAACTACAACGTATAAAATCCAGGACTATATTTTGCATAATTAATTAATAATAATTAAATGCAAATAATTGTTTATTAATTAAATAGGTTAAATGCTATGACCGGGAGTTTACCGATACTTAAATCTAGACATTAAGTACACAACTCCAACAGTTTAGCCGCGGGTTCATCCCGCGGCGATGCTCTCGTCGAGCCCGGTTCTTCGCGTGTGGTTCGCGTTCGTGGTTTCCGACTCGCGGGGGACTTCGGCTGGGGGCGGGCTGCGTGTCTTCGGGCGCGTAGTCTCCAAAGGTCGGACTCCGGCGGATGAGTCGGTGTTCGTGTAATCTCCGGCGACGGGTTTTCGGTCGGGTTATCGGTTCCGCAATTTTTGATAGCCCGGGCATCGAATCCCAGCAAATGAATCGCACGATTATGGACAAGGTACGTTGCTTGTTAGCGACTTCTGGGTTGAGTAAAGGTTTTTGGGCTGAAGCGGATTCTTTAGCATGTTACCTTATCAACCGATCCCCGTCCATGGCGATTAATAAGAAGACTCCACAAGAGTTGTGGAAGGGATCTCCGGCAAATTATGAGGACTTTAGGGTGTTTAGGTGTCCGGCCTACATGCACGTCAACGACGGGAAATTGAGTGCACGTTCTAAGAAGTGCATATTCGTTGGCTTTAAGGAAGGAGTTAAAGGATACAAGCTTTGGTTTCCAGAGACGAAGAAGATCATTCTAAGTCGTGATGTAGTCTTCGATGAGGCTTCTATGATTGGTGATCGGACGTCTAAAGGGAATCTCAAGATTCCAAGTACTCCTATTGAGGTGGAGTTGGACAGGGTGCAAGAGGAAGATGATGGGTCAAGTTCCCCGAACAATGAGACGAGTAGTTCGACTACTCCGGAAGATCCAAAAGAAAGGGAGCCGCAATGCATAGCACGAGATAGGCCAAGGCGTGAGAATCGACCACCTAAAAGGTTAGCCGAGTATGAGTTAGTGGCCTATGCTCTAAACGTAGCCGATGAAGTTGATTCGTATTAGGAACCTTCCTCGTATACCGAGACGGTTACGTGTGATGACTCAAGTAAGTGGGTCTTGGCTATGCAAGAGGAGATGGAATCTCTTCATAAGAATGGCACTTGGGAGTTGGTTGATCTCCCTAAAGGCAAGAAGGCTATCAAGTGCAAATGGATCTTCATGAAGAAGGAGGGCATCCCAAGGGTTGAGGACGAGAGATACAAGGCGAGATTGGTGGCTAAGGGTTTTAGCCAAATTCCCGGAGTAGATTTTAATGATGTGTTTTCACCGGTGGTCAAGCATAGCTCGATTCGGGCAATTCTAGGCATTGTAGCAATGCATGCTTTGGAGCTTGAGCAAATGGATGTGAATACGGCCTTTCTACATGGGGAGCTCGATGAAGATATCTACATGGTCCAACCGAGGGGTTCGAGGGTTCAAACCAAGAGAACAAGGTGTGTTTTCTCAAGAAGTCCTTATATGGTTTGAAATAGTCTCCTAGACAGTGGTATAAACGTTTCGACACGTTTATGATTAAGAATGGTTTCCGAAGGAGCTCCTATGATAGTTGTGTGTATTTCCAGAAAGGCCGTGATGGGTCTTTAGTCTATCTTCTCCTCTACGTCGACGATATGTTGATAGCGGCTAAGGATAAGTCGGAGGTGGAGAGAGTTAAGGCACAACTTAGCAAGGAGTTCGAGATGAAGGATCTGTTGGAAATCGATATCCCGGGGTATCAAAAATTGCGGAACCGATAACCCCGACCGAAATTCCATCGCCGGAAAACCGCGAACCACCGAACGAAGCTGGGCTCAACTCGAGCATCGCCGCGGGATGAACCCTAGGCCAAAACCCTAGCCGAGCCCCCGACGGGGCTCGCGATCGCTGCCCTAGCGATCGCCGAGGATGCACGCGCATCCCCATGGGGGTGTTCGGAACAGCCCCCGGCGGTGAGTCCGGCGACTCACCGCCACCGCCGAGGAGGGCGGTGCGCCCAGCGCACCCGCCGCGGTCCAGCCGGGGCGTCCTCGTGTGGGCCCGCGATCGACGCTGATGGAGTTGTATTCTAAATGTCTAGTTTAGTGCAAATACGGAACTCCTTATCTATACCTTAATTCGAGATATGATTCAAACATGATTGCATTTAATGCAATAGTCCTTGATGTATACGTTGTAGACAGTATGGCGTGAGGAGACGCGCGGAAGATCATACTGTCGGTTACTCGTATACTATCGAACAGTAGCTCACGACTTAGATGGACAGGGACAATCCATCGGTACGTCGTAGTGTGACTGGTAGATAGTCGGTCTTGACTATCATGTTACACTCGTACACTTGGTGTATTGAGCAAGACCACGGGAGGGCGTTCGATTTATACTAATCGCAGTAATCGAACTAGACCTCAGATATTACGGATATACGAATTCTTAATCCCTATATAATTATAGGTGCGTGTGTCCAATTCTCGGTTCTTTGACTTGCTAATGAGTTAGACTATATGATTAGTCAATATTCTCGGTAAATTGGGAATCGGAATTGTACACACGGCATGCTATAGATTATAGACAGGAAACCGTGTCCCATTTATTGGGTTGATGATGTCCCCGAGATGAGCTCATAAAGTTTATCATGTAAACCCTGCAGGTGGATTCGTTCCACATGATAATAAGGATGAGTGGTACTAGTCTCGGATAATAAGAAACGAATTAATTTAATTATTAGTAATTAAAGTTAATTCGTGGACATTCGATATCTTAAACACGGGGAAAGTCGTATATGTAATTTCGGCGGAATTATTATTGTTGAAATAATATTAAATTAATTTCGGGGATTCAATTATATCTTTATAGTGGAATTAATTATAATTAAAATTGTGGAATTTAATTAAAGGTTTTCTTTTAAGGACACCGGTTTAATTAAATTGCAATTTAGCCCGGGATTTATTTACCTAAGAGGTCCCTAGTGTAACTCTATTTAAACCCCCCCTTGCCCTCTCTTAAACCTAAGAAACGCCACAACTATTATTTCAGCAGAGAAAATAAAATGCTTAGCGCAATTATATTTTTCTCTGTTTAAATAAAAGAGTTAACGCAGTTATTTTTCTTGGAGAAAGAAAAATTATTCTTGCGCTGGTTTTAAGAAGAGAGAGCAGAAAAGGAGAATCCAGCGGATCGTTGCCCACACAACGGCTGGAATCGGGAAGAGGCATACGCTAGAAACGTCTAAGGTCTCAACAATTCGGCTCCTCCGAATCACGCGACAAAGGTATGAGATCGAACCTAATTCCGCGTTTTTCGATCTCTGATTTCGTTAAAAATACATCGGACGAACGATCGGGTTTCGGGAGTCGTGGTATGTGTTCCTCGACTACTGGGAGGTCAAGGACCTCCGGATCGGTGGTTGGAAGAGGAAGAACGGACCAGAAACGAGCCCGGAACAGCAACGTCGCGTTGCTGTTCGCGGACAAACGACGGTCGCCGGAGGGCAAACGGCGGTCGCCGTTTCCCTATTTTTCGGGCAGCCAGCTCTGGTTCGCGCGGTTGTCCTTCGGGGCAATGGCTGGGCGTGAATCGGGATACGGGCTGGCACGTGAACGGAGTAACGGACCTGGAGGTCGACTGGGATCGTTCGGATGTTCGAGTGATCGAACGAACGCATCCCGGGTAGTCGATTTCCAACAAATGGTATCAGAGCCGGTTTTGTACGTTCTATGTATTGTTTGCGAGAATTGTTTTGCAGGTTAACCCGATTATTATGGTCATGTGTATGTATTGTATGTTGTGGTTTGTTAAACTCTCGGGGTTGTCGAGATTTTTGGTTTTAAATCGTTGCTTGAATGTAATAGTTAAAACGACGGGTTGAGTCGTTTAGGTTTTTCTATTTCGTTTTTCGTTTTATCCGGATGTATAGGATCGATCAACCTGTATAGGATCGATGCCGGAAGTAGTATGTTTTACCTTTGTAATGTTACTGCTACTTGGTGGATCGAGAGAAGATCGTAGGCCGGACGAACGAGGGTCGAGAAGTCGAACCTGCGAGCTGTTGAAGGGAAAACGGCGGTCGCCGTTTCGCTGGATCTTGGGAAGCAGCGCCGCGGGGGTTCGACGGACACCACGGATCGCTCGTCGAGGCCTGGGATGATACTCCAGTGGGAGGGGTTCGTCTCTTGGCACTTAGACGAGTTGGTGGTGGATCGAGACCGAGACGAGCAACGAGACGAAGATCCGAGAAGACGTGCATCGAAGATATTTAAAGGCCATAATAATCGGGATCACGTTAAATGCTTTTTGTGTGTTTACGTGCTTTTATTTATGCTTTATTTATCGTGCTTGTTATCCCTTTCGTAAAATACTAAGTGGGAGAGGGATTGGAAACAATCCCGCGGTCTCCATTCTCTGTTTTGATAGTGATGTGTGTCACTTACGAGTTGGCTTTAGTGTCATCCTCCCTATCGGATAAAGTCGACACACGGATATCACTGGATCAAAATTCGAATTTAAAATCCACTTATAAAATTGAACAATTATATTTCTCAAAAGCAATGCCTAATCTATCATTCAAAGACTAATTTCAACTCGACTCATTCTCACCCCGGGGAGTGGAATGGAGCCAAAGCGCTTGGTTATGTCGATGACACAGATTAGAGACTTTCGAGTCATTCGATGACTATATCGATTGTCTGATTAGCTCCCTCACCTTGTGAGAGATAGGGTTCAATTGCATGATTGATCGCTGGTTAGAAACTTCGAGTTTCACTTACGAGATATCAAACTTTGATTAATAAATTGTGAAATTTAATAAATGTAAGAGTCAATTAACAAAGTTGTTTGTTTTAGTAAACGTCCACACTATCGTGGCTTGCTAAATGGAAACGATACTTTGGGTCCTTTGAGACTCTATGACATTTAAATAAGTAGGATTCAATTAATAAAGTTGTTTGTTTAGTAAACGTCCACACTAACGTGGCTTGCTAGATGGAAACGGAACTTTGGGATTAATTGAGGCTCGACAGTTATAGAAAGTCGTGGAGGACCGCATGTCAACGTAAACGTCCACATGAACGTGGCTTGCGGTGGACATGTAGTTCCCGAGCGGTGGACTTAGTACTGAGAAATGGTATACACTTAGGTACGCTTTATAGTATCCTCCCCATCGGAGTCATTGCTATGATGATGTACGGCCGAAGTGAAATCCAATCATAAAATCGTTTGGACTGGTAAACGTCCACAAGAACGTGGCTTTCTATGTCTGATGGGATTTTGGAAATGATTGGTAGTTTAATGATATCACTTGAGGGAAATGATATCGAATTAAACTCATTGTTTGTTTTATATGGTATTATTCCCATTAAAAGTCAATAAACTCACTGAACCTGATTGTATGGATAAGAGAGGTAACTTGGACATTGTCCTAACTGCAGAGGAGTACAAATATGTACTCCAAGTCAATTGACCTACTGAACCAAATGATGCTTCCACTACTGAGGAAAGGAAGCTCATTGGAAATGGATCAAGGCTAATGAGATGACGCGGAGCAACGTTATGGCTTTCATGTCAAATGTGCTGCGACATCGGGATCATGCCATGACCATTACCTATGATATGATGCTTAACCTCAAGAAGATTTTGGTTATCAGGACAGGACAGCCGGGCAAAGTGAAATGAGGCAACTCATGACGGACATCAAGTCGGAAAGAACGCCCGTGAGGGATCACGTTCTTAGAATGATGGGCTATCTTAATGAGAAAGAGATTCTGGGAACAATTATTAATGGGGTAACCCAGGTTGATTTTGTGCTCCAGTCTCTGCCGAGAAGTTTTGAGCAGTTCTGCCTGAACTAAAACATGGATAAGAGGTCTTATTCATTGGCGGAGATCCTGATTGAACTTCAAGCGGCTAAGAGGATCTTTAAGGGCTCTCAAAGAACTTGTGGCTGTGAAATTGGCTCTTCCTAGGCCTTCGGGCAGCAAAAGGAAGAAGAAGCAAGTACGGAAACCCAGTGGGCCTAATATATCTGGACCATGGAATGGGACAAGCAAGCCCAAGGGGCAAGTGCTTCCGTTGTAAGCAGTTTGGATACTGGGAGTTTTAATTGTCCTCTCAAGCAACAAGAAGTTGACTTTTCCTTAGTCACCGAAACATGCTCAGTGGTGTTATCCACCAGTACCTGGTGTGTGGATACGAGAACCACTAATCATGTCTGCACTTAAATGCAGGGGTTCCAGGAAACCCGGAGACTTAGAAAGGAAGAAGTTATAACCTACATGGGCAATACTGTTAAGGTAACAGCCGTTGCAGTGGGAGATGTTAAATGGTTTTAAACCGTAGGATTTTATCTCTAATAAATTGTCTTTATGTGCCGGCATTTAGAAAGAAATTTCATTTCAGATTTCTAAATTGGCTTAAGAATGGATATTCTGTTTCTTCTGATAGTTTCATACTTTTCAGAGTAGGAAACGGGGTTGTTATCCATTCTGGTACATTGACAGACAATTTAATGCTAAATCCATATTCTTCCACGATGCAACACACCGGAGCAAATAACACATTATCAAACCCCAATAAGAGTAAATATCCCTCTAGGATGAATCAAATGTACTTATGGAATCTTAGGATAGATCATTTTAACTTGAGTACGATTCAAAGGGTGAAAGCTGATGGACTACTCAGCTAGGTTGAAGGAAAGGACCTTCCAACCTTCGAATCATACTTGGAAGTTTAAATGACCAAGCAACCCTTTACGGTTAAAGGGAAAAGATCCAAGAAAGTACTAGAGTTGATTCGCTCTGATATATGCAGACCTCTTTGAGGAGTAAGGCATACTTATCAAAAAATGGGAATAACTCCCGACATACTACACCATTTATGCCTCGGCAAAATAATGTGTTGTAAAGAAGGAATATGACTCGTATAGATATGGGAAAGTAGACAATGAGTTATTCGGAGTTACCTAATTCGGTTTTGGGATATGGCTTGGAAACAGCGGCGTTTATCCTGAACTTGATTCCTTTGGAAACTTGTACAGATATTCGACTGTTTATAGGATACCCTAAGAAAACGAATTGAGATATGTAATATAGTCCAAAGGATCAGATGTTCGTTAATTGCATCAATGTTCAGTTCTTAGACATGGACTATATATATGCAATATCACAAGCCCAAGAGTAGGGTAATACTTAATGTGCTTAGAGGGACTAATCAAGACTTAGAACCAGCCTAACTGAGTAGTTCACTACTGTAATCTTTATTCACTAAAGACACACCGGAGCGTCGTCGTAGTGGGAGGGTTGTTAGACAACCCGACAGGTTCATGTTTATAGGAGAGTCTTCGGACTTGTTACCTGGAGAACATGAAGCCGACCCCTAGATCTATGGCGAGACGCTGGAAGATCAAGATGCTCAGTCTTGGCAAAAGACGATGAAATCTGAGATTGAATCTATGGATTCAAATCATGTCTGGGATCTTGTAGCACCTCCCAATGGTGTAAAAGCCATTGGTTGCAAGTAGGTGTACAAGAGGAAAAGAGGGTCTGACGGGAAGGTCTAAACCTTCAAGGCTAGGCTTGTTGCGAGAGGGTGCACTCAGAAAGAAAGGGATCGATTATGAGTAAACTTTCTCGCCGGTAGCTATGCTAAAGTCGATCCGGATTCTTTTGTCTTCACATGGAAAATGGAAGTCAAGACGGATTTCTAAATCGAAGTCTTGACGGGACCATCTATGTGGGACAGCCAGAGGGATTCATCGAAAAGAGCCAAGAGCATTCGGTAAGCAAGCTTAATCAATCTTAGGATTGAAGGAAGCTTCAAGATCTTGGACACATGCGGACCTATGAGAAAATCCATTTCATGGATTCATTCAAGGCATGTTTAGGTCCTGTGTGTAATAAAGAAGTGACAGAAAAGATGTGGTGTTTTCTCATTCTTTATGTAGACGACATCCTTCTAAATTGGCAACAATATGAAAGATGTTAGCGGACATAAAGGGATGGTTGTCCGAGTAATTCAATGTAAGAGACTTAGGAGAAGTCAGGAATGTTCTTGGGATCAAAGTATTAAATGATCGCCAGAAAAGAACATAGAACTTATCTCGAGCCTCATACATAAATACAATTCTTACTCGTTGCAGCATACAGAATTCCAAGAAAGGTCTTCACCTTTTAGGTGTGGAATTCATCTATCTAAAGTTTTGTGTCCGACACAATAAAGGAGATAGATGAAGATTAAGCGGTTCCCTGCACTTTAATGGTGGGAAGCTTAATGTATGTAATGCTATGCACGAGACTGATATCTACTATGCCGTGGGCATGGTGGTGAGATATCATAGTAATCCTGGAAAGGATCACTCGATTAATGTAAAGAACATGTTTAGGCTCCTGCAGAGGACCAGGAATTATGTTCTGAGTTACAAAGCAGTCAAGTTGTTTCCTTTGGATTACATAGAATTGGATTTCCAAATCAAACAGGGACAGTCGAAAGTCGAAGTCAGGCTATGTGTTCTCACTGTGAAGTGGAGCAGTCACATGGTAGAATGTAAAGCAGCGATGCATTACGGACTCTACCATGGAAACTGAAAAGATAACGGCCTGTGAGGCAGTTAAAAGGTCAGTGTGGCTCCAGAACTTCCTAAGGGACTTAGATGTGGTTTCTAGTTCACCCAAAGCTATTTTGAATAGCGGTATTGGCAAACTTGAAATGCCACGAGTCCACAGTGGGAGATAACACGTAGAGCGCAAGTACCACCTGATTCGAGAGATCGTCTAGTAAGACGATGCAGTTGTCACCTAGATAGCATCGAGAGGATTGCCTGGTAAAACCCGTTCACAGAGGCACTTCCAGCGAAAGCGTTGGGTAGGCGTGATGAGGTTATGGGAATCGATGTTTGGGAAAGGGCGACTAGACTTTTAGTATAAATGGGAGATTGATTGAGTTGTATTCTAAATGTCTAGTTTAGTGCAAATACGGAACTCCTTATCTATACATTAATTCGAGATATGATTCAAACATGATTGCATTTAATGCAATAGTCCTTGATGTATACGTTGTAGACAGTATGGCGTGAGGAGACGCGCGGAAGATCATACTGTCGGTTACTCGTATACTATCGAACAGTAGCTCACGACTTAGATGGACAGGGACAATCCATCGGTACGTCGTAGTGTGACTGGTAGATAGTCGGTCTTGACTATCATGTTACACTCGTACACTTGGTGTATTGAGCAGGACCACGGGAGGGCGTTCGATTTATACTAATCGCAGTAATCGAACTAGACCTCAGATATTACGGATATACGAATTCTTAATCCCTATATAATTATAGGTGCGTGTGTCCAATTCTCGGTTCTTTGACTTGCTAATGAGTGAGACTATATGATTAGTCAATATTCTCGGTAAATTGGGAATCGGAATTGTACACACGGCATGCTATAGATTATAGACAGGAAACCGTGTCCCATTTATTGGGTTGATGATGTCCCCGAGATGAGCTCATAAAGTTTATCATGTAAACTCTGCAGGTGGATTCGTTCCACATGATAATAAGGATGAGTGGTACTAGTCTCGGATAATAAGAAACGAATTAATTTAATTATTAGTAATTAAAGTTAATTCGTGGACATTCGATATCTTAAACACGGGGAAAGTCGTATATGTAATTTCGGTAGAATTATTATTGTTGAAATAATATTAAATTAATTTCGGGGATTCAATTATAATTTTATAGTGGAATTAATTATAATTAAAATTGTGGAATTTAATTAAAGGTTTTCTTTTAAGGACACCGGTTTAATTAAATTGCAATTTAGCCCAGGATTTATTTACCTAAGATCTCCCTAGTGTAACTCTATTTAAGCCCCCCCTTGCCCTCTCTTAAACCTAAGAAATGCCGCAACTATTATTTCAGCGGAGAAAATAAAATGCTTAGCGCAATTATATTTTTCTCTGTTTACATAAAAGAGTTAACGCAGTTATTTTTCTTGGAGAAAGAAAAATTATTCTTGCGCTGGTTTTAAGAAGAGAGAGCAGAAAAGGAGAATCCAGCGGATCGTTGCCCACACAACGGCTGGAATCGGGAAGTGGCATACGCTAGAAACGTCTAAGGTCTCAACAATTCGGCTCCTCCGAATCACGCGACAAAGGTATGAGATCGAACCTAATTCCGCGTTTTTCGATCTCTGATTTCGTTAAAAATACATCGGACGAACGATCGGGTTTCGGGAGTCGTGGTATGTGTTCCTCGACTACTGGGAGGTCAAGGACCTCCGGATCGGTGGTTGGAAGAGGAAGAACGGACCAGAAACGAGCCCGGAACAGCAACGTCGCGTTGCTGTTCGCAGACAAACGGCGGTCGCCGGAGGGCAAACGGCGGTCGCCGTTTCCCTGTTTTTCGGGCAGCCAGCTCTGGTTCGCGCGGTTGTCCTTGGGGGCAATGGCTGGGCGTGAATCGGGATACGGGCTGGCACGTGAACGGAGTAACGGACCTGGAGGTCGACTGGGATCGTTCGGATATTCGAGTGATCGAACGAACGCATCCCGGGTAGTCGATTTCCAACAGACGCCCTAGGGCTCGATCGCACCCTCGGCTCCCAGCCGAGGGTTCCTCTTGACCTTCGCCGGGGATCTCGAATCCCCGTCCCCGAAGTTCATCGTTTTCCCGGATCGTATGTTCATGTATATGTCACAATTAATTCATTTAAAATCATACAAAGGGGTTTATGATTTTACCTTTGATTCGTTGTGCGGAGAAACGAAATCAAGTTGAAGACCTTAGGATCTTCCCACGTATTCCTTGCACTAGCTTGAACGTCGGGTGGGCGACGATCCTCCAAGCTTATGGATCTCCTTCACGAACTCTCTAGAATATCAAGTATGATAATCTTGTCTTGTAGGTTATGAATTGTGAAGACAATGTAGTGCTTTTATAGGCTACGTAGGGGATCTAAAGGAGGTGGAATATTGGGCTTCCAATATTGATGATTAAATTGAGCCCAAGCCCAAATCTATTAATCTCATCAATATTAATTAATTTATTTTCCACTATATAAATTAATTGCACTCCCAATATTAAACCATATTATATCAAATAATATTTCTCCGGTTAGTATTATTTATTCCGTGTATTTAAGATTTAAATATCCATGAATAAAATTAATTTATTGCTAATTAATTTATTCATCTCTTATATCCGAGAATAGTACCATTCAACCTTAATTATTGTGCGGAACAAATTCACTCATGAGGTTTACACAATAATTCTTTATGAACTCATCTTGGGGATATTATCAACCCTTACGGGATACACTTTCCCGTCAAGTATTCACGGCATGTCATATATAAAATATAGCGACCCAATTTTACCGGTAATTAACCCAATAATTAAATCGGTTAATTCCTTTGGAAAATCAAAGTCATTTATATTAAGTATACACACCCGCAATAGTATCGGGGATTAAGAATAAAATACTCTAAGACTTAAATCAATTATCAACGGCAATCCTAATTGATAAATCTCAAGCGATCCGCCCAATACACCAAGTGTACAAGTGTGATAAAATATTTAAGACAAATTATTTTCTCTCTCACACAACGACTATACCGATGGATTGGTCCGTGTCCATCTAGGTCGTGAGCAACCGTTCGATTAAATACGAGTAACCGATAGTATGATCTTCTGTGTGACGTCGCACACCATACTAACTACAACGTATAAAATCCAGGACTATTAATTGCGTATATTTAATTATCAATAATTAAATGCAAACAATTGTTTATTAATTAAATAGATTAAATGCTATGACCGGGAGTTTACCGATACTTAAATCTAGACATTAAGTACACAACTCCAACAATCTCCCACTTGTACTAAGGTCTAGTCATTTCCTCCAAACTCCCGACTCCCTTACTCATCACGTGCTTAAATTGTACTTCCAAGAAGTACTATGTGAATGAGCAATCTAGGTTGCCGCTCTGAAGTTATCTTGGTGACTACTGCGTCGTCTCTCCAGACGATGACTCGAATCTTGCTCTATGTGTTATCATCACCTCTTTGAACTTATGACTTCTTCCAGTTTACCATGCACCGCTATTTACATAGCCTTTTGGTGAACTCAGAATCATATCCAAGTCCAGAGGTTATTCCGGAACCTAACCAAAACTTCCGCTGCCTCTGAGGCTGCTATTTGGTTATGATAGAGTCCGAGAAGCATCACGCTTATCACTCTTTCATTTTAAGATTCCACCTCTTTCAAAGTGAACACATAGCCTGATATCGACTTACACTGGTCTTTCTCTGATATGGGATCTGAAAAAAATGTAATCCAAGAGGAATTCGTTCTGCTTTGTAACCCAGTACTTCGAAAGTACTTTTACAGCATCCGAATATCTCTTGTTGAGATTACTTTGATATCCTCCCACTATATTTGTCGCATAGTTGGTATCAGGTTCTTGTTTTTCAACATTGCATTCATTAAGCTTTCCACACAAAAGTGCAGGAAACCGCTCATTCTTTATCTATCTCCTTCATGTGTTTGAAACACATATCTTTAGACAGATGCATTCTGTTATCTGAAAGGCAATAACCTTTCTCAGAATTATGCATGCTTAAAAACAAACCATAATCGTATAAGATATCTAGGAGAAGTACAATGTTCTTATCCAGAGATCGAAAGATCCTAAGAACATGATCTAACTTTCTATTAATCTTATATCTCAATTTATTTAGACAACCATCATTTTATGTCTGACAATTGCTGGGTTTCGATATCCCGGGGTATCAAAATTGCGGAACCGATAACCTCGAACGAAATCCCTTCGCCGGAAACCGATTACGGATACCAACTCATCCGCAGGAGTCCGACCTTTGGAGACTACGCGCCCGAAGACACGCAGCCCGCCCCCAGCCGATTTTCTCCCGCGAGTCGGATCCACGAACGCGAACCAAAGAAACGGAGCCGGGCTCGACCCGAGCATCGCCGCGGGATAAACCCGCGGCTAAACCCTAGCCGAGCCCCCGTCGGGGCTCGCGATCGTTATCGATCGCGTGGGGCTGCCCAGCAGCCCCCGGCGGTGAGTCCGGCGACTCACCGCCACCGCCGACCGGGGAGGGAGCGCCCAGCCACGGCGTGAAGCCGCGGCAGCCCCCAGCGATCGACCTATGGTCGATCGCTCGCCCCGGCGTCCAGCCGGGGCTCCCCTCGCGCGGTTGCTGCCGGCGGTCGAAGCCCTAGGCTCGACCGCCACCCCCTCGGCTCCCAGCCGAGGGCTTCTCTCGATCCCGGCGGGGATCTCTAGACCGCCGGCGGTCCGGTGGTCTTCGACCACCACCGCGCGGTCTATCCCCGTCCCCGGGTTCGTCGTTTTTCCCGGATCTTGTGTTCATGCATGTATCACAATTAAATCACATAAATTCACACGAAGGAGTTTATGATTGTACCTTATGATTCGTTGTGCGGAGAAACGAAATCAATAGAAGACCTTTTGGATCTTCCCACGTATTCCTTGCACTTCGTTCGAACGTCGGGTGGGCGACGATCTATCGAACTCCTATGGATCTCCTTCAACTCTCTAGAATATCAAGTATGATAATCTTGTCTTATGATTTATGAAGGCCATGTAGTGCTTTTATAGGCTACGTAGGGGATCTAAAGGAGGTGGAATATTGGGCTTCCAATATTGAAGATTAAATTGAGCCCACTGCCCAAGTCCATTAATCCTTATCAATATTAATTAATTTATTTTCCACTATATAAATTAATTGCACTCCCAATATTAAACCATATTATATCAAATAATATTTCTCCGGTAGTATTTATTTATTCCGTGTATTTAAGATTTAAATATCCATGAATAAAATTAATTTATTGCTAATTAATTTATTCATCTCTTTAATCCGAGACTAGTACCATTCAACCTTAATTATTGTGCGGAACGAATCCACTCATGAGGTTTACACAATAATTCCTTATGAACTCATCTCGGGGATATTATCAACCCTTACGGGATACACTGTCCGGTCAATTATTCACGGCATGTCATATATAAAATATAGTGACCCAACTTAACCGGAAATTAACCTAATAATTAAATCGGTTAATTCCTTTGGTAAATCAAAGTTACTTATATTAAATATACACACCCGCAATAATATCGGGGATTAAGAATAAAATACACTGAGTCTCGAATCGATTATCGCCGGCAATCCTAATCGATGAGTCTCAACGATCCGCTCAATACACCAAGTGTACAAGTGTGATAAAATAATTAAGATAAATTATTTTCTCTCTCACACAACGACTATACCGATGGATTGGTCCGTGTCCATCTAGGTCGTGAGCAACTGTTTGATTAAATACGAGTAACCGATAGTATGATCTTCTGTGCGCCCATGCTTGCACCATACTAACTACAACGTATAAAATCCAGGACTATATTTTGCATATATTTAATTAATAATAATTAAACGCAAAACAATTGTTCGTTAATTTAATAGATTAAATGCTATGATCGGGAGTTTACCGTTACTTAAATCTAGACATTAAGTACACAACTCCAACAATCTCCCACTTGTACTAAGGTCTAGTCATTTCCTCCAAACTCCCGGTTCCCATACTCATCACGTGCTTAAAGTGTACTTCCGAGAAGTACTATGTGAATGAGCACTCTAGGTTGCCGCTCTGAAGTTATCTTGGTGACTACTACGTCGTCTCCCTGACGATGACTCGTATCAGGTGGTACTTGCACTATGTGTTATCATCACTTTTAGACTTATGACTTCTTCCAGTTTATCACGCACCGCTATAAAATAGCCTTTGATAAACTAAGAGTCATTTCCAAGTCTTAGAGGTTATCCCGGAACCTAACCAAACCTTCCGCTGCCTCTGAGGCTGCTATTTGGTTATGAGAGAGTCTGAGAAGCATCCCGCTTATCACTCTTTCATATTAAAGGTTCCACCTTTTCCAAAAGTGAACACATAGCCTGATATCGACTTACACTGGCCCTTCTCTGATTTGAAATTTGAGATTATGTAATCTAAGAAAATTTCATTTTGAATATTTCTTATCCAGATTACTTTGATATCCTCCCACTACGCTAACCGCATAGTTGATATCAGTTTCTTGTTTTTCTAACATTGCATTTAAGCTTTCCACACGAGGTGTAGGAAACTGCTTAGTATCATCTATCTCCTTAATGTGTTCAAGACACATAACCTTAGATAGATATACATATTCTGTCTCTGAAGGGCAACGACCTTTCTCAGAATTATGCATGTTAAAACAAACCATAATCGTATAAGATATCCAGGAGAAGTACAATGTTCTTATCCCTAGATCACAAGATCTCAAGAACATGCTCTAACTTCTACTTAATCTTATATCCCGATTCATTTAGACAACCATTATTTTATGCCTGATAATATCTTTACACTGTTGCCAATGATAAAATGTTATCTACATAAAATCTCCGAGAAACACCACCTTGTTTCCATTACGTCTCTAATACACCTATCGTCTCTGCCTTTTGATGAATCCATCGAATGGATTATCCCATCAATACGCAAGTTCCACGATTCATAGCTTTGTAACCATCCATAAATGGATTTACCAAGCTCGTACTCTAAATGATCTAGCCTCTTAACAATAATCTTATTGTTTTTCAAGCAGGCTCATTTAGATCTAGTACTGCCTTTATGCAGAGCTAGGGATCGATTTCATGTTTACTAGATCCAGAGTCCGAACTCCTCTAGTCTTATGAATATCTCTGGTTGTTCAACAACCTCCCACTGCAATGGCGTCCAGGTGTATAACAGTAATAACAATAGGTGCAGTGTGTGGTGTACTTCTACTCGGTTTGGCTGGTTCCCAGTCTTTTGTCCTTTTTCTCATTCCAAGGTATTAATTCAGTTCAGGCTTTGTGGTTCATCTAATAGTCTTCCTTTATGAACCGAACGAAAGTTCTTTTGGTTCATAGTACTATAGAACACACAATACTTCGTTCACCTAGGATATCCTACAATCACACAGAATGTGTTATTGTCTCCAGAAATATCCATAGAACATAGGTAGTTCCGAACAACTTGTTCTCTTTTACTTTTAGATTTCCATTTCTTATTTTCAACACACCATCTCTACACGTAAGTGTATGGCGCGGCCCCTTGGGATTGAATCCCAATCTTTGATTATGCTATGTGTTATTTAGATAGGCGATGGCCTCCGCGACCGAGTCGCAGGCTTCTAATGGATATACTTTAATGGTTCCCCATAATAGCTTTGCGTCCATTGACTAGTCAAAACGCTTTGCTTTTATGGCACATTTAAGTATTCTAATCCATCATTGAGTATTCTTGAAAGAACTACTCGTGCCTTTCTAATTCACACATGTGACTGCATATCTAATCATTTCCAATACTAGTCCGAATTCTATCCTTTATGAATAAAGGTTTGCTTAGATGTATTATCCTCCAAATTCAATTCTTAGGTCGGAAGGTCCATTCCTTCAAATATAATTGATCAAATCAATTTCGACCTTTTGAATCTTATTTGAAAATACTACTAAGTGCAAGAATTCACAAGTATAATGATATAATAAAGAAACATATCTAATCAAGTAAAACAAGTTATAGAACGGTTTGTGGCATCGTGGTAGACTTAGGATCTATCATTCATATATTGCTATCTAATGTACCAGAATAGATAATGCCATCATTTCTTATCAAAATCATCCAATGATTAAAGAAATAAAATATCCATTCATAAATAATAGAAATCCAGAACAAAACGTTCTTTCTAAAATAGAGGGTACATAATGCAATAATCTTGAAATGAAATCCTATTTAACTACTAAAGCAGATAAATGTCTTCCACCGCAACAGCTGCCTCCTCTACAGCTTTTGCCCGTGTAGACTCGAACTCTCCTTCTCTAAGTCGCCGGGTTTTCTGGAACCCCTGCATTCAAAATGCACATACCGTCAGTGGTTCCATATCTACACACCAGATTTCTGGTAGATAATACCGCTGACTATGTTTTTACGACTTAAAGAAAAATTCGTACCTCTGAGAGGACATTCAGACTTCCAGTGTCCAGACTTGTTGCATCGGAAGCACTTGCCCCTTGGCTTTGCAGCCCCCACTCGTGGCACAGTCCTCTTGACACCACTGGGTTTCCCGGCTTGCTTCCTTCTCTTGCCCCTACCTCCACCAGGCTTAAAGCCTTTGGACTTGGTAGCTACAAGCGCTTGAGACTTGCCCTTCTTGTAGATCCCCTCTGCCGCCTTCAGTTCAGTCAGGAGTTGCGCAAGAGTATAAGATAGTTTACCCATATTATAGCTCATACGAAACTGCTCAAAACTAGGGGTCAGAGACTGGAGTATGATGTCGACTTGCGTCTCCCCATCAATAGAAGCTCCTAGGATCTCAAGCTCATTCAACAGACTAATCATCTTAAGAACGTGCTCCCCAACGGGCGTTCCTTCAGACTGAGTAGTTGTCATGAGGACTCTCATGGCTTCTTGCCTTGCCGCACGATCTTGCTCCCCAAACATCTCCTTGAGGTTAAACATCATATCATAGGCAGTGTCCATTGACTCATGTTGGGTTTGGAGTACATTTGACATGGAAGCCAAAATATAACACCTAGCCATTTCATCAGCCTTTTTCCACTTCCGATATTCCAGTTTTTCCTCATCAGTTGAGGCAGCCGTGGGCTCAGCAGGGCATACTTCATGGAGTACAAACTTGTACTCTTCCGAAGTCAGGACAATGTCTAAATTTCTCTTCCAATCAATATAGTTGGTGCCAGTGAGCTTATGCTCCTTGAGTATCATAGAAAGTGGGTTCATAGCTATTCTCTAAACCTATAAGCACATTTAAACAAACAATTAATTTAATATCCGATATTATCTCCCCATAATAATATCATTAAATCACTAATTACATCTAAAATCCCATCAGATAAGGCAAGCCACGATAGTGTGGACGTTTACCCATCCAAATGATTTAGCAATTAGATTTGCTTTGGTCGTACATCACTATAGCGTTACTTCGATGGGAAGAATACTATAGAGCGTACCTAAGTGTAAACTATTACTCAGTATCTAAGAACATTGTTTGGGACTGCATATCAGCGCAAGCCACGATAGTGTGGACGTTTACGTTAACACACGATCCTTCACTTTCTTCTATAACTGTCTACATCAATCGTTCTAAAATCCCATTCAATGCAGCAAGCCACGATAGTGTGGACGTTTACTACACCAAAAGATTTATACAATTGACATCCAATTACTTGAACCATTCAATTTCGTAAATCAAGACGCGGGGAATCATAAGTGAAACTCGAAGTTTCTAACCAGTGATTCACCATGCGAACAACCCTATCTCTCATTAGATGAGGGAGCCGAGCAGACAATCGATCCACCTTAAAGATGGTACGAATGTCTCTAATTTGTGTCATCCACATGACCAAGTGGCTCTGGCTCCATTCCACTCCCCGGGGTGAGAATGAGTCGACTTGAAGTCAGTTTCAGAAAGACAAATTAGGCATTGTTTGATAAACTTAATCAATGTTTCTTGCAAAAGGAATTACAAGAATTCTCCTACAATGACACATCTATACGAACTTCAAAAAGTCCATAAGAGTCACCAAGAGAACAGTAATGGAGACCACGGGAATGTTTCCATCCCCTCTCCCACTTAGCTTTTTATAACAAAGGGATACGCTATCTAATGCATAATTAAACACATAAGCACGCATACAAGTAATAAAGCACATAGCACATAGTCAAAATAATGCTAGAAAAATTATTTTCCGACTATCATGGCTTTATTCCATCTCCGTATGCTTCTTCTAGTCTTCAGTCTTCGTTCTTGAATGCTCCATGTGACGAGAATATTAATCCCAATATTTAAATCTATTTATTTTTAATAAATCCAAAAGATACTCAATTCGAAAATTAAGTCAATCGAATAAATCAAAAATAAAATTAAATATTATTAATATTTCTATTTATTTATTTTTCCCATCTAATTCTATTAAGTCTCTAGAATAATCTATCCAAGTCAAACTTGGAATATTCTAGAAGAATAGAATAAGGAAATAAATAAATTAGGACTCTTCTACTTTCCAAGATTAATTAATTTCCATTACTATGAAAATTCCCATAAAATAGAAATAATCAATTAGGAAATAAATTAATCCTAAATTAATTATTATTCCTTTCTAATTCTATTAAATCTCTAGGATCCTATTCCAAGTAGAACTCGGAATACTCTAGAAGACTTCCATAATAGAATAAGGAATAAAATTAATATTAATTAATTCTTTTCCTAATCCATGAGAATTCCCAAAAATAGGAAAAACTCAAATAGGAAAACCGAATCAATTTGGAAAGCGAATCTAGGTAGGAGTAGCACGGGATGGGAGTTCCCGCACCACCCCACCATCGATCGGCCACCCCCGCGGAGGAGCACCGCCGCCTAGCCCAGCCACCAGCCGCCACCGTCGCCGGCGGCAGCCCTAGCCGAGGGCGATCGGCCCCCTCCCCTAGGGTCGATCGATCGGGTCGATCAAGGGGTTTGATCGATCCCCGTCCTTCGTCCTCTTCGTCTTCTTCGTCACACGCGTTTTTCCGGCGGTCATCTCGGCATCGATCCAACGTAAATAAATTACAAGAAATAAATTTACAATTCCGGTATCGATTCTATACATGAAATCGACCCTATACATTTTCCGGAAAAAATAGAATAATAATAATAAATCTAAATTCGGTCAACCCCCGAATTTTTACTATTACAAGCATTCATCCACACAAAACGAATCTCGACATGTCCGAGAGTTTAATAAACGATCAATCATGGTAAATTAAATAGCAATTAATTAAACAAATAATTAACAATTAATTAAACCATGATAGTCGGAATCCCTGCAAGGTAGAACACAATTGAATACATACATGAACACGAACCAAACGCTCTGATACCAATTGCTGGGTTTCGATATCCCGGGGTATCAAAATTGCGGAACCGATAACCCCGAACGAAATCCCTTCGCCGGAAACCGATTACGGATACCAACTCATCCGCAGGAGTCCGACCTTTGGAGACTACGCGCCCGAAGACACGCAGCCCGCCCACAGCCGATTTTCTCCCGCGAGTCGGATCCACGAACGCGAACCAAAGAAACGGAGCCGGGCTCGACCCGAGCATCGCCGCGGGATAAACCCGCGGCTAAACCCTAGCCGAGCCCCCGTCGGGGCTCGCGATCGTTATCGATCGCGTGGGGCTGCCCAGCAGCCCCCGGCGGTGAGTCCGGCGACTCACCGCCACCGCCGACCGGGGAGGGAGCGCCCAGCCACGGCGTGAAGCCGCGGCAGCCCCCAGCGATCGACCTATGGTCGATCGCTCGCCCCGGCGTCCAGCCGGGGCTCCCCTCGCGCGGTTGCTGCCGGCGGTCGAAGCCCTAGGCTCGACCGCCACCCCCTCGGCTCCCAGCCGAGGGCTTCTCTCGATCCCGGCGGGGATCTCTAGACCGCCGGCGGTCCGGTGGTCTTCGACCACCACCGCGCGGTCTATCCCCGTCCCCGGGTTCGTCGTTTTTCCCGGATCTTGTGTTCATGCATGTATCACAATTAAATCACATAAATTCACACGAAGGAGTTTATGATTGTACCTTATGATTCGTTGTGCGGAGAAACGAAATCAATAGAAGACCTTTTGGATCTTCCCACGTATTCCTTGCACTTCGTTCGAACGTCGGGTGGGCGACGATCTATCGAACTCCTATGGATCTCCTTCAACTCTCTAGAATATCAAGTATGATAATCTTGTCTTATGATTTATGAAGGCCATGTAGTGCTTTTATAGGCTACGTAGGGGATCTAAAGGAGGTGGAATATTGGGCTTCCAATATTGAAGATTAAATTGAGCCCACTTCCCAAGTCCATTAATCCTTATCAATATTAATTAATTTATTTTCCACTATATAAATTAATTGCACTCCCAATATTAAACCATATTATATCAAATAATATTTCTCCGGTAGTATTTATTTATTCCGTGTATTTAAGATTTAAATATCCATGAATAAAATTAATTTATTGCTAATTAATTTATTCATCTCTTTAATCCGAGACTAGTACCATTCAACCTTAATTATTGTGCGGAACGAATCCACTCATGAGGTTTACACAATAATTCCTTATGAACTCATCTCGGGGATATTATCAACCCTTACGGGATACACTGTCCGGTCAATTATTCACGGCATGTCATATATAAAATATAGTGACCCAACTTAACCGGAAATTAACCTAATAATTAAATCGGTTAATTCCTTTGGTAAATCAAAGTTACTTATATTAAATATACACACCCGCAATAATATCGGGGATTAAGAATAAAATACACTGAGTCTCGAATCGATTATCGCCGGCAATCCTAATCGATGAGTCTCAACGATCCGCTCAATACACCAAGTGTACAAGTGTGATAAAATAATTAAGATAAATTATTTTCTCTCTCACACAACGACTATACCGATGGATTGGTCCGTGTCCATCTAGGTCGTGAGCAACTGTTTGATTAAATACGAGTAACCGATAGTATGATCTTCTATGCGCCCATGCTTGCACCATACTAACTACAACGTATAAAATCCAGGACTATATTTTGCATATATTTAATTAATAATAATTAAACGCAAAACAATTGTTCGTTAATTTAATAGATTAAATGCTATGATCGGGAGTTTACCGTTACTTAAATCTAGACATTAAGTACACAACTCCAACAACAATATCTTTACATTGTTGCCAATGATAAAATGTTATCTACATAAAATTTCGAGAAACACCACCTTATTTCCATTACGTTTCTAATACACCTTCCTCGTCTATGCCCTTTGATGAATCCACCTAATGGACTATCTCATCAATTCGCAAGTTCCACGATTCATAGTTTTTGTAACAATCCATAAATGGATTGACAAAGCTTGTACTCTAAATGATCTTGCCTCTTAACAATAAACATTTATTGTTTTCTAAGCAGGCACATTCAGATTCAGTACCGCCCTTATGCAGAACTAGGGATCGATTTCATCTTTACTAGATCCAGAGTTCAAAACTCCTCTAGTCTTATGAAGATCTCTGGTCGCTTCACAACCTCCCACTGCAATGGCGTTCCGGTGTATAACAGTAATAACAGTAGGTGTAGTTAGTGATTTACATGTTTTTGTGCTACTTTTTCCTATGATGTTTTGTGTCGTCTCATGCCATTTTGTGTCATTCTTGTGCATCATTCTCATGATTCTCGGTAGATTTATTGTTTTGTGGAGTGTGTAGGTGTATGAGCGTGTTCGATGCAAAAACGAGCAAAAACGAGTTGAAAAACGGTAAAAGTGATTTGGCCGACAAACTATCGACATTGCGCTGCAAACTTGGCCACGTCGGTTCTCCCAACTCCGATCACGTACAAAGATGATACATTTATTTTCGGAAAGATATTGAAATGTTCTACAAGGCCCTACCACTTTACCGTCATGGTTCCCCGTCATATTGCCGTAATTCACAAGTTTCCAGCCCAGTACGCAGCTGCCCCGGAGTGTTTGTGCAGCGAACTTGGAGAGCTTGGGTCTCCCAACTCCAACCACCTACAGAGACGATATATACCTCTACGGAAAGCCCTTGGAGTCTTTTACATGGCCCAGCCATCCAAGCGCTCGCCTAACCACAAGGCGCCCACCCGCGACGGCCACCAGGCGCCCGCTTGCCCAAAATCTTCAGAAAGCTGTCAAACTCACCAAGCGATCGCCCGATCCCCAGGCGCTCGCCTGCCAACCAGCGCGAGCGCGCGCTTCCTGCCCCCAGGCGCTCGCTTGGTCTCCTCGTCCAGATTTGACCGCGTTTGACTTCCGTTTTTGGCATACTATTAGTTGGGTTTTGAATCTAGGTTTTGACACACTTTTTCATTCTATTACTTTCCGCACGTTTTAGAGAGCTCGTAGACTTGAGATTCTAGGTTTAAAGACATCGTTTTTCCTCAGTTTTGGATTGGTTATTTTGATCAGTTCTTGCTCCGATCTTTATTTCCTTGAACAAGTAACTTAGTAAGTTTTTCCTTTTCATCTTGTTATCGTTTGTTTCTATTGTTTTGTCTCTTTCTTTCGATTGTTTGTTTAATTTCTTTGTCTTGATTATGAGTTTATCCAACGTTGTTGGAATGTGACTCAAAACCGCGTGGAGTCGATTCCGTGAAAGTTTCGGTCGAAACGGAGTTAAAACGAGCAAAGTAGCATTCCAGCGAGTTCGTGCCAGGGTGGCGCATTCGCGCCAGCCTTCAGAGACTCCAGCGCGTTCGCGCCAGCCTTCAGAGGCTCCAGCACGTTCGCGCCAGGTTCTGGCGCGTTTGAGCCAGCTTTCTACCTGCGGAATTTTTTTGGAAAGTCTTCCAAATTGATGGAAATTGATTCCTACTCCTTTTAGGACTCTTTTTGGGGTAATATATTATTTCCATATATTATTATGGACTCTCCCTATATAAAGAGAGCTTCTCCATAGGCATAAACACACCGATTATAATTCTATAGCTATTGCGTGAGATTTGAGGGTTTAGAGCGTATATCATCCTTGTAATCGTGAAGCAATATTATAGTGAATTGTTTGTCGTTCCTCCCGTGGTTTTTCCCAGTTGGGTTTCCACGTAAATTCTTGTCTTCTCTATTTTTCGTTGATTTCTTTCTTCGGTATTATTGATATTATCATACTATACATCGTCCGATGTTACAACAACTGGTATCAGAGCTAAGGATGACGAGCGTGAGGTATGACATACCGTTGCTAGATCTCAACACAAGGTTCCCGACGTGGCAATACAAGATGAGGTTAGTTCTTCGATCCCTGAAGCAAGAGGGCGCCCTCAAAGGTATTGACAACAAGCCGACAGACATGAAGCATGACGAGTGGGAAGAGCTCGATCAGATGGCTATGGCGACCATAGGGCTCCATGTCTCGAACGCTTTGGCGGAGGACATCATGAAAGCGAAGACAGCAAAAGAATTGTGGGAGATGCTTGAAGAGATGTGCATCACCAAGACGGTGTCAAGTAAGCACAATTTGAAGAGATGTTTATATTTTCTCAAGATGGCGGAGGGATCTTCAATCCAAGCGCACGTAGCGAAATTCAAGGAGAAAGTCGCCGACCTCGGCAATATTGGCGTGAAGCTCGAAGATGACGACCTCGCGTTTTGGCTCCTAATTTCGCTACCCCCTTCTATGACAAGTTTCCGTGATACTCTCCTATATTCTCGAGATAGCCTCACGTTTAAAGACGTAACCTCGGCTCTCTCATCTAGAGAGAATATTTTGATGATGGAGAATCCTAATTCGGGAGAGACGCCAAGTGAAGGATTGAATGTCCGTGGACGGACCAACCAGAGATCGACGGGGCAAGATAGGTCTCGATCGAAGTCACGACATAGTAACAAAGTCTGCAACTATTACAAGAAGAAGGGTCACATCAAAGCCGATTGTTATTCCTTGAAGAATAGGAAAGAGAGAGAAGGCGGCAACAACAACAATAATAATTCCGGTAAGAGTTCCGGTGAAGTTGGTGTAGCCGAGAATTATTGTGATCTTCTCATGGCTTTGGGTGAGGTCTCCAAATCAAGCGAGGAATGAATTCTAGACTCGGGATGTACGTTCCACATGTGTCCGAATCGTGAGTGGTTCGATACTTTTGAAAAGGTGGATCAAGGTGCGGTGACTATGGGAAACAACGCGTCATGCAAGATCGAAGGGATAGGAAGCATCCGGATCAAGATGTTTGACGGCGCGATCCGCACCCTAAGCGAGGTTAGATACGTTCCCGGCTTAAAGCGGAATTTGATTTCGCTTAGTACTTTGGAGCTTAAGGGTTACTCGTTCACCGGGAAAGGTGGAGTCGTGAAGGTTGCCAGCGGTTCATTGGTGGTTATGAAAGGTGAACGTAAGTCGAATAGGCTTTATGTTCTTGAAGGCACCACGGTGAAAGGTGAAGTAGCCGTAGGTGATTCCAAAGTCCCGGATGTCGATACAACGAGACTTTGGCATATGCGTCTAGGGCATATGAGTGATTCCGGAATGGCCGAGTTGAGTAGACAAGGGCTTCTTGGGGATAAGGGCTTGTCGAAGTTAGAGTTTTGTGAGCAGTGCGTCTTTGGGAAGCAAACGCGAGTGAAGTTCACTACCGGCGCTCACACAACTAAAGAGATACTCGAGTATGTCCATTCCGATCTATGGGGACCATCCCCGGTCCCCTCCACTTGAGGTTCTTACTACATGCTTACCATCATCGATGACTATTCCCGAAAGGTTTGGTCGTTCTTCTTGAAACACAAGAGCGACGTGTTTTCTACCTTCAGAGATTGGAAGGTGATGATAGAGAAACAAACCAGGAAAGTCGTGAAGAACCTACGTACGGACAATGGCCTAGAATTTGTGTCCGAAGAATTTAACCAATTCTGCAAGAGTTCGGGGATTGTGAGGCACCACACTGTGAGATACACCCCTCAGCAAAACGAAGTAGCCGAGAGAATGAATCGCACGATTATGGACAAGGTACGTTGCTTGTTAGCAACTTCTGGGTTGAGTAAAGGTTTTTGGGCTGAAGCGGCTTTTTAGCATGTTACCTTATCAACCGTTCCCCGTCCATGGCGATTAACAAGAAGACTCCACAAGAATTGTGGAAGGGGTCTCCGGCGAATTATGAGGACATGAGGGTGTTTGGGTGTCCGGCCTACATGCACGTCAACGACGGGAAATTGAATGCACGAGCTAAGAAGTGCATATTCGTTGGCTTTAAGGAAGGAGTTAAAGGATACAAGCTTTGGTGTCCAGAGACGAGAAAGATCATACTAAGCCGTGATGTAGTCTTCGATGAGGCTTCTATGATGGGTGATCGGTCGTCTAAAGGGAATCTCGAGGTTCCAAGTACTCCTATTGAGGTGGAGCTGGACAGGGTGCAAGAGGAAGATGATGGGTCAAGTTCCCCGAACGACGAGACGGGTAGTTCGACTACTCCGGAAGATCCAAAAGAGAAGGAGCCGCAATGCATAGCGCGAGATAGGCCAAGGCGTGAGTCTCGACCACCTAAAAGGTTAGACGAGTATGAGTTAGTGGCATATGCTCTAAACGTAGCCGATGAAGTTGATTCGTATGAGGAACCTTCCTCGTATGCCGAGGCGGTTACGTGTGATGACTCAAGTAAGTGGGTCTTGGCTATGCAAGAAGAGATGAAGTCTCTTCATAAGAATGGCACTTGGGAGTTGGTTGATCTCCCTAAAGGCAAGAAGGCCATCAAGTGCAAATGGATCTTCAAGAAGGAGGGCATCTCTGGGGTTGAGGACGAGAGATATAAGGCGAGATTGGTGGCTAAGGGTTTTATCCAAATTCCCGGAGTAGATTTCAATGATGTGTTTTCACCGGTGGTCAAGCATAGCTCGATTCGAGCAATTCTAGGCATTGTGGCAATGCATGATTTGGAGCTTGAGCAAATGGATGTGAAGACGGCCTTCTACATGGGGAGCTCGATGAAGATATCTACATGGTCCAACCCGAGGGGTTCGAGGGTTCAAACCAAGAGAACAAGGTGTGTTTTCTCAAGAAGTCCTTATATGGTTTGAAACAGTCTCCTAGACAGTGGTATAAACGTTTCGACACGTTTATGATTAAGAATGGTTTCAAAAGGAGCTCCTACGATAGTTGTGTGTATTTCCGGAAAGGCCGTGATGGGTCTTTAGTTTATCTTCTCCTCTACGTCGACGATATGTTGATAGCGGCTAAGGATAAGTCGGAGGTGGAGAAAGTCAAGGCACAACTTAGTAAGGAGTTCGAGATGAAGGATCTTGGTGCGGCAAAGAAGATCCCAGGAATGGAAATCACGAGAGATCGAAGAGATGGCAAGTTGTATCTTGGCCAAAAGGGGTACATAGAGAAGGTGCTACGTCGGTTCAACCTTGAGAATGCGAACCCGGTAAGTACTCCCCTTGGAACACAATTTAGACTTACCTCTGCTTACTCTCCGACTACGGAGAAGGACATCGAGGATATGGCTCGAGTCCCTTATTCCAATGCCGTTGGGTCTTTGATGTACGCCATGGTGTGTACTCGTCCGGATTTGGCCCACGCCGTGAGTGCCGTGAGTCGGTATATTGCGAATCCGGGAAGAGAGCATTGGAAGGCGGTGCAGTGGGTGTTGCGCTACTTGAGAGGTACGTCTAACAAGAAGTTGGTGTTCGGGAGGAATCAAGAAGATGTGCGAGGGTTCGTGGATTCCGACTATGGCGGTGATCTAGATAAAAGAAGATCTCTTACCGGGTATGTTTTTACCATTGGTGGGTGTGCCATTAGTTGGAAAGCTATTTTGCAAAGTACGGTGGCCTTATCAACTACCGAGGCGGTGTATATGGCGGTCACCGAGGCTTGCAAAGAGGCGTTATAGTTGAGAGGTTGGTTTCGAGAACTCTCGAAGGGTTCAAAGACGACGTCCATCTTTTGTGATAGCCAAAGTGCTATTTGCCTCACAAAAGATCAAGTTTTCCATGAGAGAACAAAGCACATTGATATTCGTTATCACTTTGTCCGTGAGGTGATCGCTCGAGGCGATATTTAGGTGAGTAAGATTAGTACTCACGACAATCCGGCGGACATGTTGACGAAGAGTTTACCCGCAACCAAGTTTGAGCTTTGCTCTAGCTTGGTTGGACTTCAATCGAGGGATTAAGCCCTTATGGGCTTTTGGAGGAAGACAATAGGCGAAGGATGTTCGCGGTTTGGTGTCAAGGTGGAGATTTGTTGGAATGTGACTCAAAACTGCGTGGAGTCGATGCCGTGAAAGTTTCGGTCGAAACGGAGTTAAAACGAGCAAAGTAGCATTCCAGCGCATTCGCGCCAGGGTGGCGCATTCGCGCCAGCCTTCAGAGACTCCAGCGCGTTCGCGCCAGCCTTCAGAGGATCCAGCGCGTTCGCGCCAGGTTCTGGCGCGTTTGCGCCAGCTTTCTACCTGCGGGAATTTTAAAGGAAAGTCTTCCAAATTGATGGAAATTGATTCCTACTCCTTTTAGGACTCTTTTTGGGGTAATATATTATTTCCATATATTATTATGGACTCTCCCTATATAAAGAGAGCTTCTCCATAGCCATAAACACACCGATTATAATTCTATAGCTATTGCGTGAGATTTGAGGGTTTAGAGCGTATGTCATCTTTGTAATCGTGAAGCAATATTATAGTGAATTGTTCGTCGTTCCTCCCGTGGTTTTTCCCAGTTGGGTTTCCACGTAAATTCTTGTCTTCTCTATTTTTCGTTGATTTCTTTCTTCGGTATTATTGATATTATCATACTATACATCGTCCGATCTTACAACAAATGTCAATTATTTCGCATCTATAATTATGAGTAGCTAAATTCCTCGCTGGGGCTAGGGTGATTCAAGCATGAATTAGGGTTAGAGATTTACGATCGCGTCCAAGGTGTTCGATTAAATGCCTAATTGATTTTTAAAGATTGTATGAGGCTTAGGAGCAATTACATGACCTAGGTTAATCGAACTCACTAAAATCAACCGGAGACGGACATTTTAGTATAATTGTTTCTCGCAAATCGACGTTCCAAAATTTATGTTTGTTGAACCCGAAACCCTAGCCTTTCTCTATTTTCATTAAATCGTATTAATTGCTTCTTGTTTAATTTAAGCTTGTTAATTCTTAGTTAATTTAGTTTAAAACAAAACCAATCAAATCATGCATTATGCTATACACTTATTCCTCTTTTCTTCGTTGCAAACATAAAAACATTTTTACGTGCGGATAGTAGTGTTCCTCGTGAGATCGACTCGGGCGAATTGTTTCGGCAATAAGTTCGATTTATTTTTATTTGATTTTTGACGCACTACAACGTCTTGTCAAATTGGCTCCGTTGCCGGGGAACACTTTAGGCACTAGTATTAGTGTTTGAGTGTTTGCAACTTTTTTTTTTTTTTTTTATATGAGTATTATTTTTCCCACCGGTGCGTTTAATGTTTTTGTCAAGTGTATGTGTTAGCAGTGATGAATACATATAACAACTATCCGTGGGAGTTCACAAGGTCTCAGACGAGCACTTACTACGAGTCTTCCCAATATGACGCGACAACACATTTTGTCTCTCAGTCTCAGGCATACAATCCGGAGTGGGATACTCAATCGAGCTATCATTTTGATCCACCTCACCAACAATGGCCTCAACAACAATGGACTCCTCAGAACATGGTGTACCCTCCACAATATTCAATGCAACCAGAGCCGTCATACAAGCCCTCATTGGATGACGTTTTTCAGGATTTCATGAAGACGACCAACCAGATAATAAAATCAAATGAAGCGGCGATGAGAGCGAATGAAGTGGCGATGGCCAGAAATGTTGAAGAAAATTTGGCCTACCCTCCACCATATTTGATGCAACCGGAGCCGCCGTGCAATCTATCTTTTGATGAAATTTTTCACGATTTTATGCAATCGACCGAACAGATAATGAAAGCAAATGAAGAGGCAATGGCAAAAAGGGAAGAAGCGGAGGAAATGTCAATTGTTTTCGATGATGAGATATGTATGTTATCTACCCCAATGCGCGAGTGGGAAGAAGATGAAGAAAATTATACGCGCCATCTTACGGAAGTCCAGGCCCTCGCGATTCTCCAAGGTGACTACGAAGATGAGGATGTAGAACCGAATGAGGTCGAGTCCACAGTGGAGCATGTGTACCTCGATGAATTACATTTGGAGGAAGATGACGAAAAAGAGACGATAGAGAGTATGGTGCTAGAGGATATTACACCGAAAGAGTCGCATAGAGACGAAAGCTCATACAAATCGTCCATTCAACCGAGACAACCAGATGAAGAGACATTGAACACCAATGTAGTGGTAGGAAATCAGGATGGTCTAGAAGGGGATCCATCGATGCTAGCTACTCCTCTTGGGTACGAAAGTTCTTATATCTATGCCTCGAGTGACGATGATGATGAGGTAGATGATATGTTTCCCGAACATGCATGTGTGACAGAATCACCTCCTTCCTTTCCGAGTGATTTGGTGTGTAAGAATTCCAGACACCTTCCTCCCTCACTCGACATGAACGACCTTATGTATGTTGAGGAGTCAAAGGTGAAACGGGTTCATCACCCACCCAAGCCGCATGATCCAGGTATTTTCAGATTTAGTTTTTCTTTGAGTGGAGATAAAACATCTTTTAGTAAGGTTTATTACAATGAGGTTATTAATTCTTTTGATGCCTACATTGTAAATTTTCTTTACATTTATGCTATTGATCTCTTGGGCGAGATGGTGTTTTTGCAGAAAAGTAGCTCGATATTTCTCGGTGTTGAAGCAAAGCAAGACGTGCATGTAAAAGATAGTGTGGGGGTGATCGAGGTACTCGAGAGTGACGATGAAAATGAATCACCTCCACCAAAATTAGATCTGAATGGGGTTATCAAAACAATGGAAATATGTTTATATAGAAGAGATGACACCTGAGATGATGAGCCTCGCTGAGGCTCCTTATTGATGGAAGATGAGTCAAGCTCGAGACATTAAACAAGCGCCGCGTGGAGGCTAATCCACGGACTGTGCTGCTCTTTCGGTTCCCAAAATGAGCGCCACGTGGGGGCCTTCCCACGATTTCATACAGGCTAGATCGAGAAGACTGAAGGAGTCGACATCACTGTTTGCACCTTCTTACCCTTCCTCTTTTTATGCTTGTTTTGTATATTACGTTTTCTTAGGTAGTTTTAATTTTCGTTTGGACATGTTTTTGTTTCTCCCTTGCTTGAGATTTGCTTGCTTGTGTGTTTTACATTGAGGACAATGTATATTTCAAGTGTAGGGGGTAGCTTTGCATGTTTTTAGGGTAACCCGTTGTTTTGCGAGGTTTGTTGGGGTTATAGTAGTCTTCAAACGTCGTTTATGTTGTGTCTTTTGCTATGTTTTGTCTTGTTGATCACCCCTCCCCATTTAGCCCAATTGAGGTATAGTTGTTAGAAGCATGTTCTAGGCAATATGGGCTTCGGTTTACACATAATTGAATTCAGGGCTTCATCAGGATGATAATGACGAGTTGATTAATTGTGGGTCCTACACTTAGGATTTGCTACATAGGGAGAATCGTGACTTTCATGACATCGGTTAGGTACGAGTATTAAGTAGATCGAGTTCGTCGATTGTTTGGCCGGGTTATACACGAGGATTCTACTTTGATCGTTCTCTTATTAATAGTGTGGCTTAGCTATATATAGGTATTATTCGCAACCGGACGCAAAAACAGAAGACGTTCGAATAAGCTAGTTGGGTATGTAAAAATAAAAACCGGTAGCCGAACTAAATAAAAAAATAAAAAATAATAAATAGTTCGAAAAATATCGTTGTCGAGAAAAAAATAAAGAAAAAAAAATAGTATAAAAAAAAGTATTAATATATTAGTATTAGTAAAGCAGCCACACTACTTCTACGGGAACGGTGAGTATGGGAAACCACGCTAGTATACTCGAGTGACCCTCGACTGTTTACACCTAGTGAATATTGCCTCACTTGATTAACTCGGCTTGACATTTTGGTGGCTTTGTTTACTTGTGCTTGTTGTCGATATTGGTGGAATGGGGACATGGTTTGAACTGTGGGGATTTGAATATTTGAGGGACACTCGTTAGTTGATTTTGATTTGTCAAATGTGAATGCTTTGAATTTCCTTATGGTTGATTGTTTGTCTTCAGCTTAGTCGATGCTTGGTTTGTATTGTGTACCGTGATTGTTTGCTTGAGGACAACAAAGAGCTAAATGTGGGGTAGTTGATTTACATGTTTTTGTGCTACTTTTTCCTATGATGTTTTGTGTCGTCTCATGCCATTTTGTGTCATTCTTGTGCATCATTCTCATGATTCTCGGTAGATTTTATGTTTTGTGGAGTGTGTAGGTGTATGAGCGTGTTCGATGCGAAAACGAGCAAAAACGAGTTGAAAAACGGTAAAAGTGATTTGGCCGACAAACTATCGACATTGCGCTGCAAACTTGGCCACGTCGGTTCTCCCAACTCCGATCACGTACAAACATGATCCATATATTTTCGGAAAGCTATTGAAATTTTCTACAAGGCCCTACCACTTTCCCGTCATGGTTCCCCGTCATATGGCCGTAATTCACGAGTTTCCAGCCCAGTACGCAGCTGCCCCGGAGTGTTTGTGCAGCGAACTTGGAGAGCTTGGGTCTCCCAACTCCGACCACCTACAGAGACGATCTATACCTCTACGGAAAGCCCTTGTAGTCTTCTACATGGCCCAGCCATCCAAGCGCCCGCCTGACCACCAGGCGCCCGCCTAACCCCCAGGCGCCCGCTTGCCCAAAATCTTCAGAAAGCTGTCAAACTCACCAAGCGATCGCCCGATCCCCAGGCGCTCGCCTGCCAGCCAGCGCGAGCGCGCGCTTCCTGCCCCCAGGCGCTCGCTTGGTCTCCTCGTCCATATTTGACCGCGTTTGACTTCCGTTTTCGGCATACTATTAGTTGGGTTTTGAATCTAGGTTTTGACACACTTTTTCATTCTATTACTTTCCGCACGTTTTAGAGAGCTCGTAGACTTGAGATTCTAGGTTTAAAAACATCGTTTTTCCTCAGTTTTGGATTGGTTATTTTGATCGGTTCTTGTTCCGATCTTTATTTCCTTGAACAAGTAACTTAGTAAGTTTTTCCTTTTCATCTTGTTATCGTTTGTTTCTATTGTTTTGTCTCTTTCTTTCGATTGTTTGTTTAATTTCTTTGTCTTGATTATGAGTTTATCCAACGTCAATTATTTCGCATCTATAATTATGAGTAGCTAAATTCCTCGCTGGGGCTAGGGTGATTCAAGCATGAATTAGGGTTAGAGATTTACGATCGCGTCCAAGGTGTTCAATTAAAAGCCTAATTGATTTTTAAAGATTGTATGAGGCTTAGGAGCAATTACATGACCTAGGTTAATCGAACTCACTAAAATCAACCTGAGACGGACATTTTAGTATAATTGTTTCTCGCAAATCGACGTTCCAAAATTTATGTTTGTTGAACCCGAAACCCTAGCCTTTCTCTATTTTCATTAAATCGTATGAATTGCTTCTTGTTTAATTTAAGCTTGTTAATTCTTAGTTAATTTAGTTTAAAACAAAACCAATCAAATCATGCATTATGCTATACACTTATTCCTCTTTTCTTCGTTGCAAACATAAAAACATTTTTACGTGCCGATAGTAGTGTTCCTCGTGAGATCGACTCGGGCGAATTGTTTCGGCAATAAGTTCGATTTATTTTTATTTGATTTTTGACGCACTACAACGTCTTGTCAGTTAGTGGTGTACTACTACTCAGTTTGGCTGGTTCCCAGTCTTTTGTCCTTTTCTTCGTTACAAAGTACTACGTCAGTTAGGGCATTGTGGTTCATCTAATAGTCTTCTTCTAAGAACCGGGCGTTAGAGCTTATAATGCCCGTCTGGTTCATAGTACTATTTGAACACAATGTTTTGTTCATCTAGGATATCCTACAACCACATTCAATGTGCCGTTGCGTCCAGGAGTATCCATAGAACATAGGTAATTCCGAACAAACTTGCCCTTTTTACTATTAGAGTCCCATTTCTTATTTCTGACACACCATTTCTACACGTGAGTGTATGGTGTAGTCCTTTGAGACTTAATCCCAATCTTTGATTTATGCCATGTGTTATTTAGATAGGTGGTAGCCTCCGCGAAAGAATTACTCATACCTTTCTAATTGACTAGTCAAAACACTTTGCTTTTATGGCACATCAAGTATTCTAATCCATCTTTGAGTATTCTTGAAAGAATTACTCATACCTTTCTAATTACACATATCTCCGCATCTATCAGTTAACAATCAATTTCAATACTTGTCCGAATTCTCTCCCTTATCCAGAAAGGTTTGCTTAGTTGTATTATCTTCCAAATTCAATTCTTTGGTCGGAAGGTCCATTCCTTCAACTATAATTGATCAAATCAATTTCGACCTTTGAATCTTATTTGAATAAATACTACTAAGTACAAGAATTCACAAGTATAATGATTTAACAAAGAAATACTTCTAAACAATAAAACAAGTTATATAACGGTTTGTTGCATCGTGGTAGACTTAGGATTCATCATTCATATATTGCTATCTAATGTACCAGAATAGATAACACCTTTATTTCTTATCCAAACCATCAAATGATTAAAGAAATAAAATATCCATTCATTAATAATAGAAAACCAGAACAAAAGTTCTTTCTAAAATAAAGGGTACATAAAGCAATAAACTTTGAAATGAAATCCTAAAACTACTAAAAGCAGATAAATGTCTTCCACTGCAACCGCTGCCTCCTCTACAGCTTTGCCCATGTAGACTCGAACTCTTCTTCTCTAAGTCGCCGGGTTTTCTGGAACCCCTGCATTCAAAATGCACATACCGTCAGTGGTTCCATATCTACACACCAGATTTCTGGCAGATAATACCGCTGACTATGTTTTTAGGACTAAAGAAAAATTCGTACCTTTGAGAGGACATTCAGACTTCCAGTGTCCAGACTTATTGCATCGGAAGCACTTGCCCCTTGGCTTGCTAGCCCCCACTCGTGGTCCATTCCTCTTGGCACCACTGGGTTTCCAGGCTTGCTTCCGCTTCTTGCCCCTACCTCCAACAGCTTTCAAGCCTTTGGACTTGGTAGCTACAAGCGCTTGAGACTTGCCTTTCTTGTAGATCCCCTCTCCCGCCTTCAGTTCAGTCAGGAGTTGCGCAAGAGTATAAGATAGTTTACCCATATTATAACTCATACGGAACTGCTCAAAACTAGGGGTCAGAGACTGGAGTATGATGTCGACTTGCGTCTCACCATCAATCTGAGCTCCTAGGACCTCCAATTCATTCAACAGACTCATCATCTTAAGAACGTGTTCCCCAACGGGCGTCCCTTCAGACTGAGTAGTTGTCATGAGGACTCTCATGGCTTCTTGCCTAGCCGCACGGTCTTGATGCCCAAACATGTCCTTTGTCCACTTCCTATATGCTGCTCTTTCCTCATCAGTTGAGGCAGCCGTGGGTTCAACAGGGCATGGCTCATAGAGTACAAACTTGTACTCTTCTGCAGTCAGGAAAATGTCCAAATTTCTCTTCCAATCAATGTAATTGGGACCAGTGAGTTTATTCTCCTTGAGTATCACAGAAAGTGGATTCATAGTTATTCTCTAAACCTATAAGCACATATAAACAAACAATCAATTTAATGTCTGATATTATCTACCTCAAATAATATCATTAAATTACTAATCACATCTAAAATCCCATCAGGTAAGGCAAGCCACGATAGTGTGGACGTTTACCCACCCAAATGATTTCGCAATTAGATTTGCTTCGGTCGTACATCATCGATAGCGTTACTTCGATGGGAAGGATACTATGAAGCGTACCTAAGTGTAAACCATTACTCAGTACTAATAAGTTCGTTTGGGACTCGTAAATCACCGCAAGCCACGATAGTGTGGACGTTTACGTTGACACACGGATCCTTCACTCCCTTCTATAACTGTTTACATTAATCGTTCCAAAATCCCATTTAGTATAGCAAGCCACGATAGTGTGGACGTTTACTACACCAAAAGATTTTGACAATTGACATCCAATTACTTGACCCATTCGATTTTTGTAAATTAAGACGCGGAGAATCATAAGTGAAACTCGAAGTTTCTAACCAGTGATTCACCATGCGAACAACCCTATCTCTCATAAATGAGGGAGCCGTGTTGGAGTTGTGTACTTAATGTCTAGATTTAAGTAACGCAAACTCACGATCCATTGCCATTAATCTATTTAATTAAATAAACAATTATTTGCGTTTAATTATTTATAATTAAATATATGCAAATCATAGTCCTGGATTTTATACGTTGTAGTTAGTATGGTGCAAGCATGGGCGCACAGAAGATCATACTATCGGTTACTCGTATTTAATCGAACAGTTGCTCACGACCTAGATGGACACGGACCAATCCATCGGTATAGTCGTTGTGTGAGAGAGAAAATAATTTATCTTAATTATTTTATCACACTTGTACACTTGGTGTATTGAGCGGATCTGCTTGAGATTCATCGATTAGGATTGCCGGCGATAATCGATTCGAGTCTCAGTGTATTTTATTCTTAATCCCCGATATTATTGCGGGTGTGTATATTTAATATAAGTGACTTTGATTTACCAAAGGAATTAACTGATTTAATTATTGGGTTGATTACCGGTTAAGTTGGGTCACTATATTTCATATATGACATGCCGTGAATAATTGACCGGACAGTGTATCCCGGAAGGGTTGATAATATCCCCGAGATGAGTTCATAAGGAATTATTATGTAAACCCTGCAGGTGGATTCGTTCCGCATAATAATTAAGGTTGAATGGTACTAGTCTCGGATACAAGAGATGAATAAATTAATTAGCAATAAATTAATTTTATTCATGGATATTTATATCTTAAATACACGGAATAAATAATACTACCGGAGAAATATTATTTGATATAATATGGTTTAATATTGGGAGTGCAATTAATTTTATATAGTGGAAAATAGAATTAATTAATATTGATAAGGATTAATGGACTTGAGCATTGGGCTCAATTTAATCTTCAATATTGGAAGCCCAATATTCCACCTCCTTAAGATCCCCTACGTAGCCTATAAAAGCACTACATGGTCTTCTCTATTCTCATAACTTGAAGATCACAATTCTAGAGAGAGAAAGTAGAGAGGGAGATCCATGGAGTTCGGAAGATCGTCGCCCACCCGACGTTCGAGCTAGTGCAAGGAATACGTGGGAAGATCTCAAGGTCATCAAATTGAGTTCTTCGTTTTTCCGTACAACGAGAACAAAGGTAAAATCGTTGAACCCCCTTCGATGATTTTAATGTTTATATTATCATGAAAATACCGTAGAACAAGATCCGAGGTTCGGGATCCTCACCGGGGTCGAGCTGGGTGGTGGTGATCGAAGATCACCGGACCACCGCGGCTGGAGCGACCCGACGGCGAAGAAACGCGACTAGGGTTTCGCTGCCCAGGCAAGCGGCCGCCTGGGGGGTCAAGCGGCCGCCTGGTGTGCCCAGGCAGCGGGCTGCGGGTTTTTCCCGCAGCGGATCCGCGAGCCACGCGAGTCGTGCAGGGGACTGCTACGGGCTCTCCCGCACGAGCTGCTGCGACCAGCCGTGGGGCTTGTGCGATGACGCGATCGAACCTTGTGGAGTTCTCCCGCGGATAGGGTTCGATCGACGCGTCTTCTCGCATGATGGCTGGAGGAGATCACGGGCCATGGTTCGACCGTGGCAGACACGAGATCACCGGGGCGTGGCTAGGTCAGCCCGGGGCGTTGCGAGGGTTCCCGGCGCGTCCAGCGGGCTGCTACGAGCAGCCCTAGGCGGCTGTTGTGATCAGCCGCGAGCCCATGCGAGGGCTCGACCGAACAAGCCGCGGGTTCGTGTTGGAGTTGTGTACTTAATGTCTAGATTTAAGTAACGGTAAACTCCCGATCATAGCATTTAATCTATTAAATTAACGAACAATTGTTTTGCGTTTAATTATTATTAATTAAATATATGCAAAATATAGTCCTGGATTTTATACGTTGTAGTTAGTATGGTGCAAGCATGGGCGCACAGAAGATCATACTATCGGTTACTCGTATTTAATCAAACAGTTGCTCACGACCTAGATGGACACGGACCAATCCATCGGTATAGTCGTTGTGTGAGAGAGAAAATAATTTATCTTAATTATTTTATCACACTTGTACACTTGGTGTATTGAGCGGATCGTTGAGACTCATCGATTAGGATTGCCGGCGATAATCGATTCGAGACTCAGTGTATTTTATTCTTAATCCCCGATATTATTGCGGGTGTGTATATTTAATATAAGTAACTTTAATTTACCAAAGGAATTAACCGATTTAATTATTAGGTTAATCTCCGGTTAAGTTGGGTCACTATATTTTATATATGACATGCCGTGAATAATTGACCGGACAGTGTATCCCGTAAGAGTTGATAATATCCCCGAGATGAGTTCATAAGAAATTATTGTGTAAACCTCATGAGTGGATTCGTTCCGCACAATAATTAAGGTTGAATGGTACTAGTCTCGGATTAAAGAGATGAATAAATCAATTAGCAATAAATTAATTTTATTCATGGATATTTAAATCTTAAATACACGGAATAAATAAATACTACCGGAGAAATATTATTTGAAATAATATGGTTTAATATTGGGAGTGCAATTAATTTATATAGTGGAAAATAAATTAATTAATATTGATAAGGATTAATGGACTTGGGCAGTGGGCTCAATTTAATCTTCAATATTGGAAGCCCAATATTCCACCTCCTTTAGATCCCCTACGTAGCCTATAAAAGCACTACATGGCCTTCATAAATAATAAGACAAGATTATCACACTTGATATTCTAGAGAGTTGAAGGAGATCCATAGGAGTTCGATAGATCGTCGCCCACCCGACGTTCGAACGAAGTGCAAGGAATACGTGGGAAGATCCAAGGGTATTCAATTGATTTCGTTTCTCCGCACAACGAATCAAAGGTACAATCATAAACTCCTTCGTGTGAATTTATGTGATTTAATTGTGATATATGCATGAACACAAGATCCGGGAAAAACGACGAACTTCGGGGACGGGGATTCGAGATCCCCGGCGAAGGTTCGAAGGACCCTCGGCTGGGAGCCGAGGGGTGCGATCGAGCCCTAGGGGCGTCGATCGCGGGCCCACACGAGGACGCCCCGGCTGGAGCCGGGGCATGCGATCGACCGCGTGGTCGATCGCCGGGCGAGCCGCGGCTGGGCCGCGGCTGGTGCGCTGGGCGCACCGCCCTCCTCGGCGGTGGCGGTGAGTCGCCGGACTCACCGCCGGGGGCTGTTCGGAACAGCCCCACGGGGATGCGCGTGCATCCCCGGCGATCGCTAGGGCTAGCGATCGCGAGCCCCGACGGGGGCTCGGCTAGGGTTTAGCCGCGGGTTTATCCCGCGGCGATGCTCGGGTCGAGCCCGGCTCCGTTTGTTTGGTTCGCGTTCGTGGATCCGACTCGCGGGAGAAAATCGGCTGGGGGCGGGCTGCGTGTCTTCGGGCGCGTAGTCTCCAAAGGTCGGACTCCTGCGGATGAGTCGGGGATCCAGTTTCCGGCGACGGGATTTCGTTCGGGGTTATCGGTTCCGCAATTTTTGATACCCCGGGACATCGAAACCCAGCAATTGGTATCAGAGCGTTTGGTTCGTGTTCATGTATGTATTCAATTGTGTTCTACCTTGCAGGGATTCCGACTATCATGGTTTAATTAATTGTTAATTATTCGTTTAATTAATTGCTATTTAATTTACCATGATTGTTCGTTTATTAAACTCTCGGACATGTCGAGATTCGTTTTGTGTGGATGAATGCTTGTAATAGTAAAAATTCGGGGGTTGACCGAATTTAGATTTATTATTATTGTTCTATGTTTTTCCGGAAAATGTATAGGGTCGATTTCATGTATAGAATCGATACCGGAATTGTAAATTTATTTCTTGTAATTTATTTACGTTGGATCGATGCCGAGATGACCGCCGGAAGAACGCGTGTGACGAAGAAGACGAAGAGGACGAAGGACGGGGATCGATCAAACCCCTTGATCGACCCGATCGATCGACCCTAGGGGAGGGGGCCGATCGCCCTCGGCTAGGGCTGCCGCCGGCGACGGTGGCGGCTGGTGGCTGGGCTGGGCGGCGATGCTCCTCCGCGGGGGTGGCCGATCGATGGTGGGGTGGTGCGGGAACTCCCATCCCGTGCTACTCCTACCTAGATACGCTTTCCTAAATTAATTCGGTCTTCCTATTTGAGTTCTCCTATCTTTGGGAATTCTCATGGATTAGGAAAAGAATTAATTGGAATTAATTTTATTCCTTATTCTATTATGGAAGTCTTCTAGAGTATTCCGAGTTCTACTTGGAATAGGATCCTAGAGATTTAATAGAATTAGAAAGGAATAATAATTAATTTAGGATTAATTTATTTCCTAATTGATTATTTCTATTTTATGGGAATTTTCATAGTAATGGAAATTAATTAATCTTGGAAAGTAGAAGAGTCCAAATTTATTTTATTTCCTTATTCTATTCTTCTAGAATATTCCAAGTTTGACTTGGATAGATTATTCTAGAGATTTAATAGAATTAGATGGGAAAAATAAATAAATAAAAATATTAATAATATTTAATTTTATTTTTGATTTATTCGATTGACTTAATTTTCGAATTGAGTATCTTTTGGATTTATTAAAAATAAATAGATTTAAATATTGGGATTAATATTCTCGTCACATGGAGCATTCAAGAACGAACACTGAAGACTAGAAGAAGCATACGGAGATGGAATAAAGCCATGATAGTCGGAAAATAATTTTTCTAGCATTATTTTGACTATGTGCTATGTGCTTTATTACTTGTATGCATGCTTATGTGTTTAATTATGCATTAGATAGCGTATCCCTTTGTTATAAAAAGCTAAGTGGGAGAGGGGATGGAAACATTCCCGTGGTCTCCATTACTGTTCTCTTGGTGACTCTTATGGACTTTTTGAAGTTCGTATAGATGTGTCATTGTAGGAGAATTCTTGTAATTCCTTTTGCAAGAAACATTGATTAAGTTTATCAAACAATGCCTAATTTGTCTTTCTGAAACTGACTTCAAGTCGACTCATTCTCACCCCGGGGAGTGGAATGGAGCCAGAGCCACTTGGTCATGTGGATGACACAAATTAGAGACATTCGTACCATCTTTAAGGTGGATCGATTGTCTGCTCGGCTCCCTCATCTAATGAGAGATAGGGTTGTTCGCATGGTGAATCACTGGTTAGAAACTTCGAGTTTCACTTATGATTCCCCGCGTCTTGATTTACGAAATTGAATGGTTCAAGTAATTGGATGTCAATTGTATAAATCTTTTGGTGTAGTAAACGTCCACACTATCGTGGCTTGCTGCATTGAATGGGATTTTAGAACGATTGATGTAGACAGTTATAGAAGAAAGTGAAGGATCGTGTGTTAACGTAAACGTCCACACTATCGTGGCTTGCGCTGATATGCAGTCCCAAACAATCTTCTTAGATACTGAGTAATGGTTTACACTTAGGTACGCTCTATAGTATTCTTCCCATCGAAGTAACGCTATAGTGATGTACAACCAAAGCAAATCTAATTGCTAAATCATTTGGATGGGTAAACGTCCACACTATCGTGGCTTGCCTTATCTGATGGGATTTTAGATGTAATTAGTGATTTAATGATATTATTATGGGGAGATAATATCGGATATTAAATTAATTGTTTGTTTAAATGTGCTTATAGGTTTAGAGAATAGCTATGAACCCACTTTCTATGATACTCAAGGAGCATAAGCTCACTGGCACCAACTATATTGATTGGAAGAGAAATTTAGACATTGTCCTGACTTCGGAGGAATACAAGTTTGTACTCTCTGATAAATGCCCAGCTGAGCCCACGGCTGCCTCAACTGATGAGGAAAAGGCAACATATCGGAAGTGGAAAAAGGCTGATGAAATGGCTAGGTGCTATATTTTGGCTTCCATGTCAAATGTACTCCAAACCCAACATGAGTCGATGGACACTGCCCGGGATATGATGACTAACCTCAAGGAGATGTTTGGGGAGCAGGATCGTGCGGCAAGGCAAGAAGCCATGAGAGTCCTCATGTCGACTACTCAGTCAGAAGGAACGCCCGTCGGGGAGCACGTTCTCAAAATGATGAGTTTGTTGAATGAACTTGAGGTCCTAGGAGCTTCGATTGATGATGAGACGCAAGTCGACATCATACTCCAGTCTCTGACCCCTAAGTTTGAGCAGTTTCGTATGAGCTATAATATGGGTAAACTATCTTATACTCTTGCGCAACTCCTGACTGAACTGAAGGCGGCAGAGGGGATCTACAAGAAGGGCAAGTCTCAAGCGCTTGTAGCTACCAAGTCCAAAGGCTTTAAGCCTGGTGGAGGTAGGGGCAAGAGAAGGAAGCAAGCCGGGAAACCCAGTGGTGTCAAGAGGACTGTACCACGAGTGGGGGCTGCAAAGCCAAGGGGCAAGTGCTTCCGATGCAACAAGTCTGGACACTGGAAGTCTGAATGTCCTCTCAGAGGTACGAATTTTTCTTTAGTCGTAAAAACATAGTCAGCGGTATTATCTACCAGAAATCTGGTGTGTAGATATGGAACCACTGACGGTATGTGCATTTTGAATGCAGGGGTTCCAGAAAACCCGGCGACTTAGAGAAGGAGAGTTCGAGTCTACACGGGCAAAAGCTGTAGAGGAGGCAGCTGTTGCGGTGGAAGACATTTATCTGCTTTAGTAGTTAAATAGGATTTCATTTCAAGATTATTGCATTATGTACCCTCTATTTTAGAAAGAACGTTTCGTTCTGGATTTCTATTATTTATGAATGGATATTTTATTTCTTTAATCATTGGATGATTTTGATAAGAAATGATGGCATTATCTATTCTGGTACATTAGATAGCAATATATGAATGATAGATCCTAAGTCTACCACGATGCAACAAACCGTTCTATAACTTGTTTTACTTAATTAGATATGTTTCTTTATTAAATCATTATACTTGTGAATTCTTGTACTTAGTAGTATTTTCAAATAAGATTCAAAAGGTCGAAATTGATTTGATCAATTATATTTGAAGGAATGGACCTTCCGACCTAAGAATTGAATTTGGAGGATAATACATCTAAGCAAACCTTTATTCATAAAGGATAGAATTCGGACTAGTATTGGAAATGATTAGATATGCAGTCACATGTGTGAATTAGAAAGGCACGAGTAGTTCTTTCAAGAATACTCAATGATGGATTAGAATACTTAAATGTGCCATAAAAGCAAAGTGTTTTGACTAGTCAATGGACGCAAAGCTATTATGGGGAACCATTAAAGTATATCCATTAGAAGCCTGCGACTCGGTCGCGGAGGCCATCGCCTATCTAAATAACACATAGCATAATCAAAGATTGGGATTCAATCCCAAAGGGCCGCGCCATACACTTGCGTGTAGAGATGGTGCGTTGTAAATAAGAAATGGAAATCTAAAAAAAAAGTAAAAGAGAACAAGTTGTTCGGAACTACCTATGTTCTATGGATATTTCTGGAGACAACAACACATTCTGTGTGATTGTAGGATATCCTAGGTGAACAAAGTGTTGTGTGTTCTATAGTACTATGAACCAGAAGAACTTTCGTTCGGTTCATAAAGGAAGACTATTAGATGAACCACAAAGCCTGAACTGAATTAATACCTTGGAATGAGAAAAAGGACAAAAGACAGGGAACCAGCCAAACCGAGTAGAAGTACACCACACACTGCACCTATTGTTATTACTGTTATACACAGGGACGCCATTGCAGTGGGAGGTTGTTAAGACTAGAGGAGTTCGGACTCTGGATCTAGTAAACATGAAATCGATCCCTAGCTCTGCATAAAGGCAGTACTAGATCTAAATGAGTCTGCTTGAAAAACAATAAGGATTATTGTTAAGAGGCTAGATCATTTAGAGTACGAGCTTAGTAAATCCATTTATGGATGGTTAAAAAGCTATGAATCGTGGAACTTGCGTATTGATGGGATAATCCATTCGATGGATTCATCAAAAGGCAGAAACGATAGGTGTATTAGAGACGTAATGGAAACAAGGTGGTGTTTCTCGGAGATTTTATGTAGATAACATTTTATCATTGGCAACAGTGTAAAGATATTATCAGGCATAAAATAATGGTTGTCTAAATGAATCGGGATATAAGATTAAGTAGAAGTTAGAGCATGTTCTTGAGATCTTATGATCTAGGGATAAGAATATTGTACTTCTCCTGGATATCTTATACGATTATGGTTTGTTTTAACATGCATAATTCTGAGAAAGGTCGTTGCCCTTCAGAGACAGAATATGTATATCTATCTAAGGTTATGTGTCTTGAACACATTAAGGAGATAGATGATACTAAGCAGTTTCCTACACCTCGTGTGGAAAGCTTAAATGCAATGTTAGAAAACAAGAAACTGATATCAACTATGCGGTTAGCGTAGTGGGAGGATATCAAAGTAATCTGGATAAGAAATATTCAAAATGAAATTTTCTTAGATTACATAATCTCAGATTTCAAATCAGAGAAGGGCCAGTGTAAGTCGATATCAGGCTATGTGTTCACTTTTGGAAAAGGTGGAACCTTTAATATGAAAGAGTGATAAGCAGGATGCTTCTCAGACTCTCTCATAACCGAATAGCAGCCTCAGAGGCAGCGGAAGGTTTGGTTAGGTTCCGGGATAACCTCTAAGACTTGGAAATGACTCTTAGTTTATCAAAGGCTATTTTATAGCGGTGCGTGATAAACTGGAAGAAGTCATAAGTCTAAAAGTGATGATAACACATAGTGCAAGTACCACCTGATACGAGTCATCGTCAGGGAGACGACGTAGTAGTCACCAAGATAACTTCAGAGCGGCAACCTAGAGTGCTCATTCACATAGTACTTCTCGGAAGTACACTTTAAGCACGTGATGAGTATGGGAACCGGGAGTTTGGAGGAAATGACTAGACCTTAGTACAAGTGGGAGATTGTTGGAGTTGTGTACTTAATGTCTAGATTTAAGTAACGGTAAACTCCCGATCATAGCATTTAATCTATTAAATTAACGAACAATTGTTTTGCGTTTAATTATTATTAATTAAATATATGCAAAATATAGTCCTGGATTTTATACGTTGTAGTTAGTATGGTGCAAGCATGGGCGCACAGAAGATCATACTATCGGTTACTCGTATTTAATCAAACAGTTGCTCACGACCTAGATGGACACGGACCAATCCATCGGTATAGTCGTTGTGTGAGAGAGAAAATAATTTATCTTAATTATTTTATCACACTTGTACACTTGGTGTATTGAGCGGATCGTTGAGACTCATCGATTAGGATTGCCGGCGATAATCGATTCGAGACTCAGTGTATTTTATTCTTAATCCCCGATATTATTGCGGGTGTGTATATTTAATATAAGTAACTTTGATTTACCAAAGGAATTAACCGATTTAATTATTAGGTTAATCTCCGGTTAAGTTGGGTCACTATATTTTATATATGACATGCCGTGAATAATTGACCGGACAGTGTATCCCGTAAGGGTTGATAATATCCCCGAGATGAGTTCATAAGGAATTATTGTGTAAACCTCATGAGTGGATTCGTTCCGCACAATAATTAAGGTTGAATGGTACTAGTCTCGGATTAAAGAGATGAATAAATTAATTAGCAATAAATTAATTTTATTCATGGATATTTAAATCTTAAATACACGGAATAAATAAATACTACCGGAGAAATATTATTTGAAATAATATGGTTTAATATTGGGAGTGCAATTAATTTATATAGTGGAAAATAAATTAATTAATATTGATAAGGATTAATGGACTTGGGCAGTGGGCTCAATTTAATCTTCAATATTGGAAGCCCAATATTCCACCTCCTTTAGATCCCCTACGTAGCCTATAAAAGCACTACATGGCCTTCATAAATAATAAGACAAGATTATCACACTTGATATTCTAGAGAGTTGAAGGAGATCCATAGGAGATCGATAGATCGTCGCCCACCCGACGTTCGAACGAAGTGCAAGGAATACGTGGGAAGATCCAAGGGTATTCAATTTATTTCGTTTCTCCGCACAACGAATCAAAGGTACAATCATAAACTCCTTCGTGTGAATTTATGTGATTTAATTGTGATATATGCATGAACACAAGATCCGGGAAAAACGACGAACTTCGGGGACGGGGATTCGAGATCCCCGGCGAAGGTTCGAAGGACCCTCGGCTGGGAGCCGAGGGGTGCGATCGAGCCCTAGGGGCGTCGATCGCGGGCCCACACGAGGACGCCCCGGCTGGAGCCGGGGCATGCGATCGACCGCGTGGTCGATCGCCGGGCGAGCCGCGGCTGGGCCGCGGCTGGTGCGCTGGGCGCACCGCCCTCCTCGGCGGTGGCGGTGAGTCGCCGGACTCACCGCCGGGGGCTGTTCGGAACAGCCCCACGGGGATGCGCGTGCATCCCCGGCGATCGCTAGGGCTAGCGATCGCGAGCCCCGACGGGGGCTCGGCTAGGGTTTAGCCGCGGGTTTATCCCGCGGCGATGCTCGGGTCGAGCCCGGCTCCGTTTGTTTGGTTCGCGTTCGTGGATCCGACTCGCGGGAGAAAATCGGCTGGGGGCGGGCTGCGTGTCTTCGGGCGCGTAGTCTCCAAAGGTCGGACTCCTGCGGATGAGTCGGGGATCCAGTTTCCGGCGACGGGATTTCGTTCGGGGTTATCGGTTCCGCAATTTTTGATACCCCGGGACATCGAAACCCAGCAGTTCGCCCGCGGTTAGGGTTTGGTTGGGCTCGGCTTCGTGGTGGCTCGTGGCGGGATGTTCCGACAACCGGGAGTCGATTGGAATTGTCGTTCCGCATTGACAATTCCGGATATTCGTTCTCCGAAGGATTTCGGTCGGAATTAATTAGATAATTAATTTTAATTAATTTATTAATCCCGGGATATCGATTTCCAACAATTGGTATCAGAGCGTTGGTTTTAGTTCACGGTATTTTTCGTTAAATTGTTCTACCTTGCAGGGTTTCCGACTATTATGGCTAGATATAATTGTTATTAATTATTGTCATAATATTGTTCTTGATTATTAAACTCTCGGACATGTCGAGATTCGTTTTATGTGTGGTGAATGCTTGTAATAGTAAAAATTCGGGGGTTGACCGAATTTAGGATTTATTATTACGTTCTACTTTTTCCGGAAAATGTATAGGGTCGATTTCATGTATAGAATCGATACCGGATAATTGTAATTAAATTATGTAATTTATTTTACGTTGGATCGATGCCGAAACGACCGCCGGAAGAAGACGTGTGACGGAGGAGACGAATAGAGGGAGGGCTCGATCGGCCATCCCCATGGCCGATCTCATGAGGCTCGATCGACCACCATGAGGAGTTCGACTCCTCTAGGTGGGTGGTCGATCATGGTGAGCGTGGGGATCCCCAACCCGCGTTCATCTCGGCCAAGATTCACTTTCCTAAATTATTCGGTTTTCCTATTTTGAGTATTCCTATTTTTGGGAATTCTCATGGAATAGGAAAAGAATAAATTTAGAATAAATTTATTTTTTCCTTATTGATTATTCCTATTCTTGGGAATTTTCATAGATTAGGAAAAGGAATAAATTTGGAATTAATTTATTTTTCCTATTTAATTATTCCTTTATGGAATTTTTAATGGATTAGGAAAATAATTAATTTGGAAAGTTTAGTAGTCCTAAATTAATTTTTCCTTATTTAATTATTCCTTTATGGAATTTTTAATGGATTAGGAAAGGAATTAATTTGGAAGGACTAGGAGTCCTAAATTATTTTCTTTCCTTATTTCATTATGGAAATCATCTAGAACATTCCAAGTGGGTCTTGGATAGATTATTCTAGAGATTTAATGAAGTAGAAAGGGAAAATAAAATAAATAAAAATATTAATAATATTTAATTTTATTTTTGATATATTCGATTGACTTAATTTTCGAATTAAGTAACTTTTGGATTAATTGAAAATAAATAGATTTAAATATTGGGATTAATATTCTCGTCACATGGAGCATTCAAGAACGAAGACATGAAGACTAGAAGATGCGTACGGGGATGCGATAAAGCCATAATAGTCGGAAAATAATATTCTAGTAATTATTTTGACTATGTGATAATATTCTATGTGCTTTATTTCATGTATTCATGCTTATGTGTATTTAATTATGCATTAGATAGCGTATCCCTTTATTGTAAAAAGCTAAGTGGGAGAGGGTATGGTAACATATCCATGGTCTCCATTGCTGTTCTCTTGGTGACTTTTATGGACTTTTGAAGTTCGTATAGACAAGTCATTGGAGGAGAATTCTTGTAATTCCTTTTACAAGAAACATTGATTAAGTTTATCAAACAATGCCTAATTTGTCTTTCCAAAGCTGATTTCAAGTCGACTCATTCTCACCCCGGGGAGTGGAATGGAGCCAAAGCCACTTGGTCATGTAGAGGACACAAATTAGAGACCTTCGTACCATCCTTTTGAAGGTGGATCGATTGTCTGCTCGGCTCCCTCATTTATGAGAGATAGGGTCGTTCGCATGGTGAATCACTGGTTAGAAACTTCGAGTTTCACTTATGATTCTCCGCGTCGTGATTTACAAGATTGAATGATTCATGTAATTGGGAGTCAATTGTAAAAGTCTTTTGGTGTATTAAACGTCCACACTATCGTGGCTTGCTGCATTGAATGGGATTTTGGAACGATTGATGTAGACAGTTATAGAAGGGAGTAAAGGAGCGTATGTTAACGTAAACGTCCACACTATCGTGGCTTGCGGTAAGTATGCGTGTCCCAAACAATCTTCTTAGATACTGAGTAATGGTTTACACTTAGGTACGCTTCTTAGTATTCTTCCCATCGAAGTAACGCTAATGATGATGTACGACCGAAGGTAATCTAATTGCTAAATCATTTGGATAGGTAAACGTCCACACTATCGTGGCTTGTCATATCTGATGGGATTTTAGATGCGATTAGTGGTTTAATGATATTATTTGAGGGAGATAATATCGGAGATTAAATCGATTGTTTGTTGTTATATGTGCTCGTAGATTAGGATATGGCTTTGAACCCACTTTATGTGATACGTAAGGATTTTAAACTCATTGGTCCCTGAATGTAATGATTGGAATAGAGATCTAGACATTACCCAAACTGTTGAAGAGTACAAGTTTGTACTCAGTGAGCTTTGTCCTCCCGAGCCTACAAATGTCTTAACTGATGAGGAAAGAACTGATTTTATCATGTTCAAACTCAAGGAGATGTTTAGACATGATGTAGAGGCTAGACAAGAGGCGATGAGGATACTCATAAAGGCCAGTCGAATCGAGGAAACGCTTAAACACGTTTTTGAGATGATTGACCTTTTGGACGAGTTGAGACGGAAATCGCAAGCTCTTGTAGACAATGCCAAAGGTTTCGAACCTAAGGGCAAAACCGGGGGATAAGGGAAAGCAAGCAAAGAAACCCAGTGGTCCTAAGTTGCTTAGACCACGAGATGGGACGAGAAAGCCATGAGGCAAGTATTCTCGATGCAAACAGTCTGGGTACTGGAAGTCTGATTATCCTCTCAAAGAAAGTACGAAATTTTCTTTAGTCGTAAAACATAGTCAGTGGTATTATCTACCGGAACCTGGTGTGTAGATATGGAACCACTGACGGTATGTGCATTTTAAATGCAAGGGTTCCAGGAAACCTAACGACTTGGAAAAGAAAAGATCGTAGTCTACATGGGCAATGCTGTAGAGGAGGCAGCAGTTGCAGTGGAGGACTTTTTATAGGATTTCATTTTGGGTTATTGCTTTTATGTACCTTTCATATTAGAAAGAACTTTGTTCTGGATTTCTAATGAATGGATATTTTATTTCTTTTAATCATTTGATGGTTATAAGAAGAAATAATGATATTTTGGTACATTGGCTAGCAATATATAAATGATGAATCCTGAGTCCACCACGATGCAACGAACCGTAGTGAAACTCGTTTTACTAATAAGAGATTTCTTTATCAATTATACTTGTGGATTCTTATGCTGAGTCATGTTTATTCAAATAAGAAGTTCAAAGGTCGAAAATTGATATTTGATCAATTAAGTTGAAGGAGTGGACCTTCCGACCTAAGAATCTAATTTGGAAGATAATATGACTAAGCAATCCTTTATGGATATAAGATGTAAGATCCGGACAAGTATAAGAATTGATTGACTCTGATGTATGCAGACCTATGCCTACTCAGACAATAAGGTACGAGTACTTCATTTGATGATTACTCGAGAAATGGATTAGAATACCTGATGTGCCACAAAAGCAAGTGTTTTGACAAGTCAATGGACACAAAGCTATTGTGGAGAACCATCAAGGTATATCCATTTGTAGCCTGCGATTTGATCGCGGAGGCAAGTACCTGTCTGAGGAATGCATGACATACTGATCAGAGATTGGGATTTGATCCTAAATGACTTCACCATGCACTGCTGTGTAGAAATGGTGTGTCGTAAACAAGAAATGGAACTCTTATAGAAATAGTAAAATTATGAGTTATATGGAACTACCTAGGTTCTATGGATATGTCTGGAAACAACGGCGCATTCAAATGCGGTTGTAGAATATCCTAGAAGAACAAAAGATGTGTGTTCAATAGTACTATGAACCAGAAGGACGTTATAAGTTCTAACGCCCGGTTCTTAGAGAAAGACTATATAATGAACCACAAGCCCAAGGTGACGTAATACTTTGAAATGAGAGAGAAAGATTAAGACTTAGAACCAGCCAAACCGAGTAGCGGTACACCACCAACTGCACCTACTGTTATCACTGTTTATACACCGGAATGCCATTGTAGTGGGAGGTTGTTTGACAACCGGAGATATTCATAAGACTAGGAGAGTTTTGAACTCTGGACCTAGTATACATGAAATCAATCCCTAGATCTACATGAAGGCCGTACTAGATCTAAATGTGCCTTCTTGGAGAGCAATAAGGATTATGGTACAAGCTTAGTTGATCCATTTATGGATTGAAACAAAGCATTGAGTTCGTGGTACTTGCAAATTGATGAGATAGTCCATTTTATGGATTCATCAAAAGCATAGACGAATTGTGTGTATGGGAAACGTGATGGAAACAAGGTGGTGTTTCTCGGAGGTTTTATGTAGATGACATTTTATCATTGGTAACAATGTAAAGATGTTGTCAGACATAAAATGATGGTTGTCTAGAAAAATCCATATATGAGATGAAGAAGAAGTTAGAGCATGTTCTTAAGATCTAGGATCTCAAGAAAAGAACATTGTACTTCTCCTGGACATCTTACATATATATGATTATGGTTCGTTTTAACATGCAAGATTCCGAGAAAGGTTCGTTACCTTTCAGAGACGGAATGCATCTATCTAAGGATATGTGTTTTGGAACACAAAAGGAGATAGAAGCAATGAAAGCAGTTTCCTACACTTTGAGTGTGGAAAGCTTAATAAATGCATTGTTGAAAACAAGAACCTGGTATCGGCTATGCGGTTAGCATAGTGGGAGGATATCAAGGTAATCCTGGAAAGGAATATTCGACTGCCGTAAAAGTACTTTCGAAGTACTGTTCTAGACTACGAAGCAGATGAACATTTCCTTTGGATTACATTCTCTTAGATTTCTAATCAAATGAGGACCGGTGTAAGTCGATATCAGGCTATGTGTTTCACTATTGAAGGAGAAGGAGTTTTAACATGGAAGAGTACTAAGCACGATGCTTTTCAGACTCTGCCATGGGTAACCAAATAGCAGCCTCAGAGGCAGCGGAAGTTTTGGTATAACTCCGGGATAATCTCTGGGACTTAGATGTGATTCTTAATTTGTCAAAGGCTATGTAAATAGCGGTGCAATGGCAAATGGTAAGAAATCACTAGTCCATAAGTGTAAGATAACACATAGTGCAAGTACCACCTGATACGAGTCATCGTCGAGGGAGACGACGCTGTAGTCACCAAGATAACTTCAGAGCGGCAACCTAGAGTGCTCATTCACATAGTACTTCTTGGAAGAACAACTTAAGCACGTGATGAGTATGGGAGTCGGGAGTTTGGAGGAAATGACTAGACCTTAGTACAAGTGGGAGATTGTTGGAGTTGTGTACTTAATGTCTAGATTTAAGTAACGCAAACTCACGATCCATTGCCATTAATCTATTTAATTAAATAAACAATTATTTGCGTTTAATTATTTATAATTAAATATATGCAAATCATAGTCCTGGATTTTATACGTTGTAGTTAGTATGGTGCAAGCATGGGCGCACAGAAGATCATACTATCGGTTACTCGTATTTAATCGAACAGTTGCTCACGACCTAGATGGACACGGACCAATCCATCGGTATAGTCGTTGTGTGAGAGAGAAAATAATTTATCTTAATTATTTTATCACACTTGTACACTTGGTGTATTGAGCGGATCTGATTGAGATTCATCGATTAGGATTGCCGGCGATAATCGATTCGAGTCTCAGTGTATTTTATTCTTAATCCCCGATATTATTGCGGGTGTGTATATTTAATATAAGTGACTTTGATTTACCAAAGGAATTAACTGATTTAATTATTGGGTTGATTACCGGTTAAGTTGGGTCACTATATTTCATATATGACATGCCGTGAATAATTGACCGGACAGTGTATCCCGGAAGGGTTGATAATATCCCCGAGATGAGTTCATAAGGAATTATTATGTAAACCCTGCAGGTGGATTCGTTCCGCATAATAATTAAGGTTGAATGGTACTAGTCTCGGATACAAGAGATGAATAAATTAATTAGCAATAAATTAATTTTATTCATGGATATTTATATCTTAAATACACGGAATAAATAATACTACCGGAGAAATATTATTTGATATAATATGGTTTAATATTGGGAGTGCAATTAATTTTATATAGTGGAAAATAGAATTAATTAATATTGATAAGGATTAATGGACTTGAGCATTGGGCTCAATTTAATCTTCAATATTGGAAGCCCAATATTCCACCTCCTTAAGATCCCCTACGTAGCCTATAAAAGCACTACATGGTCTTCTCTATTCTCATAACTTGAAGATCACAATTCTAGAGAGAGAAAGTAGAGAGGGAGATCCATGGAGTTCGGAAGATCGTCGCCCACCCGACGTTCGAGCTAGTGCAAGGAATACGTGGGAAGATCTCAAGGTCATCAAATTGAGTTCTTCGTTTTTCCGTACAACGAGAACAAAGGTAAAATCGTTGAACCCCCTTCGATGATTTTAATGTTTATATTATCATGAAAATACCGTAGAACAAGATCCGAGGTTCGGGATCCTCACCGGGGTCGAGCTGGGTGGTGGTGATCGAAGATCACCGGACCACCGCGGCTGGAGCGACCCGACGGCGAAGAAACGCGACTAGGGTTTCGCTGCCCAGGCAAGCGGCCGCCTGGGGGGTCAAGCGGCCGCCTGGTGTGCCCAGGCAGCGGGCTGCGGGTTTTTCCCGCAGCGGATCCGCGAGCCACGCGAGTCGTGCACGGGACTGCTACGGGCTCTCCCGCACGAGCTGCTGCGACCAGCCGTGGGGCTTGTGCGATGACGCGATCGAACCTTGTGGAGTTCTCCCGCGGATAGGGTTCGATCGACGCGTCTTCTCGCATGATGGCTGGAGGAGATCACGGGCCATGGTTCGACCGTGGCAGACACGAGATCACCGGGGCGTGGCTAGGTCAGCCCGGGGTGTTGCGAGGGTTCCCGGCGCGTCCAGCGGGCTGCTACGAGCAGCCCTAGGCGGCTGTTGTGATCAGCCGCGAGCCCATGCGAGGGCTCGACCGAACAAGCCGCGGGTTCGCCCGCGGTTAGGGTTTGGTTGGGCTCGGCTTCGTGGTGGCTCGTGGCGGGATGTTCCGACAACCGGGAGTCGATTGGAATTGTCGTTCCGCATTGACAATTCCGGATATTCGTTCTCCGAAGGATTTCGGTCGGAATTAATTAGATAATTAATTTTAATTAATTTATTAATCCCGGGATATCGATTTCCAACAAGCCGAGCAGACAATCGATCCACCTTCAAAAGGATGGTACGAAGGTCTCTAATTTGTGTCATCCACATGACCAAGTGGCTTTGGCTCCATTCCACTCCCCGGGGTGAGAATGAGTCGACTTGAAGTCAGCTTTAGAAAGACAAATTAGGCATTGTTTGATAAACTTGATCAATGTTTCTCGTAAAAGGAATTACAAGAATTCTCCTCCAATGACTCGTCTATACGAACTTCAAAAGTCCATAAGAGTCACCAAGAGAACAGTAATGGAGACCATGGGAATGTTTCCATCCCCTCTCCCACTTAGCTTTTTACAATAAGGGATACGCTATCTAGTGCATAAAGTAAACACATATAGCATGCATACAAGTAATAAAGCACATAGTATCACATAGTCAAAATAATGCTAGAAAATTATTTTCCCGACTATCATGGCTTTATTCCATCTTCGTACGCATCTTCTAGTCTTCAGTCTTCGTTCTTGAATGCTCCATGTGACGAGAATATTAATCCCAATATTTAAATCTATTTATTTTTATTTAATCCAAAAGTTACTTAATTCGAAAATTAAGTCAATCGAATATATCAAAAATAAAATTAAATATTATTAATATTTTATTTATTTATTTTCCTATCTAATTCTATTAAATCTTTAGAATCCTATCCAAGTAAAACATGAATATTCTAGAATACTTCTATAATAGAATAAGGAAATAAAATAAATTAGGACTCTTCTACTTTCCATAATTAATTAATTTCCATCTGATGAAAATTCCCAAGAATAGGAATAATCAAATAGGAAATAAATTAATTCCAAATTAATTTTTTTCCTAATCCATGAGAATTCCTAAAATTAAGAACACTCAAATAGGAAAACCGAATTAATTTAGGAAAGTGAATCTTGGTAGGAGTAGCATGGGTTGGGAGACCCCACACCACCCCCACCGTCGACCGCCACCGCCCGGGACCACCACCGCCGCCGCCCCCAGCCCACGCGCCACCACCACCGGTGGCCGGCATGGCCGGAAGCCCTAGCGGGCAGCCCCTTCGATGGGGTCGATCGATCCTCATGGGGATCGATCATGGGGATGATCGACCCCCCCGGTTCTTCGTCCTCTTCGTCTTCTTCGTCACATGTCTTCTCCGGCGGTCATCTCGGCATCGATCCAACGTAAAATTAATTTACAAAATTAAATTACAATTCCGGTATCGATTCTATACATGAAATCGACCCTATACATTTTCCGGAAAACATAGAACGTAATAATAAATCCTAAATTCGGTCAACCCCCGAATTTTTACTCTTACAAGCATTCATCCACACAAAAACGAATCTCGACATGTCCGAGAGTTTAATAAACGAATAATCATGATAATTAATTAACAAAAAATTAAACCATGATAGTCGGAATCCCTGCAAGGTAGAACGATAATCGAACACATACATGAACACGAAACCAAACGCTCTGATACCAAAATGCCAAAATGTAGCACCGCGCCATCTGATCAGCCTTGACCCACTTCCGATGAGCTTCCTTTTCCTCAGGAGAGGATGTTTCAGTAGGTGCAACAGGACATTCGACCTGGAGTACATACTTGTACTCCTCAGCAGTTAGGACAATGTCCAAGTTTCGTTTCCAATCAACATAATTTGGACCAGTGAGTTTGTTTTCTTTTAGTATCACAGACAGTGGGTTGAGTGCCTTATCTATAAAAGAGACAAATCAAACCGTCAAATTTAATTCGATATTAACTCCCTTAATTAATGTCATTAAATTTACCAATTAATCCTAAAATCCCATCAGACCAGCATGCCACGTTCATGTGGACGTATACTAGTCCAAACGATTTTATAATTGGACTTTTACTTCGGTCGTACATCATTACAGCAGTGACTCCGATGGGGAGGATACTGTAAAGCGTACCTAAGTGTATACCATTTCTCAGTACTAAGTTAACCGCTCGGGAACTACATATCCACCGCAAGCCACGTTAGTGTGGACGTTTACGTTGACATGCGGTCCCTTTACGATTTCCTATAACTGTCTGTTGGGATTCGATGTCCCGGGCTATCAAAAATTTGCGGAACCGATAACCCGATCAAAAACCCTCGATCACCGAAGATTGGATCCCTGACTCATCCGCAGGAGTCCGACCTTTGGAGACTACGCGCCCGAAGACACGCAGCCCGCCCCCAGCCGATTTTCTCCCGCAAGTCGGATCCACGAACGCGAACCACCTCACGAGCCGGGGCCCGACCGAACGCCCAGCGAAGCCCGAAGGCTGCGTGCGCCCAGCCGAGCCCCCGCGAGGGGCTCGCGATCGTCCTCGACGATCGCTGGGGATGCGCGAGGCATCCCCGGGGCTGCTCGTAGCAGCCCCGCAGCGAGTCGCGATGACTCGCTGCCCGCGAGGGGTCAGCCCCGTGCGCGTCTGCTACGGGAACACCCGTAGCGCGCACGAGGCAGCTGCGGGTCATCCCCGCAGCGACCCGCGATCGAGCACACGGGCTCGATCGCCCCTCGGCTCCAGCCGAGGGCTTCGCGCAACGCGCCTCCGACGAGGGGGCTGGGGTCCGCCACGGCACCAGCCCGTGGCACCCCGGGGATCGACCGAAGTCGATCCCATGCCCCGGCGTCCAGCCGGGGCTCGTCCCTTGTCGCGCGTCCGGCGGTCCGAACCCTAGGGTTCGACCGCCGCGTTCGATCCTCGCCGGGGATCTCGAATCCCCGTCCCCGAGGTTCGTCGTTTTTCCGGATCGCGTGTTCATGTATATATTACAATTATTCAACGCACAAATAATCAAAGAAGGGGTTTCTCGATTATTACCTCGATTCGTTGTACGGAGAAACGAATCGTTGATGACCTCGTGATCTTCCCGCGTATTCCTTGCACTTCCGTTCGAACGTCGGGTGGGCGACGAGCTATCGAACTCTTATGGATCTTCCTCACTCTCAAGACTTTATGATTTCCGTAGGTTAAAATCAAGTTGTGAAAAGTGAAGACCATGTAGTGCTTATATAGGCTACGTAGGGGATCATAAGGAGAATAAATATTGGGCTTCAATATTGAAAATTAAATTGGGTCCAACCCAAATCTATTAATTCTTATCAATATTAATTTTATTTATTTTCCACTATATAAATAAAATTGCACTCCCAATATTATTCCATATTATATCAAATAATATTTCTCCAATTAGTATTATTTATTCCGTGTATTTAAGATTTAAATATCCATGAATAAATTTATTTATTGCTCAATAAATAGTATTCATCTCTTATATCCGAGACTAGTACCGTTCAACCTTTATTATTGTGCGGAACGAATCCACTCATGAGGTTTACACAATAATTCCTTATGAACTCATCTCGGGGATATTATCAACCCTTCCGGGATACACTTTCCCGTCAAGTATTCACGGCATGTCATATATAAAATATAGCGACCCAATTTTACCGGTAATTAACCCAATAATTAAATCGGTTAATTCCTTTGGAAAATCAAAGTCTCTAATATTAAATATACACACCCGCAATAATATCAGGGATTAAGAATAAAATACTTCGAGATTTAAATTGATTATCTTAGGCAATCCTAATCAATAAATCTCAAGCTGATCCGCCCAATACACCAAGTGTACAAGTGTGATAAAATAATTAAGACAAATTATTTTCTCTCTCACACAACGACTATACCGATGGATTGGTCCGTGTCCATCTAGGTCGTGAGCAACTGTTTGATTAAATACGAGTAACCGATAGTATGATCTTCTGTGTGGGCCCGACACACCATACTAACTACAACGTATAAAATCCAGGACTATATTTTGCATAATTAATTAATAATAATTAATTGCAAATAATTGTTTATTAATTAAATAGGTTAAATGCTATGACCGGGAGTTTACCGGTACTTAAATCTAGACATTAAGTACACAACTCCAACAATCTCCCACTTGTACTAAGGTCTAGTCATTTCCTCCAAACTCCCGACTCCCATACTCATCACGTGCTTAATTTATACATCCCAGAAGTATTATGTGAATGAGCAATCTAGGTTGCCGCTCTGAAGTTATCTTGGTGACTACTGCGTCGTCTCTCTGACGATGACTCGTATCAGGTGGTACTGGCTCTATGTGTTATCATCACTTTTTTTTTTGAACTTATGACTTCTTCCAGTTCTCCACGCACCACTATTTACATAGCCTTTAGTGAACCAAGAATCATATCCAAGTTCAGAGGTTATTCCGGAACCTAACCAAAACTTCCGCTGCCTCTGAGGCTGCTATTCGGTTTATGATAGAGTCCGAGAAGCATTACGCTTATCACTCTTTCATCCTTAGGTTCCACCTCTTCTAAAAGTGAACACATAGCCTGATATCGACTTACACTGGTCCTTTCTCTGATTTTGGATCTGAGAAACTGTAATCTAAGAAGATTTCGTTTTTGCCAGTAATCCAGTACTTCCAAGTACTTTACAGCATTCGAATATTTCTTATCCAGATTACTTTGATATCCTCCCACTACGCTTACCGCATAGTTGATATCAGGTCCTTGTTTTTCAACATTGCATCCACAAAGCTCTCCACACTCGAAGTGTAGGAAACCGCTTTGTCTATATCTATTGTCTATATCTATCTCCTTTATGTGTTCAAGACACATACCTTAGATAGATGTATTCTGATCTCGAAAGGCAATAACCTTTCTCAGAATTGTGCATGTTTAAAACAAACCATAATCGTATAAGATATCTTAAGAGAAGTGCAAGTGTTCTTATCTAGAGATCGAAAGATTTCTAAGAACATGATACAATTTCATCTTAATCTTATATCTCGATTTATTTAGACAACCTCTATTTTATGTCTGACAACACTTTTACATTGTTGCCAATGATGAAGTGTTATCTACACAAAATTCCGAGAAACACCACCCTTGTTTCCATTACGTCTCTAACACACCTTTCCTTGCCTTTTGATGAATCCATAGAATGGACTATCTCATCAATTCGCAAGTTCCTATGCAGAACTAGGGATCGATTTCATGTATACTAGATCCAGAGTTCAAAAACTCCTCCAGTCTTATGAACATCTCCGGTTGGTTAACAACCTCCCACTGCAATGGCGTTCCGGTGTATAACAGTAATAACATTAGGTGCAGTTAGTGGTGTACTGCTACTCGGTCAGGCTGGTTCTCAGTCTCTCCTTTCCTCATTTTAAAGTACTTTGTCAGTTAGGGCATTGTAGTTCATCTAATAGTATTCCTCTAAGAACCGGGCGAGGACACCCATCTGGTTCGCAGTACTATTGAACTTACAATTACTTGTTCTTCTAGGATATTCTACAACCACATTGAATGTGACGTTGTATCCAGAGATATCCATAGAACATAGGTAGTTCCGAACGAACTTGTTCTTTTACTATTAGAATCTCATCTCTTATTTCTGACACACCATGTCTACACATCAGTGTATGGTGTAGTCGTTTGAGACTTAATCTCAATCTTTGATTTATGCTATGTGTTATTTAGATAGGTGATAGCCTCCGCGAACAAGTCGCAGGCTTTCAATGGATATACTTTGAAGGATCCCCATAATGGCTTTGTGTTGAAAACACTCCGCCTTTATGGCACATCAAGTATTCTAATCCATCTTCGAGTGTTCTTGAAAGAACAACTCGTACCTCTCTAATTACACATAGCACCGCATCAATCATTATTCATTTTCTATACTTGTCCGAATCCCATCCTTTATCGAAAGGTTAACTCAGTTGTATCATCTTTCAAGATCGATTCTTAGGTCGGGAGGTCCATTCCTCCAACTATAATTGATCAAATCAATTTCGACCTTTTGAATCCCTTTTGAATAGATACTACCAAGTCCAAGAATTCACAAGTATAATGATTGATAAAGAAATACATCTAATAAGTAAAACAAGTTATGCATAACGGTTTGTTGCATCGTGGTAGACTAAGGATTCATTACTCATGTATTGCTATCTAATGTACCAGAATAGATATCACCATTATTTCTTATCCAAACCATAAATGATTAAAGAAATAAAATATCCATTAATAAAGAAAACCAGAACGAAGTTCTTTTTCAAAATAAAGGGGTACATAAGCAATAACTGAAATGAAAACTTAAAACAGATAAATGTCTTCCACTGCAACCGCTGCTACCCCAACAGTTTTGCCTATGTAGACTCGAACTTTTCTTCTCTAAGTCGCCGGGTTTTCTGGAACCCCTGCATTTAAAATGCACATACCGTCAGTGGTTCCATATCTACTCACCAGAATTCTGGTAGATAATACCGCTGACTATGTTTTTACGACTAAAGAAAAATTCGTACCTCTGAGAGGACATTCAGACTTCCAGTGTCCAGACTTCTTGCATCGGAAGCATAAGCCCTTTGGCTTACTAGCCCCCACTCGTGGTCCATTCCTCTTGGCACCACTGGGTTTTATGGCTTGCTTCCTTTTCTTGCCCCTACCTCCAATAGCTTTCAAGCTTTTGGACTTGGTAGCCACAAGCGCTTGAGACTTGCCCTTCTTGTAGATCCCCTCTGCCGCCTTCAGTTCAGTCAGGAGTTGCGCAAGAGTATAAGATAGTTTACCCATGTTATAGCTCATACGAAACTGCTCAAAACTAGGGGTCAGAGACTGGAGTATGATGTCGACTTGCGTCTCACCATCAATCATAGCTCCTAGGACCTCCAATTCATTCAACAGACTCATCATCTTGAGAACGTGCTCCTCGACAGGCGTTCCTTCAGACTGAGTAGTTGACATGAGGACTCTCATGGCATCTTGCCTACCCGCACGGTCATGATGCCCAAACATCTCCTTGAGGTTAAATAACATATCCTCGGCAGTGTTCATCGACTGATGCTGGGTTTGGAGTACATTTGACATAGAAGCCAAAATATAGCACCTAGCCATTTCATCAGCCTTTTTCCACTTCCGATATGCTTCTTTTTCCTCATCAGTTGAGGCGGCCGTGGGTTCAGCAGGGCATTGCCAAACTTGTACTCTTCAGCAGTCAGGACAATGTCTAAATTTCTCTTCCAATCAATGTAGTTTGGACCAGTGAGTTTTTGTTCCTTGAGTATCATAGAAAGTGGATTCATAGCTATTCTCTAAACCTATAAGCACATGTAAACAAACAATCAATTTAATGTCCGATATTATCTCCCTCAAATAATATCATTAAATTACTAATTGCGTCTAAAATCCCATCAGGTAAGGCAAGCCACGTTCATGTGGACGTTTACCCACCCAAATGATTTAGCAATTAGATTTGCTTCGGTCGTACATCATTATAGCGTTACTTCGTTGGGAAGAATACTATAAAGCGTACCTAAGTGTAAACCACCACTCAGTACTAAGGCAAATCGTTTAGAATTGTTATGTCACCGCAAGCCACGTTCGTGTGGACGTTTACGATAACTCGCAATCCCTCACAATCTCCTATAACTGTCTACATCAATTATTCTAAAATCCCTTTCAGTATAGCAAGCCACGTTCGTGTGGACGTTTACTACACCAAATAGATTTATATAATTGAAATCCATTTACTTGATCCATTTGATTTTGTAAATCAGGACTCGGAGAATCATAAGTGAAACTCGAAGTTTCTAACCAGTGATTCACCATGCGAACGACCCTATCTCTCATAAATGAGGGAGACGAGCAGACAATCGATCCATCTATCAAAGAGTGGTACGAAGGTCTCTAATTTGTGTCCTCTACATGACCAAGTGGCTCTGGCTCCATTCCACTCCCCGGGGTGAGAATGAGTCGACTTGAAGTCAGTTTCGGAAAGACAAATTAGGCATTGTTTGATAAACTTGATCAATGTTTCTTGTAAAAGGAATTACTAGAATTCTCCTCCAATGACTTATCCATATGAACTTCAAAAGTCCATAAAAGTCACCAAGAGAACAGTGATGGAGACCACGGGAATGTTTCCATCCCCTCTCCCACTTAGCTTTTTACGATAAAGGGATACGCTATCTAGTGCATAAAATAAACACATATAGCATGCATGAAAACAATAAAGCACATAGATCACATAGTCAAAATAATGCTAGAGAAATTATTTTCCCGACTATCATGGCTTTATCTTCATATGCATCTTCTAGTCTTCAGTCTTCGTTTCTTGAATGCTCCATGTGACGAGAATAATAATTTCCAATATTTAAATCTATTTATTTTCAATTAATCCAAAAGTTACTTAATTCGAAAATTAAGTCAATTGAATATATCAAAAATAAAATTAAATATTATTAATATTTTTATTTATTTATTTTCCTATCTAGTTCTATTAAATCTCTAGAATAATCTATCCAAGTAAAATTGGAATATTCTAGAAGACATCTATAATAGAACAAGGAAATAAAATAAATTAGGACTCACTACTTTCCAAATTTATTTTTATTCCTAATCCATGAACATTCCCATGAGTAGGAATAATCAAATAGGAAAAATAAATTTAGTACTAAATTAATTAAATTTCTAATCTATGAATATTTCCTATGAAGGAAATAAATCAATAGAAATAAAATCAATTTAAATTAATTCTTTTCCTAATCCATGAGAGTTTCCTAAAAGGAAAGTACTCAAATAGGAAACCCGAATTAATTAGGAAAGTAGATCTTGGTAGGAATAGCATGGGATTGGGAGACCCCACACCATCCCCACTTAGATGGATCGGCCGGCCACTCGGGGAGGAGCGCCGCCGCCGCCTAGCCACGCCGGCTAGGCCATGGGTCGATCACCATCATGTGATCGATCCCAAGCCCTTCCCTCTTCGTCACTTCTTCGTCTTCCGGCGATCGTCTCATCATCGAACCAACGTAAATAATTTACAAAAATTAAATTACAATTCCGGTATCGATTCTATACATGAAATCGACCCTATACATTTTCCGGAAAATAAAGTGCGTAATAATAAATCCTAAATTCGGTCAACCCCCGAATTTTTACTATTACAAACATTCAACCACACAAAAACGAATCTCGACATGTCCGAGAGTTTAATAATCATGATAATTAATTAAAAAAAATAATTAATATCCAACCATGATAGCCGGAAATCCTGCAAGGTAGAACAATAATCGAACATATACATGAACACGAAACCAGATGCTCTGATACCAGTTGTTGGGATTCGATGTCCCGGGCTATCAAAAATTTGCGGAACCGATAACCCGATCAAAAACCCTCGATCACCGAAGATTGGATCCCTGACTCATCCGCAGGAGTCCGACCTTTGGAGACTACGCGCCCGAAGACACGCAGCCCGCCCCCAGCCGATTTTCTCCCGCAAGTCGGATCCACGAACGCGAACCACCTCACGAGCCGGGGCTCGACCGAACGCCCAGCGAAGCCCGAAGGCTGCGTGCGCCCAGCCGAGCCCCCGCGAGGGGCTCGCGATCGTCCTCGACGATCGCTGGGGATGCGCGAGGCATCCCCGGGGCTGCTCGTAGCAGCCCCGCAGCGAGTCGCGATGACTCGCTGCCCGCGAGGGGTCAGCCCCGTGCGCGTCTGCTACGGGAACACCCGTAGCGCGCACGAGGCAGCTGCGGGTCATCCCCGCAGCGACCCGCGATCGAGCTCACGGGCTCGATCGCCCCTCGGCTCCAGCCGAGGGCTTCGCGCCACGCGCCTCCGACGAGGGGGCTGGGGTCCGCCACGGCACCAGCCCGTGGCACCCCGGGGATCGACCGAAGTCGATCCCATGCCCCGGCGTCCAGCCGGGGCTCGTCCCTTGTCGCGCGTCCGGCGGTCCGAACCCTAGGGTTCGACCGCCGCGTTCGATCCTCGCCGGGGATCTCGAATCCCCGTCCCCGAGGTTCGTCGTTTTTCCGGATCGCGTGTTCATGTATATATTACAATTATTCAACGCACAAATAATCAAAGAAGGGGTTTCTTGATTATTACCTCGATTCGTTGTACGGAGAAACGAATCGTTGATGACCTCGTGATCTTCCCGCGTATTCCTTGCACTTCCGTTCGAACGTCGGGTGGGCGACGAGCTATCGAACTCTTATGGATCTTCCTCACTCTCAAGACTTTATGATTTCCGTAGGTTAAAATCAAGTTGTGAAAAGTGAAGACCATGTAGTGCTTATATAGGCTACGTAGGGGATCATAAGGAGAATAAATATTGGGCTTCAATATTGAAAATTAAATTGGGTCCAACCCAAATCTATTAATTCTTATCAATATTAATTTTATTTATTTTCCACTATATAAATAAAATTGCACTCCCAATATTATTCCATATTATATCAAATAATATTTCTCCAATTAGTATTATTTATTCCGTGTATTTAAAATTTAAATATCCATGAATAAATTTATTTATTGCTCAATAAATAGTATTCATCTCTTATATCCGAGACTAGTACCGTTCAACCTTTATTATTGTGCGGAACGAATCCACTCATGAGGTTTACACAATAATTCCTTATGAACTCATCTCGGGGATATTATCAACCCTTCCGGGATACACTTTCCCGTCAAGTATTCACGGCATGTCATATATAAAATATAGCGATCCAATTTTACCGGTAATTAACCCAATAATTAAATCGGTTAATTCTTTTGGAAAATCAAAGTCTCTAATATTAAATATACACACCCGCAATAATATCAGGGATTAAGAATAAAATACTCCGAGATTTAAATTGATTATCTTAGGCAATCCTAATCAATAAATCTCAAGCTGATCCGCCCAATACACCAAGTGTACAAGTGTGATAAAATAATTAAGACAAATTATTTTCTCTCTCACACAACGACTATACCGATGGATTGGTCCGTGTCCATCTAGGTCGTGAGCAATTGTTTGATTAAATACGAGTAACCGATAGTATGATCTTCTGTGTGGGCCCGACACACCATACTAACTACAACGTATAAAATCCAGGACTATATTTTGCATAATTAATTAATAATAATTAATTGCAAATAATTGTTTATTAATTAAATAGGTTAAATGCTATGACCGGGAGTTTACCGGTACTTAAATCTAGACATTAAGTACACAACTCCAACACTGTCGAGCCTCAATTAACCCAAAGTTCCGTTTCCGTCTAGTAAGCCACGATAGTGTGGACGTTTACTAAACAAACAACTTTGTTAATTGAATTCCATTTAATAAATTTCACAATTTCGTTAATCAAAGCTTGATATCTCGTAAGTGAAACTCGAAGTTTCTAACCAGCGATCAATCATGCAATTGAGCCCTATCTCTCACAAAGTGAGGGAGCCAACCAGACAATCGATCTAGTCATCAAATGAATCGAATGTCTCTAATCTGTGTCATCGACATAAGCAAGCGCTTTGGCTCCATTCCACTCCCCGGGGTGAGAATGAGTCGAGTTGAACTTAGTCTTTGAAAGACAGATTAGGCATTTGCTTTGAAAAACTTAAGTGTTCAATTCTATAAATGGAATTGAATTCGAATTTTGATCCAGTGATATCCGTGTGTCCACTTTATCCGATAGGGAGGATGACACTAAAGCCAACTCGTAAGCGACACACATCACCATCAAAACAGAGAATGGAGACCGCGGGATTGTTTCCAATCCCTCTCCCACTTAGTTTTTACGAAAGGGATAACATTCACATGCATATAAAATTAAAGCATAATAAAGCACGTGAACACATAGAAAGCATTTAACGTGGCCCGATTATTATGGCCTTTAAAATTCTTCGATGCACGTCTCCTCGGATCTTCGTCTCGTTACTCGTCTAGGTCTCGGTCCACCACCGACTCGTCTAAGTGCCAAGAGACGAACCCCTCCCACTGGAGTATCATCCCGGGCCTCGACAAGCGATCCGTGGTGTCCGTCGAACCCCCGCGGAGCTGCTGCCCGAAGTCCAGCGAAACGGCGACCGCCGTTTGCCCTTCAGCAGCCGCGGGTTCGACTTCTCGACCCTCGTTCGTCCGGCCTTCGGTCTCGTCTCGATTCACCAAGAAGCAGAAACATTACACATGTAAACTAACAACTTCCGGCATCGATCCTATACAGGTTGATCGATCCTATACATCCGGATAAACGAAAACACGAAAAACGTAAAATCCTAAACGACTCAACCCGTCGTTTTAACTATTACAAACAAGCAACGTTGTAAAACAAAAATCTCGACAATCCCGAGAGTTTAACACACCACAACATACAGTACAATAAACATGACCATAATAATCGGGTGATCCTGCAAAAACAAATCTCGCAAACGATACATAGAACGTACAAAAACCGGCTCTGATACCATTTGTTGGAAATCGACTACCCGGGATGGGTTCGTTCGATCGCTCGAACATCCGAACGATCCCAGTCGACCTCCACGTCCGTCACTTCGTTCAGGTGACAGCCCGTGACCCGAATCACGCCCAGCCATCGCCCCGGAGGACAACCGCGCGAAACGGGGCTGGTCTGCCCTAATTCGGAGACCGCCGAATGCAGACCAGCGGTCGCTGGAGGAGCTGCAAACGGCGACCGCCGTTTGCCCTCTGGCGACCGTCGTTTTGTCCGTGAACAGCAACGCGACGTTGCTGTTCCGGGCTCGTTTCCGGGTCGTTTTTTCTCATCCGACTACCGATCTGAAGGTCCTAGAACCCCCAGTAGTCGAGAAATACAACCCACAACCCCGGAACCCGATCTACGTTCATGTATGATCAACGAGAAATTAGATCGAATAAAATTGCGGAATAGAGAATTCGATCTCATACCTCTCGGTCGATTGTTGAGACCTTAGACGCTTCTAGTGTATGACTCTGCCCGACTCCAGCCGTTGTGTGGGCAACGATCCGCTGGGTTCGTCCTTGTCTGCACTCTCCTTCCAAGACCAGCGTATGATTATTCTCAATGAGAGAATAAAAATATAATTGCGTTAACTTTATTTTTTACACAGAGAAAAATATTATTGCGCTAAGCAATTAATTATTCTCTGATGAAAAATGAAAGTTGCGGCGAAAGTTAGGTCTTAGGAGAGGGCAAGGGGGGGTTTAAATAGAGCTACACTAGGGACCCAAGGTTAAATTAATTATGGGCTAAAATGCAATATTAATTAACTCGGAGTCCTTAAAAGGAAATCCTTAATTAATTACACTTTTAATTATTATTAATTCCACTAAATAATAATAATTGAATTCCCGAAATTAATTTAATATTATTTCAACAATAATATTTCCGCCGAAATTACATATACGACTTTCCCCGTGTTTAAGATATCGAACGTCCACGAATTTATTTAATTACTAATAATTAAATTAATTCGTTTCTTATTATCCGAGACTAGTACCACTCATCCTTATTATCATGTGGAACAAATCCACCTGCAGGGTTTACATGATAAACTTTATGAGCTCATCTCGGGGACGTAATCAACCCAATAAACGGGACACGGTTTCCTGTCTATAATCTACAGCATGCCGTGCGTACAATTACAATTCCCAATTTACCGAGGATCTCGACTAATCAATTAGTCTCACTCATTGGCAAGTTAAAGAACCGAGAATTGGACACACGCACCTATAATTATATAGGGATTAGGAATTCGTATATCCGTAATATCTGAGGTCTAGTTCGATTACTGCGATTAGTATAAATCGAACGCCCTCCCGTGGTCCTGCTCAATACACCAAGTGTACGAGTGTAACATGATAGTCAAGACCGACTATCTACCAGTCACACAACGACGTACCGATGGATTGTCCATGTCCATCTAAGTCGTGAGCAACTGTTCGATAATATACGAGTAACCGACAGTATGATCTTCCGCGTGTCTCCTCACGCCATACTGTCTACAACGTATATATCTAGGACTATGGCATAGAGTGTATGTAAACAAAATGCAGACTGTTTGATTAATAGATAATAAAACACAGATAAGGAGTTCCATATTGTCACTAAACTAGACATTTAGAATATAACTCCATCAATCTCCCACTTATACTAAAAGTCTAGTTGCCCTCTCCCATACATCCGATACCCATCCCCTTCACGTGTCTCTTGAACGCTTCCGCTGGAAGTGCCTTCGTAAAGGGGTCTGCCAGGTTATCCGCTGATGCAATCTTGGTGACAACTGCATCGTCTCTCTTGACGATGTCTCTAATCAGGTGGTACTTGCGATCTATGTGTTTACTCGCATTGTGGGCTCGTGGTTCCTTCGCATTTGCCACTGCACCGCTATTGTCACAATAAATTGTGATAGCTCTAGGCAAATCAGGAATCACATCTTAGTCCATGATGAAGTTCCGGAGCCACACCGATTCTTTAGCTGCCTCAGAGGCTGCTACATATTCGGCTTCCATGGTAGAGTCCGAAATGCATTTCTGCTTAACACTCCTCCATGAAATTGCTCCACCTCCCAATGTGAACACATAGCCTGATGTAGACTTTTGCTGTTCCTTATCAGATTGGAAATCCGAGTCTGTGTAACCAATAGGAATCAGCTCGGACGCTTTGTAACTCATAACATAATTCCTAGTCCTTCGCAGGTACTTAAGTATGTTCTTTACAGCAGTCCAGTGACCCTGTCCAGGGTTACTCTGATATCTAGCTACCATGCCTACGGCATAGCAGATATCAGGTCTCGTGCACAACATAGCATACATTAGACTTCCCACTGCCGAAGCATAAGGAATCGTCTTCATGTAATCTATCTCCTTTTGTGTCTTGGGACACATATCCTTAGATAGATGAATTCCATGGCAAAAAGGTTGAGAACCTCTCTTGGAATTCTGCATGTTGAAACGAGCTAGAATCGTATCAATATATGAAGCCTGGGACAAGCTCAATGTTCTTTTCTGGCGATCTCGTATAACCTTGATCCCAAGAACATGCCCTACTTGTCCTAAGTCTTTCATATCGAATTGCTTGGACAACCATCCCTTTATGTCCGACAACATCTTCACATTGTTGCCAATTAGAAGAATGTCGTCTACATAAAGCACGAGAAACGCCACGCTGTTTCCGTCACTTCTCCGGTATACACACGACTCGTCCATGCTTTGAATGAATCCATAAGACTGGATAACCTCATCAAACCGCATGTTCCAAGATCTAGAAGCTTGTTTCAATCCATAAATGGATCGCTTTAGCTTACACACTAGATGCTCTTGGCCTTTCTTGATGAAACCCTCTGGTTGTCTCATATAAATGGTCTCGTCAAGATTCCCATTCAAGAATGCTGTCTTGACGTCCATTTGCCATACCTCATAATCCATATGAGATGCTATAGACAAAAGAATCCGGATCGACTTTAGCATAGCTACCGGCGAAAAGGTTTCCTCATAATCGATCCCTTCTTTCTGAGTGTACCCTTTCGCAACAAACCTAGCCTTGAAGGTTTCCACCTTCCCGTCAGATCCTCTTTTCCTCTTGTACACCCACTTGCAACCAATGGCTTTTACACCTTTGGGCGGTGCTACAAGATCCCAAACCTGATTTGAATCCATAGATTCAATCTCAGATTTCATCGCCTTTTGCCAAGACTGAGCATCTTGATCTTTAAGCGCCTCGTCGTAGGTCCAGGGATCGGCTTCATGTTCTCCAAGGAACAAGTCCGAAGACTCTCCTATAAACATGAACCTGTCGGGTTGTCGAACAACCCTCCCACTACGACGACGCTCCGGTGTAACCTCAGTAACTACAGGTGCAGACTGTGGTGGCGTATCACCCGGTTGGGTTGGATCTAAGCCTTGATCGTTCCCTCTCAGTTCGTTGAGTATTATCTCACTATTGGGCTTGTGGTCCATTATATAATCCTCTTCCAAGAACCGAGCGTTGGTGCTAACAACGATCTTCTGGTCCTTAGGACTATAAAATAGACCACCTTTCGTTCCTCTAGGATATCCTATAAACAACCGAATATCTGAACGTGACTCCAACTTATCAGCCCCGTGCTTCAGCACATGTGCTGGACAACCCCAGATCCGAATGTGTTTCAAGTTTGGCTTACGCCCGGTCCACAATTTCGAGGGTGTCTTAGGGACTAATTTGGAAGGAACTAAGTTCAAGATATAAGCCGTTGTTTCCAAGGCATATCCCCAGAACGAAACTGGTAGTTCTGAGTAACTCATCATAGATCTTACCATTTCCATAAGAGTCCTATTCCTTCTTTCTGCTACTCCATTCTGCTGGGGCGTGTATGGTGCAGTCATCTGGGAGTCAATCCCATTCTCCGATAAGTACGCCTTAAACTCTCCCGAGAGGTACTCTCCTCCACGATCAGATCGTAGAGTCTTTATGGTTTTACCATGAAGGTTCTCCACAAGAGCTTTGTACTCCTTGAACTTGTCAAAGCACTCGCTCTTGCGGCGCATCAGGTATATAAAACCATACCTTGAGTAGTTATCAGTGAAGGTTACAAAATATTCGTAACCTCCTCTCGCTTGGACAGATGAAGGCCCGCACAAATCAGAGTGAATCAATTCCAGTACTTCCTTGGATCTGTACCCCTTATCACTAAAGGGTCGCTTGGTCATTTTTCCTTCCAGGCATGATTCGCAGGTTGGAAAGTCCTCATCTTTCACATCACTGAGTATTCCATCAGTTATCAACCTTTGAATTCTGCCCAAGTTAATATGACTTAGCCTAAGATGCCATAAGTACTTTTGATTCATCCTAGAAGGCTCCTTTCTCTTATTGGTACTAGATGTGTTATACGACTCTACTCGTTGCATCGTGGAATAATTAGGATTCAGTATATATAAGTTGCCTATCAATGTACCAGAACAGATATAATCACCATTCTTCTTGACAATAACAGAATTATCAAAAGAAACTGAATATCCATTCAAAACCAATTTAGAAACCGAAACAAGGTTCTTTCTAAAATCCGGTACATAAAGACAATTATTCAATACCAAAACATTATTATTAAAAGATAAATGAACATCTCCCACTGCAACCGCCGCCACTTGCGTAGGGTTGCCCATGTAGATGGTGATCTCTCCCTCTCTAAGCCGCCGGGTTTCCTGGAACCCCTGCAAAGAATTGCAGACATGATCAGTGGCTCCCGTATCCACACACCAGGTACCGGTGGATAACACCGCTAAACATGTTTCAGTGACTCAGGAAAAGTTCATACCTCCTTGTCTGAGAGGACAATTAGACTTCCAATGTCCAGACTGCTTGCAACGGAAACACTTGCCCTTAGGCCTGTTCACTCCATTCTGTGGTCCACCAACTCTGGGTCCACTGGGTTTCCGTCCTTGCTTTTTCTTCTTCTTAATCCCCGAAGGGCGAGGAAGAGTCGATTTCACAGCCACAAGTGCTTGAGAGTTCTTAAAGATTCCCTCTGCCGCCTGGAGTTCAGTCAGGAGTTCCGCCAACGTATATAACCTCTTGTTCATGTTATAATTCAGGCGGAACTGCTCAAAACTCCTAGGCAGAGACTGGAGCACTATATCGATCTGGGTTTCCCCATCGATAGCTCCTCCCATAATCTCTATCTCATTCAGATAGCCTATCATCCTAAGAACGTGATCCCTCACGGGCGTTCCTTCGGACATAGTGGCCGTCATGAGTTTCCTCATAGCATCTTGTCTTGCTGCCCTGTCCTGACTACCAAACATCTCCTTGAGGTTAAGCATCATATCATAGGCAGTGTCCATGGCTTCACGCTGATGTTGAAGCACATTTGACATAGATGCCAAAATGTAGCACCGCGCCATCTGATCAGCCTTGACCCACTTCCGATGAGCTTCCTTTTCCTCAGGAGAGGATGTTTCAGTAGGTGCAACAGGACATTCGACCTGGAGTACATACTTGTACTCCTCAGCAGTTAGGACAATGTCCAAGTTTCGTTTCCAATCAACATAATTTGGACCAGTGAGTTTGTTTTCTTTTAGTATCACAGACAGTGGGTTGAGTGCCATATCTATAAAAGAGACAAATCAAACCGTCAAATTTAATTCGATATTAACTCCCTTAATTAATATCATTAAATTTACCAATTAATCCTAAAATCCCATCAGACCAGCATGCCACGTTCATGTGGACGTATACTAGTCCAAACGATTTAATAACTGGACTTTTACTTCGGTCGTACATCATTACAGCAGTGACTCCGATGGGGAGGATACTGTAAAGCGTACCTAAGTGTATACCATTTCTCAGTACTAAGTTAACCGCTCGGGAACTACATATCCACCGCAAGCCACGTTAGTGTGGACGTTTACGTTGATATGCGGTCCCTTTACGATTTCCTATAACTGTCGAGCCTCAATTAACCCAAAGTTCCGTTTCCGTCTAGTAAGCCACGATAGTGTGGACGTTTACTAAACAAACAACTTTGTTAATTGAATTCCATTTAATAAATTTCACAATTTCGTTAATCAAAGCTTGATATCTCGTAAGTGAAACTCGAAGTTTCTAACCAGCGATCAATCATGCAATTGAGCCCTATCTCTCACAAAGTGAGGGAGCCAACCAGACAATCGATCTAGTCATCAAATGACTCGAATGTCTCTAATCTGTGTCATCGACATAAGCAAGCGCTTTGGCTCCATTCCACTCCCCGGGGTGAGAATGAGTCGAGTTGAACTTAGTCTTTGAAAGACAGATTAGGCATTTGCTTTGAAAAACTTAAGTGTTCAATTCTATAAATGGAATTGAATTCGAATTTTGATCTAGTGATATCCGTGTGTCCACTTTATCCGATAGGGAGGATGACACTAAAGCCAACTCGTAAGCGACACACATCACCATCAAAACAGAGAATGGAGACCGCGGGATTGTTTCCAATCCCTCTCCCACTTAGTTTTTACGAAAGGGATAACATTCACATGCATATAAAATTAAAGCATAATAAAGCACGTAAACACATAGAAAGCATTTAACGTGGCCCGATTATTATGGCCTTTAAAATTCTTCGATGCACGTCTCCTCGGATCTTCGTCTCGTTACTCGTCTAGGTCTCGGTCCACCACCGACTCGTCTAAGTGCCAAGAGACGAACCCCTCCCACTGGAGTATCATCCCGGGCCTCGACAAGCGATCCGTGGTGTCCGTCGAACCCCCGCGGAGCTGCTGCCCGAAGTCCAGCGAAACGGCGACCGCCGTTTGCCCTTCAGCAGCCGCGAATTCGACTTCTCGACCCTCGTTCGTCCGACCTTCGATCTCGTCTCGATTCACCTAGCAGCAGAAACATTACACATGTAAACTAACAACTTCCGGCATCGATCCTATACAGGTTGATCGATCCTATACATCCGGATAAACGAAAACATGAAAAACGTAAAATCCTAAACGACTCAACCCGTCGTTTTAACTATTACAAACAAGCAACGTTGTAAAACAAAAATCTCGACAATCCCGAGAGTTTAACACACCACAACATACATTACAATAAAAGTGACCATAATAATCGGGTGATCCTGCAAAAACCAATCTCGCAAACGATACATAGAACGTACAAAAACCGGCTCTGATACCATTTGTTTGAAATCGACTACCCGGGATGCGTTCGTTCGATCGCTCGAACATCCGAACGATCCCAGTCGACCTCCACGTCCGTCACTTCGTTCACGTGACAGCCCGTGAACCGAATCACGCCCAGCCATCGCCCCGGAGGACAACCGCGCGAAACGGGGCTGGTCTGCCCTAATTCGGCGACCGCCGAATGCAGACCAGCGGTCGCTGGAGGAGCTGCAAACGGCGACCGCCGTTTGCCCTCTGGCGACCGCCGTTTTGTCCGTGAACAGCAACGCGACGTTGCTGTTCCGGGCTCGTTTCCGGGTCGTTTTTTCTCATCCGACTACCGATCCGAAGGTCCTAGAACCCCCAGTAGTCGAGAAATACAACCCACAACCCCGGAACCCGATCTACGTTCATGTATGATCAACGAGAAATTAGATCGAATAAAATTGCGGAATAGAGAATTCGATCTCATACCTCTCGGTCGATTGTTGAGACCTTAGACGCTTCTAGTGTATGACTCTGCCCGACTCCAGCCGTTGTGTGGGCAACAATCCGCTGGGTTCGTCCTTGTCTGCACTCTCCTTCCAAGACCAGCGTATGATTATTCTCAATGAGAGAATAAAAATATAATTGCGTTAACTTTATTTTTTACACAGAGAAAAATATTATTGCGCTAAGCAATTAATTATTCTCTGATGAAAAATGAAAGTTGCGGCGAAAGTTAGGTCTTAGGAGAGGGCAAGGGGGGGTTTAAATAGAGCTACACTAGGGACCCAAGGTTAAATTAATTATGGGCTAAAATGCAATATTAATTAACTCGGAGTCCTTAAAAGGAAATCCTTAATTAATTACACTTTTAATTATTATTAATTCCATTAAATAATAATAATTGAATTCCCGAAATTAATTTAATATTATTTCAACAATAATATTTCCGCCGAAATTACATATACGACTTTCCCCGTGTTTAAGATATCGAACGTCCACGAATTTATTTAATTACTAATAATTAAATTAATTCGTTTCTTATTATCCGAGACTAGTACCACTCATCCTTATTATCATGTGGAACAAATCCACCTGCAGGGTTTACATGATAAACTTTATGAGCTCATCTCGGGGACGTAATCAACCCAATAAACGGGACACGGTTTCCTGTCTATAATCTACAGCATGCCGTGCGTACAATTACAATTCCCAATTTACCGAGGATCTCGACTAATCAATTAGTCTCACTCATTGGCAAGTTAAAGAACCGAGAATTGGACACACGCACCTATAATTATATAGGGATTAGGAATTCGTATATCCGTAATATCTGAGGTCTAGTTCGATTACTGCGATTAGTATAAATCGAACGCCCTCCCGTGGTCCTGCTCAATACACCAAGTGTACGAGTGTAACATGATAGTCAAGACCGACTATCTACCAGTCACACAACGACGTACCGATGGATTGTCCATGTCCATCTAAGTCGTGAGCAACTGTTCGATAATATACGAGTAACCGACAGTATGATCTTCCGCGTGTCTCCTCACGCCATACTGTCTACAACGTATATATCTAGGACTATGGCATAGAGTGTATGTAAACAAAATGCAGACTGTTTGATTAATAGATAATAAAACACAGATAAGGAGTTCCATATTGTCACTAAACTAGACATTTAGAATATAACTCCATCAGCGACTCACCGCCACCGCCGAGGAGGGCGGTGCGCCCAGCGCACCTGCCGCGGTCCAGCCGCGGCTGCCCCCGCGATCGACCGATTGGTCGATCGCATGCCCCGGCGTCCAGCCAGGGCGTCCTCGTGTGGGCCCGCGATCGACGCCCTAGGGCTCGATCGCACCCTCGGTTCCCAGCCGAGGGTTCCTCTTGACCTTCGCCGGGGATCTCGAATCCCCGTCCCCGAAGTTCATCGTTTTCCCGGATCGTATGTTCATGTATATGTCACAATTAATTCATATAAAATCATACAAGGGGGTTTATGATTTTACCTTTGATTCGTTGTGCGGAGAAACGAAATCAAGTTGAAGACCTTAGGATCTTCCCACGTATTCCTTGCACTAGCTTGAACGTCGGGTGGGCGACGATCCTCCAAGCTTATGGATCTCCTTCACGAACTCTCTAGAATATCAAGTATGATAATCTTGTCTTGTAGGTTATGAATAGTGAAGACCATGTAGTGCTTTTATAGGCTACGTAGGGGATCTAAAGGAGGTGGAATATTGGGCTTCCAATATTGATGATTAAATTGAGCCCAAGCCCAAATCTATTAATCCCATCAATATTAATTAATTTATTTTCAACTATATAAATTAATTGCACTCCCAATATTAAACCATATTATATCAAATAATATTTCTCCGGTTAGTATTATTTATTCCGTGTATTTAAGATTTAAATATCCATGAATAAAATTAATTTATTGCTAATTAATTTATTCATCTCTTATATCCGAGAATAGTACCATTCAACCTTAATTATTGTGCGGAACAAATCCACTCATGAGGTTTACACAATAATTCCTTATGAACTCATCTCGGGGATATTATCAACCCTTACGGGATACACTTTCCCGTCAAGTATTCACGGCATGTCATATATAAAATATAGCGACCCAATTTTACCGGTAATTAACCCAATAATTAAATCGGTTAATTCCTTTGGAAAATCAAAGTCATTTATATTAAGTATACACACCCGCAATAGTATCGAGGATTAAGAATAAAATACTATGAGACTTAAATCAATTATCAACGGCAATCCTAATTGATAAATCTCAAGCGATCTGCCCAATACACCAAGTGTACAAGTGTGATAAAATAATTAAGACAAATTATTTTCTCTCTCACACAACGACTATACCGATGGATTGGTCCGTGTCCATCTAGGTCGTGAGCAACCGTTCGATTAAATACGAGTAACTGATAGTATGATCTTCTGTGTGACGTCGCACACCATACTAACTACAACGTATAGAATCCAGGACTATTAATTGCGTATATTTAATTATCAATAATTAAATGCAAACAATTGTTTATTAATTAAATAGATTAAATGCTATGACCGGGAGTTTACTGATACTTAAAACTAGACATTAAGTACACAACTCCAACAGGATCTTGGTGCGGCAAAGAAGATCCTAGGAATGGAAATCACAAGAGATCGAAAGGATGGCAAGTTGTATATTGGCCAAAAGGGGTATATAGAGAAGGTGCTACGTCAGTTTAACCTTGAGAATGCGAACCCGGTAAGTACTCCCCTTGGAACACAATTTAGACTTACCTCTGCTTTCTCTCCGACTACGGAGAAGGACATCGAGGATATGGCTCGAGTCCCTTATTCCAATGCCGTTGGGTCTTTGATGTACGCCATGGTGTGTACGCGTCCGGATTTGGCCCACGCCGTGAGTGCCGCGAGTCAGTATATGGCGAATTTAGGAAGAGAGCATTGGAAGGCGGTGCAATGGGTGTTGCGCTATTTGAGAGGTACGTCTAACAAGAAGTTGGTATTCGGGAGGAATCAAGATGATGTGCGAGGGTTCGTGGATTCCGACTATGGCGGTGATCTAGATAAAAGAAGATCTCTTACCGGGTATATTTTTACCATTGGTGGGTGTGCTATAAGTTGGAAAGCTATTTTGCAAAGTACGATGGCCTTATCAACTACCGAGGCGGAGTATATGGCGGTCACTGAAGCTTGCAAGGAGGCGTTATGGTTGAGAGGTTGGTTTAGAGAACTCTCGAAGAGTTCTAAGACGACGTCAATCTTTTGTGATAGTCAAAGTGCTATCTGTCTCACAAAAGATCAAGTGTTCCATGAAAGAACAAAGCACATAGATATTCGTTATCACTTTGTCCATGAGGTGATCGCTCGAGGCGATATTAAGGTGAGTAAGATTAGTACTCACGACAATCCGGCGGACATGTTGACAAAGAGGGCCGCAACGAAGTTTGAGCTTTGCTTTAGCTTGGTTGGACTTCGATCGAGAGATTAAGCCCTTAGGGGCTTTTGGAGGAAGGCGATAGGCGAAGGATGTTCGCGGTTTGGTGTCAAGGTGAAGATTTGTTGAAGTTGGTGTCACAAAACCGCAAAATTTGGAAAAACGTAAGCTAGCGCCCAGCTACGTTCCTAGCGTCCCGTTAGGACAGAACGTGCCAGTTTCAGCACACCTTCTGCGGGGTCAGCACGAACGTGCCAGGAAGCTAGCGCCCCGCTAGGATCCTAGCGCCGCGCTAGGTCCCCAGATTCAGCATACGCGGATTTTGATTCTTTCCTATTTTAAATAGGATTTGTTTCCAAATTTTTTAGGACTCTTTTTAGGGCGTGAAATATTGTTTCCATACAATATTTTGGACTTCCCCCTATATAAAGAGAGATACTCCATTGACACAGAAGACACGAGATACATCGATTATAATTCTATAGCTATTGCGTGAGATTTGAGGGTTTAGAGCGTATATCATCCTTGTAATCGTGAAGCAATATTATAGTGAATTGTTCGTCGTTCCTCCCGTAGTTTTTCCCAGTTGGGTTTCCACGTAAATTCTTGTCTTCTCTATTTTTCGTTGATTTCTTTTCTTCGGTATTCTCGATATTATTATACCATACATTGTCCGATCTTACAACAGGTGTCGTCAAGAACGCGAACCTTATGTTGGATGTTCGATACAGAGTAAACGAGGTGAAGCTTGGAGGGCGGAGGATCAACTTTGTCAGGCATGACGACTTGGAGAAGATAAAGGACAGAGGCTAAGGTATGAGGATCGCTAAACCTAGTCTGATACCATATTAGATGATAATCCCCTTCTCGAGGATGAGTAATCTATTCACAATATATAGTCGTATGCAATATACAGATCCTAACTAAATACATAAATCAAGGGATTTCTTAACTAATTAAAGGGAAGACAATATATGAAAATATACGTATAATATTTACTAATAGCAAAGTAACTGAACTTGCAGTGTTTGTGGTCAAGGCGGACATGATAAACGAACATGTCCCGACTTACATTATAGGTACGGTAACTTATGGAACTTTTTTTTTATATATACTAATAATATTAATGTTTTATCATGACTTGCAGGTCACAGTCGGTTGATGAAATGAATTATCCCGGACTTTCTCTCCACAACAGACAAGACTACGAAATCATTGATTAAACTATTGTTTTACTTACATATTTTTGAATCTAATGGATATTTTTGTTTATTGTTTTATTTTCTATATTCCTGCTCATTTTTTAAACAGCGTTATAAATTAATGACTTTTTTTAAATTTATTATTATGTGGCTAACTCTTTTTCTAATCCAGCGCATTTTTTATTATTAATAATTTTGATCTTTTGTGATTTTGATTGTACACAAAACTCAATATCTGCCTGAATCCAATGCACTTTTTGACTTTTTGTAGCTTTTAACTTTATTTACTTTTACGGAAATCAAAGAAAGAGGAGAGAGAGAATTAATTAATGTAGTACCCATATTTGTTAAAAAAGGAGAGAGAAAATAAATAAAATAGGAGAGAGAAAATTAATTAATGTAATATTTTTTTTTTATAAAGAGGAGAGACGAGAAACTCCACCCCCACCCGATCGGAAGTCCCTCGATCGGGTAGGATGTAAATCGAGGAATGTGCCCGAGTAGCAGACACCTGTGCGAGAGAGCCAACAGGTCGAACCCCAGGACAAACCTTCATAATATTTCAAAGAAAATTTGTCCCACCTGAGATTCGAACCCTGCGTCGCCGGGGAATTACACCCACATCATCACAGGCCTTACCACTCGGCTATGCTCTTGGGGACTAATTAATGTAATATTGGAAAAGAGATTTGTAAGGAACACATCTTAGGAGCACGATTCTAATTGTACACCCATGATTATATATTCATGTATTTTTGGATAAATATTCATTAGGTATGCTAATATATTCATTGTTATGTTAATTTAATCTTTATAATAATTATTTTTTGAAATGAAGATTTCTTATTATTAAATGATGATTTTTATATTTTAAAAGCTGAGAGCACTATTTATATCGTACTCCTAGGAGCATGATATAAGTATTGTTATTTGAGAACACGTATATTGAAGGGGGATTACTATTGGTGGGTTAAGATTACTATTTTGTTAGTGTAACACCCGATTTTTCTCGTTTCTAAGATTTAGAATATAATTAAATTAATTCTCATATTTAATTAAACTTATGAACTTGATTTGAATTTCATGTGCAACATGATACTTCAATTTTAATTAAATTACTAAAAGAAAATATGAATTTAAACATGAACTTACTTATCCTTTTTGTTCAATTGATTTCAACAAAATAATACTACTATATTCATAATATTACAATATTACGACAATCGAATTTATTCTATAGTAATTATAATTTTAATTATTAAAGTTGAAATTGAAAATAGACATACTAGAAATAAGTAAAATAAAAGCAAATTAAATCTAATCAAATCGTTTCCTATTTTTGTGGCGTAAAGTAAATCCTTAACTTTCAGCGGTGATTTATTCTCACCCAAATCCACGCCTCTATCTCCTCTACAAATCCATGACTCCTGTGTCTACAAAATACTTCAGCCTCAGTTTGTACCGAAACGCAAATTCTCTCTTAAACCCGAGTCGAGACGAAGAACGTTGTTTTGCCGAAGTCGTCAGCAGAAGACTTGACCATCATCTTATGAACACCGCCTTTGTCCTCTCGACGCTGCTGTCGGGAACCCAGACCGTAAGTGGCGGAGCCACGTGAAGGTCTCTGGGGGCTTAAGCCCCCACTGAAAAAAAAATTTAGGCATTTTCTTATTAAAATAATGATAAAATATTATTATATTTATATTCAGCCCCCACTAATATTTGTGCACATACATATATAATTGTATATAATATATTTCAGCCCCCCCTAATATATTTTTCTGGCTCCGCCCCTGCGGACCGTCGTACATCAAGGAACTCACGTCTGAAGTCGCTGCCCACCAACCGTCGCCGGAAGACTCGCCGGAGTTTGTCACTTTTTCTCGATGCCGCCGTGCTCAATTGGATGGACGCATCCTGAGAAGTCGAATACTCCGGGTAAAGGATCTATGAGTCAGACTTTGATTTGAGAACTTAGCATGCTCACGCTTAACGCTAGAGGTAAGGATTTTCTTATTTCTAATTAATGCTTATTTCAAAAGTATGTGCTACGTGTTTATAATATGTGCTTATGTGGATATGTTATATGTGAATATTGATTACATGATGTGAATGTGGATGATACAATGCGAAAGTGAATGATACAGTATGACTATGTTGATTAGCTTGTGGCCTGGAAAAAGGGTCAGTGACTACGGTCATCGGGGTGTATCCGCGATGCTACATGGTATGAGAATGTTGAACAGCCAGTGGCCTGGATAAAGGGTCAGTGACTACGGTAATCGGCTGAACCCGCTGCGCTACGATTAAAACAGCGACCGACTGAAAAAGTCAGTGACTACGGTCACCGGGGTGAACCCACTGTATTAAATCGCATGTATGTTAGAACCAGCGACCGACAGAAAAGGTCAGTGACTACGGTCACCGGGGTGAACCCACTGTGTTCTAAGAGGTGAATGACTATGTACGTGATGTGCGACACTAGGGATGTAAACGAATCGAATATTTTTGACTCGATTCGTGATTCGATTAGACTTTTAATGATTCGTATTCGAAAAAAAGAATATGAATATGAATACAAATATTTTTTTATATTCGAATAAATATGAATACGAATATGAATAGTATATTATTCGATTCGAATATTATACGAATAATTCGATTCGAAATATATATATATATATATTATTTTATTTATTTTATTTTAATTTCATAACATTTACTATTCATATTCAATAATCTTTTTTTTTGTTTCAGGAAATACTTTTTAATGAAGGAATATGTATTGATAGATGACTTTGCAACAAATGTCAAATGATATTTTAATTTTATTTTAAAATTTATATTTTGAATTTTTTAATATTTTTATGATAAGATAAAACAATATATATTGTTTATTATGTATTTTTTATTTTTTATTTTTTAGCGTTATATTTGAATATTCGAATATTCGAACGAATATTCGAATATTCGACGAATATGAATACAAATCGAAATTTACTATTTGAACGAATATGAATATAAATACAAATATTTAAATATGCTTACGAATACGAATCGAATAGTGAGATTTTCGACTCGACTCGATTCGTTAACATCCCTATGCGACACTATGTTATGTGTGACTATATTCTCTATGTGATTCATGTTATATGCACGTTTTACGTATGATTGATCGAGTATTAATTATGGATAAGGGATGACCTACTGAGTACGTTGAGTTCATTCCTTCAACGACATTTTTTTTCAGGATTGTTCGAGAATGTCGAGCGTGGATCATGGCGTTGTATATGATAAAATGCTTATTAATATTTGTCATTTTCGAGTAAATATTTTAAATGATTTTAATGTCATAAGTTACTATTATTTACATTGTTTTTGTTGAGAATCAAGCCGGAAACAACCACGAGCTCTGGCGAGAATCGAACTCAAACTCAAATCGAACAATCGAACACAAAACACCAAAACTCGAACGCAAGCTTCAAACTCAACTCTCACCACTCACAAAGTTTGAATCAAGTATATAAAACACACTCACGCTGCAAAATCGAAATAAACACAAGAATTTTACGTGCTTTGATCGCCGAGAAGAAGATCTACGTGCACGGTGGAGGGGAGGGTGGTTCTGGGATTATACGAAGCACAAAAGTGATTACAACAAGTTCTTTGCAGCTCAAGGATTGCATATCAATCGCTAACACTCGCGATTATATACTAAAACAGAAACGCACAAAATGAAAATCATCATCTAAGCCGTCCCTCTGTAAATGCCTCGCGTTTCCAAGTCGTGCGATCAAATATTGCAATTGCAATTGCAATCGATAGATGAGCTGGCAAGGATCACGCTCCAACAAGAATCATGTGAAATGATGTAGAATCGAGTGAAAAAACGCCCACGCAATCCAGCTGCATCCGACCCCAATTTTGAATAAAAACGACGACGTTTTGACATGCGGGAAATTCAAATTCCTGCTGAAATTACCAGAATTCTCCTGAGCTCGTTTCTTGTACATTTTGCACCCGTAGTTGGATTTTTTTGTGTACATTTCAACAATTTTAAAGGTTAATTATATTAAAAGTTATTTTCTAAAATTTATTATACTTAATTTATTTTCAAAAATTAAATATTCGATTTGGTATTTTATGTTATTAAAAATTGATTTAAAAGTATTTAAAGTAGCGCCCGATTTATTTTATTGTCATATTCAAACATCTTTCGCTTTATGAAAAACGGGGCGTTACAAATGGTATCAGAGCAAATACGATTCTGTAGACTTTACAAAAATGAAAATGAATGATCTATCCATCGTCATTTCCCTCGTTTGACATCCTCAAGGTAACATGTAAGTACTTGCTACTTTATGTGATAAAAATGTTTGGTACGGAGAAGTTAAATTTTTATATATGACATGTGTATTTAATTGTTACTTGATGTTATGAAATGGTTGATACTTAGACACATTTATTCTAGAACTTAGATAATGCACGGATGAACTTAGGACTTAGACCATGTACGATTGAACTTAGATGACTAGACGAAGGATTACAACTAAGAGAATTGTATCTCATGCGCGTTAGCGATTGATATTTAGCGTGGATTACAAATTAGAGAGTTTTAAAAACATTTGTGATTTAGAGGATGATATATTTTATAATATAGACTATAGAAACAAGGCCAAGAAATCAAACAAAAACTAATCGACAGTCCCCTGTTGATCAAAATAATGTTGACTCTATGAGAGTGGCTTTAAGAGTTTTGGTATTTCGAATTTCGAGGACAAAATTACTTTTAAGAGGGGTAGTATTGTAACACCCGATTTTCGTTTCTAAGATTTAGAATATAATTAAATTAATTCTCATATTTAATTAAACTTATGAACTTGATTTGAATTTCATGCGCAACATGATACTTAAATTTTAATTAAATTACTAAAAGAAAATATGAATTTAAACATTACCTTACTTATCATTTCTGTTCGGTTGATTTCAACAAAATAATACTACTATATTCATAATATTACAATATTACGACAATCGAATTTATTCTATAGTAATTACAATTATAATTATTAAAGTTCAAATTGAAAATAGACATACTAGAAATAAGTAAAATAAAAGCAAATTAAATCTAATCAAATTGTTTCCTATTGTGGTGGTTCCTAACTTTCAGCGGTGACTTATTCTCACCCAAATTCACGCCCCTATCTCCTCTACAAATCCATGACTCCGGTGTCTACAAAATACTTCAGCCTCAAGTTTGTAACGAAACACAAATTCTCTCTTAAACCCGAGTCGAGACGAAGAACGTTGTTTTGCCGAAGTCGTCAGCAGAAGACTTGACCATCATCTTATGAACACCGCCTTTGTCCTCTCGACGCTGCTGTCGGGAACCCGGACCGTCGTACATCAAGGAACTCACGTCTGAAGTCGCTGCCCACCAACCGTCGCCGGAAGACTCGCCGGAGTTTGTCACTTTTTCTCGCTGCCGCCGTGCTCAATTGGATGGACGCATCCTGAGAAGTCGAATACTCGGGGTAAAGGATCTATGAGTCAGACTTTGATTTGAGAACTTAGCATGCTCACGCTTAACGCTAGAGGTAAGGATTTTCTTATTTCTAATTAATGCTTATTTCAAAAGTATGTGCTACGTGTTTATAATATGTGCTTATGTGGATATGTTATATGTGAATATTGATTACATGATGTGAATGTGGATGATACAATGCGAAAGTGAATGATACAGTATGACTATGTTGATTAGCTTGTGGCCTGGAAAAAGGGTCAGTGACTACGGTCATCGGGGTGTATCCGCGATGCTACATGGTATGAGAATGTTGAACAGCCAGTGGCCTGGATAAAGGGTCAGTGACTACGGTAATCGGCTGAACCCGCTGCGCTACGATTAAAACAGCGACCGACTGAAAAAGTCAGTGACTACGGTCACCGGGGTGAACCCACTGTATTAAATCGCATGTATGTTAGAACCAGCGACCGACAGAAAAGGTTAGTGACTACAGTCACCGGGGTGAACCCACTGTGTTCTAAGAGGTGAATGACTATGTACGTGATGTGCGACACTATGTTATGTGTGAATATATGCTTTATGTGATTCATGTTATATGCACGTTTTACGTATGATTGATCGAGTATTAATTATGGATAAGGGATGACCTACTGAGTACGTTGAGCTCATTCCTTCAACGACATTTTTTTTCAGGATTGTTCGGGGATGTCGAGCGTGGATCATGGCGTTGGATATGATAAAATGCTTATTAATATTTGTCATTTTCGACTAAATATTTTAAATGATTTTAATGTCGTTAACATATCATTGGGTTTACTAGTTTGGGCCACCAAACAAGACCTCAGGCTCCGTTCGTTAGCCTGGTTAAATGGGTGATAGTTAGGTTAACTAAATAATTTTGTATTTGGTTTCCACTTGTCCAGCCCGCGTTAGATAAATGGCACGTTGTTAATTACTGCTTACTTTCGAATGAATTATCAGTCCAATATGGGAAGTTGGGCTGACTCAACTCTACAGTAACTTGGTTAATTGAAGAAATAACGAAATTATCCTCCATGTATATAAAGCCTCAAAATCACACTTCTCTTTCATTTTCTTAATTTCAGCCTCCACCTCCTTTGTAGACTGACAAGTCGTTTTAGTAGCGGAAAAATCAATTAAATTTGTATCGAACTAGTTATTGAAATAACTCGCCCGAGTCGGTCTCAAGGAACACTACTATCGGCGCGTACACGTGTTTATTTGTTTGCAACGGAGGAAACGAAAGTGAAATAGCATAATGCGTACGTTGATTTGGGGTTTTGTTTTTAATCTAAAAATTATCTAAGAATTGAAACGACAAGAAAACTATGATAAATTATCTAACTTGAACTAGGGTTTCGAAATTCATACTTTTAATCAATGAACAATTGAATTTTAAAACAAAAGAATCCATGAAAAACAATTTGAAAAATAAAGGTCAAAGCAAGAAATCGAACACGAATTGCAAAACAACCAAATCGAAAGATAAATAAAACTTACTAGATTAATGTTCGAATCCCAAACCAAGGTACCCGTCGGCGGAATCTCCGACTTTTACCGAGTCGATTACAATCCGATCTCAAGAAAACGAAAGTTCAAAACCTAAGTAACGAGTTCCAAAGATGCTCTCTCGAATGTGCAGAAAATAAAGTAAAAAGTGCCTATTCAAGTTTCTGGGTCGAAACCCTATTTATTAGTCGTCAAAAGTCGAGTCAACATCGCGGTCAAGGCTGGAGAAAGGAGGGAGCGGTCGCCTGGTATGCAGGCGATCGCCTGAGCGAGGTCGCGAGCGACCGCTCAAGACACGGGCGATCGCCTGCAAGAATTCTTCTCCACCTGTAAGTGGAATGCAAGCGATCGCCAGGGGGGTGGACGGTCGCCTGGTAGCCTTCGCGAGCGGTCGCCGAGGGCTTCAGCGGGCGCTTGGTCACCTGGGCAGCTTGCTCTTCTTGACTCCACTCAAACGATCTCGAATCTTCGTTCTTTTTCACATCATTACTACCGAGGACCTGCAAACTCAACAAAACATCAAACGTACCACAACCACGAGGAATACATCAAGAAACGACTCAATACATAACAACTCACGCCCAAAAGAACAGAGAAAAATGACACAAATATGAATACGTCAACTCCCCCACACTTACTTCTTTGCTTGTCCTCAAGCAAACAACACAAGAGCATAACAAGAATCAAACAAAATGCCAATCAAGTATTCAATTCCTCAAAAGCTACGAGTAAACCCCCGGTGCGTACGGAAAAGGTAAACATGAATAAAAACTTGACCCAAAATGACTAGCAACCACAAAGATCAAAAGAGAGTCCTCACAAGTCACCATTCCACTTTCCCTCGCTAAGATTCACTCTATATTTTTTTACTCTCGAGGGGGCTCCACTCAACAACGCACACAAGTGAAAGATACAAACAATGAACAACTTGTGCACTCAAGAAAGAGAATAAGCATAAATGGAATAAAGGACGAGCTTCAAATAATGTCATGTGCGCCTAAGAACATCAACTCAACACGTACTCAAATCGTATTCTCCACTAATCAAAGTATGCCATCTCAAGAATCAAGGAAGGTCGATAATTCGGGTGTAACGGGGCTCGGCTAAGGGTATTCGGAATTATTTGGGATTAAGTGGACTAATCTTGCGCAATCACGTGTCTCCTCCACACCAAACATCCAACAACTACACAACAACCTCGACACCTCCACCAATCAAATGTACACCATCAAATCACATGCCAACCCAAGCAAACGATCAAACAATTTATTAGTTTCTACTACTAATGTACTCTCTTTTTTTTTTTTTTTTTTTTGGAGACTAAACATGTCTCAATTTTCTATTTTTTTTGGAGACTTGTAACTCGTCTCATTTTTCTTTTTCTATTTTTTTTTGGAGACTTATAACATGTCTCGAATTTATTACAAAAGCAACAATTAAAATAAGCACGAAACCAACACCCTCCAAGCTCATACCCCAACCAAAAGAATCCTTCGTCTCCCTCCTTCACGGAAAATAGGACAAGAAGAAAAAGGCTAAATGTAGGCTCAACGGGGCTACTAGGGTGTCCCACGACGGGCTCCGGGTCAACAAAGAGAGGCTAAAAAGGCTATCCTAATCGATCCTATCCCAATCACTTTCAAGATCAAGCAAGTTATGACATAAAGTCTCAAATAGCAATCTAAGCACGGTTTAGTTCTCTCTCGTCCATACGGGCACACATGACATAGAACAAGGAAAGTAAGAAGCTCGAGAAATACAACGAAAGATATCACACGAAGAATAAAGCTAAAAAGGCTCAATAACTCACAAGGTCATTTGGAAAGTGACATGGAAACATGCAATTATCTCGATTTACTTCACAATGACTAATCACGGGGTCAAACATTATTCAAGCACCGACCTCTAGCACCAAAAATCCACCAATAACTCAAAGAAACGAAATAAAATAATTGGCATATGAATCATCTATCGCATACTCTCATGATAATCATCACACATAAAATGGGGGGGAGTGGACACGACATCAACCAAGAAGAGACAATCACACAAGAAGCACACAAAGGGAAAAAGTAAAGCGAGAGATAAGAAGGCAAACCCCCCCACACTGGGGATAATCCGTGTCCTCATGGATAACGAGCTCCGAAAGTGCGAACCCTACCGAGTAGTCCAAGAGTGACGAGGAGTGTCAACCTACACACAAGAACAAAAACAAACCACACCACACCAACGAAGAAGTAGAAACAAAAGGAGAAAAACATGACAAAGGAGAAAAGAAGGACACTATGTACATACCACGACCGTACGAAGGTACGGTCGATCCTCATGGCTCGGGTGGCGGATACTGTGGCCCTCGGAACATGGCCATCATCGATGCATACTGAGATGCGTGGTACTCCCTATCGGCGGCGTACTGGGCAGCGTGATATGCGCGGTCATCGGCCTGATACTGGACATGGAAGGCGTGCTCTGTGTCCAAGCGAGAATCAATCCGGCTGACCTCGGTAGTGACCCGTGTCTCTAGTCTGTCGAGACGATCGTCGAAGTAAGCGCGATCAGCAGTAGAAGTACTCTGGAAGTCAGTCCGTAGAGAAGCGAACTGATCAATCATCCCATGGAAACCGGCCGTATACGAAGGATAGGTCGGGTACATAGTCGGGGCTCCCATGGCCGGAGCGGCAGCTGGTGGAGGAGGAGGAAGAGGGGCGTCGCTCCCAACCCGATCGGCATGAGGGCGGAACACATTGTCCTCGTCAGTAAGGTGGGACTGCCAGAGCTCCTGGATGTCGATAGGTCGTGGAGTCTCCAATGGAGCAAGGTCTTCCGGTAAGTCACCGTTGAGGTCGATGAAGTCCAGCTGGTGGGCAAGGCGAGTAGCTATGTAGAAGAACGATGCATGATGGGCCTTCCGGTCGACTGTCCTCTTAATTTGGGAGAGCATGTAGTCGACCAAGGATGATGTGAGGCCCTGCTGTGCCCGGTTGAGGAAGAAAAGCTCGCACTTGTTGACTTTGTTAGCTTCGTCTTTCCCCGAGATATTGTACGCAATGTACCTATGGGCAAGGAGAAGGGCCGGGTCGGCAATGTGCGTGCTCTTCCCGGTGTGAGAAGGGAGAGATGCCACGTTCCTCCATGCCTCGTCTTTGTCGATTGTTTGCGGGACATGTCTTTGAACCCCGGAGGTCGGGAATCCAAACGCCATACGGAGCGTGTCGACATCGAACCGGGCATCTTGCCCCAAGAACCGGCATGTGTAGAACCTCCCGTTCGAGTGCTTCTCCAAAGTACAAAGCATCTCGAGGCCCAATTGCACGGAGTAGTTATGGTTTTGGTGGGAAATCGTGTTGAGTCCCAACAACCTCAAATACTTCTCGACGTCATCTTTCAAATCCATAATCTCGAGAAGGTTCCAATCGAAGGGGCGAGGGCACTCAAACGGATGCTTACGGAAGGTGAGAAGTCGTTTACCTTCATTGTGGTCATATATCGGGAAATCCGACTCGTACTCGTCGGCGAGGTCGACTTTGGGTGGTGGAGAAGGTGGTTCAACCTCATTCGAAGGTCCGGCTTCGGTTCGTGCCCTCTTGGCCGAAGGAGCCTTTTTCTTTCCTCCTCGAGTGTTCACCATAATAATTGAGAAGTAGAGATGTCGAAATTACCGGAGTTCACGGGATTGCCGTGAGTCGAGAGTCGAGAATCGGAGTCGACGCAATCGAAACCCGGGTGAAAGCTCGCCTTTGCCTTGAGCTTCGTGGTCTAGGGTTGCCGGAGCGAAGAGGTATGTGGAGGCCGGCGACGGTGGATGGGGTGCGGCTGAGACTGTCGGTCGGAGTTGCTGGGATGGGGGTGGTCGACGGCGGACGGAGAGACTGAGATTTGAAGGGGTGCTGATCTCGGGCGGCGGTCGGCGATGATGAAGGCGGCGACGGCTTCGGTCAGTGAGTGCACGGAGGTTTTGGTGGGAGAGTCGATTTGCAGAGTTGTATTGGAGAGGGAGGCGGGGTAGTGAAATTAGGGTTGCTCTTTTATGTATTCGCCCCCTTTCAGATTTGCCAAAAAAATTAGAGAGCAAGCGACCGCTGACGGCTGTGGCGATCGCTCGCGATGGGGACTCAGCGATCGCTGATGTTCCAGGCGATCGCCTGCAAGGATTGAGCTCCACCTGTAAGTCTCGAGGGGGCGACCGCTCATAGAGCCAGCGATCGCCCGCGGCCGAAGGCAAGCGATCGCCCAGAGGGTCGGCGATCGCCTGCAAAAATCTGTGGAATGCGAGGCTCACCACGCATTTGGCAAGCGATCGCCCATGAGGCTGGCGATCGCCTGCCCTATGTTTTTGGCAGCACCTGATTTTCAGTTCGACCTTCACTTTTTCTCCCGTTTTCGCACCCTTCGGACTATCGTATCTCCTGAAAATGACAGGACACATACTCATTTTACGTCGTGAGCTTGACAATTCGTGGGTAGGCCCCCACGCGGCGCTCATTTTGGGAACCGAAAGAGCATTACGGTCCGTGTACTAGTCTCCACGCGACGCTCGTTTATCGTATCGAGCTCGACAAATAACTTCTTTACTCATAGGAAGCCTCCCCGAGTAGAATAGACTCTACTCCGATGTATGGGGTTTCGCTCTCAAAGTATGGCTTCACACGGTGCCCATTGACTTGTATCGTCTCCCTCGTATGCTCGTTGTAGAGCTTGACTACACCATAAGGGAATACTTCGACCACTTCATAGGGTCCACTCCATCGAGACTTGAGTTTTCCGGGAAAGAGTTTGAGTCTTGAATTGTACAAGAGAACTTGCATCCCGGCTTTAAGTTCCTTGTTCTTAATACGCTTGTCATGGAACTCCTTCACTTTGTCTTTATATATCCGGGAGTTCTCGTACGCCTCATTTCTCAATTCATCCAACTCGGACAAGGTTAGAGCTCGGGCTTCTCCGCCTTGCATGAGATCCATATTTGTGGCCTTAATCGCCCAATAAGCCCGATGCTCAACCTCAACCGGCAAGTGGCAATATTTCCCGAACACGATTCTATACGGACTCATCCCAATCACCGTCTTGTACGCGGTTCGGTACGCCCATAGTGCCGAGTTGAGTTTATCGGACCAATCTTTCCGTGAGGGTCGGACGGTCTTCTCGAGAATGGCTTTGATTTGACGGTTGCTAGTCTCGGCTTGTCCCGATGTCTGAGGGTGATAGGGAGTCGATATCTTGTGATTGATCCCATTCTTGACCATGAGTTTCTCGAAGAGTTTGTTGCAAAAATGCTTTCCACCATCGCTAATAATGGCCTTGGGAAATCCAAACCTACACAAAATATTCTCCTGCACAAACTTGAGAACAACCTTAGTATCACAAGTCTTAGTGGGGATTGCTTCAACCCACTTCGACAAATAATCAACGCCAAGCAAGATATATTCGAAGCCATTAGACTTAGGGAACGGTCCCATGAAGTCTATGCCCCAAACATCAAAAATATCAACAGCGAGATTAATATTCATGGGCATCTCATCTTTTTTACTAATATTTCCCATTCTTTGACACCTATCACATGATTTGCAATATTCTTGTGCATCACGAAAAAGGGATGGCCAATACAAACCTGATTGGAGGACCTTGAAGGCGGTTTTCTGACCTCCATAGTGTCCCCCACTCTCGTCGTGATGGCAACACTTAAGCACATGTGGTTGCTCGTCCTCCGGTAGGCATCGTCGTATCACTTCATCTTTCCCGACCTTATAAAGGTAAGGATCAGCCCAAAAATAGTTGTGAGAGAGGTGCTCGAACCTCTTCCTTTCTTGTGACGACATGTCCGTCCTAAGTGCTCCTGCAGCCAAAAAGTTAACAATATCCGCATACCAAGGTACGGGGGTGATAGCCATGGCCGTTTCATAAGGAAACACGTCAGGAATAACATCTAAAGCATGATCGTTAGAGAACTCAACATGATGCTCCATCCTAGACAAATGATCCGCTACGGCATTCTCACATCCCTTCCTATCCCGAATTTCCACATCAAACTCCTGAAGGAGTAAGATCCACCTAATCAATCTAGGCTTAGCTTCGGACTTAGCCAAAAGGTGTCTAAGGGCTTGGTGGTCGGAGTGGACAATGACCTTGGAACCTATGATGTAGGGCCTAAATTTATCCAAGGAGAACACTACGGCTAGTAACTCCTTTTCGGTGGTCGTATAGTTGGCTTGGGCACTATTCAAGGTGAGACTCGCATAGTAGATGACCCTAAGCAACTTATCGACTCTTTGTCCTAAGACGGCTCCTACGGCGAAGTTAGAGGCGTCACACATAATCTCAAAAGGTTCCTCCCAATTCGGTGCTACCACTATGGGTGCGGTGATAAGTTTCTCCTTAAGGGTGTTGAACGCATCTAGACATTTCTCATCAAATTGGAATTCTACGTCCTGACTCAAAAGGCGACACAAGGGTTGGCTAATTTTTGAAAAATCTTTGATGAATCTCCGGTAAAAACCGGCGTGCCCTAGAAAACTACGAATCCCCTTAACATTGATAGGTGGAGGTAATTTTTCTATGGCTTCTATCTTAGCCCTGTCGACCTCGATACCCTTCTCGGACACGACATGCCCTAGGACAATCCCACTCGGCACCATAAAGTGGCTCTTCTCCCAACTCAAGGTCAAGTCAGAGTCGATACACCTATTCAAAACATTATCAATCTTGTCCAAACAATCATAAAATGAATTACCGAAAACGGAAAAGTCATCCATGAATACCTCAAGGTAGTCGCCGATCATCTCGGAGAAAATATACATCATGCACCTCTGGAATGTGCCGGGTGCATTGCATAACCCGAACGGCATCCTCCTCCAAGCGAAAGTGCCGAAAGGCGTGGTGAACGTCGTCTTCTCCTGATCCTCCGGTGCAATAGCAACCTGATAATATCCAGATAAACCGTCAAGAAAACAATAAAATTTATGTCCAGCGAGTTTATCTAACATCTGATCAATGAACGGAAGAGGGAAATGGTCCTTGCGAGTCGCGGCATTGAGCTTCCGGTAATCAATGCACATGCGCCACCCGGTGGTGACTCTCGTCGGTATCAACTCGCCTTTGGCATTTTCCACGACCGTGATTCCTCCCTTCTTCGGTACTACATGGACCGGGCTTACCCAACGGCTATCCGCCACCGCATAAATCAGCCCCTCTTCAAGGAGCTTGTAAACCTCCTTCTTGACAACTTCCATGAGAACGGGATTGAGACGTCGTTGCCCGTCTCTCTTCGGAGTAGCATTCGGCTCCAAAACAATACGGTGCATGCAAGTGGACGGGTCGATCCCTCGTATATCACCCAAACTCCATCCGAAGGCCTTCTTGTTCTTTTTCAGGACCTTCACTAGAGCTTCTTCTTCCTCGGTGGATAGCTCGGCAAAGATAATCACGGGTTTTTGTTCCCCGTCGTCCAAGAACACGTACTTAAGGTGCTTCGGTAGCTCCTTAAGTTCAACTTTGCTAGCGGGAGCCTCGATCTCGGCTGTCCGCGAGCTAATATCCTCTTCCTTGAGGTCGTCGACTCGTGTCTCGACCTCACTTTCTTCCACGGGGTTCTCCTCCGTGACGAAGTTTAGGGTTACTTCGTCATCCACGGAATCAACAAACGAGCACGTCTCTATAGAATGAGCGGCGGGCTCGGCCTTTTCGGTTCGTACCGAGAAGCGCACTTCTTCACCTAGCACGGTCATTTTCAAGGTTCCCTTCTCGACATCAATCACGGTCTTCGTAGTGGCCATGAACGGTCTACCCAAGAGGAGTGAATGGTCCCGACCATTTTCCGGGACGTGTCCGACATCGAGGACAACAAAATCGACAGGGACAATGAGTCCCCCAACTTTCACGAGAATGTCCTCGAGGATTCCCTTCGGGTATCGAATGGAACGGTCGGCTAGCTGCAAGCACATGCGAGTGGGTTTGAGCTCACCCAAATCTAGCTTCTCATACACGGCATAGGGCATCAGATTAATGCCGGCTCCAAGATCGAGCATGCCTGAGACTTCACGCCCATTCCCAACGGCAATCGTCACATTAAAACTCCCCGTATCACTCTGCTTCGGCGGAAGAGGGTGCTGAAGTATCGCACTAGCTACCCCGGTGACAACCACCTTCTCGTCATCTACAAATTTCCTCTTATTCGAGGCGAGCTCCTTGAAGAATTTCACATAAGCGGGCACATTCCGGATGATGTCGAGGAGAGGTAAGTTCACGTTCACCCTCGAAAGCAACTTGTAAATCTCGGAGAATTGTCTATCTTGCTTGTCATTCTTCATTCGGCTCGGATAAGGGAGCGGTGGTCGGTATGGGTTCTTCGTCTTATGTAGAGTGTGAGTGCCCACTTCGGGCTCTTTTGCTTGGACATCCGGCTGAATCGGCTCAGTCGGTTCCTCCTCTACTAGGACTTCCTCCGTTTCTTCCTCAACCTCTGGCCCATGTATCTGCTCTCGGATAGGAATTTCAACCTTATTGTCGATCACTCGACCACTGCGGAGGACGGTGACGGCCTTAGCCTGATGTGACTGGCTAGGAAGCTTGTCCTTCTGATTCGGTTGCGTCAACTCATTAATTTTTCCAGCCATTTGCCCGACCTGGTTCTCGATTCTCTTAATCGTCGAATTCTGATTGGTCAATGAGGACTCCAACCCATCCATCCTCTGCTGGTTATGTTGCATGTACCCCTGGGTCGAGGACATAAAGGCCGCAAATTTCTCATCCAAGTCGGAACTCTTCTGAGTCGTCTGCTGAGGTGGAGGTGGGGCCTGATACACTGGCTGATGTGGCTGATGATACTGAGGCCTCTGGTAGTTCTGATTATTCTGCCAGTTTTGGTTGCCTTGGTTCTGGTAGTTCTGGTTCTGGAATCGGTTTTGGTTGTTGTAGTTCGACTGAGAACCTTGCCCTTGTATCTGTTGCTGGTCCTGTTTCCACGAGAAGTTGGGGTGATTTTTCCACCCAGGGTTATACGTGTTCGAGTATGGGTCATTCCTCTGGTTGCCCTGTTGATTGTACCCCTGCATCGCATTCACCTGTATCTCGGGACCGAAATTCTGATCCATCATCTGAGGTGGAGATGGCATGCTCTGGCCACAGGTGCTGGAGAAATGGCCAATCTCCCCACATAGGCTACACGGCTCGACATGGTAAACTTGCCTCTTGGGTTGCTCCTCAGTAGTTTGTAACATCTGCACCTTCTTAGTAAGGTCGGCGACTTGCTTCGCCAACTGAGCATTAACACTCCCATCAGACCTGCCATAGTTGCTACTTCCCCTTGAACTCGTCTGCCTAGACTCAGCTGATAAGGACTTGAAGATCTCCGTCATCTCGTCGCTGGTTCGGCCACTTATATTTCCGCCGGCTGCGGTTTTCACCTCTCGCTGATCTTCTCTATTCAAGCCCTTGTAGAAGAACTGAATGATCGAGTTGGGAGTGAGGTCGTGGTGTGGGCATTGCCTCAATAGGCTCCGGAATCGCTCCCAAGCCTCATGGAAAAACTCTCCCGGCTCTTGCTCGAAGGCACATATCTGACCCTTCAAGTCGAAGGTCTTCTGCTGAGGATAGAATCGAGTAATAAACTCCCGGTACATATCCGTCCAGGTGGTGATCGAGTCCGGCTCCAAGGACAGCAGCCAGTTCTTCGCCCTATCTCTCAAGGCATACGGGACACACTTCAACCGGAGTTGATCGTCATCGAGTGCTCCGATGGGGAAGGCCTGCAAGGCTGTGTAGAACTCCCTGATGAAGTTGAGGGCATCCTCGTTAGTGGTTCCGGAGAACTGAGGAAGCTGAGCAAGATGGTGTGCCTTGAGGTCATATCTCCGTGCGGCATCACTTAGGACGATGCAAGAACTAGCTCCGTCGATTTGTGGATGCGTCAAATCTCCAAAGAGGGGTGGCGGGGCACGGTTTCCGTTGTTTCCATTATTTCCGTTGTTGCCGTTATTCCCATTGTTGCCATTATTCCCATTGTTGCCGTTGTTTCCGTTGTTCCCGTTACGGTTTGCGGCGTCACGGAGTTCTGCTTCATTCATGGTTAAGGTTTCGGTCTCGGGTTCGGAATCGGTGGTGGTAGAGTCAGATGAGGAGTCATCGCCTCTGTTCGTAAACCGACCGATGCTCCTTCGTCTATTGATGTTTTCGATCACGGGTGCAAGTTCGGTAGTTCGACTTCGAGTACCTACCATGCACCAACAAAAACCAAAAAGAGATCAAACGCACCTGAACAACGTAGATACATAAAAAGAAAAATAAAAAATAAAAATGAAATTGTTGCAAACACCTAAACACTAATACTAGTGCCTAAAGTGTTCCCCGGCAACGGCGCCAAATTGACAAGTCGTTTTAGTAGCGGAAAAATCAATTAAATTTGTATCGAACTAGTTATTGAAATAACTCGCCCGAGTCGGTCTCAAGGAACACTACTATCGGCGCGTACACGTGTTTATTTGTTTGCAACGGAGGAAACGAAAGTGAAATAGCATAATGCGTACGTTGATTTGGGGTTTTGTTTTTAATCTAAAAATTATCTAAGAATTGAAACGACAAGAAAACTATGATAAATTATCTAACTTGAACTAGGGTTTCGAAATTCATACTTTTAATCAATGAACAATTGAATTTTAAAACAAAAGAATCCATGAAAAACAATTTGAAAAATAAAGATCAAAGCAAGAAATCGAACACGAATTGCAAAACAACCAAATCGAAAGATAAATAAAACTTACTAGATTAATGTTCGAATCCCAAACCAAGGTACCCGTCGGCGGAATCTCCGACTTTTACCGAGTCGATTACAATCCGATCTCAAGAAAACGAAAGTTCAAAACCTAAGTAACGAGTTCCAAAGATGCTCTCTCGAATGTGCAGAAAATAAAGTAAAAAGTGCCTATTCAAGTTTCTGGGTCGAAACCCTATTTATTAGTCGTCAAAAGTCGAGTCAACATCGCGGTCAAGGCTGGAGAAAGGAGGGAGCGGTCGCCTGGTATGCAGGCGATCGCCTGAGCGAGGTCGCGAGCGACCGCTCAAGACACGGGCGATCGCCTGCAAGAATTCTTCTCCACCTGTAAGTGGAATGTAAGCGATCGCCAGGGGGGGTGGCCGGTCGCCTGGTAGCCTTCGCGAGCGGTCGCCGAGGGCTTCAGCGGGCGCTTGGTCACCTGGGCAGCTTGCTCTTCTTGACTCCACTCAAACGAGCTCGAATCTTCGTTCTTTTTCACATCATTACTACCGAGGACCTGCAAACTCAACAAAACATCAAACGTACCACAACCACGAGGAATACATCAAGAAACGACTCAATACATAACAACTCACGCCCAAAAGAACAGAGAAAAACGACACAAATATGAATACGTCATAGACGATTCAAAAAATTAGGTTACTACTCTTCATCTCTTCCAATTTTCACATAATTAAAATACAAAATTTCACCATAAATATTTTTATAATAGTATTGGAGAAAATGACGAGTTTTTTTTTTGTAATTTTGGTATGCTCAGGCCGGATTCAACGGGCCCCATGGCTCACAGCTGATTCTCATTTTTATTTTTTTGTAATTTTGGAATGCTCTGGCGCCGGATTCAACGGGCGTCAAGGCGCACCGCTGGTTCTCGATTAGTTGCCAATTGAGAAGGTAGAGAGAAGTTCTACGGACTATTGAGGAGGGTTTTTGTAATTATTTATTAATTAATTTGAATGATTTAAAAAAAATCATAAAGAAAATGTTGGGTCTCATTGAAAATTCCTCGAATTTGTCTTGTTTTTGATGTTGTGCAAATGTAAATCCAAGTTTTTTTTCAATTTTCAGATAAATTTTTGTTTTTACAAAAAAGTTAAAACAAAATTGAAGTTCTCGTTTTTCATTGAGAAAAATCTGTGTAGAAAAAAGGTAATGAAAAAAAAAAGACAGTTTTGTTATTTTAATTTTGAACATAGTTAAACTTCTTGTCATAGTTATAACACAAAGACTGCACCAAACAAAGGTTTATTGTTACTACTGGTAGGTTAAGATTACTATTTTGTTAGATAACTTAGTTTACTTGGGCCACCAAACAAAAACCTCAAGAGACAATGGTTTAGACATGTAATTCAACATAATAGAGGAAATATTACAATTTATCATAGAAAAGTGTTCACCTATAATTACAACTAATAATACAATTATTATTATTATTATTATTATTATTATTATTATTATATTCAAATAAACAAATTATGGGAAAAAATAGTTTTGGATTCCCTCCAACTAAGCAAGCTCCTCGACAGCTCATATACACGTAACGTAACCCCATCGAAATACAATTGCAATTTGCAAATCCTGTAATTCATTTTCATTTTCCAAATTTCACATTTCTTCCTCAGAGAGAAAAGGAGAACGAAGAACGACCCTATCTCTCTCCTTCTTCTCGAATCCTTTGTTCCTGCTGTGTACGTTAACAGCGCGAATCCACTCGAATCCGACCCGTCGATTTTTTTGTCGGATCTCTCTTGGGTTGCTCGAACGTTGAATTTTTGTTGCGGCGCTTGATCCTGAAAAACCATGTCTTACGCGTATCTCTTCAAATATATTATCATCGGAGATACTGGTAACTTTTTCTCTTCGTTTGATTCTAATGATTGTAATTCGTTCCGGTGGGTATCAGATGATATTTTTCTATTGTGTTCTTGGCTTCGTTTGCTTTATTTATTTTTATCCTTATTTTTGCGTATGTGATTCTGATTTATTATTATCGATAGTTTTTTCTGATTTGAGGTATATAAATTTGGGGGTTATCTGAATCCCAGGTTGCAAATGTGCATTTAGGTTAATTAATCTGGAGAATATTGCCTGGGATTCATCGTTACTTGGGGTGGCATTTCGTACCAGGAATTTTATAAATGAATAGAACATTTGGGGAATTTTTAGTTATATTGATTCAATATTATTGAACCAGATTATAATTTATTTGTTGGAAGAGAAGTGGATTATTGTATCCTACAATTCACGTGTTGGAAAATATCTCGCAGGTGTTGGAAAATCTTGTCTTCTTCTTCAATTCACTGACAAACGATTCCAGCCGGTTCATGACTTAACCATTGGTGTTGAGTTCGGGGCTAGGATGGTCACGATCGACAACAAACCGATGAAGTTACAGATATGGGACACGGTTTGTCTAACATTCATCTCTACTTTTTTTTTATACATGATTGTGAGGTTTCATCATATTGCCTCATGTTTTGGAGAATATCATTAGGACAATAATTGTAATGATGTCGTGTCAAACATTTATCGTGTCAGGCTGGTCAAGAATCATTCAGGTCTATCACAAGGTCTTACTACAGAGGCGCGGCTGGGGCACTTCTAGTTTATGATATCACGAGGTACGGTAAATCTTGAAATATTTAGAAATTGTGCCTCAGGAGGGATTTAGTATGTTCCAATTTCATTAGATTATTGATGGAATTCCTAGTATAAACAAGCTGCTTTGATATGGATTTGATGTACCTATTGTTTTATTTTTTCAAATGGAGTTTCGTTTAAGTGTACATCTGTCAGATAATTTTGGAAGTATCTGCTTCATCTCCTGCCAAATAAACTACTTTTGATTTCTGGATGATTTAATTTCTGTATATCACTTGTATAACGGCTAAACAAGTGTATATAATACATATGTCATGATTTATCCTTGGTTATTATGTGAATCCGTCTATTCGTTCTTTTATTTTTTGAAGTAGAAGCCAATTTATCTAAAAAATGCAAATTTTATTTTTTTTAGCATTTTAGTGAGAATCTGGAGGCATTCAACCCCATGAATTTTTGATTGCTTGAGATCAATGATATGGAATTGCGTGTGTTAGTTATTTGCTGGTTGTTGGAAACAGGTTGACTTTGGGTTATAGTGCAAATCATTCCCATAATATCAAAATGATATTTTTGTACTAAACTTAAATAGTGTAACCATTCAATAATATCAAAATGATCAGCTTCTAGAATGCAAAGCAAATCTTGGGTGCTTTTGTAAACCTACTTTCATAAATTTCACTAATAAGATTACTTTTTCAGGAGGGAAACTTTTAACCACCTGGCAAGTTGGTTGGAAGATGCTAGGCAGCACGCAAATGCCAACATGACCATAATGCTGATTGGAAACAAATGTGACCTGGCCCACAGAAGGGCTGTGACCACAGAGGAAGGAGAGCAATTTGCTAAGGAGCATGGATTGATATTCATGGAGGCTTCTGCCAAAACAGCTCAAAATGTTGAGGAGGTGATAATTTCATGAGTTAATATATACATATACATACACACACACACACACATCATTTGGTGTTCTATTTTGCAGGCATTTATAAAATATACATATACACACACACACACACACACATCGTTTGGTGTTTTATTTTGCAGGCATTTATAAAGACTGTCTCAACAATTTATAAGAAGATTCAAGATGGAGTTTTTGATGTATCTAATGAGGTGTGTTGCTGTTTTAACTTTAGTTTTCTCAGTCTGTAGAAAAGAGCATACTATGTTTGTATATATAAGCATGGTAAGAAAGTCTTCTCTGATGGGACAGTTAAGCTACACACACAGTTTTTGATCTAGTTTGAAAACTAATTAGTTTGTCTTTATTACCATTGGAAAATCCTCATTGTCATGACCAGTTGACCATTGAAAGCTTGAGCCTCAAATTTGTTGTAATTTAGTTGGACATGGACATATAGGTAATTAGGTATGAAGATGGAAAATTTGTGTGAAAAGAATGATAACAGTGACTTAATTAGTTTTTTAATGTCGGAAAAGAGCTTTTAATGAAGTTGTCATCATCTGCAGTGAAAGAAAAAATTGTATTTGTGGCCTATGATTAACAATGTATACTGTGCAATGCGTTTTCATTACTGCCTTATGTGATAGTAGTAATAGTCACCATTCATATTTGTTTATTGCCTTCTTTAAACGGCATTGCAATGATGTTTGTTGCTACTTTTAGTCATATGGAATCAAAGTCGGGTATGGAGGAATCCAAGGACCATCAGCTGGAAGAGATGGTGTTGCTTCTCAAGGAGGAGGTTGCTGTAACTGAAAGTTGTTAATGATGCTGATTCTTGAAATAGATATTTATATGGGTTTCACCACAGAAAAGGGATATTACAGAGGTGGAGAAAGAAATAGAGGTGGAGAAAGTATATTTCGATGGTTGTTTATTATTTTACATGCATATTCACTTCTTTCCTTTTTTTACAGTTATTATTTGTTATGCTGGACATTGAAATGTGTGTGAGAAGAATACTTCTAAATGCAAGAAAAAAATGTTTATGTTCTATCAGAGTACTAATTAGGGTGATGTGTATTCTTACTAAACTTTGCTGAAAGTTTTTGAGTTTCGTTTCTGACTTTGAAACATCACAATCATGAGGCAATATGATGAATGCATTTTATAGAGAGAATATATTTTTATTCATGGTTCATTTGATGAGAAGTTAGAGATACAGTACTTTCTTAGACACATAAATTATAAAAATATATACTTTAATATAAAAATGTACTTTCAGTTGAAAAGTAAAATACTTTGTGAATACAATTTTAAATATATAATATGTAAAAATATATTTTAAAGTGAAAAAAATTAAAAATATATTTTATTTATTGTGATGTGTCAAATATTGTGGTATTGCTCAATATAAAAAATGTTGCAATTTTTTTGATATACTATTTCATATAAATGTCCAATTGTTTATAATCGTTGATCAATAAATGAATAATAGTAATAGTGGAGCACTGGAGCTCACTAACTCCATTCCATTTCCTAATTCAATCAATCAATAATTGCGAATGAAAAAATGACAATAGATTGTATCGTCCAGCGGTCTAAAATGAATACCTTCACATTTTGATTTTTTTCACATCACATGTTCCCTGTGGCAGCATTGGCAAACGTCCAACACATACACTGCACATTTTCACCAACCAATTGCCAAAATAAACACACAACTCCACTTCCCATTTTGCCCTCACTCACATGTTCTGTCTCCAAACAATTTGGGCATATTAGTAAATTTAGCTTAGAATCACTTTATTTATTGCAAAATACAAAAAATCACTTTATTTCACATTGGTTTGTGATGTAAAATGTAATTTAATCTATTATTAATACCCAATATCAATTCACGAGCTAGTTAACTCAGAGCTCATTACTGAGTACACACTCTAAATTAAAAGATTCGTTTGGGCAATGGCTGCCACAGCAGTGTTGAAGCTCGCTCCCAGCGCAACCACCGTTACAATAGAAGGAAATGTCAATTCAACGTCGTCCAGGCGACTCTCATTCGCGGCGTCCGGCGTGGCCGGCGAGAGCATCGCGTCGTCGCCGCAACGGCGATATAAATCGCAGCGCCGGAGTCCGGTGATCGTGTCCCCGAAGGCGGTGTCCGACTCCCAGAATTCACAAACGTGCCTTGATCCTGACGCCAGCAGTGTACATAACTCATTCTTCCTGCTTTGCTCTTTTCAATTCTGTTAATTTATTCATTTTAAAAAATAAAAATTGCGTATAATACGAGCACATACGTGAATACTGAAATCTGAGAAAGACTGATCAAATTTCACGTGCAACGCTTCTCCCTTCATTTACATCGCACATAATCTAAGTGTTGTTGTTTGTATACCGAGAGAGAAAATCGTGGATCTGGGACCAAGCTTCAAGGTAACTTCAAACTTGATGAAATGCTGCGGACTCAGATCTACAAAAAACAAATAGAAAATATGTTAGTGGTGCTTTGGGTTATACAGCAAAATGGATGGAGTGGAGTGAAGAGTTTTCGGTAAAATCTATCCGGAGGCATATTGAGATGGTCGGTATCTTGGGAAAATTCGGTCGAGGTGGCTAACAAATGTGTGTAGAGAGTTAATGGACTAGTCAGTACCATTAAAATTATATCCCATGTCATAGGAACTAGAATGTTATAGCTGCACTGCTTCTGAGGATTGCCTTTCCATTTTGGGTATTGTTAAGTCAAGCCATTGATGATTATATTTATGATTCTATGCAGAGTGTGTTGGGTATTATTCTTGGAGGTGGAGCTGGTACTCGACTCTATCCTCTGACAAAGAAGCGGGCGAAACCAGCTGTTCCTCTTGGAGCAAATTATCGGCTAATTGATATTCCCGTGAGCAATTGCTTGAACAGTAACATATCCAAGATATATGTTCTTACCCAATTCAATTCTGCATCCCTCAATCGCCACCTTTCAAGGGCATATGCTAGCAACATGGGAGGTTACAAGAATGAAGGTTTCGTTGAGGTTCTTGCAGCTCAGCAAAGTCCGGAAAATCCTAACTGGTTTCAGGTACGTATTATTGTGCTTTTATTATTCTTAACTTGTACAACTTTAACAAGGTTAGAGTTTGTATACTACGTTCATATATTACATACAATCGCTAAAAGTTTTGAAAGCTGCATTTGTATGAACTGGAATGCATAATATAGAGTCCACTATGCCTGTAGGAGATGTCCTAAATTTATGGTGCAGTTTCGATATCTACTTCATTTTTCTATTCATTGGAAAACATACCTCTCTGCCACACTCTACATTTAATAATTATGTAAAATTCACTACTCATTACATAGGATGTTACATGAAACCTATTGATTTCCCACCAATAGTATTTTTTAATCTGTGTTCAAATCCAAAGTGGACTATATTATTTTGACGGAGGGAGTATACATGGTCAATGCTAAGTATCCTATATTGTATTCAGCTGTTTTTACTTTGGGCTCTGACTTTATTAAACCCGCTTGATCTTTAGGGTACAGCAGACGCAGTGAGACAATATTTGTGGTTGTTTGAAGAACAAGATGTTCTTGAGTTCCTAATTCTTGCCGGAGACCATTTGTACAGAATGGACTATGAGAGATTTATCCAGGCCCATAGAGAAACAGATGCTGATATTACTGTTGCTGCACTGCCTATGGATGAAAAGCGTGCTACGGCATTTGGTCTGATGAAGATTGACGAAGAAGGGCGCATCACTGAATTTTCTGAGAAACCAAAAGGGGAACAGCTAAAAGCTATGAAGGTGGATGTGCTTAATAGTGCATATACATGAAAGCGCTGAGGATTATTTCTATGAGATTAGTATCTAATTTTCTTTTTTCCCCTCTTTGTTCCTTTGCTAAGGTTGATACTACCATATTGGGTCTTGATGATAAGAGGGCGGCAGAGATGCCTTACATTGCAAGTATGGGAATATATGTCGTTAGCAAAGATGTGATGATAAATCTTCTGAGAGACGAGTTTCCTGCGGCCAATGATTTTGGGAGTGAAGTTATACCTGGAGCTACTAACATGGGATTGAGAGTATGTAACTGTTTGAAATTTATTCTAGTACTGCCTCAATTTTCAATAGATGTAGTTCTAGGTTTATGGATAAAAAAAATCAGGACTAATACTAAATGACCATATGAACTTTAAAAAATGTTTTCCTATTTTCAAAAGTTGTCTCTTTACTAAATTTTTATATTTCTAATGACATGTCTTCTCAATAGACAAGTGAATTTTTACTTGAAGTTGTAGAACTATTTTGAAAAACGTTGCCCCCCTAAAACATCTATAGTCCTCAAATTAGTCTTTAGTATATTATCTGTAAAAATGTCTTCATGAGATGTTATTGCGGCAGGGTTTAGTACATAATTTTGATAAGAGATTGTGTTGGACTTCATGAAATGATCTCTTGTTTTAACATTTAAGGAACAAAATGTCATTTTTTGTATGTATAGGTGCAAGCTTACCTATTTGATGGATACTGGGAAGATATTGGTACTATTGAAGCTTTCTACAACGCCAATCTAGGTATCACAAAAAAGCCAGTCCCAGATTTTAGGTTGGTTTATAGTTTTTGTTTTGTTTTTCTTCCTCTTGTTCTACAAGAGTCAAAACCACATGGGGTTATCTAAGATTCTAAAGCATATATTGCATATGTTAAAAAATTATATCTTGCAGCTTTTATGATAGATCAGCTCCAATCTATACCCAACCTCGATACTTGCCTCCTTCCAAGATGCTGGATGCTGATGTCACCGATAGTGTTATTGGTGAGGGATGTGTGATCAAGGTGAGTCAACTTAAATGTCGTGAATACACCTACAGCTTAAGCTAATATATTTTGACTGAACTCAAAATGATATAATTGGACCAATATAGCCTTTTTCTGACATGCTCTTTTGTGCAGAATTGTAAAATTCACCATTCTGTGATTGGACTTAGATCTTGCATATCTGAGGGTGCCATCATTGAGGACTCCTTGTTGATGGGTGCAGATTATTATGAGGTAATAATGCTGCCTGCAGAATCAAAATGAAAGATCTTCTCTTCAACTTGTACTGTAGAAACCGTTACTCTTGCACATACACATATTGACCAGCCACTCACAGTCTTTAGTAGAATTTTTTTTACATCATTCCATTCCTTTTGAAATTGATGAAAAGTTATTTTATTCTTTGTGTGTTTCAGACGGACGTAGACAGAGAACATCTGGCTGCAAAGGGTGGCTTGCCTATTGGCATAGGTAAAAACGCGCATATCAAAAGAGCCATAATCGACAAGAATGCCAGAATTGGAGAAAATGTGAAGGTTTGTGAACTTGATCTGTTTATAATGTAATATTGAAAATTTTAACTGGACCTCCAAATAAACCACTTAATATGTTCACCAGATCATTAACAGTGATAACGTTCAAGAAGCAGCGAGAGAGACAGATGGATACTTTATCAAGAGCGGTATTGTCACTGTTATCAAGGATGCTCTAATCCCCAGTGGGACAATAATCTAAACGTAGCGCATTGTTTAACAAGAGTTCGAAGTTGCTGTGCTGCCGCGGGGGTGAGCTTGATGTGCATGTTCTGTTCTGGTGGCCAACATAGTAGGCTGAGAGGAAAGATACAACGAGCTCTTTATTTATGAATGTAATAATTAGTTGATAGGAGACTTGATGATGGGTTGGATGGATGTGGAAGCATTCCACAACATAAAAAAGCAGACGTTCAATTCGTCGATGTCTGTTGTAACAAACGTCAATGTCTGTTGTAACAAACACGATGAGTTGAGCACTTTCCATGTGGGTCGTGTAGTCCAGGAAAGCCCTTGAATGTGGTATTCCCTTTTTTTTATTTTCTTTAATTATTCACAGTTTATTTCCATTAAATCAATAAAAGATACAATCCCTTGGCGAATCGCCTCATAGTCAATAGTCATCGCCTGTCATGGTGTCGCCTCACCTCTTACAATCCTCCAATGTCCAATGACCGTTGACCTTGAGCTCCGTTACGCCATTCATTGACCTCCTCCATCATTATTTTTCCTTTTTATTCACCTTTTTTCCCTTGCTCAACAATAGTTATTTTTGATACTTCTGCAGTTTTTTCTCAAGATAATATGTACTCCGTAAATGCTATGATCATCTTCACGGTAATATGTAATTATGATAACCGTTCAAACGGTATGATCATCTTTATAATATGATCTTCTTTGAGTCATATCCGGATAATCTAAATATCTTGTAAAGAGATTTTAATTTCTTCAAATCTAGTTAGGGCAACCCATACATCGCTTGTGGATAGCTAGAGGATAGTCATTCCCACTGTATCAACAAATTTCCACCTTGGTTGCATTTAATGCATGTTGTTTTCTGGCAAATCCATTTCTTCCCAACCAGAGGCTTAGAAGGTATTATATTTACAGCGCCTCTATTTGCGATCACCACCGATCAAGAGCAAATCTATCAAACACTTATCAAACCACAGACTAACATTTTGTAGCTAATGAAATAAGAATCAATTGAAGGAAATGTAGATACACACGACCTGCCCCGATCTGTTTCAAGAAAACCATCCATCCATCATAGATGAAACTGATAAAACGACATTGTGATAACTCTTAACTATTTTTAAGGAATGATATGAGTATCATCTGCTTGATATACTTTTTTTTTTTTTTTATTTGTCTTGTACCAATAGAAAAATCAAATAAAAGTTAAGATCTCAGTCTAAGAGAAGAATTTACAAATTAAATGCATTAACTTTTTTGAGACAGAGAGATTAATAATTAATTTTATTTTTTTAGCATAAGAAATAATTTTACTTTTACATTTACTTTTTATTTTATTTTTAAAATTATATTCATAACTATTTATTTTATTATTTTTAAAATAAATTTTTTATCTTTAATTTTTTAATACAAAAGCGATGGAAATACATTTTTATCTAATTTTTTAAACCAATCGTACTCTTGCATAATTTAATCTTTGAAAAAAAAGCTGGGTCACGCATCATCAAATCAAATACTACATGTGAGTTTAGGTCGAGGGTTTTCTTGTATAACTACATTAACTACCAGCTCATCGCTTTTCGCTTAATCAAATTGCACTTAGATTTCAGTGGAAACACAACAACTAATGACATTCGAATCACTATGTGAGTGAATATTCGTCTTCGCGATGGTATGTACATGTTTTTCACCAATCTTTCTGTGCGTTTTTTCGAAAATTCTACAGCAATTATTAATTAGTGAATTCTACTGTTTTATATGTGAATTGTGAGTGGGTTTAGGGCCCTGAAACTTCAAAATTCATCATATGATTTAGGTATTTTGCAGGAATTTGACGTTGTATCCGTTCCTTTGTTAATTTAAAATTGCCGTTTTTTTGTGTCCGTTTCCGGGCTACATAGCTTTTATGCCCTCTCTTCTTTATTTTATCGACTATCCCCAGTTCTTATTTTTATGATAGTTCTCACAAATTGGTTAATTTATTAGAAATGAAATTGGTTAAGGGTGTGTATGAAACAGTTTTGTTTATCGAGACTTCACTACTAAAATCAAATCAATGATTTCCGTTCAGCATTTGAAAATATAATCAATCATATGATAGCTGAACCTGTGTAGAACTACTCTTTTTTATCGAGACTACTTCATTACTTTTTACGTTTATATATATATATATATATATATATATATATATATATATATATATATATAATGACTTATTCAACAGATGGGATCGTTAGCGGGAAAATCAACACTGGATCCTGAAGACGTGCACCTTGTTGACTCTCATCCAATTGATAGTCATAGAAAGACTTCTTCTTTGGATATAGCTCATGAAATATCTACCTTTGTTCCTGGATCAGAACAATTTGGTTGTAAATGTGTACTAAGTAGTGTGTCTCACAGTGTAAAGATTGCTCTTCTTTCCAACAAGCTGAACTTGCTCGTACCTTGTGGCCCCTTGGCAATATTAGTTGATAAGCTAACAAACCATCGCGTGAGTTAAGAAAATTATGGTGATGAAAACAGCTTTTTTATTTGCGATTTTCCTTTTATTTGGAGTGTAATGGAGGACTTGAAATATTTTCAGGGCTGGGTCTTCTTTTTAAGTTTATTGGGCATCATTCCGCTGGCTGAACGTTTGGGTTGGGCTACAGAGTAAGGGCTTGTATAACTGTTAGTCAAATCACTTAATTTGTTAAACAAATAACAATTGATGAAGTGCTTATCTTGTCTTCGTACACGCAAATTGGTTTTGTGTTGCAACCTAAGTTGTGCAACCTTGTGTGAAAAACATGATAAAAATATAAGTATTTCTGTTTTTATTTTTGCGTAGAATATAGTTTAATATGACTAACTTTCTTGTATGTAGGCAGCTTGCTTTCTTTACTGGACCTACAGGTTTGCTTCTACTTGCTTAATCCTTTTTCCCCATGCAATAACGATAATCATCAGTTGCTTGCATATTTGTTGCAGTATAGGTGGTTGTTTATTTTGCATTAAATTATAATTTGTTGTTTTACATTATAGCTTCATAATACAATTTCAACAAAATTTATTGTTTATGAGCCTAATTTTACTTGTTAGATAGCTAGAAGACTGAGAATGTACTTAACTAGAATTGATCCTCACTATCTTTGATTTTATCTAAATCATTTGTGTGTATGATATTTTCTCTGTTTTCTATCTCATCCATTAAAACTGAGGATTGATTAATTATTTACCACATAATTATTCATGCTTCCTAAGCTCATGACTTGCCCTTGATAGGAAAGTTACCCAATGGGAGGTATGGAAGTTACTGTGATGTTTCTTTAGTTCTCATACTATTTTATTGTTTGTTACACCTTTTTTATACATGTGAGTTTCCAAAGTACGAATTATGCTTAGTCAGTATGGAAACATAACTCACTGTGACAGAGATTATTATGCATGTGGGTAAGAGATAAATTGCATGTTATCACTAAGTGACATGGTGAAGCAAGGATGATTTTTTGCCTCCCAATACAATGTAGTATAGTAGTTAAGATATGTTTCACTCGTATCTCCAATGAGATAAAGAAAAATTAATTACATTCTACTTCATTCAGCAGTAAGACCATTCTACTATTTCCTTTCCGTTCAAAATTTAGAACAATAGGTGGAGGACATTTCATACGTTTCTCTATTTTACATGAATTCATCTGAACATTATGTATTTTATGCATCAAATTGGTAGTCATTTTATTATGATCCTAAATAATGTACTTTCCGACGTTCTCTTTAAAATAATTCTCAGTTGGGGGTCTTCTAAATGCTACGTTTGGAAATGCAACGGAGTTGATAATATCTATGCTTGCCCTGAAAGGTGGCATGATACGTGTTGTTCAGCAATCATTGCTTGGATCAATTCTTTCTAATATGTTGTTGGTACTCGGATGTGCCCTTTTTGGAGGAGGAATTGTTCATTTCAAAAGGGAACAAGTTTTCAACAAGGTTGGTGAATTGTTTTGCTGAATGAATTATATATATATATATATATATATATATATATAACTAAAGTACTAAACTATGGTTACCTGACTACACGGGTTTGCTATTTTGAATATTTTTGCAGCCATCTGCCACAATGAGCTCTGGATTGCTTTTGATGGCAGTAATGGGTCTCTTGTTCCCAGCTGTTCTTCACTTCACACACACAGAGTTGCATTTTGGAAAGTCTGAGCTGGCACTTTCGAGGTTTAGCAGTTGCATTATGCTAGTGGCGTATAGCGCATACATTTTTTTCCAGTTGACCGGACAAAAACATCTTAATACCCAAATAAATGAGGTAGGTCTGTCTAAATATCAAGACCACTCTTCGAGATAAGGATGTTATAATGCGGTGAAAAGTGTTCTACAATACATGGGCAGGATTTTCTCCTTTCTCGCTCTAACACGAATCACTTGGCTACTTCATTCATGTTTGTGTGTTTCTCTATAGATGCATCATGCATTCATGTCTCCAATTCTCTATTTATGAACAAACATTGGGACAGTATTGTTGAAAAATATCTTGGCGTTGTTTTATTAGTTTGTCTTTATAATATAAATTATCGCCTTTGTAGTCATTTGTCTATATTTTATCATAGTCCTTTCCTGGTTTGGTTATAAATTCGGTTGGCTGAATTTACATAAATCTAGGAAGAGAGTCCGTCTAGTGATAGCTCAGATGACAACGAAGTGCCAGATTTATCAAAGTGGGAATCAATCGCTTGGCTATTCGTATTGACTTTCTTGATATCAGTATTGTCAGAGTATTTGGTTAACACCATAGAGGTAATTAATATTATCATTTTTGTTTTAAATATCACAAATATTTCTTTCTCTGATTGTTTTTCATGATTAAATTTTCGTATTGAGTGATACTTTATTGTGGAAAGACATGGAGATAAATTCTTAAGTGCCTACGACAACTTTTCAGGGTGCATCTGCTGCAATGAACATTCCAGTATCCTTCATAAGCGTTATCCTTCTGCCAATTGTCGGGAATGCAGCAGAACACGCAGGCGCGGTTATGTTTGCTGTGAAGGACAAGCTTGTTAGTGTTTTGGATTTTTAATCTTGTTGGGTTTGTGCCGAACTATATTCTTAATTTTCTTTTGTAACATGAGCAGGACATTTCCCTGGCAGTAGCTATTGGCTCGTCAACTCAAATAGCAATGTTTTTGGTGAGTAATAAATATGAATTCAAGCTACTTGATGTTTTCTTAAAAGAAAAATTAACGTGTTTTCTCAAAATTTCAAAAAAAAAAAAAATGCTTTTTTCATAAAGAGACTTGCGTTTGCGTTCTCTGCTGAACTGATAAAATTTGAGGCTTAAAATAAAATAAAATCCAAGTAAAACACTGACAATATACTAGCCCTATATTCTACAAGTCGCTTTTCCTTTTTATTGTGTAGTAGCTGCAAAATTAATGATTCCGGCCGGCAATATGGCTAACCGTGCGTGTGTGTGTGTGTCTGTTGCTGAGTAACTGCAGATACCCTTTACAGTGGTAGTGGGCTGGGTCATGGGACGTCCTATGGACTTAAACTTTCAATTATTTGAGACGGCTACTCTTCTTATGACAGTTCTTGTAGTGGCTTTCATGCTACAGGTTAGCCCCTTAAAGTTATATCGGTTTACTCGTGTTTCTGAGTTGCTCAAAAGTGATTCACTGTTCAATTTTATCATATGTAATGTGCCTTGTAGGAGGGGACATCTAACTACTTCAAAGGGCTCATGCTGCTTCTCTGCTATCTAATAGTCGCTGCAAGTTTCTTTGTACATATAGACCCCGAATCTGTCCGTGAGTGACTCTTACTGCTCGTCTTTCTATTCAATATATGGAAATTGATTTGGGGTTAGCTTCTACAGGATTGTAAAACCCGGGAGCTCTTTACGTTTAATTATAGGGACGTCACGTATTCTCTTTGTGTTACACTGAGATATTCTAGTTTCAGTATATTGATTGTTTTCTTTGTTTTCCATAACTGATCTACTTGATATTTTACTTCCTCGATATTGATGTGGGATTTTTGTGTGTAGAGGACAAACCCGAAATCCAGGAGTAGAACACAGCGAACCGTGTTTCGATTCTTGCTTGATTCCGATCCATGCAGCTTTAGAACAAGAATGTAGCTTATGTTTATAAACCAGGCTAAGACATGTATCCATGGAGATCATTTTGAGAGCTTTCTATCAGTTCTGATATGATGAGTCAGCATAATATATACTAATATTGACAGTTTTGAGTAGGGGCTGGAATGTCAAGGAGAATTTGTATATTCATATAATGCTATTAAAAGTGAATCACAATTATGAATTATCTATATAAACATATTGTCAATTTATTGATACTAGTAAAAATGCATGGTAATATTTTATGTTTTTATTAAGTATTAAATAAAATACATGGAATTTAATATAAGTAGTTTTAATAATTAATTATAAATTTTATACTAATTAAAATTTAAATACAATATTTTTTCAATTAGTTTATTTTTAAATTCTAATTTTATCAATTAATTATACTAATTAAAATTTAAATACAATATTTTCTCAATTAGTTTATTTTTAAATTCTAATTTTATCAATTAATTATTACGTTCTACTACGCTAAAAGTTAAAATGAAGTTAATTTCATGCTTCAAAATTGTTATTTTGAAAAATAAAAATTGACATTAGATTAATAACTTATTAATTTAATGTTATAATAAAAAATATTTATATGCAATGCACAAATTAAAAATCACATAATTATTTTATATATTTTGAAAGACTTTTTTTAAACTACATTGATTGTTTTATTTGTTAGTTCTCCTTTCTCATCGCAACATTATAACTTCAATCTCGCTTTATGTGTGACACTTGAAACTGCAAAATACAATTGTTCATGCGTAAATACCGATTTCTTCAAATATATTAACATGAGATAAAGATTGACTTTGACTCTTGTTAATGGTCATAGCGTAACATACCATTAAGGGGAATTGACGACGTTGGAATCGAAATGACATCGTGACATCGGAAGGATTAAAAGTCAGCCTTTGAATATATACTATGTCATTCGAGTTTTTTCCTAAGACTTTAGCTTTTACCACGTAAGTTCCAAGCTTCAACAAAACTATTCGAGTTCCATTACACAAACCGGTAGCGTGGTCCATATTGCGCAAAAGCATTACCGGCACTCCAACCTTACAAAAGAAATTAGAAGGTATATATATGTTTTTGAAATATATACATATTTAATGAATAAATATTTAATATAATATGTTAAAAAAATAAAAATAAATTTTATAATTGGTAAGATTTAATATCACTAACCTTAAGCTTCAATTGATGGTTAAACATTCCTGAGCACTTGATAGTGTTTAAAAATTTAACTGAATGCATTTCATCAAACATGTTTGCGCTCTTTTCAGTTGTTTCAATAGAATCACCGCTGAGATAAATCCTTTCGTCTGATGAATGCATCGATGCCATATAATCATTAAGTGCATCTACCTCTTCCAACGTTGGCGCCAGAATTGCACGTCCTTGCAAATAATCAACGTCTCCAATATGATCGGGAAAAGATGGAAAAATTGCTTCAACAATGGATTTTATGTAGTTATCACTTTTTTCTATGAGAAGATCAGGGGTGATTTCAACGACAATTTTTCCATCGTTATTTTCACAAATTGAACCGTCCCCAATTGATTGCATCCAATTTGAGAAATTTCTCAGCTCGTTCAAATTTGATCCGCCAACAATATTTTTCAATCTCATATTTTTCTTTATTCTCAAAATTTTGCGATTCCGCCATATCTTAGATGAGTTAATAGTCGCATGAACAATTTCTGGCCTGGTTCCTTTCGGTATCACCGGCAAAACTTGACGGAAATCCCCACTGAATACTATAACTTTGCCTCCAAATAGAATATTATCAGCATCGGGATTTTGAACCCTCATAATATCTCGGATCGTTCGATCAAGAGCTTCAAAACAATTCCTATATGATAAAAAGAAACAAAGTATTAATATAAATAAAATATTTAAATAATATAAGGAACAAATATATTTAGGTCGAATAATTGTTATTCTGTATTTATAAATCATAGAAATAATTTTAACAAATGATATAAGTAATGATATATCATTTGTAATATATATAAATTAGAAGTATTTGGTATTAAGGGTATTTTGGTTTTTAAATTACAACTTAAACCACATAAATTACGCTTCATATTTAAGGGATAAATTTTTTAACTATATTTAATTTTTAGGGTATTATTATTTGAATAATTATGATAAAAGACACATTTTAAAACATCTAATTACTAAATTATCCTTTCCTTATTCTGCATATGGTGATTTATTATTAATTTTTTTCTGTGATTTTTTTTTTCCTGTTAATTTCTCGCGTGTGTTTTTGCATGATCAAATAAAAATTATTCAGTTATTTAATGCTTGTCTGAGATTTAGAGTTTGTAGATTTAGATTAGCGCGATAATATAAAATTATTAGAAATCATTCTGTTATTTAATGGGCGTCGAGATTTAGAGTTTGTAGATTTAGATTTGCGCAGATCCAAAAAATTATTTAAATAAAAATAAATTATAAATATTTAAATAGTATTCATTTTATTTTTTATTTTTTCTTTTTAATGGTTTTTATGAACTGTAAATTTTTGAATCAGGACATGGGTTGAATGAGGTGTTGGGAAAACAGTTTACAGAGGTGGCGTGAGTTGTGGTTTTTTATATTGCAATTTCAATCTCAAATTTACTATGGAAAAAATGAAGGTTAATTTTGGTAGTAAGCTCTATTTCATAATTAATTAGGAAAAACTAGGTCATTTTATTATAATCAAACATTATTCATTTCCTTTAATCAAAATTGTCCCTATAAATTAATTATATCTTTACATGCTTTCTCTATTTAAATCGTGTAAGGAGTGAATTAATTATATTATAATGTTAAATAAAAAGTTAATGAATATATGAAAAAATTAAAAAAGATATAAATTATATACGTATACAAATTATTCATCTTCATGATAAGTAAAATTTTATTTTATTTCTAACTAATAACATTGATAATGGATAATATAAAAAAAACATGTTCAAAAGATTCAACTAAGATTATAAATTTAAAAATATATAATAACGGTAAATAATGAACTTCAAAAATTAGTATTTGCTAATTCAAATTTTTCATAAAATAACAAACATGAGACTTGTTCCATTTATTTAAAAATATGGATATATATATAATATATAATATTAAAAAATTAAGAGCAATCTTATTTGTGAGTCATTGGAGCTTCATCCCATATAATAAGTTTCGCCTTTAAAATTATAACGGCGGTGTCACTCCTTTGAACAATGTTGCACGTGGAAGAATCAGTCAAGTTTAATGGGATTGAAAATTTAGACTGAGTTGTCCTAACGCCAGGTAAGAGCAACGATGCGATACTACTTGAAGCAACATTCAACACAATTTCCCGCGAGATTGAACAACCGCTGATAGAGTATTCTAGACAAATGTTTTTCCTATTCCACCATAACCTGTCATTTACCATTGTTTAATGATTCCATTATTGAATCGTAAGCATTTCTTTGTTGGTCGTTCAACATGGAAACATACTTCATATGATCTTCTTTCAGCGATACACGATTGTAATCTAATTCCATAGCAAACCAATATGATCGGGGAAATGCAATGTCTTATATTCTCGAAGAGATTTTCTTTGTTTTTGCAAAAGATCTTTCATTTGTTGCAAACATAAAATTTCAATATCTTCATTGCATAACGTCAACTCTGTATGATTAAAAAAATTAAATTATAAAATTGTAGAATTCTACGTTAGACATATAAAAAGTATAATAATATAAGAACACTAATTAGTGAACTAATAATGACTTATTAATCAAAAAAGAATATGAAGCTTATAATAAATTTTCAATGTACATAATTTTTTTTGATTATGTTAGTAATGCATGTATTTACATAATAAAAGTCAACACAAAAAAAACAAAATAGCCACGCACTATAATCAAATCTAAAGGAAGCACACATATTGAAGAATTTCAAAAGCAAATATTAAAAGTCAACACAAAGAAAACAAAATAGCCACTAACGCACTATAATCAAATCTAAAGGAAGCACACATATTGAAGAATTTCAAAAGCAAATATTACACAAATTATTAAAGTAATTTCATTACTCTTACTTAATATTTGTAAAAAGACGTTAGCGTATTTCCTATGATCACAATTTTTCAAATATTTAATTAAAATGAAAATACAACAAAGATTAACTAATTTAAGAAAATCATACAACACTTAAATTCAAAAAATGTTAATAAGTACCTGTATTATAATTCCTTATTGGATAATACATAATTTGTATTTGTAATGAAGTTGTCTATTATAATATCTATGTAAAATAGAGAAATAAATGGTCTTAAATTGATAACGTAAAATAAATAAAAATTAACGGTCAAATTTCTAGTTCCATTTCACTTCTACTATATTAATTATTGTAGCAAATTTGGTCTGATATTTAAAATGTTTGTAAAGAAAATTATAATCACATGTTAAAGATATTTTAACTCATATAACAGATTATAGCACGAAGATAATTTACATACCCGGACGTCCCAATTTTTTGCGGTAATTACCAAGAATGTTAGCCCCCAAATATTGTATTCTTCTTAAACATTTTTAGGACGAATTATAGTATCTGAAGTCATGAATTTTACAAACAATGACCGTAGCATCAGTCCAGATCCCCAGGTGGCAGCCTCGGTTACAGCATCCACGTATTCCTTATTGTCATCAAGCAAACCTCGTGCATAACATGCGTCTTTAAAAGTATTATAATCTCCATTGAACTCCGAAATATCGTCAGAAGATTCAGCTCCCCGGACGAAATTCAATAGCAGCCTCAAATAATACCTTTCTCCAGACCCCGAATATACAAAAGCCAATCTTCCGAGAGCGTATCCTTGTTTTCTTGGCCTCCATGACCTTGTTTTTTCGTCCCAAACAAATTTGTTTGGAAATTCTGCATAAGTGAGTTGTTTTGTTTCTGGGAATTGCATGTTTTGCCTCAAACCAACCAAGATGTAAACATTGTTCGCTGACATGACGACTTTGACATAACTTCATGAAACGAAGAGCCTTCTTTATAGCAAACGCTTTGTTCATTGGGTAAGTAAAACACCAACTTGATCACATTAGGTTCTTTGAAATGAATTTCATATGAAAACAATCTCCAAATTGTTGTTGATGCCGATATGTACCTACAATCAAAGTACTGTTTAATTTCATCAATATGTTTATCTCCATCGTTATTACCGTGAGATTTATAGATTACGGCAGTTGCCCTGTCATTTCCTTTGTGAACATATTTGAATAGATACTTGATCGAACGGGGTCTGTTGCACCATTCAACGCTTATATGAGCCCGTACTTCTTTAGTAAATATGGATTGTGAGAAACAACATGCCTGTGAATTATAGATTGTAAATTAATTAAGAGAATTTATAATAAAATTAAGTTTATTACTGCAAACCATATATCAATTATTATAATATACCAGTTGTCGAAAAGAATTCCATTTTTTTCAACTTTAGTGTGGTCATTCCTCCGTCGATACACGACAAAACCGTCCTCATCAACAGTGGTGGTGGTGTTGACGATTTTTTTTGGGTAATGTTTGGAGCACTTTGAACCAACCATGCACGGAGAGTTCTTATTTGTATTTCCAAATGGGCCGTGCATCATGAATTCTTGAACAGCGCTGTGGTACTCATGATCCTCAATGCTATTCGGAATTTCGGCGGAAATTAATTTATTGACAACACCCGGAGTTGCTACTTCGGGGAACTTTTTTATAAACAGTGATAAGTCGTTTATAGTACGTCAAAAATCAAATAAAAATATATCGAATTAGTTGCCGAAACAACTCGCCCGAGTCGAACTCACGAGGAACACTACTATCGGCTTAGTAAAAGTATTTAATTGTTTACAACGGGGAAAATAAAGTGAAATAGCATAATGCGAAAGTTGGTTGGTTTTCGTTTTGTTTTTAATCTAAAAACTAGCTAAAGAAAAAGAAACTAAAAATAATCAAATAACACTTTAATGAGTTTTAATTAATAAAAAGAAAGACTAGGGCTTCGGGTTCATCAAACACAAACTTCGGGTTGTCAATTTACGAGGAACGAATCAAAACTAAAATGTCCGTCGCCGGTATATTTTAAGCTGTTCGATTATCCTATGTTTTGTAATTGCTCCTAAGCCTCATACAAAAGTTTAAAAATCCTGTTGGCATTTTATCGAACACCTTTGACGCGTTTGTAAATCTCAAATCCTAATTCATGCTTGAATTCCCCTAGCCCTAGTGTGATGTTTAGCTACTCATGCTTTGATTAAGAAAATAAACAACGATTGAAAAATTCATAATTAGATTATAAAAAATTGAATGTACAGTAAATATTTAGTTAGAAAAAACACCGAAATAATGAGGATAAAAATAAATAAAATGTTTACCTGAAGAGTTCCTCCAAATTTTTTATCATGACGAATTTCCCTCATCATATTATCCAATTTAGTATGGAAAATCCGAGCTACCAGGCCAGGTCTATCGTTTGCGGTCAGACCTAGTGGTTTCAACTCTCTCGTTATTTCATCCCATTTTGCATTACACGTGAAAGTAATGAACAAATTTGGATATCCAAGCCATTTACAAACATCCATCGCATCATGGTAGTTTTGAATCATGTAATGGGGACCACCGACAAAAGAAGACGGCAAAATGATTCTTTTCCCAGACATAGAGGTATCAGATTCTCCTCGACTCGGAGCATTTACCAATGAAGAATAAGAATCACACCTGAAGTCTTGTTGGTGATGCCTCATGTATGTCATTTTATAAGACTTGACCATAGTATATGCATCAACAATAAATTGCTAAAACAACCGTCTTGAGAAAAAAAATATGAGAGGAATCAGAATCCCTTTCTACCAACCTGTATGCACAATACTCCCTCATTGTAACATCCCTATCTTTAGACTCAGAACTACGAGACGTTTTGCAGTTCTTAAAGTTTTCTCTATAGCCATCTTCTCCGTAAAGGAACAACAAAGGATACTATAATGGCAAATAACTTGAATGCAGGTCACTTATACGATTCAATTCTCCTATAGCAGTTTTAACTAAAATGTCTATGTGATTTTCAAACTCTTCAATGTCTCCAACTATTAAAGCTGCTACTTCTGAAGCCTGTGGTAAATTATGAACTCGACCGACAGATGTCCGCCTAGAAATCAATCTCAACTTAACGTCTGAATTATAATATCCATTTAATTTGTCTATGGCGCTTCTAAACGAATGTACCAACACATTGTGTTCGTCAAGAATTTCCTTTAGGTTTTCAACAATTTCAGCATGCAAAGCATTTGTATTCCATGCATAGGCTTCAAGAGGCTATGATAACATTAATAATACCTGTAATGGAATGTTAGAATTATATTGATGTCTATGGTAACGAATGAACAATTATATTAAAATCGTATCTAATCTCACAGAGTTTATCCTATGCCTTATTTCATTGTCCGTGTCGTAAATGTAAAGTTGTGCGAGCAAAACTTATTCAGTTCTTGACGGAAGCAAACTTCCCATTAAGTGATAATTTTCACCATTTAATCTAAAAATTGGCGCTGACCTCCCTGTGTTAAATGAGTTGTCAAGCTTACCACCCATAAAGGTGAATGAAAACATCATGTTGTACATTTGCATGCCTGACTGGAACTTTTTTGATCTTGAGTCTTTCCCATATACAACAAATCCTTGAATTGTTGAGGAGGTTGCGGAATTGAGGGAAACTTTATTTTACCTGGACCAAATAAATTCAGTATAAAATTATTCTGTACAATCATTATGAATAATAATTGATAAATATTTCATTTTTAATTATAAATAATTATCAAACATACGGTGAGAGCCACACAAATTAAACAATGGAGTTTTTGGAGTTTTCTTATATTTTTCAATCCGCTCGTCTAACCAATACTTTGCACCGCAATGAGTACATTTCCAAGTAGGATCTCCAATGTCATGATAACCTTTGTATGGAAAAAACATGGAAGAATTAAATAATTAGTTATTTTAATGTTAGAAAAAATGGAATTCTCATAATAAATAAATTACTTGGAAAAATATTGACACTTTCATTTGTAATTTCGATTGAGGCTCAATGATTTTTTGTTCGTCTTTTTAACTTGAACACTATTTTCTAACCTCAAGTATTTTAAATTTTTTCTATTACGATCCTTACCGCCAAGTGAAACTTGTCGAGACGGGCCGCCTATAATTTAAAAAACTAAACGTAAGTCAAAAAAATAATAAGAAATTGATCTTACACTATGCATTTGCAACTACAAATACCTGAGTATTGAGCATTAGCAAACTCTAAATCAAGAATTCTAATAGGAACTTGAAAATGAGTATCTTGGCTTTCATTGAAGCAATTGTACGATTCGATAATGTTGAAAGTCTGTGTAGCTGTTGTATGTTTCGCTAAAATGTGTGTTTCGATTTTTATTCCCGAATGTTGTTCTCAAGAGGAGTAATGCAATCAAAGAGTGTAATTAGTGTTGATTGTTTGTCAAAAGCATTAAGAGAAAGCAAATAGAACAATTAGTAACTAATGGTTTTTTTTTTCAAAGTTGGAGTTTAAATGATTGAACTAAAATTAAAAAAGCAATAAAAAGTAATCAAACTAGTTTTTAGCAAGAGAGAACGAGAATAGGGGAAGGGGTCGTATTAGTTGAAGTCAAGGCCGATTTTTACCACATGAAAGGGTTGATACGTTAAATGTGTCGTCTCTCGTGTCGACCTCTGTTATACCCAATCCGAGATTCAAACTTTGGTCCCCACGAGATTCCCCACGATTTAACTCACAACGGGCTTATTGACCACAAGTGCAAATCAATCGAGCCGGCCACGCACAACCGTGATTAGGCCTCGGGTGTAACAACCCAAAATATTATAGAAAGTTGAATTCACTTAAATAAATTTACATATTTATAAATTAATAAATAAAAATTACAATATAAGTATATATTTTAATTAAATATTAAATTTAATAAATCAATATTTTAAATCCAACCCAATTTATTAGTTATAATTAAATTTTAATCATTTGAACATAAATTTAGCTAATATAAAACTCAATCGATAATACTCCATCTTGAACAAAATCTTAGTCAAGTTCAAACCAAACCCACTTTGTCCACTTGAACTTTAGTCCATCTTCTTTTCATCTCATTATCCTTTCGATCCACAACATAAAAACAAAAATAAAATCCATTATACTTTTTATCCAATTACAAGCGGCCTTGTTAGATTCAATTAATATGTAAATTGTAAGAATCCTAACTCTACGAGGGCCTACGGCAGAGACTCCAATCAAACTAATAACATTAGAACTATTTAAACCTTATTTAAAGTGAATACCGAAACCCTAATCACCCTTATAAATATCCTTCACCTATTAGAAATCACAAACTTAAAAACAACCCCCTTAATCTGGATTCCGCCACTTTCTCGATTTGTATACTACTCATAAAGCCTTCCATGGTACAACCCATAAGAGCAATCAAAACAGCCCGAAAACCCTTCCAGATTAACCTTTGTTCTTCTATATTGGAATCGAAACTCCACACTTGAACAACAGCCGATCCCCCATCACCGATGTATATGATGTCGAAACCCAATGAAGTGCGAGAACTAAGATTATGTCGCTGCCATCTCTGGCCAATTCCTAGTCGATCAACGTCGATCGTTATCACGTCACCGATGTCCCGATTCAGTCCAGTCGCTGGAGTTGTTGATACCCCACCCGACCTATTGAGCCACTGCCACCGAGGGCCTGACCGTGTATCCCGTCGTGTTCCCGCTAATCATTATGCTCTCTCTCTCTTAGTTCCTCATCGTCATGAGCGAAGAAAGAAAGGAGGAAAGGAGGTTCTGAAGTCATTAACTCTTTATTCATCGAACCCTCTCTAATAATTATGAATATTTGCACAAAGTTCCCTAGAGTATGAGCCCCCCTTGAAGATTTGAAAGTTGCTAGTTCAATACTCTAAGGTCTTAGACGCACTTTGGATTTTCACGTTCATGCCACGACTAATCGAGGTAGGTGTCATGTTGTCGATTTACCTCTTCTATTACTTGTTTCATTATATGTGTCTCTATGTGTGCATTTATGTGAATTTATTAAAATATATTTTTCGTTGTAACCGGAGACCGGGGAAAAGGGTCGAAGGGGACCAACGCAATAGTTGGCGCAACTCGCAATATCCAGATTATTAAATGGATCTTATGTTTACTAAAATTATAATATTTTAATGTTATCCAGATTATTAAATGGATATCATGTTTTATTATCGTAATATCCAGATTATTAAATGGATATCATGATTTATTAAAATTACAATATTTTCATGTTATGTTTCATTTAGTTATACATGTATTTGATTCTGGTATTGGATGAGGTAATGACCCTATTGAGCGCGTTGAGCTCACCCTATCGACAACAACTATTTTTTAGGTACACACGAGGATGCCGAGCGAAAGAGGTGATCAAGGATGGAGGAATAAATTAAACTAAATAAATGTTACGTGCATAATTTATCTTGAATTATATTCTTATGTATTATGATATTATTTAATGTTCAAGTAAATTTTCTGGTATGAAAGTTAGGTTTTACGATTGTTCCAATTACATCCAAATGTGTTACAAGTATGTTAGTAAACTTTAGAATCAATATTAACTTCTTTATTTGTTACTCTTTATTAGGTACGCACCTATATATACTTAAGTATACATATATGTTTTTCTGCATGTTGGAGTTCAGAATATATATAAATATATACATAAGCATATATATACTGGTATACATATAATCATGTGATACGTGTCCTTATACATATATATGCATGAAGTAATGTTGTTGTATTTGTCTAATAATATCCTTAATTAACCTTTCAAATATAGTATAATTTATGAAAGTTGTGGTCATAATTATTTTTCCTAAATAAAATTATATGACGCCCGCACTTTATAAAATGTTATTTTTAAAATTAACTTCTTCTATTGTTTTATAAAAATACGGGTCGTTACAGTTGGTATCAGAGCATTACGATCCTGTCGGCTAACTTAAAATTTGATAATTTCCCTTATGTGTAGTACATGATAATTTACAATACACTCTTCCATCCTCGTCATATCTCGTCGGCTCCTCAAGATACGTCACACTTAAACCATTTACATGTTCATGTTCACTTTATCTAATATTTTAGGTTGTTAGAGCCTTTAGATTAGAGACTTTAGATTAGAGGTCGAGATCTTAGAGTAGTATGAGTACGATCGAAATATCTTTAAATCCTTTAAGTTATCCAAATTTCGAGGACGAAATTAAAATTAAGGGGTGTAGAATGTAACAACCCAAAATATTATAGAAAGTTGAATTCACTTAAATAAATTTACATATTTATAAATTAATAAATAAAAATTACAATATAGTATATATTTTAATTAAATATTAAATTTAATAAATCAATATTTTAAATCCAACCCAATTTATTAGTTATAATTAAATTTTAATCATTTGAACATAAATTTAGCCAATATAAAAGTCAATCGATAATACTCCATCTTGAACAAAATCTTAGTCAAGTTCAAACCAAACCCACTTTGTCCACTTGAACTTTAGTCCATCTTCTTTTCATCTCATTATCCTTTCGACCCACAACATAAAAACAAAAATAAAATCCATTATACTTTTTATCCAATTACAAGCGGCCTTGTTAGATTCAATTAATATGTAAATTGTAAGAATCCTAACTCTACGGGGGCCTACGGCAGAGACTCCAATCAAACTAATAACATTAGAATTTAGAACTATTTTGATGTGGATAAGGAAAAGACCGTATCTTACTCCCCAAGCTATCATTATTTTATTTATTTATTTTATTAGGGTTTTTAGTACTATTTATATTCTGTTCTTGACATTATCTTACGCAGTTGTTTTGAGATTAAATAAAAGGTTCCTCTGTTGAGGTTTTTATCAGGTTTCGGTATTCTTCGGAATCAACGAAAGTTTGATGTTTTAATTCTCGGGTATTCTTAGAATCAACGAGTTTTAATCGTGTGTGTTATTGCTTCCCTGCGTCAGTTGGTATCAGAGCCGAACGATGCCTCCCCATCCCCGGTCTGCTCGCGAATCCGCCGTTGAGGCCGCAGCCCGTCGCGACGCCGACGTCGCTGCCTTAAGCCGCCAAATCGCAGCCCTCGCCGTCGATCTCGAGGAGCTCCGCCTTGCTGTTTCCAACAAGCTATCGTCACCTCCACGCCGACCGATCCCCGCGCTTGAGCGCACCCTTGTTGATGAACTCGATCCATATGATTATTTGGAAGACGAATCGGCCTCAATCAGGGATGACGAACTGATATGGGATGACGAGCCAATTTGGGATGTCGAGCCAATCTGGGACACCGAGCCTACCGAGCCCGCTGAGCCAATTTGGGATGCCGAGCCCGATGAGCCAATCTGGGATGTCAAGCCTGCCGAGCTAGTCGAGCCGATGTGGGACGCCGAGCTAGTCGAGCCGATGTGGGATGCCGAGCCCGTCGAGCTGATGTGGGACGCCATGCCCGTCGAGTTGATCTGGGACGCCAAGCCCGTTCAGCTGATTTGGGACGTCGAGCCACTTTATCAATCCACTACCCATTAGTCGATTCTCCCTGTTGTCGCTACCCCTACGTCGCTTCATCAAGTCACTGCCCAGAAGTTGAATAATGAAGTTGCTGCCCCAACGTCTTATTGTCATGTTGCGGCCTTCTATAGTTCCTATCGTGTTGAACATGGCCAGTTGGTTGCTTCCACAACAGTGTACAAGGTCACCCCTACTAAGGATAGTTGGCTGGTGTTTGATCCCGGCGGATGTGCTCAATTTTTCAGGTTCGCGGTCGAACCTTCTCCTAGAGGGGGAGAATGATGTGGATAAGGAAAAGACCGTATCTTACTCCCCAAGCTATCATTATTTTATTTATTTATTTTATTAGGGTTTTTAGTACTATTTATATTCTGTTCTTGACATTATCTTACGCAGTTGTTTTGAGATTAAATAAAAGGTTCCTCTGTTGAGGTTTTTATCAGGTTTCGGTATTCTTCGGAATCAACGAAAGTTTGATGTATTAATTCTCGGGTATTCATAGAATCAACGAGTATTAATTGTGTGTTTACGCTTCCGCCTGCATCATATTTAAACCTTATTTAAAGTGAATACCGAAACCCTAATCACCCTTATAAATATCCTTCACCTATTAGAAATCACAAACTTAAAAACAATCCCCTTAATCTGGATTCCGCCACTTTCTCGGTTTGTATACTACTCATAAAGCCTTCCATGGTACAACCCATAAGAGCAATCAAAACAGCCCGAAAACCCTTCCAAATTAACCTTTGTTCTTCTATATTGGAATCGAAACTCCACACTTGAACAACAGCCGATCCCCCATCACCGATGTATATGATGTCGAAACCCAATGAAGTGCGAGAACTAAGATTATGTCGCTGCCATCTCTGGCCAATTCCTAGTCGATCAACGTCGATCGTTATCACGTCACCGATGTCCCGATTCAGTCCAGTCGCTGGAGTTGTTGATACCCCACCCGACCTATTGAGCCACTGCCACCGAGGGCCTGACCGTGTATCCCGTCGTGTTCCCGCTAATCATTATGCTCTCTCTCTCTTAGTTCCTCATCGTCATGAGCGAAGAAAGAAAGGAGGAAAGGAGGTTCTGAAGTCATTAACTCTTTATTCATCGAACCCTCTCTAATAATTATGAATATTTGCACAAAGGTCCCTAGAGTATGAGCCCCCCTTGAAGATTTGAAAGTTGCTAGTTCAATACTCTAAGGTCTTAGACGCACTTTGGATTTTCACGTTCATGCCACGGCTAATCGAGGTAGGTGTCATGTTGTCGATTTACCTCTTCTATTACTTGTTTCATTATATGTGTCTCTATGTGTGCATTTATGTGAATTTATTAAAATATATTTTTCGTTGTAACCGGAGACCGGGGAAAAGGGTCGAAGGGGACCAACGCAATAGTTGGCGCAACTCGCAATATCCAGATTATTAAATGGATCTTATGTTTACTAAAATTACAATATTTTAATGTTATCCAGATTATTAAATGGATATCATGTTTTATTATCGTAATATCCAGATTATTAAATGGATATCATGATTTATTAAAATTACAATATTTTCATGTTATGTTTCATTTAGTTATACATGTATTTGATTCTGGTATTGGATGAGGTAATGACCCTATTGAGCGCGTTGAGCTCACCCTATCGACAACAACTATTTTTTAGGTACACACGAGGATGCCGAGCGAAAGAGGTGATCAAGGATGGAGGAATAAATTAAACTAAATAAATGTTACGTGCATAATTTATCTTGAATTATATTCTTATGTATTATGATATTATTTAATGTTCAAGTAAATTTTCTGGTATGAAAGTTAGGTTTTACGATTGTTCCAATTACATCCAAATGTGTTACAAGTATGTTAGTAAACTTTAGAATCAATATTAACTTCTTTATTTGTTACTCTTTATTAGGTACGCACCTATATATACTTAAGTATACATATATGTTTTTCTGCATGTTGGAGTTCAGAATATATATAAATATATACATAAGCATATACTATACTGGTATACATATAATCATGTGATACGTGTCCTTATACATATATATGCATGAAGTAATGTTGTTGTATTTGTCTAATAATATCCTTAATTAACATTTCAAATATAGTATAATTTATGAAAGTTGTGGTCATAATTATTTTTTCCTAAATAAAATTATGTGACGCCCGCACTTTATAAAATGTTATTTTCAAAATTAACTTCTTCTATTGTTTTATAAAAATATGGGTCGTTACATCGGGAGTAGTCGGGAAGGCCAAACTCGTGCTAAAGCAACGTGTATACCATTTAGGGGGGACTTGATCCGTCTCCCCCTCAATAAAAATACCGACTACCCCGGTTTTCATGATAGAACCCGAACCTACACGACAAATAATACTAACCCAACCCTAACAAATACTTTAGCCAAGCAACATCATCATAACCATGAAAATATCAAACAACAAACTCATAGACAAGCAAAAGCATAAACATATATTTCATAAATAGTCGAAACCGAAAATAAGTTATACCATAACGATCCTCGGATGACCACGAATATCGTTTACACTTGAGTCGAATGATGAATCCCAATGGATGATGAAGAACAAAAGCTATAATATTCAAAAATCTTGTTAAATCCTAGAGAGAAAACACACTCTCTAGAGAAAACACACTCTCTAGCACAAGTCTCTCAAAAGCCTCCAAAATCTCCCACTAGAAATGACCAAAAAGCCCCTCAAATGTGCTTCAAAAGGCTGGTCAACGCGGGTCAAACTGCCAAGGAGAGTCTAGCGCGGCGCGCTGGGATTTGCCTAGGAGGAGAGCGCGGCGCGCTGGGAGTCCTCGACCCTTCTGAGCGCCGGCGCGCTGGATTTGCAAAGGAGACGGACGCGCCGCGCTGCAAGTCTTCGACCCTTCAGGGCGCGGCGCGCTGGATTTGCATAGGAGACGGAGCGCGGCGCGCTTACTTCAAGTTGAGTTTTCTTGTCCGGTTAGCCATTGATATCTTTTCCCTCGAACGTTGTTTTGTCGATCCCTCCGGCCAAACTATAGAACATGAGGTCCTTGACATGTTGTGAGAAATTGAGGACGATCCAATGGTTGAAAAGGATGTAATGTCATTTCCCCCGACGCAGCGCAACGATCTTTTTCGGAATGAGCCTCCTTCCTTTGAATCGGGAAAGTTCTTCTCGTTTTCACCCCAAATCTCGTACAAAGCCTATCAAACCGCACCCAAGCAAAAACATAAGCTCTTCTAGCGAAAAAATAAAGTTATGCACAAAAACAATATAAAACCTACACAACAAAGAAAAAAAACAAAAAAGAAAATACGAACAAAAATGTACAAAACATTGTACTACATAACTCTGAAATATAAGAACAATATGTGACATAAATTTTTGTAAGTTGAATATTATAAAAATGCAGATCTATAATTTTGTAATATACAAAGAAAAGGTTACACACCGTTCGTAACATCATGGAGAGGACTTCTGTTAAGAAGATTATAAGGTAAATTCCCTTGTGTAACTGTTGTTTTCAATTTTTTGCTTTTCGGATTCGTAATACAGGATTGGGGAATTGGGGTAACATGGGATGACGGCCGAGAATTCGAATTGGGAGGAGCAAAAAGTTGCGTATTAGAGCTGGAACCTACATCAACAATCTTTAAATAAATATGAAATATATGAAATGTGAAATGGCTATTTATAAAATGCATAAAGAAACTAAAAATAATAATAATTCAAGAAAAAAATACCTCCATATATGGATGAATACGAAATATTGGAAGAGACCCCTCCAAAATTTTATTGAAATGTATTCTTTTTATTGACACTATTAAAAATTTTATTGTGTTATATTATAAAGTGAAAGGATAATGATTTTAATATAGAATTAAACTTAAAAGCAGGTATTTAAAATAAACAAAATATTAATTGAAAAGGAATAATTTATTAATTTCTTTAAAGAATTACACAATATAAATAATATAGTATTGACAAGGCAACAATGTATTTACTATTATTTAAAGAGTTAATCAATCAAAATAAATATCAAAATTAAGCAAAAAAAAAAATTGAATTACTTAAATTGTTCAAAAATAAACATATTTTAAATTCAACAAATCCGTAAAATTGTAATAACAAACATAACTTAGTTTATAAATCCAAGTCGGAATCATAATAAATCTCTGGTTTGACGCACAACGCCGATGTAGAACGATCGTAGGAGAACAGTAATGTCATGCCACGTTTAAAATTATTCTGATCATAAAATGATTTCCAAAAATCACCCAAAGAAACGTGATTTTTATCTTTATCATTTCCTTTTAGTAAAAGGGCTGACATTTTCTCTCCTCTTTGATTGGCCAGGGTAAGTTCAAACTTCTGATCAATATCATTATGCAATACAAACTGATTTGGAATAGTCTGCAAAAGAAGTGGTAAACCTAAGAATGAATGTATAATTAAATGAAAGAAAAAACTTAACAAATTTGAAGTATCACTTACCAAGCGACAGTAGTGATCACTTTCCATGGTTAATAAAAAACTAGTAGGGAGAATGGAGACATCAAATGGCAGCTTACATCGTAGTACATCTACAACATAGTTTATTTCAACTCTATCTATATCAAAAATATTCACATTGTAGCGCGATGGATCAATCCATTCGAATGTCAGCACTTGTCCAAATTTAATTTGATATCTTTCTCTGAATTCAGTCCATCCTCTACCTAAATAAGGACGTTTCATACAGTCGACATCTAAAAAAGCACGTATCATTGGACCATTAGGGATCTTGATAAAAGTGTGAGTTGGGATTTTGTTTGTGCATCTTTTTTCGGAATGCTCTAGGAAACACCTAGCATAATATTTATTTGTAAGAAAAAATAAAAGTCACGTGAGGGTTAGATGATAAAAAAAGACAATATGTATAAGTCTGTGTACTTACAATTAGCCCATCATCAGACCTATGAATCATAATGTGGAATTTTGGGGCTTTGAGAATTTTTATCACTACAAAAAAAATATTACATAATTTTTAGAATACAAATAAACAAAATAACAGTAGGTATGTGAAGACAACATTGGTCCACTAATAAATGTAGTTTGATTCAATGAGAAGTTCATCAAATATATCGTAATACATAGTACTAATTACTTAAGCGGCTATACGAACTAATAAATAGATTTTATCTAAGACAATTATCATACAAATTACTTAAGCTTTTATACGAACTAACAAAAATATTTAATCCAATACAATTATCATACAGTTAAAATATTGTTTTAAACACAAAATCATAATTAAAATATAAATTTATCGAGAAGACTTACACTTATCCACATCACCATCAACATCACTTTTGCCGATACATTTGGTCGAATTGTTACTGGACATTATAATTCTAAATCTGAAATTGATTGAATAATATAAGAATTTGAAGTACTCTAGTAAGGTTTAGAATTTAATATAAGAATTTGAAGTACTCTAGTAATCTATTGATTTAAGGTTTATAATTGGGTTAGTTGCATTAAAAATCACAACCTTTGTTTTGGTTGCAAAAAAAGCTAAACTTTTTAAAGTTTGCAATAAAAACCACTATGTTTAATATTCTTTACTAAATAAATGACATGGATATTTTTTTATAAATAAATCATGACGTGACTTACTTTAATATTTAATTGGAATTTATTAATTAAAAAAAATTACACATCACAAAATCTATCCCTTTCTTGCCCAAAAAAATAAAACTCATACAATTATACAAAATAAATTATTAACCCCAATCCTAAATTAATTGATTTTTTTCTCAATATTTTTGTATTTTCTTGGTCTGAAAGAAAATTCTGTGCTCCAAATAAGCGACCTTACATCGCAAGAATGGATTAAAGGTAATTTGTCTGATTTAAAATTTAACTAGTTCTTTCTATGTTTATTTTTATATTTTTTGACTTCTTTTCGAAAACAGTTTAATTTCATTTTTTTAAAAAGAGACTAAACTTTTAGTCTCACGTTTTATTTAGTTTTAGCACAATTGAAAATGTGAAAATAATAATAAATGATTTTTTATGTGTTTTGTTTTTATAATTACATCTTCTCATTCATTATTATTACTCTTTCCTTCTAAATATTTTAGTTTATAGGGCACTTGTTTTTTTGTGATTTATGGTGTAAGGAGAATAAAACGTCATTACTTACAATTTAGGATTAAAGTTTATAATTTTTTTATAGAATTGTTTGGATTTTATTTTTTTGGCAAGAAATAAATCGATTGAAAATAATTAAATTTGTTGACGTGTAAATTGTTTTTTAATTAATAATGTCCATAGATATTAAAGTAAGTCACGTCATGATTTATTTATAAGAAAATATCCATGTCATTTATTTAGTAAAAAATATTAAACATATTGGTTTTTATTACAAATTTAAAAAAGTTTGGCTTTTTTTGCAACCCAAACAAAGATTGTGATTTTTAATGCAATTAACCCTTTATAATTTAATATAAATATTTTAGTTTTACACATAATTATTAATATATATCAATATAATAAATAAAAGTTTATTACTACTAACTTAATAAATATGTTTATTAACTTAAAATATTATGATATCAGTTTTCTTAAAATATTTTTTATTTTATTAAGAGTACAAGTTTCCATAATTGATTAAGATTTAATATATTTCCGAGATATCTAATTTAGTTAGAAATATAATTGAATCTTGTTAATAAAAAAAAATAAGATTGAGACATACATTTATTAATTTATGTAAAAAGTTTCACAATATAAATAAAGGTAATTTTTATTATCCGAATAGCTTATTCTACCAAATTGAAAAAAGTGAATTAAATAAAAAAGATAATTAAATAATTAGATGCAACAATTTATTAATAATATAGAAAATCAATATGAAATAAATATCCAAATGAACTTATTCAAAGAAACTTAAATATAGTGAATTAAAAGGAAAAGAAATAACAAAGTCTCATGGAATGAGTTATTAATAATAGCATAAAAACGAAGGGAAAATAAAACTCAAGATGCTCTTAATCTGATTTCTGATTCTTTGTAGTAGAAGACTGTTTATGTCCTTCTGAATAGTCCATTGTTCTTTTACAAAGTTTGAATGCTTACGGTGTTATCAATACATATTTTGCAGAGACACTGGAAATATCTTCATCGACAAATTTAGTTTCTCCAACCATGTCCTGGGTTGGTGCAGATGTATTAGGACATATTTCATGATTATTTTTCTTGTACTTCTTTATAAGATCGTAGTCATCAGAATACTTCTCAACGATGTAAACATCATCCTCTCCATTAATGTGTTTTTTCCATTAATTAATGTGTTTTTCAGTGACAACAATCTTGAATAGATACTGCTCTCCAATTAAATCCTCAATAGGGCGAGGCACCTCAGATATCACAGCCTCTCTAAGATTTTCTTTTCCATCTTCCATTGCTCCATAATCCTAATGAATGAATAAATAAAAAACCATAGTACGGATTTCAAAATAGTAAGTGTTTCTACCGTTTTTATCTTGTTAGTTTTTGTTTATTTTGTCGTTTTTCGTTCGTGCCTTCTTCATTCTTCGTGTCTTTTCACTTCTTTTTGTTATTTTATCGTTCGGACAGGAGTAGGCAAGGCGGAGATCGAAAGCAACTGAAAACGAGCGAAAACGGGCGAGAATCGAGCACGGGACGAAGAATAGAAGAGCTGAAGACTTCAAGTCCAGAATGTCGGCCGACATGGTCCTTCGTCGGCCGACACACAGGCAAATGAGGTGTCTTCGACAGGGCATTTAGCCCACGCCCGCTGGAAATCCCGCGTACGCAGGAAAAATGTCGGCCGACACTCCCTTTGTCGGCCGACATGAAGTCAGGCGCGTTGACTTTCTGGTGCTGCGTTGACCGATCGTTTGGAGGCTTGTTTGAAGGGCATTTTTGTCTTTTCAAGAGGGTTTTTGGCAAGACAATATGCATGTTTTGGCTATAAGACAAATTTTGTAAGGTGTGAGACATACACACTCTCATTTCTCACTTGTTTTTGAATCTTGTCTTGATATTGTTCTTAAGAAAGATATTTTTGTTCTTGATTTTCAATCCCAAATATTTAGATTTCTCTTAATCGATTTATCCCCTCACAAAATCTCATTCACGAACATCGATCACCTCATCGAGCCCGTCGTTTCTATCGGAGCCATTTCTTCGGGTGGCACGTTGAAGTTCGGCTCGATTCCGGAAGCACGGTTCGTTCCCGTTTTGCCTCCCCAACATCGTTGTGAGCTTATTTCGATCATGAGTATTCTATATATTACATGCTTGTTTGTTTGTGTTATCATGAGTAGCTAGGTCTCTTGTTAGGGTGTTAGAACCCTTAGCTTAGAGAATAGAGTCGAAGATGTTTTAAAGGTTTTCAAATAACGAGGGGTCGTTCGACTCGAGACGTGGGGCCTCGTGTTGAATATCCTCCTCGAGGAACATCACTAGTGGGCCACACACTCGAGTCGAGCGGCGTTTAGGTGCGACTCAAGGTCGTCTCGTGTTGAGGGCCTCTTCGAGGCGCATCACTAGTGGACGACGCGGTCGTACCTAAACGACCTCGTTTTTTATCAAAATCTCGGTTTTTAAAGATTCGACTCGGTTCTCAAAAGCGAAGGACTCTAACCCCCTAACCCTTTCTCTTTTGATATCACATTTCGTTTACTTGTCTACTTGTTTTAATCCTCGCATTTAGTTAATTAATTATCTCAAATCACAACCCCCCCCCCCCCCCCCCCCCAAAATGGTTACTACTTGACAACGTGTTTACTTTACTTGCTTTTACGACAAACAATCGAATCGTATTGCACCGCCGATAGCATTATTCCTCGTGAGACGACATTTGGGTTATTAAATACAACGACACTTTCGAACTAAACAATTTTTGGCGCCGTTGCCGGGGAATAATTTAGACGTAGTGTTTTAAGTTTTGATTGCTTGTCTTTTTGATTGCTTTTTATTTTATTTGCTTTACTCTTGATTCCACTCGATACGTGTAATCCTTTGTTGCGTGTTGTGTATGCAAGGTAGAAGAAGTTTGGGAGGAGCATTGGTGCCTTATATTGACAACGTCCACCGAACTAAGCTTCTAAGGTCTTCTACTTGGCCACCTATCGCACAACCGGAGCTAGCTCCCTTACAATTGACCTACAACGACCGAGTGAACGAGACGGAGCAAATGGATGACCGACAACCTCATATGCCTTACATTCCACCTCTTCAAGGCCACCTAGCGCCACCTACTACTCCAAACTCGAGGATTGGAATTGGAAACGGGAACCAACGAGATCAAGAGGACCACCGGGAGATTCGCCAAGAACGAGAGCCTAGTGTTCATGACCTTAGTGACGGGTCCCACCGAAGCCGACGGTCTCAACACGGCAATATTAGTGATGCTTCCCTAGGGAGCCGGAGAGTCCACTATGGTGATGACCGTGAGGTGCACCGTCGATACCAAGGAGAGTCCGATGACGATTCCCACTTTGACGAAGCAAGGTACTACTCGGATAACTACCGACACCGGGACAACTACCGGAATAGAGAGCCATACCGGAATAGGGAGAGAGAGGAGAGACACCCTCGTGGCAACTACCAACGAGAAGAGAGGGGTAACTATGGCAACCACCGAGAGTACAACTATCATGCGGAGGATCGCCGTGAACCTCCTAGGCCAAGGATCGCCGACTTCTCTAAGCCGAGGGTGAATGCCGACACATCTTGCATCGTTCTAAGCCCCGAGGCCCGTAACTACGAGCTTAAGCCACATCTTCTCAATCAACTTCCTACCTTCCACGGGTTGCCAAGGGAGGACGTCATGGACTTCATCCGAGAGTTTTACTCAACAATGAAGGATTTCCCGCTCAATGGGATCTCGGAAGAGCAACTATGGATGAAATTTTTCCCTCATTGTCTCAAGGAAAAGGCCAAGACATGGTTTAATGCGCAAACCGGGAACTCGTTGCGTACGTGGGAAGCGGTCTTCGACAAGTTCATGGGACGTTACTACCCACAACAAAAGACCCATGATTTGAGGGAAAAGTTGCTCGGCTTCCGACAAGAACGGGATGAGCCCTTTCACGAGACATTGGAGAGATTCAAGGGACTCGAACGAGCTTGCCCTCACCATAACTTCTCACCCGAGCTAATCAACCAATTCCTCTACAATGGAGTCGAATTGTCTTACAAGAGGATCTTGGATCAAACCGCGGGAGGCAACTTTTGCAAGCTCCATGCCGATGAGACGAACGAGATCCTCGAGCAAATGGCCGAGACCTCACTACAAGACACATTTAGTTCCCGAGCAAGACCCAACAACCAATCTCTTGAGGTGAACATGGGGATGGCCAAACAAATCTCCGATTTGACGAAATGTGTGAACACATTGATGGCAAGGGATGAGAGACGGGAGAAGAAGAAGGTGACGTTCGAACCATGTTGTGTTTGTGGGGAAGAAGATCACCTAGGAGATGCTTGCCCCCAAACCGGAACCCCACCTCTAAATTTGGAGCTCGATGTCATCTACGAGGAGGAAGTGAATGCCATCCAAGGTGGGCCCCCGAAGAACCCTTATGCGTCGACTTATAACACGGGGTGGAGGGATCATCCCAACTTTAGTTGGTCCAACAACAACCAACCGAGACCCCCCGGTCCATCTCAAGGGCCCCGACCTACGTACAATGCCAACACCTCCCAACCTCCCCGACCATCTCTTGTCCAAGAGTTTCATGCCTATGTACAAGCTTCTACAAAGAGGATGAATGAGCAAGATCAAAAGATAGCCGCCCTTGAAGCCACCGTAAAGCATCTCGAGACCCAAAATGGGCAACACTCTACGAGCCTCAGTGAGATCCACCAACAACTTCAAAAGGGGAAGTTTCCTACCCAACCCTCACACGTGAAGGCTATTACAATGCTTAGGAGTGGCCGTGTGGTGGATAACAAAGTGGGAGAACCCACTTCGGAGGATGAACCGGAGGGTGTAGCGGTGGATGCGCCGGAAGGCGAGGAGAGTGACTTTGCCGAAAATCAAGCCGAGGAGCCCATGCCGGCTAAAGAACAAGTTCTACACAAGACGGCTAACCCGTACCGGCCACCACTTCCATACCCGGGCCGTCTCCGTAATGAGAAGCAAGACCGTCAATTCGAGGACATCTACAAGCTTCTTTCCAAGGTGAACATCAACCTTCCTTTACTCGATGTTATCCGGACTATTCCGGCCTATGTGAAGTTCTTCAAGGACTTGGCATCCAAGAAGAGGAGGTTCAATGAAGATGAGAAGGTAGTAGTGTCCGAGGTGGCGAGTGCTATCTTGCAACATCAACTTCCGGCCAAGCAAGGAGATCCCGGGAGCTTCAACATCAAAATTGCTCTCGGTAACGGGAGAGAGGTGTCGGGAATGTTGGATTTTGGAGCCGGAATCAACCTTATGCCGTTTTGTGTCTTCGAGCAACTCGATTTGGGTGACCTTAAGCCGACGAGGATGTGTCTTCAACTAGCCGACCGGTCCGTGAGGTATCCGAAGGGAGTAGTGGAGGATGTTCTTGTGAAGGTTGGAGGGCTTATTGTTCCGGTGGATTTCGTGATCCTTGATGTGGGGGAAGTGAAGGAGAATGGCCGAGACCATGCTATCTTGCTTGGGCGTCCGTTTATGGCCACAACAAATACATTGATCGATGTGAAGAGTGGCTCTCTACAAATGACGGTGCTCGGGGAGACCGTTAACTTCTCGGCTCGGGACGGTAAAGCTATCTCTAACTCTCATCTAATGGAAGAGTGCTCTTATCTTGACTTTATTGACCAATTGAGTGAGGAATGCTTTATTGAGGATCATGAGCCTCTTTCTATACTTGGTCCGGATGGAGATGAAGGAGTGGATAGTGAGTATTTATTGGATGTCGGTGATGATCTTGTAGAGGATGGTATAGTGGATGTGAGTGGAGTTAATGAGAGTGTAGTGGATGTAAGTGAGGCGGTCGATGAGAAAATGGGGGAGAACTTGGAGAAATTTGAAGTAAAGGGAGGAATGAAGCCACCCGGGCTTAAAGCCGAGCTTAAGGAGCTCCCTCACCATTTGAAGTACATCTTTCTTAGCGATGATGACTCTAAGCCCGTCATCATTAGCTCGACTCTAGCCCCTCTCGAAGAAATTGCCTTGAAGGAGGTGTTAAAGAAGAATGTTCGGGCCTTTGGGTGGAGTTTATCGGATCTTCGAGGCATAAATCCGGCCCAATGCATGCATCGTATTATTCTCGAGGATGGGGCCGTGCCGAAACGAGATGGGCAAAGGAGATTGAACCCGGTATTGATGGAGGTAGTGAAGAATGAGATCGGGAGGTTATTGAAGGAGGGATTGATTTATTCTATTTCGGATAGCCGGTGGGTGAGCCCGGTTCATGTAGTGCCCAAGAAAGGAGGCATCACGGTTATCGTGAATGAGAAGAACGAGTTGATTCCCACCCGGGTGACGGAGGGGTGGAGGATGTGTATCGACTATAGGAAGTTGAATGCGGCTACTAGGAAGGATCACTTTCCGTTGCCCTTTATCGACCAATTGCTCGACAAGCTCTCGGGGCACGCCTTCTTTTGCTTCCTAGATGGACTCTCCGGATATTATCAAATCATTATTGCTCCGGAAGACCAAGAGAAAACAACTTTCACTACCCCGTTTGGCACCTATGCTTGGAGGAGGATGCCTTTCGGTTTGTGTAATGCACCGGGGACCTTTCAACGGTGCATGATGGCCTTATTTGCGGATTTCGTTGGAGATTTTCTCGAGATCTTAATGGATGACTTCTCATTGTTTGGGAATTCCTTTGATGATTGCCTCTCCAAGCTCGATCGAGTTCTTAATAGGTGTATAGAGTCGAGCTTGACTCTAAATTGGGAGAAAAGCCATTTCATGGTGAAGAGTGGTGTTGTCCTTGGGCATGTCGTCTCCGAGAAGGGAATAGAGGTGGACCCGGCTAAGGTAGCCGTAATTGCTAAGTTACCACCTCCGGTGAACGTCAAGGGTATCCGAAGCTTCTTGGGACATGCCGGGTTTTATCGACGATTTATTAAGGATTTCTCTAAAGTTTCTCAACCGTTATGCCGACTTCTAAGCCAAGATGTTGAGTTCCGTTTTGATGAAGGATGTTTGGAGGCCTTTGAGATTTTGAAGGAGAAGCTTACTACGGCACCCGTCGTGGTTGCCCCGGATTGGACTCTTCCTTTTGAGATTATGTGCGACGCCTCCAATCTAGCCGTGGGAGCGGTTTTGAGCCAAAGAGTGAACAAGCTCTCTCGCGTAATCTACTATGCGAGCTTAACGTTAACGGGTGCCCAAGTGAACTATACAACCACGGAGAAGGAGCTTCTTGCGGTTATGTTTTCGTTGGAGAAGTTTCGGTCCTACATTATTGGATCAAAGGTCATCATCTTTAGCGATCACGCGGCACTCCGGTATTTGCTTACCAAGCCACACTCCAAGCCTCGGTTGATTCGATGGATTCTCTTACTCCAAGAATTTGATCTTGAGATTCGTGACCGGAAGGGGAGTGAGAATGCGGTTTCCGACCATCTTTCTCGACTTGAGCTCGTGGGTGAGTTTTTGAAGGAGAATAGCTATGAGGCAATAACCGAGACCTTTCCTTTTGAGGATGTGATGATTGCCTCACCTCTACCGTGGTATGCGGATATCGTGAATTACCTTGCGGCCGGAGTAACGAGGAAGGGGATGTCGTCTCAAGAACGGAAAAGGTTCGTGATTCAATGCCAATACTACTTTTGGGCCGACCCTTATTTGTACAAGATTGGGAAGGATGACGTGATTCGCCGTTGCCTACCCGAACATGAGCAAAGAGACGTCTTGGTGTGTTTTCATTCGGACCCTAGTGGAGGCCATTTTGGTGGAAAGAAAACGGGATACAAAGTGCTTCAATCGGGACTATATTGGCCTACCTTGTTCAAGGATGCCCATGCATTTTGTGCCTCATGCGATAGGTGTCAACGATTTGGAAATATTGGTTGGAGGCAAGAGATGCCTTTGCAAATCAACCTTGTTGTGGAGGTGTTTGATGTGTGGGGGATCGACTTCATGGGGCCGTTTCCGAGTTCTCGGGGATATGAGTATATACTCCTCGCGGTGGACTACCTTTCCAAGTGGGTGGAAGCCATTCCTACCCGGAGATGTGATGCCAATACGGTGATCAATTTCATTCACGAGTACATCTTCTCCCGTTTTGGATTCCCGAAGGCGATTATAAGTGATGGAGGCACTCACTTTTGCAACAAGCTTTTTGAGAAGCTCATGAAGAAGAATGGAGTGAGTCACAAGGTTGCCACGGCCTACCATCCCCAAACATCCGGACAAGCGGAGACGAGTAACCGTCAAATCAAGGGGATCCTAGAAAAGACCGTTAAACCATCTCGGAAAGATTGGTCGGAGAGGTTGGTTGATGCTCTATGGGCCTATAGGACGGCTTATAAGACCGTTGTGGGAATGAGCCCGTTTCGGCTCGTGTACGGAAAGGCGTGCCACCTACCGGTCGAGATTGAGCACCGGGCGTATTGGGCTATTAAGGCAACTAACCTCGATGTCGAGAATGGAGGAGCAAACCGGTTGTTGGAGATGTCGGAATTGGAGGAACTTCGAGAGGAAGCCTACGAGAACAACAAAATCACTAAGGAGAAGGTGAAACGAGCCCATGACAAGCACATCGTACCTAAAGAGTTGTTCGCCGGAATGCAAGTGCTACTTTACAACTCACGGCTAAAGCTCTTCCCGGGAAAGCTTAAATCTCGTTGGAGTGGGCCGTTTGAAGTATTGGAGGTGTTCCCGTACGGTGTCGTCAAGCTCTTTGATCCTAAGACGAAGACGGCGTTTCAAGTCAACGGGCATCGAGTCAAGCCTTATTTGGAGAGTGAGCCGTGCAAGGAGACGTTGGAGTCCTTTGCCTTGACCGACGTCGAGTATCCGAAGGAAGGATAGGCTCGTGTCCTAGACCGAGCGCCTCGTGGGGGCAATCCCACGGACGTCGGGCTTAAGACGTAAAATTAAGCGCCGCGTGGGGGCGAACCCACGAAACGTCGAGCTAACGACGTTAAACCAAGCGCTTTCGTGGGAGGCGACCCACGTTTTTTGTGTTACTAATGTCTTTTCCTTTTGATTGTTTTTGGTGTGTAGGTGTTCGTGTGATCGATTAGGAATAGTCGAGAATCTTGAGATTGACGTGGGTTCGGGTGTTTTCTTGGTAGTCCGGAGATTCTGGGGTTGTGTAGCGAGTTCACGGGATGCCGGGAGTGCGTAGACGAAGATACGGGGATGTTTTCCCTAAAGTCGTGGAATTTTGCCTGTCTGTCGGCCGACATTTCCTCCGTCGGCCGATATCTTCAGTAAAAAGCCCAATTTCAAACCCGTCCCAGGAGATTTGGCCCACGCCCGCAGGATAACCCACGCCCGCGGGGAAAATGTCGGCCGACACTCCTTTTGTCGGCTGACAGAGTGACCTGGGTTCCCGTATTTAACGTCCTTGACCTAAAAATCCGCCCCCATTTCCTTCTTCTCACTTCTACACCCGAAAATAACACCCATTACCTCCAAAATCTCAACAAAATCATGTCTACTTCAACGAAGAGAGTGGGGAAACGACCACGAGTCCTCGATCCGAGTCCGTCCTCATCACGAGCAAAACAAGTTACTAGAGTCCCTTCGAAGGCAAGCGAGAATGTGACGTATGAAGAGATTAAAGGGATGCCCTTTACGGCACGAGATGAACGGGAAAAGGATATGTTCATAAAGATGCGAAATTCTAAACCGATCCCACCTAGAGGTTTCGACGAGGTGTTTTTGAAGCGTACAAAGATTTGGGATCGGGTAATGGATTTACTTACTCCTCTCGGTCTTAAATTCGTGGGGTCTAAATCGGAGTTTCTATGGGAGCCCATTACTACGGAATTTTTCTCGACATATAGTTTCGACGAATCTCGACGGGTCGCTACTTTTCGGATGTTGGACAAGGAGTATAAGTTAACGTCGGCGGTTATGTACTCGGTATGGAAAATCAAATCTAAAGGGGTGACAACGAAACCGAGTGGTTGGAATGCAAGGGCGGTTTGGAAAGAGCTTACTACGTTCGATAATTGGTCCGGTGAGGGATTGAGTAACGGATTTTTGAAGGATCCGGCACTTGTTTGTGTGCACAAATTTATCTCCCATAATATCATGGCCAAGCGCGAGGGTAACAAAGTTAATACTACGGAGTTGTGGCTCCTTCATTGTGCCGCCAAAAACATACAAGTGTGTTTGGTGGACTTTTTGTTCGAGCAAATGGAGTCTCTTACAAAGAAGAAAAGATTGCCCCCGTGTTTGGGCCATTTGGTGAAGTTGCTAGCCGATCACTTCAAGGTCCTTCCCCCACGAAAGAACTTGAATGATTTCCGTTATGTGTCGACCGAGTTTATTGACTATCAAGAGTTTCTACAAGGAGGGTACATGTTGGATAAGAGCACCTTTCGTCCATTTCTCGAGCGAGAAACTATCAAGCATTACTTGGAGAAGTTATGGTCCGAGCGAGTCTCTTCAACGCCCGGGAACGAGCGTGATTCGGAGTTGGAGGCCCACCCCGACTCTAGTTATAACAAGCTCCGAGATTTGATGATGGATCAATTTGCCGAGCTCCGTACTCGAGACGAGGCCCGACGAGTACAAATCGAGAATCTTCACCTTTATGTGGAACGTCGTATTGATGGGGTTGAAGCAAGACAAGCTGAAAATCGAGAGTATTTTGATAAGCGGATGGATGAGATGGGGCGACATAATTCCCGTTCGTAGTCGTCTTTGATTATGTCCGGCTCGGGACGTAAACGAGCGCCACGTGGAGGCATATCCACGAACGTCGTGCTCTTGACGTAAAGAGTGCTTTGTGAGGGCCTACTCACACTTGGAGATGAGGATTTTGGGTCGTTAGAAGTCGAAAAGGAGGCTCGGAGTTGAGTTGTATTACAAGGGGGACTGCTGCCCAGAAATGTCGACCGACATCATCAGTGTCGACCGACACATTTGAATTCTATGTCGATCGACATAGTCATTGTCGATCGACATAATTACGGTATTTAACCCCTCTCCTCAACCCTAATTTCCGCCTCCCTCTCTCATTTTCAGAAACAAACAACCCGCCCCCCCCCGTTTCCGTCTACATCGCCGGCCCACCACCACCACCACCACCCTCGACTCGCCGCCTCCGCCCGACAACAACCCGACAACCACCACCACCATGGACTGAGCCCAGAGTCGCCGCCGTCCACCACCCACAACCCCGCTATGCCGCGCCGTCGGACCACCCACACCCGCCACCTCCCTCCGCCGTATCTCCCCGCCGTCGACAGCCCAGAACCACCCGCACCGTCCGCGACCCGCATTCCCGTCCAATCACCCGCCGTCTCCTCCGCGACCGAGCCCGGCTCGCCTCTCACCTCTCGCCACCGCAAGCACCGCCATCGACCGCCGCATCTCCGCCCGTTTCCAAGTTTAAACGGCTAGCCTCGCTCCGTCTCATTTCCATTCTCAGAACTGTGTCGGAATTCAAAGTCGCCGGCTGCCTCTGTGTAATTAGGGTTTCGGATTTGGGGATTTGACCCTGTCGATCGACAGCCTCATTGTCGACCGACACCTTCAGTTCAGTACAGGCAGTTCAGACTAGAGACATGGCCGACTCCGATGATAACTTCGACGACGACATGGCAGAGGAGATGGAGTATGAGAGCGCCATCGGGGTAGGAGATGCATTGGGTTTGCTGCCGGAGTCGGCACGAGAGGTGACGCGCTTAACACACCTTCGTGCCGGCAAGACTTTGTGCTCCCGGACCTTCGACTGGTCGTTCCTTCGTGGACTTGGGTACAGGGACAGGATGAAGGAAGCCCTCCAATTACTTGGGATGTCTCGGATGGGCCGGTGTAATCTTCCGCTCTACCGGAAGCTCACGATGGAGTTCTTAATGACCTTCAAGAAGACTTCGCGGCAGCTGCACGCTACCTTCCGGCTAGGGTGTGTGGAGAAGGAGTTGACCCCGCAGATGATGAACGATGCTTGGGGATTCCATTTGGATGGGGAGAATGACGTTCCGAGCTTGTGGAATCCGGCGGAGGCTTGGAACCAGTTGACCGCTTATGGGCTTTGGACATCCGGGGTTAGCAACAAGTACCTCGAGGACCCCGTTCTCGTGCTCTTGCACAAGTTCATCGCCCCGAACGTGTCCGCGAAGAAGGAGGGGAACAAGATTAGCACGACCGAGCTGTGGTTGCTTCATCGAGTCCACCTCGGCATTAAGGTGTCGCTATGCAAGACGATGTTCGACATCTTGGAGAGCTTGGTGAAGCGCAAGACACTTCGCCCTTGTGTCGGGATTTTGGTTTCTATGCTCGCCTCTTCGTTGGCGATTGATTTTGGTCCCTATGCGGAGGAGTTGGACCCCCTTCCCTCTCGGCCCATTGCTTACACCGAGCTTGCCCACGCCGGTTATATGGAGAGCACCGTGAAGTTCAAGACGATGCCCGAGCGGGCCAAGTCCATGGACTTCAAACTCCGTGGAGTTATCGATGCCGCGGGTCCCCCGACTATGGGCATGGGAGCCTCTTCTTCCGGTGCCGGCCCGTCTTCCTCTGCACCTTCCACCGGCCCCTCGAACGCCGAGATCCTCGCTTTCATGACCCGACAGGCCGAGACTTGGGACAGTCGATACGCCGACATGATGGCTCGAGAGACACGCCGAGCAGAGTTCGAGGCTCGAGTCGACGACTACATGGCACGTCACCCTCATCCCGGACCTTGATGATGTTCCCGTTGGAGGTGTTCCGCCTAGCTCGAGTATTTGGTTGTCTCCTCCCTTATCTCTTTTACTTGCTTATCTTGTTTGGACATGTTCTTAGACTTTGTTATTTCTTGTTTTGGGGATTGTTCTACTATTTTATTTTCGTATGCTTGGTGGATGCTCGTAAAACTTTGGTTTGTTTGGGGATGTTTCCCTTTTATTGGTGGAGATTTTACCTTGGGATGATTTTATTTTAATGTGATGTTTTCATGCTTAGTTCTTATTTTGTTGTTGTGTTAATTTGTGGTTGTTTGGTTGTTCCCGGCACTTATATTTACGAGTAGTTCATGCCGAAATTTCTATTGTAAATGTTTAGGTGATATTCGCATGTGGACATGCTCGGGTTTTAAGTGTGGGGGGGTCTTGGAGAGTTGTACATATATTGTCTCGTGTGTGTTTTATTTTTTCTAAATCATTGAACTCTCCTTCTTTTATAAAAAGTTTATGCACCTTTTAAAAATATAAAATTTTTTTCTATTTCAATTTTAAAACTCGTGTGGCATATTTAATTGACTTAAAGACATGAAAAATGGCTCAAACTAAATTTCCAAAACCTTGTGAGATTTCATTGCTATTTTCCTTTTCTTGGAGCGTATTTCACATCATATCTCTCGTTGTTTCCATGCCTCAAAGAATTTTTCGATCTTTCAATGATTTTTGTGTCAAGATTTATCAAGAGAGCACTAGAACTTGCATGTGAAAAATTTCAAAACCGTATATCATAACTTGTTTGATCGATTACGTGATAAGAATGATCGTTTAGGATTAACCTTCCGGCCATATTCATAAATATTACCCTTGAGCCCGTCGTGGGACACCTTAGTTAACCCCGTTGAGCCTACATGTAAACCGTTTCTTTGACTCCCTTATACACTTATCCCTTGTTGATGAGATGATAGAGTTGCATGTGTCGGCCCTTCGTACATATTGTTCGATCCTTGTGGGTGTGCTAGTAGCCACGATTGTGATTTATGATCCGTTCTCGAGTGACGTCTTGTGACGAGTTTGTCGTTCGATGTCGACATATACATATACACATATATAAAAAAAAAAGAGAGAAAAGCTATGAGAAAAATGGTGTTTACACCTCCCAAAAAGAGAAATATATCCAATTATTATCAATAATAATAATAATAATATCTTGGTGCCTTTGTTCTTGCACCCTTGAATGTGTCCGATTTTATTGAGACGAGAACGTGACCTTTTTGTGATGCAATATAGGGACGAGCCCTTAAGTGCCGAGTCGGTGTTCGTATAATACGTAATGTGGTGTTTGGAAGGAGTAAGGAGATGAGTCGTGTTGATACGAGTCCACTTTTCCCAAATTTCCCGAATTCCCTTAACCGAGCCCCATTACACCCTTTTAGACGATCGGTATTCTTTGATTTTCGAGATAACCAACTTTGATAGGTGGAGTCTTTTCTTACGTGTAAGCATATGGTGGTGAAGATCTTGACACTCATATTCATTACTTGAGGCACTCTTGTTTAAATTCTTTCATTCGAGACGATTATTCTTATGCGCAAGTTTTGTTCGACTTTTGCTTCCTTCGCTTGCATGTTGATTTTTATTGAGTGAACCTAGCTTGTGTGGAAAAAGAAGAGGGTTAGCTTGTGAGGGAAATATGTTTGAGCCGTGATTCTATACTTTAAGTCGGTGGAATATGTTATATCGAGTTGGAAAGTTGCCGTAGCTTGTTTTGATCGAAATGTGGTGCATAATTCTTGTCATGGATTGGGGAGTGCTTTGATTTAGAGTTTTTGTGTTCATTCTTGTTTTCTTTGGTGGTGTTGTGTTGCTTGAGGACAAGCATTGTCTTAAGTGTGGGGGGGTTGTTTCTACCGTTTTTATCTTGTTAGTTTTTGTTTATTTTGTCGTTTTTCGTTCGTGCCTTCTTCATTCTTCGTGTCTTTTCACTTCTTTTTGTTATTTTATCGTTCGGACAGGAGTAGGCAAGGCGGAGATCGAAAGCAACTGAAAACGAGCGAAAACGGGCGAGAATCGAGCACGAGACGAAGAATAGAAGAGCTGAAGACTTCAAGTCCAGAATGTCGGCCGACATGGTCCTTCGTCGGCCGACACACAGGAAAATGAGGTGTCTTCGACAGGGCATTTAGCCCACGCCCGCTGGAAATCCCGCGTACGCAGGAAAAATGTCGGCCGACACTCCCTTTGTCGGCCGACATGAAGTCAGGCGCGTTGACTTTCTGGTGCTGCGTTGACCGATCGTTTGGAGGCTTGTTTGAAGGGCGTTTTTGTCTTTTCAAGAGGGTTTTTGGCAAGACAATATGCATGTTTTGGCTATAAGACAAATTTTGTAAGGTGTGAGACATACACACTCTCATTTCTCACTTGTTTTTGAATCTTGTCTTGATATTGTTCTTAAGAAAGATATTTTTGTTCTTGATTTTCAATCCCAAATATTTAGATTTCTCTTAATCGATTTATCCCCTCACAAAATCTCATTCACGAACATCGATCACCTCATCGAGCCCGTCGTTTCTATCGGAGCCATTTCTTCGGGTGACACGTTGAAGTTCGGCTCGATTCCGGAAGCACGGTTCGTTCCCGTTTTGCCTCCCCAACATCGTTGTGAGCTTATTTCGATCATGAGTATTCTATATATTACATGCTTGTTTGTTTGTGTTATCATGAGTAGCTAGGTCTCTTGTTAGGGTGTTAGAACCCTTAGCTTAGAGAATAGAGTCGAAGATGTTTTAAAGGTTTTCAAATAACGAGGGGTCGTTCGACTCGAGACGTGGGGCCTCGTGTTGAATATCCTCCTCGAGGAACATCACTAGTGGGCCACACACTCGAGTCGAGCGGCGTTTAGGTGCGACTCAAGGTCGTCTCGTGTTGAGGGCCTCTTCGAGGCGCATCACTAGTGGACGACGCGGTCGTACCTAAACGACCTCGTTTTTTATCAAAATCTCGGTTTTTAAAGATTCGACTCGGTTCTCAAAAGCGAAGGACTCTAACCCCCTAACCCTTTCTCTTTTGATATCACATTTCGTTTACTTGTCTACTTGTTTTAATCCTCGCATTTAGTTAATTAATTATCTCAAATCACAACCCCCCCCCCCAAAATGGTTACTACTTGACAACGTGTTTACTTTACTTGCTTTTACGACAAACAATCGAATCGTATTGCACCGCCGATAGCATTATTCCTCGTGAGACGACATTTGGGTTATTAAATACAACGACACTTTCGAACTAAACAGTAAGCTATAAAAAAGCATAAATAATATAAAATTTGGTTCTAAAAAAAGAATATTTACTTTTATCATTTCATCCCACACCTCTTCAACAGTTTTATTCATCATAGACTTTGCAATATCATTACAAAGCAAAAAGGTTGCATTAGAGGATACATCAAATCTAATTTTGATTAAGAATCTTTCATCAACAATGATGACACAGTTGCAGGTTTCACAGAAGAACTTGTCAAGCTGAGATTTAGTAACCTTTTTTTTGCACTTATAGCAATTATAAAAACACCATCCTTTGTCATATAAAATTTCAGCGATGGAGACAACAACCCAAGGTTTAAACTTCTGTGTATTTACTATAATAAAAATAATTGTGTGTTAGAAAAAGGGATACTTTAAAATAAACAATAAAAAAAGAATATTTCAAAAATAAAAGAATAAAAATAATTAGAATGAAAAAAAAAAATTGAAGGCATAAATTAAATAATACCACATCGGACAACTTCAAATCGCTTAGTGTGACAATAACTGCATCAGGGCTCAGCAATTCATCAGCGGCAGTCGTAAAATTGGATTTTGAAATCTTGGATCTATCAAAGGAATTAGAAATGGATTTCATCGGTAATCTGGAAAGAATTATGATCATTTACATGAGTTTTATTTGTATTAAATTTCGTGAAATCTTAATATATATATATATATATATATATATATATATATATATAATTTTCAAATGAAATTTATAAATATTGATTACCTGATCTTGAACTCGCGAATTTCGTCAATATTTTGATCAAATATGACGTTAGTAACATTATAAGTGTTAGTTATCCCAATATTACTTATTAATAAAAAAGTGAATATTATGATCAAATATTATTATTTAAAATAATTTAGAAAAAATATTACCTTTGAATTCTTTTACAGAGTCGAAAAAAGTCTTAAATGTGTGGCAATACGGTTCCCAAAGAACACATGTAATGTTAAACTCGATTATAAAAAAGAAAAAGACATAAATCTGATATTAGAGAAAAAAAAAAGGCTCCGTCTATTTACACCTCTTCATTTACTTTAGGCACCTCCTTAATATTTTATTGTTTTTAATAATATTGTAAAATATCAAAATTGTCCTTCTCTTCAAAATAACAAAACCTTAGAATTCTCCACCCCGTAAACTATTCAGGCGTTAATTCTTTTGGGTTCTTGAGATCAATCTGGACAGTAATTCGAAAGAAGCCAGTGACCCGATTTGATTACCGTTGATGTCGCCGAGGATCGGGTCGAAGCTCATGTCAAATTCTAAAACAATGTAATGAATCGGACCCATTTAGCCAGAGTAATGGCTCGAGAAGTTCGTGTTTGGATTAATAAAAAATGCGAAGCCATCGCTGCCGAAATGGTGAAGAAGGTCAAGGCAGCGAGCCAGCGATGGCCGAAGGGTCGATGAAGAGAAAAGGAATAGCATGGAATGCTCTTCCGACGGTGGAGAAAGCAGCAAAGAAGTGCAATTTATGTAATCCGATTTTGTGAGTATGGAATTCAATTTGGTGAGGAGACGATGTGAAGAAGAAGTTGTATAAAATTGCATTCAATGCTCTGATTGTTCTTTCTCTTCCCCAAATCTTTTTCGATCTGGACGTGAAAAGATAGCATACTTTAACTTTAAATTAATTATTGTAAACAAAGGTAAAGGGTATTGTAGGTAATTTAAGGAGGGTGTGCATAGTAATTCAATGAAATAAAAGGGGTAAACAAATCTAAGAGGTGCGTAAAGTAAAACAAGAGGTGTAAATAAACTGTGCCAAAAAAAATCATATAAAGTAATATAATGTACTTAATAAAGAAAGTAGGAGTATTACTCATTATCCTAGAGCATAATTTGAATGCTCTTGTTCCTTTTAATGGATGGATCAGAATTCATTCTACTCTCATCGACGTCAAAAATTGTGTCAATTACATCTGATAATAATGAATATGTAAATGAAATTATATGATAAAAGTTATTACAATTGAAAAATTAATAATAATTTGATTGGTAATACATATATAGAATATACAATTAGAATTTAAAAATAAATTAAATAAATTATAAAATTACCAAAAACAGGACGTCATCCTTTCGAGAGGAAGTCATTATATCCAAAAATCTCTTGAACTTGAATATTGAACTTGGAAATTCGAAATTGGTAGTGAATTCAATAACTGTTGATCCATGAAATATGATTCTATGAGGATTATCAGCAATTGGAAAGTGTGTAGGTCCATCTTGGACTGCAAAATTTTTGACAGTACAAAGATCACTTTCGTTCATTTTTTAGTCGAACTTCGCCATGTGATTTTTTTTCACTGTAGCCTGGATTCTAGATCCCTGTAAGTATAAAATAATAATAAATAAGCAATAATAGACAACGGATTCTAATTAATATATTGAATTCTAATTAATATATTGGATATTCATGTTACCATACAACACATTTTAAAATGATATAAAAAATAAAGTGAACTTATAATATTAAAAGAAGCATAACATAAAAAATAATATAATATAAATGTACAAATGTTCAAACCACATTAAGGACGGATAGTTCAAAAAAGAAAGAAAAATTATTTATGCATTGGAACATATAAATTATAATGCATATTGTAAAACGAAAAGAAGTTTTTTTACTAACTTAAAGACATGTGAAAATAAATGGAATGCGGATAATATCAGAATCAGTTATCCATTGCCACTGAATCATCATCGGACGAATCATCATCCAGAAGATTGAGATTCATAGATCTCTCAAATTTTTTCTTATAAAACTGCACCAACAATGGATTATCAGTTCCCTTTTCAACAACGTACTCCGAAGCCGGTACTCGCGCATTCTATTCGTCAACTTTAACCTTTAAGAGAAGCTCTTTCCCAATAAGGACACGCAAGTCTTGAGGGGTTTCATTGTTCAAGTTTAATGAAGTGAATTTCAAATTAAACTCCTTATCGGAGTTATCCTTATCCTGCATAAATTATATATATAGTACAGTATATATGCAACAATCCAACAAAACAATCTAGTATTATCACTTGTATATATGCAACAATCCAACAAAACAATCTAGTATTATCACTTGTCTAATATTAAATTTAGCTTACTGAAATAACCTTACCGAAACAATGAACTGAATAATTTGAGCGGATGATTTCTGAATCAGAAAAGCAGCAAGGCCATCCTTCAGGACAAATCTTCCAAATTATTCATATCCGTCATGGACTTGAATATTAATTTTAAACCTCGAAAAAGGAATGAGATCTTGCCGACACGATCCACACATCAAACTGAAACCACTGTTGTCGCGGTACACATCGCAAGTGGGGCACTTAGTATAATACCAACCTAATTCTGAAAAGATGACATCCGTGACACTAACCATCGTTCAATACTTGGCAACCTGCTTGTATGGAAAATAATATATAATTATTTGCATGAAATGAAACTTTAAAAAAATAGATGGTTCAGATTTAGAAGCGCAAGAGGGAAAAAATATACGTTTTCACAAAATGACAGGACGGAAAGAGATAAAACATAAGGAGACTTGCACTGCAGCTCGTTTTCAGCGCTCAACATAGACGGTGTAACGCCCCAGAAAATTCAAAGGCTTAAAAGGATTGAATATGCTACTCATACCAACAAGATGCATCTTCTTTTCTGGGCATCCTCCTATAAGAACTCCAAAGTTAAGCGTGCTGGCTCTGGAGTAGTTCTAGGATGGGTGACCCCCTGGAAAGTCTCCCGGGTGCGCACGAGTGAGGACAAAGTGCGCTAGAAAAGACAAGTGTTGGTACAGTGGGGCCAGAATATCACTCCCGACGGCAGTCATTGGTAACCGAGCCGGCCCATTAGGGTCGGGCTTCGACCCCGCAACGGGCCGGGGCGTTCCAAATGGTATCAGAGCAGGTGCCGACCGGAATTGCGGGAACTAAGTGTCTTGCGGTGCCAAGTGCTCCACCCAGAAGTGGGTGAGAGTACCCGTAAGGGGCATTCCTGCACGGATGGTTGGTCCTGAGCAAGTAAGGCAAGTAAGGCAAGTAAGGCACGCAACGAGGACGTTGCGCAGAAAAAGGTGGGGTGATTGTAACGCCCCAGAAAATTCAAAGGCTTAAAAGGATTGAATATGCTACTCATACCAACAAGATGCATCTTCTTTTCTGGGCATCCTCCTATAAGAACTCCAAAGTTAAGCGTGCTGGCTCTGGAGTAGTTCTAGGATGGGTGACCCCCTGGGAAGTCTCCCGGGTGCGCACGAGTGAGGACAAAGTGCGCTAAAAAAGACAAGTGTTGGTACAGTGGGGCCAGAATATCACTCCCGACGGCAGTCATTGGTAACCGAGCCGGCCCATTAGGGTCGGGCTTCGACCCCGCAACGGGCCGGGGCGTTACAGACGGAATATCAGAATTAGGCAACCTAATATAAAAATATACATTGTTGGAAATGAATTACAGAGATTCAAATTACAAATAAACAATAAATTTCAAATCCGATTAATTGATTTACAGTTGAGGTATTATTTTATAAAAGCAATATAAAAAAATAATTAATATTATCTTTTCATAAACCAAAAAATTTCAGGAATATTCAGGTTCACTTTAACGGTAGTCGCATTACCATGACTTGAAATACACATCTCACCTGAATATAAAGTATAGATAATACGAAAACATTAAAGAAAAAAAATTACATACATACTATAGACACCAAGAAAATATATTTTAGTAACAAATTTACCTTTGTAATTAATCTTTTTGCACATCTGCACAATAATTACTACTTGACCCATTTTTTTTCCTCTTCACTAAGAGAAGAAACCGATCTAGATCGGTAAGTGGATGACCAATCAAAATGCAGCGCAACCTATTGTTGCTAAAAACATAGATAAAATTCATTAATTAATGCAATAATAGTTATATTTATACATATAAAAATTTAAATAAAAAAAATTTAAATAGCTTCAATATATCAATATATTTTTTTTATTATAAGGGTATAATGAAATCTTAAAAAAAATCATACTTTGAATCCTGTAACAAAATATGTAATCCATCAACCCAGTTTTTGGACTCGTTGATGTCAATAACATGGCCAACAACATCTACACAAAGAGAAAAATATAATCTTGAAAAATAAATGGAATGAAACATAAAGAAATAATTTAATTATAAAAGAACATGGAGAATAAAGAAGTATGAACGTTTGACTTACCAAATAACGGCCCATCGCAGAAAGTGTTTTCATCTTTCACTTCAGGAATAGTCTTGAAAAAAAACATATTATCATGAAACAAAGAATAGTTGGACTCGCCGATATACGTCCCCAATTTATACTCAATAAAATACTTGTGATCACATATGGAGTTTCTATACGAATTATCAACAACATTAAAAAAGAGAAGATTGCAAAGCTGACCTTCTTTCAATTTGTCAATATATCGTTGCATGAGAGCTTTATTGCCAAAAGCTTGGATTCGAGTTTATTCACACAGTAAATTAAGGAACAAATAAATAAGAACACAAAAAAAAAAGTAATTTCATTGACAAAAAAATTGCAAAATGAATAAGTAGAAAGCTTACCTTGTTATCAATCATCAAAATATCAAAGGATTGAATCATATCTTCCTCGTTGTATGTAAACAACTTCCTACAAATCCTCACACATAAAATCCAATGGACTTGTTAACTACCGACAAAGCATGATAAAATTCTCCCATATTTGAATAGTTAATTATGAAGAAATAATATATTTTCTGATAAAGTATGACTCAATATTTATAATGGAAAGATTTGAAATTAGGTTTAAGAGCAGTTAAATGAACTGCACGATTATACAGGGCAGTCGCACGACTCTTAGAATATAAAAATAGAAAATACCAAATAATATTAATGTTAAAGAAATCAATTTTAATAAATTAAATAAAAAAATCTATTAGAGTTCAATATTAAGTTAAGATTTGTTCTAATTAGATATTCGATTTTTAATTATTATATTCTATTGATTCTTGACTATAATTAAGAAGGTAATACGATTATAATAAATAGGGATAAACATTAAAAGTTGATTAACTTTTAATAAGATATAGAAATTTAGATTACTAAATTACATGTATCAATTTAAAATTGTCAATTATAATTTAAATACGGATTTGAGAATAATAAAATTTATTACTTTTTATAATTATTATAACTTAATGAATATTTGTAATAACCCGATTTTTCATAATAAAAATTAAATAATTTAAATAGCGCTTTAATCCACGTGTTAATCGAATTTAGTATATTTTAGTTGGACTTCAACATCTACATATTTGGCTTTTATTTAATGGACTTTCATAAAACATACTTAACTTTAATGGGCTAAAATAATAATTGAGTTTCTTTCGTGGGCAAGTCGAATTATATTTATTGGGCCAAATTAATAAATCTGTTAAAGAAATACACACAAATATAAAGACGAAGAGAGGGGAATAGGGTTTACGGGATTTACTTTGTTAATCGAAAGAGAGTGGAGAAGGGGGCGTGCGACCGAGAAGAAAAGAAGAGGATAAAAAAAGGGACGAGCGGTTCTAAGAGAGAGAGAGAGAGAGAGAGAGCTGCGGGCGGACAAGAAAGAAGAAGGAGAAGAAGAACAAGACTTTCAACGTGTTCGCGACGAACTTAATGCTTCAATCTCGATTCTGTAATTATAAGGCAAGTGGGTTTAAGTTCATATAGTTAGAGTTATAAATATTAGAATCTAGAGTTTTATGTTATCAATTTATATCATGCGGATTCCTGCTCAAATTATAAGTTGTTTGGTGTTAGTTGTATGAGTACAAGTTTTAATAATTGGTAAATAGTCAGGGTGTTTGATGTTGGAGAATGCACAGTAACCTGTATAATTTATATGATGCTACTTGAAAGCACGGCAAGTATATATAGCTATATGTAGGAGTTAACCTATACATATACATGTGTAATGGGATGGGTGATACAAGTAACAGTACCAACATATAACTATATAAGTATACTTGGATGTTTATGAGAAATATTGATAAGTTTATTGACTTATGTTTGTGATAGGAAAAGATGCTAGGAAGTAGCAGTATATGGGCTAATTAATATGTATGAACGGGTGGGCTTGTATTTATATATACTAATAGTGGAGGCTACTAGCAGTAACATTTGATAAGTGCAAATATACACTAAAGGGGTAACCTATATGTGCATGTGTAGGTATTTGAAGGGACCAAGCTAGCAAATTGAAGTAAATATATGTGTATATTGATGTCCTGGTTTTGGATGATTGTGTATTTAATTTGAAAGTTTTGGATGATTGTGTATTTAATTTGAAAGTTATATCATGTTTCGTCTCTACAGTTGATATTTTATTTTACATGTTTATCTATGTTTGTTCCAATGATTATTTCTCGATGTGAATTTATACATGTCATTAGTTCATGCATACATGTAAGGGTTGTTTGCATTAGAAGTCTAGTTCACGGTCAAAATATTAAAGAACAAAACTTAATGTTAAAGTAAACGAAATGTTGGGCATCGTAAGACACTACCTTAAGCAGGGTGGCACTAACTTTAATGGCCTCAATGGCTAGAGCGTCGAAAGGGCATCTAGACCAGGGTGTGCAACTAACTTTAATGGCCTCAATGGCTAGAGCGTCGAAAGGGCCTCTAGACAGGGTGTGCAACTAACGAATGAATGGCCTCAATGGACTGGGGTAGCCCTTACGATGTCAAGTGAGCTCGCGTCTAAACGTGAAAGAAATGATATGAACGTTCATGTTAAACGAAAGTTACGTAAACGTTTCAAGTTAAAGTTAAAGTTTATGTCCTACGTCTAAGTTAAGTACGTCGTGCATTGCATTAAAGATCAACGTTGAAAATACGAACTAAGACGACAAGTGATAACATTAAAGCATATAGATTGCATGCCTACTTGCCAGTCAGTGGACTGACCCTTGCTGTTATAAACATTTTCAGGTGATACTATGATTAACCGGAGTAGTCGAGGATGCTTCTGCGCCGTGATTCGTACAAACGTTAATATGTTAATTTATTTTAATGCATGTTGACGTGTTAAAACTATTAATGATTTCCGCTGCATTTACTATTATTTAAATATTTTTACTGTTGGAAATTAATTATGTCGACGTGGAGTTTTAAAAAATTGCATCTCGCGCCCTTGAGATCTTTAAAAATTATTACTTGTATTTATTTTATTTATTAAAATAAAACGGGGCGTGACAAATGGTATCAGAGCAGGTGCCGACCGGAATTGCGGGAACTAAGTGCCATGCGGGACCAAGTGCTCCACCCAGAAGTTAGTGAGAGTACCCGTAGGGGCCACCTCTAGAATCCTGAACGGATGGTAGGTCCTGGGAAAAGGAAGGCGCACAACGAGGACGTTGTGCATAAAAAGGTGGGGTGATTGTAATGCCCCGAAAATGCAAGTGCTTAAAGGAATTGAATATGCTACTCATACCAACAGATGCATCTTCTTTTCTGGGCATCCTCATATAAGAACTCCAAAGTTAAGCGTGCTGACTCTGGAGTAGTTCTAGGATGGGTGACCCCCTGGGAAGTTTCTCGGGTGCGCACGAGTGAGGACAAAGTGCGCTGGAAAAGACAAGTGTTGGTACAGTGGGGCCAGAATATCACTCCCGACGGCAGTCATTGGTAACCGAGTCGGCCCATTAGGGTCGGGCTTCGTCCCCTTTAACGGGCCGGGGCGTTACAAATGGTATCAGAGCAGGTGCCGACCGGAATTGTGGGAACTAAGTGTCTTGCGGGGCCAAGTGCTCCACCCAAAAGTTGGTGAGAGTACCCGTAAGGGGCATTCCGGCACGGATGGTTGGTCCTGGGCAAGTAAGGCATTCGACCGGAGTGAAGTACGTAGCTGGGTTGGGCATGTAACTAAATGAATGTTGAATTGTGTTTTTTAAGGGATTTAATTGTTTAATTATATTTTGTATTATCATGTTTATTTTTATTTCATTATTTAAAATATTTTTATTAAAATTTATTTTAATTATTAATGATATGATTATTAAACTGAATGATTTGAATTGAAATAAATTGATCTGAACTGAACTGATTTTTGTTATAAAACAACAATAATACAACAAAATTGAAGGATCTGAATTGAAATAAATTGATCTGAACTGAAGTGATTTTTACGAGGACGTTGCGCAGAAAAAGGTGGGGTGATTGTAATGCCCCAGAAAATTCAAAGGCTTAAAAGAATTGAATATGCTACTCATACCAACAGATGCATCTTCTTTTCTGGGCATCCTCCTATAAAAACTCCAAAGTTAAGCGTGCTGACTCTGGAGTAATTTCTGGGCATCCTCCTATAAAAACTCCAAAGTTAAGCGTGCTGGCTCTGGAGTAATTCAAGGATGGGTGACCCCCTGGGAAGTCTCCCGGGTGCGCACGAGTGAGGACAAAGTGCGCTGGAAAAGACAAGTGTTGGTACAGTGGGGCCAGGATATCACTTCTGACGGCAGTCATTGGTAACCGAGCCGACCCAGTAGGGTCGGGTCACGCCCCGTTTTATTTTAATAAATAAAATAAATACAAGTAATAATTTTTAAAGATCTCAAGGGCGCGAGATGCAATTTTTTAAAACTCCACGTCGACATAATTAATTTCCAACAGTAAAAATATTTAAATAATAGTAAATGCAGCGGAAATCATTAATAGTTTTAATACGTCAACATGCATTAAAATAAATTAACATATTAACGTTTGTACGAATCACGGCGCAGAAGCATCCTCGACTACTCCGATTAATCATAGTATCACCTGAAAATGTTTATAACAGCAAGGGTCAGTCCACTGACTGGCAAGTAGGCATGCAATCTATATGCTTTAATGTTATCACTTGTCGTCTTAGTTCGTATTTTCAACGTTGATCTTTAATGCAATGCACGACGTACTTAACTTAGACGTAGGACATAAACTTTAACTTTAACTTGAAACGTTTACGTAACTTTCGTTTAACATGAACGTTCATATCATTTCTTTCACGTTTAGACGCGAGCTCACTTGACATCGTAAGGGCTACCCCAGTCCATTGAGGCCATTCATTCGTTAGTTGCACACCCTGTCTAGAGGCTCTTTCGACGCTCTAGCCATTGAGGCCATTAAAGTTAGTTGCACACCCTGGTCTAGATGCCCTTTCGACGCTCTAGCCATTGAGGCCATTAAAGTTAGTGCCACCCTGCTTAAGGTAGTGTCTTACGATGCCCAACATTTCGTTTACTTTAACATTAAGTTTTGTTCTTTAATATTTTGACCGTGAACTAGACTTCTAATGCAAACAACCCTTACATGTATGCATGAACTAATGACATGTATAAATTCACATCGAGAAATAATCATTGGAACAAACATAGATAAACATGTAAAATAAAATATCAACTGTAGAGACGAAACATGATATAACTTTCAAATTAAATACACAATCATCCAAAACCAGGACATCAATATACACATATATTTACTTCAATTTGCTAGCTTGGTCCCTTCAAATACCTACACATGCACATATAGGTTACCCCTTTAGTGTATATTTGCACTTATCAAATGTTACTGCTAGTAGCCTCCACTATTAGTATATATAAATACAAGCCCACCCGTTCATACATATTAATTAGCCCATATACTGCTACTTCCTAGCATCTTTTCCTATCACAAACATAAGTCAATAAACTTATCAATATTTCTCATAAACATCCAAGTATACTTATATAGTTATATGTTGGTACTGTTACTTGTATCACCCATCCCATTACACATGTATATGTATAGGTTAACTCCTACATATAGCTATATATACTTGCCGTGCTTTCAAGTAGCATCATATAAATTATACAGGTTACTGTGCATTCTCCAACATCAAACACCCTGACTATTTACCAATTATTAAAACTTGTACTCATACAACTAACACCAAACAACTTATAATTTGAGCAGGAATCCGCATGATATAAATTGATAACATAAAACTCTAGATTCTAATATTTATAACTCTAACTATATGAACTTAAACCCACTTGCCTTATAATTACAGAATCGAGATTGAAGCATTAAGTTCGTCGCGAACACGTTGGAAGTCTTGTTCTTCTTCTCCTTCTTCTTTCTTGTCCGCCTGCAGCTCTCTCTCTCTCTCTCTCTCTCTTAGAACCGCTCGTCCCTTCTTTTATCCTCTTCTTTTCTTCTCGGTCGCACGCCCCCTTCTCCACTCTCTTTCGATTAACAAAGTAAATCCCGTAAACCCTATTCCCCTCTCTTCGTCTTTATATTTGTGTGTATTTCTTTAACGTATTTATTAATTTGGCCCAATAAATATAATTCGACTTGCCCACGAAAGAAACTCAATTATTATTTTAGCCCATTAAAGTAAACCCTATTCCCCTCTCTTCGTCTTTATATTTGTTTGTATTTCTTTAACGTATTTATTAATTTGGCCCAATAAATATAATTCGACTTGCCCACGAAAGAAACTCAATTATTATTTTAGCCCATTAAAGTTAAGTATGTTTTATGAAAGTCCATTAAATAAAAGCCAAATATGTAGATGTTGAAGTCCAACTAAAATATACTAAATTCGATTAACACGTGGATTAAAGCGCTATTTAAATTATTTAATTTTTATTATGAAAAATTGGGTTATTACATTCTACCCACCTTATAAAAAGTTTCGTCCTCGAAACTTAGCTCACTTTATAAAATGTTAAAGCTCAATTAAAGGATAAATATGTTTTTAATAAATTAGTAGTCCAGCCCATAAATATTGAGGTTGACCAGGACCCCGCGGGGCCTGGGCGAAACCAAAAAGAAGGCCCCATTCTCTTCAGAGAAAAGGCCAAACTACATTGGAAAGAAATCCGGTGTGAAAACCGGTACTGTTCCCAGAATGGATGAAATAAGAGAACTGGAAGCCAATATTCGGCGTGAAACTGGTAAGGCCCCAGAGGCCATTTTGCAGGTGTTCCTGACTCAGAGGGTAGATGTGTTAACCAGGCCCCCGCCTATTAACACTCCCCAAGAGAAGTTGAACCCGAACCTATGGTGTGATTTCCATGAGAAACACGACCATTCAACAAACCAGTGTCGTCAGTTACTGAGGCAACTGTGGAGGCTGTTCAATGAGGGAAAACTGTGGCAGTACCTCCCCCGTCCCGGGGCTGTAGGGAATGAGCCACGGGGTCAGAATCCCCAGGGCCCTCCACCAGCTGCACCGGGCCATAATCAAAATATTCCGGGACCTCCGGGTGCCCAGGAAGTTATGATGATTGGTGGTGTCAGGCCCTTAACTGAAGATAGCAAGCGGAAACGCAAAAGAGACTTTGCTATGTGGGAAGTTCTGATGGCTAATGCGCCTTCGCAGAGCGCTGTTGGAATTCGCTATCCCGGGTTATCAAAATTGCGGAACCGATAACCCGAACGAACCCTTCGCCGGAGATCGTACGTACACCGACTCATCCGCCGGTGTCCGGGCTTTGGAGACCACGCACCCGAAGGCACGTAATCCGCCCCCACCCGAAAACCCGCGAGCCGAGGTTCATACAATCGACAACCTCAATCGCCGGAGAAATCACGAGCCCACGCGAACCGAGACCCGACCGAACGCGTCGCGTGCACGAGGCACGCGGACGCCCAGCCGAGTCCCCGCGAGGGGACTCGCGATCGCTCGCAGCGATCGCACGGGATGCCCGCGGCATCCCCGCAGCGGATCCGGCGATCCGCTGCTCGCGGCTAGGGCTCGCGTCCAGCGAGCCGCTGCGGGTAAACCCGCAGCTCGCTACGAGCTGCTACGGGTGAAACCCGTAGCCCTAGCGATCGGCCCCGTAGGGCTCGATCGACCCTCGGCGTCCAGCCGAGGGTTCGCGCACTCGATCCCCGCGAGGGATCCACGAGCCGCCGGCGGTCCGGTGGCTTCGCCACCACCGCCCGGCTCGACCCTCGGTCCGGGGTTCGATCCTCGGATCTTCGTCCTACGGTATTCTCGATAAAAAAACAAATCGAACAATTAACAAGTGCGTTGAGAATTGTACCTACGATTCGTTGTTCGGAGAAACGAAATCGATGATGACCTCGTGACCTTCCCGCGTATTCCTAGCACTCCGTTCGAACGTCGGGTGGGCGACGAGCTATCGAACTTTTGGATCCTCTTCACTCTCAGAACTTTTTAGTTGGCGTAACTTAGGTTAGTAAAAGTGAAGACCATGTAGTGCTTTTATAGGCTACGAAGGGGATCAAAAGGAGAATAAACATTGGGCTTTAATATTGAAAATTAAATTGGGTCCAACCCAAATCCATTAATTCTTATCAATATTAATTTTATTTATTTTCCACTATATAAATAAAATTGAACTCCCAATATTATTCCATATTATACCAAATAATATTTCTCCAACTTAGTATTATTTATTCCGTGTATTTAAGATTTAAATATCCATGAATAAAATTTATTTATTGCTTAATAAATTTATTCATCTCTTATATCCGAGAATAGTACCACTCAACCTTATTTATTATGCGGAACAAATCCACTCGCGAGGTTTACATAATAAATCCTTATGAGCTCATCTCGGGGATATTATCAACCCTTACGGGATACACTGCCCCTTCAAGAATTCACGGCATGCCATATATAAAATATAGTGACCCAACTTAGCCGGTAATTAACCCAATAATTAAACCGGTTAATTCCTTTGGTAAATCAAAGTCACTTATATTAAATATACACACCCGCAATTGTTTCAGGGATTAAGAATAAAATACTCCGAGTCTCAAATCAATTATCGCCGAGCAATCCTAATTGATGAGTCTCAATCGATCCGCTCAATACACCAAGTGTACAAGTGTGATAAAATAATTAAGATAAATTATTTTCTCTCTCACACAACGACTATACCGATGGATTGGTCCGTGTCCATCTAGGTCGTGAGCAACTGTTCGATTAAATACGAGTAACCGATAGTATGATCTTCTGTGTGCCCATGCAACACCATACTAACTACAACGTATAAAATCCAGGACTATAATTTGCATATATTTAATTAACAATAATTAAAAGCAAATGAATGTCTGTAATAGATAGATAAATGAAAGTGCATACAGAGTTCAGAATACTCAAATCTAGACATTAAGTATACTACTCTATCAATCTCCCACTTATACTAAGGTCTAGTCATATCCTCCAAACTTCTGACTCCCAAACCCTCCAAGTGCTTGTAGTATACTTCCTTAGGAAGTATCTTGGTGAAAGGGTCCGCTAGGTTGTCTTCCGAAGCTATCTTGGTGACTATCGCATCGCCCCTCTTGACGATGTCTCGAATCAGGTGGTACTTGCGCTCTATGTGTTTTGTAGCACTATGGGACCGTGGTTCCTTACTGTTTGCCACTGCACCGCTATTGTCACAATAAATTGTCATAGCTTTAGGCAAACTCGGAATCACATCTAAGTCCTGGAGGAAATTAAGGAACCACACTGATTCTTTCGCTGCCTCTGAGGCTGCAACATATTCAGCTTCCATGGTAGAGTCCGAAATGCACTTTTGCTTAACACTCTTCCATGATACGGCTCCACCTCCCAAAGTGTACACATAGCCTGATGTCGACTTACGCCGGTCCTTATCAGCTTGGAAATCCGAATCTGTGTAACCCAAAGGAATCAGATTGTCTGCACTGTATCTCAGAACATAATCCTTAGTATTTCGCAAATACTTGAAAATGCTCTTTACAGCAGTCCAATGAGCCTTTCCAGGGTTACTCTGATATCTCGCTACTATGCCAACGGCATAACAGATATCAGGCCTCGTGCATAACATTGCATACATTAAGCTTCCCACAGCCGAAGCGTAGGGAATCGCTTTCATGTCATCTTTCTCCTTTTGTGTCTGAGGACACATATCCTTAGAAAGATAAGTTCCTTTACTGAAGGGTAGATCACCCTTCTTGGAATCTTGCATGTTAAAACGAGCTAGAATCGTGTCTATGTAAGATTGCTGGGAAAGACACAATGTTCTATTCCGGCGATCCCTTATAACTTTGATCCCTAGAACATGTCCGACTTCTCCCAAATCTTTCATATCGAATTGTCTAGACAACCATCCCTTTATGTCTGATAACATCTTTACACTGTTGCCAATGAGAAGTATGTCGTCTACATAAAGCACGAGAAACACCACCTTCTTTCCATCACGTTTCCAATACACACACGATTCGTCCATGCTTTGAATGAATCCAAAAGATTGGACTACTTCATCAAATCGCAGGTTCCACGATCGCGAGGCTTGTTTCAATCCATAAATGGATCGATTAAGCTTGCACACTAGATGATCTCGCCCCTTAGCAATGAATCCTTCTGGTTGTTTCATATAAATCGTCTCGTCAAGACTTCCGTTAAGGAAAGCTGTCTTGACATCCATTTGCCACACCTCATAATCCATATGAGCTGCTATGGATAAGAGAATCCGGATTGACTTTATCTTGGCTACCGGCGAGAAGTTCTCCTCATAATCGATTCCCTCTTTCTGAGTATATCCTTTCGCAACAAGCCGAGCTTTAAAGGTTTCAACCTTTCCGTCAGATCCTCTCTTTCTCTTGTAGACCCATTTACACCCAATTGGCTTTACGCCGCTTGGTGGTTCTACAAGATCCCAGACTTTATTAGAATCCATAGATTCTATTTCGGATTTCATCGCTTTCTTCCAAGAAGGCGCATCTATATCTTGTACCGCCTCATCATAGGTCCAGGGATCGACTTCATGAACTCCGGGTGCCGAGTCCGAAGACTCACCCAGTCCAATCCATCTGTCCGGTTGTTTAACAACCCTCCCACTACGACGGCGTTCCGGTGTATTAACAGTGACAGTATTAGGTGCAGGTTCTAGTGGTGTATCTATACTCGGTTCGGCTGTATCCAGGTCTTCCTCGTTACCTCTCAACTCATCAAGTATTATGTCACTTTTGGGCTTGTGGTCCATGACATAGTCTTCCTCTAAGAACCGAGCGTTAGTACTTATAACGATCTTCTGGTCCGTAGGACTATAGAACATGCCAACCTTAGTTCCTTTCGGGTATCCTACAAACAGCCGTATCTCTGATCTAGGTTCTAACTTATCGGCGCCTTGTCGCAACACATGTGCTGGACATCCCCAGATCCGAATGTGTTTCAAGTTAGGCTTACGCCCACTCCACAATTCCATGGGTGTAGTTGGTACCGTTTTGGTCGGAACCCTGTTCAGAATGTACGCCGCTGTTTCCAAGGCAAGTCCCCAGAACATAACAGGTAAATCCGAGTAACTCATCATCGATCGCACCATCTCCATAAGAGTCCTATTCCTTCTTTCTGACACACCATTCTGCTGGGGAGTATATGGTGAGGTCAGCTGGGATTCAATCCCATTCTCTGCCAAGTATGCCTTGAATTCTCCAGACAGGTACTCGCCTCCGCGATCAGATCGCAGGCATTTTATGGATTTACCACGAAGGTTCTCCACAAGAGCCTTGAATTCCTTGAACTTGTCAAAAGAATCACTCTTGTGGCGCATCAGGTAAATATATCCATACCTTGAGTAATCATCAGTAAAGGTGATGAAATACTCGTACCCTCCCCTTGCCTGAGTAGACATTGGTCCGCATACATCAGAGTGAATCAAATCCAATACTTGTTCAGCTCTACGTCCTTTACCAGAAAAAGAACGCTTGGTCATTTTACCCTCCAAACAGGATTCGCAGGTTGGAAGGTCCTCTCCTTCTATGCCGCTAATGAGACCATCAGCTTTCAACCTTTGAATTCTATTCGAATTAATATGACCTAGCCTTAGATGCCACAAGTATAATTGATTCATTTTAGAAGGTTCCTTTCTCTTATTGGTGTTCGTAGACGTGTTATTACTCTCGGTTAGTTGCACCGTGTTAGACTCAGGATTCAGAATATACAAATCGTCTACCAATGTACCAGAACAGACAATCTCACTATTTCTTCTTATGACCACAGAGTGATCAAAAGAAACAGAATATCCATTCAGAATTAACTTAGAAACCGAAATCAAATTCTTTCTAAAATTCGGTACATAAAGACAATTTTGTAAAACTAAAACCCTATCACTACTAAAACGTAAGTGAACGTCTCCCACTGCAACAGCCGCCACCTTCGCGGCATTGCCCATGTAGACTACGATCTCTCCCTCTATAAGTCTCCGGGTTTCCTGGAACCCCTGCAATGAATTGCAGACATGGTCAGTGGCACCCGTATCTACACACCAGGTGCTGGTAGATATCACCGCTGACAATGTTTCAGTGACTAAGGAAAATTTCGTACCTTTGATGAGAGGACAATCAGACCTCCAGTGCCCAAACTGCTTGCATCGAAAGCACTTGCCAGAAGGCTTGCCTTTCCCAATCCGTGGCTTTGAGCCACTGGGTTTCTTTGCATGCTTTTCCTCTAGCCTTGCCACAAAAGCTTGTGATTCTCTTAACTTACGCACAAACTCCGCTCTCGTTGATTCCTTTTTAAGGGACTCATTGAGAGAGAATTCTGTGATTATGTTAATCACCTCTTGTCCGGCTTCCACGCCATGTCTCAACATCATCCTGAGGTCATTTCGAATGTCCTCATCAGTTGGGACAACAGTGGATTTGGAAAGCTCAACAGTCTGGACAATGTCCAGATTTCGTTCCCAATCATCACCATATGGAACCGGTGAGTTTTCATCCTTAAGTATATCACAAAGTGGGGTCACAGTCATTCTTAACCTATAAGCACATAAAACAGACAAACAATTTAATATCCGATATTATCTCCCTTAAATAATATCATTAAATCACTAATCACATCTAAAATCCCATCAGGTAAGGCAAGCCACGTGGTGTGGACGTTTACCCACCCAAATGATTTAGCAATTAGATTTTCTTTGGTCATACATCAATTATAGCGTGACCTCGTGGGGAGGAATACTATAACGCGTATCTAAGTGTAAACCATTACTCAGTACCAAAGTAAATTACTTGGAATTGCTACATCACCGCAAGCCACGTGGTGTGGACGTTTACGATAACTTCACAACTCTTCATAATTACTTACAACTGTCTACATCAATTAATCCAAAGTCCGTCAGCATAGCAAGCCACGTGGTGTGGACGTTTACTACACCAAGAGACTTTTATAATTGACTCCCAATTACTTGATCCATTTGATCTCGTAAATCAAGACGTGGAGAATCATAAGTGAAACTCGAAGTTTCTAACCAGTGATTCACCATGCGAACGACCCTATCTCTCATAAATGAGGGAGCCGAGCAGACAAACGACCCATCTATCAAAGAATGGCACGAAAGTCTCTAATTTGTGTCCTCTACATGACCAAGTGGCTCTGGCTCCATTCCACTCCCCGGGGTGAGAATGAGTCGACTTGAAATCAGCTTTGGAAAGACAAATTAGGCATTGTTTGACAAACTTAATCAATGTTTCTTGTAAGAGGAATTACAAGAACTCTCCTACAATGACTTATCTATATAAACTTCAAGAGTTTATAAAAGTCACCAAGAGAGCAGCAATGGAGACCATGGGTATGTTTCCATACCCTCTCCCACTTAGCTTTTTACAATAAAGGGATACGCTATCTAGTGCATAAAATAAACACATATAGCATGCATACATGTAATAAAGCACATAGTATTATCACATAGTCAAAATAATTACTAGAATATTATTTTCCGACTATTATGGCTTCATCACATCCCCGTACGCATCTTCTAGTCTTCAGTCTTCGTTTCTTGAATGCTCCAAGTGACGAGAATATTAATATCCAATATTTAAATCTATTTATTTTCAATTAATCCAAAAGTTACTTAATTCGAAAATTAAGTCAATTGAATATATCAAAAATAAAATTAAATATTATTAATATTTTTTATTTATTTTATTTTCTTTTTCCACTTCATTAAATCTCTAGAATAATCTATCCAAGATATTCTTGGAATATTCTAGATGATATCCATAATGAAATAAAGAAATAAAATAATTAGGACTATTATACTTTTCCAAATTTATTTTATTCCTAATCCATGAATATTCCCATGAGTAGGAATAATCAAATAGGAAAAATAAATTTAGTACTAAATTAATTCTTCTTCTATTTTTCTAGACTATTCCATAAAGAAATAATCAAAATAGGAAATAACGAATTAATTAGGAAAGTATATTTCCGGTAGGAGTAGCCCGGGTTGGGAGACCCCGAACCACCCCCACCTTCGATCGACCGGCCAGCCACGGGGAGGACCGCCGCCGCCCAGCACGCCGACAACCACCGAGATGGTGGCAGCCGCGGCTAGGGCAACCAGCCCCTAGCCCATGGCCGTTCGATCCGGGCATCGCACGGGATCGATCAAGTCGATCCCAAGCCCTCGTCCTTCTCGTCACTTCGTCTTCTCCGGCGGTCTTCGATACGTCGATCCAATCGCAAAATAAATTTACAAAAATCTAAATTACAATTCCGGTATCGATTCTATACACGAAATCGACCCTATACATATTCCGGAAAAAACATGAACATAATAATAAATCCTAAATTCGGTCAACCCCCGAATTTTTACTATTACAAGCATTCACCACCAAAAACGAATCTCGACATGTCCGAGAGTTTAATAAAACCAACAATCACATGACAAAATAATTAAACGAATAATCATCAAGCCATAATAGTCGGAACCCTGCAAGGTAGAACAATTTTATCGAAAATACCGCGAACGTAAACCACGCTCTGATACCAATTGTTGGAATTCGCTATCCCGGGTTATCAAAATTGCGGAACCGATAACCCGAACGAACCCTTCGCCGGAGATCGTACGTACACCGACTCATCCGCCGGAGTCCGGGCTTTGGAGACCACGCACCCGAAGGCACGTAATCCGCCCCCACCCGAAAACCCGCGAGCCGAGGTTCATACAATCGACAACCTCAATCGCCGGAGAAATCACGAGCCCACGCGAACCGGGACCCGACCGAACGCGTCGCGTGCACGAGGCACGCGGACGCCCAGCCGAGTCCCCGCGAGGGGACTCGCGATCGCTCGCAGCGATCGCACGGGATGCCCGCGGCATCCCCGCAGCAGATCCGGCGATCCGCTGCTCGCGGCTAGGGCTCGCGTCCAGCGAGCCGCTGCGGGTAAACCCGCAGCTCGCTACGAGCTGCTACGGGTGAAACCCGTAGCCCTAGCGATCGGCCCCGTAGGGCTCGATCGACCCTCGGCGTCCAGCCGAGGGTTCGCGCACTCGATCCCCGCGAGGGATCCACGAGCCGCCGGCGGTCCGGTGGCTTCGCCACCACCGCCCGGCTCGACCCTCGGTCCGGGGTTCGATCCTCGGATCTTCGTCCTACGGTATTCTCGATAAAAAAACAAATCGAACAATTAACAAGTGCGTTGAGAATTGTACCTACGATTCGTTGTTCGGAGAAACGAAATCGATGATGACCTCGTGACCTTCCCGCGTATTCCTAGCACTCCGTTCGAACGTCGGGTGGGCGACGAGCTATCGAACTTATGGATCCTCTTCACTCTCAGAACTTTTTAGTTGGCGTAACTTAGGTTAGTAAAAGTGAAGACCATGTAGTGCTTTTATAGGCTACGAAGGGGATCAAAAGGAGAATAAACATTGGGCTTTAATATTGAAAATTAAATTGGGTCCAACCCAAATCCATTAATTCTTATCAATATTAATTTTATTTATTTTCCACTATATAAATAAAATTGAACTCCCAATATTATTCCATATTATACCAAATAATATTTCTCCAACTTAGTATTATTTATTCCGTGTATTTAAGATTTAAATATCCATGAATAAAATTTATTTATTGCTTAATAAATTTATTCATCTCTTATATCCGAGAATAGTACCACTCAACCTTATTTATTATGCGGAACAAATCCACTCGCGAGGTTTACATAATAAATCCTTATGAGCTCATCTCGGGGATATTATCAACCCTTACGGGATACACTGCCCCTTCAAGAATTCACGGCATGCCATATATAAAATATAGTGACCCAACTTAGCCGGTAATTAACCCAATAATTAAACCGGTTAATTCCTTTGGTAAATCAAAGTCACTTATATTAAATATACACACCCGCAATTGTTTCAGGGATTAAGAATAAAATACTCCGAGTCTCAAATCAATTATCGCCGAGCAATCCTAATTGATGAGTCTCAATCGATCCGCTCAATACACCAAGTGTACAAGTGTGATAAAATAATTAAGATAAATTATTTTCTCTCTCACACAACGACTATACCGATGGATTGGTCCGTGTCCATCTAGGTCGTGAGCAACTGTTCGATTAAATACGAGTAACCGATAGTATGATCTTCTGTGTGCCCATGCAACACCATACTAACTACAACGTATAAAATCCAGGACTATAATTTGCATATATTTAATTAACAATAATTAAAAGCAAATGAATGTCTGTAATAGATAGATAAATGAAAGTGCATACAGAGTTCAGAATACTCAAATCTAGACATTAAGTATTCTACTCTATCAAGCGCAACAATCTGTGACTCTGTGGTGATATCTTTCACGCCACGAGATCGAGCTGAGGCCAAATTCCCGAGGGATGAACCCCTGGTGATCAGGGCGAGGATCCTGGGAATTGATGTGTCTCGCACTTTGGTTGACAACGATGCTCACTGCAATGTTCTGTATAAGAATGCCCTGGATCAAATGGGCAAGCTGGCCCGTTATGTCTCACCGTGCGATCTGATACTCAAAGGCTTTGGCAACGACGTGGTACATCCATTTGGCATGATCGTACTGCCGGTGGAGTTGAAAGATGTCAAGAACCCAGGTCTGATGTTGATTAGGAACTTGGAATTTGTAATAATAGATAGGGAGAGCGGCTATAACGCACTCTTAGGTAGGCCCTTTTTGGACGCTTTCGAAGCGGTAGCCTCATCCTACTACTATTGTGTAAAATTCCCTACTCCCTCCGGTGCTGTTGGCACCGTTAGAGGCGACCTACTAATGGCAAAGAAGTGTATTTTGTATTTCTGTGATCTTGATGACTTAGCAGTAAATGCAAATCCCCAGGAAAGACTGGAGGAAAATATCAAAGACTTACAGGATGAGCAAACCAAAGACTCACAGGCTGAGCAAAACAAAAAGTCCCGAGTGGCTAAAGTTACTATTACAGGTGTGGAATCCCAGGCTCCTGATGTGATAAATATCGTGGGGCCCGGAGCGATCCAAGATTTGGTTCCGGGGAAGGAAGCAAATCCCCCAGGGCAAGATCCCTGTGCGGGAACAGCTTCCACCAACCAAACTCAGGATCGGCTGGGGCCAGAACACGAGGATTATGATCCCAGGACGGGAACCAAACACCGAAAAGGAACTTCCATGGAAGTGGTCGAAAACTTAGACTCCATAGTGTTGGACCCCGAGCAAGCTCATAAGCAAGTACTCGTGGGTACGCATATGTTAGAGCACACTCGAAGTGGACTGATAAATTTCCTCAGGGAAAATCAGAGTACTTTCTCCTGGTCAAGTGCGGATTTGGGAAAGATAGATCCCAAACATGCATGCCATCGGTTAAAAATCGACCCCAAGAAAAAACCTATTGCCCAGAGGCGAAGGAAAATGGGGCCGGAGAAGTGCGAAGCACTGGCCGGGGAAGTGAACAAATTAATTGAGAATAAACTGGTGAGGCAAGCCTCGAGCGATGCCACCTGGTTATCCAATGCTGTGATGGTATCGAAGACAGTAGGCGCATGGAGACTATGCATAGATTTCATAGATCTGAACAATGCATGTCCCAAGGACCACTTTCCGATGCCACACATTGATCACCTTGTCGATAATTTGACAGGTCATGCCATGTTTTCAACAATTGATGCCAAAGTGGGTTATCATCAAATTCCGATGCACCCAGATGACATAGAGCACACGGCGTTCTACACGGAGAAAGGGGTGTTTTGCTGGGAAAGAATGCCCTTCGGTTTAAAGAACGCCGGGACCACATATCAAAGGTTAGTAAACATGATGTTTACAGATTTAATCGGTAAAACTGTTGAAGTGTATATCGATGATATCATTGTGAAAAGCAAGAATGAAGCGGATCACATAAAAGACCTTGCAGAAGTCTTTAAGATTCTGGGGCACTACAATATGAAACTAAATCCCAAAAAATGTAATTTCGGGATCAGGAAAGGTATGATCCTAGGGCATGTAGTCGGGGAACATGGGATTGAACCCAACCCGGCCAAGATCAAAGCCATACTGGATATGCGGGAACCCTGGAATATCAAGGGCGTGCAGCGCCTTACAGGTTGCTTGGCCGCCCTGAGCCGGTATGTCTCCTGTCTGGGGGATAAAACCCGTCCTTTCTTTGCCTCCATCAAAGGAAATAAATTCCACTGGAAAAAAGATGCTCAAGAAGCTTTTAAGCAAATCAAAGAGTATCTATCCAGTCCCAAAGTGGTTGTGGCTCCGAAGCCCGGGGAAAAGTTGTTGGAGTTGTGTACTTAATGTCTAGATTTAAGTAACGGAAACTCACGATCCATTGCCACTAATCTATTTAATTAAATAAACAATTATTTGCGTTTAGTTATTTATAAATTAAACATATGCAAATTATAGTCCTGGATTTTATACGTTGTAGTTAGTATGGTGTGCATGGGCACACAGAAGATCATACTATCGGTTACTCGTATTTAATCGAACAGTTGCTCACGACCTAGATGGACACGGACCAATCCATCGGTATAGTCATTGTGTGAGAGAGAAAATAATTTATCTTAATTATTTTATCACACTTGTACACTTGGTGTATTGAGCGGATCGCTTGAGACTTATCAATTAGGATTGCTCTTTGATAATTGATTTAAGTCTCGGAGTATTTTATTCTTAATCCCTGAAACAATTGCGGGTGTGTATATTTAATATAAGTGACTTTGATTTTCCAAAGGAATTAACCGATTTAATTATTGGGTTAATTACCGGTTAAGTTGGGTTACTATATTTTATATATGGCATGCCGTGAATTCTTGAAGGGACAGTGTATCCCGGAAGGGTTGATAATATCCCCGAGATGAGCTCATAAGGATTTATTATGTAAACCTCGCGAGTGGATATGTTCCCGCATAATAAATAAGGTTGAGTGGTACTATTCTCGGATATAAGAGATGAATAAATTTATTAAGCAATAAATAAATTTTATTCATGGATATTTAAATCTTAAATACACGGAATAAATAATACTAACCGGAGAAATATTATTCGATATAATATGGATAAATATTGGGAGTGCAATTTTATTTATATAGTGGAAAATAAATAAAATTAATATTGATAAGGATTAATGGATTTGGGTTGGACCCAATTTAATCTTCAATATTAGGAGCCCAATATTTCATCTCCTTTTGATCCCCTACGTAGCCTATAAAAGCACTACATGGTCTTCACAATTCATTAACTTAGGATACGCCTATCATAAAGTCTTGAAGAGTGAAGAAGATCCATAGGAGTTCGATAGATCGTCGCCCACCCGACGTTCGAACGGAGTGCAAGGAATACGTGGGAAGATTCAAAGGTCATCTTGATTTCGTTTCTCCGAACAACGAATCGAAGGTATAATATCTAAACATCCTTGATATTATTTGATTTAATTTATCGAGAATACCGTAGGACGAAGATCCGGAAAAGTCGAACCCGGATTAGACGAACGATCACGCGGTGGTGGCGAAGCCACCGGACCGCGGGATCGCCGCCTAGGGTTTCGGCGGTGGGCGTATGGGACGATCCCCGGCTGGATGCCGGGGCGCGATCGATCAAACGATCGATCGTGGGCAGCTGCTGGGCACGACGGCCCAGATGGAGGCGGGCCACCCCAGGCGGCGGCGAGTCGCCGGACTCGCCGCGGGGGCTGCTGGGCAGCCCCACCCGATCGCGCAATGGCACGATCCGTTCGATCGCGTGAACCCCGCACTCGCGGGGGTTCGGCTGGGGGCGGCCTGCGTGCCTTCGGGCGCGTGGTCTCCAAAGGCCGGACTCCGGCGGATGAGTCGACGTTCATGTAATCTGCGGCGAAGGGTGATGGAGTAGTATACTTAATGTCTAGATTTGAGTATTTTGAACTCTGTATGCACTTTCATTTACCTATTTATAACAGACATTCATTTGCTTTTAATTATTGAAAATTATAGTCCTGGATTTTATACGTTGTAGTTAGTATGGTGTGCATGGGCGCACAGAAGATCATACTATCGGTTACTCGTATTTAATCGAACAGTTGCTCACGACCTAGATGGACACAGACCAATCCATCGGTATAGTCGTTGTGTGAGAGAGAAAATAATTTATCTTAATTATTTTATCACACTTGTACACTTGGTGTATTAAGCGGATCGCTTGAGACTTATCAATTAGGATTGCTCTGTGATAATTGATTTAAGTCTCGGAGTATTTTATTCTTAATCCCTGAAACAATTGCGGGTGTATATATTTAAAATAAGTGACTTTGATTTTCCAAAGGAATTAACCGATTTAATTATTGGGTTAATTACCGGTTGAGTTGGGTCACTATATTTTATATATGGCATGCCGTGAATTCTTGAAGGGACAGTGTATCCCGGAAGGGTTGATAATATCCCCGAGATGAGCTCATAAGGATTTATTATGTAAACCTCGCGAGTGGATTTGTTCCGCATAATAAATAAGGTTGAGTGGTACTATTCTCGGATATAAGAGATGAATAAATTTATTAAGCAATAAATAAATTTTATTCATGGATATTTAAATCTTAAATACACGGAATAAATGATACTAACCGGAGAAATATTATTTGATATAATATGGATAAATATTGGGAGTGCAATTTTATTTATATAGTGGAAAATAAATAAAATTAATATTGATAAGAATTAATGGATTTGGGTTGGACCCAATTTAATTTTCAATATTAGAAGCCCAATATTTAATCTCCTTTTGATCCCCTACGTAGCCTATAAAAGCACTACATGGTCTTCACAATTCATTAACCTAAGATACGCCAATCATAAAGTCTTGAAGAGTGAAGAAGATCCATAGGAGTTCGATAGATCGTCGCCCACCCGACGTTCGAACGGAGTGCAAGGAATACGCGGGAAGATTCAAAGGTGTTTGATTTCGTTTCTCCGAACAACGAATCGAAGGTAAAATCTAAACGCGCTTTATGATTTGATTTGATTCGATTATTGAGAATACCGTAGAACAAAGATCCGAGGTACGAAACCCCGAAGGAGGATCAACCGGCGATGGTGGTCGAAGACCACGGCATCGCGGCGGTCGACCCACCTAGGGTTTCGGCGCGCATGGGGAGCCCTCGGCTTCAGCCGAGGGGGCGATCGACGCCTAGGGCGCGATCGCCGGGCGGGCGGCTGGTGCGCCCGCAGCGGCTCGTGGGTCGAGCCGCCCCTCCACGGCGAGCAGCAAGTCGCCGGACTTGCTGCTGGGGGGCTGCCGGAACAGCCCCGATCGATCGCTCACAGCGATCGATCCATGCGAGGATCGCATGAACCCCGCACTCGCGGGGGTTCGGGTGGGGGCGGATTGCGCGCCTTCGGGCGCGTGGTCTCCAAAGCCCGGACTCCGGCGGATGAGTCGGCGTTTGTGTGATCTCCGGCGAAGGGTTCGTTCGGGTTATCGGTTCCGCAATTTTAGATAACCCGGGATATCGAATTCCAACAATTGGTATCAGAGCGTGGTTTACGTTCGCGGTATTTTCGATTAAATTGTTCTACCTTGCAGGGTTCCGACTATTATGGCTTGATTAATTATTCGTTTAATTTATTTTGTCATGATTGTTGGTTTTATTAAACTCTGGGACATGTCGAGATTCGTTTTTGGTGGTGAATGCTTGTAATAGTAAAAATTCGGGGGTTGACCGAATTTAGGATTTATTATTATGTTCATCGTTTTTCCGGAAAATGTATATGGTCGATTTCATGTATAGAATCGATACCGGAATTGTAATTTAGATTTTTGTAAATTTATTTTGCGATTGGATCGACGAATCGAAGACCGCCGGAGAAGATGAAGTGACGAGGAGACGAAGGACCGGGATCGATCAATCCCCATGATCGATCCCGAGGGGATCGATCGACCCGCGGCCCTAGGCGGGCTGTCCGTGGGAGTCCCGGCCACGCCGGCCACCATTGGTGGTGGCGCGTGGGCTGGGCGGCGGCGGCGTGACCTAGGCGGCGGTCGGACGTGATGGGGGTGGCTTGGGGTCTCCCAACCCGTGCTACTCCTACCGGAAATTCACTTTCCTATTTTAATTCGGTTTCCTATTTTGATTATTTCTTTATGGAATATTCATAAAATAGAAAAGAATTAATTTAGCATTAATTTATTTTTCCTATTTGATTATTTCTACTCATGGGAATATTCATGGATTAGGAATAAAATAAATTTGGAAAGTAGAAGAAGTCCTAAGTGATTATTTTATTTCTTTATTTCATTATGGATATCATCTAGAATATTCCAAGAGTATCTTGGATAGATTATTCTAGAGATTTAATGAAGTGGAAAAGGAGAATAAAATAAATAAAAATATTAATAATATTTAATTTTATTTTTGATATATTCAATTGACTTAATTTTCGAATTAAGTAACTTTTGGATTAATTGAAAATAAATAGATTTAAATATTGGATATTAATATTCTCGTCACATGGAGCATTCAAGAAACGAAGACTGAAGGCTAGAAGATGCGTACGGAGATGTGATAAAGCCATAATAGTCGGAAAATAATATTCTAGTATTATTTTGATTATGTGATAATACTATGTGCTTTATTACATGTATGCATGCTATATGTGTTTATTTTTATGCACTAGATAGCGTATCCCTTTATTGTAAAAAGCTAAGTGGGAGAGGGTATGGAAACATACCCATGGTCTCCATTGCTGCTCTCTTGGTGACTTTTATAAACTTTCGAAGTTTATATAGACAAGTCATTAGAGGAGGGTTCTTGTAATTCCTCTTACGAGAAACATTGATTAAGTTTATCAAACAATGCCTAATTTGTCTTTCCAAAGCTGATTTCAAGTCAACTCATTCTCACCCCGGGGAGTGGAATGGAGCCAGAGCCACTTGGTCATGTAGAGGACACAAATTAGAGACCTTCGTACCATTCTTTAATAGATGGGTCGTTTGTCTGCTCGGCTCCCTCATTTATGAGAGATAGGGTTGTTCGCATGGTGAATCACTGGTTAGAAACTTCGAGTTTCACTTATGATTCTCCACGTCTTGATTTACAAGATTAAATGGATCAAGTAATTGGGAGTCAATTATAAAAGTCTCTTAGTGTAGTAAACGTCCACACCACGTGGCTTGCTATGCTGACGGACTTTGGATTAATTGATGTAGACAGTTGTAAGTAATTATGAAGAGTTGTGAAGTTATCGTAAACGTCCACACCACGTGGCTTACGGTGATGTAGCGATTCCAAGTAATTTACTTTGGTACTAATGGTTTACACTTAGATACGCGTTATAGTATTCCTCCCCACGAGGTCACGCTATAAATGATGTATGACCAAAGAAAATCTAATTGCTAAATCATTTGGGTGGGTAAACGTCCACACCACGTGGCTTGCCTTACTTGATGGGATTTTAGATGTGATTAGTGATTTAATGATATTATTTAAGGGAGATAATATCGGATATTAAATTGTTTGTTTGTTTTATGTGCTTATAGGTTAAGAATGACTGTGACCCCACTTTGTGATATACTTAAGGATGAAAACTCACCGGTTCCATATGGTGATGATTGGGAACGAAATCTGGACATTGTCCAGACTGTTGAGCTTTCCGAATCCACTGTTGTCCCAACTGATGAGGACATTCGAAATGACCTCAGGATGATGTTGAGACATAGCGTGGAAGCCGGGCAAGAGCTGATTAACATACTCACAGAATTCTCTCTCAATGAGTCCCTTAAAAAGGATTCAACGAGAGCGGAGTTTGTGCGTAAGTTAAGAGAATCACAAGCTTTTGTGGCAAGGCTAGAGGAAAAGCGTGCAAAGAAACCCAGTGGCTTAAAGCCACGGATTGGGAAAGGCAAGCCTCTGGGCAAGTGCTTTCGATGCAAGCAGTTTGGGCACTGGAGGTCTGATTGTCCTCTCATCAAAGGTACGAAATTTACCTTAGTCACTGAAACATTCTCAGCGGTGATATCTACCAGCACCTGGTGTGTAGATACGGGCGCCACTGACCATGTCTGCAATTCATTGCAGGGGTTCCAGGAAACCCGGAGACTTAGAGAGGGAGAGATCGTGGTCTACATGGGTAATGCCGCGAAGGTGGCGGCTGTTGCAGTGGGAGACGTTCACTTACGCTTTAGTAGTGATAGGGTTTTAGTTTTACAAAATTGTCTTTATGTACCGAATTTTAGAAAGAATTTAATTTCAGTTTCTAAGTTAATTCTGAATGGATATTCTGTTTCTTTTGATCACTCTGTGGTCATAAGAAGAAATAGTGAGATTGTCTGTTCTGGTACATTGGTAGACGATTTGTATATTCTGAATCCTGAGTCTAACACGGTGCAACTAACCGAGAGTAATAACACATCTACGAACACCAATAAGAGAAAGGAACCTTCTAAAATGAATCAATTATACTTGTGGCATCTAAGGCTAGGTCATATTAATTCGAATAGAATTCAAAGGTTGAAAGCTGATGGTCTCATTAGCGGCATAGAAGGAGAGGACCTTCCAACCTGCGAATCCTGTTTGGAGGGTAAAATGACCAAGCGTTCTTTTTCTGGTAAAGGACGTAGAGCTGAACAAGTATTGGATTTGATTCACTCTGATGTATGCGGACCTATGTCTACTCAGGCAAGGGGAGGGTACGAGTATTTCATCACCTTTACTGATGATTACTCAAGGTATGGATATATTTACCTGATGCGCCACAAGAGTGATTCTTTTGACAAGTTCAAGGAATTCAAGGCTCTTGTGGAGAACCTTCGTGGTAAATCCATAAAATGCCTGTGATATGATCGCGGAGGCGAGTACCTGTCTGGAGAATTCAAGGCATACTTGGCAGAGAATGGGATTGAATCCCAGCTGACCTCACCATATACTCCTCAGCAGAATGGTGTGTCAGAAAGAAGGAATAGGACTCTTATGGAGATGGTGCGATCGATGATGAGTTACTCGGATTTACCTGTTATGTTCTGGGGACTTGCCTTGGAAACAGCGGCGTACATTCTGAATAGGGTTCCGACCAAAACGGTACCGACTACACCCATGGAATTGTGGAGTGGGCGTAAGCCTAACTTGAAACACATTCGGATCTGGGGATGTCCAGCACATGTGTTGCGACAAGGCGCCGATAAGTTAGAACCTAGATCAGAAATACGGCTGTTTGTAGGATACCCGAAAGGAACTAAGGGTGGCATGTTCTATAGTCCTACGGACCAGAAGATCGTTATAAGTACTAACGCTCGGTTCCTAGAGGAAGACTATGTCATGGACCACAAGCCCAAAAGTGACATAATACTTGATGAGTTGAGAGGTAACGAGGAAGACCTGGATACAGCCGAACCGAGTATAGATACACCACTAGAACCTGCACCTAATGCTGTCACTGTTAATACACCGGAACGCCGTCGTAGTGGGAGGGTTGTTAAACAACCGGGCAGATTGATTGGACTGGGTGAGTCTTCGGACTCGGCACCCGGAGTTCATGAAGTCGATCCCTGGACCTATGATGAGGCGGTACAAGATATAGATACGCCTTCTTGGAAGAAAGCGATGAAATCCGAAATAGAATCTATGGATTCTAATAAAGTCTGGGATCTTGTAGAACCACCAAGCGGCGTAAAGCAAATTGGGTGTAAATGGGTCTACAAGAGAAAGAGAGGATCTGACGGAAAGGTTGAAACCTTTAAAGCTCGGCTTGTTGCGAAAGGATATACTCAGAAAGAGGGAATCGATTATGAGGAGACCTTCTCGCCGGTAGCCAAGATAAAGTCAATCCGGATTCTCTTATCCATAGCAGCTCATATGGATTATGAGGTGTGGCAAATGGATGTCAAGACAGCTTTCCTTAATGGAAGTCTTGACGAGACGATTTATATGAAACAACCAGAAGGATTCATTGCTAATGGGCGAGATCATCTAGTGTGCAAGCTTAATCGATCCATTTATGGATTGAAACAAGCCTCGAGATCGTGGAACCTGCGGTTTGATGAAGTAGTCCAATCTTTTGGATTCATTCAAAGCATGGACGAATCGTGTGTGTATTGGAAACGTGATGGAAAGAAGGTGGTGTTTCTCGTGCTTTATGTAGATAACATACTTCTCATTGGCAACAGTGTAAAGATGTTATCAGAGATAAAGGGATGGTTGTCTAGACAATTCGATATGAAAGATTTGGGAGAAGTTGGACATGTTCTAGGGATCAAAGTTATAAGGGATCGCCGGAATAGAACATTGTGTCTTTCCCAGCAATCTTACATAGACACGATTCTAGCTCGTTTTAACATGCAAGATTCCAAGAAGGGTGATCTGCCCTTCAGTAAAGGAACTTATCTTTCTAAGGAAATGTGTCCTCGGACACAGAAGGAGAAAGATGAAATGAAAGCAGTTCCCTACGCTTCGGCTGTGGGAAGCTTAATGTATGCAATGTTATGCACGAGGCCTGATATCTGTTATGCCGTTGGCATAGTAGCGAGATATCAGAGTAACCCTGGAAAGGCTCATTGGACTGCCGTAAAGAGCATTTTCAAGTATTTGCGAAATACTAAGGATTATGTTCTGAGATACAGTGCAGACAATCTGATTCCTTTGGGTTACACAGATTCGGATTTCCAAGCTGATAAGGACCGGCGTAAGTCGACATCAGGCTATGTGTACACTTTGGGAGGTGGAGCCGTATCATGGAAGAGTGTTAAGCAAAAGTGCATTTCGGACTCTACCATGGAAGCTGAATATGTTGCAGCCTCAGAGGCAGCGAAAGAGTCAGTATGGTTCCTTAATTTCCTCCAGGACTTAGATGTGATTCCGAGTTTGCCCAAGGCTATGACAATTTATTGTGATAATAGCGGTGCAGTGGCAAACAGTAAGGAACCACGGTCCCATAGTGCTACGAAATACATAGATCGCAAGTACCACCTGATTCGAGACATCGTCAAGAGGGGCGATGCGATAGTCACCAAGATAGCTTCGGAAGACAACCTAGCGGACCCTTTCACCAAGATACTTCCTAAGGAAGTATATTACAAGCACTTGGAGGGTTTGGGAGTCAGAAGTTTGGAAGATAAGACTAGACCTTAGTATAAGTGGGAGATTGATGGAGTAGTATACTTAATGTCTAGATTTGAGTATTCTGAACTCTGTATGCACTTTCATTTACCTATTTATAACAGACATTCATTTGCTTTTAATTATTGCAAATTATAGTCCTGGATTTTATACGTTGTAGTTAGTATGGTGTGCATGGGCGCACAGAAGATCATACTATCGGTTACTCGTATTTAATCGAACAGTTGCTCACGACCTAGATGGACACGGACCAATCCATCGGTATAGTCGTTGTGTGAGAGAGAAAATAATTTATCTTAATTATTTTATCACACTTGTACACTTGGTGTATTAAGCGGATCGCTTGAGACTTATCAATTAGGATTGCTCTGTGATAATTGATTTAAGTCTCGGAGTATTTTATTCTTAATCCCTGAAACAATTGCGGGTGTGTATATTTAAAATAAGTGACTTTGATTTTCCAAAGGAATTAACCGATTTAATTATTGGGTTAATTACCGGTTGAGTTGGGTCACTATATTTTATATATGACATGCCGTGAATTCTTGAAGGGACAGTGTATCCCGGAAGGGTTGATAATATCCCCGAGATGAGCTCATAAGGATTTATTATGTAAACCTCGCGAGTGGATTTGTTCCGCAAAATAAATAAGGTTGAGTGGTACTATTCTCGGATATAAGAGATGAATAAATTTATTAAGCAATAAATAAATTTTATTCATGGATATTTAAATCTTAAATACACGGAATAAATGATACTAACCGGAGAAATATTATTTGATATAATATGGATAAATATTGGGAGTGCAATTTTATTTATATAGTGGAAAATAAATAAAATTAATATTGATAAGAATTAATGGATTTGGGTTGGACCCAATTTAATTTTCAATATTAGAAGCCCAATATTTAATCTCCTTTTGATCCCCTACGTAGCCTATAAAAGCACTACATGGTCTTCACAATTCATTAACCTAAGATACGCCAATCATAAAGTCTTGAAGAGTGAAGAAGATCCATAGGAGTTCGATAGATCGTCGCCCACCCGACGTTCGAACGGAGTGCAAGGAATACGCGGGAAGATTCAAAGGTGTTTGATTTCGTTTCTCCGAACAACGAATCGAAGGTAAAATCTAAACGCGCTTTATGATTTGATTTGATTCGATTATTGAGAATACCGTAGAACAAAGATCCGAGGTACGAAACCCCGAAGGAGGATCAACCGGCGATGGTGGTCGAAGACCACGGCATCGCGGCGGTCGACCCACCTAGGGTTTCGGCGCGCATGGGGAGCCCTCGGCTTCAGCCGAGGGGGCGATCGACGCCTAGGGCGCGATCGCCGGGCGGGCGGCTGGTGCGCCCGCAGCGGCTCGTGGGTCGAGCCGCCCCTCCACGGCGAGCAGCAAGTCGCCGGACTTGCTGCTGGGGGGCTGCCGGAACAGCCCCGATCGATCGCTCACAGCGATCGATCCATGCGAGGATCGCATGAACCCCGCACTCGCGGGGGTTCGGGTGGGGGCGGATTGCGCGCCTTCGGGCGCGTGGTCTCCAAAGCCCGGACTCCGGCGGATGAGTCGGCGTTTGTGTGATCTCCGGCGAAGGGTTCGTTCGGGTTATCGGTTCCGCAATTTTAGATAACCCGGGATATCGAATTCCAACAATTGGTATCAGAGCGTGGTTTACGTTCGCGGTATTTTCGATTAAATTGTTCTACCTTGCAGGGTTCCGACTATTATGGCTTGATTAATTATTCGTTTAATTTATTTTGTCATGATTGTTGGTTTTATTAAACTCTGGGACATGTCGAGATTCGTTTTTGGTGGTGAATGCTTGTAATAGTAAAAATTCGGGGGTTGACCGAATTTAGGATTTATTATTATGTTCATCGTTTTTCCGGAAAATGTATATGGTCGATTTCATGTATAGAATCGATACCGGAATTGTAATTTAGATTTTTGTAAATTTATTTTGCGATTGGATCGACGAATCGAAGACCGCCGGAGAAGATGAAGTGACGAGGAGACGAAGGACCGGGATCGATCAATCCCCATGACCGTAGATGTGTTTAAATATTGGAAATTAATATTCTCGTCACATGGAGCATTCAAGAAACGAAGACTGAAGACTAGAAGATGCGTACGGAGATGTGATAAAGCCATAATAGTCGGAAAATAATATTCTAGTATTATTTTGATTATGTGATAATACTATGTGCTTTATTACATGTATGCATGCTATATGTGTTTATTTTATGCACTAGATAGCGTATCCCTTTATTGTAAAAAGCTAAGTGGGAGAGGGTATGGAAACATACCCATGGTCTCCATTGCTGCTCTCTTGGTGACTTTTATAAACTTTTGAAGTTTATATAGATAAGTTATTGGAGGAGAGTTCTTGTAATTCCTCTTACGAGAAACATTGATTAAGTTTATCAAACAATGCCTAATTTGTCTTTCCAAAGCTGATTTCAAGTCGACTCATTCTCACCCCGGGGAGTGGAATGGAGCCAGAGCCACTTGGTCATGTAGAGGACACAAATTAGAGACCTTCGTACCATTCTTTGATAGATGGATCGATTGTCTGCTCGGCTCCCTCATTTATGAGAGATAGGGTTGTTCGCATGGTGAATCACTGGTTAGAAACTTCGAGTTTCACTTATGATTCTCCACGTCTTGATTTACAAGATTGAATGGATCAAGTAATTGGATTTCAATTATATAAATCTTTTGGTATAGTAAACGTCCACACGAACGTGGCTTGCTATACTGAATGGGATTTTAGAATAATTGATGTAGACAGTTATAGGGAATTGTGAAGGATTGCGAGTTGTCGTAAACGTCCACACGAACGTGGCTTGCGGTGACATAACAATTCTAAGCGATTCACCTTAGTACTGAGTAATGGTTTACACTTAGATACGCGTTATAGTATTCCTCCCAACGAGGTTACGCTGTAAGTGATGTATGACCGAAGCAAATCTAATCGCTAAATCATTTAGGTGGGTAAACGTCCACACGAACGTGGCTTGCCATATCTGATGGGATTTTAGATGTGATTAGTGGTTTAATGATATTATTTGAGGGAGATAATATCGAAGATTAAATCAATTGTTTGTTGTTATATGTGCTCATAGATTAGGATATGGCTTTGAACCCACTTTATGTGATACTTGAGGAATTTAACTCATTGGTCCCTGAATGTATTGATTGGAATAGAGATCTGGACATTGCCCAGACTGTTAAAGAGTATAAGATTGTACTCAAGTGAGCTTTGTTCTCCCGAGCCTACCAATTTCTTAACTGATGAGGAAGGGACTGATTTTAATATCATGTTCAAACTCAAGGAGATGTTTAGACATGACATAGTGGCTAGACAAGAGGCGATGAGGATACTCATAAAGGTCATTCATTCAAGGAAACGCTTAAACACGTTTTCGAGATGATGAACCTTTTAGACGAGTTGAGACGGAAATCGCAAGCTCTTGTAGCCAATGCCAAAGGTTTCGAACCTAAGGGCAAAACCGGGGGATAGGAAAAGCAAGCAAAGAAACCCAGTGGTCCTAAGTTTCTTGGATCACGAGATGGGGCGAGAAAGCCAATAGGCTAGTGTTCTCGATGCAAACAGTCTAGGTACTGGAAGTCTGATTATCCTCTCAAAGAAAGTGCGAAATCTTCTTTAGTCGTAAAACATAGTCAGTGGTATTATCTACCGGAACCTGGTGTGTAGATATGGAACCATTGACAGTATGCGCATTCTAAATGCGAGGGTTCCAGGAAACCCGACGACTTGGAAAAGAAGAAATCGTAGCTACATGGGCAATGCTGTGGAGGAGGCAGCTGTTGCAGTGGAGGACATTTTATAGGATTTCATTTTGAGTTATTGCTTTTATGTACCTTTTAGAAAGAACTTTGTTCTGGATTTCTAATGAATGGATATTTTATTTCTTTTAATCATCTGATGATTATAAGAAGAAATAAGGATATTATCTATTCTAGTACATTAGCTAGCAATATATAAATGATGAATCCTTAGTCCACCACGATGCAACGAACCGTAGCATAAAACTCGTTTTACTTTTAAGAGATATTTTTGTAATGAATCATTTATACTTGTGGATTCTTATGCTAAGTCATGTTTGTTCAAATAAGAAGTTCAAAGGTCGAAAATTGATATTTTGATCAATTAAGTTGAAGGAGTGGACCTTCCGACCTAAGAATCTGATTTGGAAGATAACATGACTCAGCAATCCTTTATGGATATAAGGTATAAGATCCGGACAAGTATTGGAATTGATTTACTCTGATGTATGCAGACCTTTGTTTACTCAGACAATAAGGTACGAGTACTTCATTTTATGATTACTCGAAAAATGGATTAGCATACCTGATGTGCCACAAAAGCAAAGTGTTTTGACAATTCAATGGACACAAAGCTATTGTGGGGAACCATCATGGTATATCCATTGAAAGCCTGCGATCTAATCGCGGAGGCAAGTGCCTGTCTGAGGAATGCATGGCATACTGATCAGAGATTGGGATTTGATCCCAAATGACTACGCCATACACTCTTGTGTAGGAATGGTGTGTCGGAAATAAGAAATGGAACTCTTATAGAAATAGTAAAAGCATGAGTTATACGGAACTACCTGTGTTCTATGGATATGTCTGGAAACAACGGCGCATTCAAATGCGGTTGTAGAATATCCTAGAAGAACAAAAGATGTGTGTTCAATAGTACTATGAACCAGAAGGACGTTATAAGTTCTAACGCCCGGTTCTTAGAGGAAGACTATTAGATGAACCACAAGCCCAAAGTGACGTAATACTTTGAAATGAGAGAGAGAGATTAAGACTTAGAACCAGCCGAACCGAGTAGCGGTACACCACTAACTGCACCTACTGTTATTACTGTTGATACACCGGAACGCCGTCGTAGTGGGAGGGTTGTTAAACAGCCGGACAGATGGATTGGACTGGGTGAGTCTTCGGACTCGGCACCCGGAGTTCATGAAATCGATCCCTGGACCTATGATGAGGCGGTACAAGATATAGATGCGCCTTCTTGGAAGAAAGCGATGAAATCCGAAATAGAATCTATGGATTCTAATAAAGTCTGGGATCTCGTAGAATCACCAAGCGGCGTAAAGCCAATTGGGTGTAAATGGGTGTACAAGAGAAAGAGAGGATCTGACGGAAAGGTTGAAACCTTTAAAAGCTCGGCTTGTTGCGAGAGGATATACTCAGAAAGAGGGAATCGATTATGAGGAGACCTTCTCGCCAGTAGCCAAGATAAAGTCGATCCGGATTCTTTTATCCGTAGCAGCTCATATGGATTATGAGGTGTGGCAAATGGATGTCAAGACAGCTTTCCTGAATGGAAGTCTTGACGAGACGATTTATATGAAACAGCCAGAAGGATTCATTGCTAAGGGGCGAGATCATCTAGTGTGCAAGCTTAATCGATCCATTTATGGATTGGAACAAAGCATTGAGTTCGTGGTACTTGCAAATTGATGAGATAGTCCATTTTATGGATTCATCAAAGCATAGACGAATTGTGTGTATTGGAAACGTGATGGAAAACAAGGTGGTGTTTCTCGGGTTTTATGTAGATAACATTTTATCATTGGCAACAATGTAAAGATGTTGTCAGACATAAAATGATGGTTGTCTAGAAAAATCGATATATGAGATAAAGAAGAAGTTAGAGCATGTTCTTAAGATCTAGGATCTCAAGAAAAGAACATTGTACTTCTCAAGATATCTTATACGATTATGGTTCGTTTTAACATGCAAGATTCCGAGAAAGGTTCGTTACCTTTCAGAGACGGAATGCATCTATCTAAGGATATGTGTTTTGGAACACAAAAGGAGATAGAAGCAATTAAAGCGGATTCCTACACTTATAGTGAGGAAAGCTTAATAAATGCATTGTTGAAAACGAGAACCTGATATCTGCTATGCGGCTAGTATAGTGGGAGGATATCAAGGTAATCCTGGAAAGGAATACTCGACTGCTGTAATGAACATTTTAAGTACTTTCGAAGTACTGGAAACTATGTTCTGGATTACGGAGCAGACAAGCTTTTCCTTTGGATTACATTCTCTTAGATTTCTAATCGAATGAGGACCGGTGTAAGTCGATATCAGGCTATGTGTTTCACTATTGAAGGAGAAGGAGTTTTTTAACATGGAAGAGTGATAATCACGATGCTTTTCGGACTCTGCCATGGGTAACCAAATAGCGGCCTCAGAGGCAGCGGAAGTTTTGGTATAGCTCCGGGAATCTCTAGGACTTAGAGGTGATTCTTAATTGCCAAAGGCTATGTAAATAGCGGTGCGATGGCAAATGGTAAGAAGTCACAAGTCCATAAGTGTAAGATAACACATAGAGCAAGTACCACCTGATACGAGTCATCGTCGGGGGAGAGGACGCTGTAGTCACCAAGATAACTTCAGAGCGGCAACCGGGATTGCTCATTCACATAATACTTCTTGGAAGTACAACTTAAGCACGTGATGAGTATGGGAGTCGGGAGTTTGGAGGAAATGACTAGACCTTAGTACAAGTGGGAGATTGTTGGAGTTTTGTACTTAATGTCTAGATTTAAGTAACGGAAACTCACGATCCATTGCCACTAATCTATTTAATTAAATAAACAATTATTTGCGTTTAGTTATTTATAAATTAAACATATGCAAATTATAGTCCTGGATTTTATACGTTGTAGTTAGTATGGTGTGCATGGGCACACAGAAGATCATACTATCGGTTACTCGTATTTAATCGAACAGTTGCTCACGACCTAGATGGGCACGGACCAATCCATCGGTATAGTCGTTTTGTGAGAGAGAAAATAATTTATCTTAATTATTTTATCACACTTGTACACTTGGTGTATTGAGCGGATCGCTTGAGACTTATCAATTAGGATTGCTCTTTGATAATTAATTTAAGTCTCGGAGTATTTTATTCTTAATCCCTGAAACAATTGCGGGTGTGTATATTTAATATAAGTGACTTTGATTTTCCAAAGGAATTAACCGATTTAATTATTGGGTTAATTACCGGTTAAGTTGGGTTATTATATTTTATATATGGCATGCCGTGAATTCTTGAAGGGACAGTGTATCCCGGAAGGGTTGATAATATCCCCGAGATGAGCTCATAAGGATTTATTATGTAAACCTCGCGAGTGGATTTGTTCCCGCATAATAAATAAGGTTGAGTGGTACTAGTCTCGGATATAAGAGATGAATAAATTTATTAAGCAATAAATAAATTTTATTCATGGATATTTAAATCTTAAATACACGGAATAAATAATACTAACCGGAGAAATATTATTTGATATAATATGGATAAATATTGGGAGTGCAATTTTATTTATATAGTTGAAAATAAATAAAATTAATATTGATAAGGATTAATGGATTTGGGTTGGACCCAATTTAATCTTCAATATTAGGAGCCCAATATTTCATCTCCTTTTGATCCCCTACGTAGCCTATAAAAGCACTACATGGTCTTCACAATTCATTAACTTAGGATACGCCAATCATAAAGTCTTGAAGAGTGAAGAAGATCCATAGGAGTTCGATAGATCGTCGCCCACCCGACGTTCGAACGGAGTGCAAGGAATACGTGGGAAGATTCAAAGGTCATCTTGATTTCGTTTCTCCGAACAACGAATCGAAGGTATAATATCTAAACATCCTTGATATTATTTGATTTAATTTATCGAGAATACCGTAGGACGAAGATCCGGAAAAGTCGAACCCGGATTAGACGAACGATCACGCGGTGGTGGCGAAGCCACCGGACCGCGGGATCGCCGCCTTGGGTTTCGGCGGTGGGCGTATGGGACGATCCCCGGCTGGACGCTGGGGCGCGATCGATCAAACGATCGATCGCGGGCAGCTGCTGGGCACGACGGCCCAGCTGGAGGCGGGCCACCCCAGGCGGCGGCGAGTCACCGGACTCGCCGCGGGGGCTGCGATGGCGCGATCCGTTCGATCGCGTGAACCCCGCACTCGCGGGGGTTCGGCTGGGGGCGGGCTGCGTGCCTTCGGGCGCGTGGTCTCCAAAGGCCGGACTCCGGCGGATGAGTCGACGTTCATGTAATCTCCGGCGAAGGGTTTGTTCGGGTTATTGGTTTCCGCAAATTTAAATAACCCGGGATATCGAATTCCAACAAAAGTTGTTTCTGTACCTAGCCGCGTCGGAACATGCCATCAGTGCAGTTCTGACGAGAGCAGATGGAATAAAACACCTCCCCGTGTACGTCGTGAGCCAAGTCCTGCATGAAGCAGAAGTACGGTACACACCGTTAGAAAAACTCACTTATGCCCTGATAGTGGCGGTGAGAAAGCTCCGGGCGTATCTTTTTTAGCACCCCGTAGAGGTTTTAACAACCATGCCGCTAAGGCAAGTATTGCACCGGTCCGATGTCACCGGGAGACTCCTGAAGTGGGCTCTGGAGATAAGTCAATATGACATAACCTTCAGCCCCAGGTCAGCAATCAAGGCCCAAGTGTTGGCCGATTTTATTGTGGAACTGACGTTCTCGGAAAAGTCCAATAATCAATCACGCGCGTGGAAACTGTACGTGGACGGTTCAGCAACCACAGCGTGCTCGGGGGCCGGTATAGTACTACTTGGACCCGAGGGAGATTCTATCACCCAAGCGGTTAAATTCGAGTTCCCTGCGTCGAATAATGAGGCTGAATATGAAGCTCTCGTCGCGGGACTAGAATTAGCCATAGCCGTTGGTGTGAAAAAATTAATTATATTCATGGACTCCCAACTGGTTGTAAACCATGTGACTGGTGAGTATGAAGCCAAGGGAGAACAAATGATCAAATACCTGGAGTTGGTAGGATCACTTTGTAAAAAGATCCCAGAGATAGTAATCGAACAGATCCCGAGGGAACATAACTCACAGGCAGACGCCTTGTCAAAGCTAGCCTCTTCGGAAGGCTCGACAGATTTTTCAAAAATCATGTTGACTAAGTTATTGAATCCCTCGGTAGATCGAAGAGCAGAACAACTGCCAATTCTGCCCGTGTCCGGTGAGGACTGGCGAGCACCAATCCTAAGGTACATTGATACTGGGGAATTGCCGCCAGACAAAACCGAAGGCAAGCAATTGCGGATCCGGGCAGCAAAATATACAATCTTAAATTCAGATCTCTACCGGAAGAGTTATTCCCTTCCACTGCTGAAATGCGTGTCGAAGGAGGAAGGACTGAGACTCCTGGAAGAGATCCACGACGGCGTCTGTGGGAACCATGCCGGGGTAAGATCCCTGGCACATAAGATAATGGGTCAAGGCTATTACTGGCCAAGCCTTCGGAAGGACGCCATTGGCTATGCCCGAAAGTGCGTAAAGTGTCAAGTAATAGGTCCTACCATTAGAACTTCCCCGGAGATGCTGAGATCCCTGTACAGTCCCTGGCCGTTTGCTCGTTGGGGAATCGATTTGATAAGACCACTGGCAACGGCCCGGGGAGGGGTAAAATTCGCCATAGTAGCAGTTGATTATTTCACCAAATGGGTGGAAGCTGAATCACTGAATAAGATAGACCAAGCACAGGTCATCAAATTCCTATGGAAGAATATTATATGTCGCTTCGGTTTACCGGAGACGATAATTTCCGATAATGGAAAACAATTCGACGGGGTAGAGGTAGCGGAGTTTTGTGAGAGATGGAAAATCAGAAGATTATTCTCCACTCCGTACAACCCCCAAACGAATGGACAGGTTGAAGCTGTCAACAAGATTCTGAAACACACTATTAAAGCCAAGCTCGAAGAGCGAAAAGGCAAATGGGCAGATGAACTCCCAGAAGTTCTATGGTCCTACAGGACAACAGCCAGATCGGCTACAGGAGAAACCCCATATTCATTAGCGTTCGGCACCGAAGCCGTGATCCCGGTGGAAATTACGGTGTTGTCACATCGAACCGCCCAGGGAGCCGGCGGTGAAAACGAGGAAGCGCTCCGAAGAGAGCTAGACCGTTTGGAAGAAAAGTGGTTTGCTTCTGACTCGTTGAACGAAATGAACAAGCAAAGAATTGCAAGGTGGTATAACTCCAAAGTAAGAGCCAGAGACTTCCAAATGGGAGACCTGGTACTGAAAAAGATCCTGGGAGCACATCCTGGGGCCCTGGGTCAATCCTGGGAAGGACCGTTTTGAGTAAGCCAGTGCCTCCAGAACGGAGTGTATGAACTAGAGCTACTCGACGGCACAAAAGATCAGTATCGCTGGAATGCGTTACATTTGAAAAAATTTTATCATTAGCCTGGGAGCTAAAAATGTTGTAAAACCTTTTGGCGGAGATACAATGTAATGCTTGATTAGCAAACTCTATCTATAACGAAGGTTTTGAAGTCTAAATTTGAGGTAATGTACCACTATCAATTTCTTCTTACCTTCATTATTTTTATTTTCATTATAAAAATATAATCACTTCGGGAAAAGGCTAAAAGTCATACCCATGTGATAAGTAAAAATGAGCCTATGAGAAGTTAAAACTTCACTAAGGCAAGACCTCTATAAGGGGCAAATACGAATATTGTAAAGTATATATTTTCCCGGGAAGAGGCTTAGAGCCGTACCCAGGTGATAAATATATCTTGGCCGGGGAGAACTTTAAGCTTCACCCAGGCAACCCCTGAATGAGGGATGATTCCTGTACCAGGAAATAAATTTCCGGCATCCCTGTGAAAGTCTATAAGACTTGAGGGCCGACGAATTCTCTTCTCGGGGATTAGAATTCAGAAGACTCTGAGTCCCTCGGGGAGAGAATAAGAGATTATCTGGCGAACCCAAGAGGCTTAGATAAAGTCCACTGGAACCAGATTGGGCTTCGTAGGCATGCGATCGGGGTAAGCAAATGGGACCAGGGCCGAAAGCGAGCACCAAATGGAAAAAGAACATTTACCTTTGAATCGCCCTACGAAGTTAAGAGCTCAAAGTACCTAGAACGAAGGGTAGAGCCACATTATTCGGACTTTGAAAGGCTGACACATTGTGAAAAGAGCCATGCCGAATAATAAAGAGGTGCAAACGCATCCAAATTGTTCATAGATCCCTATAAGAGGATCCTAACAAAAACCATCAAATAAAAAGAGGTGCAATCGCATCCAAGTTGTTCAGAGGTCCCCAGTAGAGGATCCTAACAAAAACTAGCAGAAACTTAAAGTTTTAAGCTATTACATACCATAAAAACATGAGAAATTGTCTGAGGCCAAAGGCCTATAGATAATACTTATAAAATAAAATGAGGTTAAAACCCCTGGGTGGGAGAGCTTCATAAACATTTTAGACTCTTGAGTTTTGACACTCAAGAGGTGGAATTACCATCACGGGGAGGAGTCACGGTAGAATCTTTTGGCATGCCCCTGGGCCCGTCACCAACCAGATCCTGTGCCTCCCCATCCTTCATCTCTTCATCTTCTTTGTTTTCTTCTTGTGTTGTAGTAGTGGGCAGTTCACCAGGCATGCAGAGTTTGTCATAAGTGGGCCACCACTTCATGTCTATGCCGAACTCGACCTCAAGATCCTTGAATGGCTGCGGCACCCGATCATCGAGTGTGTCCTCCTTCATATATTCTTTGAGCGTCTTGAGGGCAAAGTCTTTGACAATTTCGTTCTGCTCCTTAGCCGCTGACCTGACCATTCCAACATAAGCAGTCACATAAAGAAGGTTAGATAAGATTCGAGGATTATGCGCCGGAGAATCTAGCATCTCGCAGGCATTATCGAAGTTATCCGTGGTCTCCTTTAGATCAGCTTCGGTCTGGGCCAGTTTGGCCTTCAAATCTTTTATTTCCCGGGACGTCTCGTCCAGGGCCTGCTCCATCATCTTTTCACCTTCTTTAACAGTCTTCAGGGCCTCCTCCAACTCAGACTTCAGTGTCGCCTTTTCAGTTCGCTCAGTGTCAATGACTTTCCGGCAAATGTCCCTATCCCCGGCTACAGATTTATACGCCTCGTTGAGCTCCTTGATGTGCTGATCGAGCTTTTTTGCATTGGTTTCGTGTGCTATGATTGCTTCGAGCATTTTTTCTGTACGAGTATGTGCAACGGCGATGGCCACTGTAGCTTGACTGGTTAGCTTGAGTGCCAGGGAAAGCGCATGGTTATCGTGGTCCATCAAGTCATTGAACTCAGTAGTCTAGCACCGGCCAACTGCATTAATAGCCTCACCAACAGGGCTGTTCTGAGTAGCTACCGGAGGGATGGGACCTTGCCCGGAATAGAATGACACTAGCACTGGAGGAATTGGAGGATCGTGCAGGGACAGTCTGTAATAAGTTACGGTGAGAAGAATGAATGTAGAGTAGAAGACTCAAAATAAATTATATTTATTTTTAGAGTATAAACATAACAAGTAATTTACTTACTTGGAGAACAGCTCCGCATGTAACCCATACATAGCGTTTTCTCTAGTATTGGAGGAACGTGGAGGAGAGTCTGTAACATCAATTATGGCCCCCTGGGCCCCCTTGCGTTTTTTCCCTTCTTCCTGTTTAACCTTGAGCAGTGATGTGGCTCCAGAAGGTGGCAATCCAGTGCTCCGGGCAGCTTCAGAAATCACAGTGTCAGAGGTCAGAGGAGTTTCCTGATAAGAATCCACCACATTCATCAGCCCGTGCGGATCGGATTCCGTTCCCGGGTTGGATAGAGTGTGGGATCGGGTTCGGCCCGCGGGAGTGTTTGATGAACCACCCCGGGTCTTCACATCACTCTTTCCTCGACCAGCCGATGTGCTGGCTTTAGCTTTTCGCCCCTTGGTGAAAACTGCAGCGTCCACGATGCCTAGTGAGCCAAATATATCTCTGTTGTCAGCCATGCCTTCAGGTTTCTCAGCAAAGATAGTGTTGAAATATTCTGCACAGGAAACAAATAAATCATTACACCGGGAGGTCTGAAAAGATATCCCAGGGCAGTTTTGGTTTATGACACAATGGAGTACCGGGAAGTCTTTTTAGATATCCCAGGGAAGACCATTTAAAAAACAAAAATATAACTAAGTACCAGGGAGTTGAAAAATTCCCAGGGAAACTAATACTCGGTTTTAAGAAGAATACCATGGGATTTGAAAAAATGTCACAGGGAAAACATAAACACTTTGAGAATAGGTACCTGGATATTCTCGACCTTCGATGTATGGTGGGTAGTATAAACCGGCTTCGTCCTGAACGTCGTCGTTGTACAAATTGCAATCTCTTTTTTCTGATGGGATACACAGGGCTAGGAGGTTCGCCGTCTCTAAATCCCACGGGAGATTTATTGCTTTCGACAATCGACCACCTGCATCATTGAAAAAAGTTTAGATCAGTCAAAATTGTACAAGGACGAGTTTGAGAGGCTTACAATCAGGTTTTTCAGAATAAGTGACAGGAATGTCAATTTCCCCGTCACGGGTTTGAGTTTTCCAGCGGCCCGAAACAAACAACCATCGATCCCACCAGCGAATGTCCTTGAGTTTGGGTTCCTTAATCTTCACTTTGTTCGGCCTGAGGCGAACCGTGTAATCCCCGCGGGAGGAGGAATTAGAGACGACTGGGCTGAAGAATTGATGGAACTCCTCACCGGTAATAGGTCGAGAAAGCCCCACCTGGCCCAACACGGTGAGTACACTGTACAGTTGGCCCCATCCGTTAGGATGCAGTTGGTGAGGGGCTAATCCCCAGAGGTTAAGGAGTCCAGAGATGGAGGGGTGTAGCGGAAACCGCAACCCCACATTCAGCGCGTCTTCTCCAACAGCCACCATCCCCGCCGGAGGGCAGCACGCCGATTCCCCAGGCAACGGTACATATAAATGAACATTATTTGGAATCCTCCATTTCTTTCGCTTTTCCAGTAATGTTGAGGGATCTACTGTACTTTTCCGTCCGTGTGCGCCCCAATCTTGGTGATCCGCATCGGGCCTCACCGGAATCGATTTTCTCGTGACTGGTTGGTAAGGCCCTTCGGTAGCCGGATCTGGCGCCTCCGGCGACGGAAGATCAGGCACGGCTCCCTCCATGAACGATTTATACTCTCTGTGTAACGCCCCGGCCCGTTGAGGGGTCGAAGCCCGACCCTAATGGTCCGGCTCGGTTACCAATGAATGCCGTCGGGAGTGATATTCTGGCCCCACTGTACCAACACTTGTCTTTTCCAGCGCACTTTGTCCTCACTCGTGCACACCCGGGAGACTTCCCAGGGGGTTCACCCATCCTAGAACTACTCCAGAGCCAGCACGCTTAACTTTGGAGTTCTTATAGGAGGATGCCCAGAAAAGTAGATGCATCTGTTGGTATGAGTAGCATATTCAATTCCTTTTAAGCACTTGCATTTTCGGGGCATTACAATCACCCCACCTTTTATGCACAACGTCCTCGTTGTGCGCCTTACCTTTCCCAGGACCTACCATCCGTGCAGGATTCTAGAGGTGGCCCCTACGGGTACTCTCACCAACTTGTGGGTGAAGCACTTGGTCCCGCATGGCACTTAGTTCCCGCAATTCCGGTCGGCACCTGCTCTGATACCATTTGTAACGCCCCGGCCCGTTGAGGGGTCGAAGCCCGACCCTAATGGGCCGGCTCGGTTACCAATGAATGCCGTCGGGAGTGATATTCTGGCCCCACTGTACCAACACTTGTCTTTTCCAGCGCACTTTGTCCTCACTCGTGCGCACCCGGGAGACTTCCCAGGGGGTTCACCCATCCTAGAACTACTCCAGAGCCAGCACGCTTAACTTTGGAGTTCTTATAGGAGGATGCCCAGAAAAGTAGATGCATCTGTTGGTATGAGTAGTATATTCAGTTCCTTTAAGCCTTTGAATTTTCTGGGGCGTTACAATCACCCCACCTTTTTCTGCGCAACGTCCTCGTTGCGTGCCTTTCCTTTCCCAGGACCTACCATCCGTGCAGGATTCTAGAGGTGGCCCCTACGGGTACTCTCACCAACTTCTGGGTGGAGCACTTGGTCCCGCATGGCACTTAGTTCCCGCAATTCCGGTCGGCACCTGCTCTGATACCATTTGTAACGCCCCAGCCCGTTGAGGGGTCGAAGCCCGACCCTAATGGGCTGGCTCGGTTACCAACGAATGCCGTCGGGAGTGATATTCTGGCCCCACTGTACCAACACTTGCCTTTTCCAGCGCACTTTGTCCTCACTCGTGCGCACCCGGGAGACTTCCTAGGGGGTTCACCCTGTTGGAGTTGTGTACTTAATGTCTAGATTTAAGTAACGGAAACTCCCGATCTATTACCATTAATCTATTTAATTAAATAAACAATTATTTGCGTTTAATTATTTATAATTAAATATATGCATATTATAGTCCTGGATTCTATACGTTGTAGTTAGTATGGTGTGTCGGGCCCACACAGAAGATCATACTATCGGTTACTCGTATTTAATCGAACAGTTGCTCACGACCTAGATGGACACGGACCAATCCATCGGTATAGTCGTTGTGTGAGAGAGAAAATAATTTGTCTTAATTATTTTATCACACTTGTACACTTGGTGTATCGAGCGGATCGCTTGAGATTTATCGATTAGGATTGCCTTGGATAATCGATTTAAATCTCAGTGTATTTTATTCTTAATCCCCGATACTATTGCGGGTGTGTATATTTAATATAAGTGACTTTGATTTTCCAAAGGAATTGACCGGTTTAATTACTGGGTCAATTACCGATTAAGTTGGGTCACTATATTTTATATACGACATGCCGTGAATACTTGACGGGAAAGTGTATCCCGTAAGGGTTGATAATATCCCCGAGATGAGTTCATAAGGAATTATTATGTAAACCCTGCAGGTGGATTTAATCCGCATAATAATTAAGGTTGAATGGTACTAGTCTCGGATATAAGAGATGAATAAATTAATTAGCAATAAATTAATTTTATTCATGGATATTTATATCTTAAATACACAGAATAAATAATACTACCGGAGAAATATTATTTGATATAATATGGTTTAATATTGGGAGTGCAATTAATTTATATAATGGAAAATAAATTAATTAATGTTGATAAGGATTAATGGACTTGAGCATTGGGCTCAATTTAATCTTCAATATTAGAAGCCGAATATTCCACCTCCTTAAGATCCCCTACGTAGCCTATAAAAGCACTACATGGTCTTCTCTATTCTCATAACTTGAAGATCACAATTCTAGAGAGAGAAAGTAGAGAGGGAGATCCATGGAGTTCGGAAGATCGTCGCCCACCCGACGTTCGAGCTAGTGCAAGGAATACGTGGGAAGATTCAAGGTCGTCAAATTGAGTTCTTCGTTTTTCCGAACAACGAGAACGAGGTAAATCGCAAAACCCCCTTTATGATTTTATCGTTTAATTATCGTGAAAATACCTTGAACCAAGATCCAAGGAACGGACCCAATAGACGAGGTCGAACCGGGCGGTGGTGGTTGGACCACCGGACCGCCGGCGGTTCGACGGCTCGGCTGGACGAAAATCGCGCGGGGAAAAATCGAGCCTAGGGCTCGATACGCGGATCGGCTGCGGGTTTTCTCGCAGCGATCAGCTGCCTGCTGCGGGTTTTCCCGCAGCGACCTGTAGCGCCCAGCAGCAGCGAGTCAGGCGACTCGCTGCAGGTTGCTGCGAGCTGCTACGGGAGATTCGCTGGGTGCTGCGGGTTTTCCCGCAGCGGACCCGTAGCGACTCAGCAGCGACTCAGCAAGTCCCAGCAGCAGCGAGTCAGGCGACTCGCTGCGGGTTGCTGCGAGCTGCTGCGAGTCACCCCGCGTGGCTGCTGCGAGGTTCGTGGGTTCACGCGAGTTCTCTCGTGTTTTTCCCGCGTAACCCTCGTATAAGTTTTTCGTATGGTCATGTACGTGTTCCGGGAGTCGATTGGAGTTGTCGTTCCGCTATTTTGACAATTCCGGATATTCGTTCTCCGAAGGATTTCGGTCGGAATTAATTAGATAATTAATTTTAATTAATTTATTAATTCCGGGATATCGATTTCCAACACACCCATCCTAGAACTACTCCAGAGCCATCACTCTTAACTTTGGAGTTCTTATAGGAGGATGCCCAGAAAAGTAGATGCATCTGTTAGTATGAGTAGCATATTCAGTTCCTTTAAGCCTTTGAATTTTCCGGGGCGTTACTCGACCCCTCAACGGGCTGGCTCGGTTACCAATGAATGCCGTCGGGAGTGATATTCTGGCCCCACTGTACCAACACTTGTCTTTTCCAGCGCACTTTGTCCTCACTCGTGCGCACCCGGGAGACTTCCCAGGGGGTTCACCCATCCTAGAACTACGACCCCTCAACGGGTCGGCTCGGTTACCAATGAATGCCGTCGGGAGTGATATTCTGGCCCACTGTACCAACACTTGTCTTTTCCAGCGCACTTTGTCTTCACTCGTGCGCACCCGGGAGACTTCCCAGGGGGTTCACCCATCCTAGAACTACTCCAGAGCCAGCACGCTTAACTTTGGAGTTCTTATAGGAGGATGCCCAGAAAAGTAGATACATCTGTTGGTATGAGTAGCATATTCAGTTCCTTTAAGCCTTTGAATTTTCTGGGGCGTTACAATCACCCCACCTTTTTCTGCGCAACGTCCTCGTTGCGTGCCTTTCCTTTCCCAGGACCTACCATCCGTGCAGGATTCTAGAGGTGGCCCCTACGGGTACTCTCACCAACTTCTGGGTGGAGCACTTGGTCCCGCATGGCACTTAGTTCCCGCAATTCCGGTCGGCACCTGCTCTGATACCATTTGTAACGCCCCGGCCCGTTGAGGGGTCGAAGCCCGACCCTAATGGGCCGGCTCGGTTACCAATGAATGCCGTCGGGAGTGATATTCTGGCCCCACTGTACCAACACTTGTCTTTTCCAGCGCACTTTGTCCTCACTCGTGCGCACCCGGGAGACTTCCCAGGGGGTTCACCCATCCTAGAACTACTCCAGAGCCAGCACGCTTAACTTTGGAGTTCTTATAGGAGGATGCCCAGAAAAGTAGATGCATCTGTTGGTATGAGTAGCATATTCAATTCCTTTTAAGCACTTGCATTTTCGGGGCATTACACTCTGCCGAAAACGACATGAGGAGCTTCGGGTGGTTGATACCTCCCTCGAGGGCCTCATCGTAATCGCGGCATGATTCGACGTATAGATTGAAGAAAATAAAAACAAAAACAAGAATTTCGTAAGGGAAAACAAAGGAAATCGAGAGAGAATTTTCTTACCCAAAAATACGAATTCTGAATTGTGAAAAATGATTTCAAAAACTTGAAATCCAAAAATATGATGCAGAAGTCGATAAGACTCTACAGTTGCGTATGGGGAGAGAAAAGGGGCGGTTACCGAGGAAAGCACTCAATTATCGCCCCACTAAGTCGAAACCCTAATTAATGTGACCTGTAACCCCCAGGCCACGTGGCCAGAAAAGCCTGCAAAAAGGTGATTTCTGAATTTCAAATCTTTTCAAATCTTTTCATATTATCTCTTGGTTTATTGATTTATTTTAATCAATTAAAGACCGAAATTAAATCGGCATGCAAAAAGTCTTCCCATCTATACAGGGAAAGAAAATACATGGTTCCAGTATCATACTTATTATTTGTACAGGGGAGTCTTAAGACACAACCCCGTGAAAGAAATACTAAATTTTCTTATCCAAGGACTATATGTATCCATTACAAAAATAATAACCGGGAATGATCCCGAAAGAAATTTTTGATCAATGCAGGTACGAAAGTCCAGAACGATAAGAATCGCAATCTCCTCTCAGTCCCTCTCAAAATTATCTTTCAAGACCACACTAGAGCCACCTAAAATAAAAGACATCCCAAGAAGATCCCACGTCAAAAGCCACTGCTGACAAGATCCACAAGCCAAATACCAACTCCGAAGAGTATCAAGAGTCGATTACCAGGAGATCCAAGACCAAACTTCAGGAAAAAAGATGTTATAATCCATCAATTTTCCTGGGGGCCAATGTTACACCATAAAAATCCAACACCGACACGTGTCCAGACGACCGGAGCCACATCATCAAGAAGGTGGTCAAACGGCGGACAAAAGTCAGAATTGAAGTCATGGATGAAGTCAGTACCAGGCGAGCTCAACAGTAGCCCCAGGAAGACAGCCCCGTGCCAGACTAGGGGATCAGTCAAATAAAGCTCCAGGCAAGAGGCGGTGCGCCTCTGGTGACATGCAGCAAGTGGAAGACAAAAGTAGTGGGTATTTAATGTAGTGACTTAAAAGTCTTCATTAGTGGGATTAGATGTGATAGGAGGCTAATAGGTGGCATAAGAAGAGCTTGCATGCTCATGCATACAACTAGTATAAAAGAGAGGGAAGAGAGAGGAGAAAGGGACTTCACCTTTTTTAATTTCCAAATACTATAAGTAAGGAAATAAAAGATCAAGAACACTATGATGTTCATCCCCATTTTCCAGATTTCCGGCAACATACATTTTCCGATCTATAACTTGTCCTAACAAATAAATGTCTGTTGGTACCCTATTCTATAACCCCCCATTCCAGTAATATATGAATTGAGAGAAAAAGGGTCCGAACATTATATTAATAAAACCTGCTATAGCAGGTTACCTTATATTTATTAAATAAAAAATTATTAAGTTGTAATCATATGCGGTAAGGTGTATAGTAAAAAATTGAAGTGTCGTTAGTTTATTGGTTATGTTATAAATGTACGGTACATTCAAATTTGAGAAATGTACCGTAGTATTCTCCTATATATATATATATATTTCCTAAAGATTATGAATAATATCAATATAATGCACGTTTTTGCAGTTGTTTGCAAAGATCGGTAAGCTTCTTGATATATTTTAAAAATATATAAATATTTTAAATTATGTTTGAATCGTGATTTAAAAAGTTCGAAGGTATAAAAATCAATTATTACTTCATGATTGTTATGAATATTATTAATTGGTGAATCACTAGTTTACCCTTTTTTGGTGAAAAGACAGAAACCTATTTTTTATCAAGGGTCTTCCCATATGAATGAATACAACAATTCATAACAATTCTATTCTTATTCTAATATATTGTTCTCTCAATTTCTTTTGAGTTTATAACACGTTATCAGCACGAAAGCTCAACCGCGTTCTTCATCGAAGTTCTACTCATCCAAGATCCGAACTCCAAGACAAGAATTTATATTTATATTTATATTCATTAATAATTATAAATATATTTACTTCTCCTCCATTATTCTTAATATCATATGTTCTCGAAGAACATTACAATCTGATATTCTTAAAGTAATATCATATGTTCCCGAATAACATTATAATTTGATATTCCTGAAGTAATATCATGTTCCCGAAGAACATTATAATTTGATATTCCTGAAGTAATATCAAACCAATTATTCTTAATATAATATATCAATCAAATTGAATGTTCCTGAAGAACGTAAACTTTAGTTTAAATATTATATTGATCGTTCTGTAAGAACATCATGATTTGATATTATTCGATAAATATCAAATTAAATTGCTTCCGTAGTAGCAATAAGTTTAGAAATATCTAATTAAATTGCTCTCGTAGTAGCAATAAGTTTTAAATATTCTTGAAGAACATCATGATATGATATTCCCGAAGAAATATCAAATCTCCTGAAGAAGCAAAGTTTAAAACATTAAATGTTTTTAATAAGGTTAAATCATGATACTCAAAGTACGCCAAATTCGATTGTTCTCGTTGAAATAATGATGATATGAATTATCCCTAAAGGATATCTTTTGAAAATCGAGATCAAATGTATCTTATTATGTGGGTACTCATGGAATATCGAAAAAGTCGATTCCAATTAAATGTTATTTCTGAAAAAAAAATATATATATTGAGATATATTTTGATCCCCGAAGGATCATTGATAAAACCTAATATTTTGATCCCGAATGATTATTGGTAAAGATATCGTATCCCCGAAGGATCATTGATAAAGATACCGTATCCCCGAAGGATCATTGATATAGATAATGTATCCCCGAAGGATCATTGGTAAATATTATTATGCAAATTATGACATATTAAGAGTAGACTCTGGAAGAGCTTTACTAATTATCCCCACGAGTACTACAAATGTACTGAAAATGATGCATATCGTGATTATTATTAAGTGCGTGAAAATTGTTATTTCCCATCTGCGAATTGATTTTAAATATGCAAGTTATATTTATATCACCACTAAAGTGTATTTTTATAAACAGACATAATAGAAAAAAAAAGTATATTAAATATCTCAAGCCCACGATCCAGAAGATCGGTTTATAGCAATTACATTGAGTTGCATATTTAACAAAGATCATTTCCCGGCATTAAGGGGAGATAAGAATATAAAAGATGTAAATGCCGAGAAATTTAATTGAATGAAAACGATCTTTAATTCTAGATCCACGCACCAATCAATTGAACCCGAAGTTCATGAAAATAAGCGACTTGCAATATTCAGCAAATAATCTGCCAAATTAATGAAGGTGTGACAAAATCACATATATTTGTGATAAATGAACTATAAGAGTTCAAATACCAAAGAGATCAACTCAAATGTTTGTTCTAATATACGCCTGAAGCGTAGTAAATCGATCTCCAGATATAAAATAAATCCGCGGAAAAAAAAAGTAATTAAGTCACCCTCAAAATCTCCTGAAGAGAGTTAGATGGAAATCCCATTGAAAAAGTGTGTGCATAAGATAATAGAAAATCGTGGGATTGCGGAACAACCAAAATAAATAATTTGGGAAATAATGAAAGATTTGGTTGATAGAATGAATCGTCATCAACATGGAAAAAGTCGTCAACGACATATTTGCCTCAAGAGTTGCTCTAGAAAAATTGGATCCAAAACTTAAATCAATAATAGTGTGCCGGCAGCACTCAAAGAAATAGAAACGAGCAATTGAGATTGAGCATGACTCTCTGAATAAAGATATATATTTTGACTCTATAATACACACCTCAAAATATTATCCCAGAAGGATATACGTGGGTGTTCGTAAGAAAAACTAGTAATGATATGATGAGATATAATAGCGAGATTAGTTGCTCAAGAGTTTTTCTCAGAAACTCGATATTTTTAAGGATGACATTAAGTTCCGCTACTTTATATTTCTGGCAGCAACAACGATAAATATAGATATGCATGAATGTATGATTTGACCATGTAGAAGTCATAAGAAAGATACATACATGAAAATCCTTGATGAATTTTAAAATTCCTGAAATGAAAGGAAATGAAAATCAGAACATGTACAATATCATACTACATATGTAATTAAGACAAGGTCCCGAAGACCGGTGATTGGTCCCGAAGATAAGTGATTGTACTCTTTCCTCTACTAAGTTTTTCCCACGGGGTTTTCTTAGTTAAAGGTTTTTAACGAGACAATTGTAGGAATTTGATATCCCGGGCTATTTAAATTTGCGGAAACCAATAACCCGATCAAACCCTTCGCCGGAGATCACATGAACGCCGACTCACGCGCCGGAGTCCAGCCTTTGGAGACCACGCACCCGAAGGCACGCGGCCCGCCCCCAGCCGAACCCCCGCGAGACGGGGTTCACGCGATCGAAGATCGCGTTCGATCTTCGCGATCGATGGGGCTGCCCAGCAGCCCCCCGAGGCGAGTCCGGCGACTCGCCGCCGCCTGGAGGAGCCCCGCCTTCACGGCGGGTGGGGTACGGCACCAGCCCGCGCCCCCAGCGATCGATCCTTGGATCGATCGCAAGCCCTCGGCCCAGCCGAGGGTCGACGCCTCCTCGCGTCTCGAAACCCTAGCGGGCATGCGCCGTGGTCCGGTGGCTTCGCCACCACCACGCGTTCTACGGTATTCTCGATAAATCAAATCAAACCCTAGCGGGCATGCGCCGTGGTCCGTCTATTCTGGGTTCGATTTTCGGATCTTGCGTTCTACGGTATTCTCGATAAATCAAATCAAAATAATATCGAGGGGGTTTAGATATTATACCTTCGATTCGTTGTTCGGAGAAACGAAATCAAACAACTTTGAATCTTCCCACGTATTCCTTGCACTCCGTTCGAACGTCGGGTGGGCGACGATCTATCGAACTCCTATGGATCTCCTTCAACTCTCTAGAACTATCAAATAATGATATTCTTGTCTTATGTTTTATGAAGGTCATGTAGTGCTTTTATAGGCTACGTAGGGGATCTAAAGGAGGTGGAATATTGGGCTTTTAATATTGAAGATTAAATTGAGTCCAACCCAAATCTATTAATCCTTATCAATATTAATTTTATTTATTTTCCAATATATAAATAAAATTGCACTCCCAATATTTACCCATATTATATCGAATAATATTTCTCCGGTTAGTATTATTTATTCCGTGTATTTAAGATTTAAATATCCATGAATAAAATTTATTTATTGCTTAATAAATTTATTCATCTATTATATCCGAAAATAGTACCACTCAACCTTATTTATTATGCGGGAACAAATCCACTCGCGAGGTTTACATAATAAATCCTTATGAGCTCATCTCGGGGATATTATCAACCCTTCCGGGATACACCGTCCCTTCAAGAATTCACGGCATGTCATATATAAAATATAGTGACCCAACTCAACCGGTAATTAACCCAATAATTAAATCGGTTAATTCCTTTGGAAAATCAAAGTCACTTATATTAAATATACACACCCGCAATTGTTTCAGGGATTAAGAATAAAATACTCCGAGACTTAAATCAATTATCACAGAGCAATCCTAATTGATAAGTCTCAAGCGATCCGCTCAATACACCAAGTGTACAAGTGTGATAAAATAATTAAGATAAATTATTTTCTCTCTCACACAACGACTATACCGATGGATTGGTCCGTGTCCATCTAAGTCGTGAGCATCTGTTCGATTAAATACGAGTAACCGATAGTATGATCTTCTGTGTGCCCATGCACACCATACTAACTACAACGTATAAAATCCAGGACTATAATTTGCATTTATTTAATTAACAATAATTAAAAGCAAATGAATGTTCATTATTAATAGGTAAATGAAAGTGTACATAGAGTTCAGAATACTCAAATCTAGACATTAAGTATACTACTCCATCAATCTCCCACTTATACTAAGGTCTAGTCTTATCTTCCAAACTTCTGACTCCCAAACCCTCCAAGTGCTTGAAATATACTTCCTTAGGAAGTATCTTGGTGAAAGGGTCCGCTAGGTTGTCCTCCGAAGCTATCTTGGTGACTACCGCATCGCCCCTCTTGACGATGTCTCGAATCAGGTGGTACTTGCGCTCTATGTGTTTCGTAGCACTTTAGGACCGTGATTCCTTATTGTTTGCCACTGCACCGCTATTGTCACAATAAATTGTCATAGCCTTGGGCAAACTCGGAATCACATCTAAGTCCTGGAGGAAATTAAGGAACCACACTGACTGTTTCGCTGCCTCTGAGGCTGCAACATATTCAGCTTCCATGGTAGAGTCTGAAATGCACTTTTGCTTAACACTCTTCATGATACGGCTCCACCTCCCAAAGTGTACACATAGCCTGATGTCGACTTACGCCGGTCCTTATCAGCTTGGAAATCCGAATTTGTGTAACCCAAAGGAATCAGATTGTCTGCTCCGTATCCCAGAACATAATCCTTAGTATTTCGCAAATACTTGAAAATGCTCTTTACGGCAGTCCAATGAGCCTTTCCAGGGTTACTCTGATATCTCGTTACTATGCCAATTGCATAACAGATACAGGCCTCGTGCATAACATTGCATACATTAAGCTTCCCACAGCCGAAGCGTAGGGAACCGCTTTCATTTCATCTTTCTCCTTCTGTGTCTGAGGACACATTTCCTTAGAAAGATAAGTTCCTTTACTGAAGGGCAGATCACCCTTCTTGGAATCTTGCATGTTAAAACGAGCTAGAATCGTGTCTATGTAAGATTGCTAGGAAAGATACAATGTTCTATTCCGGCGATCCCTTATAACTTTGATCCCTAGAACATGTCCAACTTCTCCCAAATCTTTCATATCGAATTGTCTAGACAACCATCCCTTTATGTCTGATAACATCTTCACACTGTTGCCAATGAGAAGTATGTCGTCTACATAAAGCACGAGGAACACCACCTTCTTTCCATCACGTTTCCAATACACACACAATTCGTCCATGCTTTGAATGAATCCAAAAGATTGGACTACTTCATCAAACTGCAGGTTCCACGATCTCGAGGCTTGTTTCAATCCATAAATGGATCGATTAAGCTTGCACACTAGATGATCTCGCCCCTTAGCAATGAATCCTTCTGGTTGTTTCATATAAATCGTCTCGTCAAGACTTCCATTAAGGAAAGTTGTCTTGACATCCATTTGCCACACCTCATAATCCATATGAGCTGCTATGGATAAGAGAATCCGGATCGACTTTATCTAGGCTACCGGCGAGAAGGTCTCCTCATAATCGATTCCCTCTTTCTGAGTATATCCTTTCGCAACAAGCCGAGCTTTAAAGGTTTCAACCTTTCCGTCAGATCCTCTCTGACGCTACCGTCGTGGAGTAACGCAAAATAATATTTATAAGCCTAAACTATTTACTAGCACAAGTACTAGTAGCAAGTATAGGGTCGATCCCACGAGGAGGCGATTTAGCTTATAGTTTTCCCGGCTTTGAATGCTCAATTGGGTTGTCACGTTTGAAAAGGTTTTGTTTTGGAGAGCAGTTGGGCACTGCCGAACCGTGGTCACCGTGTTTACTTGACTGAAAAATAAATAACTTAAACAAAAATAAAACTAGCATACAACCTAATTAAATGATTGAGCAATTAACAGACTCGACTAAGCAGAGAAAATGAAACAATAAAAACTAAAGTATCCAGGCATCGACTCCCCTGACTTCCCCCTTGACCTATGTGCTGCCGATCATCGGTACGTAAATCATTTTGCTAACAGTTTTGTCTTCCAGTTATAGATCCCAAGTATTAACATCCCTATGATGTCACGCATATTAATACTCCGAACCCTTATTCGCTCTTATGTTTAAGTCCTGCCAGATCTCTCTCGACAGGTCTCCTGACGTTGACCAATTCGACACTATGTGACCGCATGAGTCTAAGTTGGTCAAGTCGCCTTCATCCTCCAAGCAAACCCGGAATGGCCAATAGCATGCCTGGACACACCCAAGTCATACGACCACATCTCCAGCAACATGTTGTACTTCGCGGACGCCCAGTCTCCCGGTCGCGTTGATCCACGTACTCCTGTGTTAGGCAAGTCGGGGTTCCCACTGGTCACTGTAGGATTGCCCAAGTCCCTAACATGCTTAAGTTACTACCCTGTTGAATCGGGAACAAAACTCAGCTAGTTGCTGTCATCAATAAGCCTCCCGGCACGATCACGTCTTAGGGTTGGTCAGGTTCTGTCTTTGCCCAGATACAAACAGATTAGCTACTTGACATAATTAAAACAGAAAATAAAATAAAGAAGTTATGACGAACTGAACTATGCATTGAAAACGGGAAATTGTTCAAAGGGAAATAACTTCAAAATACGAAACTAAAAGCATGAAAACATAAAGGAAATTGTTTTTGGCCCGAAGGCTTAACAGAAAATAAACGCCGGCGAGTGGTGTTGCTCACGCGGCCGCCTTCTTCTTCGCTGGACAGGTTAGGGCTTGCTCCGGTTTCTTCGCTGCTCATACGTCGTACTTCTTCTTCATCAGTCACTCTCTTATATAGACGAGCTTTAATTGATGGGAGACGTGTGGGGGAATACCTCCAGGGTTGGACGAGAGTCCTCCTTTTCTTTATCTCTGAATCTGGTCATCTTTGAAGAGTCCACGATTTTCAGGATTCTGGGTACACCGAATGCCCAACGTTCCGCCTCCGTCAATGTTAGCGCTTGCCCATGTACTTCCTTCTCTGACTGACTGAGGTAGCGGACCATGTGCGGTACTTGGTCGAGCTCAAGTCTTGCTCCACCTGCTGACGTCTTGGTTGCTTGCTCAACTCTGCTGGACCCTTTTCGTCAGTCTGGCTTGCTCAACTAGTGCTCTTGACCATGGAAGGTGATTTCCTTGCCTCTTTCACACAGTGCGCTCCTCTTTTCACTCCTTTACCTGCCCACCTGCAAAACTTGCCCAAGTACCCAAACGTGCCCTCCCAGACACAAATAAAGTAAAAACAAACTAAGGACTCGATTTACTTGACTCTAAAAACCTAAAAATGAGCCAAAAAATATGGCTCATCACACGCACACACTTTACTTCGCTTATCCTCAAGCGTGTACGGTGACTTGCCTGCTCAAGCAGAAAACAAACAGGGGGTAGAGAAAGAAAGAAAACAGAAGACTCAAGGACAGCATGCTTATCAAAATACAGAAGGTTGATCAAGTGAACAGATAGTCAAAATCATAGTCAATGGAATGCATAAAAAAACGGTCAAGAGTTTGCAACAGGATTTTGGGATTCTCACTAAGTGTTTCTCTCTATGTAGTGGATGGGTAGTGTTTCGCTCAATGCTGTTTTAAAAGAAGTTCTGCTTTGGGCTTGACCAAGTTCTATCCTGTGACATTTTCAATTGAGTTGGGCAATATCATTAGGGCTTTCTCGGGTGACTGTATAGGCTAGCTTGGGCAATGCCCAGAATTGATCTTAGGTAGGACATGCATTTTACTTAGCAAATTTCCTCCTAATTTCTTCTCTCTATCTCACGGGCCTTAGCACACCCTTTTATTCGTGGATCTATTTTTTTTCTTTTTCTTTGTTTTTCTCTTTTTTTTTCTTTTTTTTTTTTTTTTTTTTTTTTTTTTTTTTTTTTCTGAGAAGACTTTGCCCTGACTTGCTCTTTTTATGAACTTGAGCATATATGCAGGTTGGGTCAAGGCAGTAAGGGTTTTCCCCCAGGTGATCAAGAAATAATGGCTCGGCTCAAGGGGCTAACAAGGGTCTTCTTTTTATTTGCAGTACAGAAAGAAAATGTCTAAATCATTTACTACTCAACTCAATTTTCAAATAATCACAATGGTCAGAACTTGGGCAAGCTTCAGCATTACAAACTTTTTAAACAGCTACTCTCATGAAAGAATTATATCACACAGATGTAGGCTCAAATCCTCACAGCTTACCTAGTTGCAATTCCATCGTCCCTAATATTTTTCATGCATAGACTATTAATTTTGAAAACTGTTCAAATTGATCAAGGTATTTATCAAGCATGCGACTCGATCAAACTATGGGGTTGCTCTTGACCTTCCCCCACTCACACACTTTGCCTCTGGCAAAGTGTGCAAACAGTAATAAGTTGGGCAAGCATCCCCCCCTGACTCCGACTCCAACGATGTTGGCGCATCTTCCCACATACACACTTTGCCTTGGGCAAAGTGTGCAAATAAGGAGATCGACCCCATCAGACATGAGTCGGGCAGACTCAAGACCAAATAAAAAATAAAAATAAAAAATAAAAACCTAAACTACTAAAACAAAGGGAGGGTACATTTAAGTTTTGGGTTCAGGTGGGTACCTGAATCCAACATGGACGAAGTATGCCATGAGGGCAGCGTGCAGCTCGTCCTGCCTTTCTCCAATCCGGTCCTGCTTCTCCTCGAGGACATCCAATTGCTCAAGGATCTCCTCCTTCTGCAACTCGACCCTCTCACTTGGTCGACTCACAGGCTCGGTCTTCACTTTCGCCTTGGCTGCCGTCGCCAAGGCCTTCACTTCCTCTGGGTTTGTGAACACCCAATCCTCTCCTACAACTCTGATATCAGCCATCCTATTCAAACACGCATGGTCAAACTTCTCCTCGGGCATCATCTCCATCAACTCAAAATCAAGCTTCAACTCCATCCTCTGGGCATAAATTCCTGGAAAGTGGGCAAGGGACAACCTCTGTGCTGGCTTGCTCAAGATGTTCTTCAGTTGTGCGCACAGGAAAGCTCCAAAGTTGACCTTGATCTTCTTGGTCATGCACCACAGTAGATCAAGCTCGGTCAGGGAGATAGTATTGCTGTTGTCCTTTTTTCCATAAAAATTATACGCCAGTATGCGGTGGCAGATACGCAACGCATTGTCCTTGAGCTGGTGATTTTTGGCCTCCTGTGACTTGAACACTTTCTCCTTGCTCAAGGCCCTCCAGATCTCATTTCTCTCCTGCGTGCGCTCTGGTGGCGTGGTCAACCTGTCCTGGTACTCCTTTGAAAACTTGTCTTTGAAACTGGCCGCTCCCATGGCCATGTTGATCTCGAAGATGCTCGCCTCATTATACGATCCCATCAATTTGAAAGAAATGCCCAACGGCCCGCCATCCTTGCTCGTTCTCACCTCTAACTCTTCATAGAAGGTCTACCAGTATGGTGTTGATTGGGGCCGGGCTTGCCTCGCGCGTCGGGCTCTGTTTGGCCGGCGAAGGGGTGGTTTCTTTCTCCGTGGGTGGTGGTGGTGGTGGTGTTTTTTCCTTCGCGGGCACAGATGCGGTGGCGGCGGCTTTCGACGATTTTCCTCCGGCCATCTTCTTCGACGGTTGTGATTGGGGGCTTGTGAGATCGATTTTGGTACCGTGAGGGATCTTGTTTAACTTAGTGTTTTTGGGACGGGTGGATACCATAATTTTCGGAGTTAGGGTTATGGGGGTAGTGGTGGTAGTGGGGAAGTTGAGGAGTTGTGTGTTCGGTTTTTGAAATAGAGGGGGGTGGTGGTACAGATGGTTTGAAATTTGAAATCAATTAGGACTCTGCAAATTTCAGAGTCGATGGGACTCTTTGCGGATTCCCGAAAATTCCGCAATCATCACAGCTGGCCTCCCCCTCTCGTTGCTCAACTACCGTAATTGCTCACTCAATTTTCCTGTTTCCTGTAAACAAAAACAGACCAAAACCCTTTCCTGCCCAAGGCTACTCCTTGGCGTGGTGAATTTATTAACACAAAATGAAATAAAGGAAAACATAATATACATACCGAGTTCGCCTTCGGTATTTGCCTCTATTTATTGTCATGGGCCTGACTTATTTTTCCTGCTTCACTTGGTCAAGCGGCGGGCTCAGGGGGTATCATCCCCTTGAGGTCCTCATTCCCATAGTAAGCCTTGACTCTCTGCCCATTTACTTTAAAGATATGATCGTCACCTGGCTTAAATAGCTCAACCGATCCATTTGGGCAAACAGCATGGACTATGAATGGTCCTGCCCATTTGGTGGATAGCTTTTTAGCCTTGAATTTGAACTTGGTTTGGTAAACCAGAACCAGTTGACCAGGCTCGATCTTCTTTTTCTTGATGATTTTGTCATGGGCTCTCTTTGTCCGTTCCTTGTAATTGACCGCGTTATCATACGCTTCAATCCTTATCTCCTCCAGCTCAGTTAGGTCAAGTTTACGTCCTTCGCTGGCCGCATCCCAGTCGAAATTGACCTTGTTCACTGCCCAATGCGCTTTGTGTTCAATTTCCACGGGCAAGTGGCATGACTTGCCAAACACCATGCGGTAGGGAGAGATCCCTGAGGGTGTTTTGTAGGCGGTTCTGTAGGCCCAAAGTGCATCATCGAGCTTGTCGCTCCAATCCTTACCTTCTGGCTTGACCGACTTCCTCAAGATGGTTTTGATGATGCGATTGGATAGCTCGGCTTGCCCATTGGCCTGGGGGTGATAAGCTGTGGAGATCCTGTGGTGCACTCCATACTTCCTGAGCAACCTTTCAATTATATAATTGCAAAAGTGTGTACCTTGGTCGCTGATCAATGCGCGGGGTACACCAAATCTGCTGAATATGTCGCCCTTGAGGAAGGTGGCTACCACTCTTGAATCATTGGTTGCTGTAGCCTTGGCCTCGACCCATTTAGATACATAGTCAACTGCCAAGAGTATGTACTCCTTTCCTCTGGAGTTGGGCAAGGGTCCCATAAAGTCGATGCCCCATACGTCGAAGACTTCTACAGGCATGATGGGCATCATGGGCATCTCATCCCTCTTGGTCACGTTCCCCTCTCTTTGGCACTTGTCACAGCTCCTGCACCACTCAAAACAATCCCTCAAAAGAGTTGTCCAATAAAAACCACAGTCAAGTACCTTCCTTGCTGTGCGTCTGTGGCCAAAATGTCCTCCGCAGGCTTGCTCATGGCAGTGCTTCAGGATGTCTGCTTGCTCAACTTCAGGGATGCAACGTCTCAGCACTTGGTCTTCTCCCCTTTTCCACATGTAGGGATCATCCCAAATGTACTTCTTGCTCTCCCGCTTGAGCTTGTTCTTACCGTAGAGGGTCATGTCTTCTCGTATATCTCCTGTGACTATGTAGTTGGCCAAGTATGCGTACCATGGCTCTTCTGACTTGGTTGAAATCTGATACAAGTACTCATCTGGAAAAGTCTCCGTGATGGGCATGCCTTCTTCTCGCTGGATTATCCTGCTCAAGTGGTCAGCCACTAAATTTTGGTTACCTGATTTGTCTCTGATTTCGATGTCGAACTCTTGTAGCAACAAGATCCATCTAATCAGTCCTGGCTTGGTCTCCTTTTTGGCCATCAAGTACTTCAGCGCGGCATGATCAGTGTAAACTATGGTTTTGCTCCCGAGCAAGTAAGATCTGAACTTCTCGAATGCAAACACCACAGCCAGTAGTTCTTTCTCTGTGGTCGCGTAGTTGCATTGGGCAGGGTTCAAAGTCTTGGATGCATAGTAGATTACATGTCGTTCCTTGCCCTTCATCTGCCCAAGTACAGCTCCCACAGCATACCCGCTCGCGTCGCACATAAGCTCAAATGGCATTCCCCATTCTGGTGGTTGGATGATGGGGGCGGTGACTAACCTTTCCTTGAGGTGGTTGAAGGCAGCTTGACAGTCATCATCAAAGTTCCAGTCAACCTCATTTTGCAACAGCCTGGTCAGAGGTTGGGCAATCTTTGCAAAGTCTCTCACGAACCTCCTGTAGAACCCAGCGTGCCCAAGGAAGCCTCTAACTTGCTTGACATTCCTTGGATAAGGCAGCTTCGATATGGTCTCTATTTTGGCTCGGTCAACTTCGATTCCCTTGGCAGAGACTACGTGCCCAAGGACTATCCCTTCCTCTACCATAAAGTGACATTTCTCGTAGTTAAGTACCAAACTTTTCTCCACACATCTGCTGAGGGCCAACTCCAGGTTGTTCAAGCATGTCTCGAACGAGCTGCCATATACAGTAAAGTCATCCATGAAGACTTCTATTCCTTGCTCGAGCAGATCAGCAAAGATGCTCATCATGCATCTCTGGAAGGTCCCTGGGGCGTTGCATAGACCAAATGGCATACGTCGATATGCAAAGGTACCGTATGGGCAAGTGAAAGTAGTCTTGTCCTGGTCTTCCGGGGCCACCCAAATTTGCATGTAGCCCGAGTATCCGTCAAGGAAACAGAAATGGGTTTTCCCAGCCAGCCTCTCGAGCATCTCGTCAATGAAGGGTAGGGGGAAGTGGTCTTTCTTTGTTACCTTGTTCAACTTCCTGTAGTCTATGCACACCCTCCATCCAGTTTGCAGTCGAGTGGCTATCTGCTCCTTTTTCTCGTTCTCGATCACTTGAATTCCTGACTTCTTGGGCACCACATGAACTGGACTTACCCATTTGCTGTCTGAAACAGGGTAGATAATGCCCAAGTTGAGCAGCTTGAGTATCTCCTTGAGCACTACTTCTTTCATAGCGGGGTTCAGTTTTCTCTGTGGATCGCGCACTGGATTCGACTCTTCCTCGAGCAATATGTGGTGTTGGCATATGGTGGGGCTGATTCCTCGTATATCTGCTAAGGTCCATCCAATGGCTTGCTTGTACTGGTCAAGGATGTTCCTTAGCTTACTTTCTTCCTCTTTTTTTAGTTTCGAACTGATGATCACGGGCAATGTATCATTTTGCCCAAGGAACATGTACTTGAGATGTGCAGGGAGTTTCTTCAATTCTAACTCCGGTGGTTTCTCCAGGGATGGTACCATGATCGTGACTTCATGAGGTGGTAACTTGCTCATGCCCATGGGGTGATTCTCCAGAGCTCCCAGTTGCTCAACTATCTGTTGAACTTCAAGTTGCTCATCCTCTGCATCTTCTCTGGTCAATCCCCTCTGTATCACCAGATCTACTTTGTCAGAAACTCCATATCCTAGAGCTTGCTCCTCGATCAGTTCATCGATCTGATCAACATAATGCACTTGCTCGGTGTCTTCTGGGTGCTTCATTGACTTGAACAAGTCGAATGTGACCGTTTCTCCTTCAAACTTGCAGGTTAGCTTTCCAGTCTCGCAGTCAATGTGTGTCCTTGCTGTCTTTAAGAATGGTCTGCCCAAGATCATTACTGGTTGCTTGCTTGATCTCCCCATGTCCAGGACATAGAAATCGGCAGGAAAGATGAGTTCCTCCACCTTGACCAATACATCTTCCAGAATTCCCTCGGGGTACACATTTGATCTGTCTGCCAACTGGATTACTACCCTTGTTGGTTTCATCGGCCCTATACCCAAGTCTTCGTACATTGACTTAGGCATAACATTGATCGATGCTCCCAAGTCGAGCATGGCTTTTTCTATGTTCATGTTGCCTATTATGCAGGGAATATAGAACATTCCAGGGTCTGCACATTTCCTTGGTACATTCCTCTGGAGTACCGCTGAAACATTCTCTCCTACTTCGAACTTGGCATCATCTTGGTATTTCACTTTTTTGGTACACAGCTCCTTGAGGAATTTGGCGCACCTGGGCATGGATTTCAGGATGGTCAACAGAGGCATGTTAATTTCCACCTTTTTGAACATCTGGAACATCTCATTAGTGTCTTCCTTCTCTTTCTTCTTGCTCAATCTACCTGGGAAAGGAGGGTAGATTTTTGGCGGTGTCACTGCTTGAGCAGGTACTGATGTTTCCTTTTGTTTGGGTGGTGTCAGCTCAGGTTCATCATCTGATTCTTCTTCCTCGTTGACCTCTTCAACAGTTCCTTCCACTCGAGATGGTGGAGTGGGCTTCTTGGGTGCTTCAGCTAGGACCTTTCCATTTTTGAGATGGATAGCGTTCAGTTGGGCGTTGTTTAGTTCAATTTGGGGGGGTAGACCGTTGGTCTTCTTCTTCATCTCAGTCATTGCCTGGGTCAAGTGCGCCAGTTGGGCATTGATGTTCTGGAATTGCCCGCGCGACTCAAGCATTTGAGCATTGATATTCTGCAGTTGACCTCGAGTCTCAACCTTGTACTTCTCGTTGTCCTGTTTGTACCGGTCATTCTCCTGCTGGGCTTTGATATTTTCATTGACCAAGGTCTGCATCATGTCTGCCAAAGTTGGGCCATTGTTCTGGTTCTGCTGGTTGTTGCCCTGGTTTTGGTAGTTATTCCTCTGATGATGGTTCTGGCCGTGATATTGTTGGCCTTGATTGCCTTGGTTTCCTCCGCCTTGGTAGTTGTTGTTCCCGTACCGGTTGTTCGAGTTGTACGTGTTCCCATTGGGTCTTTGTCCGTTCCCATTGTTCTGCATTATCACCTTGACCTCTTCGTCAAAAAGCTCAGGGCACTCGTCAGTGGCATGGTTACTTTCTTTGCAGATTTGGCATGCCTTGACTCCTCTCTTTAGCCCTGGGTTTTGGTTAAGCACCAGTTGCTCAACTATGTTGCACAGTTTGTCCAACTTGACTTCAGTTGCAGATGGTACGGGCAAGTTGTTTCTGGGTAGGTCACTGCCATCCTCCCTTGTTTCTTCAGCCATTTCCTTGAAGATTTTGAATGCTTCGTCAGCCCTCTTGTTTAGAATGGATCCTCCACAAGCTGCGTTGACCCATGTCCTCTCCGTCTCCCTTAGTCCAGAGATGAAGTACTGGACCAAGTCATGGTCAAGGATCTGATGCTGTGGGCACTTGGCCAACATCTGATTGAACCTGACCCAGTAGTCATGGAAGTTCTCTCCTCCTCCCATCTTGATGCTGTTGATCTTCTTCCTCATCTGCTGGATGCGTGCAGCTGGGAAGTACTTCTCAAGGAACTTCTGCTGAAGCTGACTCCAGGTGGTCACTTCTCCAGCGGGTAGAGTGTATAGCCACTCTCGGGCACCTTCAGCCAGTGAGAAAGGGAAGGCTAGAAGCCTGATGTATTCCCCTAGCCCTTCACTTGCTCGGATGGTGCCACATGCCAATTCAAAGTCTTGGAGATGTCTCTGGGGATCCTCCAATGGCATGTCACTGAACTTGGGCAAGATCTGGATGAAGCCGTGCCTCATCTCCCAAGTATTGTTTTCAACCGTGGGCAAAGTGATACCCAGCGGCTTTAGATTCAAGTTTTCTGGGAACATCGTGTCCCTCAACGTCTTGGCTCTCTCTTCTCCCATCCTTGATCGCGTAGGTGACCTGGATGTGTTCGGTGAATCTTCTCTCGATGTGTCCGAGATTGACTCTCCTGTCTCAGTTATGGTCAACTGAGTTACTTGAGCGGCACGTGCTAATGCTTGCTTCTGCTTTGTTGCTTTTCGATTCTTTCTCGCGGTTCGCTCGATTTCAGGATCAAATAGTAGTGGCCCTGTATCCTTGCTTCCCGATGAGTTAGAGTCCTGCATACAAAAATAGGTCAAGCGTTAGCACGGAAAACTGTTGGCTTGGAATATTGCCTCCCCGGCAACGGCGCCAATTTTGACGCTACCGTCGTGGAGTAGCGCAAAATAATATTTATAAGCCTAAACTATTTACTAGCACAAGTACTAGTAGCAAGTATAGGGTCGATCCCACGAGGAGGCGATTTAGCTTATAGTTTTCCCGGCTTTGAATGCTCAATTGGGTTGTCACGTTTGAAAAGGTTTTGTTTTGGAGAGCAGTTGGGCACTGCCGAACCGTGGTCACCGTGTTTACTTGACTGAAAAATAAATAACTTAAACAAAAATAAAACTAGCATACAACCTAATTAAATGATTGAGCAATTAACAGACTCGACTAAGCAGAGAAAATGAAACAATAAAAACTAAAGTATCCAGGCATCGACTCCCCTGACTTCCCCCTTGACCTATGTGCTGCCGATCATCGGTACGTAAATCATTTTGCTAACAGTTTTGTCTTCCAGTTATAGATCCCAAGTATTAACATCCCTATGATGTCACGCATATTAATACTCCGAACCCTTATTCGCTCTTATGTTTAAGTCCTGCCAGATCTCTCTCGACAGGTCTCCTGACGTTGACCAATTCGACACTATGTGACCGCATGAGTCTAAGTTGGTCAAGTCGCCTTCATCCTCCAAGCAAACCCGGAATGGCCAATAGCATGCCTGGACACACCCAAGTCATACGACCACATCTCCAGCAACATGTTGTACTTCGCGGACGCCCAGTCTCCCGGTCGCGTTGATCCACGTACTCCTGTGTTAGGCAAGTCGGGGTTCCCACTGGTCACTGTAGGATTGCCCAAGTCCCTAACATGCTTAAGTTACTACCCTGTTGAATCGGGAACAAAACTCAGCTAGTTGCTGTCATCAATAAGCCTCCCGGCACGATCACGTCTTAGGGTTGGTCAGGTTCTGTCTTTGCCCAGATACAAACAGATTAGCTACTTGACATAATTAAAACAGAAAATAAAATAAAGAAGTTATGACGAACTGAACTATGCATTGAAAACGGGAAATTGTTCAAAGGGAAATAACTTCAAAATACGAAACTAAAAGCATGAAAACATAAAGGAAATTGTTTTTGGCCCGAAGGCTTAACAGAAAATAAACGCCGGCGAGTGGTGTTGCTCACGCGGCCGCCTTCTTCTTCGCTGGACAGGTTAGGGCTTGCTCCGGTTTCTTCGCTGCTCATACGTCGTACTTCTTCTTCATCAGTCACTCTCTTATATAGACGGGCTTTAATTGATGGGAGACGTGTGGGGGAATACCTCCAGGGTTGGACGAGAGTCCTCCTTTTCTTTATCTCTGAATCTGGTCATCTTTGAAGAGTCCACGATTTTCAGGATTCTGGGTACACCGAATGCCCAACGTTCCGCCTCCGTCAATGTTAGCGCTTGACCATGTACTTCCTTCTCTGACTGACTGAGGTAGCGGACCATGTGCGGTACTTGGTCGAGCTCAAGTCTTGCTCCACCTGCTGACGTCTTGGTTGCTTGCTCAACTCTGCTGGACCCTTTTCGTCAGTCTGGCTTGCTCAACTAGTGCTCTTGACCATGGAAGGTGATTTCCTTGCCTCTTTCACACAGTGCGCTCCTCTTTTCACTCCTTTACCTGCCCACCTGCAAAACTTGCCCAAGTACCCAAACGTGCCCTCCCAGACACAAATAAAGTAAAAACAAACTAAGGACTCGATTTACTTGACTCTAAAAACCTAAAAATGAGCCAAAAAATATGGCTCATCACTCTCTTTCTCTTGTAGACCCATTTACACCCAATTGGCTTTACGCCGCTTGGTGGTTCTACAAGATCCCAGACTTTATTAGAATCCATAGATTCTATTTCGGATTTCATCGCTTTCTTCCAAGAAGGCGCATCTATATCTTGTACCGCCTCATCATAGGTCCAGGGATCGACTTCATGAACTCCGGGTGCTGAGTCCGAAGACTCACCCAGTCCAATTCATCTGTCCGGTTGTTTAACAACCCTCCCACTACGACGGCGTTCCGGTGTATTAACAGTGACAGTATTAGGTACAGGTTCTAGTGGTGTATCTATACTCGGTTCGGCTGTATCCAGGCCTTCCTCGTTACCTCTCAACTCATCAAGCATTATGTCACTTTTGGGCTTGTGGTCCATGACATAGTCTTCCTCTAAGAACCGAGCGTTAGTACTTATAACGATCTTCTGGTCCGTAGGACTATAGAACATGCCACCTTTAGTTCCTTTCGGGTATCCTACAAAAAACCGTATTTCTGATCTAGGTTCTAACTTATCGGCGCCTTGTCGCAACACATGTGCTGGACATCCCCAGATCCGAATGTGTTTCAAGTTAGGCTTGCGCCCACTCCACAATTCCATGGGTGTAGTTGGTACCGTTTTGGTTGGATCCCTATTCAGAATGTACGCCGCTGTTTCCAAGGCCTGTCCCCAGAACATAACAGGTAAATCCGAGTAACTCATCATCGATCGCACCATCTCCATAAGAGTCCTATTCCTTCTTTCTGACACACCATTCTGCTGAGGAGTATATGGTGAGGTAAGTTGGGATTCAATCCCATTCTCTGCCAAGTATGCCTTGAATTCTCCAGACAGGTACTCGCCTCCGCGATCAGATCGCAGGCATTTTATGGATCTACCACGAAGGTTCTCCACAAGAGCCTTGAATTCCTTGAACTTGTCAAAAGAATCACTCTTGTGGCGCATCAGGTATACATATCCATATCTTGAGTAATCATCAGTAAAAGTGATGAAGTACTCGTACCCTCCCCTTGCCTGAGTAGACATAGGTCCGCATACATCAGAGTGAATCAAATCCAATACTTGTTCAGCTCTACGTCCTTTACCAGAAAAAGAACGCTTGGTCATTTTGCCCTCCAAACAGGATTCGCAGGTTGGAAGGTCCTCTCCTTCAACACCACTGATGAGACCATCAGCTTTCAACCTTTGAATTATATTCGAATTAATATGACATAACCTTAGATGCCACAAGTATAATTGATTCATTTTAGAAGGTTCCTTTCTCTTATTGGTGCTCGTAGATGTGTTATTACTCTCGGTTAGTTGCATCGTGTTAGACTCAGGATTTAGAACATACAAATCGTCTACCAATGTACCAGAACAGACAATCTCACTATTTCTTCTTATGACCACAGAGTGATCAAAAGAAACAGAATATCCATTCAGAATTAACTTAGAAACTGAAATTAAATTCTTTCTAAAATTCAGTACATAAAGACAATTTTGTAAAACTAAAACCCTATCACTACTAAAGCGTAAGTGAACGTCTCCCACTGCAACAGCCGCCACCTTCGCGGCATTGCCCATGTAGACCACGATCTCTCCCTCTCTAAGTCTCTGGGTTTCCTGGAACCCCTGCAATGAATTGCAGACATGGTCAGTGGCGCCCGTATCTACACACCAGGTGCTGGTAGATATCACCGCTGACAATGTTTCAGTGACTAAGGAAAATTTCGTACCTTTGATGAGAGGACAATCAGACCTCCAGTGCCCAAACTGCTTGCATCGAAAGATCTGCCCAAAGGCTTGCCTCTCCCAATCTGTGGTTTTAAACCACTGGGCTTCTTTGCACGCTTTTCCTTTAGCCTTGCCACAAAAGCTTGTGATTCTCTTAACTTACGCACAAACTCCGCTTTCGCCGAATCCTTTTTAAGGGACTCATTGAGAGAGGATTCTGCGAGTATGTTAATCACCTCTTGCCCGGCTTCCACGCTATGTCTCAACATCATCCTGAGGTCATTCCTTATGTCCTCATCAGTTGGGACATCAGTGGATTCGGAAAGCTCAACAGTCTGAACAATGTCCAGATTTCGTTCCCAATCATTGCTATATGGAACCGGTGAGTTTTCATCCTTAAGTATATCACAAAGTGGGGTCACAGTCATTCTTAACCTATAAGCACATAAAACAAACAAACAATTTAATACCGATATTATCTCCCTCAAATAATATCATTAAATCACTAATCACATCTAAAATCCCATCAGGTAAGGCAAGCCACGTGGTGTGGACGTTTACCCACCCAAATGATTTAGCAATTAGATTTTCTTTGGTCATACATCACTTATAGCGTAACCTCGTGGGGAGGAATACTATAATGCGTGCGTATCTAAGTGTAAACCATTACTCAGTACCAAAGTAAATAGTTTGGAATTGCTACATCACCGCAAGCCACGTGGTGTGGACGTTTACGATAACTTCACAACTCTTCACAATTACTTACAATTGTCTACATCAATTAATCCAAAATCCGTCAGCATAGCAAGCCACGTGGTGTGGACGTTTACTATACCAAGAGACTTTTATAATTGACTCCCAATTACTTGATCCATTCAATCTTGTAAATCAAGACGTGGAGAATCATAAGTGAAACTCGAAGTTTCTAACCAGTGATTCACCATGCGAACAACCCTATCTCTCATAAATGAGGGAGCCGAGCAGACAATCGATCCATCTATCAAAGAATGGTACGAAGGTCTCTAATTTGTGTCCTCTACATGACCAAGTGGCTCTGGCTCCATTCCACTCCCCGGGGTGAGAATGAGTCGACTTGAAATCAGCTTTGGAAAGACAAATTAGGCATTGTTTGATAAACTTAATCAATGTTTCTCGTAAGAGGAATTACAAGAACTCTCCTCTAATAACTTATCTATATAAACTTCAAAAGTTTATAAAAGTCACCAAGAGAGCAGCAATGGAGACCATGGGTATGTTTCCATACCCTCTCCCACTTAGCTTTTTACAATAAAGGGATACGCTATCTAGTGCATAAAATAAACACATATAGCATGCATACATGTAATAAGGCACATAGTATTATCACATAATCAAAATAATACTAGAATATTATTTTCCGACTATTATGGCTTTATCACATCTCCGTACGCATCTTCTAGTCTTCAGTCTTCGATTCTTGAATGCTCCATGTGACGAGAATATTAATCTCCAATATTTAAATCTATTTATTTTCAATTAATCCAAAAGTTACTTAATTCGAAAATTAAGTCAATTGAATATATCAAAAATAAAATTAAATATTATTAATATTTTTATTTATTTTATTTTCCTTCTCTACTCCATTAAATTTCTAGAATAATCTATCCAAGATGCACTTGGAATATTCTAGATAATATCCATAATGAAATAAGGAAATAAAATAATTTAGGACTCTTATACTTTCCAAATTTATTTTATTCCTAATCCATGAATATTCCCATGAGTAGGAATAATCAAATAGGAAAAATAAATTTAATACTAAATTAATTCTTTTTCTATTTCTTGAATATTCCATAAAGAAATAATCAAAATTAGGAAAAACGAATTAAAATAGGAAAGTAAATTTCCGGTAGGAGTAGCATGGGTTGGGAGACCCCACGCCACCCCCACCTTGATCGATCGGCCGGCCATGGGGAGGAACGCCGCCGCCCAGCACGCCGGCCAACCACCGAACCGGCGGCAGCGGCGGCTAGGGCAACCGAGCCCTCGCCCTTAGCCATCGATCACCATGGGATCGATCCAATCGATCCCAAACCCTCGTCCGTCTCGTCACTTCGTCTTCTCCGGGGTCTTCGATTCGTCGATCCAATCGCAAAATAAATTACAATAATCTAAATTACAATTCCGGTATCGATTCTATACATGAAATCGACCCTATACATTTTCCGGAAAAACGATGAACATAATAATAAATCCTAAATTCGGTCAACCCCCGAATTTTTACTATTACAAGCATTCACCACCAAAAACGAATCTCGACATGTCCGAGAGTTTAATAAAACCAACAATCACATGACAAAATAATTAAACGAATAATCATCAAGCCATAATAGTCGGAACCCTGCAAGGTAGAACAATTTTATCGAAAATACCGCGAACTTAAACCACGCTCTGATACCAATTGTTGGAATTCGATATCCCGGGTTATTTAAATTTGCGAAAACCAATAACCCGAACGAACCCTTCGCCGGAGATCACATGAACACCGACTCATCCGCCGGAGTCCGGCCTTTGGAGACCACACGCCCGAAGGCACGCAGCCCGCCCCCAGCCGAACCCCCGCGAGTCGGGGTTCACGCGATCGATGGATCGATCGCACGCCGGCGACCGATCGGGGTGGGGCTGCCCAGCAGCCCCCGCGGCGAGTCCGGCGAGGAGGCCCCCGCCTTCACGGCGGGGTAGGGCACGGCACCAGCCCGTGCCCAGCGATCGATCCCTCGCGATCGATCGCTCACCCTCGGCCCAGCCGAGGGTTCGCCCCCACGCCCCGCCGAAACCCTAGCGGGCGCACGCCGTGGTCCGGTGGCTTCGCCACCACCACGCGTTCGTCCGTCTATCCCGGGCTTCGATCTTCGGATCTTCGTCCTACGGTATTCTCGATAAATTAAATCAAATAATATCAAGGGTGTTTAGATATTATACCTTCGATTCGTTGTTCGGAGAAACGAAATCAAGATGACCTTTGAATCTTCCCACGTATTCCTTGCACTCCGTTCGAACGTCGGGTGGGCGACGATCTATCGAACTCCAATGGATCTTCTTCACTCTCCAAGACTTTATGATTGGCGTATCCTAAGTTAATGAATTGTGAAGACCATGTAGTGCTTTTATAGTCTACGTAGGGGATCAAAAGGAGATGAAATATTGGGCTTCAAATATTGAAGATTAAATTGGGTCCAACCCAAATCCATTAATCCTTATCAATATTAATTTTATTTATTTTCCACTATATAAATAAAATTGCACTCCCAATATTTATCCATATTATATCAAATAATATTTCTCCGGTTAGTATTATTTATTCCGTGTATTTAAGATTTAAATATCCATGAATAAAATTTATTTATTGCTTAATAAATTTATTCATCTCTTATATCCGAGAATAGTACCACTCAACTTTATTTATTATGCGGGAACAAATCCACTCGCGAGGTTTACATAATAAATCCTTATGAGCTCATCTCGGGGATATTATCAACCCTTCCGGGATACACTGTCCCTTCAAGAATTCACGGCATGCCATATATAAAATATAGTGACCCAACTCAACCGGTAATTAACCCAATAATTAAATCGGTTAATTCCATTGGAAAATCAAAGTCACTTATATTAAATATACACACCCGTAATTGTTTGAGGGATTAAGAATAAAATACTCCGAGACTTAAATCAATTATCACAGAGCAATCCTAATTGATAAGTCTCAAGCGATCCGCTCAATACACCAAGTGTACAAGTGTGATAAAATAATTAAGATAAATTATTTTCCCTCTCACACAACGACTATACCGATGGATTGGTCCGTGTCCATCAAGGTCGTGAGCAACTGTTCGATTAAATACGAGTAACCGATAGTATGATCTTCTGTGCGCCCATGCACACCATACTAACTACAACGTATGAAATCCAGGACTATGATTTGCATATATTTAATTAACAATAATTAAAAGCAAATGAATGTTCATTATAAATGTTGGAAATCGATATCCCGGAATTAATAAATTAATTAAAATTAATTATCAAATTAATTCCGACCGAAATCCTTTGGAGATCGAATATCCGGATTGTCTAAAATTGCGGAACCGACAACCCAATCGAAATCCCGATCGCCGGAGAAACCACGAACACACCACGTGACCCGGGGCACGACCGAACACCACACGCGGGAAACCCCGCGTGCGTCCAGCCGAGCCCCCGCGTGGGGCTCGCGGTTACTCGTAGCAACCGCTGGGGCTGCTCGTAGCAGCCCCGCAGCGAGTCCTCGACTCGCTGCTCACGGGGATGGGGTCCCCGTACGAACGCACGGGCTGCTCCCAGCAGCCCGCTAGGCACGCCCCGGATGCGATCCGCATCGCCCGCGTGCCCGCTGCGGGAACTCCCGCAGCTCGCGGCGATGCCGTCCGGGGGGATCGAGTCCACCTCGATCGAGCCCTCGGCTCCAGCCGAGGCTCACGCCCGGCAGCCCCTTTGGGCGAGAATCCATGAGCCGCCGGTGGTCCGGTGGTTCGACCACCACCGCCCGGTTCAATCTCACTTATGGGGTTCGTCCCTCGGATCTTGGTTCACGATATTTTCACGATAATTAAGATGTAAAATCATCGAGGGGGTTTTCACGATTTTACCTTTGTTCTCGTTGTACGGAGAAACGAGATCGTTGAAGACCTTGAGACCTTCCCACGTATTCCTTGCACTAGCTCGAACGTCGGGTGGGCGACGATCTTCCGAACTCCATGGATCTCCCTCTCTACTTTCTCTCTCTAGAATTGTGATCTTCAAGTTATGAGAATAGAGAAGACCATGTAGTGCTTTTATAGGCTACGTAGGGGATCTTAAGGAGGTGGAATATTGAGCTTCCAATATTATTGATTAAATTGAGCCCAAGCCCAAATCTATTAATCCATTAATATTAATTAATTCTATTTTCCACTATATAAAATTAATTGCACTCCCAATATTAAACCATATTATATCAAATAATATTTCTCCGGTAGTATTATTTATTCCGTGTATTTAAGATATAAATATCCATGAATAAAATTAATTTATTACTAATTAATTTATTCATCTCTTGTATCCGAGACTAGTACCATTCAACCTTAATTATTATGCGGAACAAATCCACCTGCAGGGTTTACATAATAATTCCTTATGAACTCATCTCGGGGATATTATCAACCCTTACGGGATACACTTTCCCGTCAAGTATTCACGGCATGTCATATATAAAATACAGTGACCCAACTTAACCGGTAATTAACCCAATAATTAAATCGGTTAATTCCTTTGGTAAATCAAAGTCACTTATATTAAATATACACACCCGCAATAGTATCGGGGATTAAGAATAAAATACACTGAGACTTAAATCGATTATCGCCGGCAATCCTAATCGATAAATCTCAAGCAGATCCGCTCAATACACCAAGTATACAAGTGTGATAAAATAATTAAGATAAATTATTTTCTCTCTCACACAACGACTATACCGATGGATTGGTCCGTGTCCATCTAGGTCGTGAGCAACTGTTCGATTAAATACGAGTAACCGATAGTATGATCTTCTGTGCGCCCATGCTTGCACCATACTAACTACAACGTATAAAATCCAGGACTATGATTTGCATATATTTAATTATAAATAATTAAACGCAAATAATTGTTTATTTAATTAAATAGATTAATGGCAATGGATCGTGAGTTTCCTTTACTTAAATCTAGACATTAAGTACACAACTCCAACAATCTCCCACTTGTACTAAGGTCTAGTCATTTCCTCCAAACTCCCGACTCCCATACTCATCACGTGCTTAAAGTGTACTTCCAAGAAGTACTATGTGAATGAGCAATCTAGGTCGCCGCTCTGAAGTTATCTTGGTGACTACAGCGTCGTCTCCCTCGACGATGACTCGTATCAAGTGGTACTTGCACTATGTGTTATCTTACACTTATGGACTTGTGATTTCTTACCATTTGCCATTGCACCGCTATTTACATAGCCTTTGGCAAATTAAGAATCACATCTAAGTCCCAGAGATTATCCCGGAGTTATACCAAAACTTCCGCTGCCTCTGAGGCTGCTATTTGGTTACCCATGGCAGAGTCCGAAAAGCATCGTGCTTATCACTCTTCCATGTTAAAACTCCTTCTCCTTCAATAGTGAAACACATAGCCTGATATCGACTTACACTGATCCTCATTCGATTAGAAATCTAAGAGAATGTAATCCAAAGGAAATGTTCGTCTGCTTCGTAGTCTAGAACAGTACTTCGAAAGTACTTTTACAGCAGTCGAATATTCCTTTCCAGGATTACCTTGATATCCTCCCACTATGCCAACCGCATAGTCGATATCAGGTTCTTGTTTTTCAACAATGCATTTATTAAGCTTTCCACACTCAAAGTGTAGAAAACTGCTTTCATTGCTTCTATCTCCTTTTGTGTTTCAAAACACATATCCTTAGATAGATGCATTCCGTTTCTGAAAGGTAACGAACCTTTCTCGGAATCTTGCATGTTAAAACGAACCATAATCATATATATGTAAGATGTCCAGGAGAAGTACAATGCTCTTTTCTTGAGATCCTAGATCTTAAGAACATGCTCTAACTTCTTCTTCATCTCATATATCGATTTTTCTAGACAACCATCATTTTATGTCTGACAACATCTTTACATTGTTACCAATGATAAAATGTCATCTACATAAAACCTCCGAGAAACACCACCTTGTTTCCATCACGTTTCCCATACACACGATTCGTCTATGCTTTTGATGAATCCATAAAATGGACTATCTCATCAATTTGCAAGTACCACGAACTCAATGCTTTGTTTCAATACATAAATGGATCAACTAAGCTTGTACTCTAAATGATCTCGCCTCTTAGCAATAATCCTTGTTGCTCTCCAAGAAGGCACATTTAGATCTAGTACGGCCTTCATGTAGATCTAGGGATCGATTTCATGTATACTAGGTCCAGAGTCTGAAGACTCTCCTAGTCTTATGAATATCTTCGGTTGTCCCACAACCTCCCACTACAATGGCATTCCGGTGTATAAACAGTGATAACAGTAGGTGCAGTTGGTGGTGTACCGCTACTCGGTTCGGCTGGTTCTAAGTCTTAATCTTTCTCTCTCATTTCAAAGTATTACGTCACCTTGGGCTTGTGGTTCATTATATAGTCTTTCTCTAAGAACCGGGCGTTAGAACTTATAACGTCCTTCTGGTTCATAGTACTATTGAACACACATCTTTTGTTCTTCTAGGATATTCTACAACCGCATTTGAATGCGCCGTTGTTTCCAGACATATCCATAGAACATAGGTAGTTCCATATAACTTATGTTTTTACTATTTCTATAAGAGTTCCATTTCTTGTTTACGACACACCATTTCTACACAACAGTGCATGGTGAAGTCATTTAGGATCAAATCCCAATCTCTGATCAGTATGCCATGCATTCCTCAGACAGGTACTTGCCTCCGCGATCAAATCGCAGGCTACAAATGGATATAACTTGATGGTTCTCCACAATAGCTTTGTGTCCGTTGACTTGCTTTTGTGGCACATCAGGTATTCTAATCCATTTCTCGAGTAATCATCAAATGAAGTACTCGTACCTTATTGTCTGAGTAGACATAGGTCTGCATACATCAGAGTCAATCAATTCTTATACTTGTCCGGATCTTACATCTTATATCCATAAAGGATTGCTTAGTCATATTATCTTTCAAATTAGATTCTTAGGTCGGAAGGTCCACTCCTTCAACTTAATTGATCAAAATATCAATTTTCGACCCTTGAACTTCTTATTTGAATAAACATGAATCAGCATAAGAATCCACAAGTATAATTGATAAAGAAATCTCTTATTAGTAAAACGAGTTTCATACTACGGTTCGTTGCATCATGGTGGACTCAGGATTCATCATTTATATATTGCTAGCTAATGTACAAGAATAGATAATATCATTATTTCTTCTTATAACCATCAAATGATTAAAAGAAATAAAATATCCTTTTATTAGAAATCCAGAACAAAGTTCTTTCTAATATGAAAGGTACATAAAAGCAATAACTCAAAATGAAATCCTATATAATGTCCTCCACTGCAACTGCTGCCTCCTCTACAGCATTGCCCATGTAGACTACGATTTTTTCTTTTCTAAGTCGTCGGGTTTCCTGGAACCCTTGCATTTAAAATGCACATACCGTCAGTGGTTCCATATCTACACACCAGGTTCCGGTAGATAATACCACTGACTATGTTTTACGACTAAAGAAAATTTCGTACTTTCTTTGAGAGGATAATTAGAATTCCAGTACCCAGACTGTTTGCATCGAGAACAATTGCCTCTTGGCTTTCTCGTCCCATCTCGTGGTCCAAGAAACTTAGGACCACTGGGTTTCTTTGGTTGCTTTTCCTTTCCCCCGATTTTGCCCTTAGGCTCGAAACCTTTGGCATTAGCTACAAGAGCTTGCGATTTCCGTCTCAACTCGTCTAAAAGGTCGATCATCTCAAAAACGTGTTTAAGCGTTTCCTCGAATCGACTGGCCTTTATGAGTATCCTCATCGCCTCTTGTCTAGCCTCTACACCATGTCTAAACATCTCCTTGAGTTTGAACATGATATCAAAATCAGTCCTTTCCTCATCAATTAAGACATTTGTAGGTTCGGGAGGACAAAGCTCACTGAGTACAAACTTGTACTCTTCAACAGTTTGGGTAATGTCTAGATCTCTATTCCAATCATTACATTCAGGGACCAATGAGTTTAAAATCCTTACGTATCACATAAAGTGGGTTCAAAGCCATATCCTAATCTATGAGCACATATAACAACAAACAATCGATTTAATCTCCGATATTATCTCCCTCAAATAATATCATTAAACCACTAATCGCATCTAAAATCCCATCAGATATGGCAAGCCACGATAGTGTGGACGTTTACCTATCCAAATGATTTAGCAATTAGATTTCCTTCGGTCGTACATCATCATTAGCGTTACTTCGATGGGAAGAATACTAAGAAGCGTACCTAAGTGTAAACCATTACTCAGTATCTAAGAAGATTGTTTGGGACACGCATATTCACCGCAAGCCACGATAGTGTGGACGTTTACGTTAACATACGCTCCTTTACTCCCTTCTATAACTGTCTACATCAATCGTTCCAAAATCCCATTCAATGCAGCAAGCCACGATAGTGTGGACGTTTACTACACCAAAAGACTTTTACAATTGACTCCCAATTACATGAATCATTCAATCTTGTAAATCAAGACGCGGAGAATCATAAGTGAAACTCGAAGTTTCTAACCAGTGATTCACCATGCGAACGACCCTATCTCTCATAAATGAGGGAGCCGAGCAAACAATCGATCCACCTTCAAAAGGATGGTACGAAGGTCTCTAATTTGTGTCCTCGACATGACCAAGTGGCTTTGGCTCCATTCCACTCCCCGGGGTGAAAATGAGTCGACTTGAAATCAGTTTCAGAAAGACAAATTAGGCATTGTTTGATAAACTTAATCAATGTTTCTCGTAAAAGGAATTACAAGAATTCTCCTCCAATGACTTGTCTATACGAACTTCAAAAGTCCATAAAAGTCACCAAGAGAACAGCAATGGAGACCATGGATATGTTTCCATACCCTCTCCCACTTAGCTTTTTACAATAAAGGGATACGCTATCTAATGCATAATTAAATACACATAAGCATGCATACATGTAATAAAGCACATAGAATATTATCACATAGTCAAAATAATACTAGAATATTATTTTCCGACTATTATGGCTTTATGGCATCCCCGTACGCATCTTCTAGTCTTTAGTCTTCGTTCTTGAATGCTCCATGTGACGAGAATATTAATCCCAATATTTAAATCTATTTATTTTCAATTAATCCAAAAGTTACTTAATTCGAAAATTAAGTCAATCGAATATATCAAAAATAAAATCAAATATTATTAATATTTTTATTTATTTTTATTTTCCTATCTAATTCTATTAAATCTCTAGAATCCCATCCAAGTCAAACTCGGAATATTCTAGAAGACTTCTATAATAGAATAAGGAAATAAAATAAATTAGGATTCCTAATCCTTCCAAATTAATTCCTTTCCTAATCTATTAAAAATTCCATAAAGGAATAATTAAATAGGAAAAATTAATTAAGGACTTTCAAAACTTTCCAAATTAATTATTTTCCTAATCCATTAAAAATTTCATAAAGGAATAATTAAATAGGAAAAATAAATTAATTCCAAATTAATTCTTTTCCTATTCCATGAGAGTTCCTAAAATTAAGAACACTCAAATAGGAAAACCGAATCAAATAAGAAAGTAGGATCTTGGTAGGAGTAGCATGGGTTGGGAGACCCTACACCACCCCCACCATCGACTACCACCATCCGCCGCCGGCCTAGGCCCACGCGCCACCTCCCTTGGTGGCCGGCGTGGCCGAGAGCCCTAGGGCAGCCCGGGGTCGATCGATCCTCATGGGGATCGATCATGGGGATGATCGACCCCCCCCCCCCCCCCCCCCGGATTTTGTCCTCTTCGTCTTCTTCGTCACACGTCTTCTCCGGCGGTCGTTTCGACATCGATCCAACGTAAATAAATTACAAGAATTAAAATTACATTATCCGGTATCGATTCTATACATGAAATCGACCCTATACATTTTCCGGAAAAATAGAACATAATAATAAACCTAAATTCAGTCAACCCCCGAATTTTTACTATTACAAGCATTCACCACACATAAAACGAATCTCGACATGTCCGAGAGTTTAATAATCAAGAACAATATTATGACAATAATTAAGAACAATTATATCTAGCCATAATAGTCGGAAACCCTGCAAGGTAGAACAATTTATCGAAAAATACCGTGAACGAAAACCAACGCTCTGATACCAATTGTTGGAAATCGATATCCTGGAATTAATAAATTAATTAAAATTAATTATCCAATTAATTCCGACCGAAATCCTTTGGAGATCGAATATCCGGATTGTCTAAAATTGCGGAACCGACAACCCAATCGAAATCCCGATCGCCGGAGAAACCACGAACACACCACGTGACCCGGGGCACGACCGAACACCACACGCGGGAAACCGCGCGTGCGTCCAGCCGAGCCCCCGCGTGGGGCTCGCGGTTACTCGTAGCAACCGCTGGGGCTGCTCGTAGCAGCCCCGCAGCGAGTCCTCGACTCGCTGCTCACGGGGATGGGGTCCCCGTACGAACGCACGGGCTGCTCCCAGCAGCCCGCTAGGCACGCCCCGGATGCGATCCGCATCGCCCGCGTGCCCGCTGCGGGAACTCCCGCAGCTCGCGGCGATGCCGTCCGGGGGGATCGAGTCCACCTCGATCGAGCCCTCGGCTCCAGCCGAGGCTCACGCCCGGAAGCCCCTTTGGGCGAGAATCCATGAGCCGTCGGCGGTCCGGTGGTTCGACCACCACCGCCCGGTTCAATCTCACTTATGGGGTTCGTCCCTCGGATCTTGGTTCACGATATTTTCACGATAATTAAGATGTAAAATCATCGAGGGGGTTTTCACGATTTTACCTTTGTTCTCGTTGTACGGAGAAACGAGATCGTTGAAGACCTTGAGACCTTCCCACGTATTCCTTGCACTAGCTCGAACGTCGGGTGGGCGACGATCTTCCGAACTCCATGGATCTCCCTCTCTACTTTCTCTCTCTAGAATTGTGATCTTCAAGTTATGAGAATAGAGAAGACCATGTAGTGCTTTTATAGGCTACGTAGGGGATCTTAAGGAGGTGGAATATTGGGCTTCCAATATTAATGATTAAATTGAGCCCAAGCCCAAATCTATTAATCCATTAATATTAATTAATTCTATTTTCCACTATATAAAATTAATTGCACTCCCAATATTAAACCATATTATATCAAATAATATTTCTCCGGTAGTATTATTTATTCCGTGTATTTAAGATATAAATATCCATGAATAAAATTAATTTATTGCTAATTAATTTATTCATCTCTTGTATCCGAGACTAGTACCATTCAACCTTAATTATTATGCGGAACAAATCCACATGCAGGGTTTACATAATAATTCCTTATGAACTCATCTCGGGGATATTATCAACCCTTACGGGATACACTTTCCCGTCAAGTATTCACGGCATGTCATATATAAAATACAGTGACCCAACTTAACCGGTTATTAACCCAATAATTAAATCGGTTAATTCCTTTGGTAAATCAAAGTCACTTATATTAAATATACACACCCGCAATAGTATCGGGGATTAAGAATAAAATACACTGAGACTTAAATCGATTATCGCCGGCAATCCTAATCGATCAATCTCAAGCAGATCCGCTCAATACACCAAGTGTACAAGTGTGATAAAATAATTAAGATAAATTATTTTCTCTCTCACACAACGACTATACCGATGGATTGGTCCGTGTCCATCTAGGTCGTGAGCAACTGTTCGATTAAATACGAGTAACCGATAGTATGATCTTCTGTGCGCCCATGCTTGCACCATACTAACTACAACGTATAAAATCCAGGACTATGATTTGCATATATTTAATTATAAATAATTACTCGCAAATAATTGTTTATTTAATTAAATAGATTAATGGCAATGGATCGTGAGTTTCCTTTACTTAAATCTAGACATTAAGTGATGGAGTTGTATTCTAAATGTCTAGTTTAGTGCAAATACGGAACTTCTTATCTATACCTTAGTTCGAGATATGATTCAAACATGATTGCATTTAATGCAATAGTCCTTGATGTATACGTTGTAGACAGTATGGCGTGAGGAGACACACGGAAGATCATACTGTCGGTTACTCGTATACTATCGAACAGTAGCTCACGACTTAGATGGACAGGGACAATCCATCGGTACGTCATAGTGTGACTGGTAGATAGTCGGTCTTGACTATCATGTTACACTCGTACACTTGGTGTATTGAGCAGGACCACGGGAGGGCGTTCGATTTATACTAATCGCAGTAATCGAACTAGACCTCAGATATTACGGATATACGAATTCTTAATCCCTATATAATTATAGGTGCGTGTGTCCAATTCTCGGTTTTTTGACTTGCCAATGAGTGAGACTAAATGATTAGTCGAGATTCTCGGTAAATTGGGAATCATAATTGTACGCACGGCATGCTATAGATTATAGACAGGAAACCGTGTCCTGTTTATCGGGTTGATGACGTCCCCGAGATGAGCTCATAAAGTTTATCATGTAAACCCTGCAGGTGGATTCGTTCCACATGATAATAAGGATGAGTGGTACTAGTCTCGGATAATAAGAAACGAATTAATTTAATTGTTAGTAATTAAATAAATTCGTGGACGTTCGATATCTTAAACACGGGGAAAGTCGTATATGTAATTTCGGCGGAAATATTATTGGTAAAATAATATAGATTAATTAATTGGGAATTCAATTATAATTTTATAGTGGAATTAATTATAATTAAAATTGGATTTAATTAAAGGTTTTCTTTTAAGGACACCGGTTTAATTAAATTACAATTTAGCCTAATTAATTAATTGTCCTAAGGTCCCTAGTGTGGCCTATATATACCCCTCAATCTCTCTTCTCTTAATCTACGAAACGCCGCTATAATTAATTCTGTGGAGAAATTATTTTGTTAGCGCAATTATTTTCTTCTCTGCTTAATTAATTTAGATTAGCGCAGTGTTTTTATTTCTGTAGAAATTAATTTGCTAGCGCAAATATATTTCTGGAGACAGAATAATTATTTCTGTAGAAATTAATTTGCTAGCGCAAATATATTTCTGGAGACAGAATAATTAAAACGTGAAAAAGAGGGTTTGAGAGAGAAGAAGAAGAGAAGACTCCGGTGGATCGTTGCCCACACAACGTCCGGCGTCGAGGGCTAGGATACACACTAGAAGATCTCAGGGTGTTCGCCTATTCGGCTTCTCCGAATCACGCATCAAAGGTATAAGAAATCGAAACCCTATTTCCGCATTATTTCGATTCTTTTCGTACGTAATCATACAACGAACCTCCGATCGAGTTCCGGGATCGTGGTTGGTGTTCCTAGATCACTGTGGAGTCGCTGACTTCAAGAGCGGTGGTCGGAATCGGAAAAACCAACCGGAAACGAGCCTGGAACAGCAGCGTCGCGCTGCTGTTCGCGACGACTGTCGGCCGACACTGGCTTTTCGGACGACACCTTCTGGTGTCGGACGACAGAGAGGCCAGAAGCCTCTCGTTTTGCGCGGTCGTGCCTCGGGTGCGATGGTTGGGCGTTAGACGGGTCAGGGCCTTCGTCATGGACACAGTAGGCACGCTGGAGGTCGACTGGGCTTGTCCGGATGTTCGAGTAGTCGAACGGACATGTCCCGGGTAGTCGATTTCCAACAATTGGTATCAGAGCCGGTTTATCGGTTTGTTGTATTGTTCGTACGTTTTGTGATGCAGGATGAACCCGATTATTATGGCCAATGTTGTGATGGATGTTGTGCTTTAATTTTGTGGTTTGATTAAACTCTCGGGCTTGTCGAGATTGTTTTGTTTTTGGAATAACGTTGCTTGTTTGTAATAGATAAAAACGACGGGTTGAGTCGTTAGGTTTATTTATTTATTTCGTCGTTTCCGGGCATGTATAGGGTCGATCACCTTGTATAGGATCGATGCCGGATTTAGTAGATTTATTCTTGTAATTTTTCTTACTAATTTTGGTGGATCGAGACGAGACCAAAACCCGGAGAAACGAGGATCGAGGAGGGCGAACCGGCAACGGGCAGCCATCGAACACACCCCGTGTTCGCGACGGGCAGCAGCGGGGCTGGGGTTCGTTCGACCCCACGGATGACTCAACGAGGCTCGAGACGAGGCTCCAGTGGGAGGAGTTCGTCTCTTGACCCTCGAGCGAGTCGGTGGTGGACCGAGATCGAGACGAGCAACGAGATGAAGTTCCAAGAGACGTGCATTGGAGAATACTTAAGGCCATAATAATCGGGGCCACGTTAATTGCTTTTTATGTGATTTACGTGCCTTTTATTATGCTTAATTATTTTATGCATGTTATCCCTCAATCGTAAAATACTAAGTGGGAGAGGGATTGGAAACAATCCCGCGGTCTCCATTCTCTGTTTTGAATGTGATGTGTATTGACTTACGATTTGGCTTTAGTGTCATCCTCCCTATCGGATAAAGTCGATACACGGATATCACTTTATCAAAATTCGAATTCAATTCCACTTATAAAAATCGAACAATTATATTTTTCAAAAGCAAGTGCCTAATCTGTTTTTCAAAGACTAAGTTCAACTCGACTCATTCTCACCCCGGGGAGTGGAATGGAGCCAAAGCGCTTGCTTATGTCGATGACACAGATTAGAGACATTCGAGTCATTCGATGACTAGATCGATTGTCTGGTTGGCTCCCTCACCTAGTGAGAGATAGGGCTCAATTGCATGATTGATCGCTGGTTAGAAACTTCGAGTTTCACTTACGAGATATCAAGCTTTGAATAATAAAATTGTGGTATTTAATAAATGTAAGAGTCAATTAACAAAGTTGTTTGTTTTAGTAAACGTCCACACTATCGTGGCTTGCTAAATGGAAACGGTACTTTGGGTTAATTGAGACTCTATGACATTTAAATAAATGGGATTCAATTAATAAAGTTGTTTGTTTTAGTAAACGTCCACACTAACGTGGCTTGCTAGATGGAAACGGAACTTTAGGATTAATTGAGGCTCGACAGTTATAGAAAGTCGTGGAGGACCGCATGTCAACGTAAACGTCCACATGAACGTGGCTTGCGGTGGGCATGTAGTTCCCGAGCGGTGGACTTAGTACTGAGAAATGGTATACACTTAGGTACGCTTTATAGTATCCTCCCCATCGGAGTCACTGCTATAATGATGTACGACCGAAGTAAAAATCCAATTATAAAATCGTTTGGATTAGTATACGTCCACAAGAACGTGGCATGCTAGTCTGATGGGATTTTGGAAATGATTGGTAGTTTAATGATATTATTTGAGGGAAATGATATCGAATTAAACTAATTGTTTGTTTTATATGGTATTATTCCCATTAAAAGTCAACAAACTCACTGAACCTGTTTTGTATAGATTAAAGAAGAAACTTGGACATTGTCCTAACTGCAGAGGAGTACAATTATGTACTCCAAGTCAATTGACCTGCTGAACCAAATGATGTTTCCACTACTGAGGAAAGGAAGCTCATAGAAATGGATCAAGGCTCTGAGATGACGTGGAGCTGCATTATGGCTTTCATGTCAAAATATGCTGCGACATCGGGATCAAGCCATGACCATTACCTATGATATGATGCTTAACCTCAAGAAACTTTTAGGTTATCAGGACAGGACAGCCGGGCAAAATGCAATGAGGCAACTTATGACGGCCATCGCATCCGAAGGAACGCCCGTGGGGAATCACGTTCTTAGGATGATGTGCTATCTGAATGAGATAGAGATTCTAGGATCAGTTATCGATGGGGTAACCCAAGTCGATATTGTGCTCCAGTCTCTGCCGAGAAGTTTTGAGCAGTTCCGCCTGAACTATAACATGAATAAGGGGTCTTACTCATTGGCGGAACTCCTGATTGAACTTCAAGCGGCTGAGGGAATCTTTAAGGGCTCTCAAGCACTTGTGGTTGAGAAATTGGCTCTTCCTAGGCCTCCGGGCGGCAAAAGGAAGAAGAAGCAAATACGGAAACCCAGTGGGCCTAATATATCTGGACCACGGAATGGGACAAGCAAGCCCAAGGGGCAAGTGCTTCCGTTGTAAGCAGTCTGGATATTGGGAGTTTTAATTGTCCTCTCAAGCAACAAGAAGTTATAACCTACATGGGCAATACTGTTAAGGTAACAGCCGTTGCAGTGGGAGATGTTAAATGTTTTAACGGTAGGATTTTAGTTCTAACAAATTGTCTTTATGTGCCGGCATTTAGAAAGAAATTTCATTTCGGATTTCTAAATTGGCTTAGAATGGATATTCCGTTTCTTTGGATGGTTTCATACCTATCAGAGTAGGAAACGGGGATATTATCTATTCTGTTACATTGATAGACAATTTAATACTAAATCTGTGTTCTTCCACGATGCAACACACCGGAGCTAATAACACATTGTCAAAACCCAATAAGAGTAAAGATCCTTCTAGGATGAATCAAATGTACTTATGGAATCTTAGGCTAGATCATTTTAACTTGAGTACGATTCAAAGGGTGAAAGCTGATGGACTACTCAGCTAGGTTGAAGGAAAGGACTTTCCAACCTTCGAATCATACTTGGAAGTTTAAATGACCAGGCAACCCTTTACGGTTAAAGGGCATAGATCCAAGAAAGTACTAGAGTTGATTCGCTCTGATATATGCAGACCTCTTTAAGGAGTAAGGCATACTTATCAGAAAATGGGATTAAACCCCGACAGACTACACCATTTATGCCTCGGCAAAATAATGTGTTGTAAAGAAGGAATAGGACTCTTATAGATATGGGAAAGTAGACAATGAGTTATTCGGAGTTACCTAATTCGTTTTTGGGATATGGCTTGGAAACAGCGGCGTTTATCCTGAACTTGATTCCTTTGGAAACTTGTACAGATATTCGGTTGTTTATAGGATACCCTAAGAAAACGAATTGAGATATGTAATATAGTCCAAAGGACCAGATGTTCGTTGATTGCATCAATGTTCGGTTCTTAGACATGGACTATATATATATGCAAGATCACAAGCCCAAGAGTAGAGTAATACTTAATGTGCTTAGAGGGACTGATCAAGACTTAGAACCAGCCTAACTGAGTAGTTCACTACTATAATCTTTAGTCACTAAAGATACACCGGAGCGTCGTCGTAGTGGGAGGGTTGTTAGACAACCCAACAGGCTCATGTTTATAGGTGAGTCTTCGAACTTGTTACCTGGAGAACATGAAGCCGAACCCTGGATCTATGACGAGACGCTGAAAGATCAAGATGCTCAGTCTTAGCAAAAGTCGATCCGGATTCTTTTGTCTTTACATGGAAGATGGGAGTCAAGACAGATTTCCTAAATCGAAGTCTTGACGGGGCCATCTGTGTGGGACAGCCAGAGGGATTCATCGAAAAGAGCCAGGAGCATTCCATAAGCAAGCTTAATCAATCTTAGGATTGAAGGAAGCTTTAAGATCTTGGACACATGCGGACCTATGAGAAAATCCATTTCATGGATTCATTCAAGGCATGTTTAGGTCCTGTGTGTAATAAAGATGTGAGAGAAAAGATGTGGTGTTTTCTCATTATTTATGTAGACGACATCCTTCTAAATTGGCAACAATATGAAGGATGTTGTCGGACATGAAGGGATGGTTGTCCGAGTAATTCAATGTAAGAGACTTAGGAGAAGTCGAGAATGTTCTTGGGATCAAAGTTACAAATGATCGCCAGAAAAGAACATAGAACTTATCTCGAGTCTCATACATAAATACAATTCTTACTCGTTGCAGCATACAGAATTCCAAGAAAGGTCTTCACCTTTTAGATATGGAATTCATCTATCTAAAGTTTTGTGTCCGACACAATAAAGGAGATAGATGAAGATTAAGCAGTTCCCTACACCTTAATGGTGGGAAGCTTAATGTATGTAATGCTATGCATGAGACTGATATCTACTATGCCGTGGGCATGGTGGTAAGATATCATAGTAATCCTGGAAAGGATCACTCGACTGATGTAAAGAACATGATTAGGCTCCTGCAGAGGACCAGGAATTATGTTCTGAGTTACAAAGCAGTCAAGTTGTTTCCTTTGGATTACATAGAATTGGATTTCCAAATCAAACAGGGACAGTCGAAAGTCGAAGTCAGGCTATGTGTTCTCACTGTGAAGTGGAGCAGTCACATGGAAGAATGTAAAGCAGCGATGCATTACGGACTCTACCATGGAAACTGAAAGGATAACGGCCTGTGAGGCAGTTAAAAGGTCAGTATGGCTCCAGAACTTCCTAAGAGACTTAGATGTGGTTTCTAGTTCACCCAAAGCTATTTTGAATAGCGGTATTGGAAAACTTGAAATGCCACGAGTCCACAGTGGGAGATAACATGTAGAGCGCAAGTACCACCTGATTCGAGAGATCGTCTAGTAAGACGATGCAGTTGTCACCTAGATAGCATCGAGAGGATTGCCTGGTAAAACCCATTCACAGAGGCACTTCTAGCGAAAGCGTTGGGTAGGCGTGATGAGGTTATGGGAATCTGATGTTTGGGAGAGGGCGACTAGACTTTTAGTATAAGTGGGAGATTGATGGAGTTGTATTCTAAATGTCTAGTTTAGTGCAAATACGGAACTCCTTATCTATACCTTAGTTCGAGATATGATTCAAACATGATTGCATTTAATGCAATAGTCCTTGATGTATACGTTGTAGACAGTATGGCGTGAGGAGACACACGGAAGATCATACTGTCGGTTACTCGTATACTATCGAACAGTAGCTCACGACTTAGATGGACAGGGACAATCCATCGGTACGTCATAGTGTGACTGGTAGATAGTCGGTCTTGACTATCATGTTACACTCGTACACTTGGTGTATTGAGCAGGACCACGGGAGGGCGTTCGATTTATACTAATCGCAGTAATCGAACTAGACCTCAGATATTACGGATATACGAATTCTTAATCCCTATATAATTATAGGTGCGTGTGTCCAATTCTCGGTTTTTTGACTTGCCAATGAGTGAGACTAAATGATTAGTCGAGATTCTCGGTAAATTGGGAATCGTAATTGTACGCACGGCATGCTATAGATTATAGACAGGAAACCGTGTCCTGTTTATCGGGTTGATGACGTCCCCGAGATGAGCTCATAAAGTTTATCATGTAAACCCTGCAGGTGGATTCGTTCCACATGATAATAAGGATGAGTGGTACTAGTCTCGGATAATAAGAAACGAATTAATTTAATTGTTAGTAATTAAATAAATTCGTGGACGTTCGATATCTTAAACACGGGGAAAGTCGTATATGTAATTTCGGCGGAAATATTATTGGTAAAATAATATAGATTAATTAATTGGGAATTCAATTATAATTTTATAGTGGAATTAATTATAATTAAAATTGGATTTAATTAAAGGTTTTCTTTTAAGGACACCGGTTTAATTAAATTACAATTTAGCCTAATTAATTAATTGTCCTAAGGTCCCTAGTGTGGCCTATATATACCCCTCAATCTCTCTTCTCTTAACCTACGAAACGCCGCTATAATTAATTCTGTGGAGAAATTATTTTGTTAGCGCAATTATTTTCTTCTCTGCTTAATTAATTTAGATTAGCGCAGTGTTTTTATTTCTGTAGAAATTAATTTGCTAGCGCAAATATATTTCTGGAGACAGAATAATTATTTCTGTAGAAATTAATTTGCTAGCGCAAATATATTTCTGGAGACAGAATAATTAAAACGTGAAAAAGAGGGTTTGAGAGAGAAGAAGAAGAGAAGACTCCGGTGGATCGTTGCCCACACAACGTCCGGCGTCGAGGGCTAGGATACACACTAGAAGATCTCAGGGTGTTCGCCTATTCGGCTTCTCCGAATCACGCATCAAAGGTATAAGAAATCGAAACCCTATTTCCGCATTATTTCGATTCTTTTCGTACGTAATCATACAACGAACCTCCGATCGAGTTCCGGGATCGTGGTTGGTGTTCCTAGATCACTGTGGAGTCGCTGACTTCAAGAGCGGTGGTCGGAATCGGAAAAACCAACCGGAAACGAGCCTGGAACAGCAGCGTCGCGCTGCTGTTCGCGACGACTGTCGGCCGACATGTATAGCTGTCGGCCGACATTGGCTTTTCGGACGACACCTTCTGGTGTCGGACGACAAAGAGGCCAGAAGCCTCTCGTTTTGCGCGGTCGTGCCTCGGGTGCGATGGCTGGGCGTTAGACGGGTCAGGGCCTTCGTCATGGACACAGTAGGCACGCTGGAGGTCGACTGGGCTTGTCCGGATGTTCGAGTAGTCGAACGGACATGTCCCGGGTAGTCGATTTCCAACATTAAGTACACAACTCCAACAATAAATAGGTAAATGAAAGTGTACATAGAGTTCAGAATACTCAAATCTAGACATTAAGTATACTACTCCATCACCGACGTCCAGCCGGGGCTTTCTTTTGCGCACGCACGCCGGCGGTCGAACCCTAGGGTTCGGCCGCCACCCTCGATCCCATCGAGGGCTCTTCGATCTTCGCCGGGGATCTCGAATCCCCGTCCCCGAAGTTCTTCGTTTTCCCGGATCGTGTGTTCATGTATATGCCACAATTAATTCATACATAAATCATAAAGGGGGTTTATGATTTTACCTTTGATTCGTTGTGCGGAGAAACGAAATCGAATTGAAGACCTTACGACCTTCCCACGTATTCCTTGCATTAGCTTGAACGTCGGGTGGGCGACGATCCTCCAAGCTTATGGATCTCCTTCACGAACTCTCTAGACTAATCAAGTATGATTATCTTGTCTTGTCTAATTGTGAAGACCATGTAGTGCTTTTATAGGCTACGTAGGGGATCTAAAGGAGGTGGAATATTGGGCTTCCAATATTAATGATTAAATTGAGTCCAGCCCAAATCTATTAATCCCATTAATATTAATTAATTTATTTTCCACTATATAAATTAATTGCACTCCCAATATTAAACCATATTATATCAAATAATATTTCTCCGGTTAGTATAATTTATTCCGTGTATTTAAGATTTAAATATCCATGAATAAAATTAATTTATTGCTAATTAATTTATTCATCTCTTATATCCGAGAATAGTACCATTCAACCTTAATTATTATGCGGAATAAATCCACCTGCAGGGTTTACATAATAATTCCATATGAACTCATCTCGGGGATATTATCAACCCTTGCGGGATACACTTTCCCGTCAAGTATTCACGGCATGTCATATATAAAATATAGCGACCCAATTTTACCGTTAATTAACCGAATAATTAAATCGGTTAATTCCTTTGGAAAATCAAAGTCACTTATATTAAATATACACACCCGCAATAGTATCGGGGATTAAGAATAAAATACTCTGAGACTTAAATCAATTATCAACGGCAATCCTAATTGATAAATCTCAAGTGATCCGCCCAATACACCAAGTGTACAAGTGTGATAAAATAATTAAGACAAATTATTTTCTCTCTCACACAACGACTATACCGATGGATTGGTCCGTGTCCATCTAGGTCGTGAGCAACCGTTCGATTAAATACGAGTAACTGATAGTATGATCTTCTGTGTGACGTCGCACACCATACTAACTACAACGTATAGAATCCAGGACTATATTTTGCATATATTTAATTAACAATAATTAAATGCAAACAATTGTTTATTAATTAAATAGATTAAATGCTATGACCGGGAGTTTACCGATACTTAAATCTAGACATTAAGTACATAACTCCAACATTCTCCCACTTGTACTAAGGTCTAGTCATTTCCTCCAAACTCCCGACTCCCATACTCATCACGTGCTTAAATTGTACTTCCAAGAAGTATTATGTGAATGAGCAATCTAGGTTGCCGCTCTGAAGTTATCTTGGTGACTACTGCGTCGTCTCCTTAGACGATGACTCGAATCAGGTGGTACTTGCTCTATGTGTTATCATCACCTTTTGAACATGTGACTTCTTCCAGCTTACCATGCACCGCTATATACATAGCCTTTGGTGAACCAAGAATCATATCCAAGTCCAGAGGTCATTCCGGAACCTAACCAAAACTTCCGCTGCCTCTGAGGCTGCTATTCGGTTTATGATAGAGTCCGAGAAGCATCATGCTTATCACTCTTTAAGGTTCCACCTCTTTCAAAAGTGAACAAATAGCGTGATATCGACTTACACTGGTCCTTCTCTGATTTGGGATCTGAGAAAATGTAATCTATGAAGTACTCGTATTGCTTTGTAACCCAGTACTTTGAAAGTACTTTTACAGCATCCGAATATTTCTTGACAAGATTATTTTGATATCCTCCCACTATGCTAACCGCACAGTTGATATCAGGTTCTTGTTTTCAACACTGCATTCGTTAAGCTTTCCATACACTAGGGTATAGGAAACCGCTTTCATTGCTTCTATCTCCTTTTGTGTTCCAAAACACATATCCTTAGATAGATGCATTCAGTATCTGAAAGGTAACGAAACTTTCTCGGAATCTTGCATGTTAAAACGAACCATAGTCATATATATGTAAGATGTCCAGGAGAAGTACAATGTTCTTTCCTAGAGATCTGATGAGCCATATTTTTTGGCTCATTTTTAGTTCTTTTGAGTCAAGTAATCGAGTCTTTATTTCCTTTTTATTATTTTATTATGTCTGGGAGGACACATTTGGAGTAAGGGTGATGCAGGGCATAGAAGGCGACACCTTAGGCATAATAGGAGTGAATTACGTGAAAGATGAAGACGTCCATCCATTTGGGCAAAACACAGCACAAGTTGGCGGTTTGGGCATAACACCTACTTTGGCCTGATCACCCAATGTGGGCAAAACACTCCCTTTCGACTGATCACCGACAGTTGAGCAAGCATCCACTATGGGCATACACCGCATGCATGAAGGGACCAGTCCCTTGGACCAAAATCAAGGAATCAAAGCAACAATGACTCAAACACTTGGGCCTACTTGGGCAAGCAACCATTATGGGCGAAGGCACCTTGCGGAGATTCCCAACTTCCAAAGTTTAACACGTGATCCATGACTTAACCAAGGCAAAGAAATGACCGAGGCGAAAATGATGCGTAAGAGGCAAGGAAAACACCTTCCTGGTCAAGTGTGCTGGTTGAGCAAGCTACCCTGACTCGAACACCCGGGACCAGTTGGGCAATGAGCCATGTTGGGCAAGGTCAGCGAAGTGATCAAGACAGAAGGATGACCAAGCACCACACGAAGCAGTTGACTAGATACATGAACTGACCAGATACGGAACATTGAGCAAAGACGCGTCAGGATCTTATATTTTGGGAAAGAATATTTTCTTTCCTTATCTCAAGTATCAAATCAAGGCAGCGATTTTCCTTGGTCAGCAAGACAACCAGCGCCTATAAAAGAGGAGCATCAAACCCTAAAAAACGTAGAGAGCAATTCATATCAGCAGCGAGAGTCAGCCATACATAGAACACAACACACGAAATTTATGAGAGTTCATATGTATTTGTTTTGAGAGTCGAGTGAGGAGAAACACCGCCCTTTTGGGCAGCCCGTTTGGGCGAAATTGTATATTATATTTTTCTTTAAATTTAATTCCCTTTTGTTTCAGTTATTTAATTTCGTTTTTGCTTTCGTTATTTATTTTAATTATGTATTGCTGAATTAACATCGTTTGGTCAAGTTCTGATCCTGATCAGGCTGCTGTGTAAAATACTGTGAGGCTTCTTGATGACAGCAACTAGCTTAGCTTTGTTCCCAATTCAACAGGGTAGTATATCGAGGATGTTAGGGACTTGGGCAATCCTACAATGACCAGTGGGAACCCCGACTTGCCTAACACACAAGTACGTGGATCAACGCGACCGGGAGACTGGGCGTCCGCGAAGTACAACATGTTGCTGGAGATGTGGTCGTATGACTCGGGTCTGTCCGGGCATGCTATTGGCCATTCTGGGTTTGCTTGGAGGATGAAAGCGGCTTGATCAACTTAGACTCATGCGGTCACATAGTGTCGAATTGGTCAATGTCAGGAGATCTATTGAGAGAGATCTAATAGGACTTTAAACATAAGAGCGAATGAGGGTCAGGGGTATTGGCGTGCGTGACATCATAGGGACGTTAATATTTTGGGCCTATAACCGGAAGATGAAGCTGTTAGCAAAATGATATATGTGCCAGTGAACAGTAAACACTTGACTAGTGTGATCAAGGTAACGACTTGCCCAAATGTTTTTAATTCGTTTTTATTTTGTTTTTGTTTTATTTCAGTCAAGGTAGCAAGGAGATCACGGAACTGCTGTGCCCACAGCGAACACAAAACCCTTTTTAAACGTGACAACCCTTTGGGTAAAGCCGGGGGAAAGTAACAATAAACTCCTCGTGGGATCGACCCTATACTTGCCACTAATACTCGTTGTTGGTGAAAGGTCTAGGAAACTTATAAATTTATTTTGACCGGCGTTTGTTCCACGACAAACACGCGTCGTCGTCAAGATCCAAGATCTCAAGAACATGTCCAACTTCTTCCTTTATCTTTCATATTGATTTATCTAGAAAACCATCATTTTATGTCTTGACAACATCTTTACATTGTCACCAATGATAAGAATGTTCTCTACATAAAACCCGAGAAACACCACTTTGTTTCCATCACGTTTCCAATACACACTATTCGTCCATGCTTTGATGAATCCATAAAATGGACTATCTCATCAATTTGCAAGTACCACGAATTTAATGCTTTGTTTCAATCCATAAATGGATCAACTAAGCTTGTACTCTAAATGATCTTGCCTCTTAGCAATAAACCTTATTGCTTTCTAAGAGAGCACATTTAGATCTAGTACTGCCTCTATGTAGATCCAGGGATCGGTTTCATGTATACTAGGTCCAGAGTCCGAAGACTCCCCAAGTCTTATGAATATCTACGGTTGTTTAAACAACCTCCCACTACAATGGCGTTCCGGTGTATAAACAATAATAACAGTAGGTGCAGTTAGTGTTGGAAATCGATATCCCGAAATTAATAAATTAATTAAAATTAATTATCTAATTAATTCCGACCGAAATCCTTCGGAGATCGAATATCCGGAGTTGTCAAATTGCGGAACGACAACTCCAATCGAAATCCCGGTTGCCGGAAATCCGCCACGAACCTCCACGGGGATAGCCCAACCAAACAAACCCTAGCCGCGAACGAATACGGGCTGTTCGGTCGAGCCTCCGCGTAGGGCTCGCGGCTGTCCTTGGCAGCCGCCTAGGGCTGCCCATGGCAGCCTGCCGGGCATGCTCGAACCCCTCGCGGACAGCCCCATCGTCTTCGCGGGGATGGGTCTTGATCGAACACCCGCCGCCACCGAAGTCGCGGCTGCCCAATCACGAACCCGTCGCGTCGATCGAAGGGCTGCCTAGCAGCCACGGGCTGACCTAGCCACGCCCCGGTGATCGCATGCCCAGCCACGGTCGAACTGTGGCTAGCGATCACCGCCAGCACCGCCGCGCGGGCGGCTGGTGCACCGCGCGAGCGGCGATCTGCACCGCCTGAGCGGAGATCGCGTCGCGCGGGCGGGTTGCGTCCAGCTAGGGCACGATCGAGTCTCGGCGTCCAGCCGAGGCTCTCGCCCTCTCGACCCATCCCGTCGAGCCGTTGAGCCGCCGGCGGTCCGGTTCAACCTCGACATGGGTCGCGTTCTCGGATCTTACGTTCACGTTATTTTCACGATAATATTTTAAAATCATCGAAGGGGGTTCAACGATTTTACCTTTGTTCTCGTTGTACGGAGAAACGTACTTTATGCACTAGATAGCGTATCCCTTTATTGTAAAAAGCTAAGTGGGAGAGGGTATGGAAACATACCCATGGTCTCCATTGCTGCTCTCTTGGTGACTTTTATAAACTTTTGAAGTTTATATAGATAAGTCATTGGAGGAGAGTTCTTGTAATTCCTCTTACGAGAAACATTGATTAAGTTTATCAAACAATGCCTAATTTGTCTTTCCAAAGCTGATTTCAAGTCGACTCATTCTCACCCCGGGGAGTGGAATGGAGCCAAAGCCACTTGGTCATGTAGAGGACACAAATTAGAGACCTTCGTACCATTCTTTTATAGATGGATCGATTGTCTGCTCGGCTCCCTCATTTATGAGAGATATGGTTGTTCGCATGGTGAATCACTGGTTAGAAACTTCGAGTTTCACTTATGATTCTCCACGTCTTGATTTACAAGATTAAATGGATCAAGTAATTGGGAGTCAATTATAAAAGTCTCTTGGTGTAGTAAACGTCCACACCACGTGGCTTGCTATGCTGACGGATTTTGGATTAATTGATGTAGACAGTTGTAAGTAATTGTGAAGAGTTGTGAAGTTATCGTAAACGTCCACACCACGTGGCTTGCGGTGATGTAGCAATTCCAAACGATTTACTTTGGTACTGAGTAATGGTTTACACTTAGAGACGCATTATAGTATTCCTCCCCACGAGGTTCCGCTATAAGTGATGTATGACCAAAGAAAATCTAATTGCTAAGTCGTTTGGGTGGGTAAACGTCCACACCACGTGACTTGCCTTACCTGATGGGATTTTAGATGTGATTAGTGGTTTAATGATATTATTTGAGGGAGATAATATCGGAGATTAAATCGATTGTTTGTTGTTATATGTGCTCATAGATTAAGATATGGCTTTGAACCCACTTTATGTGATACTTGAGGAATTTAACTCACTGGTCCCTAAATGTATTGATTGGAATAGAGATCTAGACATTGTCTAGACTGTTAAAGAGTACAAGTTTGTACTCAGTGAGCTTTGTTCTCCCGAACCTACTAATGTCTCGACTCTTGAGGAAAGAACTGATTTTATCATGTTCAAACTCAAGGAGATGTTTAGACATGACATAGGCGGCTAGACAAGAAGCGATGAGGATACTCATAAAGGCCAGTCGCTTCGAGGAAACGCTTAAACACGTTTTTGAGATGATTGACCTTTTGGACGAGTTGAGACGGAAATCGCAAGCTCTTGTAGCCAATGCCAAAGGTTTCGAACCTAAAGGCAAAACCGGGGGATAGGAAAAGCAAGCAAAGAAACCCAGTGGTCCTAATTCTTGGAACACGAGATGGGGCGAGAAAGCCAATAGGCTAGTGTTCTCAATGCAAACAGTCTAGGTACTGGAAGTCTGATTATCCTCTCAAAGAAAGTACGAAATCTTCTTTAGTCGTAAAACATAGTCAGTGGTATTATCTACCGGAACCTAGTGTGTAGATATGGAACCATTGACGGTATGCGAGGGTTCCAGGAAACCTGACGACTTGGAAAAGAAGAAACCGTAGTCTACATGGGCAATGCTGTTGAGGAGGCAGCTGTTGCAGTGGAGGACAATTATAGGATTTCATTTTGAGCTATTGCTTTTATGTACCTTTAGAAAGAACTTTGTTCTGGATTTCTAATGAATGGATATTTTATTTCTTTTAATCATCTGATGGTTATAAGAAGAAATAAAGATAGTATCTATTCTGGTACATTAGCTAGCAATATATAAATAATGAATCCTGAGTCCATCACGGTGCAACAAACCGTAGTACAAAACTCGTTTTATTAATAAGAGATTTCTTTATTAAATCGATTATACTTGTGGATTCTTATGCTAAATCATGTTTATTCAAATAAGAAGTTCAAAGGTCGAAAATTGATATTTGATCAATTAAGTTGAAGGAGTGGACCTTCCGACCTAAGAATCTAATTTGGAAGATAACATGACTAAGCAATTCTTTATGGATATAAGATATAAGATCCGGACAAGTATAAGAATTGATTGACTCTGATGTGTGCAGACCTTTGTTTACTCAGACAATAAGGTACGAGTACTTCATTTTATGATTACTCGAAAGAATGGATTAGCATACCTGATGTGCCACAAAAGCAAAGTGTTTTGACAAGTCAATGGACACAAAGCTATTGTGGGGAACCATCATGGTATATCCATTGAAAGCCTGCAATCTAATCGCGGAGGCAAGTGCCTGTCTGAGGAATGCATGTCATACTGATCAGAGATTGGGATTTGATCCCAAATGACTACAACATACACTCTTGTGTAGAAATGGTGTGTCGGAAATAAGAAATGGAACTCTTATAGAAATAGTAAAAGCATGAGTTATACGGAACTACCTGTGTTCTATGGATATGTCTGGAAACAACGGCGCATTCAAGTGTGGTTGTAGAATATCCTAGAAGAACAAAAGATGTGTGTTCAATAGTACTATGAACCAGAAGGATGTTATAAGTTCTAACGCCCGGTTCTTAGAGGAAAACTATTAGATGAACCACAAGCCCAAAGTAACGTAATACTTTGAATGAGAGAAAGCGATAAGGACTGGGAACCAGCCGAACCGAGTAGCGGTACACCACTAACTGCACCTACTGTTATTACTGTTTATACACCGGAATGCCGTTGTAGTGGGAGGTTGTGATCAACCGAAGATATTCATAAGACTATGAGAGTTTTCGGACTCTGGACCTAGTATACATGAAATCGATCCCTGGATCTACATGAAGGCAGTGCTAGATCTAAATGTGCCTTCTTGGAAAGCAATAAGGATTATTGCTAAGAGGCAAGATCATTTAGAGTACAAGCTTAGTTAATCCATCTATGGATTGGAACAAAGCATTGAGTTCGTGGTACTTGCAAGTTGATGAGATAGTCCATTTTATGGATTCATCAAAGCATAGACGAATAGTGTGTATTGGAAACGTGATGGAAACAAGGTGGTGTTTCTCGGGTTTTTATGTAGATAACATTTTATCATTGGCAACAATGTAAAGATGTAATCAGACATGAAATGATGGTTGTCTGGATAAATCATTATGAAAGATATAGGAAGAAGTTGTACTTCTCCTGGACATCTTACATATATATGATTATAGTTCGTTTTAACATGCAAGATTCCGAGAAAGGTTCGTTACCTTTCAGATACGGAATGCATCTATCTAATGATATGTGTTTTGAACACAAAAGGAGATAGAAGCAATGAAAGCGGTTTCCTACACTTCAAGTGTGGAAAGCTTGATAAATGCGATGTTGAAAACGAGAACCTGATATCTGCTATGCGGCTAGTATAGTGGGAGGATATCAAGGTAATCCTGGAAAGGAATACTCGATTGCTGTAATGAACATTTTAAGTACTTTCGAAGTACTGGAAACTATGTTCTGGATTACGAAGCAAACAAGCATTTCCTTTGGATTACATTCTCTTAGATTTCTAATCGAATGAGGACCGGTGTAAGTCGATATCAGGCTATGTGTTTCACTATTGAAGGAGAAGGAGTTTTAACATGGAAGAGTGATAAGCACGACGCTTTTCGGACTCTGCCATGGGTAACCAAATAGCGGCCTCAGAGGCAGCGGAAGTTTTGGTATAGCTCCGGGAATCTCTGGGACTTAGATGTGATTCTTAATTTGTCAAAGCCTATGTAAATAGCGGTGCGATGGCAAATGGTAAGAAATCACAAGTCCATAAGTGTAAGATAACACATAGAGCAAGTACCACCTGATACGAGTCATCGTCAAGGGAGACGACGCTGTAGTCACCAAGATAACTTCAGAGCGGCAACCTAGAGTGCTCATTCACATAGTACTTCTTGGAAGTACAACTCAAGCACGTGATGAGTATGGGAGTCGGAAGTTTGGAGGAAATGACTAGACCTTAGTACAAGTGGGAGATTGTTGGAGTTGTGTACTTAATGTCTAGATTTAAGTAACGGAAACTCCCGATTCATTGCCATTAATCTATTTAATTAAATAAACAATTATTTGCGTTTAATTATTTATAATTAAATATATGCAAATTATAGTCCTGGATTTTATACGTTGTAGTTAGTATGGTGTGCATGGGCACACAGAAGATCATACTATCGGTTACTCGTATTTAATCGAACAGTTGCTCACGACCTAGATGGACACGGACCAATCCATCGGTATAGTCGTTGTGTGAGAGAGAAAATAATTTATCTTAATTATTTTATCACACTTGTACACTTGGTGTATTGGGCGGATCGTTTGAGATTTATCGATTAGGATTGCCGGCGATAATCGATTTAAGTCTCAGTGTATTTTATTCTTAATCCCCGATACTATTGCGGGTGTGTATATTTAATATAAGTGACTTTGATTTTCCAAAGGAATTGACCGGTTTAATTACTGGGTCAATTACCGGTTAAGTTGGGTCACTATATTTTATATATGACATGCCGTGAATACTTGACGGGAAAGTGTATCCCGGAAGGGTTGATAATATCCCCGAGATGAGTTCATAAGGAATTATTATGTAAACCCTGCAGGTGGATTTGTTCCGCATTATAATTAAGGTTGAACGGTACTATTCTCGGATAAAAGAGATGAATAAATTAATTAGCAATAAATTAATTTTATTCATGGATATTTAAATCTTAAATACACGGAATAAATAATACTACCGGAGAAATATTATTTGATATAATATGGTTTAATATTAGGAGTGCAATTAATTTATATAGTGGAAAATAAATTAATTAATATTGATAAGGATTAATGGACTTGAGCATTGGGCTCAATTTAATCTTCAATATTAGAAGCCCAATATTCCACCTCCTTAAGATCCCCTACGTAGCCTATAAAAGCACTACATGGTCTTCTCTATTCTCATAACTTGAAGATCACAATTCTAGAGAGAGAAAGTAGAGAGGGAGATCCATGGAGTTCGGAAGATCGTCGCCCACCCGACGTTCGAGCTAGTGCAAGGAATACGTGGGAAGGTCTCAAGGTCTTCATAGATCTCGTTTCTCCGTACAACGAGAACAAAGGTAGAATCGTTGAACCCCCTTCGATGATTTTAAATTATTATCGTGAAAATAACGTGAACGTAAGATCCGAGAACGCGACCCATGTCGAGGTTGAAACGGGCGGTGGTGATCGAAGACCACCGGACCGCCGGCGGCTCAACGGCTCGACGGGATGGGTCGAGAGGGCGAGAGCCTCGGCTGGACGCCGAGACTCGATCGTGCCCTAGCTGGACGCAACCCGCCCGCGCGACGCGATCTCCGCTCAGGCGGTGCGGATCGCCGCTCGCGCGGTGCACCAGCCGCCCGCGCGGCGGTGCTGTCGGTGATCGCTAGCCACGGTTCGACCGTGGCTGGGCATGCGATCACCGGGGCGTGGCTAGGTCAGCCCGTGGCTGCTGGGCAGCCCTTCGATCGACGCGACGGGTTCGTGATTGGGCAGCCGCGACTTCGGTGGCGGCGGGTGTTCGATCAAGACGCATCCCCGCGAAGACGCCCTAGGTGGCTGCCAAGGACAGCCGCGAGCCCTACGCGGAGGCTCGACCGAACAGCCCGTATTCGTTCGCGGCTAGGGTTTGTTTGGTTGGGCTATCCCCGTGGAGGTTCGTGGCGGATTTCCGGCAACCGGGATTTCGATTGGAGTTGTCGTTCCGCAATTTGACAACTCCGGATATTCGATCTCCGAAGGATTTCGGTCGGAATTAATTAGATAATTAATTTTAATTAATTTATTAATTCCGGGATATCGATTTCCAACAGTTAGTGGTGCACCGCTACTCAGTTCGGCTGGTTCTAAGTCTTAATCTTTCTCTCTCATTTCAAAGTATTACGTCACTTTGGGCTTGTGGTTCATCTAATAGTCTTCCTCTAAGAACCGAGCGTTAGAACTTATAACGTCCTTCTGGTTCGTAGTACTATTGAACACACAACTTTTGTCCTTCCAGGATATTCTACAACCACATTGAATGCGCCGTTGTTTTTCAGACATATCCATAGAACATAGGTAGTTCCGTATAACTCATGCTTTTACTATTTCTATAAGAGTTCCATTTCTTATTTCCGACACACCATTTCTACACAAGAGTGTATGGTGTAGTTATTTGGGATCAAATCCCAATCTCTGATCAGTATGCCATGCATTCCTCAGATAGGCACTTGCCTCCGCGATTAGATCGCAGGCTTTCAATGGATATACCATGATGGTTCCCCACAATAGCTTTGTGTCCATTGACTTGTCAAAACACTTTGCTTTTGCGGCACATTAGGTATGCTAATCCATCTTTTCGAGTAATAATAAAATGAAGTATTCGTACCTTATTGTCTAAGTAAACAAAGGTCTGCATACATCAGAGTGAATCAATTCTAATACTTGTCCGGATCTTATACCTTATATCCATAAAGGATTGCTTAGTTATGTTATCTTCCAAATTAGATTCTTAGGTCGGAAGGTCCACTCCTTCAACTTAATTGATCAAAATATCAATTTTCGACCTTTGAACTTCTTATTTGAATAAACATGACTTAACATAAGAATCCACAAGTATAAATGATTCATTACAGAAATATCTCTTAAAAGTAAAACGAGTTATATAACGGTTTGTTACATCGTGGTAGACTAAGGATTCATCATTCATATATTGCTATCTAATGTACCAGAACAGATAACACCATTATTTCTTATCCAAACCATTAAATGATTAAAGAAATAAAATATCCATTCATTGATAATAGAAAACCAGAACAAAAGTTCTTTCTAAAATAAAGGGTACATAAAGCAATAACCTTTTAAATGAAATCCTATAACTACTAAAGCAGATAAAATGTCTTCCACTGCAACCGCTGCTTTCTCAACAGCTTCGCCCATGTAGACTCGAATTCTTCTTTTCTAAGTCGTCGGGTTTTCTGGAACCCCTGCATTCAAAATGCACATACCGTCAGTGGTTCCATATCTACACACCAGATTTCTGGTAGATAATACCGCTGACTATGTTTTTACGACTAAAGAAAAAATTCCTACCTTTGAGAGGATAAAATATAGACCCCCAGTACTCAGACTGCTTTCCTTAGGGATATTTGCCAGAAGGCTTATTTATCCCACCCCGTGGTCCAAGTCCTTTAGGACTACTGGATTCCCTTGCCTTCTTCTCCTTTCCTTTATGTAAGCCTTTAGGTTCGAAACCTTTGGCCTTGGCTATAAGAGTTTGCGATTGTCTCAACTCATCCAAAAGATCTAGCATCTCAAAAACGTGTTCAAGCGTTTCCTCGAAGCAACTGATCTTTATGAGTATCCTCATCGCCTCTTTTCTAGCCTTTACATCGTGTCTAAACATCAGCTTGAGTTTAAGCATGACATCATGATTAGCGGCTAATGCAAGAGCACTATCCCACTTCTCAAAGTCAGCTATTTCCTCATCAGTTGAGATAATGGTAGGTCTAGGAGGACAAGTTTCGCTGAGTACATCTTGTTGGAATTCGATATCCCGGGTTATCAAAATTTGCGGAACCGATAACCCGAACGAACCCTTCGCCGGAGATCACACGAACGCCGACTCATCCGCCGGAGTCCGGGCTTTGGAGACCACGCGTCCGAAGACGCACAGCCCGCCCCCACCCGAACCCCCGCGATCCGGGGTTCACACAATCGAGTGATCGATCGCACGCCGGCGATCGATCGGGGTGGGGCTGCCCAGCAGCCCCCGCGGCGGGTCCGGCGACCCGCCGCCACCAGGAGGCCCCCGCCTTCACGGCGGGGTAGGGCACGGCACCAGCCCGTGCCCTAGCGATCGATCCCGCGATCGATCGCACACCCTCGGCCCAGCCGAGGGTTCGCCCCCATGCCCCACGGCCGAAACCCTAGCCGGGCGATCCGCGGTCCGGTGGCTTCGCCACCACCGCGCGTTCGTCCGTCTATTCCGGGCTTCGATCTTCGGATCTTCGTCCTACGGTATTCTCGATAAACAAAATCGAACAATTATCAAGGGGGTTTAGATATTGTACCTACGATTCGTTGTTCGGAGAAACGAAATCGATGACCTCGTGATCTTCTCGCGTATTCCTTGCACTCCGTTCGAACGTCGGGTGGGCGACGAGCTATCGAACTCTATGGATCCTCTTCACTCTTCAAGACTTTATGATTGGCGTAACTTAGGTTGTGAAAAGTGAAGACCATGTAGTGCTTTTATAGGCTACGTAGGGGATCAAAAGGAGATTAAATATTGGGCTTCTAATATTGAAAATTAAATTGGGTCCAACCCAAATCCATTAATTCTTATCAATATTAATTTTATTTATTTTCCACTATATAAATAAAATTGCACTCCCAATATTTATCCATATTATATCAAATAATATTTCTCCAACTTAGTATTATTTATTCCGTGTATTTAAGATTTAAATATCCATGAATAAAATTTATTTATTGCTTAATAAATTTATTCATCTCTTATATCCGAGAATAGTACCACTCAACCTTATTTATTATGCGGAACAAATCCACTCGCGAGGTTTACATAATAAATCCTTATGAGCTCATCTCGGGGATATTATCAACCCTTCCGGGATACACTGTCCCTTCAAGAATTCACGGCATGCCATATATAAAATATAGTGACCCAACTCAACCGGTAATTAACCTAATAATTAAATCGGTTAATTCCTTTGGAAAATCAAAGTCACTTATATTAAATATACACACCCGCAATTGTTTCAGGGATTAAGAATAAAATACTACGAGACTTGAATCAATTATCACAGAGCAATCCTAATTGATAAGTCTCAAGCGATCCGCTCAATACACCAAGTGTACAAGTGTGATAAAATAATTAAGATAAATTATTTTCTCTCTCACACAACGACTATACCGATGGATTGGTCCGTGTCCATCTAGGTCGTGAGCAACTGTTCGATTAAATACGAGTAACCGATAGTATGATCTTCTGTGTGCCCATGCAACACCATACTAACTACAACGTATAAAATCCAGGACTATAATTTGCATGTATTTAATTAACAATAATTAAAAGCAAATGAATGTCTGTAATAAATAGGTAAATGAAATTGCATACAGAGTTCAGAATACTCAAATCTAGACATTAAGTATACTACTCCATCAATCTCCCACTTATACTAAGGTCTAGTCTTATCTTCCAAACTTCTGACTCCCAAACCCTCCAAGTGCTTGTAATATACTTCCTTAGGAAGTATCTTGGTGAAAGGGTCCGCTAGGTTGTCTTCCGAAGCTATCTTGGTGACTATCGCATCGCCCCTCTTGACGATGTCTCGAATCAGGTGGTACTTGCGCTCTATGTGTTTTGTAGCACTATGGGACCGTGGTTCCTTACTGTTTGCCACTGCACCGCTATTGTCACAATAAATTGTCATAGCCTTTGGCAAACTTGGAATCACATCTAAGTCCTGGAGGAAATTAAGGAACCACACTGACTCTTTCGCTGCCTCTGAGGCTGCAACATATTCAGCTTCCATGGTAGAGTCCGAAATGCACTTTTGCTTAACACTCTTCCATGATACGGCTCCACCTCCCAAAGTGTACACATAGCCTGATGTCGACTTACGCCGGTCCTTATCATCTTGGAAATCCGAATCTGTGTAACCCAAAGGAATCAGATTGTCTGCACTGTATCTCAGAACATAATCCTTAGTATTTCGCAAATACTTGAAAATGCTCTTTACGGCAGTCCAATGAGCCTTTCCAGGGTTACTCTGATATCTTGCTACTATGTCAACGGCATAACAGATATCAGGCCTCGTGCATAACATTGCATACATTAAACTTCCCACAGCCGAAGCGTAGGGAACCGCTTTCATGTCATCTTTCTCCTTCTGTGTCTGAGGACACATTTCCTTAGAAAGATAAGTTCCTTTACTGAAGGGCAGATCACCCTTCTTGGAATCTTGCATGTTAAAACGAGCTAGAATCGTGTCTATGTAAGATTGCTAGGAGAGACACAATGTTCTATTCCGGCGATCCCTTATAACTTTGATCCCTAGAACATGTCCAACTTCTCCCAAATCTTTCATATCGAATTGTCTAGACAACCATCCCTTTATGTCTGATAACATCTTTACACTGTTGCCAATGAGAAGTATGTCATCTACATAAAGCACGAGAAACACCACCTTCTTTCCATCACGTTTCCAATACACACACGATTCGTCCATGCTTTGAATGAATCCAAAAGATTGAACTACTTCATCAAACTGCAGGTTCCACGATCTCGAGGCTTGTTTCAATCCATAAATGGATCGATTAAGCTTTCACACTAGATGATCTCGCCCCTTAGCAATGAATCCTTCTGGTTGTTTCATATAAATCGTCTCGTCAAGACTTCCATTAAGGAAAGCTGTCTTGACATCCATTTGCCACACCTCATAATCCATATGAGCTGCTATGGATAAGAGAATCCGGATTGACTTTATCTTGGCTACCGGCGAGAAGGTCTCCTCATAATCGATTCCCTCTTTCTGAGTATATCCTTTCGCAACAAGCCGAGCTTTAAAGGTTTCAACCTTTCCGTCAGATCCTCTCTTTCTTTTGTAGACCCATTTACACCCAATTGGCTTTACGCCGCTTGGTGGTTCTACAAGATCCCAGACTTTATTAGAATCCATAGATTCTATTTCGGATTTCATCGCTTTCTTCCAAGAAGGCGCATCTATATCTTGTACCGCCTCATCATAGGTCCAGGGATCGACTTCATGAACTCCGGGTGCCGAGTCTGAAGACTCACCCAGTCCAATCAATCTGCCCGGTTGTTTAACAACCCTCCCACTACGACGGCGTTCCGGTGTATTAACAGTGACAGCATTAGGTGCAGGTTCTAGTGGTGTATCTATACTCGGTTCGGCTGTATCCAGGTCTTCCTCGTTACCTCTCAACTCATCAAGTATTATGTCACTTTTGGGCTTGTGGTCCATGACATAGTCTTCCTCTAGGAACCGAGCGTTAGTACTTATAACGATCTTCTGGTCCGTAGGACTATAGAACATGCCACCCTTAGTTCCTTTCGGGTATCCTACAAACAGCCGTATTTCTGATCTAGGTTCTAACTTATCGGCGCCTTGTCGCAACACATGTGCTGGACATCCCCAGATCCGAATGTGTTTCAAGTTAGGCTTACGCCCACTCCACAATTCCATGGGTGTAGTCGGTACCGTTTTGGTCGGAACCCTATTCAGAATGTACGCCGCTGTTTCCAAGGCAAGTCCCCAGAACATAACAGGTAAATCCGAGTAACTCATCATCGATCGCACCATCTCCATAAGAGTCCTATTCCTTCTTTCTGACACACCATTCTGCTGAGGAGTATATGGTGAGGTCAGCTGGGATTCAATCCCATTCTCTGCCAAGTATGCCTTGAATTCTCCAGACAGGTACTCGCCTCCGCGATCATATCACAGGCATTTTATGGATTTACCACGAAGGTTCTCCACAAGAGCCTTGAATTCCTTGAACTTGTCAAAAGAATCACTCTTGTGGCGCATCAGGTAAATATATCCATACCTTGAGTAATCATCAGTAAAGGTGATGAAATACTCGTACCCTCCCCTTGCCTGAGTAGACATAGGTCCGCATACATCAGAGTGAATCAAATCCAATACTTGTTCAGCTCTACGTCCTTTACCAGAAAAAGAACGCTTGGTCATTTTACCCTCCAAACAGGATTCGCAGGTTGGAAGGTCCTCTCCTTCTATGCCGCTAATGAGACCATCAGCTTTCAACCTTTGAATTCTATTCGAATTAATATGACCTAGCCTTAGATGCCACAAGTATAATTGATTCATTTTAGAAGGTTCCTTTCTCTTATTGGTGTTCGTAGATGTGTTATTACTCTCGGTTAGTTGCACCGTGTTAGACTCAGGATTCAGAATATACAAATCGTCTACCAATGTACCAGAACAGACAATCTCACTATTTCTTCTTATGACCACAGAGTGATCAAAAGAAACAGAATATCCATTCAGAATTAACTTAGAAACTGAAATTAAATTCTTTCTAAAATTCGGTACATAAAGACAATTTTGTAAAACTAAAACCCTATCACTACTAAAGCGTAAGTGAACGTCTCCCACTGCAACAGCCGCCACCTTCGCGGCATTGCCCATGTAGACTACGATCTCTCCCTCTCTAAGTCTCCGGGTTTCCTGGAACCCCTGCAATGAATTGCAGACATGGTCAGTGGCGCCCGTATCTACACACCAGGTGCTGGTAGATATCACCGCTGACAATGTTTCAGTGACTAAGGAAAATTTCGTACCTTTGATGAGAGGACAATCAGACCTCCAGTGCCCAAACTGCTTGCATTGAAAGCACTTGCCCAAAGGCTTGCCTTTCCCAATCCGTGGCTTTGAGCCACTGGGTTTCTTTGCATGCTTTTCCTCTAGCCTTGCCACAAAAGCTTGTGATTCTCTTAACTTACGCACAAACTCCGCTCTCGTTGAATCCATTTTAAGGGACTCATTGAGAGAGAATTCTGTGAGTATGTTAATCACCTCTTGTCCGGCTTCCACGCTATGTCTCAACATCATCCTGAGGTCATTTCGAATGTCCTCATCAGTTGGGACAACAGTGGATTCGGAAAGCTCAACAGTCTGGACAATGTCCAGATTTCGTTCCCAATCATCACCATATGGAACCGGTGAGTTTTCATCCTTAAGTATATCACAAAGTGGGGTCACAGTCATTCTTAACCTATAAGCACATAAAACAAACAAACAATTTAATATCCGATATTATCTCCCTCAAATAATATCATTAAATCACTAATTACATCTAAAATCCCATCAGGTAAGGCAAGCCACGTGGTGTGGACGTTTACCCACCCAAATGATTTAGCAATTAGATTTTCTTTGGTCATACATCAATTATAGCGTGACCTCGTGGGGAGGAATACTATAACGCGTATCTAAGTGTAAACCATTACTCAGTACCAAAGTAAATTATTTGGAATCGCTACATCACCGCAAGCCACGTGGTGTGGACGTTTACGATAACTTCACAACTCTTCATAACTACTTACAACTGTCTACATCAATTAATCCAAAATCCGTCAGCATAGCAAGCCACGTGGTGTGGACGTTTACTACACTAAGAGACTTTTATAATTGACTCCCAATTACTTGATCCATTTAATCTTGTAAATCAAGACGCGGAAAATCATAAGTGAAACTCGAAGTTTCTAACCAGTGATTCACCATGCGAACAACCCTATCTCTCATAAATGAGGGAGCCGAGCAGACAAACGACCCATCTATCAAAGAATGGTACGAAAGTCTCTAATTTGTGTCCTCTACATGACCAAGTGGCTCTGGCTCCATTCCACTCCCCGGGGTGAGAATGAGTCGACTTGAAATCAGCTTTGGAAAGACAAATTAGGCATTGTTTGATAAACTTAATCAATTTTTCTCGTAAAAGGAATTACAAGAACTCTCCTCTAATGACTTATCTATATAAACTTCAAAAGTTTATAAAAGTCACCAAGAGAGCAGCAATGGAGACCATGGGTATGTTTCCATACCCTCTCCCACTTAGCTTTTTACAATAAAGAGATACGCTATCTAGTGCATAAAATAAACACATATAGCATGCATACATGTAATAAAGCACATAGTATTATCACATAGTCAAAATAATACTAGAATATTATTTTCCGACTATTATGGCTTCATCACATCCCCGTACGCATCTTCTAGTCTTCAGTCTTCGTTTCTTGAATGCTCCATGTGACGAGAATATTAATTTCTAATATTTAAATCTATTTATTTTCAATTAATCCAAAAGTTACTTAATTCGAAAATTAAGTAAATTGAATATATCAAAAATAAAATTAAATATTATTAATATTTTATTTATTTTATTTTCTTTTTCCACTTCATTAAATCTCTAGAATAATCTATCCAAGATATTCTTGGAATATTCTAGATGATATCCATAATGAAATAAAGAAATAAAATAATTAGGACTATTATACTTTTCCAAATTTATTTTATTCCTAATCCATGAATATTCCCATGAGTAGGAATAATCAAATAGGAAAAATAAATTTAGTACTAAATTAATTCTTTTTCTATTTCTTGAATATTCCATAAAGAAATAATCAAAATAGGAAATAACGAATTAAATAGGAAAGTATATTTCCGGCAGGAGTAGCCCGGGTTGGGAGACCCCAAGCCACCCCCACCTTCGATCGATCGGCCAGCCACGGGGAGAAGCGCCGCCGCCCAGCCACGCCGCCAACCACCGAACCGGTGGCAGCCGCGGCTAGGGCAACCAGCCCCCCCCCCCCCCCCCCCCGCCCCATGGCTTCGATCGGGCATCCCCATGGGATCGATCCAATCGATCCCCGGCCCTCGTCCATCTCGTCACTTCGTCTTCTCCGGCGGTCTTCGATTCGTCGATCCAATCGCAAAATAAATTTACAAAAATCTAAATTACAATTCCGGTATCGATTCTATACACGAAATCGACCCTATACATTTTCCGGAAAAAACATGAACATAATAATAAATCCTAAATTCGGTCAACCCCCGAATTTTTACTATTACAAGCATTCACCACCAAAACGAATCTCGACATGTCCGAGAGTTTAATAAAACCAACAATCATGACAAAATAAATTATACGAATAATAAATTAAGCCATAATAGTCGGAACCCTGCAAGGTAGAACAATTTTATCGAAAATACCGTGAACGTAAACCACGCTCTGATACCAATTGTTGGAATTCGATATCCCGGGTTATCAAAATTTGCGGAACCGATAACCCGAACGAACCCTTCGCCGGAGATCACACGAACGCCGACTCATCCGCCGGAGTCCGGGCTTTGGAGACCACGCGTCCGAAGACGCACAGCCCGCCCCCACCCGAACCCCCGCGAGCCGGGGTTCACACAATCGAGTGATCGATCGCACGCCGGCGATCGATCGGGGTGGGGCTGCCCAGCAGCCCCCGCGGCGGGTCCGGCGACCCGCCGCCACCAGGAGGCCCCCGCCTTCACGGCGGGGTAGGGCACGGCACCAGCCCGTGCCCTAGCGATCGATCCCGCGATCGATCGCACACCCTCGGCCCAGCCGAGGGTTCGCCCCCATGCCCCACGACCGAAACCCTAGCCGGGCGATCCGCGGTCAGGTGGCTTCGCCACCACCGCGCGTTCGTCCGTCTATTCCGGGCTTCGATCTTCGGATCTTCGTCCTACGGTATTCTCGATAAATAAAATCGAACAATTATCAAGGGGGTTTAGATATTGTACCTACGATTCGTTGTTCGGAGAAACGAAATCGATGACCTCGTGATCTTCCCGCGTATTCCTTGCACTCCGTTCGAACGTCGGGTGGGCGACGAGCTATCGAACTCTATGGATCCTCTTCACTCTTCAAGACTTTATGATTGGCGTAACTTAGGTTGTGAAAAGTGAAGACCATGTAGTGCTTTTATAGGCTACGTAGGGGATCAAAAGGAGATTAAATATTGGGCTTCTAATATTGAAAATTAAATTGGGTCCAACCCAAATCCATTAATTCTTATCAATATTAATTTTATTTATTTTCCACTATATAAATAAAATTGCACTCCCAATATTTATCCATATTATATCAAATAATATTTCTCCAACTTTGTATTATTTATTCCGTGTATTTAAGATTTAAATATCCATGAATAAAATTTATTTATTGCTTAATAAATTTATTCATCACTTATATCCGAGAATAGTACCTCTCAACCTTATTTATTATGCGGAACAAATCCACTCGCGAGGTTTACATAATAAATCCTTATGAGCTCATCTCGGGGATATTATCAACCCTTCCGGGATACACTGTCCCTTCAAGAATTCACGGCATGCCATATATAAAATATAGTGACCCAACTCAACCGGTAATTAACCCAATAATTAAATCGGTTAATTCCTTTGGAAAATCAAAGTCACTTATATTAAATATACACACCCGCAATTGTTTCAGGGATTAAGAATAAAATACTCCGAGACTTGAATCAATTATCACAGAGCAATCCTAATTGATAAGTCTCAAGCGATCCGCTCAATACACCAAGTGTACAAGTGTGATAAAATAATTAAGATAAATTATTTTCTCTCTCACACAACGACTATACCGATGGATTGGTCCGTGTCCATCTAGGTCGTGAGCAACTGTTCGATTAAATACGAGTAACCGATAGTATGATCTTCTGTGTGCCCATGCAACACCATACTAACTACAACGTATAAAATCCAGGACTATAATTTGCATGTATTTAATTAACAATAATTAAAAGCAAATGAATGTCTGTAATAAATAGGTAAATGAAAATGCATACAGAGTTCAGAATACTCAAATCTAGACATTAAGTATACTACTCCATCACATCTTTGTACTCCTTTACAGTCTGAGTAATGTCTAACTCTCTATTCTATCCAACACAGTATGGAACCAGTGCATTGAATTCCTTAAGTATCAACGAAAGTGGATTCATAGCTATTCTCTAAACCTATAAGCACATATAAACAAACAATCAATTTAATATCCGATATTATCTCCCTTAAATAATATCATTAAATTACTAATTACATCTAAAATCCCATCAGGTAAGGCAAGCCACGATAGTGTGGACGTTTACCCACCCAAATGATTTCGCAATTAGATTTGCTTCGGTCATACATCATCGATAGCGTTACTTCGATGGGAAGAATACTATGAATCGTACCTAAGTGTAAACCATTACTCAGTACCAAGAAGTTCGTTTGGGAGTCGCATATCACCGCAAGCCACGATAGTGTGGACGTTTACGTTTACATACGGATCCTTTACTCCCTTCTAAAACTGTCTACATCAATTGTTCCAAAATCCCATTCAGTATAGCAAGCCACGATAGTGTGGACGTTTACTACACCAAAAGACTTTTACAATTGACATCCTATTACTCGATCCATTGAATTCTCGCAAATCAAGACGCGGAGAATCATAAGTGAAACTCGAAGTTTTTAACCAGTGATTCACAATGCGAACAACCCTATCTCTCATAAATGAGGGAGCCGAGCAGACAATCGATCCACCTTCAAAAAAATGGCACGAAGGTCTCTAATTTGTGTCATCCACATGACCAAGTGGCTTTGGCTCCATTCCACTCCCTGGGGTGAGAATGAGTCGACTTGAAGTCAGCTTCAGAAAGACAAATTAAGCATTGTTTGATAAAGGGATACGCTATCTAGTGCATAAAATAAACACATATAGCATGCATACAAATAATAAAGCACATAGTATCACATAGTCAAAATAATGCTAGAAAATTATTTTTCCCGACTATCATGGCTTTATCCCATCTCTGTACGCATCTTCTAGTCTTCAGTCTTCGTTCTTGAATGCTCCATGTGACGAGGATATTAATCCAATATTTAAATCTATTTATTTTCAATTAATCCAAAAGTTACTTAATTCGAAAATTAAGTCAATCGAATATATCAAAAATAAAATTAAATATTATTAATGTTTTATTTATTTATTTTCCTATCTAATTCCATTAAATCTCTAGAATCCTATCCAAGTAAAACTTGAATATTCTATAAGACTTCTATAATAGAATAAGGAAATAAAATAAATTAGGACTCTACTACTTTCCAAAATTAATTCCATCTAATGAAAATTCCAAGAATAGGAATAATCAAATAGGAAATAGATTAGTTCTTAATTAATTCTTTTCCTAATCAATGAGAGTTCCCATAAAAGAGAATACTCAATAAGGAATAAAATTAATTCCAATTAATTCTTTTCCTAATCCATGAGAGTTTCTAAAAGTAAGAACACTCAAATAGGAAAACCGAATTAATTTAGGAAAGTGAATCTTGGTAGGAGTAGCACGGGTTGGGAGTCCCCGCACCACCCCCACCATCGACCGCCCAAGGAGAGCCGCCGCCGCCTCCCCAGCCGGCCAGCCACCACCACCGGCGGTAGCCCACGGCCGAGGGCGCGATGTGCCCTCCCACTCGATCGATGGGATCGATCATGGGGTTGATCGATCCCCGGTCCTCTTTGTCTTCTTCGTCACACGTCTTCGTCTTCCGGCGATCGTCTCATTATCGAACCAACGTAAATAAATTTACAAAATTAAATTACTATTCCGGTATCGATTCTATAAATGAAATCGACCCTATACATTTTCCGGAAAAACGTAGAACAATAATAATAAATCCTAAATTCGGTCAACCCCCGAATTTTTACTATTACAAGCATTCATCCACACAAAACGAATCTCGACATGTCCGAGAGTTTAATTAACGAATAATCATGATAATTAATTAACAAAATAATTCAACCATGATAGCCGGAAGTCCCTGCAAGGTAGAACGATAATTGAACACATACATGAACACGAAACCAAACGCTCTGATACCAGTTGTTGGAAATCGATATCCCGGGTTATCAAAATTGCGGAAACCGACAACCCAACCGAAATTCCTTTGCCGGAAACATGATCGCGAACACCGAACGAGCCGGAGCATGACCAAGGCATCACCGCGGCCGAACCCGCGGCTAAACCCTAGCCACGCCCTGTTGGAAATCGATATCCCGGAATTAATAAATTTAAATAAATAAATTATCTAATTAATTCCAACCGAAATCCTTCGGAGATCGAATATCCGGGGTTGTCAAATTGCGGAACGACAACTCCAATCGACTCCCGGTTGCCGGAACATCCCGCCACGAACCACCACGTAAACCCGGACTCAACCAAACCCTAACCGCGGGCGAACCCGGGCTGTTCGGTCGAGCCCTAGCGTGGGGCTCGCGGCTGTACACGGCAGCCGCCTAGGGCTGCCCATGGCAGCCCGCCGGGCATGCTCGAACCCCTCGCGGACAGCCCCATCGTCTTCGCGGGGATGCGTCTTGATCGAACACCCGCCGCCACCGAAGTCGCGGCTGCCCAATCACGAACCCGTCGCGTCGATCGAAGGGATGCCCAGCAGCCACGGGCTGACCTAGCCACGCCCCGGTGATCGCATGCCCAGCCACGGTCGAACCGTGGCTAGCGATCGACGCCAGCACCGCCGCGCGGGCGGCTGGTGCACCGCGCGAGCGGCGATCCGCACCGCCTGAGCGGAGATCGCGTCGCGCGGGCGGGTTGCGTCCAGCTAGGGCACGATCGAGTCTCGGCGTCCAGCCGAGGCTCTCGCCCTCTCGACCCATCCCGTCGAGCCGTTGAGCTGCCGGCGGTCCGGTGGTCTTCGATCACCACCGCCCGGTCCAACCTCGACATGGGTCGCGTTCTCGGATCTTACGTTCACGTTATTTTCACGATAATAATTTAAAATCATCGAAGGGGGTTCAACGATTTTACCTTTGTTCTCGTTGTACGGAGAAACGAGATCTATGAAGACCTTGAGACCTTCCCACGTATTCCTTGCACTAGCTCGAACGTCGGGTGGGCGACGATCTTCCGAACTCCATGGATCTCCCTCTCTACTTTCTCTCTCTAGAATTGTGATCTTCAAGTTATGAGAATAGAGAAGACCATGTAGTGCTTTTATAGGCTACGTAGGGGATCTTAAGGAGGTGGAATATTGGGCTTCTAATATTGAAGATTAAATTGAGCCCAATGCTCAAGTCCATTAATCCTTATCAATATTAATTAATTTATTTTCCACTATATAAATTAATTGCACTCCCAATATTAAACCATATTATATCAAATAATATTTCTCCGGTAGTATTATTTATTCCGTGTATTTAAGATATAAATATCCATGAATAAAATTAATTTATTGCTAATTAATTTATTCATCTCTTATATCCGAGACTAGTACCATTCATCCTTAATTATTATGCGGAACAAATCCACCTGCAGGGTTTACATAATAATTCCTTATGAACTCATCTCGGGGATATTATCAACCCTTACGGGATATACTTTCCCGTCAAGTATTCACGGCATGTCATATATAAAATATAGCGACCCAACTTAACCGGTAATTAACCCAATAATTAAATCGGTTAATTCCTTTGGAAAATCAAAGTCACTTATATTAAATATACACACCCGCAATAGTATCGGGGATTAAGAATAAAATACACTGAGACTTAAGTCGATTATCTAACGCAATCCTAATCGATAAATCTCAAGCGATCCGCCCAATACACCAAGTGTACAAGTGTGATAAAATAATTAAGATAAATTATTTTCTCTCTCACACAACGACTATACCGATGGATTGGTCCGTGTCCATCTAGGTCGTGAGCAACTGTTCGATTAAATACGAGTAACCGATAGTATGATCTTCTGTGTGCCCATGCACACCATACTAACTACAACGTACAAAATCCAGGACTATAATTTGCATATTATAAATAATTAAATGCAAATAATTGTTTATTTAATTAAATAGATTAGTGGCAATGGATCGTGAGTTTCCGTTACTTAAATCTAGACATTAAGTACACAACTCCAACAATCTCCCACTTGTACTAAGGTCTAGTCATTTCCTCCAAACTCCCGACTCCCATACTCATCACGTGCTTAAGTTGTACTTCCAAGAAGTACTATGTGAATGAGCAATCTAGGTTGCCGCTCTGAAGTTATCTTGGTGACTACAGCGTCGTCTCCCTCGACGATGACTCGTATCAGGTGGTACTTGCACTATGTGTTATCTTACACTTATGGACTTGTGATTTCTTACCATTTGCTATCGTACCGCTATTTACATAGCCTTAGGCAAATTAAGAATCACATCTAAGTCCCAGAGATTATCCCGGAGTTATACCAAAACTTCCGCTGCCTCTGAGGCCGCTATTTGGTTACCCATGGCAGAGTCCGAAAAGCATCGTGCTTATCACTCTTCCATGTTAAAACTCCTTCTCCTTTAATAGTGAAACACATAGCCTGATATCGACTTACACCGGTCCTTATTCGATTAGAAATCTAAGAGAATGTAATCCAAAGGAAATGCTTGCTTGCTCCGTAATCCAGAACATAGTTTCCAGTACTTCGAAAGTGTTGGAGTTGTGTACTTAATTTCTAGATTTAAGTATCGGAAAACTCCCGGTCATGTCATTTAACCTATTTAATTAATAAACAATTATTTGCAATTAATTATTATTAATTAATATATGCAAATCATAGTCCTTGATTTTATACGTTGTAGTTAGTATGGTGCAAGCATGGGCGCACAGAAGATCATACTATCGGTTACTCGTATTTAATCGAACAGTTACTCACGACCTAGATGGACACGGACCAATCCATCGGTATAGTCGTTGTGTGAGAGAGAAAATAATTTATCTTAATTATTTTATCACACTTGTACACTTGGTGTATTGGGCGGATCGCTTGAGATTTATTGATTAGGATTGCCTTGGATAATCAATTTAAATCTCAGAGTATTTTATTCTTAATCCCCGATATTATTGCGGGTGTGTATATTTAATATAAGTGACTTTGATTTTCCAAAGGAATTAACCGATTTAATTATTGGGTTGATTACCGGTTAAGTTGGGTCACTATATTTTATATACGACATGCCGTGAATACTTGACGGGAAAGTGTATCCCGTAAGGGTTGATAATATCCCCGAGATGAGTTCATGAGGAATTATTATGTAAACCCTGCAGGTGGATTTAATCCGCATAATAATTAAAGTTGAACGGTACTATTCTCGGATATAAGAGATGAATAATATTTATTGAGCAATAAATAAATTTATTCATGGATATTAAAATCTTAAATACACGGAATAAATAATACTAATCGGAGAAATATTATTTGATATAATATGGATTAATATTGGAAGTGCAATTTTATTTATATAGTGGAAAATAAATAAAATTTAATATTGATAAGGATTAATGGATTTGGGTTGGACCCAATTTAATCTTCAATATTTAGAAGCCCAATATTTATTTTCCTTATGATCCCCTACGTAGCCTATATAAGCACTACATGGTCTTCACTTTTCATAACACAATTAATTGACCTACGCCAATCATAAAGTCTTGGAGAGTGAAGGAGATCCATAGGAGTTCGATAGATCGTCGCCCACACGACGTTCGGACGAGGTGCAAGGAATACGTGGGAAGATCGCAAGGTCATCAACGCGTTTATTCGTTTCTCCGTACAACGAATCGAAGGTAAAATCATAAACCCTCTTTTATGATTTTATGCAATTGATTGTAGCGTATACATGAACATACGATCCGGATAAACGTACGAACTTTGGGGACGGGGATTCGAGATCCCCGGCGAAGATCGAAAGGGGGGGCCGAAACCTAGGGTTTCGACCGCCGGTAACCGCGCCAAGGAGAAGCCCCGGCTGGACGCCGGGGCACGCGATCGACCAAGGGTCGATCGCTGGGGAAGCCGCCGTGGGCTGGAGCCACGGCAGATGGCCTCCCCGACCTCCCTGGACGGCGGCGTGCGCGCGGGGAAGCTCCGGCCGAAGCTGGAGCGGGCGATCGACCGAAGTCGATCGCGGAGGGCAGCCGCGGGCTGGTGCCGCGGCTGGGTGCCCTCCACCCCGTGAGGTGGTGGCGGTGAGTCGCCGGACTCACCGCCGGCGGGTGCTGATCGGATCAGCCCCGCGGGGATGCCGTGCATCCCCGGCGATCGCCATGCACGGCGATTGCGAACCCTAGCGGGGTTCGGCTAGGATTTCTAGCCGCGGGTTCATCCCGCGGCGGTGTTAATCTTGTCGAGCCCGGTTCGTTGGTGTTCGCGATCGGTTTCCGGCGATAGGGTTTCGATCGGGCTATCGGTTCCGCATAATTTTAATAGCCCGGGATATCGATTTCCAACAATTGGTATCAGAGCGTTTGGTTTCGTGCTCATGTATATGCTCGATTACTGTTCTACCTTGCAGGATTTCCGGCTATCATGGTTGGATTTAATTATTGCTTAATTAATTATCATGATTATTCGTTTATTAAACTCTCGGACATGTCGAGATTCGTTTTGTGTGGATGAATGTTTGTAATAGTAAAAATTCGGGGGTTGACCGAATTTAGGATTTATTATTACGTTCTTTATTTTTCCGGAAAATGTATATGGTCGATTTCATGTATAGAATCGATACCGGATAGTGTAATTTAATTCTTGTAATTTTAATTACGTTGGTTCGATGTTGAGACGATCGCCGGAAGACGAAGAAGTGACGTACAAGACGAAGGACCGAAGGGCCGATCATCCCCATGATCGACCCTTGCATCGATCAAGGTGGAGGGGGCGACGCCTCCCTTGGCCGTGGGCTGCCGCCGTTGGGTGGTGGCTGGCCGGTTGGGGTGTGGCGGCGGCGGCCCTCCTCTTAGGTGGTCGACCGATGTGGTGGGGTGGTGCGGGGACTCCCAACCCGTGCTACTCCTACCATAATCCGACTTTCCTAAATTAATTCGGCTTTCTTATTTGAGTATCTTCCTTTTTTTAGGAAACTCTCATGGATTAGGAAAAGAATTAATTTAATTAATTTTATTCCTATTTGTTTTATTTCCTTTATGGAGATATTCATGGATTAGGAATTTAATTAATTTGGTATTAATTTATTTCCTATTTGATTATTCCTATTCTTGGGAATTTTCATTAGATGGAAATTAATTGATAATGGAAAGTAGAAAAGTCCTAATTTATTTTATTTCCCTATTCTATTATAGATATCTTCTAGAATATTCCAAATTTTATTTGGAAAGATTATTCTAGAGATTTAATAGAGTTAGATGGGAAAATAAATAAATAAAAATATTAATAATATTTAATTTTATTTTTGATATATTCGATTGACTTAATTTTCGAATTAAGTAACTTTTGGATTAATTGAAAATAAATAGATTTAAATATTAGAAATTAATATTCTCGTCACATGGAGCATTCAAGAACGAAGACTGAAGACTAGAAGATGCATATGAAGATGGGATAAAGCCATGATAGTCGGAAAATAACTTTCTAGCATTATTTTGACTATGTGATACTATGTGCTTTATTGCTTGTATGCATGCTATATGTGTTTACTTTATGCACTAGATAGCGTATCCCTTATTGTAAAAAGCTAAGTGGGAGAGGGGATGGAAACATTCCCATGGTCTCCATTACTGTTCTCTTGGTGACTCTTATGGACTTTCGAAGTTCGTATAGACGAGTCATTGGAGGAGAATTCTTGTAATTCCTTTTACAAGAAACATTGATCGAGTTTATCAAACAATGCCTAATTTGTCTTTTTGAAACTGACTTCAAGTCGACTCATTCTCACCCCGGGGAGTGGAATGGAGCCAAAGCCACTTGGTCATGTGGATGACACAAATTAGAGACCTTCGTACCATTCTTTGATAGGTGGGTCGATTGTCTGCTCGGCTCCCTCATTTATGAGAGATAGGGTCGCTTGCATGGCGAATCACTGGTTAGAAACTTCGAGTTTCACTTATGATTCTCCGAGTCTTGATTTACAAAATCGAATGGATCTTGTAATTGGGAGTCAATTATAAAAGTCTCTTTGTGTAGTAAACGTCCACACCACGTGGCTTGCTATGCTAACGGATTTTGGATTAATTGATGTAGACAGTTGTAAGTAATTGTGAAGAGTTGTGAAGTTGTCGTAAACGTCCACACCACGTGGCTTGCGGTAATGTAACAATTCTAAACGATTTACTTTAGTGCTGAGTAATGGTTTACACTTAGATACGCGTTATAGTATTCTTCCCCACGAAGTTACGCTATAATTGATGTATGACCCAAGAAAATCTAATTGCTAAATCATTTGGGTGGGTAAACGTCCATACCACGTGGCTTGCCTTACCTGATGGGATTTTAGATGTGATTAGTGATTTAATGATATTATTCCAGGGAAATAATGTCGGATATTAAATTAATTGTTTGTTTAAATGTGCTTATAGGTTTAGAGAATTGCTATGAATCCACTTGAGATGATACTTGAGGAATTTGACGCACTGGTTCCATACTGTATTGAATGGAAAGAAGAGTTAGACATTGCTCAGACTGCAAAGGAGTACAAAGACGTACTCAGTGAAACTTGTCCTCCTGGACTCACCATTAACTCAACTGAGGATGAGATTTTTTACTTTGAAAAATGGGATAGTGCTCGTTCATTAGCCATTAATCATGATGTCATGCTTAAACTCAAGTTGATGTTTGGACATGATGGGGAGGCTAGAAAAGAGGCGATGAGGATACTCATAAAGATCTGTTACTTCGATGAAACACTTGATCATGTTTTTGAGATGATGGATCTTTTAGACGAGTTGAAACAATCGCAAGCTCTTATAGCCAAAGCCAAGGGTTTCGGACCTAAAGGCAAAGGAAAGGAGAAGAAGACAAGGGGGTCCGGTGGTCCTAAGGGACTTGGACCAAAGGGTGGGATAAAGAAGCCTTCTGGCAAATATCCCCAAGGGAAGCAGTCTGAGTACTGGGGGTCTACATCTTGTCCTCTCAAAGGTACGAATTTTTCTTTAGTCGTAAAAACATAGTCAGCGGTATTATCTACCAGAATTCTGGTGTGTAGATATGGAACCACTGACGGTATGTGCATTCTAAATGCAGGGGTTCCAGAAAACCCAGCGACTTAGAGAAGAAAAGTTCGAGTACACATGGGCAAAGCTGTTGAGGAAGCAGCGGTTGCAGTGGAAGACATTTATCTATCTGTTTGATAGTTATAGGATTTCATTTCAGTTTGTTGCTTTGTACCTTTTATTTTAGAAATAACTTTTGTTCTGGTTTTCTATTATTAATGGATATTTTATTTCTTTAATCATTTGATGGTTTAGATAAGAAATAATGGCGATATCTATTCTGGTACATTAGATAGCAATATATGAATGATGAATCCTTAGTCTACCACAATGCAACAAACCGTTATATAAACTTGTTTTACTTATTAGATGTATTTCTTTATCAATCATTATACTTGTGAATTCTTGAACTTAGTAGTATTTATTCAAAAGAGGATTCAAAAGGTCGAAATTGATTTATTCAATTATAGTTGGAGGAATGGACCTCCCGACCTAAGAATCAAATTTTGGAAGAAGATACAACTAAGTTAACCTTTCTGGATAAAGGATGGAGTTCGGACAAGTATTGAGAATGATCAAAGATGATATATGCAGACATATGTGTAATTAAAAAGGTGTAAGTAGTTTCCTTTAAGGAATACTTGAATATGGATTAGAATGCTTGATGTGCCATAAAAGCGAAGTGTTTAACACAAAGCTATTATGGGGAACCTTCAAAGTATATCCGTTGGAAGCCTGCGACTTGTTCGCGGAGGCCGACACCTATCCAAAGAGCACATAGCATAAATCAAGGATTGAGATTAGGTCTCAAACGACTGAACCATACATTGATGTGTAGACATGGTGTGTCAGGAATAAGAAATAAGGAATTCTAATAATGGAAGGACAAGTTTATTCGGAACAACCTATGTTCTGTGGATATTTCTGGATACAATGACACATTCGATGTAATTGTAGAATATCCTAGAAGAACAAGTAATTGTATGTTCAATAGTACTACGAACCAGAAGGGTGTCTTCGCCCGGTTCTTAGAGGAAGACTATTAGATGAACTACAATGCCCTAACTGACAAAGTACCTTATAAAGAGGAAAGATAAGACTGAGAACCAGCCTAACCGAGTAGTAGTACACCACTAACTGCACCTAATGTTATTACTGTTATACACCGGAACGCCATTGCAGTGGGAGGTTGTTAAGCGACCAGAGATGTTCATAAGACTGGAGGAGTTTTTAACTCTGGATCTAGTAGACATGAAATCGATCCCTAGTTCTGCATAAAAGGCAGTACTAATCTAAATGTGCCTACTTGGATAGCAATAATTTATTATTGTTAAAGGGGCAAGATCATTTAGAGGTACAAGCTTAGTAAATCCATTTATGGATTACCACAAAGCTGAAACTTGTGAACTTGGAAATTGATGAGATAGTCCATTTTATGGATTCATCAAGAAGCATAGACAAGATTGGTGTATTGGAGACGTAATGGAAACAAAGTGGTGTTTCTCGGAATTTTGTGTAGATAACACTTCATCATTGGCAACAATGTAAAAGCGTTGTCGGACATAAAATAGAGGTTGTCTAAATAAATCGAGGTATAAGATTAAGATGAAGTTGGATCATGTTCTTAGAAATCTTTCGATCTCTAGATAAGAACGTTTGTACTTCTCTTTAGATATCTTATACGATTATGGTTTGTTTTAAACATGCACAATTCTGAGAAAGGTTATTGCCTTTCGAGAACAGAATGCATCTATCTAAGGTATGTGTCTTGAACACATGAAGGAGATAGATATAAACAAAGCAGATTCTTACACTTCGAGTGTAAAGGGGCTTTGTAAATGCGGTGTTATAAAACAAGAACCTGATATCAACTATGCGGTTTGCGTAGTGGGTGTTGGAGTTGTGTACTTAATGTCTAGATTTAAGCACCGGTAAACTCCATGTCATAGCATTTAACCTATTTAATTAATAAACAATTATTTGCATTTAATTAATTATGCAAAATATAGTCCTGGATTTTATACGTTGTAGTTAGTATGGTGGGGCATGGGCACACAGAAGATCATACTATCGGTTACTCGTATTCAATCGAACAGTTGCTCACGACCTAGATGGACACGGACCAATCCATCGGTATAGTCGTTGTGTGAGAGAGAAAATAATTTATCTTAATTATTTTATCACACTTGTACACTTGGTGTATTGGGCGGATCGCTTGAGATTTATTAATTAGGATTGCCTTGGATAATCAATTTAAATCTCAGAGTATTTTATTCTTAATCCCCGATATTATTGCGGGTGTGTGTATTTAATATAAGTGACTTTGATTTGCCAAAGGAATTAACCGATTTAATTATTGGGTTAATTATCGGTTAAGTTGGGTCACTATATTTTATATACGACATGCCGTGAATACTTGACGGGAAAGTGTATCCCGTAAGGGTTGATAATATCCCCGAGATGAGTTCATAAGGAATTATTATGTAAACCCTGCAGGTGGATTTAATCCGCATAATAATTAAAGTTGAACGGTACTATTCTCGGATATAAGAAATGAATAATATTTATTGAGCAATAAATAAATTTATTCATGGATATTTAAATCTTAAATACACGGAATAAATAATACTAAGATGGAGAAATATTATTTGATATAATATGGAATAATATTGGGAGTGCAATTTTATTTATATAGTGGAAAATAAATAAAATTAATATTGATAAGAATTAATGGATTTGGGTTGGACCCAATTTAATTTTCAATATTGAAGCCCAATATTTATTCTCCTTATGATCCCCTACGTAGCCTATATAAGCACTACATGGTCTTCACTTTTCATAAGACAAGAGAACCTAAGTTACGCTAACTTAAAATTCTTGGAGAGTGAGGAAGATCCATAAGGTGTTCGATAGATCGTCGCCCACACGACGTTCGGACGAGGTGCAAGGAATACGTGGGAAGATCGCAAGGTCATCAACGTGTTTGATTTCGTTTCTCCGTACAACGAATCTAAGGTAAAATCATAATCCCTCTTTTATGATTTTGTGTGAATTAATTGTAGTATGTACATGAACACACGATCCGGGTAAACGTACGAACCTCGGGGACGGGGATTCGAGATCCCCGGCGAGGATCGAGAGGAGCGGTCGAACCTAGGGTTCAACCGCCGGGAACGCGCGACGCGAGAGGCGAGCCTCGGCTCGACGCCGAGGCACACGATCGAACCTAGGGTTCGATCGTCGGGGATCCGCCGTGGGCTGGTGCCACGGCGGGAGGATCCGCCGACCTCCGTCGTCGGCGGCGCGTTCAGCGCGAACACCCTCGGCTGGGGGCCGAGGGGTCGATCGAGCCCATAGGCTCGATCGCTGGGAGCTGCGGGGGTAACCCGCAGCGACTCGTAGCGTGCTGCGGGGTTTCCCGCAGCGGAGCGCTGGGACGAGCCCAGCGCGTTGAGCAGCGGGTCACGCGACCCGCTGCGGGGCTGCTACGAGCAGCCCCGGGGATGCCTCGCGCATCCCCAGCGATCATCACGGGGATGATCGCGAGCCCCGTACGGGGGCTCGGCTGGATGACTCGCGGCCTTCGGGCCTCGCTGGGTATTTGGTCGGGCCCCGGCTCGTGCGATGGTTCGCGTTCATGGATTCGGCTCGCGGGAGAAAATCGGCTGGGGGCGGGCTGCGTGTCTTCGGGCGCGTAGTCTCCAAAGGTCGGACTCCTGCGGATGAGTCGGGAATCCAATCTCCGGCGATGAAGGATTTCGGTCGGGCTATCGGTTCCGCATAAATTTTAATAGCCCGGGATATCGATTTCCAACAATTGGTATCAGAGCGTTTGGTTTCGTGTTCATGTATATGCTCGATTATTGTTCTACCTTGCAGGATTTCCGGCTATCATGGTTGGATATTAATTAATTTTGTTTATTAATTAATTATCATGATTATTAAACTCTCGGACATGTCGAGATTCGTTTTGTGTGGATGAATGTTTGTAATAGTAAAAATTCGGGGGTTGACCGAATTTAGGATTTATTATTACGCACTTTATTTTCCGGAAAATGTATAGGGTCGATTTCATGTATAGAATCGATACCGGAATTGTAATTTAAATTATTGTAATTTATTTACGTTGGTTCGATGTTGAGACGATCGCCGGAAGACGAAGAAGGTGTGACGAAGTAGACGATGGACGAAGGGGCCGATCATCCCCATGATCGACCCCATGGATCGATCGCCGGACGAGGGGCTGTCCGTGGGAGCTCCCGGCCACGCCGGCCACCGGTGGTGGTGGCGCGTGGGCTGGGGGCGGCGGCGGTGCTCCTCCCGGGCGGCGGTCGACGGTGGGGGTGGTACGGGGACTCCCAACCCGTGCTACTCCTACCATAATCCAACTTTCCTAATTGATTCGGTTTTCCTATTTGAGTACTTTCCTTTTAGGAAACTCTCATGGATTAGGAAAAGAATTAATTTAAATTAATTTTATTTCTATTGATTTATTTCCTTCATGGAATTATTCATAGATTAGAAATTTAATTAATTTAGTACTAAATTTATTTATTTTTCCTATTTGATTATTCCTACTCATGGGAATATTCATGGATTAGGAATAAAAATAAATTTGGAAAGTAGTGAGTCCTAATTTATTTATTTCCTTATTCTATTATAGGAGTCTTCTAGAATATTCCGAGTTTAACTTGGATAGATTATTCTAGAGATTTAATAGAGTTAGATGGGAAAATAAATAAATAAAAATATTAATAATATTTAATTTTATTTTTGATATATTCAATTGACTTAATTTTGAATTAAGTAACTTTTGGATTAATTGAAAATAAATAGATTTAAATATTGGAAATTAATATTCTCGTCACATGGAGCATTCAAGAAACGAAGACTGAAGACTAGAGGATGCATATGAAGATAAAGCCATGATAGTCGGGAAAATAATTTCTCTAGCATTATTTTTTACTATGTGATCTATGTGCTTTATTGCTTTCATGCATGCTATATGTGTTTATTTTATGCACTAGATAGCGTATCCCTTTATTATAAAAAGCTAAGTGGGAGAGGGGATGGAAACATTCCCATGGTCTCCATTATTGTTCTCTTGGTGACTCTTATGGACTTTCGAAGTTCGTATAGACGAGTCATTGGAGGAGAATTCTTGTAATTCCTTTTACAAGAAACATTGATCGAGTTTATCAAACAATGCCTAATTTGTCTTTCTGAAACTGACTTCAAGTCGACTCATTCTCACCCCGGGGAGTGGAATGGAGCCAGAGCCACTTGGTCATGTGGATGACACAAATTAGAGACTTTCGTGCCATTCTTTTATAGGTGGGTCGTTTGTCTGCTCGGCTCCCTCATTTATGAGAGATAGGGTCGCTCGCATGGTGAATCACTGGTTAGAAACTTCGAGTTTCACTTATGATTCTCCGAGTCTTGATTTATGAAATCGAATGGATCTTGTAATTGGGAGTCAATTATAAAAGTCTCTTAGTGTAGTAAACGTCCACACCACGTGGCTTGCTATGCTAACGGATTTTGGATTAATTGATGTAGACAGTTATAAGTGATTGTGAAGAGTTGTGAAATTATCGTAAACGTCCACACCACGTGGCTTGCGGTGATGTAGCAATTCCAAACGATTTACTTTAGTGCTGAGTAATGGTTTACACTTAGATACGCGTTATAGTATTCTTCCCCACGAAGTTACGCTATAATTGATGTATGGCCAAAGAAAATCTAATTACTAAATTATTTGGGTGGGTAAACGTCCACACCACGTGGCTTGCCTTACCTGATGGGATTTTAGATGTGATTAGTAATTTAATGATGTTATTCCAGGGAGATAACGTCGGATATTAAATTAATTGTTTGTTTAAATGTGCTTATAGGTTTAGAAAATGTGTATGAGTCCACTTGAGATGATACTTGAGGAATTTGACGCACTGGTTCCACACTGTGTTGAATGGAAAGAAGAGTTAGACATTGCTCAGACTGCAAAGGAGTACAAAGACGTACTCAGTGAAACTTGTCCTCCTGGACTCACCATTAACTCGACTGAGGATGAGATTTTTGACTTTGAAAAATGGGAGAGTGCTCGTTCACTAGCCATTAATCATGATGTCATGCTTAAACTCAAGTTGTTGTTTGGACATGATGGGGAGGCTAGAAAAGAGGCGATGAGGATACTCGTAAAGATCTGTTACTTCGATGAAACACTTGACCATGGTTTTGAGATGATGGATCTTTTGGAAGAGTTGAAACAATCGCAAGCTCTTATAGCCAAAGCCAAAGGTTTCGGACCTAAAGGCAAAGGAAATGAGAAGAAGACAAGAGGGTCCGTGGTCCTAAGGGACTTGGACCAAAGGGTGGGATAAAGAAGCCTTCTGGCAAACATCCCCAAGGAAAGCAGTCTGAGTACTGGGGGTCTACATCTTGTCCTCTCAAAGGTACGAATTTTTCTTTAGTCGTAAAACATAGTCAGCGGTATTATCTACCAGAATTCTGGTGTGTAGATATGGAACCACTGACGGTATGTGCATTCTAAATGCAGGGGTTCCAGAAAACCCGGCGACTTAGATAAGAAAAGTTCGAGTCCACATGGGCGAAGCTGTTGAGGAAGCAGCGGTTGCAGTGGAAGACGTTTATCTTTTGATAGTTATAGGATTTCATTTCAAGTTTATTGCTTTGTACCTTTTATTTTAGAAAGAACTTTTGTTCTGGATTTCTATTATTAATGGATATTTTATTTCTTTAATCATTTGATGGTTTGGATAAGAAATAATGGCGATATCTATTCTGGTACATTAGATAGCAATATATGAATGATGAATCCTTAGTCTACCACGATGCAACAAACCGTTATATATGAACTTGTTTTACTTATTAGATGTATTTCTTTATCAATCATTATACTTGTGAATTCTTTAACTTGGTAGTATCTATTCAAAAGGGATTCAAAAGGTCGAAATTGATTCATTCAATTATAGTTGGAGGAATGGACCTCCCGACCTAAGAATCAAATTTTGGAGGAAAATACAACTAAGTTAACCTTTCTGGATAAAGGATGGAGTTCGGACAAGTATTAAGAATGATCAAAGATGATATATGCAGACATATGTGTAAATAGAAAGGTATGAGTAGTTTTTCCTTTCAAGGAATACTAGTAAATGGATTAGACTACTTGATGTGCCATAAAAGCGGAGTGTTTTTCAACACAAAGCTGTTATGGGGAACCTTCAAAGTATATCCATTGAAATCCTGCGACTTGTTCGCGGAGGGTATCACCTATCTATATAACACATAGCATAAATCAAAGATTGAGATTAAGTCTCAAGTGACTACACCATACACTGAGGTGTAGACATGGTGTGTCAGAAATAAGAAATGGGATTCTAATAGTAAAAGGACAAGTTTGTTCGGAACTACCTATGTTCTATGGATTTTTCTGGATACAACGACATATTGCATGTGGTTGTAGAAATTCCTAGAAGAACAAGTAATTGTATGTTCAATAGTACTACGAACCAGAAGGGTGTCTTCGCCCGGTTCTTAGAGGAAGACTATTAGATGAACTGCAATGCCCTAACTGATAAAGTACTTTATAAAGAGGAATGAGAAGACTGAGAACCAGCCTAACCGAGTGGAAGTACACCACTAACTGCACCTAATGTTATTACTGTTATACACCGGAACGCCATTGCAGTGGGAGGTTGTTAAGCAACCGGAGATGTTCATAAGACTGGAGGAGTTTTAAACTCTGGATCTAGTAAACATGAAATTGATCCCTAGTTCTGCATAAGGGGCAGTACTAATCTAAATGTGCCTACTTGGATAGCAACAAGTATTGTTGTTAAGAGGCAAGATCATTTAGAAGTACAAGCTTAGTAGATCCATTTATGGATTATCACAAAGCTGTAAATTGCGAATTGATGAGATAGTCCATTTCTATGGATTCATCAAAGGGCATAGCTAATAAAGGTGTGTTGGAGACGTAATGGAAACTGGGTGGTGTTTCTCGGAATTTTGTGTAGATAACACTTCATCGTTGGCAACAATGTAAAAAGTGTTGTCAGACATAAAATAGAGGTTGTCTAAATAAATCAAGATATAAGATTAAGATGAAGTTAGATCATGTTCTTAGAAATCTTTCGATCTCTAGATAAGAACATTTGTACTTCTCTTTAGATATCTTATACGATTATGGTTTGTTTTTAAAACATGCACAATTCTGAGAAAGGTTATTGCCTTTCTAGAACAGAATGCATCTATCTAAGGTATGTGTCTTGAACACATGAAGGAGATAGATATAAACAAAGCAGATTCTTACACTTCGAGTGAAAAGGGCTTTGTAAATGCGGTGTTATAAAACAAGAACCTGATGTCAACTATGCGGTTTGCGTAGTGGGAGGATATCAAAGTAATCTGGATAAGAGATATTCAAATGCTGTAAAAGTACTTGGAAGTACTGGATTACTAGCAATACGAAATCTTCTTAGATTACAGTTTCTCAGATCCAAAATCAGAGAAGGACCAGTGTAAGTCGATATCAGGCTATGTGTTCACTTTTAGAAGAGGTGGAACCTAAGGATGAAAGAGTGATAAGCGTAATGCTTCTCGGACTCTATCATAAACCGAATAGCAGCCTCAGAGGCAGCGGAAGTTGGTTAGGTTCCGGAATGACCTCTGAACTTGGATATGATTCTTGGTTCGCCAAAGGCTATGTATATAGCGGTGCATGGAGAACTGGAAGAAGTCATAAGTTCAAAAAGGTGATGATAACACATAGAGCCAGTACCACCTGATACGAGTCATCGTCAGAGGGACGACGCAGTAGTCACCAAGATAACTTCAGATCGGCGACCTAGATTGCTCATTCACATAATACTTCTGGGAAAGTATAACTTAAGCACGTGATGAGTATGGAAGTCGGGAGTTTGGAGGAAATGACTAGACCTTAGTACAAGTGGGAGATTGTTGGAGTTGTGTACTTAATGTCTAGATTTAAGCACCGGTAAACTCCCTGTCATAGCATTTAACCTATTTAATTAATAAACAATTATTTGCATTTAATTAATTATGCAAAATATAGTCCTGGATTTTATACGTTGTAGTTAGTATGGTGGGGCATGGGCACACAGAAGATCATACTATCGGTTACTCGTATTCAATCGAACAGTTGCTCACGACCTAGATGGACACGGACCAATCCATCGGTATAGTCGTTGTGTGAGAGAGAAAATAATTTATCTTAATTATTTTATCACACTTGTACACTTGGTGTATTGGGCGGATCGCTTGAGATTTATTGATTAGGATTGCCTTGGATAATCAATTTAAATCTCAGAGTATTTTATTCTTAATCCCCGATATTATTGCGGGTGTGTGTATTTAATATAAGTGACTTTGATTTGCCAAAGGAATTAACCGATTTAATTATTGGGTTAATTACCGGTTAAGTTGGGTCACTATATTTTATATACGACATGCCGTGAATACTTGACGGGAAAGTGTATCCCGTAAGGGTTGATAATATCCCCGAGATGAGTTCATAAGGAATTATTATGTAAACCTTGCAGGTGGATTTAATCCGCATAATAATTAAAGTTGAACGGTACTATTCTCGGATATAAGAAATGAATAATATTTATTGAGCAATAAATAAATTTATTCATGGATATTTAAATCTTAAATACACGGAATAAATAATACTAAGATGGAGAAATATTATTTGATATAATATGGAATAATATTGGGAGTGCAATTTTATTTATATAGTGGAAAATAAATAAAATTAATATTGATAAGAATTAATGGATTTGGGTTGGACCCAATTTAATTTTCAATATTGAAGCCCAATATTTATTCTCCTTATGATCCCCTACGTAGCCTATATAAGCACTACATGGTCTTCACTTTTCATAAGACAAGAGAACCTAAGTTACGCTAACTTAAAATTCTTGGAGAGTGAGGAAGATCCATAAGGTGTTCGATAGATCGTCGCCCACACGACGTTCGGACGAGGTGCAAGGAATACGTGGGAAGATCGCAAGGTCATCAACGTGTTTGATTTCGTTTCTCCGTACAACGAATCTAAGGTAAAATCATAATCCCTCTTTTATGATTTTGTGTGAATTAATTGTAGTATGTACATGAACACACGATCCGGGTAAACGTACGAACCTCGGGGACGGGGATTCGAGATCCCCGGCGAGGATCGAGAGGAGCGGTCGAACCTAGGGTTCAACCGCCGGGAACGCGCGACGCGAGAGGCGAGCCTCGGCTCGACGCCGAGGCACACGATCGAACCTAGGGTTCGATCGTCGGGGATCCGCCGTGGGCTGGTGCCACGGCGGGAGGATCCGCCGACCTCCGTCGTCGGCGGCGCGTTCAGCGCGAACACCCTCGGCTGGGGGCCGAGGGGTCGATCGAGCCCATAGGCTCGATCGCTGGGAGCTGCGGGGGTAACCCGCAGCGACTCGTAGCGTGCTGCGGGGTTTCCCGCAGCGGAGCGCTGGGACGAGCCCAGCGCGTTGAGCAGCGGGTCACGCGACCCGCTGCGGGGCTGCTACGAGCAGCCCCGGGGATGCCTCGCGCATCCCCAGCGATCATCACGGGGATGATCGCGAGCCCCGTACGGGGGCTCGGCTGGATGACTCGCGGCCTTCGGGCCTCGCTGGGTATTCGGTCGGGCCCCGGCTCGTGCGATGGTTCGCGTTCATGGATTCGGCTCGCGGGAGAAAATTGGCTGGGGGCGGGCTGCGTGTCTTCGGGCGCGTAGTCTCCAAAGGTCGGACTCCTGCGGATGAGTCGGGAATCCAATCTCCGGCGATGAAGGATTTCGGTCGGGCTATCGGTTCCGCATAAATTTTAATAGCCCGGGATATCGATTTCCAACAGTGGGAGGATATCAAAGTAATCTGGATAAGAGATATTCGAATGCTGTAAAAGTACTTGGAAGTACTGGATTACTAGCAAAACGAAATCTTCTTAGATTACAGTTTCTCAGATCCAAAAATCAGAGAAGGACCAGTGTAAGTCGATATCAGGCTATGTGTTCACTTTTAGAAGAGGTGGAACCTATGGAAGAAAGAGTGATAAGCGTGAAGCTTCTCGGACTCTATCATAAACCGAATAGCAGCCTCAGAGGCAGCGGAAGTTTTGGTTAGGTTCCGGAATGACCTATGAACTTGGATATGATTCTTGGTTCACCAAAGGCTATGTATATAGCGGTGCATGGAGAACTGGAAGAAGTCATAAGTTCAAAAGGTGATGATAACACATAGAGCCAGTACCACCTGATACGAATCATCGTCAGAGAGACGACGCAGTAGTCACCAAGATAACTTCAGATCGGCGACCTAGATTGCTCATTCACATAATACTTCTGGGAAGTATAACTTAAGCACGTGATGAGTATGGAAGTCGGGAGTTTGGAGGAAATGACTAGACCTTAGTACAAGTGGGAGATTGTTGGAGTTGTGTACTTAATGTCTAGATTTAAGTATCGGAAAACTCCCGGTCATGGCATTTAACCTATTTAATTAATAAACAATTATTTGCAATTAATTATTATTAATTAATATATGCAAATCATAGTCCTGGATTTTATACGTTGTAGTTAGTATGGTGCAAGCATGGGCGCACAGAAGATCATACTATCGGTTACTCGTATTTAATCGAACAGTTGCTCACGACCTAGATGGACACGGACCAATCCATCGGTATAGTCGTTGTGTGAGAGAGAAAATAATTTATCTTAATTATTTTATCACACTTGTACACTTGGTGTATTGGGCGGATCGCTTGAGATTTATTGATTAGGATTGCCTTGGATAATCAATTTAAATCTCAGAGTATTTTATTCTTAATCCCCGATATTATTGCGGGTGTGTATATTTAATATAAGTGACTTTGATTTTCCAAAGGAATTAACCGATTTAATTATTGGGTTGATTACCGGTTAAGTTGGGTCACTATATTTTATATACGACATGCCGTGAATACTTGACGGGAAAGTGTATCCCGTAAGGGTTGATAATATCCACGAGATGAGTTCATGAGGAATTATTATGTAAACCCTGCAGGTGGATTTAATCCGCATAATAATTAAAGTTGAACGGTACTATTCTCGGATATAAGAGATGAATAATATTTATTGAGCAATAAATAAATTTATTCATGGATATTTAAATCTTAAATACACGGAATAAATAATACTAATCGGAGAAATATTATTTGATATAATATGGATTAATATTGGGAGTGCAATTTTATTTATATAGTGGAAAATAAATAAAATTTAATATTGATAAAGATTAATGGATTTGGGTTGGACCCAATTTAATCTTCAATATTTAGAAGCCCAATATTTATTCTCCTTATGATCCCCTACGTAGCCTATATAAGCACTACATGGTCTTCACTTTTCATAACACAATTAATTGACCTACGCCAATCATAAAGTCTTGGAGAGTGAAGGAGATCCATAGGAGTTCGATAGATCGTCGCCCACACGACGTTCGGACGAGGTGCAAGGAATACGTGGGAAGATCGCAAGGTCATCAACACGTTAATTCGTTTCTCCGTACAACGAATCGAAGGTAAAATCATAAACCCTCTTTTATGATTTTATGCAATTGATTGTAGCGTATACATGAACACACGATCCGGATAAACGTACGAACTTTGGGGACGGGGATTCGAGATCCCCGGCGAAGATCGAAAGGGGGCGGCCGAAACCTAGGGTTTCGACCGCCGGTAACCGCGCCAAGGAGAAGCCCCGGCTGGACGCCGGGGCACGCGATCGACCAAGGGTCGATCGCTGGGGAAGCCGCCGTGGGCTGGAGCCACGGCAGATGGCCTCCCCGACCTCCCTGGACGGCGGCGTGCGCGCGGGGAAGCTCCGGCCAAAGGCGGAGCGGGCGATCGACCGAAGTCGATCGCGGAGGGCAGCCGCGGGCTGGTGCCGCGGCTGGGGGCCCTCCACCCCGTGAGGTGGTGGCGGTGAGTCGCCGGACTCACCGCCGGCGGGTGCTGATCGGATCAGCCCCGCGGGGATGCCGTGCATCCCCGACGATCGCCATGCACGGCGATCGCGAACCCTAGCGGGGTTCGGCTAGGATTTCTAGCCGCGGGTTCATCCCGCGGCGGTGTTAATCTTGTCGAGCCCGGTTCGTTGGTGTTCGCGATCGGTTTCCGGCGATAGGGTTTCGATCGGGCTATCGGTTCCGCATAATTTTAATAGCCCGGGATATCGATTTCCAACAGAAAGTACTTAAAATGTCCATTACAGCAGTCAAGTATTCCTTTCCAGGATTACCTTGATATCCTCCCACTATGCTAACCGCATAGCCGATATCAGGTTCTTGTTTTCAACATCGCATTTATTAAGCTTTCCACACCCGAAGTGTAGGAATCCGCTTTCATTGCTTCTATCTCCTTTTGTGTTACAAAACACATATCCTTAGATAGATGCATTCCGTCTCTGAAAGGTAACGAACCTTTCTCGGAATCTTGCATGTTAAAACGAACCATAATCGTATAAGATATCTAGAGAAGTACAATGTTCTTTTCTTGAGATCCTAGATCTTAAGAACATGTTCTAACTTCTTCTTTATCTCATATATCGATTTTTCTAGACAACCATCATTTTATGTCTGACAACATCTTTACATTGTTACCAATGATAAAATGCTATCTACATAAAACCTCCGAGAAACACCACCTTGTTTCCATCACGTTTCCCATACACACGATTCGTCAATGCCTTTTGATGAATCCATCAAATGGACTATCTCATCAATGCGCAAGTTCCACGAACTCTAGCTTTGTTACAATCCATGAATGGATCAACTAAGCTTGTACTCTAAATGATCTCGCCTCTTAGCAATAATTCTTATTGCTTTCCAAGAAGGCACATTTAGATCTAGTACTGCCTTCATGTAGATCCAGTGATCGATTTCATGTATACTAGGTCCAGAGTCCGAAAACTCTCATAGTCTTATGAATATCTCCGGTTGATCACAACCTCCCACTACAACGGCATTCCGGTGTATAAACAGTAATAACAGTAGGTGTAGTTAGTGGTGTACCGCTACTCGGTTCGGCTGGTTCCCAGTCCTTATCGCTTTCTCTCATTCAAAGTATTACGTCACTTTGGGCTTGTGGTTCATCTAATAGTTTTTCTCTAAGAACCGGGCGTTAGAACTTATAACGTCCTTCTGGTTCATAGTACTATTGAACACACATCTTTTGTTCTTCTAGGATATTCTACAACCGCATTTGAATGCGCCGTTGTTTCCAGACATATCCATAGAACCTAGGTAGTACCGTATAACTCATGCTTTTACTATTTCTATAAGAGTTCCATTTCTTATTTCCGACACACCATTTCTACACAAAAGTGTATGGTGTAGTCATTTGGGATCAAATCCCAATCTCTGATCAGTATGCCATGCATTCCTCAGACAGGCACTTGCCTCCGCGATCAAATCGCAGGCTACAAATGGATATACCTTGATGGTTCCCCATAATAGCTTTGTGTCCATTGACTTGTCAAAACACTTTGCTTTTGTGGCACATCAGGTATACTAATCCATTTTTCGAGCAATCATAAAATGAAGTACTTGTACCTTATTGTCTGAGTAAACAAAGGTCTGCATACATCAGAGTTAATCAATTCTAATACTTGTCCGGATCTTATACCTTATATCCATAAAGGATTGCTTGGTCGTATTATCTTCCAAATTTGATTCTTAGGTCGGAAGGTCCACTCCTTCAACTTGATCTTACAATCAATTTTCGACCTTTGAACTTCTTATTTGAATAAATATGACTTAGCATAAGAATCCACAAGTAAAAATGATTTATCAAAGAAATCTCTTATTAGTAAAACGAGTTATATACTACGGTTCGTTGCTTTGTGGTGGACTCAGGATTCATCATTCATATATTGCTAACTAATGTACCAAAATAGATAATATCATTATTTCTTCTTATAACCATCAAATGATTAAAAGAAATATAATATCCATTTATTAGAAATCCAGAACAAAGTTCTTTCTAATTTGAAAGGTACATAAAAGCAATAACCCAAAATGAAATCCTATAAAATGTCCTCCACTGCAACTGCTGCCTCCTCTACAGCATTGCCCATGTAGACTTACGATTTCTTCTTTTCTAAGTCGTCGGGTTTCCTGGAACCCTTGCATTTAGAATGCACATACCGTCAGTGGTTCCATATCTACACACCAGGTTCTGGTAGATAATACCATTGACTATGTTTTACGACTAAAGAAGATTTCGTACTTTCTTAGAGAGGATAATCAGACTTCCAGTACCCAGACTGTTTGCATCGAGAACTCTTGCCTATTGGCTTTCTCGTCCCATCTCGTGATCCAAGAAACTTAGGACCACTGGGTTTCTTTGCTTGCTTTTCCTTTCCCCCGGTTTTGCCCTTAGGTTCGAAACCTTTGGCATTGGCTACAAGAGCTTGCGATTTCCGTCTCAACTCGTCTAAAAGGTTCATCATCTCGAAAACGTGTTTAAGTGTTTCCTCGAATGAATGACCTTTATGAGTATCCTCATCGCCTCTTGTCTAGCCACTATGTCATGTCTAAACATCTCCTTGAGTTTGAACATGATATCATAATCAGTGGTTATTGCAAAAGCATTTTCCCACTTCTTAAAATCAGTTCTTTCCTCATCAGTTGAGACATTAGTATGACCGGGAGGATAAAGCTCTCTTGAGTACAAACATGTACTCTTTAACAGTCTGGGCAATGTCCAGATCTCTATTCCAATCAATACATTCAGGGACCAATGAGTTAAATCCTTACGTATCACATAAAGTGGGTTCAAAGCCATATCCTAATCTATGAGCACATATAACAACAAACAATCGATTTAATCTCTGATATTATCTCCCTCAAATAATATCATTAAACCACTAATCACATCTAAAATCCCATCAGGTAAGGCAAGCCACGTGGTGTGGACGTTTACCCACCCAAACGACTTAGCAATTAGATTTTCTTTGGTCATACATCACTTATAGCGGAACCTCGTGGGGAGGAATACGATAATGCGAATCTAAGTGTAAACCATTACTCAGTACCAAAGTAAATCGTTTGGAATTGCTACATCACCGCAAGCCACGTGGTGTGGACGTTTACGACAACTTCACAACTCTTCACAATTTCTTACAACTGTCTACATCAATTAATCCAAAATCCGTCAGTATAGCAAGCCACGTGGTGTGGACGTTTACTACACCAAGAGACTTTTATAATTGACTCCCAATTACTTGATCCATTCGATCTTGTAAATCAAGACGCGGAGAATCATAAGTGAAACTCGAAGTTTCTAACCAGTGATTCACCATGCGAACAACCCTATCTCTCATAAATGAGGGAGCCGAGCAGACAATCGATCCATCTATAAAAGAATGGTACGAAGGTCTCTAATTTGTGTCCTCTACATGACCAAGTGGCTTTGGCTCCATTCCACTCCCCGGGGTGAGAATGAGTCGACTTGAAATCAGCTTTGGAAAGACAAATTAGGCATTGTTTGATAAACTTAATCAATGTTTCTCGCAAGAGGAATTACAAGAACTCTCCTCCAATAACTTATCTATATAAACTTCAAAAGTTTATAAAAGTCACCAAGAGAGCAGCAATGGAGACCATGGGTATGTTTCCATACCCTCTCCCACTTAGCTTTTTACAATAAAGGGATACGCTATCTAATGCATAATTAAATACACATAAGCATGCATACATGAAATAAAGCACATAAAATATTATCACATAGTCAAAATAATACTAGAATATTATTTTCCGACTATTATGGCTTTATCGCATCTCCGTACGCATCTTCTAGTCTTTAGTCTTCGTTCTTGAATGCTCCATGTGACGAGAATATTAATCTCAATATTTAAATCTATTTATTTTTAATTAATCCAAAAGTTACTTAATTCGAAAATTAAGTCAATCGAATATATCAAAAATAAAATTAAATATTATTAATATTTCTATTTATTTTTTATTTTCCTATCTAATTCTATTAAATCTCTAGAATCCCATCCAAGTCAAACTTGGAATATTCTAGAAGACTTCTATAATAGAATAAGGAAATAAAATAAATTAGGACTCTTCTACTTTCCATGATTAATTAATTTCCATCTATTGAAAATTCCCAAGAATAGGAATAATCAAATAGGAAATAAATTAATTCCAATTTAATTTTTTTCCTATTCCATGAGAGTTCCTAAAATATAAAAACACTCAAATAGGAAAACCGAATTAATTAGGAAAGTCGGATTATGGTAGGAGTAGCGTGGGTTGGGAGTCCCCGCACCACCCCCACCGTCGACCGCCGCCCGGGAGGAGCACCGCCGCCGCCCCCAGCCCACGCGCCACCACCACCGGTGGCCGGCGTGGCCGGAAGCTCCCGCGGACAGCCCCCACGCCGGCAGGTCGATCGATCCTCATGGGGATCGATCATGGGGATGATCGACCCCTCGTCCCCTCGTCTTCTTCGTCACATCTTCTTCGTCTTCCGGCGATCGTTTCGGCATCGATCCAACGTAATTAAAATTACAAGAATTAAATTACAATTATCCGGTATCGATTCTATACATGAAATCGACCCTATACATTTTCCGGAAAAAGTAGAACGTAATAATAAACCTAAATTCGGTCAACCCCCGAATTTTTACTATTACAAGCATTCACCACACATAAAACGAATCTCGACATGTCCGAGAGTTTAATAATCAAGAACAATATTATGACAATAATTAAGAACAATTATATCTAGCCATAATAGTCGGAAACCCTGCAAGGTAGAACAATTTATCGAAAAATACCGTGAACGAAAATCAACGCTCTGATACCAATTGTTGGAAATCGATATCCCGGAATTAATAAATTTAAATAAATAAATTATCTAATTAATTCCAACCGAAATCCTTCGGAGATCGAATATCCGGGGTTGTCAAATTGCGGAACGACAACTCCAATCGACTCCCGGTTGCCGGAACATCCCGCCACGAACCACCACGTAAACCCGGACTCAACCAAACCCTAACCGCGGGCGAACCCGGGCTGTTCGGTCGAGCCCTAGCGTGGGGCTCGCGGCTGTACACGGCAGCCGCCTAGGGCTGCCCATGGCAGCCCGCCGGGCATGCTCGAACCCCTCGCGGACAGCCCCATCGTCTTCGCGGGGATGCGTCTTGATCGAACACCCGCCGCCACCGAAGTCGCGGCTGCCCAATCACGAACCCGTCGCGTCGATCGAAGGGCTGCCCAGCAGCCACGGGCTGACCTAGCCACGCCCCGGTGATCGCATGCCCAGCCACGGTCGAACCGTGGCTAGCGATCACCGCCAGCACCGCCGCGCGGGCGGCTGGTGCACCGCGCGAGCGGCGATCCGCACCGCCTGAGCGGAGATCGCGTCGCGCGGGCGGGTTGCGTCCAGCTAGGGCACGATCGAGTCTCGGCGTCCAGCCGAGGCTCTCGCCCTCTCGACCCATCCCGTCGAGCCGTTGAGCCGCCGGCGGTCCGGTGGTCTTCGATCACCACCGCCCGGTTCAACCTCGACATGGGTCGCGTTCTCGGATCTTACGTTCACGTTATTTTCACGATAATAATTTAAAATCATCGAAGGGGGTTCAACGATTTTACCTTTGTTCTCGTTGTACGGAGAAACGAGATCTATGAAGACCTTGAGACCTTCCCACGTATTCCTTGCACTAGCTCGAACGTCGGGTGGGCGACGATCTTCCGAACTCCATGGATCTCCCTCTTTAATTTCTCTCTCTAGAATTGTGATCTTCAAGTTATGAGAATAGAGAAGACCATGTAGTGCTTTTATAGGCTACGTAGGGGATCTTAAGGAGGTGGAATATTGGGCTTCTAATATTGAAGATTAAATTGAGCCCAATGCTCAAGTCCATTAATCCTTATCAATATTAATTATTTTATTTTCCACTATATAAATTAATTGCACTCCCAATATTAAACCATATTATATCAAATAATATTTCTCCGGTAGTATTATTTATTCCGTGTATTTAAGATATAAATATCCATGAATAAAATTAATTTATTGTTAATTAATTTATTCATCTCTTATATCCGAGACTAGTACCATTCATCCTTAATTATTATGCGGAACAAATCCACCTGCAGGGTTTACATAATAATTCCTTATGAACTCATCTCGGGGATATTATCAACCCTTACGGGATACACTTTCCCGTCAAGTATTCACGGCATGTCATATATAAAATATAGCGACCCAACTTAACCGGTAATTAACCCAATAATTAAATCGGTTAATTCCTTTGGAAAATCAAAGTCACTTATATTAAATATACACACCCGCAATAGTATCGGGGATTAAGAATAAAATACACTGAGACTTAAGTCGATTATCTAAGGCAATCCTAATCGATAAATCTCAAGCGATCCGCCCAATACACCAAGTGTACAAGTGTGATAAAATAATTAAGATAAATTATTTTCTCTCTCACACAACGACTATACCGATGGATTGGTCCGTGTCCATATAGGTCGTGAGCAACTGTTCGATTAAATACGAGTAACCGATAGTATGATCTTCTGTGTGCCCATGCACACCATACTAACTACAACGTACAAAATCCAGGACTATAATTTGCATATTATAAATAATTAAATGCAAATAATTGTTTATTTAATTAAATAGATTAGTGGCAATGGATCGTGAGTTTCCGTTACTTAAATCTAGACATTAAGTACACAACTCCAACACGCCCCCGCCGGGGCTCGCGATCGCCGTGCATGGCGATCGCATGAGGATGCGGGGTGCATCCCCACTGGGCTGTGGGAGCAGCCCCCGGCGGTGAGTCCGGCGACTCACCGCCACCGCCAGGAGGGGCGGTCAGCCCGGCTGACCACCGCGGCCCCAGCCGCGGTTTACCCCCGACAATCGATCTCGCGATCGATTGTCCACCCCGGCCCAGCCGGGGTGCCTTCTTGCCCACGCCGCCGTCGAGGCGGCGGGGATCCGCCACGGCACCAGCCCGTGGCATCCCCAGCGATCGACCCTAGGTCGATCGCATGCCCCGGCGTCCAGCCGGCGGTCGAACCCTAGGGTTCGGCCGCCACCCTCGATCCCATCGAGGGCTCTTCGATCTTCGCCGGGGATCTCGAATCCCCGTCCCCGAAGTTCGTCGTTTTCCCAGATCGTGTGTTCATTTATATGCCACACGATTTAATTTTAATTCATACATACATCATAAAGGGGGTTTATGATTTTACCTTTGATTCGTTGTGCGGAGAAACGAAATCGAATTGAAGACCTTACGACCATCCCACGTATTCCTTGCACTAGCTTGAACGTCGGGTGGGCGACGATCCTCCAAGCTTATGGATCTCCTTCACGAACTCTCTAGACTAATCAAGTATGATTATCTTGTCTTGTCTAATTGTGAAGACCATGTAGTGCTTTTATAGGCTACGTAGGGAATCTAAAGCGGGTGGAATATTGGGCTTCCAATATTAATGATTAAATTGAGCCCAGCCCAAATCTATTAATCCCATTAATATTAATTAATTTATTTTCCACTATATAAATTAATTGCACTCTCAATATTAAACCATATTATATCAAATAATATTTCTCCGGTTAGTATAATTTATTCTGTGTATTTAAGATTTAAATATCAATGAATAAAATTAATTTATTGCTAATTAATTTATTCATCTCTTATATCCGAGAATAGTACCATTCAACCTTAATTATTATGCGGAATAAATCCACCTGCAGGGTTTACATAATAATTCCTTATGAACTCTTCTCGGGGATATTATCAACCCTTACGGGATGTTGGAGTGGTATACTTAATGTCTAGATTTGAGTATTCTGAACTCCTTGTACACTATCATTTATCTATTGAGATAAACATTCATTTGCTTTTAATTAATTGTTAATTAAAAAAAAGCAAATTATAGTCCTAGATTATATACGTTGTAGTTAGTATGGTGTGCGCCGTCACACAGAAGATCATACTATCGGTTACTCGTATTTAATCGAACAGTTGCTCACGACCTAGAAGGAAACGGACCAAGCCATCGGTATAGTCGTTGTGTGAGAGAGAAAATAATTTGTCTTAATTATTTTATCACACTTGTACACTTGGTGTATTGGGCGGATCGCTTGAGACTTATAAATTAGGATTGCTCTGTGATAATTGATTTAAGTCTCTGAGTATTTTATTCTTAATCCCTGAAACAATTGCGGGTGTGTATATTTAATATAAGTGACTTTGATTTTCCAAAGGAATTAACCAATTTAATTATTGGGTTAATTACCGGTTGAGTTGGGTCACTATATTTTATATATGGCATGCCGTGAATTCTTGACGGGACAGTGTATCCCGTAAGGGTTGATAATATCCCCGAGATGAGCTCATAAGGATTTATTATGTAAACCTCGCGAGCGGATTTGTTCCCTCATAATAATAAGGTTGAGTGGTACTATTATCGGATATAAGAGATGAATAAATTTATTAAGCAATAAATAAATTTTATTCATGGATATTTAAATCTTAAATACACGGAATAAATAATACTAACCGGAGAAATATTATTTGATATAATATGGTTTAATATTGGGAGTGCAATTAATATATATAGTGGAAAATAAATTAATTAATATTGATAAGGATTAATAGACTTGGGCTTGGGCTCAATTTAATCATCAATATTAGAAGCCCAATATTCCACCTCCTTTAGATCCCTTACGTAGCCTATAAAAGCACTACATGGCATTCATAAATCATAAGACAAGAATATCAATATTTGATAGTTCTAGAGAGTTGAAGGAGATCCATAGGAGTTCGATAGATCGTCGCCCACGCGACGTTCGAACGGAGTGCAAGGAATACGTGGCAAGATTCAAAGGTGTTTGATTTCGTTTCTCCGAACAACGAATCGAAGGTATAATATCTAAACGCCCTTGATATTATTCGATTTTGATTTATAGTAAAATATCGTAGAACGCAAGATCCGAGGTACGAAACCGGGAAGGAGGACGAACGCGTGGTGGTGGCGAAGCCACCGGACCACGGCGATCGCCTGCCTAGGGTTTCGGCGAGGAGGGGTCGAACCCCGGCTGGACGCTGGGAGTGCGATCGATCACATCGATCGATCGCGCACCGCGAGGGCTGGTCCCCGCGGTGGCCTGCTGGTGGCGGGTCGACCACCCAGCGGCGGCGAGTCGCCGGACTCGCCGCGGGGGCTGCTGGGCAGCCCCAGTCGATCGCCTTGAGCGATCGACTCCTCGATCGCAAGCGCGCAACCGTGGGGGTGCGGCTGGGGTGTGCGCGGCCTTCGGGCTTCGTTGTGCGCTTCGGCCGTATCTCGGCACGTGTGTCGTGTTCGTGTGATCTCAGGCGAAGGTCTTTGATCGGGTTATTAGTTTCCGCAAATTTTAATAGCCCGGGATATCGAATTCCAACACGGGATACACTTTCCCGTCAAGTATTCACGGCATGTCATATATAAAATATAGCGACCCAATTTTACCGGTAATTAACACAATAATTAAATCGGTTAATTCCTTTGGAAAATCAAAGTCACTTATATTAAATATACACACCCGCAATAGTATCGGGGATTAAGAATAAAATACTCTGAGACTTAAATCAATTATCAACGGCAATCCAAATTGATAAATCTCAAGCGATCCGCCCAATACACCAAGTGTACAAGTGTGATAAAATAATTAAGACAAATTATTTTCTCTCTCACACAACGACTATACCGATGGATTGGTCCGTGTCCATCTAGGTCGTGAGCAACCGTTCGATTAAATACGAGTAACTGATATTATGATCTTCTTTGTGACGTCGCACACCATACTAACTACAACGTATAGAATCCAGGACTATATTTTGCATATATTTAATTAACAATAATTAAATGCAAACAATTGTTTATTAATTAAATAGATTAAATGCTATGACCGGGAGTTTACCGATACTTAAATCTAGACATTAAGTACATAACTCCAACACTTGGTTTATCTGCTACTGTGCTTAGGAAAGTTAGTGGAATTAGATCTGCAAAAGAACTTTGGGACAAACTTGAAGAACTTTTCAAGTAAAAACAGTTTGCTGTTTAAAGAATGAAACTTCTTTAAACAACAAACTGTTTTTACTTGAAAAGTTCTTTAGATTCAAACTTGATATGAGTAAGGATATAAATGAAAACATTGACTCTTTCAATAAATTGATCCAAGATATCAAGTTAACTGGTGATAAGTACATTGATGATTACTCTGCTATTATCTTGTTGAATGCCATACCTGATTCTTATTCTGATGTGAAGTCTGCTATTAAGTATGGTAGAGATGTTGTTACCCTAGAAACGGTAGTTAACAGCCTTAAGAGTAAAGAACAGGATTTAAAATCTGGTAGAACTCCTAAGGCCACTAATGATGTTAACTATGTTAAGGGTAAAATGAAGAATAAGAAGTATGGTAACCAGGGCTCAAAAGGCTTTGTAAATCAAAATCGTGATAGCAAGGGTAAGGGTAAATCTGATCCTAAGGCTAAGGGTAGGAAATGTTATAACTGTGGTGAAATTGGACATTACATGAAAGATTGCAATAAACCTAAGAAACAGAATAGTAATAATGCTAATGTGGTTTTCCGATAATATTGGTGATGTGTTTATGATGCATGATTTCTCTCTGTTGTCCAATGTGAATGCTACTAGTGCCTCTCTTCTCTGTGAAAATGATTGACTAATTGACTCTGGGTGCACTTATCATATGTCTCCATACCTGCATTTGTTTTCAACTTATAAAGAACTTAAAAACTCATATGTCTCAATGGCTAATGATAAAAGGTGTTCTGTGAATGGTATTGGTGATATTTCTGTGAAGTTTGAAACTGGTAGTGTGTACACTTTAAAAAATGTTAGGCATGTGCCTGACTTGAGTCAAAATTTGATTTCCTGTGCTGCACTTGAATCTGAGGGTTTATCTGGTAAATGGGGTAATGGGTGCATGACTATTATGGAGGGTTCTAAGGTTGTTTGCAAAGCTGCTAGGCAGTACAATTTGTATGTTTGCAAAGCTGAGTGTTATTTGAATAATCATGCAAATTCTGTCCATGAAAATGTTTCTGATTTATGGCATAAATGGCTTGGACACATAAGTAAAACTGGTTTTGAATTATTGCAAAAACAAGGTGTCTTTGGTGATGCTAAATTGACTTGCTCTTCATTCTGTGATACTTGTGTGTTAGGTAAACAAACTAGAATGAGCTTTCCTGTGTCTCCCACCCCCAATGTGCCCTCTACTAAGTGCATCCTTGAATATCTGCATGCTGATGTGTGGGGTCCTTCCCCTGAACCTACCCAAGGTGGCAATAGGTACTTTCTTTCTGTGATAGATGATTTTTCCAGAAAAGTGTGGGTGTTTCTAATGAAAAATAAATCTGATGTGTTTGCAAAATTTAAAGAGTTTAAAAACCTAATTTAAAATCAAATTGGTCTGAAAATTAAAACTCTTAGGACAGATAATGGTCTTGAATTTTGTAATGCCAATATGAATGATTTATGTGCTGAAGCTGGTATTAGAAGACATAGGACAGTACCCTATACCCCACAACAAAATGGAGTGGCTGAGAGAATGAATAGGACTTTATTAGAGAGAGTTAGGTGTTTGCTTGCTTCTTCTGGTCTAAGTAAAAGATTTTGGGGTGAAGCTGTGTTAACTGCTACTTATCTGATAAATAGATCTCCCTCTATACCTCTCAAGGGTAAGTGCCCTGAAAATGTGTTTTCTGGAAAACCTATTGACTTGACAAATTTGAGAATTTTTGGCTGTTCTGCTTTGGTCCTCCACTCTAGAGATAAATTGGAACCTAGGTCTAAGAAATGTGTGTTTCTTGGTTATCCTGAAGGTACTATAGGTTATTGGCTTGTTGGGATATGTTCTTCGATCCTACGTGTGCAATCGATAAAGTCATAAGGTCGTCTATGGATGTTAAATGATTATTTGATAATATTAATTGTTGGGAACAATATAATATTGATCAATTAAATCATACCTACAGGGTCACACACGGACTCGAAGATAATGTACGATGATTGATATATATATTGATTTAGAATCAATATTTACGTGGATTTAATTCCCATGCATGGGATGCATTGCTTGCATGGATGCATGTCACATAGTGTGACATGGCATGCCACACAAGCAAGTGGGACCACATACAATGCATAGTGGCATGTGTATGTGGCATGACCTTTCACCTCCTTTGTAACCTCTTTTGCATGTTAATGGTGCATCTTTATGCACATTAAGATGGAGGTTACATAGAGGTGTAATGGTGTGAATAATGGTGTGTTTAGATAGATGAAAATCTGATTTTCATCACACACAAGCATCAGCCACGAAAATCCACACAAAAAGAGAGAAAAGAGGTGATCTTGGAGATCCATTCTCAAGCAATCAAAGGTGTTCATTATCCGGGTTCGTGTGCAACACGTAGAGGCCGGGCCATTTGTGCGGCTTCAACATCCGGGTGATCTAGACAAGAGGAGTGACGAGGTCATTCATGTTGGAATTCGATATCCCGGGTTATTTAAATTTGCGGAACCGATAACCCGAACGAACCCTTCGCCGGAGATCACACGAACGTCGACTCATCCGCCGGGGTCCGACCTTTGGAGACCACGCGCCCGAAGGCGCGCAGCCCGCCCCCAGCCGAACCCCCGCGAGTGCGGGGTTCATGCGATCCTCGCATGGATCGATCGCTGTGAGCGATCGATCGGGGCTGTTCCGGCAGCCCCCCAGCAGCAAGTCCGGCGACTTGCTGCTCGCCGTGGAGGGGCGGCTCGACCCACGAGCCGCTGCGGGCGCACCAGCCGCCCGCCCGGCGATCGCGCCCTAGGCGTCGATCGCCCCCTCGGCTGAAGCCGAGGGCTCCCCATGCGCGCCGAAACCCTAGGTGGGTCGACCGCCGCGATGCCGTGGTCTTCGACCACCATCGCCGGTTGATCCTCCTTCGGGGTTTCGTACCTCGGATCTTTGTTCTACGGTATTCTCAATAATCGAATAAAAAAAATCATAAAGCGCGTTTAGATTTTTACCTTTGATTCGTTGTTCGGAGAAACGAAATCAAGATGACCTCGCGATCTTCCCACGTATTCCTTGCACTCCGTTCGAACGTCGGGTGGGCGACGATCTATCGAACTCCTATGGATCTTCTTCACTCTTCAAGACTTTATGATTGGCGTATCTTAGGTTAATGAATTGTGAAGACCATGTAGTGCTTTTATAGGCTACGTAGGGGATCAAAAGGAGATAAAATATTGGGCTTCTAATATTGAAAATTAAATTGGGTCCAACCCAAATCCATTAATTCTTATCAATATTAATTTTATTTATTTTCCACTATATAAATAAAATTGCACTCCCAATATTTATCCATATTATATCAAATAATATTTCTCCGGTTAGTATTATTTATTCCGTGTATTTAAGATTTAAATATCCATGAATAAAATTTATTTATTGCTTAATAAATTTATTCATCTCTTATATCCGAGAATAGTACCACTCAACCTTATTTATTATGCGGGAACAAATCCACTCGCGAGGTTTACATAATAAATCCTTATGAGCTCATCTCGGGGATATTATCAACCCTTCCGGGATACACTGTCCCTTCAAGAATTCACGGCATGCCATATATAAAATATAGTGACCCAACTTAACCGGTAATTAACCTAATAATTAAATCGGTTAATTCCTTTGGAAAATCAAAGTCACTTATATTAAATATACACACCCGCAATTGTTTCAGGGATTAAGAATAAAATACTCCGAGACTTAAATCAATTATCACAGAGCAATCCTAATTGATAAGTCTCAAGCGATCCGCCCAATACACCAAGTGTACAAGTGTGATAAAATAATTAAGATAAATTATTTTCTCTCTCACACAACGACTATACCGATGGATTGGTCCGTGTCCATCTAGGTCGTGAGCAACTATTCGATTAAATACGAGTAACCGATAGTATGATCTTCTGTGCGCCCATGCACACCATACTAACTACAACGTATAAAATCCAGGACTATAATTTGCATATATTTAATTAAAAATAATTAAAAGCAAATGAATGTTTGTAATAGATAGGTAAATGAAAGTGCATACAGAGTTCAAAATACTCAAATCTAGACATTAAGTATACTACTCCATCAATCTCCCACTTATACTAAGGTCTAGTCTTATCTTCCAAACTTCTGACTCCCAAACCCTCCAAGTGCTTGTAATATACTTCCTTAGGAAGTATCTTGGTGAAAGGGTCCGCTAGGTTGTCTTCCGAAGCTATCTTGGTGACTATCGCATCGCCTCTCTTGACGATGTCTCGAATCAGGTGGTACTTGCGCTCTATGTGTTTTGTAGCACTATGGGACCGTGGTTCCTTACTGTTTGCCACTGCACCGCTATTGTCACAATAAATTGTCATAGCCTTGGGCAAACTCGGAATCACATCTAAGTCCTGGAGGAAATTAAGGAACCACACTGACTCTTTCGCTGCCTCTGAGGCTGCAACATATTCAGCTTCCATGGTAGAGTCCGAAATGCACTTCTGCTTAACACTCTTCCATGATACGGCTCCACCTCCCATAGTGTACACATAGCCTGATGTCGACTTACGCCGGTCCTTATCAGCTTGGAAATCCGAATCTGTGTAACCCAAAGGAATCAGATTGTCTACTCCGTATCTCAGAACATAATCCTTAGTATTTCGCAAATACTTGAAAATGCTCTTTACGGCAGTCCAATGAGCCTTTCCAGGGTTACTCTGATATCTCGCTACTATGCCAACGGCATAACAGATATCAAGCCTCGTGCATAACATTGCATACATTAAGCTTCCCACAGCCGAAGCGTAGGGAACCGCTTTCATTTCATCTTTCTCCTTCTGTGTCCGAGGACACATTTCCTTAGAAAGATAAGTTCCTTTACTGAAGGGCAGATCACCCTTCTTGGAATCTTGCATGTTAAAACGAGCTAGAATCGTGTCTATGTAAGATTGCTGGGAAAGACACAATGTTCTATTCCGGCGATCCCTTATAACTTTGATCCCTAGAACATGTCCAAATTCTCCCAAATCTTTCATATCGAATTGTCTAGACAACCATCCCTTTATGTCTGATAACATCTTCACACTGTTGCCAATGAGAAGTATGTCGTCTACATAAAGCACGAGAAACACCACCTTCTTTCCATCACGTTTCCAATACACACACGATTCGTCCATGCTTTGAATGAATCCAAATTATTGGACTACTTCATCAAACCGCAGGTTCCACGATCTCGAGGCTTGTTTCAATCCATAAATGGATCGATTAAGCTTGCACACTAGATGATCTCGCCCCTTAGCATTGAATCCTTCTGGTTGTTTCATATAAATCGTCTCGTCAAGACTTCCATTAAGGAAAGCTGTCTTGACATCCATTTGCCACACCTCATAATCCATATGAGCTGCTATGGATAAGAGAATCCGGATTGACTTTATCTTGGCTACCGGCGAGAAGGTCTCCTCATAATCGATTCCCTCTTTCTGAGTATATCCTTTCGCAACAAGCCGAGCTTTAAAGGTTTCAACCTTTCCGTCAGATCCTCTCTTTCTCTTGTAGACCCATTTACACCCAATTGGCTTTACGCCGCTTGGTGGTTCTACAAGATCCCAGACTTTATTAGAATCCATAGATTCTATTTCGGATTTCATCGCTTTCTTCCAAGAAGGCGCATCTATATCTTGTACCGCCTCATCATAGGTCCAGGGATCGACTTCATGAACTCCGGGTGCCGAGTCCGAAGACTCACCCAGTCCAATCCATCTGTCCGGTTTTTTAACAACCCTTCAACTACGACGGCGTTCCGGTGTATTAAAAGTGACAGTATTAGGTGCAGGTTCTAGTGGTGTATCTATACTCGGTTCGGCTGTATCCAGGTCTTCCTCGTTACCTCTCAACTCATCAAGTATTATGTCACTTTTGGGCTTGTGGTCCATGACATAGTCTTCCTCTAAGAACCGAGCGTTAGTACTTATAACGATCTTCTGGTCCGTAGGACTATAGAACATGCCACCCTTAGTTCCTTTCGGGTATCCTACAAACAACCGTATTTCTGACCTAGGTTCTAACTTATCGGCGCCTTGTCGCAACACATGTGCTGGACATCCCCAGATCCGAATGTGTTTCAAGTTAGGCTTACGCCCACTCCACAATTCCATGGGTGTAGTTGGTACCGTTTTGGTCGGAACCCTATTCAGAATGTACGCCGCTGTTTCCAAGGCAAGTCCCCAGAACATAACAGGTAAATCCGAGTAACTCATCATTGATCGCACCATCTCCATAAGAGTCCTATTCCTTCTTTCTGACACACCATTCTGCTGAGGAGTATATGGTGAGGTCAGCTGGGATTCAATCCCATTCTCTGCCAAGTATGCCTTGAATTCTCCAGACAGGTACTCGCCTCCGCGATCAGATCGCAGGCATTTTATGGATTTACCACGAAGGTTCTCCACAAGAGCCTTGAATTCCTTGAACTTGTCAAAAGAATCACTCTTGTGGCGCATCAGGTATACATATCCATATCTTGAGTAATCATCAGTGAAGGTGATGAAATACTCGTACCCTCCCCTTGCCTGAGTAGACATAGGTCCGCATACATCAGAGTGAATCAAATCCAATACTTGTTCAGCTCTACGTCCTTTACCAGAAAAAGAACGCTTGGTCATTTTACCCTCCAAACAGGATTCGCAGGTTGGAAGGTCCTCTCCTTCTATGCCGCTAATGAGACCATCAGCTTTCAACCTTTGAATTCTGTTCGAATTAATATGACCTAGCCTTAGATGCCACAAGTATAATTGATTCATTTTAGAAGGTTCCTTTCTCTTATTGGTGTTCGTAGATGTGTTATTACTCTCGGTTAGTTGCATCGTGTTAGACTCAGGATTTAGAATATACAAATCGTCTACCAATGTACCAGAACAGACAATCTCACTATTTCTTCTTATGACCACAGAGTGATCAAAAGAAACAGAATATCCATTCAGAATTAACTTAGAAACTGAAATCAAATTCTTTCTGAAATTCGGTACACAAAGACAATTTTGTAAAACTAAAACCCTATCACTACTAAAGCGTAAGTGAACGTCTCCCACTGCAACAGCCGCCACCTTCGCGGCATTGCCCATGTAGACCACGATCTCTCCCTCTCTAAGTCTCCGGGTTTCCTGGAACCCCTGCAATGAATTGCAGACATGATCAGTGGCACCCGTATCTACACACCAGGTGCTGGTAGATATCACCGCTGACAATGTTTCAGTGACTAAGGAAAATTTCGTACCTTTGATGAGAGGACAATCAGACCTCCAGTGCCCAAACTGCTTGCATCGAAAGCACTTGCCCAAAGGCTTGCCTTTCCCAATCCGTGGCTTTAAGCCACTGGGTTTCTTTGCACGCTTTTCCTCTAGCCTTGCCACAAAAGCTTGTGATTCTCTTAACTTACGCACAAACTCCGCTCTCGCTGAATCCTTTTTAAGGGACTCATTGAGAGAGAATTCTGTGAGTATGTTAATCACCTCTTGTCCGGCTTCCACACTATGTCTCAACATCATCCTGAGGTCATTTCGAATGTCCTCATCAGTTGGGACAACAGTGGATTCGGAAAGCTCAACAGTCTGAACAATGTCCAGATTTCGTTCCCAATCATTACTATATGGAACCGGTGAGTTTTCATCCTTAAGTATATCACAAAGTGGGGTCACAGTCATTCTTAACCTATAAGCACATAAAACAAACAAACAATTTAATATCCGATATTATCTCCCTCAAATAATATCATTAAATCACTAATCACATCTAAAATCCCATCAGGTAAGGCAAGCCACGTGGTGTGGACGTTTACCCACCCAAATGATTTAGCAATTAGATTTTCTTTGGTCATACATCATTTATAGCGTGACCTCGTGGGGAGGAATACTATAACGCGTATCTAAGTGTAAACCATTACTCAATACCAAAGTAAATTATTTGGAATCGCTACATCACCGCAAGCCACGTGGTGTGGACGTTTACGATAACTTCACAACTCTTCATAATTACTTACAACTGTCTACATCAATTAATCCAAAGTCCGTCAGCATAGCAAGCCACGTGGTGTGAACGTTTACTATACTAAGAGACTTTTATAATTGACTCCCAATTACTTGATCCATTTAATCTTGTAAATCAAGACGTGGAGAATCATAAGTGAAACTCGAAGTTTCTAACCAGTGATTCACCATGCGAACAACCCTATCTCTCATAAATGAGGGAGCCGAGCAGACAATCGATCCATCTATCAAAGAATGGTAAGAAGGTCTCTAATTTGTGTCCTCTACATGACCAAGTGGCTCTGGCTCCATTCCACTCCCCGGGGTGAGAATGAGTCGACTTGAAATCAGCTTTGGAAAGACAAATTAGGCATTGTTTGATAACTTAATCAATGTTTCTCGTAAGAGGAATTACAAGAACTCTCCTCCAATGACTTATCTATATAAACTTCAAAAGTTCATAAAAGTCACCAAGAGAGCAGCAATGGAGACCATGAGTATGTTTCCATACCCTCTCCCACTTAGCTTTTTACAATAAAGGGATACGCTATCTAGTGCATAAAATAAACACATATGGCATGCATACATGTAATAAAGCACATAGTATTATCACATAATCAAAATAATACTAGAATATTATTTTCCGACTATTATGGCTTTATCACATCTCCGTACGCATCTTCTAGTCTTCAGTCTTCGTTTCTTGAATGCTCCATGTGACGAGAATATTAATTTCCAATATTTAAATCTATTTATTTTAAATTAATCCAAGAGTTACTTAATTCGAAAATTAAGTCAATTGAATATATCAAAAATAAAATTAAATATTATTAATATTTTTATTTATTTTATTTTCTTTTTCCACTCCATTAAATCTCTAGAATAATCTATCCAAGATACTCTTGGAATATTCTAGATGATATCCATAATGAAATAAAGAAATAAAATAATTTAGGACTATCATACTTTACAAATTTATTTTATTCCTAATCCATGAATATTCCCATTTAGGAATAATCAAATAGGAAAAATAAATTTAGTACTAAATTAATTCTTTTTCTATTTCTTGAATATTCCATAAAGAAATAATCAAAATAGGAAAAACCGAATTAAAATAGGAAAGTATATTTCCGGTAGGAGTAGCATGGATTGGGAGACCCACGCCACCCCCACCCGGACCGCCAACCGCCGGCCGAGGACCACCGCCGCCACCACCCAGCCGGCGAGCCACCACCGCCGGTGACATCGCCGCCAGGAGGCGCGAGTTCGGCGCCCTCCCATGCGATCGATCGATCCTCATGGATCGATCATGGGGATTGATCGATCCAAGCCCTAATCCCTTCTCGTCGTCTCGTCTTCTCCGGCGGTCTTCGATTCGTCGATCCAATCGCAAAATAATTTACAAAAATCTAAATTACAATTCCGGTATCGATTCTATACATGAAATCGACCCTATACATTTTCCGGAAAAACGATGAACATAATAATAAATCCTAAATTCGGTCAACCCCCGAATTTTTACTATTACAAGCATTCACCACCAAAAACGAATCTCGACATGTCCGAGAGTTTAATAAAACCAACAATCATGACAAAATAAATTAAACGAATAATTAATCAAGCCATAATAGTCGGAACCCTGCAAGGTAGAACAATATATTATCGAAAATACCGCGAACGTAAACCACGCTCTGATACCAATTGTTGGAATTCGATATCCCGGGTTATTTAAATTTGCGGAACCGATAACCCGAACGAACCCTTCGCCGGAGATCACACGAACGCCGACTTATCCGCCGGGGTCCGACCTTTGGAGACCACGCGCCCGAAGGCGCGCAGCCCGCCCCCAGCCGAACCCCCGCGAGTGCGGGGTTCATGCGATCCTCGCATGGATCGATCGCTGTGAGCGATCGATCGGGGCTGTTCCGGCAGCCCCCCAACAGCAAGTCCGGCGACTTGCTGCTCGCCGTGGAGGGGCGGCTCGACCCACGAGCCGCTGCGGGCGCACCAGCCGCCCGCCCGGCGATCGCGCCCTAGGCGTCGATCGCCCCCTCGGCTGAAGCCGAGGGCTCCCCATGCGCGCCGAAACCCTAGGTGGGTCGACCGCCGCGATGCCGTGGTCTTCGACCACCATCGCCGGTTGATCCTCCTTCGGGGTTTCGTACCTCGGATCTTTGTTCTACGGTATTCTCAATAATCGAATCAAAAAAATCATAAAGCGCGTTTAGATTTTTACCTTTGATTCGTTGTTCGGAGAAACGAAATCAAGATGACCTCGCGATCTTCCCACGTATTCCTTGCACTCCGTTCGAACGTCGGGTGGGCGACGATCTATCGAACTCCTATGGATCTTCTTCACTCTTCAAGACTTTATGATTGGCGTATCTTAGGTTAATGAATTGTGAAGACCATGTAGTGCTTTTATAGGCTACGTAGGGGATCAAAAGGAGATTAAATATTGGGCTTCTAATATTGAAAATTAAATTGGGTCCAACCCAAATCCATTAATTCTTATCAATATTAATTTTATTTATTTTCCACTATATAAATAAAATTGCACTCCCAATATTTATCCATATTATATCAAATAATATTTCTCCGGTTAGTATTATTTATTCCGTGTATTTAAGATTTAAATATCCATGAATAAAATTTATTTATTGCTTAATAAATTTATTCATCTCTTATATCCGAGAATAGTACCACTCAACCTTATTTATTATGCGGGAACAAATCCACTCGCGAGGTTTACATAATAAATCCTTATGAGCTCATCTCGGGGATATTATCAACCCTTCCGGGATACACTGTCCCTTCAAGAATTCACGGCATGCCATATATAAAATATAGTGACCCAACTTAACCGGTAATTAACCCAATAATTAAATCGGTTAATTCCTTTGGAAAATCAAAGTCACTTATATTAAATATACACACCCGCAATTGTTTCAGGGATTAAGAATAAAATACTCCGAGACTTAAATCAATTATCACAGAGCAATCCTAATTGATAAGTCTCAAGCGATCCGCCCAATACACCAAGTGTACAAGTGTGATAAAATAATTAAGATAAATTATTTTCTCTCTCACACAACGACTATACCGATGGATTGGTCCGTGTCCATCTAGGTCGTGAGCAACTGTTCGATTAAATACGAGTAACCGATAGTATGATCTTCTGTGCGCCCATGCACACCATACTAACTACAACGTATAAAATCCAGGACTATAATTTGCATATATTTAATTAACAATAATTAAAAGCAAATGAATGTTCATTATAAATAGGTAAATGAAAGTGCACACAGAGTTCAGAATACTCAAATCTAGACATTAAGTATACTACTCCATCAATTCACAAGGAGAGCTTCGAGAGGCTGATCCAATTGAGGTGGTTCAATCGACTCAACACCACCTCAACGACATCAACGAACCACTTCGTCACAAAAGTAAGTAATCGTTGAACCTTATATATATACATATATTGGATGTGTATATATATATGTTTATATGTGTTCTTATACACATTAAGTGTGCACTAAGATCATGGCATAAAAGATCTATTGCTTTACACGCTTCCGCACACACGGTATATCGATCGGATCGGTATATCGGTACATGCAATTGGTATCAGAGCCTAGGGCTCGTGCACACTTTTGTGTTGGACACGAAGGTTAAATCAACATAATTGGATTATTTATTTAATTGTGATTGTGTGATTAGATGTAAGGCCAGCCACCGTTAGTGGTCGGGTGAATGATTTCGTCGTTTTTTGCGTTTCGATTGGCCGTAGTATTTGAGGGCTGCGTCCCTTGGAATCATTTGTAATAGATAGGTTTTTCTATTATATTTGTATTGTACTACTTGTAAGCGATGGACTTGGTCCATGGTTCGATGGAGGATCTCGGCTCTCCGGCGAAAACGAGAAGAAACGAAGCAAAACGAAGCAAACCGGGGCTGCTGGAGCCAAACGGCGGGCGCCGTTTTAGCTCCGGCGGGCGCCGTTTTGATTCGGCGGGCTCCGTTTTGGAAACGGCGACCGCCGAAAGCCCTGTTTTTGGGCAGATTTTTTCCGAACCCTTTCGGAGGGCGCCGTTTTGGAAACGGCGACCGCCGGTGGTGTTCGGCGACCGCTGATTGTGAAAAGGCGGGCGCCGTTCGTGGTTTTTTGGGTACGGAATAGATTTGACCAAAATCGGAGGGCACGGAACTGAAATGGCGGGCGAGGAGCAGTCCAGAAGATGTTCAAGGCTTTTGTTGTTACTTTAATTCTTTTCTTTTGAGAGTTGTGAGGTTCTAGGGGCCTTTCGATTTCGTATTTATTTGCTTTGCTAGTTATAGGTTGTTTTATGTTATAAATGTTCAACTTACATATAAACAAACCTATGCATGCAAGTTCCCAAAATAATGAGTATAATGTCTTGTCCAAAACATCACACTCATGAAGCCCTCGATCATAAGTTGGTAGGTCCGCCTCAGCGGGGTACTACTTGTTATCTTGGGATAAGTGGGAGTAAAGGTTAGACCTTTACACGTGAGTTTGGTTTTCTCATCGATAGATCCACTGCAGGCGTGGCTATCGAGACATGAGATGAGAATGGGACTCTCATCGACCGAGAGTGACATTAGATGTCATTGACATGGGATGTCTACCTATCTTTGACTTCTTAAGTGCGAACTCAGTCGGCTTAAGAATTTGCAAGATGAGGGTCTTGGGATTGTTTTGTTCAAGGGAACAAAGATATTAGATATCGATTGAACAAATTGGAATAAATAAGTAGCTTGTTAGACAACCTTATTTGTTTACCGCTTTGTGAATGTTTACATACTTTATTTATCTTTCTTTTGTAGTTTATCATGTTAATTTCAACTCGATTCAAGTTTGGTTCAATTCTTGATTATGAAAAATTGAACAACATAAATTTTCTTGATTCACATCGTAATTTGAGGATGGTCCTCAAATACGAAGATAATGAAAATGTGTTAAATAACCACATCCTAAGATATCATTGAACATCTCAATAGCATGTTCGGGGAATATGCTAAGATTGAGCAGTTCTGAATGACCAGGGTCATCGCTTCAGCTAAGCTGAATAAGAGAAACCTATAGGGACCACATGTGCAGCAAATGATTAGATTATTTGCTTTAAGTGATCTCCTAATTTTTTTTTAAGATGATAAGTCGTGAATTAAAATGGGACCCTGAGAGGGATATTCTTATAAGTGATGAGGTATTCAAAAGAGCATGGGCAAGAAGGCTACTAGGGTTCCTAGGGAATCTGAATACGTCTACTGCAAAAGTGTCGGACACTAATTGCAAACATGTAGAAATTCATATTTATTCAATTTCAAAACAAATGCCTAATTTGTCTTTCATATGATGGATTCTAAAGTTAGGATTATTTTCACCTCGGGGAGTGATCTAATCCAAAACACTTAGTTCATTAATGACACAAATTAGAGACTTTCGAGCCATTGGATGGCGTGAAACGATTGTCTGGTTGGCTCCCTCATATTTTATGAGAGATAGGGCTTCAATTGCATGATAATATCGCTGGTTAGAAAACTTCGATTTTCACTTACAATTTATCACGTTTTGACATTGAGATAATTTTGAATGAGACTCAATTATTGAGAATAATTGAATTTGCCCAAAGTTCAAAGAAGATGTGAATAACGGGGTTGCTTCATCTTCAGGTATTAATGATATAGACATTAAAATTCACAAATTCTACTTCTTGGGTATTGGATGCCAAACGTAGTTCTCACATTTGTATGTGGAGGAACTACATAGAAGTATAAGTTTGGTGAGTAGAGATGTCGATCTACGGGCGAGAAATGGAGCGAAGGTCGCTGCATTAGCCGTATGATCATATGATGTTGTTTTGCCTTAGGGCCTTGTTTTAGTATTATAAATATATAATTTCGTACCTTCAATAAACAATGAATATTGGTTCAGTATAGGATACTGATGGATTAGTTTTTCACTATTAAATAGTTTGGTAACTATTTTAATTGTGAATTATTCCTTGTTTTGGTACGATTATTATATTGTTTATGTATACTTTAACTTGACAAAATCACATATATCATTAAGACCAAAGGCCAAATCGAATAAGTATCAATGAGACATAACTGAAACATTGTTGATTAGATCAAATCAAAATCTAAACATGTAACGAATTCTTTTAGAAGGAATTTTAGAATCATTTGACTTGGAGTCATTTGATACATGTGAATGATGTGTGATTTAAAAGATAGCAATGTCATCTTTCTTGGAAAAAGGAGAACATGTGAGTGATTAGGGATGATCCATACTGATGTATGTGGAACCTATCAGTTCACAAGCACATGAAGGTTATGTTTCAGAAAAGAGAAAACAAACTATATTAGATATAGTTCGACCATTCGATGAGAGGTCTAAATGAACTACTGGTCTCTTTTGGGAACACACAATTCTTGACTTCAACTTATACACTGAATAGGACGCTGTCAAAAGCTGTTGATAAGACACTATACTAGGTATGGAAAGGGAGGCTCCCTACATTGTTTTCATCAAAATTTGAGGTTCCAAAAGCTTCTCTGACGAGATTTATCTCTATAGAGCTTTAACTCAAATGGGATAAAAGTTTCTTTAATGTATCCATAAGAAACTCGAGGGTACAACTTCTACGATCTATCTGAGAACAATATTTTGTTGCTCGAGATAGTGATTTTCTTGAAAAGAGTAATCTTTCCTAGAAAGTCAGTGGGAGCTCGGTTATCTTGAACGAGGTCAAAGTGAAACAACCAATAATGAATACTCAAGACTGGGTTGAGAGTATTCTTATGGTTTTGGAAGCCATACCAGCCCTCGTAGGTCCGAAAGGCATAAATCTATCTCTATTATTCAAATACTTAGATATTGTGACCAATGAGAGACATGAATTCATGCTTTTGGAAAGTGGTGAACCTTCGACCTAATTCCAAGCTATGACGAGTCCAGCTACTGAAAATTGGCATGATGCCATGAAATCTGAGATGATATCAATATCTGATAATCAAGTTTGGAACTTGATATATTTGTATCACGGGGTTAGACCCAATGAATGCTAATAGATCTTTAAGATCTAAACAGACAGATGGAAAACCTAGGGTTTTCAAAGCAAGGTTGATGGTAAAAGTTTTATTCACGAGGTGGATTATGGAAAAACTTTCACCTGTTGCTTTGATTAAATCATTCAGATCATCTTAGCCATTGCTACTCATCTTGATAATGAGGTATGGTAATATTGGATGTTAAAACTAACTTCTTGAATTGGATTCTAGAAGAGAATGTGTTTTGACACAACCAAAGAGTTTTATCGATCCTAATAAGGCTGAGAAATTATGCAATCTTATAATTCCATTTATGGAATAAAGCAAAGCATATCGGAGTAGTAGTCTTCAGTTCAATGAATCCATACTGGGTTTTGGATTTCAGAGGAACTCGTAAGAATCTTGTTTTACAAGAAGAACAGTGGGAGTTACGTTGTATACATTGTGTTGTATGTCGATGACATACTCCTTATTGGAAACAATGTTTCTATGCTTAATTCTATTAAAGAATGGCTTGGAAATTGTTTTCAATAAAGGATCTTGGAGAAGCACAGTACATATTGGGCATCAAGATCTGTCGGAACAGATCGAAAATAATGTTTGGACTTAGTCAAGTGACCTATATTGATAAGGTACTTGATAAGTTCAGAATGAAAGACGCCAAAAAGGGTCTCATTCCAATGAGTCATGGCACATCTCTTAGCAAGATGCAAGGCCCTACGGGACTTGATGAGCAAAAGAGGATGGAAAACATTCCTTATGCTTCGGCAATAGGGTCTATAATGTACGCCATGATATGTACACGACCGGACGTATCGTATGCTTTGAGCATGACGAGTCAGTTTCAAGGAAATCCAGGTGAGGCGCGTTAGACTGCGACCAAGAATATTCTTATGTACCTTAGATGGACAAAAGAATATTTTGTTGTCTTTGGAAGACAAAAAGAGTTGATATTAACAAAGTTGTTTGAATGCTAACTTCAAAACAGACTAAGATAATTTTCGATTTTAATCTGGTTATATCTTTTGTTTGGTTAGAGGTAAAATTTGCTGGAATAGTTCCATGCAATGCAATATAGCTGATTAAACTACATAAGCTGAGCACAGTATTGCATTGGATGCAATAATGTTGGCAGTTAAGATTTGAAAGTTCTTGAATGAACTAGGTGGTGTAACTAGCTCAGCCCATCCGATAGTTCTCTATTTATAGTAGAGTTATCGCGCAAGCCAATGAGCTAGGAAGCACCACAAGTCTAAAACTGGTGTTCAGGAAGTTTCACATTAATTGGGAGATAGTTTTGTGGAGACATCGAGATAATAAAGTTGCAACTTTTGGTAAGGTTGCAAACCCGCTTTCTAAACCTCTTCAGCAGTTTAAGCTTGAGGCTTTCACGACTGCAATAGATATCAGACATCTTAGAGATGGGTTGTGATTTCTATTACTGTATTAGATACTTTTGGAGATTTGGTAAACATTCACTCATATGTATAATATATAATTCTTCATATAAATATGGTTTAATTTATATGAATTGTCCAAATGATTAAGTTATATCAATTGGGTTATGAGGTCGACTTACCGCATAATGAAGTCCCAATGGTTGAACTGATATACTTGAATCATATAGCTGTTCCTGGTTCGTATAATCGAGTACGGACAAACCGATAATACAAAGAACTAGATTGTAATGTGTACTATAGCGCCGCTTCATGGGCTAGTGATGTGGGACATCAAGTACAATTACATAGATATTAGCTGGGAGCTAATGATCGAACAGACCTGACTGGAATAGTATTTAAGATTTCGAGTCATAATACTATTTCATTGACTGTCGAGCAATTTTCTCTGACCTGAGTAGTCCAGAGTGATTCCATTGTGAAATGGTGTACTTTGATACAAGTAAACGCCTTTCGTAAAAGGAGGTTATAAAACTTGTTATTGGGTATATCAGGAAGCAAGTAGGAGAGCTTGGATTGACAAGATGGGATTTTCCTCCATTTTATAATGGGATACATGTCTTAACGGCCACTTGGAGAGTCGAGACTGTGGAAAATACGTGGCCACGTCCAGATTCGTATCATAGTGATAAATCTGGTTTTACAGTCTGTCTCAAAGTCCAAAAAAGGTTTGAACCGATTGAGGATGACTTGAGTCTTGCCTCAAGTTCAAACTTAGACATAAAGTGACAACAGGAAGTTGGCAGCACACTGGCTCTGAAGCCCAAGTGGGAGATTGTTGGGATATGTTCTTCGATCCTACGTGTGCAATCGATAAAGTCATAAGGTCGTCTATGTATGTTAAATGATTATTTGATAATATTAATTGTTGGGAACAATATAATATTGATCAATTAAATCATACCTACAGGGTCACACACGAACTCGAAGATAATGTACGATGATTGATATATATATTGATTTAGAATCAATATTTACGTGGATTTAATTCCCATGCATGGGATGCATGGCTTGCATGGATGCATGTCACATAGTGTGACATGGCATGCCACACAAGCAAGTGGGACCACATACAATGCATAGTGGCATGTGTATGTGGCATGACCTTTCACCTCCTTTGTAACCTCTTTTGCATGTTAATGGTGCATCTTTATGCACATTAATATGGAGGTTACATAGAGGTGTAATGGTGTGAATAATGGTGTGTTTAGATAGATGAAAATCTGATTTTCATCACACACAAGCATCAGCCACGAAAATCCACACAAAAAGAGAGAAAAGAGGTGATCTTGGAGATCCATTCTCAAGCAATCAAAGGTGTTCATTATCCGAGTTCGTGTGCAACACGTAGAGGCCGGGCCATTTGTGCGGCTTCAACATCCGGGTGATCTAGACAAGAGGAGTGACGAGGTCATTCAAAAGGAGAGCTTCGAGAGGCTGATCCAATTGAGGTGGTTCAATCGACTCAACACCACCTCAACGACATCAACGAACCACTTCGTCACAAAAGTAAGTAATCGTTGAACCTTATATATATATATATATATATTGGATGTGTATATATATATGTTTATATTTGTTCTTAAACACATTAAGTGTGCACTAAGATCATGGCATAGTAGATATATTGCTTTACACGCTTCCGCACACACGGTATATCGATCGGATCGGTATATCGGTACATGCAAGGCTATGGCTTAGGTGTGACCCTGGTTTTAAAACTATCACTAGTAGAGATGTTGTGTTTAATGAATCTGAATTTCCATGTTTGCCTGTGAGTCAGTCCAATGTGGATGTCCAAAATGAGGTGGAGCTTGCTCCTGTAACTGATTCTATGAATGAACATGATTCTAGTGAATTGCCTGATTTGCCTGATCCTTATGTGCATGATTCTGATCCTGGTTGTGTGCCTGAATCTGTGAACATGCCTTTATCTTCTGTGGAAAACCCTAGTGGACCTGTACCTGATGTATCAGGCCACTCTTTGCCAGCTAATTCTCAAACTGTCAACCCTAATGATTATAATAATTCCCCCATGCATGATAATGAAAATGCTTCTGTGCCTACTGATTACCAACTTGCTAGAGATTGGGTTAGGAGAAACCCTAGGGCTCCTGCTAGGTTAAATGATTTCCAGTTAGGTGCCTTTGCTTTTAATATGCATGATGTGATTGACAACTCTGAACCTAAATGCTATGTGGAAGCTTTAAAATCTGAAAATTCCAAAAACTGGCTTTCTACCATGAATGAAGAAATGAACTCTTTATTGAAAAATGGAACTTGGACTTTAGTCCCTAAACCCTCTAAGTGTTCTGTTGTGGACTGTAAATGGCTATTCAAAGTTAAACAAGAGGGTAATGATATCAGATATAAAGCTAGGTTAGTTGCCATAGGTTTTTCACAAAAAGAAGGAATTGATTATAATGAAATATTTGCTCCTGTTGTGAAGTTTACTACTGTGAGAATAATGCTTGCTTTGTGTGCTCATTATGATTGGGAACTGAAACAAATGGATGTTAAAACTGCCTTTTTACATGGTGACTTAGAAGAACAGATTTTTATGAAACAACCACAGGGTTTTGTTGATAAAACTAAAACTGAACATGTTTGTCTTTTGAAAAAATCTCTTTATGGTTTGAAACAGTCACCTAGGCAATGGAATAAAAAGTTTGATGAATTCATGATTTCTCAAAATTTTAGCAGAAGCTCTTATGATCCTTGCTTGTATTATTTGAAGTCTGCCATACCTGTTTTTCTTGTGCTTTATGTGGATGATATGTTAATCCTTTCTCCTAATTTGAACTCTGTGAAATCTGTTCAACATAGTTTAAGTACTAAATTTGAAATGAAAGATTTAGGAGATGCTAAGAAAATTCTAGGTATGAATATTGTGAGAAATAGAACTGGAGGTTACATTCACCTTAATCAAACTGCCTATGTGGATAAATTGCTTGAAAGGTTCTCCATGCTAGGTTGCAAATCTGTTTCTATTCCCTGTTGGAGTTGTGTACTTAATGTCTAGATTTGAGTAACGGAAACTCCCGATCCATTGCCATTAATCTATTTAATTAAATAAACAATTATTTGCGTTTAATTATTTATAATTAAATATATGCAAATTATAGTCCTGGATTTCATACGTTGTAGTTAGTATGGTGTGCATGGGCGCACAGAAGATCATACTATCGGTTACTCGTATTTAATCGAACAGTTGCTCACGACCTAGATGGACACGGACCAATCCATCGGTATAGTCGTTGTGTGAGAGAGAAAATAATTTATCTTAATTATTTTATCACACTTGTACACTTGGTGTATTGGGCGGATCGCTTGAGATTTATCGATTAGGATTGCCTTGGATAATCGATTTAAATCTCAGAGTATTTTATTCTTAATCCCCGATACTATTGCGGGTGTGTATATTTAATATAAGTGACTTTGATTTTCCAAAGGAATTGACCGGTTTAATTACTGGGTCAATTACCGGTTAAGTTGGGTCACTATATTTTATATATGACATGCCGTGAATACTTGACGGGAAAGTGTATCCCGTAAGGGTTGATAATATCCCCGAGATGAGTTCATACGGAATTATTATGTAAACCCTGCAGGTGGATTTGTTCCGCATAATAATTAAGGTTGAATGGTACTAGTCTCGGATATAAGAGATGAATAAATTAATTAGCAATAAATTAATTTTATTCATGGATATTTATATCTTAAATACACGGAATAAATAATACTATCGGAGAAATATTATTTGATATAATATGGTTTAATATTGGGAGTGCAATTAATTTTATATAGTGGAAAATAGAATTAATTAATATTAATGGATTAATAGATTTGGGCTTGGGCTCAATTTAATCATTAATATTGGGAGCCCAATATTCCACCTCCTTAAGATCCCCTACGTAGCCTATAAAAGCACTACATGGTCTTCTCTATTCTCATAACTTGAAGATCACAATTCTAGAGAGAGAAAGTAGAGAGGGAGATCCATGGAGTTCGGAAGATCGTCGCCCACCCGACGTTCGAGCTAGTGCAAGGAATACGTGGGAAGGTCTCAAGGTCTTCATAGATCTCGTTTCTCCGTACAACGAGAACAAAGGTAAAATCGTTGAACCCCCTTCGATGATTTTAAATTATTATCGTGAAAATAACGTGAACGTAAGATCCGAGAACGCGACCCATGTCGAGGTTGAACCGGGCGGTGGTGATCGAAGACCACCGGACCGCCGGCGGCTCAACGGCTCGACGGGATGGGTCGAGAGGGCGAGAGCCTCGGCTGGACGCCGAGACTCGATCGTGCCCTAGCTGGACGCAACCCGCCCGCGCGACGCGATCTCCGCTCAGGCGGTGCGGATCGCCGCTCGCGCGGTGCACCAGCCCCCCGCGCGGCGGTGCTGGCGGTGATCGCTAGCCACGGTTCGACCGTGGCTGGGCATGCGATCACCGGGGCGTGGCTAGGTCAGCCCGTGGCTGCTGGGCAGCCCTTCGATCGACGCGACGGGTTCGTGATTGGGCAGCCGCGACTTCGGTGGCGGCGGGTGTTCGATCAAGACGCATCCCCGCGAAGACGATGGGGCTGTCCGCGAGGGGTTCGAGCATGCCCGGCGGGCTGCCATGGGCAGCCCTAGGCGGCTGCCGTGTACAGCCGCGAGCCCCACGCTAGGGCTCGACCGAACAGCCCGGGTTCGCCCGCGGTTAGGGTTTGGTTGAGTCCGGGTTTACGTGGTGGTTCGTGGCGGGATGTTCCGGCAACCGGGAGTCGATTGGAGTTGTCGTTCCGCATTTTGAAAACCCCGGATATTCGATCTCCGAAGGATTTCGGTTGGAATTAATTAGATAATTTATTTATTTAAATTTATTAATTCCGGGATATCGATTTCCAACAAATGGTATCAGAGCGTTGGTTTTCGTTCACGGTATTTTTCGATAAATTGTTCTACCTTGCAGGGTTTCCGACTATTATGGCTAGATTTAATTATTTTAATTAATGTCATAATATTGTTCTTGATTATTAAACTCTCGGACATGTCGAGATTCGTTTTATGTGTGGTGAATGCTTGTAATAGTAAAAATTCGGGGGTTGACCGAATTTAGGATTTATTATTATGTTCATCGTTTTTCCGGAAAATGTATAGGGTCGATTTCATGTATAGAATCGATACCGGAATTGTAATTTAGATTATTGTAATTTATTTTGCGATTGGATCGACGAATCGAAGACCCCGGAGAAGACGAAGTGGCGAGAAGACGAAGGACCGGGGATCGATCAATCCCCATGATCGATCCCATGAGGATCGATCGACCCTCGGCCCCAAGAGGGGCTGTCCGTGGGAGTCTCGGCCACGCCGGCCACCAGTGGTGGTGGCGCGTGGGCCGGGCGGCGGCGGCGTGCCCTAGGCGGCTGTCGATCGAGGTGGGGGTGGCGTGGGGTCTCCTAATCCATGCTACTCCTACCGGAAATTTACTTTCCTATTTTAATTCGGTTTTTCCTATTTTGATTATTTCTTTATGGAATATTCATGAAATAGAAAAAGAATTAATTTAATATTAAATTTATTTTTCCTATTTGATTATTCCTACTCATGGGAATATTCATGGATTAGGAAAAAAATAAATTTGGAAAGTATAAGAGTCCTAAATTATTTTATTTCCTTATTCCATTATGGATATCATCTAGAATATTCCAAGTGTATCTTGGATAGATTATTCTAGAGATTTAATGGAGTAGAAAAGGAAAATAAAATAAATAAAAATATTAATAATATTTAATTTTATTTTTGATATATTCAATTGACTTAATTTTCGAATTAAGTAACTTTTGGATTAATTGAAAATAAATAGATTTAAATATTGGAGATTAATATTCTCGTCACATGGAGCATTCAAGAAACGAAGACTGAAGACTAGAAGATGCGTACGGGGATGCGATAAAGCCATAATAGTCGGAAAATAATATTCTAGTATTATTTTGACTATATGATAATATTTATGTGCTTTATTACATGTATGCATGCTATATGTGTTTACTTTATGCACTAGATAGCGTATCCCTTTATTGTAAAAAGCTAAGTGGGAGAGGGTATGGAAACATACCCATGGTCTCCATTGCTGCTCTCTTGGTGACTTTTATAAACTTTTGAAGTTTATATAGATAAGTCATTGGAGGAGAGTTCTTGTAATTCCTCTTACGAGAAACATTGATTAAGTTTATCAAACAATGCCTAATTTGTCTTTCCAAAGCTGATTTCAAGTCGACTCATTCTCACCCCGGGGAGTGGAATGGAGCCAAAGCCACTTGGTCATGTAGAGGACACAAATTAGAGACCTTCGTACCATTCTTTTATAGATTGATCGATTGTCTGCTCGGCTCCCTCATTTATGAGAGATAGGGTTGTTCGCATGGTGAATCACTGGTTAGAAACTTCGAGTTTCACTTATGATTCTCCGCGTCTTGATTTACAAGATCGAATGGATCAAGTAATTGGGAGTCAATTATAAAAGTCTCTTGGTGTAGTAAACGTCCACACCACGTGGCTTGCTATACTGACGGATTTTGGATTAATTGATGTAGACAGTTGTAAGAAATTGTGAAGAGTTGTGAAGTTGTCGTAAACGTCCACACCACGTGGCTTGCGGTGATGTAGCAATTGTTGGAGTTGTGTACTTAATGTCTAGATTTAAGTACCGGTAAACTCCCGGTCATGGCATTTAACCTATTTAATTAATAAACAATTATTTGCAATTAATTATTATTAATTATTTATGCAAAATATAGTCCTGGATTTTATACGTTGTAGTTAGTATGGTGCGCATGGGCGCACAGAAGATCATACTATCGGTTACTCGTATTTAATCAAACAGTTGCTCACGACCTAGATGGACACGGACCAATCCATCGGTATAGTCGTTGTGTGAGAGAGAAAATAATTTATCTTAATTATTTTATCACACTTGTACACTTGGTGTATTGGGCGGATCAGCTTGAGATTTATTGATTACGATTGCCTTGGATAATCAATTTAAATCTCGGAGTATTTTATTCTTAATCCCCGATATTATTGCGGGTGTGTATATTTAATACTAGAGACTTTGATTTTCCAAAGGAATTAACCGATTTAATTATTGGGTTAATTACCGAAAAAATTGGGTCGCTATATTTTATATATGACATGCCGTGAATACTTGACGGAAAAGTGTATCCCGGAAGGGTTGATAATATCCCCGAGATGAGTTCATAAGGAATTATTGTGTAAACCTCATGAGTGGATTCGTTCCGCACAATAATAAAGGTTGAACGGTACTAGTCTCGGATATAAGATATGAATATTATTTATTGAGCAATAAATAAATTTATTCATGGATATTTAAATCTTAAATACACGGAATAAATAATACTAATCGGAGAAATATTATTTGATATAATATGGAATAATATTGGGAGTGCAATTTTATTTATATAGTGGAAAATAAATAAAATTTAATATTGATAAGAATTAATAGATTTGGGTTGGACCCAATTTAATTTTCAATATTAGAAGCCCAATATTTATTCTCCTTATGATCCCCTACGTAGCCTATATAAGCACTACATGGTCTTCACTTTTCATAACTTGATTTTAACCTACGCCAATCATAAAGTCTTGAGAGTGAGGAAGATCCATAGGAATCCGATAGATCGTCGCCCACACGACGTTCGGACAAAGTGCGAGGAATACGTAGGAAGATCGCAAGGTCATCAACAAGATTCGTTTCTCCGTACAACGAATCGAGGTAATAATCGAGAAACCCCCTTCTATGATTATTTGTGCGTATTAATTGTGATATATACATGAACGCACGATCCGGGAAAACGACGAACCTCGGGGACGGGGATTCGAGATCACCGGCGAGGATCGAACGCGGCGGTCGAACCCTAGGGTTCGGACTGCCGAGGCGCGCGGCGAAGGGGCGCACGATCGACCTAGGGTCGATTTGTCCGGGATGTCGTGGGCTGGTGCCACGGTGGATCCCAGCTGCCATCGCCGGCGGCGCGTCGGTAGCAAAGCCCTCGGCCGAAGCCGAGGGGCGATCGAGCCCGTGAGCTCGATCGGGGGTCGCTGCGGGGATAACCCGCAGCTGCCTCGTGCGCGCTACGGGGGTTCCCGTAGCAGAGGCGCACGGGGCTGACCCCGTGCGAGCAGCGAGTCAGCGACTCGCTGCGGGGCTGCTACGAGCAGCCCCAGGGATCGCCCGTAGCGATCCCAGCGATCGTCCGAGGACGATCGCGAGCCCCTCGCGGGGGCTCGGCTGGGCGCACGCAGCCTTCGGGCTTCGCTGGGCGTTCGGTCGGGCCCCGGCTCGTGAGGTGGTTCGCATTCGTGGATCCGACTCGTGGGGGACTTCGGCTGGGGGCGGGCTGCGTGTCTTCGGGCGCGTAGTCTCCAAAGGTCGGACTCCTGCGGATGAGTCGGGGATCCAATCTTCGGTGATCGAGGGTTTTTGATCGGGTTATCGGTTCCGCAATTTTTGATAGCCCGGGACATCGAATCCCAGCAATTGGTATCAGAGCGTTTGGTTTCGTGTTCATGTATATGTTCGATTATTGTTTTACCTTGCAGGATTTCCGGCTATCATGGTTGGATTTAATTAATTGTTTTTTAATTAATTATCATGATTATTAAACTCTCGGACATGTCGAGATTCGTTTTTATGTGGTTGAATGTTTGTAATAGTAAAAATTCGGGGGTTGACCGAATTTAGGATTTATTATTACGCACTTTTTTCCGGAAAATGTATAGGGTCGATTTCATGTATAGAATCGATACCGGAATTGTAATTTAGATTATTGTAATTTATTTTGCGATTGGATCGATGAATCGAGACCGCCGGAGAAGACGAGATGACGAGAGGGAGCTTGGGCTCGGATCGACCAACCCCATGGTCAATCCATAAGGGTCGATCGACCCTCACATGGAGGAGCCGCCGGTATTGGTGGCCGGCCACCTCCTAGGTGTGGGTCGAGGGTGGCGTGGGGACTCCCACCCCATGTTGTCCACGTCCGGAAATTTACTTTCCTAATTAATTCGGATTTTTCCTATTTGATTGTTCTCCTTTTGGAAACTCTCATGGATTAGGAAAAGAATTAATTTAAATTAATTTTATTTCTATTGATTTATTTCCTTCATGGAATTATTCATAGATTAGAAATTTAAATTAATTTAGTACTAAATTTATTTTTCCTATTTGATTATTCCTACTCATGGGAATATTCATGGATTAGGAATAAAAAATAAAATTGGAAAGTAGTGAGTCCTAATTTATTTTATTTCCTTGTTCTATTATAGATGTCTTCTAGAATATTCCAATTTTACTTGGATAGATTATTCTAGAGATTTAATAGAACTAGATAGGAAAATAAATAAATAAAAATATTAATAATATTTAATTTTATTTTTGATATATTCAATTGACTTAATTTTCGAATTAAGTAACTTTTGGATTAATTGAAAATAAATAGATTTAAATATTGGAAATTAATATTCTCGTCACATGGAGCATTCAAGAAACGAAGACTGAAGACTAGAGGATGCATTTGAAGATAAAGCCATGATAGTCGGGAAAATAATTCTCTAGCATTATTTTGACTATGTGATCTATGTGCTTTATTGCTTTCATGCATGCTATATGTGTTTATTTTATGCACTAGATAGCGTATCCCTTTATCGTAAAAAGCTAAGTGGGAGAGGGGATGGAAACATTCCCATGGTCTCCATCACTGTTCTCTTTGTGACTTTTATGGACTTTCGAAGTTCATATAGACAAGTCATTGGAGGAGAATTCTTGTAATTCCTCTTACAAGAAACATTGATCGAGTTTATCAAACAATGCCTAATTTGTCTTTCTGAAACTGACTTCAAGTCGACTCATTCTCACCCCGGGGAGTGGAATGAAGCCAGAGCCACTTGGTCATGTGGATGACACAAATTAGAGACCTTCGTGCCATTCTTTTATAGGTGGGTCGATTGTCTGCTCGGCTCCCTCATTTATGAGAGATAGGGTCGCTCGCATGGTGAATCACTGGTTAGAAACTTCGAGTTTCACTTATGATTCTCCGAGTCTTGATTTACGAAATCGAATGGATCTTGTAATTGGGAGTCAATTATAAAAATCTCTTGGTGTAGTAAACGTCCACACCACGTGGCTTGCTATGCTGACGGATTTTGGATTAATTGATGTAGACAGTTATAAGTGATTGTGAAGAGCTGTGAAATTGTCGTAAACGTCCACACCACGTGGCTTGCGGTGACGTAGCAATTCCAAGCAATATACTTTAGTACTGAGTGATGGTTTACACTTAGATACGCGTCATAGTATTCTTCCCCACGAAGTTACGCTATGATTGATGTATGACCGAAGAAAAACTAATTGCTAAATCATTTGGGTGGGTAAACGTCCACACCACGTGGCTTGCTTTACCTGATGGGATTTTAGACGCAATTAGTAATTTAATGATATTATTTAAGGGAGATAATATCGGACATTAAATTGATTGTTTGTTTACATGTGCTTATAGGTTTAGAGAATAGCTATGAATCCACTTTCTGTGATACTCAAGGAACATAAACTCACTGGTCCCAATTACATTGATTGGAAGAGAAATTTGGACATTGTCCTGACTGCTGAAGAGTACAAGTTTGTACTCTATGAGCAATGCCCTGCTGAACCCACGGCCGCCTCAACTGATGAGGAAAAAGAAGCATATCGGAAGTGGAAAAAGGCTGATGAAATGGCTAGGTGCTATATTTTGGCTTCCATGTCAAATGTACTCCAAACCCAACATGAGCCGATGAACACTGCCGAGGATATGTTATTTAACCTCAAGGAGAAGTTTGGGCATCATGACCGTGCGGGTAGGCAAGAAGCAATGAGAGTCCTCATGTCGACTACTCAGTCTGAAGGAACGCCCGTTGAGGAGCACGTTCTCAAGATGATGAGTCTGTTGAATGAATTGGAGGTCCTAGGAGCTATGATTGATGGTGAGACGCAAGTCGACATCATACTCCAGTCTCTGACCCCTAGTTTTGAGCAGTTTCGTATGAGCTATAATATGGGTAAACTATCTTATACTCTTGCGCAACTCCTGACTGAACTGAAGGCGGCAGAGGGGATCTACAAGAAGGGCAAGTCTCAAGCGCTTGTGGCTACCAAGTCCAAAAGCTTGAAAGCTATTGGAGGTAGGGGCAAGAAAAGGAAGCAAGCCATAAAACCCAGTGGTGCCAAGAGGAATGGACCACGAGTGGGGGCTAGTAAGCCAAAGGGCTTGTGCTTCCGATGCAAGAAGTCTGGACACTGGAAGTCTGAATGTCCTCTCAGAGGTACGAATTTTTCTTTAGTCGTAAAAACATAGTCAGCGGTATTATCTACCAGAATTCTGGTGTGTAGATATGGAACCACTGACGGTATGTGCATTTCTTAAAATGCAGGGGTTCCAGAAAACCCGGCGACTTAGAGAAGAAGAGTTCGAGTCTACATGGGCAAAGCTGTTGGGGTAGCAGCGGTTGCAGTGGAAGACATTTATCTGTTTTTGGATTTCATTTCAGTTATTGCTTTATGTACCCCTTATTTTGAAAAAGAACCTTTTGTTCTGGTTTTCTTATTAATGGATATTTTATTTCTTTAATCATTTGATGTTTTGGATAAGAAATAATGGTGATATCTATTCTGGTACATTAGATAGCAATATGTGAATGATGAATCCTTAGTCTACCACGATGCAACAAACCGTTATGTATAACTTGTTTTACTTATTAGATGTATTTCTCTTATCAATCATTATACTTGTGAATTCTTGAACTTGGTAGTATCTATTCAAAAGGGATTCAAAAGGTCGAAATTGATTTGATCAATTATAGTTGGAGGAATGGACCTCCCGACCTAAGAGTCAATCTTGAAAGATGATACAACTAAGTTAACCTTTCTGGATAAAGGATGGAATTCGGACAAGTATAGAAAATGATTTATGATTAATGCGGTATGTGTAATTAGAGAGGGTACGAGTCGTTCTTTCAAGAATACTCGGAGATGGATTAGAATACTTGATGTGCCATAAAGGCGGAGTGTTTTTCAACACAAAGCCATTATGGGGATCCTTCAAAGTATATCCATTGGGAGCCTGCGACTTGTTCGCGGAGGCTATCACCTATCTAAATAACACATAGCATAAATCAAAGATTGAGATTAAGTCTCAAGCGACTACACCATACACTGATGTGTAGACATGGTGTGTCAGGAATAAGAAATGGGATTCTAATGGTAAAATAACAAGTTTGTTCGGAACTGCCTATGTTCTATGGATATTTCTGGATACAACGGCACATTCGATGTAGTTGTAGGATATCCTAGAAGAACAAGTAATTGTAGGTTCTATAGTACTACGAACCAGAAGGGTGTCCTCGCCCGGTTCTTAGAGGAAAACTATTAGATGAACTACAATGCCCTAATTGACAAAGTACCTTAAAAGATGAGGAAAGGAAAGACTGAGAACCAGCCTGACCGAGTAGTGATACACCACTAACTGCACCTAATGTTATTACTGTTATACACCGGAACGCCATTGCAGTGGGAGGTTGTTAAGCAACCAGAGATGTTCATAAGACTGGAGGAGTTTTGAACTCTGGATCTAGTATACATGAAATCGATCCCTAGATCTGCATAGATTTGCGAGAAAGGTGTGTTAGAGACGTAATGGAAACAAAGGTGGTGTTTCTCGGAATTTTGTGTAGATAACACTTCATCGTTGGCAACAATGTAAAAGCGTTGTCAGACATAAAATAGAGGTTGTCTAAATAAATCGAGATATAAGATTAAGATGAAGTTGGATCATGTTCTTAGAAATCTTTCGATCTCTGGATAAGAACATTTGTACTTCTCTTAGATTATCTTATACGATTATGGTTTGTTTTAAACATGCACAATTCTGAGAAAGGTTATTGCCTTCCTAGAACAGAATACATCTATCTAAAGGTATGTGTTTCGAACACATAAAGGAGATGGATATGGACAAAGCAGTTACCTACACTTCAAGTGTAGAAAGCCTTGTAGATGCAATGTTGAAAAACAAGAACCTGATATCAACTATGCGGTTAGCGTAGTGGGAGGATATCAAAGTAATCTGGATAAGAAATATTCGAATGCTGTAAAGTACTTGGAAGTACTGGATTGCTGGCATAACGAAATCTTCTTAGATTACAGTTTCTCAGATCAAAAATCGGAGAAAGACCAGTGTAAGTCGATATCAGGCTATGTGTTCACTTTTAGAAGAGGTGGAACCTAAGGATAAAAGAGTGATAAGCGTGATGCTTCTCGGACTCTATCATAAACCGAATAGCAGCCTCAGAGGCAGCGGAAGTTTTGGTTAGGTTCCGGAATAACCTCTGAACTTGGATATGATTCTTGGTTCACCAAAGGCTATGTACATAGCGGTGCGTGGAGAACTGGAAGAAGTCATAAGTTCGAAAAGTGATGATAACACATAGAGCCAGTACCACCTGATACGAGTCATCGTCAAGGGAGACGACGCAGTAGTCACCAAGATAACTTCAGAGCGGCAACCTAGATTGCTCATTCACATAATACTTCTAGGAAGTATAACTTAAGCACGTGATGAGTATGGGAGTCGGGAGTTTGGAGGAAATGACTAGACCTTAGTACAAGTGGGAGATTGTTGGAGTTGTGTACTTAATGTCTAGATTTAAGTACCGGTAAACTCCCGGTCATGGCATTTAACCTATTTATTTAATAAACAATTATTTGCAATTAATTATTATTAATTATTTATGCAAAATATAGTCCTGGATTTTATACGTTGTAGTTAGTATGGTGCGCATGGGCGCACAGAAGATCATACTATCGGTTACTCGTATTTAATCAAACAGTTGCTCACGACCTAGATGGACACGGACCAATCCATCGGTATAGTCGTTGTGTGAGAGAGAAAATAATTTATCTTAATTATTTTATCACACTTGTACACTTGGTGTATTGGGCGGATCAGCTTGAGATTTATTGATTAGGATTGCCTTGGTTAATCAATTTAAATCTCGGAGTATTTTATTCTTAATCCCCGATATTATTGCGGGTGTGTATATTTAATACTAGAGACTTTGATTTTCCAAAGGAATTAACCGATTTAATTATTGGGTTAATTACCGGTAAAATTGGGTCGCTATATTTTATATATGACATGCCGTGAATACTTGACGGGAAAGTGTATCCCGGAAGGGTTGATAATATCCCCGAGATGAGTTCATAAGGAATTATTGTGTAAACCTCATGAGTGGATTCGTTCCGCACAATAATAAAGGTTGAACGGTACTAGTCTCGGATATAAGATATGAATATTATTTATTGAGCAATAAATAAATTTATTCATGGATATTTAAATCTTAAATACACGGAATAAATAATACTAATCGGAGAAATATTATTTGATATAATATGGAATAATATTGGGAGTGAAATTTTATTTATATAGTGGAAAATAAATAAAATTTAATATTGATAAGAATTAATAGATTTGGGTTGGACCCAATTTAATTTTCAATATTAGAAGCCCAATATTTATTCTCCTTATGATCCCCTACGTAGCCTATATAAGCACTACATGGTCTTCACTTTTCATAACTTGATTTTAACTTACGCCAATCATAAAGTCTTGAGAGTGAGGAAGATCCATAGGAATCCGATAGATCGTCGCCCACACGACGTTCGGACGAAGTGCGAGGAATACGTAGGAAGATCGCAAGGTCATCAACAAGATTCGTTTCTCCGTACAACGAATCGAGGTAATAATCGAGAAACCCCCTTCTATGATTATTTGTGCGTATTAATTGTGATATATACATGAACGCACGATCCGGGAAAACGACGAACCTCGGGGACGGGGATTCGAGATCCCCGGCGAGGATCGAACGCGGCGGTCGAACCCTAGGGTTCGGACCGCCGAGGCGCGCGGCGAAGGGGCGCACGATCGACCTAGGGTCGATCGTCCGGGATGCCGTGGGCTGGTGCCACGGCGGATCCCAGCCGCCATCGCCGGCGGCGCGTCGGTAGCAAAGCCCTCGGCCGAAGCCGAGGGGCGATCGAGCCCGTGAGCTCGATCGGGGGTCGCTGCGGGGATAACCCGCAGCTGCCTCGTGCGCGCTACGGGGGTTCCCGTAGCAGAGGCGCACGGGGCTGACCCCGTGCGAGCAGCGAGTCAGCGACTCGCTGTGGGGCTGCTACGAGCAGCCCCGGGGATCGCCCGTAGCGATCCCAGCGATCGTCCGAGGACGATCGCGAGCCCCTCGCGGGGGCTCGGCTGGGCGCACGCAGCCTTCGGGCTTCGCTGGGCGTTCGGTCGGGCCCCGGCTCGTGAGGTGGTTCGCGTTCGTGGATCCGACTCGTGGGGGACTTCGGCTGGGGGCGGGCTGCGTGTCTTCGGGCGCGTAGTCTCCAAAGGTCGGACTCCTGCGGATGAGTCGGGTATCCAATCTTCGGTGATCGAGGGTTTTTGATCGGGTTATCGGTTCCGCAATTTTTGATAGCCCGGGACATCGAATCCCAGCAGCAATTCCAAACGATTTACTTTGGTACTGAGTAATGGTTTACACTTAGATACGCATTATAGTATTCCTCCCCACGAGGTTCCGCTATAAGTGATGTATGACCAAAGAAAATCTAATTGCTAAGTCGTTTGGGTGGGTAAACGTCCACACCACGTGGCTTGCCTTACCTGATGGGATTTTAGATGTGATTAGTGGTCTAATGATATTATTTGAGGGAGATAATATCGGAGATTAAATCGATTGTTTGTTGTTATATGTGCTCATAGATTAGGATATGGCTTTGAACCCAATTTATGTGATACGTAAGGATTTTAAACTCATTGGTCCCTGAATGTATTGATTGGAATAGAGATCTGGACATTGCCCAGACTGTTGAAGAGTACAAGTTTGTACTCAGTGAGCTTTGTCCTCCCGAGCCTACCAATGTCTTAACTGATGAGGAAAGAACTGATTTTATCATGTTCAAACTCAAGAAGATGTTTAGACATGATGTAGAGGCTAAACAAGAGGCGATGACGATACTCATAAAGGCCAGTCGATTCAAGGAAACGCTTAAACACGTTTTTGAGATGATGGACCTTTTGGACGAGTTGAGACGGAAATCGCAAGCTCTTGTAGCCAATGCCAAAGGTTTCAAACCTAAGGGAAAAAACCGGGGGATAGGAAAAGCAAGCAAAGAAACCCAGTGGTCCTAAGTTTCTTGGATCACGAGATGGGACGAGAGAATTCTCAATGCAAACAGTCTGGGTACTGGAAGTCTGATTATCCTCTCAAAGAAAGTACGAAATCTTCTTTAGTCGTAAAACATAGTCAGTGGTATTATCTACCGGAACCTGGTGTGTAGATATGGAACCACTGACGGTATGTGCATTTTAAATGCAAGGGTTCCAGGAATCCCGACGACTTGGAAAAGAAGAAATCGTAGTCTACATGGGCAATGCTGTTAAGGAGGCAGCTGTTGCAGTGGAGGACAATTATATAGGATTTCATTTTGAGTTATTGCTTTTATGTACCTTTTAGAAAGAACTTTGTTCTGGATTTCTATTGAATGGATATTTTATTTCTTTTAATCATCTGATGGTTATAAGAAGAAATAATGATATTATCTATTCTGGTACATTAGCTAGCAATATATAAATGATGAATCCTGAGTCCACCACGATGCAACGAACCGTAGCATATAACTCGTTTTAATTTTAAGAGATATTTCTGTAATGAATCATTATACTTTTGGATTCTTATGCTAGGTCATGTTTATTCAAATAAGAAGTTCAAAGGTCGAAAATTGATATTTTGATCAACTAAGTTGAAGGAGTGGACCTTCCGACCCAAGAATCTAATTTGGAAGATAACATAACTAAGCAATCCTTTATGGATGTAAGGTATAAGATCCGGACAAGTATTAGAGTTGATTCACTCTGATGTATGCAGACCTTTGTTTACTCAGACAATAAGGTTCGAGTAATTCATTTTATGATTGCTCGAAAAATGGATTAGCATACCTGATGTGCCACAAGAGCAAAGTGTTTTGACAAGTCAATGGACACAAAGCTATTGCGGGGAACCATCATGGTATATCCATTGAAAGCCTGCGATCTAATCGCGGAGGCAAGTGCCTGTCTGAGGAATGCATGGCATACTGTTCAGAGATTGGGATTTGATCCCAAATGACTACACCATACACTCTTGTGTAGAAATGGTGTGTCTGAAATAAGAAATGGAACTCTTATAGAAATAGTAAAAGCATGAGTTACACGGAACTACCTAGGTTCTATGGATATGTCTGGAAACAACGGCTTAATGCGGTTGTAGAATATCCTAGAAGAACAAAAGATGTGTGTTCAATAGTACTATGAACCAGAAGGACGTTATAAGTTCTAACGCCCGGTTCTTAGAGGAAGACTATTAGATGAACCACAAGCCCAAAGTGACGTAATACTTTGAATGAGAGAAAGAGATAAGGACTGGGAACCAGCCGAACCGAGTAGCAGTACACCACTAACTGCACCTACTGTTATTACTGTTTATACACCGGAATGCCGTTGTAGTGGGAGGTTGTGGATCAACCAGAGATATTCATAAGACTAGGAGAGTTTTCGGACTCTGGACCTAGTTTACATGAAATCGATCCCTGGATCTACATGGAGGCAGTACTAAATCTAAATGTGCCTTCTTGGAAAGCAATAAGGATTATTGCTAAGAGGCAAGATCATTTAGAGTACAAGCTTAGTTGATCCATTTATGGATTGGAACAAAGCATTGAGTTCGTGGTACTTGCAAATTGATGAGATAGTCCATTTTATGGATTCATCAAAGCATAGACGAATCGTGTGTATAGGAAACGTGATGGAAACAAGGCGCTGTTTCTCGGAGGTTTTATGTAGATAACATTTTATCATTGGTAACAATGTAAAGATGTTGTCAAACATAAAATGGTGGTTGTCTAGATGAATCAATATGAAAGATATAGGAAGAAGTTGGACATGTTCTTGAGATCTAGGATCTCTAGAAAAGAACATTGTACTTCTCCTGGACATCTTACATATAAATGATTATGGTTCGTTTTAACATGCAAGATTCCGAGAAAGGTATGTTACCTTTCAGATACGGAATGCATCTATCTAATGATATGTGTTTTGGAACACAAAAGGAGATAGAAGCAATGAAAGCGGTTTCCTACACTTCAAGTGTGGAAAGCTTGATAAATGCGATGTTGAAAACGAGAACCTGATATCTGCTATGCGGCTAGTATAGTGGGAGGATATCAAGGTAATCTTGGAAAGGAATACTCGATTGCTGTAATGAACATTTTAAGTACTTTCGAAGTACTGGAAACTATGTTCTGGATTACGGAGCAGACAAATTTCCTTTGGATTATATTCTCTTAGATTTCAAATCAAATGAGGACCGGTGTAAGTCGATATCAGGCTATGTGTTTCACTATTGAAGGAGAAGGAGTTTTAACATGGAAGAGTGATAAGCACGATGCTTTTCGGACTCTGCCATGGGTAACCAAATAGCGGCCTCAGAGGCAGCGGAAGTTTTGGTATAGCTCCGGGAATCTCTGGGACTTAGAGGTGATTCTTAATTTGCCAAAGGCTATGTGAATAGCGGTGCGATGGCAAATGGTAAGAAATCACAAGTCCATAAGTGTAAGATAACACATAGAGCAAGTACCACCTGATACGAGTCATCGTCGAGGGAGACGACGCTGTAGTCACCAAGATAACTTCGGAGCGGCAACCTAGAGTGCTCATTCACATAGTACCTCTTGGAAGTACAACTTAAGCACGTGATGAGTATGGGAGTCGGAAGTTTGGAGGAAATGACTAGACCTTAGTACAAGTGGGAGATTGTTGGAGTTGTGTACTTAATGTCTAGATTTGAGTAACGGAAACTCCCGATCCATTGCCATTAATCTATTTAATTAAATAAACAATTATTTGCGTTTAATTATTTATAATTAAATATATGCAAATTATAGTCCTGGATTTCATACGTTGTAGTTAGTATGGTGTGCATGGGCGCACAGAAGATCATACTATCGGTTACTCGTATTTAATCGAACAGTTGCTCACGACCTAGATGGACACGGACCAATCCATCGGTATAGTCGTTGTGTGAGAGAGAAAATAATTTATCTTAATTATTTTATCACACTTGTACACTTGGTGTATTGGGCGGATCGCTTGAGATTTATCGATTAGGATTGCCTTGGATAATCGATTTAAATCTCAGAGTATTTTATTCTTAATCCCCGATACTATTGCGGGTGTGTATATTTAATATAAGTGACTTTGATTTTCCAAAGGAATTGACCGGTTTAATTACTGGGTCAATTACCGGTTAAGTTGGGTCACTATATTTTATATATGACATGCCGTGAATACTTGACGGGAAAGTGTATCCCGTAAGGGTTGATAATATCCCCGAGATGAGTTCATACGGAATTATTATGTAAACCCTGCAGGTGGATTTGTTCCGCATAATAATTAAGGTTGAATGGTACTAGTCTCGGATATAAGAGATGAATAAATTAATTAGCAATAAATTAATTTTATTCATGGATATTTATATCTTAAATACACGGAATAAATAATACTATCGGAGAAATATTATTTGATATAATATGGTTTAATATTGGGAGTGCATTTAATTTTATATAGTGGAAAATAGAATTAATTAATATTAATGGATTAATAGATTTGGGCTTGGGCTCAATTTAATCATTAATATTGGGAGCCGCGACTTCAGTGGGACTTCGGTGGCGGCGGGTGTTCGATCAAGACGCATCCCCGCGAAGACGATGGGGCTGTCCGCGAGGGGTTCGAGCATGCCCGGCGGGCTGCCATGGGCAGCCCTAGGCGGCTGCCATGTACAGCCGCGAGCCCCACGCTAGGGCTCGACCGAACAGCCCGGGTTCGCCCGCGGTTAGGGTTTGGTTGAGTCCGGGTTTACGTGGTGGTTCGTGGCGGGATGTTCCGGCAACCGGGAGTCGATTGGAGTTGTCGTTCCGCATTTTGACAACCCCGGATATTCGATCTCCGAAGGATTTCGGTTGGAATTAATTAGATAATTTATTTATTTAAATTTATTAATTCCGGGATATCGATTTCCAACATTCCCCTTGCCTCTCACTTTGTGTTGTCTAAGGACCAGTGTCCAAAGACTGATTATGAAATTGCTTCTATGGTTAATGTGCCTTATGCTTGTGATGTGGGGTCTGTGATGTACTTGATGTTGTCTACTAGACCTGATATAGCTTATAGTGTTAGTTGTTTGAGTAGGTACATGGCTAACCCTGGACAGCCTCATTGGGAAGCCATGAAATGGCTGTTCAGCTACTTGTCTAGTACTAGAAGCTTTGGCCTGAGATTCACTAAGTCAAAGGCTGGAGTTATTTTGAGTGGTTATGTGGATTCTAATTATGCTAATGATAGGGATTCTAGAAAGTCTTCTACCTCTTATATTTTCACTGTCTGTGGTGGCTGTGTTAGTTGGAAATCTCAGTTGCAAAATGTTTTTGCCCTTTCTACTACTGAATCTGAATATATTGCTATTACTGATTCCTTCAAGGAAGCTATTTGGTTGAAAGGTCTTTTATCTGAGATTAAAATGCTAAGTGGTAGTGTCTCTGTGTTTTCTGATTCCCAGTCTGGTATACAGTTGTGTAAGAATCCTGTTTTTCATGATAGAACTAAACATATAGATGTTAGGTACCATTTCATTAGAGACCTTGTTGAAACTGGTTATATTCTACTTGAAAAGATATCCACTCATCATAACCCCTTTGATATGGGAAATAAATCACTGCTTTTGGAAAAAATTCTTTTTTGTTTGAAATTTTTGCACTTTGATGCCTGTGATTAGTTGCTCCTGCTTGTTCTTGTTTGCTATGTGCTCTGTGTTCTTTGTTGGTGTTCTGACCTCTTGGTTATTACCCCATTTACTTCTCACTCTGTGTGGGATGAGTTTTTATTTGAAACTGTATGTTCTGTGTTCTCTGAATGCCTTAGGTAGGGCTGAGGAGTCACAGTAACTTATTTGTTACTTTGTGTAACTTGCCTTGTACACTTAGGTGTGCAGGGCTAAGGCTTGAGCAGCCAGAGAGTCCGAAGCTCGTCGTAGAAGCGCGGAGAGACAACAAATATACTTCAGAAGAGTTATCGGTCGGTTATAGCAATTTCGAATGCTCTAGTTAATATAGATGTCTGGTAAAGGCATGTCCCAGAAGGACGAAAAATATACAATAATACAAATGAATATGAAACTCGACAACTCAAAGGTTGGGTCCTGAAGACCAAAATTTATATTTGAATAACTAAGTTTTTCCTATATGATTTTATTAGTTATATACATGTCTTAATGAGATTGATTGATCACCAATAATTTTCGAGAAGTAAAAGATATTCGGTGATTATAATCAGGGAGAGCCTGTTGTACTCTTTTTACTTCGTCGAGGTTTTATCCTACTGGGTTTTTCTGGCAAGGTTTTAACGAGGCAACAATCCTGTAAATAGTCATTCAAGGGGGAGTGTTATGAATATTATTAATTAGTTAATGACTAGTTTACCCTTTCTTGGTGAACAAGACAGAAACCCTATTTTGTATCCTATATAAAGGGGTCTCCCCATATGAATGAATACAACAATTCATAACAATTTTATTCTCCTATCATGTTGTCTCTATTATTCTAATATATTGTTCTCTCAATTTCTTTTGAGTTTATAACAATGATTTATTTTTATTTTTACAACTCTCATAAATTATTAATTATTCATTTAACATTAATTATATTATTATAACACGAAATGAAAAATATTATTAGTAATATAATTGAATATTTTTAAAAATAATGTACAATTCTACATTACTGATTTATTATTTCTTCACTTTAAGATTTTATAAATTAATTTCTAGTAAAAACAATTTTAATTTAAATATTATTCTTTATAAAATAGTTGTGGAAATTTGATGATCTTCAATAAATTGATATTGTAATTGTAATAGTAGGTAAAACAATTATTATTGAATATTGAAAAATAAAATTGAACTAATAATAAATTCCAAATTATGAAAATAGTCGTAAAACAAAGAAGTACGGGAATACAAACTCAGTTTGAAAGTGACATTATCCTATATCATTTTAAAGACATCTTAAGGAAGGATTGAACATTTAAACATCTTTTCTTGTGTACCTGGATTAATACAGAATCAATACTTCCCATATCAACAATGTGCTCCGGTGATCTTCCTTGAATATTGTCTTGATCAACATGGACCTTTAATATCATTTCTTTTCCAATAAGAGAAGAAACAACAGCAGGGGTTTTGATGTTGATAAGTGTTGGGATATGTCCTTCGATCCTACGTGTGCAATCGATAAAGTCATAAGGTCCTCTATGAATGTTAAATGATTAGTCGATAATATTAATTGTTGGGAACAATATAATATTAATCGATAATCAAACCTACAGGGTCACACACGCACTCGATGTTGATATACGTTGCTTGATAATAATATTGATTTAGAATCAATACATGTGGATTTTACGTGCATGAGATGTATTGCATGGATGCATGACACATAGTGTGACATGGCATGCCACACAAGTTAGTGGGACCACATCTAATGCCATTTGGCATAATGATGTGGAAATGACCTTTCATATTCACCATGATCACCCTATTATGTGTATGGTTATTACACACTTATGGTGGGGGTTACAAGGGAATTAAAGTGGGATGAATGAGTATGAAAATCAGATTTTCATGTCTGATTCTTGTGCCAAGACCACTAATTTCGAAATCCACACAAAAACAATAGAGAGAAGAGAGTGTTCTTGGAAAACCGACTCAAGCAAGCAAAGTGTTCGACATCCGGGTTCGTGTGCAACTCGTAGAGACCGGGCCATTTGTGCGGCTTCAACATCCGGGCGATCCAAAGGAGTGACGAGGTCATTCACAAGGAGATCATTTCGTGGCTGATCAATTAAGGTTGTTCAATCGACTCAACACCACCTTAATCAACATCAACGAGACACGCTACACCGGTTGTAAGTGTTCTTGTTAATCCTTATATATACATATATATACATATATATATATATATATATATATATATATATATATATATATATATATATATATATATATATATATATATATATATATATATATATATATATGTGTGTGTGTGTGTGTGTGTGCACTAGATCTTTTTGTTCGTGTTTACTCGTTTTACACGCATCCGCACACACGAACGAGGTAATCATGCGATTGGATCGGCATCGAAAACCTTCAATTGGTATCAGAGACTAGGGCTCGTGCACATGATTTGTGTTGGACACAATGATTAAATCAACATAATTGACTTATATGTTTATTTGTATTTATGTGATTAGATGTAAGGCCGGCCACCGTTAGTGGTCGGGTGAATGATTTCGTCGTTTTTTACGTTTCGATTGGTTGTAGTTTTTGAGGGCTGCGTCCCTTGGAATCATTTGTAATATATAGGTTTTCTATTTCAAAATGTATTGTTCAACATGTAAGCTATGGATTTATCCACGTAACAGAGTTGGATTTCGAAGCCCAAGCGAAAACGAGAAGAAACGAAGCAAAACGAACGAAATCGGGCTGCTGGAGCAAAACGGCGGGCGCCGTTTTGGAAACGGCGACCGACGAAAGGCCTTTTTTGGGATAGATGGTTTTTTGCCCTTTCGGCGGGCGCTGTTTTGGAAACGGCGACCGCTGGTTGTGAAACGGCGGGCTTTGTTCGTGGTTTTTGGGTACGGACTTGGTTTGACCAAAATCGGCGGGCGCGAAACTAAAACGGAGGGCGCGGACCAGTCCAGAAGATGTAATTCATTTCTTTAGAGATTTATGAGGTTCTAGGGGCCTTTCGAATGCATATTTATATGCTTTGCTTTTTTAAGTTATGCATGTTAAAATTGTTCAACAAACATACACCTTAAAATTGCAAGTTCCCAAAATAATGAGATTATGTCTTGTCCAAAACATCAAACCAATGAAACCCTCGATCATAAGGTTTTAGGTCCGCCTCAGCGGGGTACAACTTGTTATCTTGGGATAGTGGGAGTAAGGGTTAGACCCTTACACGTGTGTTTGGTTTTCTCATCGATAGATCCACTGCAGGCGTGGCTATCGAGACATGAGATGAGAATGGGATTCTCGTCGACCGAGAGTGATATTAGATATCATTGACATGGGTATGTCTACCTTGTTGGAGTTGTGTACTTAATGTCTAGATTTAAGTATCGGTAAACTCCCGGTCATAGCATTTTACCTATTTAATTAATAAACAATTATTTGCATTTAATTATTATTAATTAATTATGCAAAATATAGTCCTGGATTTTATACGTTGTAGTTAGTATGGTGTGCATGGGCAGACAGAAGATCATACTATCGGTTACTCGTATTTAATCGAACAGTTGCTCACGACCTAGATGGACACGGACCAATCCATCGGTATAGTCGTTGTGTGAGAGAGAAAATAATTTATCTTAATTATTTTATCACACTTGTACACTTGGTGTATTGGGCGGATCGCTTGAGATTTATTGATTAGGATTGCCTTGGATAATCAATTTAAATCTCAGAGTATTTTATTCTTAATCCCCGATATTATTGCGGGTGTGTATATTTAATATTAGAGACTTTGATTTTCCAAAGGAATTAACCGATTTAATTATTGGGTTAATTACCGGTAAAATTGGGTCGCTATATTTTATATATGACATGCCGTGAATACTTAACGGGAAAGTGTATCCCGGAAGGGTTGATAATATCCCCGAGATGAGTTCATAAGGAATTATTGTGTAAACCTCATGAGTGGATTCGTTCCGCACAATAATAAAGGTTGAACGGTACTAGTCTCGGATATAAGATATGAATATTATTTATTGAGCAATAAATAAATTTATTCATGGATATTTAAATCTTAAATACACGGAATAAATAATACTAATCGGAGAAATATTATTTGATATAATATGGATTAATATTGGGAGTGCAATTTTATTTATATAGTGGAAAATAAATAAAATTTAATATTGATAAGGATTAATGGATTTGGGTTGGACCCAATTTAATCTTCAATATTAAGAAGCCCAATATTTAATCTCCTTATGATCCCCTACGTAGCTTATATAAGCACTACATGTTGGAGTTGTGTACTTAATGTCTAGATTTAAGTAACGGAAACTCCCGATCCATTGCCATTAATCTATTTAATTAAATAAACAATTATTTGCGTTTAATTATTTATAATTAAATATATGCAAATTATAGTCCTGGATTCTATACGTTGTAGTTAGTATGGTGTGTCGGGCCCACACAGAAGATCATACTATCGGTTACTCGTATTTAATCGAACAGTTGCTCACGACCTAGATGGACACGGACCAATCTATCGGTATAGTCGTTGTGTGAGAGAGAAAATAATTTGTCTTAATTATTTTATCACACTTGTACACTTGGTGTATTGAGCGGATCGCTTGAGATTTATCGATTAGGATTGCCTTGGATAATCGATTTAAATCTCAGTGTATTTTATTCTTAATTCCCGATACTATTGCGGGTGTGTATATTTAATATAAGTGACTTTGATTTTCCAAAGGAATTGACCGGTTTAATTACTGGGTCAATTACCGGTTAAGTTGGGTCACTATATTTTATATACGACATGCCGTGAATACTTGACGGGAAAGTGTATCCCGTAAGGGTTGATAATATCCCCGAGATGAGTTCATAAGGAATTATTATGTAAACCCTGCAGGTGGATTTAATCCGCATAATAATTAAGGTTGAATGGTACTAGTCTCGGATATAAGAGATGAATAAATTAATTAGCAATAAATTAATTTTATTCATGGATATTTATATCTTAAATACACGGAATAAATAATACTACCGGAGAAATATTATTTGATATAATATGGTTTAATATTGAGAGTGCAATTAATTTATATAGTGGAAAATAAATTAATTAATGTTGATAAGGATTAATGGACTTGAGCATTTGGCTCAATTTAATCTTCAATATTAGAAGCCCAATATTCCACCTCCTTAAGATCCCCTACGTAGCCTATAAAAGCACTGCATGGTCTTCTCTATTCTCATAACTTGAAGATCACAATTCTAGAGAGAGAAAGTAGAGAGGGAGATCCATGGAGTTCGGAAGATCGTCGCCCACCCGACGTTCGAGCTAGTGCAAGGAATACGTGGGAAGATCTCAAGGTCGTCAAATTGAGTTCTTCGTTTTTCCGAACAACGAGAACAAGGTAAATCGTAAAACCCCCTTTATGATTTTATCGTTTAATTATCGTGAAAATACCTTGAACCAAGATCCAAGGAACGGACCCAATAGACGAGGTCGAACCGGGCGGTGGTGGTTGGACCACCGGACCGCCGGCGGTTCGACGGCTCGGCTGGACGAAAATCGCGCGGGGAAAAATCGAGCCTAGGGCTCGATACGCGGATCGGCTGCGGGTTTTCCCGCAGCGATCAGCTGCCTGCTGCGGGTTTTCCCGCAGCGACCTGTAGCGCCCAGCAGCAGCGAGTCAGGCGACTCGCTGCAGGTTGCTGCGAGCTGCTACGGGAGATTCGCTGGGTGCTGCGGGTTTTCCCGCAGCGGACCCGTAGCGACTCAGCAGCGACTCAGCAAGTCCCAGCAGCAGCGAGTCAGGCGACTCGCTGCGGGTTGCTGCGAGCTGCTTCGAGTCACCCCGCGTGGCTGCTGCGAGGTTCGTGGGTTCACGCGAGTTCTCTCGTGTTTTTCCCGCGTAACCCTCGTATAACTTTTTCGTATGGTAATGTACGTGTTCCGGGAGTCGATTGGAGTTGTCGTTCCGCTATTTTGACAATTCCGGATATTCGTTCTCCGAAGGATTTCGGTCGGAATTAACTAGATAATTAATTTTAATTTATTTATTAATTCCGGGATATCGATTTCCAACACTACATGGTCTTCACTTTTTCATAACACATAATAATTGACCTACGCCAATCATAAAGTCTTGGAGAGTGAAGGAGATCCATAGAAGTTCGATAGATCGTCGCCCACACGACGTTCGGACGAGGTGCGAGGAATACGTAGGAAGATCGCAAGGTCGTCAATTGGATTCGTTTCTCCGTACAACGAATCGAGGTAATATAATCGAGAACCCCCTCTTTGATTATGTGCTTGTTTAATTTTGATATATACATGAACGCACGATCCGGGAAAACGACGAGCCTCGGGGACGGGGATTCGAGATCCCCGGCGAGGATCGAAGGAGGCGGTCGAACCCTAGGGTTTGGAGCGCCATGACGCGCGACAAGGGGAAGCCCCGGCTGGACGCCGGGGCATGCGATCGACTTCGGTCGATCGCCGGGGATGCCGTGGGCTGGTGCCACGGCGGATCCCCCCGCCCTCATCGCCGCCGGCGCGGGTACGGGAAACCCTCGGCCGAAGCCGAGGGATGCGATCGATCCTCGGATCGATCGCGGGTCAGCTGCGGGGGGACTCGCAGCGACCCCGTGCGTGCTACGGGTTCGCCCGTAGCGGCTCGCACGGGGCTGACCCCGTGCGCTGGGGCAGCGAGTCATCGACTCGCTGCGGGGCTGCTGCGAGCAGCCCGGGGATCGCCCGTAGCGATCCCAGCGATCGTCCGTAGACGATCGCGAGCCCCTCGCGGGGGCTCGGCTGGCGCACGCGGCCTTCGGGCCTCGCTGGGCGTTCGGTCGGGCCCCGGCTCGTGAGGTGGTTCGCATTCGTGGTTTCCGACTCGCGGGGGACTTCGGCTGGGGGCGGGCTGCGTGTCTTCGGGCGCGTAGTCTCCAAAGGTCGGACTCCTGCGGATGGGTCGGTGTTCGTAATCTCCGGCGATCTAAGGGTTTTGATCGGGTTATCGGTTCCGCAATTTTTTTGATAGCCCGGGACATCGAATCCCAGCAACTGGTATCAGAGCGTTTGGTTTCGTGTTCATGTATATATTCGATTATTGTTCTACCTTGCAGGATTTTCGGCTATCATGGTTGGATTTAATTGCTTAATTAATTATCATGATTATTTATTAAACTCTCGGACATGTCGAGATTCGTTTTTGTGTGGTTGAATGTTTGTAATAGTAAAAATTCGGGGGTTGACCGAATTTAGGATTTATTATTACGTTCTTTTTTTTTCGGAAAATGTATAGGGTCGATTTCATGTATAGAATCGATACCGGAATTGTAATTTAAATTCTTGTAATTTATTTTACGTTGGTTCGATGATGAGACGATCGCCGGAAGACGAAGACGTGTGACGAAGACGAAGAGGACGAAAAAACGGGGGGGTCGATCATCCCCATGATCGATCCCCATGGGGATCGATCGACCCCATCGAAGGGGCTGCCCGCTAGGGCTTCCGGCCACGCCGGCCACCGGTGGTGGTGGCGCGTGGGCTGGGGGCGGCGGCGGTGGTGGTCCCGGGCGGTGGAGGTCGACGGTGGGGATGGCGTGGGATCTCCCAATCCCATGCTATTCCTACCAAGATATTACTTTCCTAATTAATTCGGATTTTTCCTATTTGAGTGTTCTTCTTTTGGAAACTCTCATGGATTAGGAAAAGAATTAATTTGAATTAATTTTATTCCTATTGATTTATTTCCTTCATGGAATTATTCAAAGATTAGGAATTTAATTAATTTAGTACTAAATTTATTTTTCCTATTTGATCATTCCTACTCATGGAATATTCATGGATTAGAATAAAAATAAATTTGGAAAGTAGTAAGTCCTAATTTATTTTATTTCCTTGTTCTATTATAGATGTCTTCTAGAATATTCCAAGTTTTACTTGGATAGATTATTCTAGAGATTTAATAGAACTAGATAGGAAAATAAAAATATTAATAATATTTAATTTTATTTTTAATATATTCGATTGACTTAATTTTCGAATTAAGTAACTTTTGGATTAATTGAAAATAAATAGATTTAAATATTGGAGATTAATATTCTCGTCACATGGAGCATTCAAGAAACGAAGACTGAAGACTAGAAGATGCATATGAAGATAAAGCCATGATAGTCGGGAAAAATAATTTCTCTAGCATTATTTTGACTATGTGATCTATGTGCTTTATTGTTTACATGCATGCTATATGTGTTTATTTTATGCACTAGATAGCGTATCCCTTTATCGTAAAAAGCTAAGTGGGAGAGGGGATGGAAACATTCCCATGGTCTCCATCACTGTTCTCTTGGTGACTTTTATGGACTTTCGAAGTTCATATAGACAAGTCATTAGAGGAGAATTCTTGTAATTCCTCTTACAAGAAACATTGATCAAGTTTATCAAGCAATGCCTAATTTGTCTTTCTGAAACTGACTTCAAGTCGACTCATTCTCACCCCGGGGAGTGGAATGGAGCCAGAGCCACTTGGTAATGGGGATGACACAAATTAGAGACCTTCGTACCATTCTTTGATAGGTGGGTCGATTGTCTGCTCGGCTCCCTCATTAATGATAGATAGGGTCGCTCGCATGGTGAATCACTGGTTAGAAACTTCGAGTTTCACTTATGATTCTCCGAGTCTTGATCTACGAAATCGAATGGATCTTGTAATTGGGAGTCAATTATAAAAATCTCTTGGTGTAGTAAACGTCCACACCACGTGGCTTGCTGTGGTAACGGATTTTGGATTAATTGATGTAGACAGTTATAAGTGATTGTGAAGAGTTGTGAAATTGTCGTAAACGTCCACACCACGTGGCTTGCGGTGGTAGCAATTCCAAGCGATGTACTTTAGTGCTGAGTGATGGTTTACACTTAGATACGCGTTATAGTATTCTTCCCCACGAAGTTACGCTATAATTGATGTATGACCAAAGAAAATTTAATTGCTAAATCATTTGGGTGGGTAAACGTCCACACCACGTGGCTTGCCTTACCTGATGGGATTTTAGACGCAATTAGTAATTTAATGATATTATTTGAGGGAGATAATATCGGACATTAAATTGATTGTTTGTTTACCTGTGCTTATAGGTTTAGAGAATAGCTATGAATCCACTTTCTGTGATACTCAAGGAACATAAACTCACTGGTCCCAATTACATTGATTGGAAGAGAAATTTGGACATTGTCCTGACTGCTGAAGAGTACAAGTTTGTACTCTATGAGCAATGCCCTGCTGAACCCACGGCCGCCTCAACTGATGAGGAAAAAGAAGCATATCGGAAGTGGAAAAAGGCTGATGAAATGGCTAGGTGCTATATTTTGGCTTCCATGTCAAATGTACTCCAAACCCAACATGAGCCGATGAACACTGCCGAGGATATGTTATTTAACCTCAAGGAGATGTTTGGGCATCATGACCGTGCCGGTAGGCAAGAAGCAATGAGAGTCCTCATGTCGACTACTCAGTCTGAAGGAACGCCCGTTGAGGAGCACGTTCTCAAGATGATGAGTCTGTTGAATGAATTGGAGGTCCTAGGAGCTATGATTGATGGTGAGACACAAGTCGACATCATACTCCAGTCTCTGACCCCTAGTTTTGAGCAATTTCGTATGAGCTATAATATGGGTAAACTATCTTATACTCTTGCGCAACTCCTGACTGAACTGAAGGCGGCAGAGGGGATCTACAAGAAGGGCAAGTCTCAAGCGCTTGTGGCTACCAAGTCCAAAAGCTTGAAAGCTATTGGAGGTAGGGGCAAGAAAAGGGAGCAAGCCATGAAACCCAGTGATGCCAAGAGGAATGGACCACGAGTGGGGGCTAGTAAGCCAAGGGGCAAGTGCTTCCGATGCAACAAGTCTGGACACTGGAAGTCTGAATGTCCTCTCAGAGGTACGAATTTTTCTTTAGTCGTAAAAACATAGTCAGCGGTATTATCTACCAGAATTCTGGTGTGTAGATATGGAACCACTGACGGTATGTGCATTATTTTAAATGCAGGGGTTCCAGAAAACCCGGCGACTTAGAGAAGAAGAATTCGAGTCTACATGGGCGAAGCTGTTGGGGTAGCAGCGGTTGCAGTGGAAGACATTTATCTGCTTTTAGTAGTTTTAGGATTTCATTTCAGTTATTGCTTTATGTACCCCTTTATTTTTGAAAAAGAACTTTTGTTCTGGTTTTCTTTATTATTAATGGATATTTTATTTCTTTAATCATTTGATGGTTTGGATAAGAAATAATGGTGATATCTATTCTGGTACATTAGATAGCAATATGTGAATGATGAATCCTTAGTCTACCACGATGCAACAAACCGTTATGTATAACTTGTTTTACTTATTAGATGTATTTCTCTTATCAATCATTATACTTGTGAATTCTTGAACTTGGTAGTATCTATTCAAAAGGGATTCAAAAGGTCGAAATTGATTTGATCAATTATAGTTGGAGGAATGGACCTCCCGACCTAAGAATCGATCTTGAAAGATGATACAACTAAGTTAACCTTTCTGGATAAAGGATGGAATTCGGACAAGTATTGAAAATGATTTATGATTAATGCGATGACATGTGAAATTAGAGAGGTACGAGTCGTTCTTTCAAGAATACTCGAAGATGGATTAGAACACTGGATGTGCTATAAAAGCGGAGTGTTCTTAACACAAAGCCATTATGGGGATCCTTCAAAGTATATCCATTGGAAGCCTGCGACTTGTTCGCGGAGGCTATCACCTATCTGAATGACACATAGCATAAATCAAAGATTGAGATTAAGTCTCAAGCGACTACACCATACACTGATGTGTAGACATGGTGTGTCAAGAATAAGAAGTAGAATTCTAATAGTAAAAAGACAAGTTTGTTCGAAACTACCTATGTTCTATGGATATTTCTGGATACAACGACACATTCTATGTGGTTGTAGAATGTCCTAGAAGAACAAGTAATTGTATGTTCAATAGTGCTACGAACCAGATGGGTGTCCTCGCCCGGTTCTTAGAGAAAGACTATTAGATGAACTACAATGCCCTAACTGACAAAGTACTTTAAAATGAGGAAAGGGATAGACTGAGAACCAGCCTCACCGAGTAGTAGTACGCCACTAACTGCACCTAATGTTATTACTGTTATACACCGGAACGCCATTGCAGTGGGAGGTTGTTAAGCAACCAGAGATGTTCATAAGACTAGAGGAGTTTTGAACTCTGGATCTAGTAGACATGAAATCGATCCCTAGCTCTGCATAGGCAAGAAGAGGTGTGTTAGAAACGTGATGGAAACAAAGGTGGTGTTTTCTCGGAATTTTGTGTAGATAACACTTCATCGTTGGCAACAATGTAGAAGTGTTGTCAGACATAAAATAGAGGTTGTCTAAATAAATCGAGATATGAGATTAAGATGAAGTTGGATCATGTTCTTAGAAATCTTTCGATCTCTAGATGAGAACATTTGTACTTCTCTTAAGATATCTTATACGATTATGGTTTGTTTTAAACATGCACAATTCTGAGAAAGGTTATTGCCTTTCGAGAACAGAATGCATCTATCTAAGGTATGTGTCTTGAACACATGAAGGAGATAGATATAGACAAAGCAGTTACCTACACTTAAAGTATAGAGAGCTTTGTGGATGCAATGTTGAAAAACAAGAACCTGATATCAACTATGCGGTTAGCGTAGTGGGAGGATATCAAAGTAATCTGGATAAGAAATATTCGAATGTTGTAAAAGTGCTTGGAAGTACTGGATTACTAGCAAAACGAAATCTTCTTAGATTACAGTTTCTCAGATCCAAAATCAGAGAAAGACCAGTGTAAGTCGATATCAGGCTATGTGTTCACTTTTAGAAGAGGTGGAACCTAAGGATGAAAGAGTGATAAGCGTGATGCTTCTCGGACTCTATCATAAACCGAATAGCAGCCTCAGAGGCAGCGGAAGTTTTGGTTAGGTTCCGGTATGACCTCTGAACTTGGATATGATTCTTGGTTCACCAAAGGCTATGTACATAGCGGTGCATGGAGAACTGGAAGAAGTCATAAGTTCAAAAGGTGATGATAACACATAGAGCCAGTACCACCTGATACGAGTCATCGTCAGGGAGACGACGCAGTAGTCACCAAGATAACTTCAGAGCGGCAACCTAGATTGCTCATTCACATAATACTTCTGGGAAGTATAACTTAAGCACGTGATGAGTATGGGAGTCGGGAGTTTGGAGGAAATGACTAGACCTTAGTACAAGTGGGAGATTGTTGGAGTTGTGTACTTAATGTCTAGATTTAAGTATCGGTAAACTCCGGGTCATAGCATTTTACCTATTTAATTAATAAACAATTATTTGCATTTAATTATTATTAATTAATTATGCAAAATATAGTCCTGGATTTTATACGTTGTAGTTAGTATGGTGTGCATGGGCACACAGAAGATCATACTATCGGTTACTCGTATTTAATCGAACAGTTGCTCACGACCTAGATGGACACGGACCAATCCATCGGTATAGTCGTTGTGTGAGAGAGAAAATAATTTATCTTAATTATTTTATCACACTTGTACACTTGGTGTATTGGGCGGATCGCTTGAGATTTATTGATTAGGATTGCCTTGGATAATCAATTTAAATCTCAGAGTATTTTATTCTTAATCCCCGATATTATTGCGGGTGTGTATATTTAATATTAGAGACTTTGATTTTCCAAAGGAATTAACCGATTTAATTATTGGGTTGATTACCGGTAAAATTGGGTCGCTATATTTTATATATGACATGCCGTGAATACTTAACGGGAAAGTGTATCCCGGAAGGGTTGATAATATCCCCGAGATGAGTTCATAAGGAATTATTGTGTAAACCTCATGAGTGGATTCGTTCCGCACAATAATAAAGGTTGAACGGTACTAGTCTCGGATATAAGATATGAATATTATTTATTGAGCAATAAATAAATTTATTCATGGATATTTAAATCTTAAATACACGGAATAAATAATACTAATCGGAGAAATATTATTTGATATAATATGGATTAATATTGGGAGTGCAATTTTATTTATTTAGTGGAAAATAAATAAAATTTAATATTGATAAGGATTAATGGATTTGGGTTGGACCCAATTTAATCTTCAATATTAAGAAGCCCAATATTTAATCTCCTTATGATCCCCTACGTAGCCTATATAAGCACTACATGGTCTTCACTTTTTCATAACACATAATAATTGACCTACGCCAATCATAAAGTCTTGGAGAGTGAAGGAGATCCATAGAAGTTCGATAGATCGTCGCCCACACGACGTTCGGACGAGGTGCGAGGAATACGTAGGAAGATCGCAAGGTCGTCAATTGGATTCGTTTCTCCGTACAACGAATCGAGGTAATATAATCGAGAACCCCCTCTTTGATTATGTGCTTGTTTAATTGTGATATATACATGAACGCACGATCCGGGAAAACGACGAGCCTCGGGGACGGGGATTCGAGATCCCCGGCGAGGATCGAAGGAGGCGGTCGAACCCTAGGGTTCGGACCGCCATGACGCGCGACAAGGGGAAGCCCCGGCTGGACGCCGGGGCATGCGATCGACTTCGGTCGATCGCCGGGGATGCCGTGGGCTGGTGCCACAGCGGATCCCCCCACCCTCATCGCCGCCGGCGCGGGTACGGGAAACCCTCGGCCGAAGCCGAGGGATGCGATCGATCCTCGGATCGATCGCGGGTCAGCTGCGGGGGGACTCGCAGCGACCCCGTGCGTGCTACGGGTTCGCCCGTAGCGGCTCGCATGGGGCGACCCCGTGCGCTGGGGCAGCGAGTCATCGACTCGCTGCGGGGCTGCTGCGAGCAGCCCGGGGATCGCCCGTAGCGATCCCAGCGATCGTCCGTAGACGATCGCGAGCCCCTCGCGGGGGCTCGGCTGGCGCACGCGGCCTTCGGGCCTCGCTGGGCGTTCGGTCGGGCCCCGGCTCGTGAGGTGGTTCGCGTTCGTGGTTTCCGACTCGCGGGGGACTTCGGCTGGGGCCGGGCTGCGTGTCTTCGGGCGCGTAGTCTCCAAAGGTCGGACTCCTGCGGATGGGTCGGTGTTCGTAATCTCCGGCGATCTAGGGGTTTTGATCGGGTTATCGGTTCCGCAATTTTTTTGATAGCCCGGGACATCGAATCCCAGCATACCTATCTTGAAATACTTAAGTGCGGACTCAGTCGGCTTAAAGATTTGCAAGATGAGGATCTCAGGATTGTTTTGTTCTAAGGGACAATGATATTGGATATCAATTGAACAAAATGAAATGAATAAGTACAATTGTTAGACAACCTTATTTTTTTACCGCTTTGTGGATGTTTACATGCTTTAGTTATCTTTCTTTTATAGTTTATCATGTCAAATATCAGCTCAATTCAAGTTTGGTTCAATTCTTGATTATAAAAAATTGAACAACATAGATTTTCTTGATTCACAACATAATTTGAGGATGGTTCTCAAATACAAATACAAAGAGAATGTGTTAGATTACCAATTCCTATGATATCATTGAACAACTCAATAGCATGTTCGGGGAATAGACTAAGATTGAGCCGTTCTGAATGACCAGGGTCATCGCTTCAGCTAGGCTGGAAAAGGAGAAACCTATAGGGACCACATGTGAAGCAAATGATTAGATTATTTGCTTTAAGTGATCTCCTAAATTTTTCTAAGATGATGAGTCTTCAATTAAAAATGGACCCTAAGAGGGATATACTTATGATAAAGGATGAGGTATTCAAAAGAGCATGGGCAAGAAGGCTACTAAGGTTCTTAGAGAATCTGAATGCGTCTACTGCAAAGGTGTAGGACACTAATTGCAAACATGTAGAAGTTCTTATTTATTCAATTTCAAAACAAATGCCTAAATTGTCTTTCATATAATGGATTCTAAAGTTAGGATTATTTTCACCTCGGGGAGTGATTTAATACAAAACACTTAGTTCATCAATGACACAAATTAGAGACTTTCGAGCCATGAGATGGCGTTAGTCGATTGTCTGGTTGGCTCCCTCATATTTTATGAGAGAGATGGCTTCAATTGCATGATAATATCGCTGGTTAGAAAACTTCGAGTTTTCACTTACGATTTATCACGTTTTGATATTGGGATAATTTTGAATGGGAAATTTGAATGAGACTCAATTATTAGGAATAATTGAATTTTCCCAAAGTTCAAAGAAGATGTGAAGAACGGGGTTGCTTCATCTTCAGGTATTAATGTTATAAATATTAAATTTCGCAAATTTTACTTCTTGGGTATTGGATGCCAATTCTCACATTTGTATGTGGACTAACTACATAGAAGTATAAGTTTGGTGAGTAGAGATGTCGATCCACGGGCGAGAAATAGAGCGAAGGTCGCTGCATTAGCCGTATGATCATATGATGTTGTTTTACCTTAGGGCCTTGGTTTAGTATTATAACCATGTAATTTCGTACCTTCAATAAACAATGAATATTGGTTCAGTATTGGATACTGATGGATTAGATTTCACTATTAAATAGTTTGACAACTATTTTAATTGTGAATTATTATTTGTTTTGGTACGATTATTATATTGTTTATGTATACTTTAACTTGACAAATCATATATAACATTAAACACCAAAGGCCAAATCGAATAAGTCTCAATGAGACATAACTGAAACATGATTAGATCAAATCAAAATCTAAACATGTAACGAAGCTTCTTTTAGAATGCATTCTGGAATCATTTGACTTGGAGTCATTTGATACATGTAAATAATGTGTGATGGACAAGATAACAATGTCATCGTTCTTAGAGAAAGGAGAACATGTGAGTGATTAATTAGGGATGATCCATACTGATGTATGTGGAACCTATCAGTTCACAAGCACATGAAGGTTATGTTTCGGAAAAGAGAAAACAAACTATATTAGATATAGTTCGACCATTCGATGAGAGGTATAAATGAACTACTTGTCTCTTTTGGGAACACACAATTCTTGACTTCAACTTATACACTGAATAGGACGCTGTCAAAAGCTGTTGATAAGATACCATACTAGGTATGGAAAGGGAGGGTCCCTAAATTGTTTTCATCAAGATTTGAGATTCTAAAAGCTTCTCTGATGAGATTTATCTCTATAAAGCTTGAACTCAAATGGGATAAAAGTTTCTTTATGGTATCCATAAGAAACTCGAGGGTACAACTTCTACGATCTATCTGAGAACAATATTTTGTTGCTCGAGATAGTGATTTTCTTGAAAAGAGTAATCTTTCCTAGAAATTCAGTGGGAGCTCAGTTGTCTTGAACAAGGTTCAAGTAGAACAAACTGATATGGATACTCAAGACTTGGTCGACAGTACTCAGTGGTTTTGGAAACCACACCTAACCCTCGAAGGTCTGGAAGGGTTAGAACTCAACCTGACAGATACTTAGGTATTCTTACAAATTAGAGCTATGAAGTCATGCGTTTAGAAAGCAATGAACCTTCGGCCTATACCCAAGCTATGACGAGTCCAGATTCCGAGAAATGGCAGGGTGCCATGAAATCCGAAATGGAATCGATGTCTGAAAATCAAGTTTGGAACTTGGTCGATTTGCTTAAAGAGGCTAGGCCCATTGGATGCAAATGGATTTACAAGATAAAAACAGACATGGATGGAAAACCTAATATTTTCAAAGCAAGGTTGGTGGCAAAAGAATTTAATCAAATTTACAAAGTGGATTATGATGAAACCTTTTCACCAGTTGCTATGATGAAATCCATTCAGATTCTCTTAGCCATTGTTGCTCATTATGATTATGAGATATGGCAAATGGTTGTTAAAACCGCCTTCTTGAATGGGTTTGTAGAAGAGGATGTGTTTATGACACAACCAGAGGGTTTTATCGATCTTAATCAGGCTAAGAGAGTATGAAAGCTTAATAGATTCTAATGGATTAAAGCAAGCATCTAAGAGTTGGAATCTTCAGTTCAATGAATCCATATCGGGATTTGGATTTCAGAGGAACTCGAAAGAGTCTTGTTTTACAAGAAGATCAGTGGGAGTTACGTTGTATTCATTGTGTTGTATGTCGATGACATACTCCTTATTGGAAACAATATTCCTATGCTTAATTCTGTTAAAGAATGGTTTGGAAGATGTTTTTAATGAAGGATCTTGGAGAAGCACAGTACATATTGGGCATCAAGATCTGTCGGAACAGATCGAAAAGGATGTTTGAACTTAGTCAAGTGACCTATATTGATAAGGTGGTTGATAAGTTCAAAATGAAAGACGCCAAAAGGGGTCTAATTCCAATGAGTCATGGCACGTCACTTAGCAAGATGCAAGGCCCTACGGGACTTGATGAGCAAAACAGGATGGAAAATATTCCTTATGCTTCGGTAAGAGGGTCTATAATGTACGCCATGATATGTACACGACTGGACATATCGTATGCTTTGAGCATATCGATTCAATTTCAAGGAAACCCAGGTGAGGCGCATTAGACTGCGGCCAAGAATATTCTTATGTACCTTAGATGGACTAAAGAATATTTTGTTTGTCTTTGGAAGACAAAAAGAGTTGATATTAACAAGCTGTTTGAATGCTAACTTCAAAACAGACTAAGATAATTTCCGATTTTAATCTAGTTATATCTTTTGTCTGGTTAGAGGTGATATTTGCTGGAATAGTTCCATGCAATGCAATATAGCTGATTAAAGTACAGAAGCTGAGCACAGTATTGCATTGGATGCACTAATGTTGGCAGCTAGGATTTGAAAGTTCTTGAATGAACTAGGTGGCGTAACTATCTCAGCCCATCCGATAGTTCTCTATTTATAGTAGATTTATCGCGCAAGCCAATGAGCTAGGAAGCACCACAAGTCTAAAACTGGTGCTCAGGAAGTTCCACATTATTTGGGAGATAGTTTTGTGGAGACATCGAGATAATAAAGTTGCAACTTTTGGTAAGGTTGCAAACCCGCTTTCTAAACCTCTCCAGCAGATTAAGCTTGAGGCTTTCACGACTGGAATAGAGATCAGACATCTTAGAGATGGGTTGTGATTTCTATTACTGTATTAGATACTTTTGGAGATTTGGTAAACATTCACTCATATGTATAATACATATTTCTTCATATAAATATGGTTTAATTTATATGAATTGTCCAAATGATTAGGTGATATCAATTGGGTTATGAGGTCGACTTACTGCATAATGAAGTCCCAATGGTTGGACTGATATACTTAAATCATATAGTTGTTCCTAGTTCGTATAATCGAGTACGGACAAACTGATAATACAATGAACTAGATTGTAATGTGTACTATAGCGCCGCTTCATGGGCTAGTGATGTGGGACATCAAGTACAATTACATAGATATTAGCTGGGAGCTAATGATCGAACAGACCCGACTGGAATAGTATTTAAGATTTCGAGTCATAATACTATTTCATTGACTGTCGAGCAATTTCCTCTGACCTGAGTAGTCCAGAGTGATTCCATTGTGAAATGGTGTACTTTGATAGAAGTAAATTCCTTTCGTAAAAGGAGGTTATAAAACTTATTATTGGGTATATCAGGAAGCAAGTGGGAGAGCTTGGATTGACAAGATGGGATTGTCTTCCATTTTATAATGGGATACATGTCTTACCGGCCACTTGGAGAGTCGAGACTATGGAAAATACGTGGCCACGTCCAGATTCGTATCATAGTGATAAATATGGTTTTACAGTCTTTCTCATAGTCCAAGAAAGGTTTGAACCGATTGAGGATGTCTCAAGTCTTGCCTCAAGTTCAAACTTAGACATAAAGTGACAACAGGAAATTGGCAGCACACTGGCTCTGAAGGCCAAGTAGGAGATTGTTGGGATATGTCCTTCGATCCTACGTGTGCAATCGATAAAGTCATAAGGTCGTTTATGGATGTTAAATGATTAGTCGATAATATTAATTGTTGGGAACAATATAATATTGATCGATAACCAAACCTACAGGGTCACACACGGACTCGATGTTGATATACGTTGCTTGATAATAATATTGATTTAGAATCAATACATGTGGATTTTACGTGCATGAGATGCATTGCATGGCTTGCATGGATGCATGACACATAGTGTGACATGGCATGCCACACAAGCTAGTGGGACCACATCTAATGCCATTTGGCATAATGATGTGGAAATGACCTTTCATATTCACCATTATCACCCCATTATGTGTATGGTTATTACACACTTATGGTGGGGGTTACAAGGGAATTAAAGTGGGAGGAATGAGTATGGAAATCAGATTTTCATGTCTCATTCTTGTGCCAAGACCACTAATTTCGAAATCCAGACAAAACCAATAGAGAAAAGAGAGTGTTCATGGAGAACCGACTCAAGCAAGCAAAGTGTTCGACATCCGGGTTCGTGTGCAACACGTAGAGGCCGGGACATTTGTGCGGCTTCAACATCCGAGCGATCCAAAGGAGTGACGAGGTCATTCACAAGGAGAGCATTTCGTGGCTGATCCATTAAGGTGGTTCAATCGACTCAACACCACCTTAATCAACATCAACGAGGCACGCTACACCGGTTGTAAGTGTTCTCGTTAATCCTTATATATATATATATATATATATATATATATATATGTGTCTATACATATATATGTGTGCACTAGATCGTGTTGTTCGTGTTTACTCGTTTTACACGCTTCTGCACACACTAACGAGGTAATCATGCGATTGGATCGACATTAGATGTGGAAATCGGCACATAATTCTATTGGTAAGCAGGGGTTTTGACGTTGATAAGGTCATTACCGGAAGAGACATAAGGATTGTAGACATTCTACTTGAATATGCCACGCCCCATTTTATTTTATTTAGTAAAAAAAATACAACTATAAATTTTAAAAGAAATAAAGGGCGGAGAATTTAAAACTTGAATTCCACATCGGCATTTGAAATTTTAACGGTTAAAAACTTTAAGAAATAGTAAATGCAGCGGAAATACTTATAGTTTTGAACAAGTGAAACACGTACTAAAAATAATTGTACTTATTAATACTTGTACGAATCACGGCGCAGAAGCATCCTCGACTACTCCGGTTAATCAAAAGTATCACCTGAAAATATTTATATTAACAAGGGTCAGTCCACTGACTGGCAAGTAGGCATGCATGCTATATGCTTTAATCTTTTCACTTGTCGTCTTAATCGTATTTTAGACGTTGGACTTTAATGCAATGCAGCTCCTGGACTTAACTTAATCTTAGATCATAAACTTGACTTTAAACTTTAAGTGTTTTTATTTCACGTTAACCTTCGAAACGTGACTTACGTTCTATACTCACGTTAACCTCCGAAACGTGACTTGCGTTTTATACTCACGTTAACCTCCGAAACGTGGCTTAACATTTAGACGTGTATCACATTAACCTCCGAAACGTGACTTTCGTTTATACTCACGTTAACCTCCGAAACGTGACTTACGTTTAGACTATCACGTTAACTTCCGAAACGTGATTTACATTTTATACTCACGTTAACCTCCGAAACGTGAGTTACGTTCAGACTAATCACGTTAACCTCCGAAACGTGACTTTACATTTAACTAATCACGTTAACCTTCGAAACGTGACTTTACATTTTAACTAATCACGTTAACCTCCGAAACGTGATTTTACATTTACTTTCATTCTTTAATATCTTGACCGTGAAATGGACTTCTAATGCAAATGCATTCTTACGTGTATGCATGAACTAATGATATGTATGAAATCACGTCATGAACAATTCAACATAAATCGACATCAAGTAATTATCAAGTAACTAAGTACAATCATTTCTCAAGTACCATCACAACAATTAGTTAACATTCAAAACATAAATTAAACATTTAAAATCATACAATGAGACCAACTCGAATACACATAGAGTTGTGCACATTCTTATATATATATATATATATATATATGTGTACTGTTGATTCACCAACCATTTACACACCCACACATCTATTACATATCAGAACCTTATTTACACATTATATTAATCATGTACCTCATTTGTTGTGGTACACGTACATACACATTACATACCCACAAATATGCTAGTGCTCCTCTCAATTCATATATATATCTCGTTACAATCAATATATATACACACACTTAATACAAGTTTACAGTACACATATATGTTTTGGTTTGCAAGGAATCGAACAGCAACAACTTACACACTCATCAATTAACATATGTAATACGATACTCGTAGTTTAAGAACCCGTAGCAAATTTATATTCAATACACCTTCGCTCACTCAATTATGTCATATAAGGGATAACAGACACTCGATCCATAAAAACACATGATTTCATTCTTAATTTACCTATTATGAACGCATAATTATTATCCACACCAAACAATCAAGATCACATTAAGATTACTATGAATTTAGATATAGAGATAAGAACCCTAGATTCAAACATATAACTTAACTACATGAACCTTAAACCCACTTGCCTGATTATTTACATGAACGAGGTTTAAGAGTCGAGGAACCCTCCTACGATCGGCGTCGTCTCCTTCTTTCTTCTCCCTTGCGGTTGTCGTTCTCTCTTTTTCTCTTCACTCTAATCGCCCGTCCCTCTTTCTTATTCCTTGTTCTTCTTCTTCCTCATCCTTTGTTCCTCTAAGTCCGATCGTCCCCGCTCGTCCCTTATTTCTTCTCGTCGGCTCTCATTTCTTTTCTCCCGTTCTTTATTTAGATGTATTTTTTTCTAAATAGTTAGGGTTATTAAGTTTATAGAATTAAGGTCTTGGCAGCTCATTTGATTATAATTACAACCCATTAATTTAGATTTGATATTATTTCGCCCAATAAAAGAAAGTACTAACTTAACATCGGTCAATTAAATTCGAAGTCCAACTCATCAAATATCGAAGTCCAAATAAAATATTGAACACGTAAGCAAACAAGCAATTTTAATTACTTAATTTTTATTGTAAAAAATCAGGTTATTACAGAATACATGAATAAATGAATATATTAATTAATTAATTAATATATTAATATATAAACAAATAATGGAATAATGGAATAGTAATGAATAACCTTAAGTATTCGGTAATATTTTTAATAGAATATAAAATGCTGAAGTTCTTTTAAGTTTAATGCGACGAAAGTGACATTCAACATGTGCTGCCAAGTTTTTTTCTGTTAATTAAAATAAGGGCTAAATACACTTTGCCACCCCAGGATATGGGGTTTTTACACTTTGCAACCTAGTCGGAAAAATTTACCGATCAGTACCACAGGATAAGGCATATTTCAATTTGGTACCTGCCGGCTGCCGAATCGGAATATGCCATTAAATATTTCGGTGAGGGGCCCTAATGATCAATACTTTGTTGTGCATTTAGGCAACAAGACCTGTGGATGTAGGAGGTGGCAGATAAGTAGAATTCCTTGTGCTCATGTGATTTGTTGTCTATATTACATGAAGTATAAGCCAGAGATGTGGGTTGCTGATTGCTACACTAAGGAGACTTACTTGAGAACATACAATCGCTTTATGAACCCTCAGAATATTCCATGGCATATTCCGATCCGGCAGCCGGCAGGTACCAAATTGTAATATGCCTTACCCTGTGGTACTGATCGGTAAAACTTTTCCGACTAGGTTGCAAAGTGTAAAAACCCCATATCATGGGGTGGCAAAGTGTATTTAGCCCTTAAAATAATATACTTAAAATAGAATTGAAAATTTATATATTTAAACATCTTGTAACAACAACAAAGATAATCGTGATAAAATCATAAAAATATATATATTATATAAGCAGTATAATGTTATTTCCGATAATAAAAAGTTAAACGATATAGAATAATCAATTAAAATAAAATAAAAGTATAAAAATATTGTGAATAAAATATCAAACTTCTCTTAGGTCCACTTTTTGAAGCTTGGTAGTTGAAAATGGAGAATTTTTCTGCCAAAATGTCCATCTATCTTTCCCCGACATCGATTCAGAATCCATTTTTTGGAACTGAAAGTAACAACATAAAATGAAAAACAATATTCATATAAAAAACAATTTAGAAAGACTATGTAGAAAAAAAAGATTGAAGACATAATCTAAATAATACGTCAGCAGCATAGGTCAAATCGCTTTGAATGTTAAAATCTGCATTAGGGCTCCGCAATTTATCAATGGAAGTCGAAAAAGAAGATTTTGAGATGTTTGAACCATCTTCATCCTTGGTAATGAATTTATTTTCCAATCTGAAAACAATTAAATCATTAATGTAATTAGTGTAATTAATTTAATTAACAAAAATATTAGTGTTTAGTTAAAAGTATTGAATTGAATTTTATAAAGATAGATTAACTTTTCATATACTAAGAAATGTCTTTCATATTTTGATCAAATATGAGCTTAGTTGCATAATCTGTATTACAAATGCCAATTTGACCTATTAATAAATATGAGAATATAAAAATTAAAATATTATCACCTTTGAATTGGTTCCCAAAGAACACAGATAATTGTATGATTGCTGTTGAGAAAGAAAAATTAATTGAAATACTTTTTAGGGAAAAATATGTAATTGGACAATAAATTCTACTCTATATCTTGAAGCAATATTTGAATGCTCTTTTTCCTGTTACTCGTATGATCAGAATTCATTCTAGACTCATTGACGTCTATAACAATACCAATTATATCTGGAAATAATTAATAAAAAAACAATATAAATAAACATATGATATTTTTTTACAAAATAATGGATTATGTATTATAAATAATGGACATAATATAATAGTTAGTTAAAAAACATAAATAAATGAGTAAAAAAATTACCAAAACCATGTTCGTCCATTGTAGAGAAAGATAATATATCCAAAAAACATTTGAAATTGAATATTAAACTTGGAAACTCGCAATTAATTGACAAATCAATAACAGTTAAGGAATCGATTATGATTTATTGCGGATTATCGGCAATACGAAAGTTGTTTGGCACGTCAATAATTTTGACATTTTTACAGTAATAATATCACATTCGTTAATCTTTCCCTCAAACTTGTTAATGTGCATTTGGTTTACTGTAGCCTGAATTCTTGATCTCTATAAAATGGCATGTCACAAATAATCATTAAATAGATGGGCGGTAAACTTTCAAAAAAAGTTACATATAAAAAAATAATTACTTATACTATAATTGTAAGTGCATATGACGAATACATAATTCAAATATAAAACAGAGGGGATGGAAATACTATTAATGAATAACCTGAAGATCAACGAACAAAAATTCTAAAGTCTCTGGAATTTGACCATTGGTTGGAATCTTGCAATTTCTACATACACGAACTTCAATTTGACAATCAATTTTTTCCTTGTTTATTAGCGACAAACGAGTAATATTACTGCTCGTTGAAGGAATGTTTCCCATTAATGTTTCATTATTACGTTGCATGCTATATATATAATAAATAATTCTTATTGTGTTTATAGAAATTATTTTATTGAAGGAAAAAATATAATATTACATGAAAATAATTTCATACAAATTTTTTGATTTATTTATAATATTATTATAATGACCATCTATAAGGTATTAATTAATAAAAGAAAATATTTCCAATTAATCAATAGAAATTGACGTAAATTTATGGATTTATTTATTAAATATATTTAATAATGGAAATAGTACACTTATTTATATATATATATATATTGTTAATAATATAAGATTGGGACAAATTTTAAAATACACATATAGACATAATAAAACTCTTTTCTACATTGCAATATAAAAATTGGTCTTTTTTACACTAAAAAATGTATATCTGTCTAAATTACCCTTACTTAAATGTCTTCATTTAATTTTTGACGATTATCAAGTAACCTCTAGACGACATAGTCCTGGATGAAGTGATGAACGACGTTTCGACTGTCCTTCTTAGACGAATAACATGATTCTTCTACCCAGACGAATTACATACCAGAGAATCATTCTTGTCTAATTTTCTCTGCAACCCTAAATTAATGAATTTGTAACTCACATCAAAATCAAAGTTCATAAACAACAATCAAAGATCTTGGCTCTCCTGCATATCAATAGTGCACTAAAATTGTCAACACATGTCGTCTTCTTCCCAAATAATGGGTCTCCCCCATTGATGTCGACCCTCCGTCCGCCGCCGCTGGGTCCGCCTGACCAAGCCCAGCTGCCGCTCCTTCTGATGGACCTGTCCAAGCTTCAGAATCCATAGTCGAAGACTTCACACACAACCGTCAAATGGTGCGATCTCGTAAGTATATCCGGAATTGATTTTGAATCAGTTAGACGATCCCATTTTTTTGACGAGAGACAGTAATGTTAAATACTCCTATTGAGATTGAGATTAATTTTTTTATTTTTTAATGCGAGGATATTTTTGTCTTTTGGGGTAAGAAATATGGTTTTTAATATAGAGGTGTATATAATAGTTTTCTTATCTTTAAATAGGTATATAGACCTATTTTCCCTATAAGATTGGGACAAATTTTAAAATACACATATAGACATAATAAAACTCTTTTCTACACTGCAATATAAAAATTTGTCTTTTTTACACTAAAAAATGTATATATGTCCAAATTACCCTTACTTAAATGTCTTCATTTAATTTTTGACGATTATCAAGTAACCTCTAGACGACATAGTCCTGGATGAAGTGATGAACGACGTTTCGACTGTCCTTCTTAGACGAATAACATGATTCTTCTACCCAGACGAATTACATACCAGAGAATCATTCTTGTCTAATTTTCTCTGCAACCCTAAATTAATGAATTTGTAACTCACATCAAAATCAAAGTTCATAAACAACAATCAAAGATCTTGGCTCTCCTGCATATCAATAGTGCACTAAAATTGTCAACACATGTCGTCTTCTTCCCAAATAATGGGTCTCCCCCATTGATGTCGACCCTCCGTCCGCCGCCGCTGGGTCCGCCTGACCAAGCCCAGCTGCCGCTCCTTCTGATGGACCTGTCCAAGCTTCAGAATCCATAGTCGAAGACTTCACACACAACCGTCAAATGGTGCGATCTCGTAAGTATATCCGGAATTGATTTTGAATCAGTTAGACGATCCCATTTTTTTGACGAGAGACATTAATGTTAAATACTCCTATTGAGATTGAGATTAATTTTTTTATTTTTTAATGCGAGGATATTTTTGTCTTTTAGGGTAAGAAATATGGTTTTTAATATTGAGGTGTATATAATAGTTTTCTTATCTTTAAATAGGTATATAGACCTATTTTCCCTATAAGATTGGGACAAATTTTAAAATACACATATAGACATAATAAAACTCTTTTCTACACTGCAATATAAAAATTTGTCTTTTTTACACTAAAAAATGTATATCTGTCCAAATTACCCTTACTTAAATGTCTTCATTTAATTTTTGACGATTATCAAGTAACCTCTAGACGACATAGTCCTGGATGAAGTGATGAACGACGTTTCGACTGTCCTTCTTAGACGAATAACATGATTCTTCTACCCAGACGAATTACATACCAGAGAATCATTCTTGTCTAATTTTCTCTGCAACCCTAAATTATTGAATTTCTAACTCACATCAAAATCAAAGTTCATAAACAACAATCAAAGATCTTGGCTCTCCGCATATCAATAGTGCACTAAAATTGTCAACACATGTCGTCTTCTTCCCAAATAATGGGTCTCCCCCATTGATGTCGACCCTCCGTCCGCCGCCGCTGGGTCCGCCTGACCAAGCCCAGCTGCCGCTCCTTCTGATGGACCTGTCCAAGCTTCAGAATCCATAGTCGAAGACTTCACACACAACCGTCAAATGGTGCGATCTCGTAAGTATAGCCGGAATTGATTTTGAATCAGTTAGACGGTCCCATTTTTTTGACGAGAGACAATAATGTTAAATACTCCTATTGAGATTGAGATTAATTTTTTATTTTTTAATGCGAGGATATTTTTGTCTTTTGGGGTAAGAAATATGGTTTTTAATATAGAGGTGTATATAACTGTTTTCTTATCTTTAAATAGGTATATAGACCTATTTTCCTTATTTTTTAATAAAATATAAAAAAATGTTTATAAGTTTAGAACAAAAAAAAGTATATAATAATATTTTAATTTTTTTTATATCTATAATAATTAGTTACTATATGACATATATATGGGAGCCTATACCATGGGTCAGGGGCCCATAAAATCTACATGCTCCCCAGCCCGAATATAAAAACATCTTAGGCCCAAAAAAATCAACCCTATACACACACGAAAAAAACACACACCTGACCTCTATTCTCTCTCTCTCTCTCTCGTCTCAGAAATTGCGAACGATAATCACATCGGAACCACCGCATACAACCGCAAACAACCGCACTTTTGCAACTCCGAACCAACGTCCGCCGCACCTGCGTCCGTCGATCACACAAGCTTTTTACACTGCCTACCGCGAACCGCTGCATCAGCAGAAAAGCCGTCTTGCTCAACCACGGACCGCGAACCGCAGTATCAACAGAACAACTGCTCAACTACATCGCCACAGTCGAAGCGATAATCGTCCGCTGCATCAGCAGAAAACCCTAACTGAAGTAAGTATAAACCCTATTTTTTGCGATTTCAAATTCTATTGAGATTGCATGTTTAAAACTGTTGAAATAGAAACACAAAATTGCATGTTTAAAACTGGTAATTATTCAACCCTAATTTTTACAATGTCGATTTCACAGTAGAACCTAGATTGTACTGTGAATTATAGTAGAGTAAAACACAGAATTCTCAGTAAAATATGAATGATCCGTTGCTACTGTGATGCTTGTATCTACAAGTAATTTGCAGTGTTTGTTTTGTTCAAAATTGACTCAACACAGTTATGTCCTAGATTCAAATTCTATTCTATGTCTAATTTCCTGTCTTCAAAACTGATTGAATAGAGTTTGTTGGTATATTCTACTTTGACATGTGAACTTTTATGCTCTGTTTGGTTAGTTGTTCTGGAGATTTTTGACAGTATCAAATGAGTTATAGACAATAAAGAAATAAAAAATGTGAGATTAAAAATTTATCCAACTGAGTTGTGTGCTAGATTGTATTGTAAGTTTGGAAAAAATCTCCTGTGTTTTTGGGACTTCTAATGAGTATGTTTGCCTGAAAATCAAAAAAGCAATTGAGTTTAGAATGCGTTGAATTGTATTTTGCAAGTTGAACTTGAATTGTGATGCCATCTACTGAGCAGAACCTATATTGTATTGTAAAAAATGTGAAAATCTTCACCTCAGTCTATTTGATCTTCAACTTTGATTACTGTGAATTATTGGGGCTTCTAAAAAGTATATTTATTTGAAAATACAAAAGTTAGCAAAAGCTGTAAAATGAAAAAGTAATTCATGAGTAATAGCTGCTAGTTCTACTATGATTTAGTATGACTTCCTCTGTGTTCATTACTATTTGTATCTGTTTGAAAGAATAACTGAATTCAGTTAATACTACTCACTTGTACTTTGTTTAGTCAAGTCTACTTTTACGCAATTTGTATGTGGTTTGTTAGGGTCTACTCTGATTTGTTATCAACTCTACTGTTAAAAGTAAATCAATCTTCTGTGTTTTTGGGACTTCTAATGAGTATGATTGACTGCAAATCAAAATACCAGCTGCTTGTACTATGATTTTTTACTGTGTTCAAGTCTGAGTTGGCATGTTGAAAATACAAAGCCTGCTAGTTCTACTATGATTTGTGATTACTTCCTCTATTTAGTTCTCAAATTAATATGAATTTACTCTGACTTCTGAAAAATTTTCCCCTCTTTGATTAATTATTATTCTGTTTTTTACACTTTTTAGGAAATGAAGAAACAATTAGTTCATAAAAGAAGGGGTAAGACAACAAGTGGTTCTAGTACAGCAAGAACCAGCCCGAGGAAGAAACTGAATTTCACTCTTAAAAAGCAAGCACAAGCCCCAGAGATTGTGCGAGAAACTGAACATTTGGCTGGAGAGGAGCGGGCTCTGGTTATTTTCGCCCCACAAATAGAAAAAGAACCCGAACCAGTCCAAACAACTGGACAAACTTCTGAGATGGTAAATATGTTATTAATATATCATTATTCATCGTACATTTTGTATTTTTAGATTTAATTCTCTTCTCTTATTTCATTATAACATACTAATGCTTTATGCGTTATGAATAAAACAGGAAACAGAAGCAGCCCAACCTGAAGCTCAACCCGAACCTGAAGCTCAACCTAAAGGTTTAAAGATAAGAAGGAGCCCAAGGAGGGAAGCTGTAAATGAGGTTGCAGCAGCTGAACCTAAAAGGAAAAAGGTAAAAACCTAGACATACTAAATGCATTCTCCTCTGTTGGATTTAGTAAATAGGGTTTAATACTCTGCTCTGATTAATATGGTTTGAGTTGACATTATTTTTTGGCTTGTTTTAATAATAAATGTTTAAATATTCATGGTTCAATAATTTCAGCAAAAGAAGCAACAGCAACAGCAAGAAGCTGACAAAGAAGCTACTGCAAAGGATAAAGAAGCAGAGAAAGAGGATCTGCATAAGAAGGAGATGGAGAAAAAAGTTGTGAAACAAGCCGCTTTGAAAAAGAAAAAAGAGGAAAAAGAAGTTGCTGAGAAGCAGGAGAATGAAAAGAAGAAGAAGGAGAGAGAAGCAGCACTGAAAGTGGTAAAGGAAAGCATGGAGAAGAGGAAAAAAGCTGCTGAGAAGCAGGAGATGGAAAAAGAAGCTGCTGAGAAGCAAGAGAAGGTACACAGTAATTTAACAGATTCTACACTGAATTGTGATGTACTCTGCTCTGACTAATATGGTTTCAGTTGACATTATTTTTTGCTTGTTTCAATAATAAATATTCATTGTTCATAATTGCAGCAAAAGAAGGAAGCTCCCAAAGATATAAAAGAAAAGAAGGAGAAGGAGAAGGATAAAGGAGCAGAGAAAAAGGAGATTGAAAAAAAAGCTGTGAAACAAGCAGCTTTGAAAAAGAAAAAAGAGGAAAAAGAAGTTGCTCAGAAGCAGAAAGAAAACAGAGAGAAGGTAATATTATACTTTGACTTATATGTTAATATATCATTATTCATCGTGCATTTTGTATTTAGGATTAATACATGTTATTTGTTTCATTAGGATCAATATAATTCATTCAATCAAGGTTTAATAAGTATGTATTTACTGAATTATAATGTAAAAATGTGAATCTACACTGTAATTGAACAGATTCTACACTGAATTGTGATGTACTCTGCTCTGATTCTTATATTATTTTGTGTCATGTAATTAATATGGATTGAGTGAATTATAATGCAAAAATAAGAACCTACAAAGTAATTGAATAGATTCTACACTGAATTGTGATGCCCTCTCCTCTGATTCTTATATTATTTTGTGTCATGTAATTAATATGGTTTCAGTTGACATTATTTTTTCTTTGTTTCAATTTATAATTCAAATGTGTTGATTATTCTATTTTTGCAAAAAAATACTAAAATATCTCTTGTTTAAAATACTTAGCAGGAAGCTGAGAAAGACAAAAAGAAAGCAGCTGAGAAGGAGTTGGAGAAAGAAGCAGCTGCTGAGAAAGAGGTGGAGAAAGCAACTAAGAAGAAGAAGGAGAAATTAGCTGTGAAACAAGCAGCACTAAAAAAGAAAGAAAAGAAAGAAGCTGCTGAGAAGGAAGTGGAGAAAGAAGCAGCTGCTGAGGAGCAGAAGAAAACAAAAAGAGGTGCTTCTGAGAAAGATGATCCAGAGCTGCTTCTGGGAAAGAAGAAAAAGGCAAAAATCGACAAGGGAAAAGGGAAAGCTGAGGAGGATGAAGCAAAAAAGAAATTCCCTTGTCGTATGTCGCCAAACCATGTATCAAGTTTGGTTAAAGTTATGAATGAAGATCAGAAACAGGCCGTGCGAGATATCGGCTTTGGAGGTTTTCTGAATCTGGAGATCAGTCAAAACAAGTTCAGCTTGTTACATTTTATAATGGAGAGTTTTGACTACCTTACCTGTCGTATCATTCTCCAGAACGGAGACATTGATATTACAGAAGATGATGTGGTATCAATCTTTGATCTTCCAAAAGGAAACAAGCTGGTCGAAGAATCCACAGGTAAGAAATCACTGCACTATAATTTTAATCATATTATTGATATTATTGATATAATTGTAACTGAAAATATACTTTTTATGACGCAGGCCTGAAATGTGATGATATTGATGATGGATTCACGACATTTTTAGAGGATTGGAGGAGAAGATGGGGAAATCCTACTGGTATGAATTATAATTTGTAGTTCCACTACACATTTAATGATTCTAAATTCAATTAACTGATTGAGTTTATGTCAATAACACAGGTGGTCCTTCACCAGCAAAGATGTGTGAACGATTGAAAGGAACTACTGCACATGGAGATGACTTCAAACGCGATTTTGTTGTCTTAGTAGTTAGCACCTTGCTGAAAGGGAAGCAAGATAACTACTCAAACTTCAACGTCTTGCGTGCTGTGAGAGATGTTTCAGAAATCAAAAATTTGTATTGGTGTAGCTACACAATTGAATCCCTCGTCACAGCTGCAAGATTGTTCAAAGAGGGTAGAAATTACTACTTCACAGGGCCAGTGACATTTCTGGTAAACAGATATGAACACTATAAATCTACTTTCTTTTACATATAATCCTACTTACTTTGTTAATGCAATGTACATTCTTTTTCCAGCTCTGCTATTTGGACCGAATGGTGTTTATGTCGAGGACTGTCCAAAGACAGTTCCCGGTCTGCAGAAGCTGGAATGCCAAAAATATAGCTGCCAGGATCAAGCGGGAAACTGAAACTGAACCAAAGAGGTTTGGAGTTAGCAAAGTAGTGGAGAGGCTGACAAGGCCAGTTAGGGAACCAGAAGTCGTTCAACCAGCAGTTGCCCGACAAGAAATTAATGTTGATGCTGATCTTGAACAAAATGCTGCTGAAAATGGAGAAGATGGACAAGATGGTCCCCAAGATAATGCTGCTGCTGCTCCATTAGATGCTGCTGATGGCCCTCAACAAGCTGCCTCACGGGATAATGTTGCTGCTGTTGGAAATCGATATCCCGGAATTAATAAATTAATTAAAATTAATTATCTAATTAATTCGACCGAAATCCTTTGGAGATCGAATATCCGGAATTGTCAAATTGCGGAACGACAATTCCAATCGACTCCCGGTTGCCGGAACACCACCACGAACCTCCACGGGGATAGAACCCAACCGAAACCCTAACCGCGGGGATAGCCCGCGGCTGTCCGGTCGAGCCCCCGTGTGGGGCTCGCGGCTGTTCGTAGCAGCCGTACGGGGCTGCCCAGCCATGCCTCGGGTGATCGCACATCCGCCACGATAAAAAACGTGGCGTGTGATCACCACAGCCCGCCGCCGCGCGAGCGGCGGTCCAGCCGCGCAGGCGGCGATCGCTCCGCGCGAGCAGCGAGGTGCCGCGCGAGCGGGACTGGGCGGGGCTGCTAGTAGCAGCCCGTAGCGCGTCCGGACGGGACTCGTGTCCAGCGAGTCCGCTGCGGGAACTCCCGCAGCTCGCTACGGGTCCGTCCGGGGAGATCGAGCACGCGCTCGATCGAGTCTCGGCGTCCAGCCGAGGCTCGCCCCCTTCGACCCTCTCATGCCGAGCCGACGATCCGCCGGCGGTCCGGTGGTCTTCGACCACCACCGCCCGGTTCGTCCTCGTCATGGGTCGCGTCTTTCGGATCTTGGTTCACGATAATTAAACGATAAAATCATCGAGGGGGTTTTCACGATTTTACCTTTGTTCTCGTTGTACGGAGAAACGAGATCTATGAAGACCTTGAGACCTTCCCACGTATTCCTTGCACTAGCTCGAACGTCGGGTGGGCGACGATCTTCCGAACTCCATGGATCTCCCTCTCTACTTTCTCTCTCTAGAATTGTGTTCTTCAAGTTATGAGAATAGAGAAGACCATGTAGTGCTTTTATAGGCTACGTAGGGGATCTTAAGGAGGTGGAATATTGGGCTTCTAATATTGAAGATTAAATTGAGCCCAATGCTCAAGTCCATTAATCCTTATCAATATTAATTAATTTATTTTCCACTATATAAATTAATTGCACTCCCAATATTAAACCATATTATATCAAATAATATTTCTCCGGTATTATTATTTATTCCGTGTATTTAAGATATAAATATCCATGAATAAAATTAATTTATTGCTAATTAATTTATTCATCTCTTATATCCGAGACTAGTACCATTCAACCTTAATTATTATGCGGAACAAATCCACCTGCAGGGTTTACATAATAATTCCTTATGAACTCATCTCGGGGATATTATCAACCCTTGCGGGATACACTTTCCCGTCAAGTATTCACGGCATGCATATATAAAATATAGCGACCCAACTTAACCGGTAATTGACCCAGTAATTAAACCGGTCAATTCCTTTGGAAAATCAAAGTCACTTATATTAAATATACACACCCGCAATAGTATCGGGGATTAAGAATAAAATACACTGAGATTTAAATCGATTATCCAAGGCAATCCTAATCGATAAATCTCAAGCGATCCGCTCAATACACCAAGTGTACAAGTGTGATAAAATAATTAAGATAAATTATTTTCTCTCTCACACAACGACTATACCGATGGATTGGTCCGTGTCCATCTAGGTCGTGAGCAACCGTTCGATTAAATACGAGTAACCGATAGTATGATCTTCTGTGCGCCCATGCTTGCACCATACTAACTACAACGTATAAAATCCAGGACTATGATTTGCATATATTTAATTATAAATAATTAAACGCAAATAATTGTTTATTTAATTAAATAGATTAATGGCAATGGATCGGGGTTTTCCGTTACTTAAATCTAGACATTAAGTACACAACTCCAACAATCTCCCACTTGTACTAAGGTCTAGTCATTTCCTCCAAACTCCCGACTCCCATACTCATCACGTGCTTAAGTTATACTTCCCAGAAGTATTATGTGAATGAGCAATCTAGGTTGCCGCTCTGAAGTTATCTTGGTGACTACTGCGTCGTCTCCCTGACGATGACTCGTATCAGGTGGTACTTGCTCTATGTGTTATCATCACCTTTTGAACTTATGACTTCTTCCAGTTCTCCATGCACCGCTATATACATAGTCTTTGGTGAACCAAGAATCATATCCAAGTTCAGAGGTCATTCCGGAACCTAACCAAAACTTCCGCTGTCTCTGAGGCTGCTATTTTGTTTATGATAGAGTCCGAGAAGCATCACGCTTATCACTCTTTCATCCTTAGGTTCCACCTCTTCTAAAAGTGAACACATAGCCTGATATCGACTTACACTGGTCCTCATTTGATTAGAAATCTAAGAGAATGTAATCCAAAGGAAAAGTTTGTCTGCTCCGTAATCCAGAACATAGTTTACAGTACTTCGAAAGTACTTAAAATGTTCATTACAGCAGTCGAGTATTCCTTTCCAGGATTACCTTGATATCCTCCCACTATACTAGCCGCATAGCAGATATCAGGTTCTCGTTTTCAACATCGCATTTATCAAGCTTTCCACACTTGAAGTGTAGGAAACCGCTTTCATTGCTTCTATCTCCTTTTGTGTTCCAAGACACATATCCTTAGATAGATGTATTCCGTATCTGAAAGGTAACATACCTTTCTCGGAATCTTGCATGTTAAAACGAACCATAATCATATATATGTAAGATGTCCAGGAGAAGTACAATGTTCTTTCCTAGAGATCCAAGATCCCAAGAACATGTCCAACTTCTTCCTATATCTTTCATAATGATTTATCCAGACAACCATCATTTCATGTCTGATTACATCTTTACATTGTTGCCAATGATAAAATGTTATCTACATAAAACCCGAGAAACACCACCTTGTTTCCATCACGTTTCCAATACACACTATTCGTCTATGCTTTTTTGAATCCATAAAATGAACTATCTCATCAATTTGCAAGTACCACGAATTCAATGCTTTGTTCCATCCATAAATGGATCAACTAAGCTTGTACTCTAAATGATCTTGCCTCTCAGCAATAATCCTTATTGCTTTCCAAGAAGACACATTTAGATCTAGTACTGCCTCCATGTAGATCCAGGGATCGATTTCATGTATACTAGGTCCTAGAGTCCGAAAACTCTCCTAGTCTTATGAATATCTCCGGTTGATCCACAACCTCCCACTACAGCGGCATTCCAGTGTATAAACAGTAATAACAGTAGGTGCAGTTTGTGGTGTACCGCTACTCGGTTCGGCTGGTTCTAAGTCTTAATCTTTCTCTCTCATTTCAAAGTACTACGTCACTTTGGGCTTGTGATTCATCTAATAGTCTTCCTCTAAGAACCGGGCGTTAGAACTTATAACGTCCTTCTGGTTCATAGTACTATTGAACACACATCTTTTGTTCTTCTAGGATATTCTACAACCGCATTTGAATGCGTTGTTGTTTCCAGACATATCCATAGAACATAGTTAGTTCCGTATAACTCATGCCTTTACTATTTCTATAAGAGTTCCATTTCTTATTTCCGACATACCATTTCTACACAAGAGTGTATGGTGTAGTCATTTGGGATCAAATCCCAATCTCTGATCAGTATGCCATGCATTCCTCAGACAGGCACTTGCCTCCGCGATTAGATCGCAGGCTTTCAATGGATATACCTTGATGGTTCTCCACAATTGCTTAGTGTCCATTGACTTGTCAAAACACTTTGCTTTTGTGGCACATCAGGTATGCTAATCCAATTTTTCGAGTAATCATAAAATGAAATACTCGTACCTTATTGTCTGAGTAAACAACGGTCTGCATACATCAGAGTTAATCAATTCTAATACTTGTCCGGGTCTTATACCTTATATCCATAAAGGATTGCTTAGTTATGTTATCTTCCAAATTAGATTCTTAGGTCGGAAGGTCCACTCCTTCAACTTAATTGAAAAAATATCAATTTTCGACCTTTGAACTTCTTATTTGAATAAACATGACTTAGCATAAGAATCCACAAGTATAAATGATTTAATAAAGAAATCTCTTATCAGTAAGACGAGTTATATAAAACGGTTTGTTGCATCGTGGTGGACTCGGGATTCATCATTTATATATTGCTAGCTAATGTACCAGAATAGATAATATCATTATTTCTTCTTATAACCATCAGATGATTAAAAGAAATAAAATATCCATTCATTAGAAATCCAGAACAAAGTTCTTTCTAAAGGTACATAAAAGCAATAGCTCAAAATGAAATCCTATAATTGTCCTCCACTGCAACAGCTGCCTCCTCAACAGCATTGCCCATGTAGACTACGATTTCTTTTTTTTTAAGTCGTCGGGTTTCCTGGAACCCTCGCATTTAGAATGCGCATACCGTCAATGGTTCCATATCTACACACCAGGTTCCGGTAGATAATACCACTGACTATGTTTTACGACTAAAGAAGATTTCGTACTTTCTTTGAGAGGATAATCAGACTTCCAGTACCTAGACTGTTTGCATCGAGAACACTAGCCTATTGGCTTTCTCGCCCCATCTCGTGATCCAAGAAACTTAGGACCACTGGGTTTCTTTGCTTGCTTTTCCTATCCCCCGGTTTTGCCCTTAGGTTCGAAACCTTTGGCATTGGCTACAAGAGCTTGCGATTTCCGTCTCAACTCGTCCAAAAGGTCAATCATCTCAAAAACGTGTTTAAGCGTTTCCTCGATTCGACTGGCCTTTATGAGTATCCTCATCGCCTCTTGTCTAGCCTCTACATCATGTCTAAACATCTCCTTGAGTTTGAACATGATAAAATCAGTTCTTTCCTCATCAGTTAAGACATTAGTAGGCTCGGGAGAACAAAGCTCTCTTGAGTACAAACTTGTACTCTTTAACAGTCTGGGCAATGTCCAGATCTCTATTCCAATCAATACATTCAGGGACCAATGAGTTAAATTCCTCAAGTATCACATAAAGTGGGTTCAAAGCCATGTCCTAATCTATGAGCACATATAACAACAAACAATCGATTTAATCTCCGATATTATCTCCCTCAAATAATATCATTAAACCACTAATCACATCTAAAATCCCATCAGGTAAGGCAAGCCACGTTCGTGTGGACGTTTACCCACCCAAATGATTTAGCAATTAGATTTGCTTCGGTCGTACATCATTATAGCGTTACTTCGTTGGGAAGAATACTATAAAGCGTACCTAAGTGTAAACCATTACTCAGTACTAAGGCGAATCGTTTAGAATTGTTATGCCACCGCAAGCCACGTTCGTGTGGACGTTTACGATAACTCGCAATCCCTCACAATTCCCTATAACTGTCTACATCAATTATTCTAAAATCCCATTCGGTATAGCAAGCCACGTTCGTGTGGACGTTTACTACACCAAAATATTTATATAATTGAAATCCAATTACTTGATCCATTCGATCTTGTAAATCAAGACGCGGAGAATCATAAGTGAAACTCGAAGTTTCTAACCAGTGATTCACCATGCGAACAACCCTATCTCTCATTAGATGAGGGAACCGAGCAGACAATCGATCCATCTATAAAAGAATGGTACGAAGGTCTCTAATTTGTGTCCTCTACATGACCAAGTGGCTTTGGCTCCATTCCACTCCCCGGGGTGAGAATGAGTCGACTTGAAATCAGCTTTGGAAAGACAAATTAGGCATTGTTTGATAAACTTAATCAATGTTTCTCGTAAGAGGAATTACAAGAACTCTCCTCCAATGACTTATCTATACAAACTTCAAAAGTTTATAAAAGTCACCAAGAGAGCAGCAATGGAGACCATGGGTATGTTTCCATACCCTCTCCCACTTAGCTTTTTACAATAAAGGGATACGCTATCTAGTGCATAAAATAAACACATATAGCATGCATACATGTAATAAAGCACATAGTATTATCACATAATCAAAATAATACTAGAATATTATTTTCCGACTATTATGGCTTTATCACATCTCCGTACGTATCTTCTAGTCTTCAGTCTTCGTTTCTTGAATGCTCCATGTGACGAGAATATTAATCTCCAATATTTAAATCTATTTATTTTTAATTAATCCAAAAGTTACTTAATTCGAAAATTAAGTCAATTGAATATATCAAAAATAAAATTAAATATTATTAATATTTTTATTTATTTTATTTTCCTTTTCTACTCCATTAAATCTCTAGAATAATCTATCCAAGATAGACTTGGAATATTCTAGATGATATCCATAATGGAATAAGGAAATAAAATAATTTAGGACTCTTATACTTTCCAAATTTATTTTATTCCTAATCCATGAATATTCCCATGAGTAGGAATAATCAAATAGGAAAATAAATTTAATACTAAATTAATTCTTTTTCTATTTTATGAATATTCCATAAAGAAATAATCAAAATAGGAAAAACCGAATTAAAATAGGAAAGTAAATTTCCGGTAGGAGTAGCATGGATTGGGAGACCCCACGCCACCCCCACCTCGATCGACCGCCGCCTAGGGCACGCCGCCGCCGCCCGGCCCACGCGCCACCACCACTGGTGGCCGGCGTGGCCGAGACTCCCACGGACAGCCCCTCTTGGGGCCGAGGGTCGATCGATCCTCATGGGATCGATCATGGGGATTGATCGATCCCTGGTCCTTCGTCTTCTCGCCACTTCGTCTTCTCCGGGGTCTTCGATTCGTCGATCCAATCGCAAAATAAATTACAATAATCTAAATTACAATTCCGGTATCGATTCTATACATGAAATCGACCCTATACATTTTCCGGAAAAACGATGAACGTAATAATAAATCCTAAATTCGGTCAACCCCCGAATTTTTACTATTACAAGCATTCACCACACATAAAACGAATCTCGACATGTCCGAGAGTTTAATAAATATTATGACAATAATTAACGAAGAATTATATCTAGCCATAATAGTCGGAAACCCTGCAAGGTAGAACAATTTATCGAAAAATACCGTGAACGAAAACCAACACTCTGATACCAATTGTTGGAAATCGATATCCCGGAATTAATAAATTAATTAAAATTAATTATCTAATTAATTCCGACCGAAATCCTTTGGAGATCGAATATCCGGAATTGTCAAATTGCGGAACGACAATTCCAATCGACTCCCGGTTGCCGGAACACCACCACGAACCTCCACGGGGATAGAACCCAACCGAAACCCTAACCGCGGGGATAGCCCGCGGCTGTCCGGTCGAGCCCCCGTGTGGGGCTCGCGGCTGTTCGTAGCAGCCGTACGGGGCTGCCCAGCCATGCCTCGGGTGATCGCACATCCGCCACGATAAAAAACGTGGCGTGTGATCACCACAGCCCGCCGCCGCGCGAGCGGCGGTCCAGCCGCGCAGGCGGCGATCGCTCCGCGCGAGCAGCGAGGTGCCGCGCGAGCGGGACTGGGCGGGGCTGCTAGTAGCAGCCCGTAGCGCGTCCGGACGGGACTCGTGTCCAGCGAGTCCGCTGCGGGAACTCCCGCAGCTCGCTACGGGTCCGTCCGGGGAGATCGAGCACGCGCTCGATCGAGTCTCGGCGTCCAGCCGAGGCTCGCCCCCTTCGACCCTCTCATGCCGAGCCGACGATCCGCCGGCGGTCCGGTGGTCTTCGACCACCACCGCCCGGTGTTGGAGTTGTGTACTTAATGTCTAGATTTAAGTACCGGTAAACTCCCGGTCATGGCATTTAATCTATTTTATTAATAAACAATTATTTGCAATTAATTATTATTAATTAATTATGCAAAATATAGTCCTGGATTTTATACGTTGTAGTTAGTATGGTGTGTCGGGCCCACACAGAAGATCATACTATCGGTTACTCGTATTTAATCAAACAGTTGCTCACGACCTAGATGGACACGGACCAATCCATCGGTATAGTCGTTGTGTGAGAGAGAAAATAATTTGTCTTAATTATTTTATCACACTTGTACACTTGGTGTATTGGGCGGATCAGCTTGAGATTTATTGATTAGGATTGCCTTAGATAATCAATTTAAATCTCGGAGTATTTTATTCTTAATCCCTAATATTATTGCGGGTGTGTATATTTAATATTAGAGACTTTGATTTTCCAAAGGAATTAACCGATTTAATTATTGGGTTAATTACCGGTAAAATTGGGTCGCTATATTTTATATATGACATGCCGTGAATACTTGACGGGAAAGTGTATCCCGGAAGGGTTGATAATATCCCCGAGATGAGTTCATAAGGAATTATTGTGTAAACCTCATGAGTGGATTCGTTCCGCACAATAATAAAGGTTGAACGGTACTAGTCTCGGATATAAGAGATGAATATTATTTATTGAGCAATAAATAAATTTATTCATGGATATTTAAATCTTAAATACACGGAATAAATAATACTAAGATGGAGAAATATTATTTGATATAATATGGAATAATATTGGGAGTGCAATTTTATTTATATAGTGGAAAATAAATAAAATTAATATTGATAAGAATTAATAGATTTGGGTTGGACCCAATTTAATTTTCAATATTGAAGCCCAATATTTATTCTCCTTATGATCCCCTACGTAGCCTATATAAGCACTACATGGTCTTCACTTTCAAGAGAGAATTAATTAAGTTACGTCAACTAAAAAGGTCTTGAGAGTGAGGAGGATCCATAGAGTTCGATAGCTCGTCGCCCACCCGACGTTCGAACGGAAGTGCAAGGAATACGCGGGAAGATCACAAGGTCGTCAACCGAATTCGTTTCTCCGTACAACGATTCGAAGGTATAATCGAGAACCCCCTTCTTTGATTATGTGCGTTGATAATTGTGATATATACATGAACACGCGATCCGGGAAAACGACGAACCTCGGGGACGGGGATTCGAGATCCCCGGCGAGGATCGAGGGAGGCGGTCGAACCCTAGGGTTCGGACCGCCCATCGCGCGACGAACGGCGTGCCCCGGCTGGACGCCGGGGACACACGATCGACTTCGGTCGATCGCCGGGGATGCCGTGGGCTGGTGCCACGGCGGATCCCCAGCCGCCGTCGTCGGAGGCGCGGGCCGCGGGAACCCTCGGCTGGAGCCGAGGGATGCGATCGATCGCGGGCTGCTGCGGGGTCACCCGTAGCCGCCTCGCATGAGCTACGGGTTCGCCCGCAGCGGATCATGCGAGGGCGATGCCCTCGCGGGCAGCGAGTCACCGCGACTCGCTGCGGGGCTGCTACGAGCAGCCCCGGGGATCGCGCGAGCGATCCCAGCGATCGTCCGGGAACGATCGCGAGCCCCTCGCGGGGGCTCGGCTGGGCGCACGCAGCCTTCGGGCTTCGCTGGGCGTTCGGTCGGGCCCCGGCTCGTGAGGTGGTTCGCGTTCGTGGATCCGACTCGCGGGAGAAAATCGGCTGGGGGCGGGCTGCGTGTCTTCGGGCGCGTAGTCTCCAAAGGTCGGACTCCTGCGGATGAGTCGGGGATCCAATCTTCGGTGATCGAGGGTTTTTGATCGGGTTATCGGTTCCGCAATTTTGATAGCCCGGGACATCGAATCCCAACAACTGGTATCAGAGCGTTTGGTTTCGTGTTCATGTATGTATTCGATTGTTGTTCTACCTTGCAGGATTTCCGGCTATCATGGTTAATTTAATTATTGTTAATTTTATTATCATGATTATTAAACTCTCGGACATGTCGAGATTCGTTTTTGTGTGGTTGAATGTTTGTAATAGTAAAAATTCGGGGGTTGACCGAATTTAGGATTTATTATTACGCACTTTATTTTCCGGAAAATGTATAGGGTCGATTTCATGTATAGAATCGATACCGGAATTGTAATTTAATTTTTTTGTAAATTTTTTACGTTGGTTCGATGATGAGACGATCGCCGGAAGACGAAGAAGTGACGAAGAGGGAAGGGCTTGGGATCGATCACATGATGGTGATCGACCCATGGCCTAGCCGGCGTGGCTAGGCGGCGGCGGCGCTCCTCCCCGAGTGGCTGGCCGGTCGATTAAGGTGGGGATGGCGTGGGATCTCCCAATCCCATGCTATTCCTACCAAAATCTACTTTCCTGATTAATTCGGATTTTTTCTATTTGAGTACTTTCCTTTTAGGAAATTCTCATGGATTAGGAAAAGAATTAATTTAAATTAATTTTATTTCTATTGATTTATTTCCTTCATGGAAATATTCATAGACTAGAAATTTAATTAATTTAGTACTAAATTTATTTTTCCTATTTGATTATTCCTACTCATGGGAATATTCATGGATTAGGAATAAAAATAAATTTGGAAAGTAGTGAGTCCTAATTTATTTTATTTCCTTGTTCTATTATAGATATCTTCTAGAATATTCCAATTTTTAATTGGATAGATTATTCTAAGGATTTAATAGAACTAGATAGGAAAATAAATAAATAAAAATATTAATAATATTTAATTTTATTTTTGATATATTCAATTGACTTAATTTTTCGAATTAAGTAACTTTTGGATTAATTGAAAATAAATAGATTTAAATATTGGAAATTAATATCCTCGTCACATGGAGCATTCAAGAAACGAAGACTGAAGACTAGAAGATGCATATGAAGATAAAGCCATGATAGTCGGGAAAAATAATTCTCTAGCATTATTTTGACTATGTGACCTATGTGCTTTATTGCTTTCATGCATGCTATATGTGTTTATTTTATGCACTAGATAGCGTATCCCTTTATCGTAAAAAGCTAAGTGGGAGAGGGGATGGAAACATTCCCATGGTCTCCATCACTGTTCTCTTGGTGACTTTTATGGACTTTCGAAGTTCATATAGACAAGTCATTTGAGGAGAATTCTTGTAATTCCTTTTACAAGAAACATTGATTAAGTTTATCAAACAATGCCTAATTTGTCTTTCCGAAACTGATTTCAAGTCGACTCATTCTCACCCCGGGGAGTGGAATGGAGCCAGAGCCACTTGGTCATGTAGAGGACACAAATTAGAGACCTTCGTACCATTCTTTGATAGATGGATCGATTGTCTGCTCGGCTCCCTCATTTTTGAGAGATAGGGTCGCTCGCATGGTGAATCACTGGTTAGAAACTTCGAGTTTCACTTATGATTCTCCGAGTCTTGATTTACGAAATCAAACGAATCAAGTAATTGGATTTCAATTATATAAATCTATTTGGTGTAGTAAACGTCCACACGAACGTGGCTTGCTATACTGAAAGGGATTTTAGAATAATTGATGTAGACAGTTATAGGAGATTGTGAGGGATTGCGAGTTATCGTAAACGTCCACACGAACGTGGCTTGCGGTGACATAACAATTCTAAACGATTTGCCTTAGTACAGAGTGATGGTTTACACTTAGGTACGCTTTATAGTATTCTTCCCAACGAAGTAACGCTATAATGATGTACGACCGAAGCAAACCTAATTGTTAAATCATTTGGGTGGGTAAACGTCCACACGAACGTGGCTTGCCTTACCTGATGGGATTTTAGACGCAATTAGTAATTTAATGATATTATTTGAGGGAGATAATATCGGACATTAAATTGATTGTTTGTTTACATGTGCTTATAGGTTTAGAGAATAGCTATGAATCCACTTTCTGTGATACTCAAGGAGCATAAGCTCACTGGTCCCAATTATATTGATTGGAAGAGAAATTTGGACATTGTCCTGACTGCTGAAGAGTACAAGTTTGTACTCTCTGATAAATGCCCTGCTGAGCCCACGGCTGCCTCGACTGATGAGGAAAAGGCAACATATCGGAAGTGGAAAAAGGCTGATGAAATGGCTAGGTGCTATATTTTGGCTTCTATGTCAAATGTACTCCAAACCCAACATGAGCCGATGGACACTGCCCGGGATATGATGACTAACCTCAAGGAGATGTTTGGGGAGCAGGATCGTGCGGCAAGGCAAGAAGCCATGAGAGTCCTTATGTCGACTACTCAGTCTGAAGGAACGCCCGTTGGGGAGCACGTTCTTAAGATGATGAGTTTGTTGAATGAACTTGAGGTCCTAGGAGCTTCCATTGATGATGAGACGCAAGTCGACATCATACTCCAGTCTCTGACCCCTAAGTTTGAGCAGTTTCGTATGAGCTATAATATGGGTAAACTATCTTATACTCTTGCGCAACTCCTGACTGAACTGAAGGCGGCAGAGGGGATCTACAAGAAGGGCAAGTCTCAGGCGCTTGTGACTACCAGGCCCAAAAGCTTGAAAGCTATTGGAGGTAGGGGCATGAAAAGGAAGCAAGCCATAAAACCCAGTGGTGCCAAGAGGAATGGACCACGAGTGGGGGCTAATAAGCCAAAGGGCTTATGCTTCCGATGCAAGAAGTCTGGACACTGGAAGTCTGAATGTCCTCTCAGAGGTACGAATTTTTCTTTAGTCGTAAAAACATAGTCAGCGGTATTATCTACCGGAATTCTGGTGTGTAGATATGGAACCACTGACGGTATGTGCATTTCTTTAAATGCAGGGGTTCCAGAAAACCCGGCGACTTAGAGAAGAAGAGTTCGAGTCTACATGGGCGAAGCTGTTGGGGTAGCAGCGGTTGCAGTGGAAGACATTTATCTGTTTTAAGTTTTCATTTTCAGTTATTGCTTATGTACCCCTTCATTTTGAAAAAGAACTTCGTTCTGGTTTTCTTTATTAATGGATATTTTATTTCTTTAATCATTGGATGGTTTGGATAAGAAATAATGGTGATATCTATTATGGTACATTAGATAGCAATATGTGAATGATGAATCCTTAGTCTACCACGATGCAACAAACCGTTATGTATAACTTGTTTTACTTATTAGATGTATTTCTCTTATTAATCATTATACTTGTGAATTCTTGAACTTGGTAGTATCTATTCAAAAGGGATTCAAAAGGTCGAAATTGATTTGATCAATTATAGTTGGAGGAATGGACCTCCCGACCTGAGAATCGATCTTGATAGATGATATGACTAAGTTAACCTTTCTGGATAAAGGATGGAATTCGGACAAGTATAGAAAATGATTAGTGATTAATGCGGTATGTGTAATTAGAGAAGGTACGAGTCATTCCTTCAAGAATACTCGAAGATGGATTAGACTACTTGTTGTGCCATAAAGGCGGAGTGTTTTCAACACAATGCTAATATGGGGATCCTTCAAAGTATATCCATTGGAAGCCTGCGACTTGTTCGCGGAGGCTATCACCTGTCTAACACATAGCATAAATCAAAGGTTGAGATTAAGTCTCAAAACGACTGCACCATACACTGATGTGTGGATATGGTGTGTCAGAAATGAGAAATGGAATTCTAATAGTAAAAGAACAAGTTTATTCGGAACTACCTATGTTCTATGGATATTTTGGATACAACGGCACATTCTATGTGATTGTAGAATATCCTAGAAGAACAAGTAATTGTATGTTCAATAGTACTGCGAACCAGATGGGTGTCCTCGCCCGGTTCTTAGAGGAAGACTATTAGATGAACTACAATGCCCTAACTGACAATGTACTTGAAATGAGGAAAGGAGAGACTGAGAACCAGCCTGACCGAGTAGCGATACACCACTGACTGCACCTAATGTTATTACTGTTATACACCGGAATGCCATTGCAGTGGGAGGTTGTTAAGCAACCGGAGATGTTCATAAGACTGGAGGAGTTTTAACTCTGGATCTAGTATACATGAAATCGATCCCTAGTTCTGCATAGGAACTTGCGAATTGATGAGATAGTCCATTCTATGGATTCAACAAAAGGCAAGGAGAGGTGTGTTAGAGACGTAATGGAAACAATGGTGGTGTTTCTCGGAATTTTGTGTAGATAACACTTCATCATTGGCAACAATGTAAAAGTGTTGTCAGACATAAAATAGAGGTTGTCTAAATAAATCGAGACATAAGATTAAGATGAAATTGGGTCATGTTCTTAGAAATCTTTCGATCTCTAGATAAGAACATTTGTATTTCTCTTTAGATATCTTATACGATTATGGTTTGTTTTAAACATGCACAATTCTGAGAAAGGTTATTGCCTTTCGAGATCAGAATACATATATCTAAGGTATGTGTCTTGAACACATAGAGGAGATAGATATAGACGAAGCGGTTTCCTACACTTCGAGTGTGGAGAGCTTTGTGGATGCAATGTTGAAAAACAAGGACCTGATATCAACTATGCGGTTAGCGTAGTGGGAGGATATCAAAGTAATCTGGATAAGAAATATTCGAATGCTGTAAAGTACTTGGACGTACTGGATTACTGGCAATACGAAATCTTCTTAGATTACAGTTTCTCAGATCCAAAAATAAGAGAAAGACCAGTGTAAGTCGATATCAGGCTATGTGTTCACTTTTAGAAGAGGTGGAACCTAAGGATGAAGGAGTGATAAGCGTAATGCTTCTCGGACTCTATCATAAACCGAATAGCAGCCTCAGAGGCAGCGGAAGTTTTGGTTAGGTTCCGGAATAACCTCTGAACTTGGATATGATTCTTGGTTCACCAAAGGCTATGTAAATAGCGGTGCATGGAGAACTGGAAGGAGTCATAAGTTCGAAAAAGTGATGATAACACATAGAGCCAGTACCACCTGATACGAGTCATCGTCAGAGGGACGATGCAATAGTCACCAAGATAACTTCAGAGCGGCAACCTAGATTGCTCATTCACATAATACTTCTGGGAAGTATAACTTAAACACGTGATGAGTATGGGAGTCGGAAGTTTGGAGGAAATGACTAGACCTTAGTACAAGTGGGAGATTGTTGAAGTTGTGTACTTAATGTCTAGATTTAAGTACCGGTAAACTCCCGGTCATGGCATTTAATCTATTTTATTAATAAACAATTATTTGCAATTAATTATTATTAATTAATTATGCAAAATATAGTCCTGGATTTTATACGTTGTAGTTAGTATGGTGTGTCGGGCCCACACAGAAGATCATACTATCGGTTACTCGTATTTAATCAAACAGTTGCTCACGACCTAGATGGACACGGACCAATCCATCGGTATAGTCGTTGTGTGAGAGAGAAAATAATTTGTCTTAATTATTTTATCACACTTGTACACTTGGTGTATTGGGCGGATCAGCTTGAGATTTATTGATTAGGATTGCCTTAGATAATCAATTTAAATCTCGGAGTATTTTATTCTTAATCCCTAATATTATTGCGGGTGTGTATATTTAATATTAGAGACTTTGATTTTCCAAAGGAATTAACCGATTTAATTATTGGGTTAATTACCGGTAAAATTGGGTCGCTATATTTTATATATGACATGCCGTGAATACTTGACGGGAAAGTGTATCCCGGAAGGGTTGATAATATCCCCGAGATGAGTTCATAAGGAATTATTGTGTAAACCTCATGAGTGGATTCGTTCCGCACAATAATAAAGGTTGAACGGTACTAGTCTCGGATATAAGAGATGAATATTATTTATTGAGCAATAAATAAATTTATTCATGGATATTTAAATCTTAAATACACGGAATAAATAATACTAAGATGGAGAAATATTATTTGATATAATATGGAATAATATTGGGAGTGCAATTTTATTTATATAGTGGAAAATAAATAAAATTAATATTGATAAGAATTAATAGATTTGGGTTGGACCCAATTTAATTTTCAATATTGAAGCCCAATATTTATTCTCCTTATGATCCCCTACGTAGCCTATATAAGCACTACATGGTCTTCACTTTCAAGAGAGAATTAATTAAGTTACGTCAACTAAAAAGGTCTTGAGAGTGAGGAGGATCCATAGAGTTCGATAGCTCGTCGCCCACCCGACGTTCGAACGGAAGTGCAAGGAATACGCGGGAAGATCACAAGGTCGTCAACCGAATTCGTTTCTCCGTACAACGATTCGAAGGTATAATCGAGAACCCCCTTCTTTGATTATGTGCGTTGATAATTGTGATATATACATGAACACGCGATCCGGGAAAACGACGAACCTCGGGGACGGGGATTCGAGATCCCCGGCGAGGATCGAGGGAGGCGGTCGAACCCTAGGGTTCGGACCGCCCATCGCGCGACGAACGGCGTGCCCCGGCTGGACGCCGGGGACACACGATCGACTTCGGTCGATCGCCGGGGATGCCGTGGGCTGGTGCCACGGCGGATCCCCAGCCGCCGTCGTCGGAGGCGCGGGCCGCGGGAACCCTCGGCTGGAGCCGAGGGATGCGATCGATCGCGAGGATCGATCGCGGGCTGCTGCGGGGTCACCCGTAGCCGCCTCGCATGAGCTACGGGTTCGCCCGCAGCGGATCATGCGAGGGCGATGCCCTCGCGGGCAGCGAGTCACCGCGACTCGCTGCGGGGCTGCTACGAGCAGCCCCGGGGATCGCGCGAGCGATCCCAGCGATCGTCCGGGAACGATCGCGAGCCCCTCGCGGGGGCTCGGCTGGGCGCACGCAGCCTTCGGGCTTCGCTGGGCGTTCGGTCGGGCCCCGGCTCGTGAGGTGGTTCGCGTTCGTGGATCCGACTCGCGGGAGAAAATCGGCTGGGGGCGGGCTGCGTGTCTTCGGGCGCGTAGTCTCCAAAGGTCGGACTCCTGCGGATGAGTCGGGGATCCAATCTTCGGTGATCGAGGGTTTTTGATCGGGTTATCGGTTCCGCAATTTTGATAGCCCGGGACATCGAATCCCAACACCCGGTTCGTCCTCGTCATGGGTCGCGTCTTTCGGATCTTGGTTCACGATAATTTTACGATAATTAAACGATAAAATCATCGAGGGGGTTTTCACGATTTTACCTTTGTTCTCGTTGTACGGAGAAACGAGATCTATGAAGACCTTGAGACCTTCCCACGTATTCCTTGCACTAGCTCGAACGTCGGGTGGGCGACGATCTTACGAACTCCATGGATCTCCCTCTCTACTTTCTCTCTCTAGAATTGTGTTCTTCAAGTTATGAGAATAGAGAAGACCATGTAGTGCTTTTATAGGCTACGTAGGGAATCTTAAGGAGGTGGAATATTGGGCTTCTAATATTGAAGATTAAATTGAGCCCAATGCTCAAGTCCATTAATCCTTATCAATATTAATTAATTTATTTTCCACTATATAAATTAATTGCACTCCCAATATTAAACCATATTATATCAAATAATATTTCTCCGGTAGTATTATTTATTCCGTGTATTTAAGATATAAATATCCATGAATAAAATTAATTTATTGCTAATTAATTTATTAATCTCTTATATCCGAGACTAGTACCATTCAACCTTAATTATTATGCGGAACAAATCCACCTGCAGGGTTTACATAATAATTCCTTATGAACTCATCTCGGGGATATTATCAACCCTTGCGGGATACACTTTCCCGTCAAGTATTCACGGCATGCATATATAAAATATAGCGACCCAACTTAACTGGTAATTGACCCAGTAATTAAACCGGTCAATTCCTTTGGAAAATCAAAGTCACTTATATTAAATATACACACCCGCAATAGTATCGGGGATTAAGAATAAAATACACTGAGATTTAAATCGATTATCCAAGGCAATCCTAATCGATAAATCTCAAGCGATCCGCTCAATACACCAAGTGTACAAGTGTGATAAAATAATTAAGATAAATTATTTTCTCTCTCACACAACGACTATACCGATGGATTAGTCCGTGTCCATCTAGGTCGTGAGCAACCGTTCGATTAAATACGAGTAACCGATAGTATGATCTTCTGTGCGCCCATGCTTGCACCATACTAACTACAACGTATAAAATCCAGGACTATGATTTGCATATATTTAATTATAAATAATTAAACGCAAATAATTGTTTATTTAATTAAATAGATTAATGGCAATGGATCGGGGTTTTCCGTTACTTAAATCTAGACATTAAGTACACAACTCCAACAGCTGCTGCTCAAGAATTCCCTGCAGATGTTGCTGTTGGTTCTCAAGAAATCCCTGCAGATGTTGCTACTGCTCAACCGAAAACTTCTACAGCAGACTTGACTGGGGGTCTTAGGAAGATTGCAGAAGGAGTGACCCAATGCTTAACTGTCCTAACAAAGATGGGCAAAGCAGAATTGATGGCTACCATCCTCCAAAATGCCTTGGTCAAGAGCATGATGAAAAACGATGAAAATGCAGAAGAGCAGAAGGCAGTGGTTGATGAGGACGATGATGGTAATGAGAAAGTGGTTGAACAGGAGAAGGAAGTTGAACAGAAGGAGGGGATTGAGAAAGAGAAGGATCCAATCCAGTCTTCACAGAACAAGACTTTCAATGTTGCCATAGAGCCAACGACTGATGAAGTGTATTATGATGATGACTTCATTGCTGCTGTCGAAGAAATGGAGAAGGCCTTCATATTGATGAAAGCGAAGAGAAAGGATCCCAGCTGCCCTTCATTCAACCTCGGAATTCCAGGAGTTGATTCTGAAAGCCAAGATGGCGGCCTAATTGTGGGGGATCAAGAAAACACATATATGGTCGTCACAGAAAGGAAAATGAATGAGACAGAATTCATTCAGTAAGTTCTAATATATTTTACCAAAAGTTTTTTGAATATAAACATGATTTACATTAAATAACTGATTTATTGTTTTTACTCTTGAAAACAGGTGCTTGCATGAGTCAGAGGACGATTCCCCAGATGTGATGGTTCGAAAAACAAAGACTCGAATGCACAAGAACCTTCCACTGAAACTGAGGTCTCCGTTCTGGAGGGGAACATTGACTGATGTCAATCGCATAAGCAAGAAGGAGCAGTTCATAGCAGACTATGCTTTTCTGCCAATGAACGACAAAACCAAGGGGTATGCATCTCATTCTCTACTGTGAAAAATCTGAAAATCATCACCTAAGTCTATTTGATCTTCAACTGAGTTTGTATTTGAAATTAGAAGGCATGACTTGTATAAAATATTTTCTACTTTGATTTCTGAATGATATGCGTAAACAAACAAATAATCACAAGTTGTGTTTTTTACAGTGTTCAAGTCTGAGTTGGCATGTTCAAAACTGATTCAACAGAGTAGACTGAACTATGTTGCTGTGATTTCTAAACTCTGTTGTTAGGGTCTACTCTGATTTGTTATGAATTCTACATTAAAAAGTAATTAAATCTGCTGTGTTTTTGTGTCTGTGACTTGAATGATTATTTTCTAATCTGATTAGTATGTTTGATTGAAAACAATAAACATTTGAGACTTGTTAACTTGTAAATGTTTGTAACTGATTTAATTATTTTGTTTTTTGCTAGAATAATGTAGATTTATTTATATTCTGTTTGAACTGTTTCATAGGGAGCTCCTATTTAGAGGGAGGAGTCGGTATGCATACAGAAATGATTTTGAAACCCTCCTGCCTGACACATGGGTGGTGAGCAACATAATCGACATCTGGTGCTTGAAGCTTAACCATCAAAATATGAGAAGAGCACCAGGGGAAGTTAAAAGAGTTTTCTTCACTACAGCTGCATCTGTAAGTAAAAATAATATGTATTTTAAAACAAGGAATTCATTGGAGACGCATATCTAATTATATTCACAAAAACAGCAAATGATTACTCGTCCAAAGGACAGTGATGATGAAAACCAAAAGTGTTTTGAGAAAATCATAGATGATGAGCTCAAATGCAACGGGAATCTAGACATTGAAGATGCTGACATGGTAAGTAGACCTTAATACACGTTTTGTACTGCAGTTTAAAACCACATACTAATGATTTCGAATATTTGATTGTATAGATATTCTTTGCTGTGATAGAGAATGCACATTTCTGGATCTTGTGCTTCAATTTCCAGAAGGAGATGGTTGAAATTATAGACAACAAGCCACTCCCGGGGAATCTAAAGTGCTTGGATCGTTATGGGGACATCAGCGCAGATCTGGTACAGATTCTACACTTAATTATTGAATGGAATCTACACTGACTTAATTATGATCAATAGAATTTAGTCAAGGTTTAATTAGTATGCATTCAATGAATTATAATGTAAAAATGTGAATCTACACAGTATTTGAACATATTCTACACTGAATTTTGATGTAGTCTGCTCTGATTCTTATGTCAAAATAGTGGATTGTTATTAATAAGAACTGAATGAATGCTCTGATTGTACAGCAATTCAAGTTTGCTTCCTACCTGGACTTGAAGAAAAAGAAGCTGAACAAGAAAGTAGTCAACTTCAAGCAAACCAATCTGAAAATGGCATGGCGCTTCAAGGATAACTACAATGACTGTGGTATTTACTGCATGAGACACATGGAAACATATAAGGGTGATGAGAAGTGAGAATGCGGATTCAAAAAAAACAAGGTAATCTTCAATCTCATTCACCTCTATTTGCTCTTCAATCCTGTTTGAATTGTGAATTGTGAATTGTGAATTCTGAATTTTGTTCACTAAAACATGGAACCTATATTCTACTGTGATTTGTCGCTACTGTGATGATTGTATCAAAATGTAATCTGCAGTGTTTACTTTGTTCAAAATTTACTCAACACAGTTATTTCCTAAATTCAAGTTCTGTCCTAAATTGGGACTTCTAAGTAGTACTATTTCTGAAATATTTATTTTATTTTTCAAACAGGATGTTGATATGTTGAAGATCCTTAGAGTGAAATATTGTTCTGCTATCATCATGACAGAGCTGAACGAGGTGAGAAAAGAAGTTGTTAGAAGGGCAAGAGAGAATGCATCTATTGAGCTTGAAGTTCTGAAACAAGGATAGGACTTTCATCAATCTGAGCATGGTTTCTGAGTATTTGAACATATTTGAACAAGAATTGATTTGATTAGGGCATTGAGTTCAGTGTAATGTATTGAAATTGTATTTGAAATTTTGGAATTTGTATTTGAAATATCAATTTGTATTTAAAACTGAGCATGGGTGCTGTTGATGTAACGCTCCAGAAAATTCAAAAGCTTAAAAGGATTGAATATGCTACTCATACCAACAGATGCATCTTCTATTCTGGGCATCCTCCTATAAGAACTCTAAAGTTAAGCGTGCTGGCTCTGGAGTAGTTCTAGGATGGGTGACCCCCTGGGAAGTTTCCCGGGTGCGCACGAGTGAGGACAAAGTGCGTTGGAAAAGTCAAGTGTTGGTACAGTGGGGCCAGGATATCACTCCCGACGGCAGTCATTGGTAACCGAGCCGGCCCATTAGGGTCGGGCTTCAACCCCTCAACGGGCCGGGGCGTTACAAATGGTATCAGAGCAGGTGCCGACCGGAATTGCGGGAACTAAGTGTCTTGCGGGACCAAGTGCTCCACCTATAAGTTGGTGAGAGTACCCGTAAGGGGCATTCCTGCACGGATGGTTGGTCCTGGGCAAGCAAGGCAAGTAAGGCACGCAACGAGGACGTTGCGCAGAAAAAGGTGGGGTGATTGTAACGCCCCAGAAAATTCAAAAGCTTAAAAGGATTGAATATGCTACTCATACCAACAGATGCATCTTCTATTCTGGGCATCCTCCTATAAGAACTCCAAAGTTAAGCGTGCAGGCTCTGGAGTAGTTCTAGGATGGGTGACCCCCTGGGAAGTTTCCCGGGTGCGCACGAGTGAGGACAAAGTGCGTTGGAAAAGTCAAGTGTTGGTACAGTGGGGCCAGGATATCACTCCCGACGGCAGTCATTGGTAACCGAGCCGGCCCATTAGGGTCGGGCTTCGACCCCTCAACGGGCCGGGGCGTTACAGTTCATTACATCAAAATCTATTCTAAAATATGAATTTGCTGTAGTGGGATTGAAATCTGAAAAATGGATTTGTTCTTTGTACTATCTTTATGCATTCTACACCAGTTAGTAATGTATTCTGCACTATTTATAAACACAGCCTCCTCAATTTTTACTTGTACTCTATTTATAAATTACATTGTACTTTGTTTAATAATCGATTATACTGTAGTGAATAATATAATCCACCATAAACCCTAAAAATAACCCCTAAACACTAATCCCTAAGAATAAGTCCATAAAGCCTAATCGAGGGAGGTGAACAATAATCGAGGGAGGTGAACAATAATCGAGGGAGGCAACAATAATTGAGGGAGTCAACAATAATCGAGGGAGGCAAACAATGATTACGGCCACCTTCGGCGGCTTCAGAATTTTAATAAAGGGATAAAGGGGGGGTGACGCTACCGTCGTGGAGTAGCGCAAAATAATATTTATAAGCCTAAACTATTTACTAGCACAAGTACTAGTAGCAAGTATAGGGTCGATCCCACGAGGAGGCGATTTAGCTTATAGTTTTCCCGGCTTTGAATGCTCAATTGGGTTGTCACGTTTGAAAAGGTTTTGTTTTGGAGAGCAGTTGGGCACTGCTGAACCGTGGTCACCGTGTTTACTTGACTGAAAAATAACAAATAACTTAAACAAAATTAAAACTAGCATGCAACCTAATTAAATGATTGAGCAATTAACAGACTCGACTAAGCAGAGAAAATGAAACAATAAAAACTAAAGTATCCAGGCATCGACTCCCCTGACTTCCCCCTTGACCTATGTGCTGCCGATCATCGGTACGTATATCATTTTGCTAACAGTTTTGTCTTCCAGTTATAGATCCCAAGTATTAACATCCCTATGATGTCACGCATATTAATACTCCGAACCCTTATTCGCTCTTATGTTTAAGTCCTGCCAGATCTCTCTCGACAGGTCTCCTGACGTTGACCAATTCGACACTATGTGACCGCATGAGTCTAAGTTGGTCAAGTCGCCTTCATCCTCCAAGCAAACCCGGAATGGCCAATAGCATGCCTGGACACACCCAAGTCATACGACCACATCTCCAGCAACATGTTGTACTTCGCGGACGCCCAGTCTCCCGGTCGCGTTGATCCACGTACTCCTGTGTTAGGCAAGTCGGGGTTCCCACTGGTCACTGTAGGATTGCCCAAGTCCCTAACATGCTTAAGTTACTACCCTGTTGAATCGGGAACAAAACTCAGCTAGTTGCTGTCATCAATAAGCCTCCCGGCACGATCACGTCTTAGGGTTGGTCAGGTTCTGTCTTTGCCCAGATACAAACAGATTAGCTACTTGACATGATTAAAACAGAAAATAAAATAAAGAAGTTATGACGAACTGAACTATGCATTGAAAACGGGAAATTGTTCAACAAGGAAAATAAACTAAGTGCGAATTCAAAAACATAAAAACATAAAGTAAATTGTTTTTAGCCCGAGGGCTTAACAGAAAATAAACGCCGGCGAGTGGTGTTGCTCAAGCGGCCGCCTTCTTCGTCGCTGGTCAGGTAGGGTTCCGATCCGGATTGCTCGCTGCTCATACGTCGTACGTCTCTTTCTTCAGTCACTCCATTTATATAGACGGGCTTCAGCTGATGGGAGACGTGTGGGGGAATACCTCCAGGGTTGGACGAGAGTCCTCCTTTTCTTTATCTCTGAATCTGGTCATCTTTGAAGAGTCCACGATTTTCAGGATTCTGGGTACACCGAATGCCCAACGTTCCGCCTCCGTCAATGTTAGCGCTTGCCCATGTACTTCCTTCTCCGACTGACTGAGGCAGCGGACCATGTGCGGTACTTGGTCGAGCTCAAGTCTTGCTCCACCTGCTGACGTCCTGGTTGCTTGCTCAACTCTGCTGGACCCTTTTCGTCAGTCTGGCTTGCTCAACTAGTGCTCTTGACCATGGAAGGTGATTTCCTTGCCTCTTTCACACAGTGCGCTCCTCTTTTCACTCCTTTACCTGCCCACCTGCAAAACTTGCCCAAGTACCCAAACGTGCCCTCCCAGACACAAATAAAGTAAAAACAAACGAAGGACTCGATATACTTGACTCTAAAAACCTAAAAATGAGCCAAAAATATGGCTCATCACACGCACACACTTTACTTCGCTTGTCCTCAAGCGTGTACGGTGACTTGCCTGCTCAAGCAGAAAACAAACAGGGGGTAGAGAAAGAAAGAAAACAGAAGACTCAAGGACAGCATGCTTATCAAAATACAGAGGGTTGATCAAGTGAACAGATAGTCAAAATCATAGTCAATGGGATGCATAAAAAACGGTCAAGAGTTTGCAACAGGATTTTGGGATTCTCACTAAGTGTTTCTCTCTATGTAGTGGATGGGTAGTGTTTCGCTCAATGCTGTTTTAAAAGAAGTTCTGCTTTGGGCTTGACCAAGTTCTATCCTGTGACATTTTCAATTGAGTTGGGCAATATCATTAGGGCTTTCTAGGGTGACTGTATAGGCTTACTTGGGCAATGCCCAAAATTGATCTTAGGTAGGACATGCATTTTACTTAGCAAATTTCCTCCTAATTTCTTCTCTCTTACGGGCCTTAGCACACCCTTTTATTCATGGATCTATTTTTTTCTTTTTCTTTGTTTTCTCTTTTTTTTCTTTTTTTTTTTTTTTTTTCTTTTTTTTTTTTCTTTTTTTTTTTTTCTGAGAAGACTTTGCCCTGACTTGCTCTTTTTATGAACTTGAGCATATATGCAGGTTGGGTCAGGGCAGTAAGGGTTTTCCCCCAGGTGATCAAGAAATAATGGCTCGGCTCAAGGGGCTAACAAGGGTCTTCTTTTTTATTTGCAGTACAGAAAGAAAATGCCTAAATCATTTACTACTCAACTCAATTTTCAAATAATCACAATGGTCAGAACTTGGGCAAGCTTCAGCATTACAAACTTTTTAAACAGCTACTCTCATGAAAGAATTATATCACACAGATGTAGGCTCAAATCCTCACAGCTTACCTAGTTGCAATTCCATCGTCCCTAATATTTTTCATGCATAGACTATTAATTTTGAAAACTGTTCAAATTGATCAAGGTATTTATCAAGCATGCGACTCGATCAAACTATGGGGTTGCTCTTGACCTTCCCCCACTCACACACTTTGCCTCTGGCAAAGTGTGCAAACAGTAATAAGTTGGGCAAGCATCCCCCCTGACTCCGACTCCAACGATGTTGGCGCACCTTCCCACATACACACTTTTCCTTGGGCAAAGTGTGCGAATAAGGAGATCGACCCCATCAGACATGAGTCGGGCAGACTCAAGACCAAAATAAAAAAATAAAAAAAAAAAAAATAAAAACCTAAACTACTAAAATAAAGGGAGGGTACATTTAAGTTTTGGGTTCAGGTGGGTACCTGAATCCAACATGGACGAAGTATGCCATGAGGGCAGCGTGCAGCTCGTCCTGCCTTTCTCCAATCCGGTCCTGCTTCTCCTCGAGGACATCCAATTGCTCAAGGATCTCCTCCTTCTGCAACTCGACCCTCTCACTTGGTCGACTCACAGGCTCGGTCTTCACTTTTGCCTTGGCTGCCGTCGCCAAGGCCTTCACTTCCTCTGGGTTTGTGAACACCCAATCCTCTCCTACAACTCTGATATCAGCCATCCTATTCAAACACGCATGGTCAAACTTCTCCTCGGGCATCATCTCCATCAACTCAAAATCAAGCTTCAACTCCATCCTCTGGGCATAAATTCCTGGAAAGTGGGCAAGGGACAACCTCTGTGCTGGCTTGCTCAAGATGTTCTATAGTTGTGCGCACAGGAAAGCTCCAAAGTTGACCTTGATCTTCTTGGTCATGCACCACAGTAGATCAAGCTCGGTCAGGGAGATAGTATTGCTGTTGTCCTTTTTTCCATAAAAATTATACGCCAGTATGCGGTGGCAGATACGCAACGCATTGTCCTTGAGCTGGTGATTTTTGGCCTCCTGTGACTTGAACACTTTCTCCTTGCTCAAGGCCCTCCAGATCTCATTTCTCTCCTTCTGCGTGCGCTCTGGTGGTGTTTTTTCCTTCGCGGGCACAGATGCGGCGGCGGCGGCTTTTGACGATTTTCCTCCGGCCATCTTCTTCGACGGTTGTGATTGAGGGCTTGTGAGATCGATTTTGGTACCGTGAGGGATTTTTTTTAACTTGGTGTTTTTGGGGCGGGTGGATACCATAATCTTCGGAGTTAGGGTTATGGGGGTAGTGGTGATGGTGGGGAAGTTGAGGAGTTGTGCGGTTTTTGAAATAGAGGTGGGGGTAGTGGTGTAGATTGATTAGGATTTTGAATTTGATAGGACTCTGCAAATTCAGGACTGATTGGACTCTTTTGCGGATTCCCGATAATTCCGCAATCATCACAACTGACCACCCCCACTCGTTGCTCAACTACCGCAGTTGCTCACTCAATTTTCCTGTTTCCTGCAGACAAAAACAGACCAAAACCCTTCCCTGCCCAAGGCTACTACTTGGCGTGGTGAATTTATTAACATAAAATGAAATAAGGGAAAACATAATATACATACCGAGTTCGCCTTCGGTATTTGCCTCTATTTATTGTCATGGGCCTGACTTATTTTTCTTGCTTCACTTGGTCAAGCGGCGGACTCAGGGGGTATCATCCCCTTGAGGTCCTCATTTCCATAGTAAGCCTTGACTCTCTGCCCATTTACTTTAAAGATATGATCGTCACCTGGCTTAAATAGCTCGACCGATCCATTTGGGCAAACAGCATGGACTATGAATGGTCCTGCCCATTTGGTGGATAGCTTTTTAGCCTTGAATTTGAACTTGGTTTGGTAAACCAGAACCAGTTGACCAGGCTCGATCTTCTTTCTCTTGATGATTTTGTCGTGGGCTCTCTTTGTCCGTTCCTTGTAATTGACCGCGTTATCATACGCTTCAATCCTTATCTCCTCCAGCTCAGTTAGGTCAAGTTTACGTCCTTCGCTGGCCGCATCCCAGTCGAAATTGACCTTGTTTACTGCCCAATGCGCCTTGTGTTCGATTTCCACGGGCAAGTGGCATGACTTGCCAAACACCATGCGGTAGGGGGAGATCCCTGAGGGTGTTTTGTAGGCGGTTCTATAGGCCCAAAGTGCATCATCGAGCTTGTCACTCCAATCCTTACCTTCTGGCTTGACCGTCTTCCTCAAGATGGTTTTGATGATACGATTGGATAGCTCGGCTTGCCCATTGGCCTGGGGGTGATAGGCTGTGGAGATCCTGTGGTGCACTCCATACTTCCTGAGCAACCTTTCAATTATATAATTGCAAAAGTGCGTACCTTGGTCGCTGATCAATGCGCGGGGTACACCAAATCTGCTGAATATGTCGCCCTTGAGGAAGGTGGCTACCACTCTTGAATCATTGGTTGTTGTAGCCTTGGCCTCGACCCATTTAGATACATAGTCAACTGCCAAGAGTATGTACTCCTTTCCTCTGGAGTTGGGCAAGGGTCCCATAAAGTCGATGCCCCATACGTCGAAGACTTCTACAGGCATGATGGGCATCATGGGCATCTCATCCCTCTTGGTCACGTTCCCCTCTCTTTGGCACTTGTCACAGCTCCTGCACCACTCAAAACAATCCCTCAAAAGAGTTGTCCAATAAAAACCACAGTCAAGTACCTTCCTTGCTGTGCGTCGGTGGCCAAAATGTCCTCCGCAGGCTTGCTCATGGCAGTGCTTCAGGATGTCTGCTTGCTCAACTTCAGGGATGCAACGTCTCAGCACTTGGTCTTCTCCCCTTTTCCACATGTAGGGATCATCCCAAATGTACTTCTTGCTCTCCCGCTTGAGCTTGTTCTTACCGTAGAGGGTCATGTCTTCTCGTATATCTCCTGTGACTATGTAGTTGGCCAAGTCTGCGTACCATGGCTCTTCTGACTTGGTTGAAATCTGATATAAGTACTCATCTGGAAAAGTCTCCGTGATGGGCATGCCTTCTTCTCGCTGGATTATCCTGCTCAAGTGGTCAGCCACTAAATTTTGGTTACCTGATTTGTCTCTGATTTCGATGTCGAACTCTTGCAGCAACAAGATCCATCTAATCAGTCGTGGCTTGGTCTCTTTTTTGGCCATCAAGTACTTCTGCGCGGCATGGTCAGTGTAAACTATGGTTTTGCTCCCGAGCAAGTAAGATCTGAACTTCTCGAATGCAAACACCACAGCCAGTAGTTCTTTCTCTGTGGTCGCGTAGTTGCATTGGGCAGGGTTCAAAGTCTTGGATGCATAGTAGATTACATGTCGTTCCTTGCCCTTCATCTGCCCAAGTACAGCTCCAACAGCATACCCGCTCGCGTCGCACATAAGCTCAAATGGCATTCCCCATTCTGGTGGTTGGATGATGGGGGCAGTGACTAACCTTTCCTTGAGGTGGTTGAAGGCAGCTTGACAGTCATCATCAAAGTTCCAGTCAACCTCATTTTGCAACAGCCTGGTCAGAGGTTGGGCAATCTTTGCAAAGTCTCTCACGAACCTCCTGTAGAACCCAGCGTGCCCAAGGAAGCCTCTAACTTGCTTGACATTCCTTGGATAAGGCAGCTTCGATATGGTCTCTATTTTGGCTCGGTCAACTTCGATTCCCTTGGCAGAGACTACGTGCCCAAGGACTATCCCTTCCTCCACCATAAAGTGACATTTCTCGTAGTTAAGTACCAAACTTTTCTCCACACATCTACTGAGGGCCAACTCCAGGTTGTTCAAGCATGTCTCGAACGAGCTGCCATATACAGTAAAGTCATCCATGAAGACTTCTATTCCTTGCTCGAGCAGATCGGCAAAGATGCTCATCATGCATCTCTGGAAAGTTCCTGGGGCGTTGCATAGACCAAATGGCATGCGTCGATATGCAAAGGTACCGTATGGGCAAGTGAAAGTAGTCTTGTCCTGGTCTTCTGGGGCCACCCAAATTTGCATGTAGCCCGAGTATCCGTCAAGGAAACATAAATGGGTCTTCCCAGCCAGCCTCTCGAGCATCTCGTCAATGAAGGGTAGGGGGAAGTGGTCTTTCTTTGTTACCTTGTTCAACTTCCTGTAGTCTATGCATACTCTCCATCCAGTCTGCAGTCGAGTGGCTATCTGCTCCTTTTTCTCGTTCTCGATCACTTGAATTCCTGATTTCTTGGGCACCACATGAACTGGACTTACCCATTTGCTGTCTGAAACAGGGTAGATGATGCCCAAGTTGAGCAGCTTGAGTATCTCCTTGAGCACTACTTCCTTCATAGCAGGGTTCAGTTTTCTCTGTGGATCGCGCACTGGATTCGACTCTTCCTCGAGCAATATGTGGTGTTGGCATATGGTGGGGCTGATTCCTCGTATATCTGCTAAGGTCCATCCAATGGCTTGCTTGTACTGGTCAAGGATGTTCCTTAGCCTACTTTCTTCCTCCTTTTTCAGTTTCGAACTGATGATCACGGGCAATGTATCATTTTGCCCAAGGAACATGTACTTGAGATGTGCAGGGAGTTTCTTCAATTCTAACTCTGGTGATTTCTCCAGGGATGGTACCATGATCGTGACTTCATGAGGTGGTAACTTGCTCATGCCCATAGGGTGATTCTCCAGAGCTCCCAGTTGCTCAACTATCTGTTGAACTTCAAGTTGCTCATCCTCTGCATCTTCTCTGGTCAATCCCCTCTGTATCACCAGATCTACTTTGTCAGAAACTCCATATCCTAGAGCTTGCTCCTCGATCAATTCATCAATCTGATCAACATAATGCACTTGCTCGGTGTCTTCTGGGTGCTTCATTGACTTGAACAAGTCGAATGTGACCGTTTCTCCTTCAAACTTGCAGGTTAGCTTTCCAGTCTCGCAGTCAATGTGTGTCCTTGCTGTCTTTAAGAATGGTCTGCCTAAGATCATTACTGGCTGCTTGCTTGATCTCCCCATGTCCAGGACATAGAAATCGGCAGGAAAGATGAGTTCCTCCACCTTGACCAATACATCTTCCAGAATTCCCTCGGGGTACACATTTGATCTGTCTGCCAACTGGATTACTACCCTTGTTGGTTTCATCGGCCCTATACCCAAGTCTTCGTACATTGACTTAGGCATAACATTGATCGATGCTCCCAAGTCGAGCATGGCTTTTTCTATGTTCATGTTGCCTATTATGCAGGGAATATAGAACATTCCAGGGTCTGCACACTTCCTTGGTACATTCCTCTAGAGCACCGCTGAAACATTCTCTCCTACTTCGAACTTGGCATCATCTTGGTATTTCACTTTTTTGGTGCATAGCTCCTTGAGGAATTTGGCGCACCTGGGCATAGATTTCAGGATGGTCAACAGAGGCATGTTGATTTCCACCTTTCTGAACATCTGGAACATCTCATTAGTGTCCTCCTTCTCTTTCTTCTTGCTCAATCTGCCTGGGAAAGGAGGGTAGATTTTCGGTGGTGTTATTGCTTGAGTAGGTACTGATGTTTCCTTCTGTTTGGGTGGTGTCAGCTCAAGCTCTTCCTCTGACTCTTCTTCCTCGTCGACCTCTTCAACAATTCCTTCCACTCGAGATGGTGGAGTGGGCTTCTTGGGTGCTTCAGCTAGGACCTTTCCATTTTTGAGATGGATAGCATTCAGTTGGGCGTTGTTTAGTTCAATTTGGGGAGGTAGACCGTTGGTCTTCTTCTTCATCTCAGTCATTGCCTGGGTCAAGTGCGCCAGTTGGGCATTGATGTTCTGGAATTGCCCGCGCGACTCAAGCATTTGAGCATTGATATTCTGCAGTTGACCTCGAGTCTCAACCTTGTACTTCTCGTTGTCCTGTTTGTACCGGTCATTCTCCTGCTGAGCTTTGATATTTTCATTGACCAAGGTCTGCATCATGTCTGCCAAAGTTGGGCCATTGTTCTGGTTCTGCTGGTTGTTGCCCTGGTTTTGGTAGTTATTCCTCTGATGATGGTTCTGGCCGTGATATTGCTGGCCTTGATTGCCTTGGTTTCCTCCACCTTGGTAGTTGTTGTTTCCGTACCGGTTGTTCGAGTTGTACGTGTTCCCATTGGGTCTTTGTCCGTTCCCATTGTTCTGCATTATCACCTTGACCTCTTCGTCAAAAAGCTCAGGGCACTCGTCAGTGGCATGGTTACTTTCCTTGCAGAATTGGCACGCCTTGACTCCTCTCTTTAGCCCTGGGTTTTGGTTGAGTACCAGTTGCTCAACTATGTTGCACAGTTTGTCCAACTTGACTTCAGTTGCAGATGGTACGGGCAAGTTGTTCCTGGGTAGGTCACTGCCATCCTCCCTTGTTTCTTCAGCCATTTCCTTGAAGATTTTGAATGCTTCGTCGGCCCTCTTGTTTAGAATGGATCCTCCACAAGCTGCGTTGACCCATGTCCTCTCCGTCTCCCTTAGTCCAGAGATGAAGTACTGGACCAAGTCATGGTCCAGGATCTGATGCTGTGGGCACTTGGCCAACATCTGCTTGAACCTGACCCAGTAGTCGTGGAAGTTCTCTCCTCCTCCCATCTTGATGCTGTTGATCTTCTTCCTCATCTGCTGGATGCGTGCAGCTGGGAAGTACTTCTCAAGGAACTTCTGCTGAAGCTGACTCCAGGTGGTCACTTCTCCAGCGGGTAGAGTGTACAGCCACTCTCGGGCACCTTCAGCCAGTGAGAAAGGGAAGGCTAGAAGTCTGATGTATTCCCCTAACCCTTCACTTGCTCGGATGGTGCCACATGCCAACTCAAAGTCTTGGAGATGTCTCTGGGGATCCTCCAATGGCATGTCACTGAACTTGGGCAAGATCTGGATGAAGCCGTGCCTCATCTCCCAAGTATTGTTTTCAATCGTGGGCAAAGTGATACCCAGCGGCTTTAGATTCAAGTTTTCTGGGAACATCGTGTCCCTCAACGTCTTGGCTCTCTCTTCTCCCATCCTTGATCGCGTAGGTGACCTGGATGTGTTCGGTGAATCTTCTCTCGATGTGTCCGAGATTGACTCTCCTGTCTCAGTTATGGTCAACTGAGTTACTTGAGCGGCACGTGTCAATGCTTGCTTTTGCTTTGTTGCTTTTCGATTCTTCCTCGCGGTTCGCTCGATTTCAGGATCAAATAGTAGTGGCCCTGTATCCTTGCTTCCCGATGATTTAGAGTCCTGCATACAAAAATAGGCCAAGCGTTAGCACGGAAAACTATTGGCTTGGAATATTGCCTCCCCGGCAACGGCGCCAATTTTGACGCTACCGTCGTGGAGTAGCGCAAAATAATATTTATAAGCCTAAACTATTTACTAGCACAAGTACTAGTAGCAAGTATAGGGTCGATCCCACGAGGAGGCGATTTAGCTTATAGTTTTCCCGGCTTTGAATGCTCAATTGGGTTGTCACGTTTGAAAAGGTTTTGTTTTGGAGAGCAGTTGGGCACTGCTGAACCGTGGTCACCGTGTTTACTTGACTGAAAAATAACAAATAACTTAAACAAAATTAAAACTAGCATGCAACCTAATTAAATGATTGAGCAATTAACAGACTCGACTAAGCAGAGAAAATGAAACAATAAAAACTAAAGTATCCAGGCATCGACTCCCCTGACTTCCCCCTTGACCTATGTGCTGCCGATCATCGGTACGTATATCATTTTGCTAACAGTTTTGTCTTCCAGTTATAGATCCCAAGTATTAACATCCCTATGATGTCACGCATATTAATACTCCGAACCCTTATTCGCTCTTATGTTTAAGTCCTGCCAGATCTCTCTCGACAGGTCTCCTGACGTTGACCAATTCGACACTATGTGACCGCATGAGTCTAAGTTGGTCAAGTCGCCTTCATCCTCCAAGCAAACCCGGAATGGCCAATAGCATGCCTGGACACACCCAAGTCATACGACCACATCTCCAGCAACATGTTGTACTTCGCGGACGCCCAGTCTCCCGGTCGCGTTGATCCACGTACTCCTGTGTTAGGCAAGTCGGGGTTCCCACTGGTCACTGTAGGATTGCCCAAGTCCCTAACATGCTTAAGTTACTACCCTGTTGAATCGGGAACAAAACTCAGCTAGTTGCTGTCATCAATAAGCCTCCCGGCACGATCACGTCTTAGGGTTGGTCAGGTTCTGTCTTTGCCCAGATACAAACAGATTAGCTACTTGACATGATTAAAACAGAAAATAAAATAAAGAAGTTATGACGAACTGAACTATGCATTGAAAACGGGAAATTGTTCAACAAGGAAAATAAACTAAGTGCGAATTCAAAAACATAAAAACATAAAGTAAATTGTTTTTAGCCCGAGGGCTTAACAGAAAATAAACGCCGGCGAGTGGTGTTGCTCAAGCGGCCGCCTTCTTCGTCGCTGGTCAGGTAGGGTTCCGATCCGGATTGCTCGCTGCTCATACGTCGTACGTCTCTTTCTTCAGTCACTCCATTTATATAGATGGGCTTCAGCTGATGGGAGACGTGTGGGGGAATACCTCCAGGGTTGGACGAGAGTCCTCCTTTTCTTTATCTCTGAATCTGGTCATCTTTGAAGAGTCCACGATTTTCAGGATTCTGGGTACACCGAATGCCCAACGTTCCGCCTCCGTCAATGTTAGCGCTTGCCCATGTACTTCCTTCTCCGACTGACTGAGGCAGCGGACCATGTGCGGTACTTGGTCGAGCTCAAGTCTTGCTCCACCTGCTGACGTCCTGGTTGCTTGCTCAACTCTGCTGGACCCTTTTCGTCAGTCTGGCTTGCTCAACTAGTGCTCTTGACCATGGAAGGTGATTTCCTTGCCTCTTTCACACAGTGCGCTCCTCTTTTCACTCCTTTACCTGCCCACCTGCAAAACTTGCCCAAGTACCCAAACGTGCCCTCCCAGACACAAATAAAGTAAAAACAAACGAAGGACTCGATATACTTGACTCTAAAAACCTAAAAATGAGCCAAAAATATGGCTCATCAGGGGGTCTTGTATCGAAAGGTCTTGTATCGAAGTGGCAACAATAATCGAGGGAGGCAAACAATAATCGAGGGAGGCAACAATAATCGAGGGAGGCAACAATAATCGAGGGAGGCAAACAATGATTACGGCCACCTTCGGCGGCTTCAGAATTTTAATAAAGGGATAATGGGGGAGTCTTGTATCGAAAGGTCTTGTATCGAAAGGTCTTGTATCGAAGTGGCAACAATAATCGAGGGAGGCAAACAATAATCGAGGGAGGCAACAATAATCGAGGGAGGCAAACAATGATTACGGCCACCTTCGGCGGCTTCAGAATTTTAATAAAGGGATAAAGGGGGGGTCTTGTATCGAAAGGTCTTGTATCGAAAGGTCTTGTATCGAAGTGGCAACAATAATCGAGGGAGTCAACAATAATCGAGGGAGACAAACAATGATTACGGCCACCTTCGGCGGCTTCAGAATTTTAATAAAGGGATAAAGGGGGGGTCTTGTATCGAAAGGTCTTGTATCGAAAGGTCTTGTATCGAAGTGGCAACAATAATCGAGGGAGACAAACAATAATCGAGGGAGGCAACAATAATCGAGGGAGTCAACAATAATCGAGGGAGGCAAACAATGATTACGGCCACCTTCGGCGGCTTCAAAATTTTAATAAAGGGATAAAGGGGGGGTCTTGTATCGAAAGGTCTTGTATCGAAGTGGCAACAATAATCGAGGGAGGCAAACAATAATCGAGGGAGTCAACAATAATCGATGGAGGCAAACAATGATTACGGCCACCTTCGGCGGCTTCAGAATTTTAATAAAGGGATAAAGGGGGGGTCTTGTATCGAAAGGTCTTGTATCGAAAGGTCTTGTATCGAAGTGGCAACAATAATCGAGGGAGGCAAACAATTATCGTGGTCATTATGTTGTTCTAATGAGGTCTACTACATTTAGTAGTCTCTACTATGTTCTGTATCATATTCTACTCCATATATTGATGCATTCTACAACAATAATCGAGGGAGGCAACAATAATCGAGGGAGTCAACAATAATCGAGGGAGGCAAACAATGATTACGGCCACCTTCGGCGGCTTCAGAATTTTAATAAAGGGATAAAGGGGGGGTCTTGTATCGAAAGGTCTTGTATCGAAGTGGCAACAATAATCGAGGGAGGCAAACAATAATCGAGGGAGGCAACAATAATCGAGGGAGGCAACAATAATCGAGGGAGGCAAACAATGATTACGGCCACCTTCGGCGGCTTCAGAATTTTAATAAAGGGATAAAGGGGGGGTCTTGTATTGAAAGGTCTTGTATCGAAAGGTCTTGTATCGAAGTGGCAACAATAATCGAGGGATTCAACAATAATCGACGGAGGCAAACAATGATTACGGCCACCTTCGGCGGCTTCAGAATTTTAATAAAGGGATAAAGGGGGGGTCTTGTATCGAAAGGTCTTGTATCGAAAGGTCTTGTATCGAAGTGGCAACAATAATCGAGGGAGGCAAACAATAATCGAGGGAGGCAACAATAATCGAGGGAGTCAACAATAATCGAGGGAGGCAAAAACAATGATTACGGCCACCTTCGGCGGCTTCAGAATTTTAATAAAGGGAAAAGGGGGGGTCTTGTATCGAAAGGTCTTGTATCGAAGTGGCAACAATAATCGAGGGAGGCAAACAATAATCGAGGGAGACAACAATAATCGAGGGAGGCAAACAATGATTACGTCTGTTGGAAATCGACATCCCGGAATTAATAAATTTAAATAAAATTAATTAAATAAATTATCTAATTAATTCCGATCGATATCCTTTGGAGATCGAATATCCGGAGTTGTTAAAATTGCGGAACTACAACTCCAAACGAAATCCCGGTTGCCGGAAATCCGCCACGAACCTCCACGGGGATAGCCCATCCAAACAAACCCTAACCGCGAACGAACACGGGCTGTTCGGTCGAGCCTCCGCGTGGGGCTCGCGGCTGTCCGTAGCAGCCGCCTAGGGCTGCTCGTAGCAGCCCGTGCGGGACAGCCCGCATCGCCCCGTGCAGCGGCTCGCATCGCAAGCGAGTCCGCTACGGGCAAGCCCGTAGCTCGCTGCGAGCATGCACGAGGCTGCCCAGCCACGCCCCCGATGATCGCAGCCCGCCACGATCCAAGTCGTGGCTAGCGATCATCCCAGCCGCCGCCGCGCGAGCGGCTGCCTCTCCGCGCGAGCAGAGACAGCACCGCGCGAGCGGCGCTGGGCGTCCAGCCGGCGTGCTCACGGGGATCCACCCTTCGCCGTGGATTCCTAGCCGCGGCGGTCCGGGGATCCTTGATCCCCATCGCCCGGCACATCCTCGGTTTGGATCTCCGTCCCTCGGATCTTGGTTCACGATAATAAACGATTAAAATCATCGAAGGGGGTTCAACGATTTTACCTTTGTTCTCGTTGTACGGAAAAACGAAGAACTCAATTTGATGACCTTGAGATCTTCCCACGTATTCCTTGCACCTCGTTCGAACGTCGTGTGGGCGACGATCTATCGAACTCCTATGGATCTCCTTCACTCTTCAAGACTTTATGATTGGCGTATCTTAGGTTAATGAATTGTGAAGACCATGTAGTGCTTTTATAGGCTACGTAGGGGATCAAAAGGAGATTAAATATTGGGCTTCTAATATTGAAGATTAAATTGGGTCTAACCCAAATCCATTAATCCTTATCAATATTAATTTTATTTATTTTCCACTATATAAATAAAATTGCACTCCCAATATTAAACCATATTATATCAAATAATATTTCTCCGGTAGTATTATTTATTCCGTGTATTTAAGATTTAAATATCCATGAATAAAATTAATTTATTGCTAATTAATTTATTCATCTCTTATATCCAAGAATAGTACCGTTCAACTTTAATTATTATGCGGATTAAATCCACCTGCAGGGTTTACATAATAATTCCTTATGAACTCATCTCGGGGATATTATCAACCCTTACGGGATACACTTTCCCGTCAAGTATTCAGGGCATGTCGTATATAAAATATAGTGACCCAACTTAACCGGTAATTAACCCAATAATTAAATCGGTTAATTCCTTTGGAAAATCAAAGTCACTTATATTAAATATACACACCCGCAATAATATCGGGGATTAAGAATAAAATACTCTGAGATTTAAATCGATTATCCAAGGCAATCATAATCGATAAATCTCAAGCGATCCGCCCAATACACCAAGTGTACAAGTGTGATAAAATAATTAAGATAAATTATTTTCTCTCTCACACAACGACTATACCGATGGATTGGTCCGTGTCCATCTAGGTCGTGAGCAACTGTTCGATTAAATACGAGTAACCGATAGTATGATCTTCTGTGTCCCCATGCACACCATACTAACTACAACGTATGAAATCCAGGACTATAATTTGCATATATTTAATTATAAATAATTAAACGCAAATAATTGTTTATTTAATTAAATAGATTAATGGCAATGGATCGGGAGTTTCCGTTACTTAAATCTAGACATTAAGTACACAACTCCAACAATCTCCCACTTGTACAAAGGTCTAGTCATTTCCTCCAAACTCCCGACTCCCATACTCATCACGTGCTTGAGTTGTACTTCCAAGAAGTACTATGTGAATGAGCACTCTAGGTTGCCGCTCTGAAGTTATCTTGGTGACTACAGCGTCGTCTCCCTTGACGATGACTCGTATCAGGTGGTACTTGCTCTATGTGTTATCTTACACTTATGGACTTGTGATTTCTTACCATCTGCCATCGCACCGCTATTTACATAGCCTTTGGCAAATTAGGAATCACATCTAAGTCCCAGAGATTATCCCGGAGCTATACCAAAACTTTCGCTGCCTCTGAGGCCGCTATTTGGTTACCTATGGCAGAGTCCGAAAAGCATCGTGCTTATCACTCTTCCATGTTAAAACTCCTTCTCCTTCAATAGTGAAACACATAGCCTGATATCGACTTACACCGGTCCCTATTCGATTAGAAATCTAAGAGAATGTAGTCCAAAGGAAATGTTTGTCTGCTCCGTAATCCAGAACATAGTTTCCAGTACTTCGAAAGTACTTAAAATGTTCATTACAGCAGTCAAGTATTCCTTTCCAGGATTACCTTGATATCCTCCCACTATGCTAGCCGCATAGCAGATATGAGGTTCTCGTTTTCAACATCGCATTTATCAAGCTTTCCACACTTGAAGTGTCGGAAACCGCTTTCATTGCTTCTATCTCCTTTTGTGTTCCAAAACACATATCCTTAGATAGATGCATTCCGTATCTGAAAGGTAGCATACCTTTCTCGGAATCTTGCATGTTAAAACGAACCATAATCATTTATATGTAAGATGTCCAGGAGAAGTACAATGTTCTTTTCTAGAGATCCTAGATCTCAAGAACATGTCCAACTTCTTCCTATATCTTTCATATTGATTCATCTAGACAACCACCATTTTATGTCTGACAACATCTTTACATTGTTACCAATGATAAAATGTTATCTACATAAAACCTCCGAGAAACACCACTTTGTTTCCATCACGTTTCCCATACACACGATTCGTCAATGCCTTTTGATGATTCCATCAAATGGACTATCTCATCAATGCGCAAGTTCCACGAACTCTAGCTTCGTTTCAATCCATAAATGGATCAACTAAGCTTGTACTCTAAATGATCTCGCCTCTTAGCAATAATCCTTATTGCTTTCCAAGAAGGCACATTTAGATCTAGTACTGCCTTCATGTAGATCCAGGGATCGATTTCATGTATACTAGGTCCAGAGTCCGAAGACTCTCCTAGTCTTATGAATATCTTCGGTTGTCTCACAACCTCCCACTACAACGGCATTCCGGTGTATAAACAGTAATAACAGTGGGTGCAGTTAGTGTTGGAATTCGCTATCCCGGGTTATCAAAATTGCGGAACCGATAACCCGAACGAACCCTTCGCCGGAGATCGTACGTACACCGACTCATCCGCCGGAGTCCGGGCTTTGGAGACCACGCACCCGAAGGCACGTAATCCGCCCCCACCCGAAAACCCGCGAGCCGAGGTTCGTACAATCGACAACCTCAATCGCCGGAGAAATCACGAGCCCACGCGATCCGGGACCCGACCGAACGCGTCGCGTGCACGAGGCACGCGGACGACCAGCCGAGTCCCCGCGAGGGGACTCGCGATCGCTCGCAGCGATCGCACGGGATGCCTCGCGGCATCCCCGCAGCGGATCCGGCGATCCGCTGCTCGCGGCTAGGTCTCGCGTCCAGCGAGCCGCTGCGGGTAAACCCGCAGCTCGCTACGAGCTGCTACGGGTGAGACCCGTAGCCCTAGCGATCGGCCCCGTAGGGCTCGATCGACCCTCGGCGTCCAGCCGAGGGTTCGCGCACTCGATCCCCGCGAGGGATCCACGAGCCGCCGGCGGTCCGGTGGCTACGCCACCACCGCCCGGCTCGACCCTCGGTCCGGGGTTCGATCCTCGGATCTTCGTCCTACGGTATTCTCAATAAATCAAATCGAACAATTAACAAGTGCGTTGAGAATTGTACCTACGATTCGTTGTTCGGAGAAACGAAATCGATGATGACCTCGTGACCTTCCCGCGTATTCCTTGCACTCCGTTCGAACGTCGGGTGGGCGACGAGCTATCGAACTTATGGATCCTCTTCACTCTCAAACTTTATTGTAGGCGTTACGTAGGTTAAGTAGTGAAGACCATGTAGTGCTTTTATAGGCTACGAAGGGGATCAAAAGGAGAATAAATATTGGGCTTTAATATTGAAAATTAAATTGGGTCCAACCCAAATCCATTAATTCTTATCAATATTAATTTTATTTATTTTCCACTATATAAATAAAATTGACCTCCCAATATTATTCCATATTATACCAAATAATATTTCTCCAACTTAGTATTATTTATTCCGTGTATTTAAGATTTAAATATCCATGAATAAAATTTATTTATTGCTTAATAAATTTATTCATTTCTTATATCCGAGACTAGTACCACTCAACCTTATTTATTGTGCGGAACAAATCCACTCGCGAGGTTTACACAATAAATCCTTATGAGCTCATCTCGGGGATATTATCAACCCTTACGGGATACACTGCCCCTTCAAGAATTCACGGCATGCCATATATAAAATATAGTGACCCAACTTAACCGGTAATTAACCCAATAATTAAATCGGTTAATTCCTTTGGAAAATCAAAGTCACTAATATTAAATATACACACCCGCAATTATTTCAGGGATTAAGCATAAAATACTCCGAGTCTCAAATCAATTATCGCCGAGCAATCCTAATTGATGAGTCTCAATAGATCCGCTCAATACACCAAGTGTACAAGTGTGATAAGATAATCAAGACAAATTATCTTCTCTCTCACACAACGACTATACCGATGGATTGGTCCGTGTCCATCTAGGTCGTGAGCAACTGTTCGATTAAATACGAGTAACCGATAGTATGATCTTCTGTGTGGGCAGACACACCATACTAACTACAACGTATAAAATCCAGGACTATGATTTGCATATATTTAATTAACAATAATTAAAAGCAAATGAATGTCTGTAATAGATAGGTAAATGAAAGTGCATACAGAGTTCAGAATACTCAAATCTAGACATTAAGTATACTACTCCATCAATCTCCCACTTATACTAAGGTCTAGTCATATCCTCCAAACTTCTGACTCCCAAACCCTCCAAGTGCTTGTTATATACTTCCTTAGGAAGTATCTTGGTGAAAGGGTCCGCTAGGTTGTCTTCCGAAGCTATCTTGGTGACTATCGCATCGCCCCTCTTGACGATGTCTCGAATCAGGTGGTACTTGCGCTCTATGTGTTTTGTAGCACTATGGGACCGTGGTTCCTTACTGTTTGCCACTGCACCGCTATTATCACAATAAATTGTCATAGCTTTAGGCAAACTCGGAATCACATCTAAGTCCTGGAGGAAATTAAGGAACCACACTGATTCTTTCGCTGCCTCTGAGGCTGCAACATATTCAGCTTCCATGGTAGAGTCCGAAATGCACTTTTGCTTAACACTCTTCCATGATACGGCTCCACCTCCCAAAGTGTACACATAGCCTGATGTCGACTTACGCCGGTCCTTATCAACTTGGAAATCCGAATCTGTGTAACCCAAAGGAATCAGATTGTCTGCACTGTATCTCAGAACATAATCCTTAGTATTTCGCAAATACTTGAAAATGCTCTTAACGGCAGTCCAATGAGCCTTTCCAGGGTTACTCTGATATCTTGCTACTATGCCAACGGCATAACAGATATCAGGCCTCGTGCATAACATTGCATACATTAAGCTTCCCACAGCCGAAGCGTAGGGAACCGCTTTCATGTCATCTTTCTCCTTCTGTGTCTGAGGACACATTTCCTTAGAAAGATAAGTTCCTTTACTGAAGGGCAGATCACCCTTCTTGGAATCTTGCATGTTAAAACGAGCTAGAATCGTGTCTATGTAAGATTGCTGGGAAAGACACAATGTTCTATTCCGGCGATCCCTTATAACTTTGATCCCTAGAACATGTCCGACTTCACCCAAATCTTTCATATCGAATTGTCTAGACAACCATCCCTTTATGTCTGATAACATCTTCACACTGTTGCCAATGAGAAGTATGTCGTCTACATAAAGCACGAGGAACACCACCTTCTTTCCATCACGTTTCCAATACACACACGATTCGTCCATGCTTTGAATGAATCCAAAAGATTGGACTACTTCATCAAACCGCAGGTTCCACGATCTCGAGGCTTGTTTCAATCCATAAATGGATCGATTAAGCTTGCACACTAGATGATCTCGCCCCTTAGCAATGAATCCTTCTGGTTGTTTCATATAAATCGTCTCGTCAAGACTTCCGTTAAGGAAAGCTGTCTTGACGTCCATTTGCCACACCTCATAATCCATATGAGCTGCTATGGATAAGAGAATCCGGATCGACTTTATCTTGGCTACCGGCGAGAAGGTCTCCTCATAATCGATTCCCTCTTTCTGAGTATATCCTTTCGCAACAAGCCGAGCTTTAAAGGTTTCAACCTTTCCGTCAGATCCTCTCTTTCTCTTGTAGACCCATTTACACCCAATTGGCTTTACGCCGCTTGGTGGTTCTACAAGATCCCAGACTTTATTAGAATCCATAGATTCTATTTCGGATTTCATCGCTTTCTTCCAAGAAGGCGCATCTATATCTTGTACCGCCTCATCATAGGTCCAGGGATCGACTTCATGAACTCCGGGTGCCGAGTCCGAAGACTCACCCAGTCCAATCCATCTGTCCGGTTGTTTGACAACCCTCCCACTACGACGGCGTTCCGGTGTATCAACAGTGACAGTATTAGGTGCAGGTTCTAGTGGTGTATCTACACTCGGTTCGGCTGTATCTGAGTCTTCCTTGTCTCCTCTTAACTCATCAAGTATTATGTCACTCATGGGCTTGTGGTCCATGACATAGTCTTCCTCTAAGAACCGAGCGTTAGTACTTATAACGATCTTCTGGTCCGTAGGACTATAGAACATGCCAACTTTAGTTCCTTTCGGGTATCCTACAAACAACCGTAATTCTGATCTAGGTTCTAACTTATCGGCCCCTTGTCGCAACACATGTGCTGGACATCCCCAGATCCGAAGGTGCCTGAGGCTAGGCTTGCGCCCGCTCCACCTTTCCATGGGTGTTGTGGGAACCGTTTTCGTTGGAACCATGTTGAGAATGTACGCCGCTGTTTCCAAGGCATGTCCCCAGAACATAGTAGGTAAGTCCGAGTAACTCATCATTGAACGTACCATTTCCATAAGAGTCCTATTCCTTCTTTCTGACACACCATTCTGGTGGGGAGTATATGGTGATGTTATCTGGGAATCAATCCCATTCTCTACTAAGTATGCCTTGAATTCTCCAGACAGGTACTCGCCTCCGCGATCAGATCGCAGGCATTTAATGGATTTACTTTGAAGGTTCTCCACAAAAGCCTTGAACTCCTTGAACTTGTCAAAGGATTCGCTCTTGCGGCGCATCAAGTACACAAATCCATACCTTGAGTAATCATCAGTGAAAGTGATGAAGTACTCGTACCCTCCCCTTGCCTGAGTAGACATAGGTCCGCATACATCAGAGTGGATCAAATCCAATACTTGTTCAGCTCTATGTCCTTTACCAGAAAAAGAGCGCTTGGTCATTTTACCCTCCAAACAGGATTCGCATGTTGGAAGGTCCTCTCCTTCTATGCCGCTAATGAGACCATCAGCTTTCAACCTTTGAATTCTATTCGAATTAATATGACCTAGCCTTAGATGCCACAAGTATAATTGATTCATTTTAGAAGGTTCCTTTCTCTTATTGGTGTTCGTAGATGTGTTATTACTCTCGGTTAGTTGCATCGTGTTAGACTCAGGATTTAGAATATACAAATCGTCCACCAATGTACCAGAACAGACAATCTCACTATTTCTTCTTATGACCACAGAGTGATCAAAAGAAACAGAATATCCATTCAGAATTAGCTTAGAAACCGAAATCAAATTCTTTCTAAAATTCGGTACATAAAGACAATTTTGTAAAACTAAAACCCTATCACTACTAAAGCGTAAGTGAACGTCTCCCACTGCAACAGCCGCCACCTTCGCGGCATTGCCCATGTAGACCACGATCTCTCCCTCTCTAAGTCTCCGGGTTTCCTGAAACCCCTGCAATGAATTGCAGACATGGTCAGTGGCACCCGTATCTACACACCAGGTGCTGGTAGATATCACCGCTGACAATGTTTCAGTGACTAAGGAAAATTTCGTACCTTTGATGAGAGGACAATCAGACCCCCAGTGTCCAAACTGCTTGCATCGAAAGCACTTGCCCAAAGGCTTGCCTTTCCCAATCCGTGGCTTTGAGCCACTGGGTTTCTTTGCACGCTTTTCCTCTAGCCTTGCCACAAAAGCTTGTGATTCTCTTAACTTACGCACAAACTCCGCTCTCGTTGATTCCTTTTTAAGGGACTCATTGAGAGAGAATTCTGTGAGTATGTTAATCACCTCTTGTCCGGCTTCCACGCTATGTCTCAACATCATCCTGAGGTCATTTCGAATGTCCTCATCAGTTGGGACAACAGTGGATTCGGAAAGCTCAACAGTCTGAACAATGTCCAGATTTCGTTCCCAATCATCACCATATGGAACCGGTGAGTTTTCATCCTTAAGTATATCACAAAGTGGGGTCACAGTCATTCTTAACCTATAAGCACATAAAACAAACAAACAATTTAATATCCGATATTATCTCCCTCAAATAATATCATTAAATCACTAATCACATCTAAAATCCCATCAGGTAAGGCAAGCCACGTTCGTGTGGACGTTTACCCACCCAAATGATTTAGCAATTAGATTTTACTTCGGTCATACATCACTTATAGCGTAACCTCGTTGGGAGGAATACTATAACGCGTATCTAAGTGTAAACCATTACTCAGTACTAAGGTGAATCGTTTAGAACTGTTATGTCACCGCAAGCCACGTTCGTGTGGACGTTTACGACAACTCGCAACTCTTCACAATTCCCTATAACTGTCTACATCAATTATTCTAAAATCCCATTCAGTATAGCAAGCCACGTTCGTGTGGACGTTTACTACACCAAAATGATTTATATAATTGAAATCCAATTACTAGATCCATTCAATCTCGTAAATCAAGACGTGGAGAATCATAAGTGAAACTCGAAGTTTCTAACCAGTGATTCACCATGCGAACGACCCTATCTCTCATAAATGAGGGAGCCGAGCAGACAATCGATCCATCTATCAAAGAATGGTACGAAGGTCTCTAATTTGTGTCCTCTACATGACCAAGTGGCTCTGGCTCCATTCCACTCCCCGGGGTGAGAATGAGTCGACTTGAAATCAGCTTTGGAAAGACAAATTAGGCATTGTTTGATAAACTTAATCAATGTTTCTTGTAAGAGGAATTACAAGAACTCTCCTCCAATGACTTATCTATATATACCTCAAAGGTATATAAAATTCACCAAGAGAGCAGCAATGGAGACCATGGGTATGTTTCCATACCCTCTCCCACTTAGCTTTTTACAATAAAGGGATACGCTATCTAGTGCATAAAATAAACACATATAGCATGCATACATGTAATAAAGCACATAGTATTATCACATAGTCAAAATAATTACTAGAATATTATTTTCCGACTATTATGGCTTCATCACATCCCCGTACGCATCTTCTAGTCTTCAGTCTTCGTTTCTTGAATGCTCCATGTGACGAATATTAATTTCCAATATTTAAATCTATTTATTTTTAATTAATCCAAAAGTTACTTAATTCGAAAATTAAGTCAATTGAATATATCAAAAATAAAATTAAATATTATTAATATTTTTATTTATTTTATTTTCTTTTTCCAATTCATTAAATCTCTAGAATAATCCATCCAAGTAAAACTTGGAATATTCTAGATGATATCTATAATGAAATAAAGAAATAAAATAATTAGGACTATTATACTTTTCCAAATTTATTTTTATTCCTAATCCATGAATATTCCCATGAGTAGGAATAATCAAATAGGAAAAATAAATTTAGTACTAAATTAATTCTTTTTCTATTTTTCTAGAATATTCCTTAAAGAAATACTCAAAATAGGAAATAATGAATTAATTAGAAAAGTATATTTCCGGTAGGAGTAGCTCGGGTTGGGAGACCCCGAACCACCCCCCACCTTCGATCGACCGGCCAGCCACGGGGAGGAGCGCCGCCGCCAAGCCAAGCCGACAACCACCGAGATGGTGGCAGCCGCGGCTAGGGCAACAGCCCCCATCGCCCATAGCCTTCGATCGGGCATCCATGGGGATCGATCCAATCGATCCCTAGCCCTTCGTCCATCCCCGTCACTTCGTCTTCTCCGGCGGTCTTCGATACGTCGATCCAATCGCAAAATTAAATTTACAAAAATCTAAAATACAATTCCGGTATCGATTCTATACACGAAATCGACCCTATACATTTTCCGGAAAAACAACGAACATAACAATAAATCCTAAATTCGGTCAACCCCCGAATTTTTACTATTACAAGCATTCACCACCAAAAACGAATCTCGACATGTCCGAGAGTTTAATAAAACCAACAATCACATGACAAAATAATTAAACGAATAATCATCAAGCCATAATAGTCGGAACCCTGCAAGGTAAAACAACATTTATTGAAAATACCGCGAACGTAAACCACGCTCTGATACCAGTTGTTGGAATTCGCTATCCCGGGTTATCAAAATTGCGGAACCGATAACCCGAACGAACCCTTCGCCGGAGATCGTACGTACACCGACTCATCCGCCGGAGTCCGGGCTTTGGAGACCACGCACCCGAAGGCACGTAATCCGCCCCCACCCGAAAACCCGCGAGCCGAGGTTCGTACAATCGACAACCTCAATCGCCGGAGAAATCACGAGCCCACGCGATCCGGGACCCGACCGAACGCGTCGCGTGCACGAGGCACGCGGACGCCCAGCCGAGTCCCCGCGAGGGGACTCGCGATCGCTCGCAGCGATCGCACGGATGCCTCGCGGCATCCCCGCAGCGGATCCGGCGATCCGCTGCTCGAGGCTAGGGCTCGCGTCCAGCGAGCCGCTGCGGGTAAACCCGCAGCTCGCTACGAGCTGCTACGGGTGAGACCCGTAGCCCTAGCGATCGGCCCCGTAGGGCTCGATCGACCCTCGGCGTCCAGCCGAGGGTTCGCGCACTCGATCCCCGCGAGGGATCCACGAGCCGCCGGCGGTTCGGTGGCTACGCCACCACCGCCCGGCTCGACCCTCGGTCCGGGGTTCGATCCTCGGATCTTCGTCCTACGGTATTCTCAATAAATCAAATCGAACAATTAACAAGTGCGTTGAGAATTGTACCTACGATTCGTTGTTCGGAGAAACGAAATCGATGATGACCTCGTGACCTTCCCGCGTATTCCTTGCACTCCGTTCGAACGTCGGGTGGGCGACGAGCTATCGAACTTATGGATCCTCTTCACTCTCAAACTTTATTGTAGGCGTTACGTAGGTTAAGTAGTGAAGACCATGTAGTGCTTTTATAGGCTACGAAGGGGATCAAAAGGAGAATAAATATTGGGCTTTAATATTGAAAATTAAATTGGGTCCAACCCAAATCCATTAATTCTTATCAATATTAATTTTATTTATTTTCCACTATATAAATAAAATTGACCTCCCAATATTATTCCATATTATACCAAATAATATTTCTCCAACTTAGTATTATTTATTCCGTGTATTTAAGATTTAAATATCCATGAATAAAATTTATTTATTGCTTAATAAATTTATTCATTTCTTATATCCGAGACTAGTACCACTCAACCTTATTTATTGTGCGGAACAAATCCACTCGCGAGGTTTACACAATAAATCCTTATGAGCTCATCTCGGGGATATTATCAACCCTTACGGGATACACTGCCCCTTCAAGAATTCACGGCATGCCATATATAAAATATAGTGACCCAACTTAACCGGTAATTAACCCAATAATTAAATCGGTTAATTCCTTTGGAAAATCAAAGTCACTAATATTAAATATACACACCCGCAATTATTTCAGGGATTAAGAATAAAATACTCCGAGTCTCAAATCAATTATCGCCGAGCAATCCTAATTGATGAGTCTCAATAGATCCGCTCAATACACCAAGTGTACAAGTGTGATAAGATAATCAAGACAAATTATCTTCTCTCTCACACAACGACTATACCGATGGATTGGTCCGTGTCCATCTAGGTCGTGAGCAACTGTTCGATTAAATACGAGTAACCGATAGTATGATCTTCTGTGTGGGCCAGACACACCATACTAACTACAACGTATAAAATCCAGGACTATGATTTGCATATATTTAATTAACAATAATTAAAAGCAAATGAATGTCTGTAATAGATAGGTAAATGAAAGTGCATACAGAGTTCAGAATACTCAAATCTAGACATTAAGTATACTACTCCATCAGTTAGCGGTGTACCGCTACTCGGTTTGGCTGGTTCTAAGTCTTAATCTTTCTCTCTCATTTCAAAGTACTACGTTACTTTGGGCTTGTGGTTCATCTAATAGTCTTCTTCTAAGAACCGGGCGTTAGAACTTATAACGTCCTTCTGGTTCATAGTACTATTTGAACACACATCTTTTGTTCTTCTAGGATATTCTACGACCGCATTTGAATGCGCCGTTGTTTCCAGACATATCCATAGAACATAGGTAGTTCCGTATAACTCATGCTTTTACTATTTCTATAAAAGTTCCATTTCTTATTTCCGACGCACCATTTCTACACAAGAGTGTATGGTGTATTCATTTGGGATAAAATCCCAATATCTGATCAGTATGCCATGCATTCCTCAGACAGGCACTTGCCTCCGCGATCAAATCGCAGGCTACAAATGGATATACCTTGATGGTTCCCCACAATAGCTTTGTGTCCATTGACTTGTCAAAACACTTTGCTTTTGTGGCACATCAGGTATGCTAATCCATTTTTCGAGTAATCATAAAATGAAGTACTCGTACCTTATTGTCTGAGTAGACAAAGGTCTGCATACATCAGAGTGAATCAATTCTAATACTTGTCCGGATCTTATACCTTATATCCATAAAGGATTGCTTAGTCATGTTATCTTCCAAATCAGATTTTTAGGTCGGAAGGTCCACTCCTTCAACTTAATTGATCAAAATATCAATTTTCGACCTTTGAACTTCTTATTTGAATAAACATGACTTAGCATAAGAATCCACAAGTATAACTGATTCAATAAAGAAATCTCTTATTAGTAAAACGAGTTATATAAAACGGTTCATTGCATCGTGGTGGACTCAGGATTCATCATTTATAAATTGCTAGCTAATGTACCAAAATAGATAATATCATTATTTCTTCTTATAACCATCAAATGATTAAAAGAAATAAAATATCCATTCATTAGAAATCCAGAACAAAGTTCTTTCTAATATGAAAGGTACATAAAAGCAATAACTCAAAATGAAATCCTATAAAATGTCCTCCACTGCAACTGCTGCCTCCTCCACAGCATTGCCCATGTAGACTACGATTTCTTCTTTTCTAAGTCGTCGGGTTTCCTGGAACCCTTGCATTTAAAATGCACATAGCGTCAGTGGTTCCATATCTACACACCAGGTTCCGGTAGATAATACCACTGACTATGTTTTACGACTAAAGAAAATTTCGTACTTCTTTTGAGAGGACAATCAGACTTCCAGTACCCAGACTGTTTGCACCGAGAAATCTTGCCTCATGGCTTTCTCGTCCCATCTCGTGGTCCAGGTAATCTTAGAACCACTGGGTTTGTTTGCTTGCTTTTTCTATCCCCCGGTTTTTGCCCTTAGGTTCGAAACCTTTGGCATTGGCCACAAGAGCTTGCGATTTCCGTCTCAACTCGTCCAAAAGGTCCATTATCTTAGAAACGTGTTCAAGCGCTTCCTCGAATGAATGACCTTTATGAGTATCCTCATCGCCTCTTGTTTAGCCGCTAAACGTCTCCTTGAGTTTGAACATGATATCAAAATCAGTCCTTTCCTCATCAGTTAAGACATTGGTAGGCTCGGGAGAACAAAGCTCACTTGAGTACAAACTTGTACTCTTTAACAGTCTGGACAATGTCTAGATCTCTATTCCAATCATTTCATTTAGGGACCAATGAGTTAAATTCCTCAAGTATCACATAAAGTGGGTTCAAAGCCATCCATAATCTATGAGCACATATAATAACAAACAATCGATTTAATATCCGATATTATCTCCCTCTAATAATATCATTAAACCACTAATCACATCTAAAATCCCATCGGGTAAGGCAAACCAAGTGGTGTGGACGTTTACCCACCCAAATGATTTAGCAATTAGATTTTCTTTGGTCATACATCACTTATAGCGTAACCTCGTGGGGAGGAATACTATAATGCGTATCTAAGTGTAAACCATTACTCAGTACCAAAGTAAATTGTTTGGAATTGCTACATCACCGCAAGCCACGTGGTGTGGACGTTTACGATAACTTCACAACTCTTCACAATTACTTACAACTGTCTACATCAATTAATCCAAAATCCGTCAGCATAGCAAGCCACGTGGTGTGGACGTTTACTACACCAAGAGACTTTTATAATTGACTCCCAATTACTTGATCCATTCAATCTTGTAAATCAAGACGTGGAGAATCATAAGTGAAACTCGAAGTTTCTAACCAGTGATTCACCATGCGAACAACCCTATCTCTCATAAATGAGGGAGCCGAGCAGACAATCGATCCATCTATCAAAGAATGGTACGAAGGTCTCTAATTTGTGTCCTCTACATGACCAAGTGGCTCTGGCTCCATTCCACTCCCCGGGGTGAGAATGAGTCGACTTGAAATCAGCTTTGGAAAGACAAATTAGGCATTGTTTGATAAACTTAATCAATGTTTCTCGTAAGAGGAATTACAAGAACTCTCCTCCAATAACTTATCTATATAAACTTCAAAAGTTTATAAAAGTCACCAAGAGAGCAGCAATGGAGACCATGGGTATGTTTCCATACCCTCTCCCACTTAGCTTTTTACAATAAAGGGATACGCTATCTAGTGCATAAAATAAACACATATAGCATGCATACATGTAATAAAGCACATAGTATTATCACATAATCAAAATAATACTAGAATATTATTTTCCGACTATTATGGCTTTATCACATCTCCGTACGCATCTTCTAGTCTTCAGTCTTCGTTTCTTGAATGCTCCATGTGACGAGAATATTAATCTCCAATATTTAAATCTATTTATTTTCAATTAATCCAAAAGTTACTTAATTCGAAAATTAAGTCAATTGAATATATCAAAAATAAAATTAAATATTATTAATATTTTTATTTATTTTATTTTCCTTTTCTACTCCATTAAATCTCTAGAATAATCTATCCAAGATACACTTGGAATATTCTAGATGATATCCATAATGGAATAAGGAAATAAAATAATTTAGGACTCTTATACTTTCCAAATTTATTTTATTCCTAATCCATGAATATTCCCATGAGTAGGAATAATCAAATAGGAAAATAAATTTAATACTAAATTAATTCTTTTTCTATTTCATGAATATTCCATAAAGAAATAATCAAAATAGGAAAAACCGAATTAAAATAGGAAAGTAAATTTCCGGTAGGAGTAGCATGGATTGGGAGACCCCACGCCACCCCCACCTCGATCGACCGCCGCCTAGGGCACGCCGCCGCCGCCCGGCCCACGCGCCACCACCACTGGTGGCCGGCGTGGCCGAGACTCTCACGGACAGCCCCTCTTGGGGCCGAGGGTCGATCGATCCTCATGGGATCGATCATGGGGATTGATCGATCCCCGGTCCTTCGTCTTCTCGCCACTTCGTCTTCTCCGGGGTCTTCGATTCGTCGATCCAATCGCAAAATAAATTACAATAATCTAAATTACAATTCCGGTATCGATTCTATACATGAAATCGACCCTATACATTTTCCGGAAAAACGATGAACATAATAATAAATCCTAAATTCGGTCAACCCCTGAATTTTTACTATTACAAGCATTCACCACACATAAAACGAATCTCGACATGTCCGAGAGTTTAATAATCAAGAACAATATTATGAAATTAATTAAAATAATTAAATCTAGCCATAATAGTCGGAAACCCTGCAAGGTAGAACAATTTATCGAAAAATACCGTGAACGAAAATCAACGCTCTGATACCAATTGTTGGAAATCGACATCCCGGAATTAATAAATTTAAATAAAATTAATTAAATAAATTATCTAATTAATTCCGATCGATATCCTTTGGAGATCGAATATCCGGAGTTGTTAAAATTGCGGAACGACAACTCCAAACGAAATCCCGGTTGCCGGAAATCCGCCACGAACCTCCACGGGGATAGCCCAACCAAACAAACCCTAACCGCGAACGAACACGGGCTGTTCGGTCGAGCCTCCGCGTGGGGCTCGCGGCTGTCCGTAGCAGCCACCTAGGGCTGCTCGTAGCAGCCCGTGCGGGACAGCCCGCATCGCCCCGTGCAGCGGCTCGCATCGCAAGCGAGTCCGCTACGGGCAAGCCCGTAGCTCGCTGCGAGCATGCACGAGGCTGCCCAGCCACGCCCCCGATGATCGCAGCCCGCCACGATCCAAGTCGTGGCTAGCGATCATCCCAGTCGCCGCCGCGCGAGCGGCGAACCACCGCGCGAGCGGCTGCCTCTCCGCGCGAGCAGAGACAGCACCGCGCGAGCGGCGCTGGGCGTCCAGCCGGCGTGCTCACGGGGATCCACCCTTCGCCGTGGATTCCTAGCCGCGGCGGTCCGGGGATCCTTGATCCCCATCGCCCGGCACATCCTCGGTTTGGATCTCCGTCCCTCGGATCTTGGTTCACGATATTTTCACGATAATAAACGATTAAAATCATCGAAGGGGGTTCAACGATTTTACCTTTGTTCTCGTTGTACGGAAAAACGAAGAACTCAATTTGATGACCTTGAGATCTTCCCACGTATTCCTTGCACCTCGTTCGAACGTCGTGTGGGCGACGATCTATCGAACTCCTATGGATCTCCTTCACTCTTCAAGACTTTATGATTGGCGTATCTTAGGTTAATGAATTGTGAAGACCATGTAGTGCTTTTATAGGCTACGTAGGGGATCAAAAGGAGATTAAATATTGGGCTTCTAATATTGAAGATTAAATTGGGTCTAACCCAAATCCATTAATCCTTATCAATATTAATTTTATTTATTTTCCACTATATAAATAAAATTGCACTCCCAATATTAAACCATATTATATCAAATAATATTTCTCCGGTAGTATTATTTATTCCGTGTATTTAAGATTTAAATATCCATGAATAAAATTAATTTATTGCTAATTAATTTATTCATCTCTTATATCCGAGAATAGTACCGTTCAACTTTAATTATTATGCGGATTAAATCCACCTGCAGGGTTTACATAATAATTCCTTATGAACTCATCTCGGGGATATTATCAACCCTTACGGGATACACTTTCCCGTCAAGTATTCACGGCATGTCGTATATAAAATATAGTGACCCAACTTAACCGGTAATTAACCCAATAATTAAATCGGTTAATTCCTTTGGAAAATCAAAGTCACTTATATTAAATATACACACCCGCAATAATATCGGGGATTAAGAATAAAATACTCTGAGATTTAAATAGATTATCCAAGGCAATCCTAATCGATAAATCTCAAGCGATCCGCCCAATACACCAAGTGTACAAGTGTGATAAAATAATTAAGATAAATTATTTTCTCTCTCACACAACGACTATACCGATGGATTGGTTCGTGTCCATCTAGGTCGTGAGCAACTGTTCGATTAAATACGAGTAACCGATAGTATGATCTTCTGTGTCCCCATGCACACCATACTAACTACAACGTATGAAATCCAGGACTATAATTTGCATATATTTAATTATAAATAATTAAACGCAAATAATTGTTTATTTAATTAAATAGATTAATGGCAATGGATCGGGAGTTTCCGTTACTTAAATCTAGACATTAAGTACACAACTCCAACAACGTCCACCTTCGGCGGCTTCAGAATTTTAATAAAGGGATAAAGGGGGGGTCTTGTATCGAAAGGTCTTGTATCGAAAGGTCTTGTATCGAAGTGGCAACAATAATCGAGGGAGGTAAACAATTATCGTGGTCATTATGTTGTTCTAATGAGGTCTACTGCATTTAGTTGTCTATTCTACTCTGTTCTGTATCATATTCTACTCTATATATTGATGCATTCTACAACAATAATCGAGGGAGGCAACAATAATCGAGGGAGGCAAACAATGATTACGGCCACCTTCGGCGGCTTCAGAATTTTAATAAAGGGATAAAGGGGGGGTCTTCTAACGAAAGGTCTTGTATCGAAGTGGCAACAATAATCGAGGGAGGCAAACAATGATTACGGCCACCTTCGGCGGCTTCAGAATTTTAATAAAGGGATAAAGGGGGGGTCTTGTATCGAAAGGTCTTGTATCGAAAGGTCTTGTATCGAAGTGACAACAATAATCGAGGGAGGCAACAATAATCGAGGGAGGCAAACAATCGGGGCCGCCTGCGGCGGTGAACGATCGGGGTCGCCTTCGGCGGTGAACGATCGACGGAGGCGATCTATAATTGGGGGAGGCAAACTTGGATTGAAGGCGGCACCATTATCTAATTTGTTCTACTGCAATGAGTAGTGTATTCTACTCTCTTGTTGGTCATATTCTACTTCATTTTATGATGAATTCTACTGTAAATTTACACAAAATCTAACACATGAAAAAAAAATACTTAAACATAATTATCATTGTAATAAAAATATTGTTCAGCAGGACAAAAAAATAAAATCCAACAATAGAATGTCATAAAAACAACGTCATCAACAATAAAATAATCAAGGGGATCAACACATCGTTTCCAAAATATAAAAAACAATTAGGGTATATAATCATATAAGACTGCGGGAAATCTGGAACTTGTATTCGGTGAAAGAACTTCTAAACTTTGACCTCCAGAAACAGGGTGCACAACGTAAACACCATTGCCATCCTACAAAAAACCATAGTCATAAAAGGTATCAGAAATATAGTCAAATTCATTGTAATACAGAGTAGAAATCATAATTAAAAACAATAGAAAACAAAAGACAGAATTAAGTTACCTTTAAATTCTGAACAACCATCTTGTCTTTTAACTCGGCAGTTTTTGATTTCTTCTTTCCACCTCTTTTTTTATTGCATATCTCCTCCATTGTAGGCTTCACCCTCCTTCGTGTATACTTCAAGCTTGTACTTTGTGGATTTTGAACAATGTCAGTTCTTGAAGATGCGTCATCCAAACAGCCCTCATCGGTAACTGGACCAACAGCACGAAAAACATCCTTTCTAATACTCTGAACACCTGTGTCCCAAATCACCTGAGCCTCCTTATTATACTCACAAGTAGAAATCAAATTCAAAGCCATCCTACTTGCTTGGGTTCTCCACAAAGATGCTGCAGTTGAATCTTCTGATCGAGAGGTAAATGAAGGAACACCACTCTCCATTACACGACTTCTAACATATTTACGCCACCTCGGCAATATGTAGAACTCAGGAATAACAGAAACACAATGGATATTCATGATTCTCAAGGAATGCGAGCACAAGATTCCAACTTCAGTAAATAACTTGCATGTGCAACTCACACTTTTGTCAATAAGCCCATAAGACACAGTGTGCTTTATATTCTCAAGACCTTCTCGCCACACATGGAATGTAGCAGTGAAAGAATCAACACTAACAAGCAACTGAAAAGAAGTAGAACCTTTCTTGTATTCATGCTCAAACATGTCATACGCCTTCAATGTATATACATCACTAGCATGCAAAAGTATTTTAGGATCATCTGTAGACAGTGTTCGCTTACCGATAAGGCAACACACATCTTGGGCTTTCTCATTGCTCCTCCATTCTGCAACAACACCTTCGAAGCAATGGAAAAAGTCACATAGCCCGGAAGTTTTGGACAGTTTCTTAGAGAGAGCTTGGTTAGTGCTTTCACTTCTTTGTGAAGACAGTGCACCGCCTGAGAAATAACCCCTGTTGAAAGCAGGACACCATTTCTCTTTAATCCCATATAGCCTCAACAACCAGCTGTTGCTTGCACAATCATATTTGGAAGTCAGCCTACAAAAAAAAACAGAGAAGAATGAGACATATATCAGAGCAGAATTAACTAACAAACAGAGTAGAATTGAACAGGACATAGTAGAATTCCATATGTAATAATCAGAAATATATAAAAAAAATGAAATATTGAAAATAATGAAAACTTACTCCAACCACTTTGTTTCGAACTCAGCAATCGAATCACAGCACTTCAGCAAATAGTTGAAATCATCCATGAACCCTTCTCTAATCCGAAGTGCTATGATGTGATTCTTCGAATTTTCTCCAATATGCCAAATGTAAAGACGATGCCGAGAATGAGGAAATATCTTTGCAATAGCAGCAGCCATAGCAGCAGACTGATCGGTCATGATAGTGATAGGAAAACCATTCATAGCTCGCAAGGTCTTGAACAGCCACTCAAAAGATTCAGTAGTCTCGTTCAGCAGAAAACCACAACCAAACATGACATTGAGTCCGTGGTGGTTCATACCAACAAACGGACCACAGATCATGTCATATTTGTTCGTGCGGTAAGTCGTGTCATGAACAACCAGGTCACCGAAGAGCTTGTAGTCCTCCAACATGCGTCCATCCCTCCAAAAAAAAACTACACAACCGGGACTGGCTATCAAGCTGAAAATCAAAGAAAAAGTCCTTCTCGCTGGCCTGTCTATTCTTAAACATATCTAACAACCTGCCGGAGTCGGTCCCATCGAGAATCATAGGGTTGTTCAATGCATTGTAAGCATCCCTAAGGCCAAACCCTAAGCACGGTGATCCACCAGACTGGTTTTTCAAAACCCGATAACCATCAGCAACCCCAACTCCACCTTTCTTCAACTCCTCCAAATATGCAATGTAGTTTCGGTTAATTCTTCTATGCGATCTCAAAAGGTGGCTAGCGGATGATTGGCATCAGGCATGAGTGTGCTCTTTGACATGCTTTGAAACAATCCAGGTGTCGTCTTTATCGATTTGGAACTGCACTTGAGCTTCACAATTAGACCTCACATTCAGCTTCTTAAAGGATACATCAGGTTTGGTCTTTTGCTTCTTCAAACCGGCTTGAGAGCACAAATAACTTCTCATAGATAAAGAGCCATCTGCTCTACGCTTCATTTTTTACTTCCGGACACTGAACCCAAGCTTAAATGCATAGTCATCGTACATCTCATAAGCCTCCTTTTCAGATTTAACAACAACACCAACCAAGTCATAGTTTTCTAATTTTTCTCCTGCAGGTTTAAGAGAAAAAGAATCAAAAACAGATAGAAATCACGATCACTGAACAATCAAAAACACAGTACAAAACAGGGTGTATAAGACAAGAATAAATTAGTACCTTCTTCAGCATCATTATTAATAATGACTTCAGAGTGAGGAAGATGAACTCCATCAGCAGGGACAGTAGAAAGATCAGATTCAACTTAAAAGCAAATAAAAAACATACAATAGAATTCAGTGTTCAATAGAGTAGCATTCACTAAGAAACAAAGTAGAATGAAAAAAAATGACTGCATACCAGCAAGGTTTTCTTGTGTAGAGTCAATCTGGATTATTTCTCCATCAGTCAAATCAACTGAAAAAAATGCAAACAAAGAAAAAAATCATAAAACAAAACAACAAAAAAAAAGAATAACAAATCGATAATAAAAATGAAATACCTACCATCAAAAGTAAATTCATCCAAATCAATAGCATCCATCTGAGGGAAATCGATAATCAAAATCTGTAAGGTATATATAAGATAACAAAATAAGAATGACATGTATACAGTTTTATATGTTTCGCTGTAATGCAAGCAAATCTCAAACACATACACTCTTCATGAACTTCTTTATCTGATGTTTCCCTGTGAACAACAACACAAGAACTGGTACCCAGTTCTTAATAGATCAATTTTAATAATCTATGAGATTTCTTGTAAATGTTATACACTTACACTCTTAATTGAATGTCAAAATCTATTTTGATTAATGCATTGTTCTCATACACATAAAAACCATGTCAAAATCAGTCTGAAAAGCAGGCCTCTATGTTGCCATAGCGTAAAAAAATCTGTCAAAGAGTAGATTAATACAATCTGGAAACATATTGTGCACCTAATCGACCTTTATAGCCTACCAAACTGTGGTGACTTATTGGATAATGTATCTGTGGAAAACGAATCACAAGGCGATTCAATCAGAAACATGGATGCAACATAACCATCTCAGAAATCATGATGCATATTAGAATTACACATCAGCAAGTCATCCAAAAAGTTCACAAAAAACAACATAGCTCCATTCACTGAAGTCAGAGCAAAAAACAACATACAAAGGAGCATAATCGAAAATCTCACAATACGCCCAAATTAGAACCCTAATTATGTAATCGAACAGTTAGTATCAAATAATAGCAAAAGCAACATTAAATTTGTACCAGGACTTGAAACAAAATTACACAGAAATAATACAGAGGAGATTTAGTTTCGAATTACCTAATTTTGAAGCCACTCGGAATCGAAGCTCTGAATCTCCGTCGAAAGCGCCGCCGTCGAAACAAAAAAATGATGAAGATCGGGGACAGAATTTAGGTTGAAGACGCCGTTCGCTCGAAGCTCTGAATCGCTCGAGATCGCTATAGAATCGCGGTGTTTAATCGCCGAGAGCGCCGGAGCCAATCACCGTTGGAAGCGCCTTCTACAACCGCCGTCGAAGCTCTGAATCGCCGTCGTCGAAGAGGATGAAGATTGACAGTATTGAGTATTGAGTATTGTTTGTTGTTCTGTTATTTCGTTTAGAGAAAAGGGGCAGAAAAAAAATGGGAAAAAAAGGGGAGAAAAAAAATGTGATGTTTAAATAATGGGGTGGGGAGCATGTAGAAATAGGTGGGGTAGGGGTGCACCTAATAAATTGCCCATATATATTGCAAAAACAAATTAGTTAAAAATAATGTATATATTAAAAAAATAAAATGAATAGAAAAAATATATTTTAATATATAATAATAAAAAATAAAAAATTATTTTAAAATATAGAAACTCTATAGTAATAAAAAATTCGTCCTAGACCGGTTATAAATAAGAATAAACTCTACATTGCCATAAGTTATACATTTTTTTCGTATGAATTTATACCTTTATATAAGAATAAATGATTAATTATATAATAAAAATATTTATTAATAATATTTTTATTTATTAAAATAAATAACATGTTTAAGATGACTTAAAATATTTATCATAATCAATAACATATATTATATGGTCAAACATATATTATATGGTCAAAGTTTATAGTTCTTAGATTCATTAATATTTTATTCAATTTGTATAAACATAATTTTTAAAACATATATAGTCAAATTTTATTATTCAAAACTATTAAAAAAAATTATGAATTTAAAAACAGATAATATTGTATGTATATTATTTTTATATTTATATTAATTTTTATACGAAAAAATTATTTTTATTTTGTAAAACCCCTTATAAGAATAACTTTTTATTATAATAAAATTTTCGATCTCAACGATATGACTGAAGTTTCTACTATATTTATTAAATTAATTATATTTATAGTTATTATGAATATTATTATATTATAGTGAATGACTTGTTGGCTAAGTCAGAAACCCTAGATTGTATCCTATATAAAGGAGTCTCCCCATATAAATGAATAAAACAATTCATAAGAATTCATAACAATTCGATTCTCCTATCATATTGTCTCTCTTTCTACTCTATTATTCTCTCTTAATTCTATTGAGTTTATAACACGTTATCAGCACGAAAGCTCAACCGCGTTCTTCATCGAAGTTCTACTCATTCAAGATACGAACTCAAAGGCAAGAATTTTTATTTTTATTTATATTCATTAATAATTATAAATATATCTACTTCTTCTCTCTTCTTCTTAAATTCTAATGTTCCCGAAGAACATTATAATATGATATTCTTGAAGTAATGTCAAATTAATTATGCGTAAGTTCCTCAAGAACATTACAATATGATATTCTTGAAGAATTATATCAATTCCTCAAGAACATCGTGATATGATATTCCTGTAGAAATATTAATATTAAATTGCTTATGATTATATACTAATAATCTCGAATAATATCTTTGAAAATTCACCGTAAAAGAAATATACGATCACCCGAAGTTGATCGTACTACCAAGATTGACTCCACATTGGATTACGAGATTTTAATTAATATGGTGAGACATACAATAAAGCTATCATGAAAAACATTAAAATTTGATATTCCTGAAGCATTATCAAATCAATTATTCTTAATATATCAATTAAATTGAATGTTCCTGAAGAACATAAACTCTGGTTTAAATATTATATTGATCGTTCTGGAAGAACATCAAAATTTGATATTATTCGATAAATATTAAATTAAATTGCTCCCGTAGTAGCAAGTTTGGAAATATCAAATTAAATTGCTCCCGTAGTAGCAATAAGTTTTATATGATCCCGAAGATTATTATGATATGATATTCATGATTAAATATCAAAATTAAATTTTAAATGTTCTTGAATAATATCATGATATGATATTCCCGCAGAAATATCAAATCAAATTGCTTGTAGCAATTAAAGTTTAAATATTTTAAATCGATATTGATATTATAAGAAATAATGCAAAATATTTTTGAAAAATATTTTTATTGATTGCTCCCGAAGAAGCAAAATTCAAAATATTATATGTTTTCGAATAAAGTTATATCATGATTAGACGAACGTCAAATTCGATTATTCTCGTCATATGAATAATCCCTGAAGGATATCTTTTGAAAATCGAGATCAAATGTATATTATTATGCTGGTACTCATGGAATATCGAAAAAGTCGATTCCAATTAAATGTAACTTATGAGAAAATTATATATTGAGATTATGTAAAAGATATATTTTGATCCCCGAAGGATCATTAATAAAACCTAATATTATGATTTCGAAGGATCATTGGCAAAGATAATGTATCCTCGAAGGATCATTGGTAAATATATTGTCATGCAAATGATGACATATTAAAAGTGGGCTCCCGAAGAGCTTTACTAATTATCTCCGTAGAGTTTTACTAATTATCCCCACGAGTAATACAAATGTACTTAAAAATTAAGATGCATATCATTATTATTATTAAGTGCGTGGAAATTGTTATTTCCCATCTGCGAATTAATTTGAAATATGCAACGTATATTAATATCACCACTAAAGTGTATGAACGAGCATAATATCTCGAGCCCACGATCCAGAAGATCGGTTTATAGCAATTACGATGGTTTGCATATTTAAGGAAGATTATTTCCCGGCATTAGGGGGAGATAAGAATATAAAATATATTAATGCCGAGAAATTTCATGGAATGAAAACGATCTTTAATTCTAGATTCACGCACGAATCAATTGAACCCGAAGTTCATGAAAATAAGTAACTTGCAATATTCAGCAAGTAATCTGCCAAATTAATGAAGGTGTGACAAAATCACATATGTTTGTGATAAAATGAACTATAAGAGTTCAAATACCAAATAGATCAACTCAAATGTTGATTCTAATATACGCCTGAAGCGTAGTAGATCGATCTGAAAATATAAAATAAATCCGCGGAAATACAAAGAAATTAAGTCACCCTCAAAATCTCCTGAAGAGAGTTAGATGGAAATCCCATTGAAAAAGCATGTGCACAGGATAAGAGAAAATTGTGGGATTGCGGAACAACCAAATTAAATATTTTGTAAAATGATGAAAGATTTGGTTGATAGAATAAATTGTCATCAACATGGAAAAAGTCGTCAACGACATATTTACCTCAAGAGTTGCTCTAGAAAATTTGGATCCAAAACTTAAATCAATAATAGTGTGCCGGCAGCACTCAAAGAAATATAAACGAGCAATTGAGGTTGAGCATGACTCGTTGAATAAAATAGATATTTTGACTCTATAGTACACACCTCAAAATATTATCTCAGAAGGATATATGTGGGTGTTCATACGAAAAACGAGTAATGATGTGGTGAGATATAAAAGCGAGATTAGTTGCTCAAGAGTTTTTCGCAGAAACTCGATGTTAATTAAATATTTTTAAGGATGACATTAAGTTCCGCTACTTAATATTTATGGCAGCAACAATGATAAATATATGCATCAAATGTATGATTTGACCATGTAGAAGTTATTAGAAAGATACATACATAAAAATCCTGGATGGATTTTAAAATTCCTGATATGAAAGGAAATGAAAATCAGAATATGTACAATATCATATTACTATGTCATTATGGACACAAATGATATTGAAGACAAGGTCCCGAAGACCAGTGATTTTGGTCCCGAAGACCAGTGAATAAGTGATTGCACTCTTTTTCCCTCTACTAAGTTTTTCCCACGAGGTTTTCTTAGTTAAAGGTTTTTAACGAGACAATCAACACAATATAAATGTGAATGTCGTGTACTCTTTTCCTCGAGTATTTTTTCCTACAAGGTTTTATAACGAGGTTTTTAACGAGGCATGTACATCACTCGATAATAATTAATGGGGACATCAGAATGTTCCATATGAGTTTGTTTTCGAGATAAACTGAGGTATTGAACCTGAAGTTCAAATGATTGTGAATTGAAGTTCACATTATTGTTCATTTGTCAAAAAATGTATATTGAACACTAGATGCATTTAATATACTCCAGAAGAGTTACCGGCCGGTTATAGCAATTGCGAATGCTCTAGTCAATATAGATGTCTGGTAAAGACATGTCCCAGAAGGACGAAAAATATACAATAATACAAATGAATGTGAAACTCGTCAATTCGAAGGTTGTGTCCTGAAGACCAAAATTTTATATTTGAATAACTAAGTTTTTCCTATATGGTTTTATTAGTTATATACAGGTCTTAATGAGATTGATTGATCACCAATAATTTTCGAGTAGTAAAAGATCTTCGGTGATTACAATCAGAGGGAGCAAGTTGTACTCTTTTTCCTTCGTCGAGGTTTTGTCCCATTGGGTTTTCCTGGCAAGATTTTAACGAGGCAGCAATCCTGTAAATAGTCATTCAAGGGGGAGTGTTATGAATATTATTATATTATAGTGAATGACTTGTTGGCTAAGTCAGAAACCCTAGATTGTATCCTATATAAATGAGTCTCCCCATGTGAATGAATACAACAATTCATAAGAATTCATAACAATTCTATTCTCCTATCATATTGTCTCTCTTTCTACTCTATTATTCTCTCTCAATTTTATTGAGTTTATAACAATAGTCATAAAAAAAAAAATAATAATAATGAATTACTTTCGAACCTAAAGGAGAATAACAAATTAACAACAAACAAAATCTGGTCCTCCAATTTTTCTGGCGCCCTTTCCCAAATCCCTAATTCCCAAAACCCAAAGAAAAAAATGATAAAAAGATAAAAAAAAAGTAACCAAAGTCCACGGATAAAGAAAAAAAATGCAGCAAAACTCAGCATCTGCAGCTCACCTACCCGGTAGAGACCCTCAAATGGCCTCCGCTGACCCCACCTCCTTCGACTGGTCCGATTTGCTCGACTTCAATCTCGACGAAACACTCTACGCACCGTTTCCTGACATCGGATCCGGATCCGTACCCGAGCCCGATCGAATCCAGCCGTCGGATAATTCGGGCCGAGTCAGGAAGAGGGACCCACGCTTGGTGTGTTCCAATTTTCTGGCCGGTCGGGTCCCATGCGCGTGCCCTGAGCTGGATGCGATGTTAGCGGAGGAGGAGAAGGAGCCGGGCCTGCCGGGTAAGAAGCGGGCCCGAGTGGCTCGGGCTGCCGGAGGGAGCCCAAGCCCGATGCGGTGCCAGGTTCCGGGCTGCGAGGTCGATATTAGTGAGCTCAAAGGGTATCATAAGCGGCATCGGGTGTGCTTACGGTGCGCGACTGAGAGCTCAGTGGTGCTTGATGGGGAGAGCAAGAGGTACTGCCAGCAGTGTGGAAAGTAAGTTTAGCCACCATCATCAACTAGAACTTTTATACTCTAGTTTGATGATTGATAAATGCCGTGTTTGATGTTTCTTCATCGATTGTATGGTGTTTTCTTATCAATCAATTATAGATTATTCGTTGTTCGGATGGAGTGAGTTGATGCATGTTTATTCCAGTCTGGTTTTTCAATTGTGAATATTATGAAACCCTTTTTTCTAAAAGTCAATTAATGATTATTTAAATTTTGACATAGGAATGCAGTTTATAGACGCCTTGCTGTTCTTGAACTTATGCCTTATAGTTGACTTACATGATGTGTATTCATTTTGTTTTGGATAATGTAGATATACCCAAAAATGTGTTGTAGTCGTTCCATCATGCTGCTTGATAACTTGACTTGCTTTCATAGTAACGATAGTAGTTACTCTCAATTTATTTATGTTGTCTGTATGGAGAAGGCAATTACACTTCTCCATTTATATATGACAGAAAATGGATTGAAATCTTATGCCTAAACTTCTACAATCTTGGCAGGTTTCATCTCTTGTCAGATTTTGATGAGGGCAAGCGTAGTTGTCGAAGGAAATTAGAACGGCACAATAACAGACGTAAAAGAAAACCTAGTGCTTCTAAAGGAGGCATTGAAAAGGACACTCAACAAGTTGCATTTGCTGATGATGCCAGTGCAGATGACGATGCTGGAAAAGATATTAATAGGGGTGATTATGCCTATCCTTCAATGCTTTGAAATTTATGTCACATCTCTCTGTGTTTACTCCTCTTATTTGTGTCAGTATAGATGTATAACCGCGCCAAATGTTTGAATTTTAAAGTGGGTAATTACTAATTACATTAAGTTCCCATGATGTTTGACTTAATTACAAAAAAGTCATGTTGTTTGCTTCGTGTAAAACATATAGAGCTATGTTTAAAATATGTAAGTGTTCTCTCTCATATTTTTTTTTGCTTGCTTATAAAGGGGTAAGTATAAGATAATTGTGTTTTAAAGTTGTTTTTTACATTCGGTCAAACCTCACTGGTACTTATCGTTATCAAACATTTAAAAAAATTAGTGGGGGGCTAATTTTACAGTGTTCTATTCTTTAACAATTAGTAGTTTTTATTTTGTTTTATTATATTGATATTTTCTTTATAGTTTTGCTTTGTGATGGATGATCAATGGCAGGTACTCTACTTAGCGTCTTTTATAAGTGATTGGCGGCCCTAAAATGATTTTTTGTTGCTCCAGATGTCATACTGAACAGCCAGATTGAAGAAAGGGAGTTATTATTGGAGCCAGATGGACACGTCTCCACACTTTGTTCAGCTTTAGAATCCCAAAATCTTCAAGGTGATAGTGTTGCATCAATTGTGCAGCCAGGTGAAGTTCATATTCATGGACCGATACAGAATCCTAGTTATACACACTCCCCTTCATATTGTGACAATAAGAATACATTTTCCTCGATGGTAATCTTATGCATTTGTCTTATGTTTATTTTTTGATCGGGAATCTAGTGTAAATTAATCTGCATGGATTCTTATTCATTTATTTATTAAAATCTGTTTAGTGTCCACCTGGCCGGATTTCCTTTAAGCTCTATGACTGGAATCCAGCTGAGTTTCCCAGACGACTTCGACATCAAGTATACACAATGCTTATTGCATAAAAATATAAGATTTAAAAAAAGCTTATTAGGTTTATTTAACATTATGCTAATTACCTATGTAGATATTCCAATGGCTAGCCAGCATGCCCATTGAGTTGGAAGGGTATATACGGCCTGGATGTACAATTTTGACGGCTTTTATTGCAATGCCAAAGCCAATGTGGCGTAAGGTATTCCGTATACTTTTATGTTTGTGATGTATCAAATACACTATATAGCTCATTATGAGATTCTCTAGTCTTCTTAGTGAATGGACCTTATGGTTTTATGACTGGTGTGGGGCTGTTTGATTTAGTGCAAGCCTTGTAGATTGAAACCTTCTTAATTAATATCCCTTTGGTCAGTTATTGGAGGATCCAGCTTTATGCATAAGAAACCTTGTCCAATTGCCCAGAAGTTTGTTATCTGAAAGAGGCACAATGCTTGTTTACCTTAATGACATGATATTTCGTGTCACAGAAGGTCAGTTTGCATCTTTTTGCTTGTTTAACTAATCTAATGATATATGTATATTTTTATAACATTTTTGCTGGATGGAAAACAGACGGAAACTCAATAGTGAAAGTCAGGATGAAAGATCGGTCTCCGAAGCTTCATTATATACACCCAAATTGCTTTGAGGCTGGCAGGCCAATGGAATTTGTGGCTTGTGGAAGGGACCTACTCCAACCTAAGTTTCGGTATAACAGAAACTATTCTATTGATTAATATATTGCGAATTCTTATTCTGCTACTTTTATATTATATTTTAGGACGATTTTATTAATCTAGAGCCCAATCAATTTGGAATCGGGACTTGAAAGATAATATCTGGCAAATTGGCAATTATAGACCCACATAAAAACTTCTTAACAATTAAAGACAAAAACAAAATATTATACTTATATATTTATTCCCAGTCATGTTCATTTATCATATACTTTGGGACTACTATTTAAAAAAAAATTGATAATGAGGAATTTCGAGTTGTCAAACAGGGCCTTAGATTATGGGTCTCTAATTGCTATATCTTCTTTAACGCTCTATATCTTGATAGTTAATAAAGTAAAGTTGATGAACTTGGCAGGTTTCTGGTTTCACTAGCCGGACGGTACCTGCCGTACAATATTTATGTTTCGTCTCTTTGTTGCATGAAAGGAGATAGAAAAAACAGTTTTGATCACCAACTGGTGAAGATATCTATCCCTCACTCTGATCCAAGTATTATTGGCCCAGCATTTATTGAGGTTAGATTTGTGGTTGACACACTTTGTATGTGTATTTTTTCCTCGTCCCAAGTAAATCATATACTTCCATGATGTAGACTTTCCCTATTCCTATTCCGAAAAATGTGAAGACTGAAGTCTTTTTAACTTGTGCATCTACAAGGACCGTTAAACATTGTTAGAATTTCGCTTAGGAACTCTGTTGGCTGTTGATTTTTATATTATTACCATTTTATTCCTTCCAAAATCTATCAATTTGTTGTTAACCAATACAAGCATGTTCACTTCTGAAGTTTTGAGCAATGGGAAATCTGAAATCAGTTGGACATTATGGTTATCATATGATTTAAGGAAAGGAGAATTACAATGCGACCCCTAATCATTAGTCGAATACTCGAGTTACAAAAATCCATTATCTTGAAATTACTAATACGGCCATTATGAGAAAAGGATATTTGGTGAACTGATACAAACTTCAAACTGGCGTTATTTAATACTTATAAGTGGGTATTTGTAATTTATGAGAATAAACAAAATCTCTTTGGTAACTTCCGTAGTTTTCTCGTTTTAGGAAGTCTTCAGGATGAAATAGGTAGATGGACTTGGCACGCCCTGATCCAAATATAATACTAGTATATTTCTGTACACTATTTAATTTACTTGTAGTTTATGAAATATTCATTCATTTTTTGTTTTTGTAGTGTGTATATATCTGCTATGTAAAATACGGAATACCTGTATATATAATAATCTATCTTGTCTGTAATGCACTGCATAATAGTTTAAATTAATGTACATTCATGATTTATTTATTCTTCCTTGTCAGGTTGAGAACCAGTCTGGTTTATCCAATTTCATTCCAATTCTCATCGGTGATAAAGAAACCTGTGCAGAAATGGAGATTTTACAACAATCGTTTGAACCAGAACCGCCTTCTAGGCCTGCATGTAGATTCATTGCCTTGAGACAAGCAAATTTTTCGGAGTTTCTTTTGGATGTAGCATGGTCACTCAAGAAACCTGTCTCCGGTCAATGTCTGACATCTTCTCACGTACAGAGATTCAATTATTTATTGGACTTTTTAATAGAAAAAGAATCCTCTGTTATTTTGAAAAGGGTCATTTGCTCATTGAAATATGGGATAGATGACAATTTGGTCGCTGGCATTTCTGAGGCTGATATGAGAATATTAAGAATAAAAATAGAGATTGCTGAAAGTATGCTTGGTCAGGAATTAGGTAGAAAAGATTTGAAAGTGATGCATGGACTGCACGGAAATGTTTACAGTCAAAGCTCTGAAAAAGATGCACAATGTTTTGTTCCAGCTTATGATACGGTAAGAACTTCATGTCTGTTTTTTATCTAACATCACGGCTTTCTAGTAACGTTGTTAGACAGTACATAATTACCATTTTCCCATTTCTCTTTTAGGAAAAGCCGAAGAATACAATGTGGTGCACAACATTCTCATCGTCTCCAGATGCTGGTCCCTCAGATCCTCTTTTGAACAGAGAAGTTGTAATGAATGTTAGCAATCTTCATGCTATGCCACATAAACCATGCAGTCCATTATTACCCTTCCGGCCACTTATCACGGCTTTCATGGTCATTGGTGTTTGTTTGGGAGTATGTGCAGCAGCTTTTCACCCTCAGAGGGTTAGCCAGATGGCCATCACTATCCGGAGGTGTTTGTTCAACAACTCCTAGTCTCGGCGTCTTACTAATGAATGTACAGCTTGTGTTTAAAATTACCCTTAACATCAAACCTGATCCCAGGTTTAGTAAACCATCTCTCACTGGAAGCTTATTGTCCTATATCTTGATCTAGTATTTTGTAAGCTTTTGTTATGCCCGAATGTACACGCAATTCGAGGTAATTACGAGTGTTCTTCTAAGTTCACAATAGTGTTAAATGTATTTTTTACGATATTTTTACTTTTCATTTTCAAGCTGTTCCGGAACCGGATTGAGTTATTCTTATCTGATTTCCGAGTCATGATCAGTTTCGATCTCATTCGTTTTTTATCCGGTTTTGGATTGATTAAAAAACATTTCATATTACAAGAAGGTGAACAAATATTTTTCTAAGTTTTCAGTTTTCAGTTTTCACTAACGGGTTGGCCTCCTGGTTAAGGGTGAAATAGGCCTTGGCCTGATGTTAAATTTTTAGGCTCATACCTGGCTTTTTACCTCATAAGCTTTTTTAAAAGGCTGCGATTATTTACACCTCCACATTTACTATTGACACCCTCTTTATTAGTTTACCCCCTTAATTTTATTAATTTGATTAGTGCACCCTCCTTGCATGACCTATAGTACTACCCTTGTTAATTAAAAATATAATTTACTCATTTTACTCGACACCGCCTTCCACGAGACGGTATATCTTGCACCTTAAGAGCAAGATAAACATCTTGCACCGGGCCCAAAATATAAAAAGATTCGGATTCAGCCCAAATTTATGCTTACGTTATCATTTACGTCTCATTCAATCTCGCATACCTAATTCATTCTCGCCGATTTCTCTTCAACATTCTCGCCGATTTCCAGAAACTCTCTTCAACACGACAACACAACCGTTATTCTCAACCCTTCGAAGCTTCTGAAGTTATTCTCCATTGAAACCGCAGCTATTCTCCAATCGACGACACTGATATTGATATTGAAAGACCTTTGGGCAGAAGTTAATCGATGGAAATTTGATTATACAAAACCTAGGTACTTTGTAATTTTCTTAATTTCATGAATTTAGTAAAAAGTAAAATTTTGAGAACTCTAGTTATTTCGAAATTTGGTTCCTTGATTATGCATTCATAATTTTCGTGATCAACATGACGAGTCCGAAATCCGACGATATCAAGGTCCAGGTGTAGGAGGATTAACATCCTGGTGATCTCCGGCCAGAGGAAGAGGGATGAAAGATTACCTCGTAAGTGTTCATGTTTGTAAGTTCATTGTAGTTCACCCTTTTTTTTTTTTTTTTTATCGGAAATGTAAATATATATACGAGACCAAAAAGGTTAGGCCGAAGCCTTTACATCAAAAACCGGGCATACCCGGTAGAGAACAACGGGAAAGATTAGACTAGCAAACGGACAAGCCCGAAGTCTAGTCATAGCTCTCCAAAACACTCTCAATGTCAAAAGATCCTATCTAAAAATATAATCAGGATGAATGGCTAACATAGCTCTGCATACATGAATCTGAATAGCCCTAGTAATAGTCGTCTCTGAAATGATCTTCTGCTGGAAGATATGTCGATTCCTCACATTCCAGATGGTGTAGACAGTCGTGGCGAGAGCAATCCTCCTAAGCTTGTTCTTCGGAAGCGTCCCTCGAACTTCTTTCTTGATCCACTTCAGCGCACTCAGTATGGTAGACATGTTCCGTTCAATGCCCACCCACATCCGGATAGAGCCCCAGATGCGGGATGTAACGGGGCACGAAAAGAACAGGTGATCCAGTGACTCCGGTGCAGTCCGACAGTAGACACAAGTAGGATCAATCCTCAGGTAGTCCAGACGATCGCACGTAGGAAGCTTCCCTTTAGCACAGAGCCAAAGTGTAAAGGAATGCTTCGGTACGAGAAAAGGTCTCCAAACGTCTCTAGCCCAAGGCTTCTGGGTACCCCTCGGACGGAAATACTCATAGGCCTTGGCAGTCGAAATGGTATGTCCGTCAAACCATGACCGAAGGAGGGTCAAGGCAGCCTCCGGAGATCCTTCACGCCTCACAAGGGTGTCACGCGTGGTAAGGATATGTCTGACAATAGGAGAATCATCACGATTATGGGGCCAGTCCCAGAAAGATCTTCTCCTGAGATAGCGGTTGTGAATCCACTTAACCCAAAGAGAGTCCCTTTTGGACTGAATATCCCATATAGACCGGATCAGGAGGGCTGTGTTCCAAGAACGAAGGTCCCGAAAACCCAAGCCTCCCTCGTCCCGAGGAAGACAGACCTCATCCCAGGAAACAGAGCATCGATTCGATTCCCAAAGGAATCTCCGAAAGATAGAAATGACACGCTTGAGAACCTCACCCGAGACAGGAAGTACAGAGAGCCAAAAACAGGTCGTCCCCTGGAGCACGGTGCGAATAAGCTCAGCACGCCCCGCGTGGGAAAGGACAGCCAAAGACCAGTTCTGTACAGAGAACTCGAGTTTGTCTACAAGAGGAGCATAATCCATAACACTCAGACGATGAGGATTAACCGGAATACCCAGGTAACGGAAGGGCATAAGCCCAGGAGGAATCTGAGTATGGTCCCTAATGGCTCTAAGATCAGACTCAGGAATACCAACCGAATAAAGAGTGGATTTGAGAGGGTTGAGCCGAAGGCCCGATACCTCCCCAAAGTCCATGAGACAGTAAAAAAGAGTGGTAACCGAGAAAAGATCCCCCCGAGCAACAAGGGGGAGATCATCAGCAAAAGCAAGGTGACTAAGACCCGAGGATTCACATCTGGCATGGAAGTTGAAATTCGGGTCCGAGGTGCGCACATTAACGGCTCGAGAGAAGTACTCGAGACAAATCACAAATAGGAAAGGCGAAAGAGGGTCTCCTTGACGGAGCCCTTTTCGTCCCTCAAATTTGGGACCAATAGAGTCGTTAATGGCGATGGAATAGGAAGCAGAAGAGACGCACTCCATGACTCGATCAATGAACCAGGGTGGGAAGAGAAGAGCTGAAAGCATATCACGAAGAAAGCCCCAGTCGATGGAGTCAAAAGCTTTCCTAAGATCTATCTTGAGAAGACAGCCCGGGGGGACTTGCTTCGTACGAAGATATCTCCTAAGGATCTCCTGGGTGAGATGGATGTTATCAATCATACTACGTCCGGGGACAAAAGCAGACTGAGCCTGGTCGATGATGGAGTCAAGGGAAGAACGAAGGCGGGAGGCCAAGATCTTTGAAATGACCCTTTTGTTAAGTCACGTCTGCGTACTGTTTTCGAGATCTGCTAAATGATGTAGAGAACTTGCTTATTGTTTCCTTTATTTTTTAGTTCATGGAGTTAGGTTGATGGTTCTTGTTTCGTATTCTAGTTTTTGAAAATTAAAGAGTTTGTAAGATTTTGTGTTATGTTAGTACGTGGTTTGCTACTATGTACAATGAAAGTGTGTTGAAACAAAATTTCACTCTGTAGAATGTTGAATGGGATTTAAATTCAAATGATGTAGTTGCAAATTGTAATTTGATGTGTGGTTTTGGATTAATTTAAATGTTTATCTTTTTATATGGTTGCTTTTCAATTGAATTTTCTTTTGTGTTGTATTAATTGTTGTTGTACGTCTGTGGTTTCAATCTCTGTGTGATGTTTGTGGGATTCGACTCAGAAAGAAGCGGAGCAGCGCCAAGGACAACAGGAAGAAGCCCCCCAACACAGGCACCAACATTCTTCTTCGTCACCGCGCGCACGAACATCAAACCGAAGCTACTTATTCCTCCAAGCTTCAGCACCATCTCGCCGCCGCTGATATTGAAAGACGATCAAAATTTGATTATACAAAATCTAGGTAATTTTCTTAATTTCATGAATTTGGTAAAAATTAAAATTTTGAAAACTCTAGATCGTGTAAATGTGATTTGATCCATCAATTTGATTTGGTTCAGTGATTTTCCTCTTCCTTCTTATATGTATCAGAGTATCTAATCTTGGTGTAGTCCGTGTAAATGTGATTTGCTACATCAAATTGATTTAACTCAGTGATTTTGAATTTTGAGTTTAGCATGTTTGAGTTTTCCCCTTCTTTTTTACATGTGTCAGAGTTTGTCCTCTTGTATAGCCCATGTAATTGAGCCTCAATTTTTTATTTCTCTCCATTAGTTTGTCCTTCTTATATGTATCAACTGGTTGTGTATATGCCATGAAAATGCTTAAGTGTCCAGGTATTCCAACCAATGGAGCAATTGTATTGTTCTTTCCTAGATGAAGAGATATGACGACTCTTTTGACGTTTTTTTTCTAAATCTGTATGTGGTGGTGATATCATGTACGAGATGCTTGTGGGATATCCACCATTCTATTCTGATGAACTGATGTTCATGTGCAGATCGAAAGGTAATAATGGGAACTAGTACGTCATTTCTATCATTCATGTGTACGTCTTTAGTGCTTGCTTTTATATTACTCCTATCATTCTTTTCTTTTGGTGCAGCTTGTAAACTGGAGAACATATTTGAAATTTCCCAAAGAGTCAAAAATGACACATGATTCAAAGGATCTCATACGTAAATTGTTGTGTAATGTAGAGAGAGCGCTTAGAACAAGAGGAGCCGATGACGTAGAGAACAATGTCTGAACAATGAGCACGATCATACTTTATTATATTTTATATTTTATATTTTATATTTCATTCAAAAAAATGTGCAGGTAGAAAGTATAACTGAATATATCTTATACTTCGTATCAATATTGCATCATCTTTCATAACAAACAGAGTTCATCTTTTAAAAAAAATCTTAGTCAATGACTTTGTCTATTTGTCAATTGTAAATTAGCTCATACTTCATATCTGTACAATATCATAATTCATAATAACAGAGTTCAACCTTCATTTTAAAGATTGAAAATAGTGTTTGTTTAATGACTTTTTCTATTTGCTAAATGTATACAGTATCTCATACTTCATATCTATATTACATCATCTTTCATAATATATTAATTTCATCTTCATTTTTAATATTGAAATTGTGCTTTTTAATAATCGTGTCTATTTGTCAATTATAGACAAAAGTTTATGCTTCATATATGTATCGCATCATCTTTCATAATAATAGAGCTCATCCTTTATTTTAATATTGTACTCCACAAAAATTGAGGTATTAGAACTTTTTGTTAATGGTGTATTTAAGTGATTGTTGGTGTTTGATCAATATTGGAAGAATTCATTTGATTGGTAAATGAATTGTAGTTAATTGTAGCGATCGCATTAAAATTTTATTATTTTTAGAAATCTTAAATATAAACGTAACAATTTAAATAATATTAAAGAACATAATTTATTTTAATACAAATCACATAAGTCAATAATATTGTAAGAAGCCTTTGATAATATTGAAATAGAGAACTAAAAAGACTACTCCTTATGCAAATAAGTATACAAAGTCCAAATAATTAAAACACATTTCTACCTAAATACAACTCAAATAATTGAGCCCCTCCCCTCTAACTGAGCAAATCCTTCGTACTGCCAAGTATCTTGGTATGCAGGGTTTGTCCGTCCACTTGCCAAAAATTTTGTCCACTTGCTAAAGGTTCTGATCCTACTCCGTCTTCAAATTATTGATACAACTCTCTCTTCTCTTTTCAACTATAAATATCTACCCCACCTGTCAAACAATACACAGCAAAAGAAAAAAAAAAGAATATTCATAAACAATATAAGATTTAATTATACATCCTCTGCAATCAAGCTCCCATTTTCCTCTCCTGCAGTTTAAGGTATCATACTCTCCTCCTCTCTTTTTGTACTTCTTACCTTCATAAAAATAGACAAAATTTATATGAACCTTTAAATTGAGGTATACTTTCAAAAAAAAAAAATAATAATAAATAAATAAATAATAATAATAACTAAATCAGATTATATGAAAACATGTTTCATCCCTATTTTCTCCTGTTGTTATAATTGATGAAACTAAATCTCTTCTTTAAACCATAGCCAAAATTGAAACTGTGTACCCATTTCAATTACCTTTGAGCACTAGAAAAAAAAAAAAAAAACCCAAGCTTCCTTTAGTAACCGAAACTCCCCATAGGAAATCACCCCGTTTAGGTTGAACAGAAGCCCGAAACTTGTAGTTGAGGGCCTAGTTGAGGGCCTTGACACTCCGATAGCACTTCATAAACCCCAGTCGCTGCCTCTCCACCTCCGAGATGCCATCCAGAAATTGTAGGCCCGACGTTTCCCCGTTGAACCCACGGCTGACCTCTGTGGATGCCATTATCGGAACTTTTAACCGCCTCGTCCTCCACGTCTAATCTCTGCCCCAAATCGCCACCCACCATCGTCCGGTTTCCTTCCTCAAGACGTACATCGCCGTCCTCCCGTTCTTCTTTTTCCCCTGTACAGTTCTTGTTTCAAATGAGATGTGAAATTAGGGATGGAGAATTTGATCCTCCCGTTCCTTTTTCCTAATCACTAAACAGGCCCTTCACATCCAAGCCCAAACCCATAAGACAAGCCCAAGCCCAATGTCCTAAATCCTACTTCTATCCTACTGAGCCCATTTAAAAACATAGTCTACTGTTTAAAAAAAAATGGGGTAAATAAGTGTAAATAATAATAGTAATAAATTTAGAATTCTAGATACAGTAGAAACTCCCTACAGTCATATCGTTGGGACCGGGAAAAAATATTACTATAGAGAGTTATTCTTATATAGGGTTTTACAAAATAAAAATAATTTTTCGTATAAAAAATAATATAAATATAAAAATAAAATACATTGTATTTATCTATCTTAAAATTTACATAACAAATTTAATAGTGTTGACTATGAATATTTGACCATAAATATGTAAAAATTGTGTTTAATGTATATATTAAATAAAATACTAATGAATCTAAGGATTATAAATCTTGATCATATACTATATCTTATTGATTTTAATAAATATTGTAAGTCATTTTAAACATATTGTTGATTTTGATAAATAAAAATATTATTAATAAATATTTTTATTATATATTAATAATTTATTCCTATATAGAGGTATAAATCCTTAAGGCGGGACTTGGCAAATGTATGACTTATGACAATGTGGAGTTTATTCCTATTTATAACTGGTCCCAAGTCGGGACCTGAATTTTTTATTAGTATATGGAGTTTATTCCTATATAGAGTATTACTATATAGAGTTTCTACTGTAATATGTTAAACAATGAAGTATTTTAATGTCATTTGTTTAGGAGGCGTATCTCTCGAGTAAGGTTTTCGCACGTGTTCGACTACTATTTCACGCATCAAAAGGTAGGGTCTTTCTTATATCTCTTTTAATGTTGTAAATTTAAATGTGACGTACATGAACTGTTTTCGAGGCGACTGAACGATATTATGTTATAAGACCTGTGATCCCATGAGGGGTCAGTGACCGAACTAAGGGTCATCGGGGAGAGCCCGCTGTGTTTTATGTGCGCACCACATGTTTCGATGTTTCAAGTATATTATGTTTATCGTTAATGTCTTTCGCATTTGTGAACATGTTTATGTGTGGAATATTTGAATTATCGGCATTAGACCAGATATAGATTTTCTCTACTGAGTCGTTGAGCTCACCCCTTCAACACATTGTTTTTAGGTACGGCTGAGGATGTCCACGGAGGAGACGACGAGACAATGGAATAAATTTATAAAAGATATTATGTTTAATAATTATATATATATTGTCCGCTGCAATATATGAAGATTTACGATGATTCATGATAAGTATGTTGGTGTGCTGATAACACCTTGAAGTAATTATGAAGTGATTATGATTTAATCCAGTCTGTTATGACACGGATAAGTACGAAATTTTTTCCAAAGAATTAAGTTTTGTAGCGCCTCGGATTTTAAAACAAAAATATTCCTTATTTTACTATTACTAAATAAATTATAGTATTTATTTGAAGTTACGAAAGGCGGGGCGTTACAGTATGGTATCAGAGCTTGAGTTCTATGATTCTGTAGACTCACTCGGTTATATATATATTATTGAAAAGGTTTTCCATTTGTCCTCGTCCTTCCTCGACGACATCCTCAAAGGTAAAGGTAATATATATTTATATAGTATTTGATGGTTTTATGTTTTATGCCCTTAATTAGAATTCATGTCACTTTAGTTATGGACCCTCTAAAGATCAAAAGGAAACTGAATTCCTAAATCTCAATAACGGAAATTGTTAATTATGGATTACTAATTGAGTCATTTTGGAGAACATTTAGTGGATACGGCCTTTAAGAAGTCCTTAAAATTTCAAAAGGATCTACGATCTCAATTGACTGGTATACTATCGGTTAGGGGAAAGTTGGAATATGTTGAAATGGTAATAAGAACCCTTTATGTAGAAAAAATCTTGGCCATGGGTGAAGTGAGACCCAAGCCGACAATTGGGCTTGAAAAACGAAAAATAAAATTTAGATAACTTAAGCGAAAGTTGTAGGAAACAGTTGCTTTATAATACTCCACAGTTGACAAGTATGTCGTGAATGCGGGAAGAAATATCAAGGGGTTTTGCATCAAAGGCCAATGAAGCTGCCTTAAAGTTACAGTAGGCTGGGAATCATTTCTTAAAGGCCCAGAGCACCCCAAGGACAGAACATAACAAGGACTGGACAAACTTCCAAAGGAAATGCGCGCATGAATGCAATGGTACGCGATGACGCTGAAAGGAACCCTAGAGGAATGACAGGTATGTTGAACGTTTCTGGAGTTTCTGCTTTTGTACTATTTGATACGAGTGCCTCACACTCGTTTGTATCTAGAAAGTATTACGACTGACTAGACGATATAGTACTAAAGTAGATGACGTGCTAAAAGTTAGCTTACCATCGGGAAGTACCTGATAATCAAAGAATTCGACAAGGATGTCGAGATCCATATTAAAGGAAAACGACTCATCGCTAACTTATACGTTATTGCTGGGATTCGATGTCCCGGGCTATCAAAATTTGCGGAACCGATAACCCGACCGAAAACCCGTCGCCGGAAACCGCACGAACACCAACTCATCCGCAGGAGTCCGACCTTTGGAGACTACGCGCCCGAAGACACGCAGCCCGCCCCCAGTCGAAGTCTCCCGCGAGTCGGAAATTACGAACGCGAACACCACGAAGAACCGGGCTCGACGAGAGCATCGCCGCGGGATGAACCCGCGGCTAAACCCTAGCCGAACCCCATCCGCGGGGTTCGCGATCGCCGTGCATGGCGATCGTCGGGGCTGTTCGGAACAGCCCCCTGGCGGTGAGTCCGGCGACTCACCGCCGCCATCCGACGGGAGGGGAACCACCAGTCGCGGCGCGAAGCCGCGACGGTCCCCGGCGATCGAGCTAGGGCTCGATCGCCCCAGCCGCGGCGTCCAGCCGCGGCCTTCTCCCTTGCGCGCACCACCGGCGGAGGGAGGCCGGGGGGTTCGATCCGCCGTGGCACCAGCCCACGGCCGAACCCCCAGCGATCGACTTCACGTCGATCGCTCGCCCCGGCGTCCAGCCGGGGCTCCCCTCACGCCCGCGCGCCGGCGGTCGAACCCTAGGGTTCGGCCGCCCCTTCTTCGATCCCGACGGGGATCGCGGGATCCCCGTATCCCGGTCTCGACGTTCCCGGATCGTCTTGTTCATGTATACATCACAATTAAACAACACAAATATTCAAGGAGGGGGTTTCTCGATTATTACCTCGATTCGTTGTACGGAGAAACGAATCTTGTTGATGACCTTGCGATCTTCCTACGTATTCCTCGCACTTCGTCCGAACGTCGTGTGGGCGACGATCTATCGGATTCCTATGGATCTTCCTCACTCTCAAGACTTTATGATTGGCGTAGGTTAAAATCAAGTTATGAAAAGTGAAGACCATGTAGTGCTTATATAGGCTACGTAGGGGATCATAAGGAGAATAAATATTGGGCTTCTAATATTGAAAATTAAATTGGGTCCAACCCAAATCTATTAATTCTTATCAATATTAAATTTTATTTATTTTCCACTTTATAAATAAAATTGCACTCCCAATATTATTCCATATTATATCAAATAATATTTCTCCGATTAGTATTATATATTCCGTGTATTTAAGATTTAAATATCCATGAATAAATTTATTTATTGCTCAATAAATAATATTCATATCTTATATCCGAGACTAGTACCGTTCAACCTTTATTATTGTGCGGAACGAATCCACTCATGAGGTTTACACAATAATTCCTTATGAACTCATCTCGGGGATATTATCAACCCTTCCGGGATACACTTTCCCGTCAAGTATTCACGGCATGTTATATATAAAATATAGCGACCCAATTTTACCGGTAATTAACCCAATAATTAAATCGATTAATTCCTTTGGAAAATCAAAGTCTCTAGTATTAAATATACACACCCGCAATAATATCGGGGATTAAGAATAAAATACTCCGAGATTTAAATTGATTATCCAAGGCAATCTTAATCAATAAATCTCAAGCTGATCCGCCCAATACACCAAGTGTACAAGTGTGATAAAATAATTAAGATAAATTATTTTCTCTCTCACACAACGACTATACCGATGGATTGGTCCGTGTCCATCTAGGTCGTGAGCAACTGTTTGATTAAATACGAGTAACCGATAGTATGATCTTCTGTGCGCCCATGCGCACCATACTAACTACAACGTATAAAATCCAGGACTATATTTTGCATAAATAATTAATAATAATTAATTGCAAATAATTGTTTATTAATTAAATAGGTTAAATGCCATGACCGGGAGTTTACCGGTACTTAAATCTAGACATTAAGTACACAACTCCAACAATCTCCCACTTGTACTAAGGTCTAGTCATTTCCTCCAAACTCCCGACTCCCATACTCATCACGTGCTTAAGTTATACTTCCTAGAAGTATTATGTGAATGAGCAATCTAGGTTGCCGCTCTGAAGTTATCTTGGTGACTACTGCGTCGTCTCCCTTGACGATGACTCGTATCAGGTGGTACTGGCTCTATGTGTTATCATCACTTTTCGAACTTATGACTTCTTCCAGTTCTCCACGCACCGCTATGTACATAGCCTTTGGTGAACCAAGAATCATATCCAAGTTCAGAGGTTATTCCGGAACCTAACCAAAACTTCCGCTGCCTCTGAGGCTGCTATTCGGTTTATGATAGAGTCCGAGAAGCATCACGCTTATCACTCTTTTATCCTTAGGTTCCACCTCTTCTAAAAGTGAACACATAGCCTGATATCGACTTACACTGGTCTTTCTCCGATTTTTGATCTGAGAAACTGTAATCTAAGAAGATTTCGTTATGCCAGCAATCCAGTACTTCCAAGTACTTTACAGCATTCGAATATTTCTTATCCAGATTACTTTGATATCCTCCCACTACGCTAACCGCATAGTTGATATCAGGTTCTTGTTTTTCAACATTGCATCTACAAGGCTTTCTACACTTGAAGTGTAGGTAACTGCTTTGTCCATATCCATCTCCTTTATGTGTTCGAAACACATACCTTTAGATAGATGTATTCTGTTCTAGGAAGGCAATAACCTTTCTCAGAATTGTGCATGTTTAAAACAAACCATAATCGTATAAGATATCTTAAGAGAAGTACAAATGTTCTTATCCAGAGATCGAAAGATTTCTAAGAACATGATCCAACTTCATCTTAATCTTATATCTCGATTTATTTAGACAACCTCTATTTTATGTCTGACAACGCTTTTACATTGTTGCCAACGATGAAGTGTTATCTACACAAAATTCCGAGAAACACCACCTTTGTTTCCATTACGTCTCTAACACACCTTTCTCGCAAATCTATGCAGATCTAGGGATCGATTTCATGTATACTAGATCCAGAGTTCAAAACTCCTCCAGTCTTATGAACATCTCTGGTTGCTTAACAACCTCCCACTGCAATGGCGTTCCGGTGTATAACAGTAATAACATTAGGTGCAGTTAGTGGTGTATCACTACTCGGTCAGGCTGGTTCTCAGTCTTTCCTTTCCTCATCTTTTAAGGTACTTTGTCAATTAGGGCATTGTAGTTCATCTAATAGTTTTCCTCTAAGAACCGGGCGAGGACACCCTTCTGGTTCGTAGTACTATAGAACCTACAATTACTTGTTCTTCTAGGATATCCTACAACTACATCGAATGTGCCGTTGTATCCAGAAATATCCATAGAACATAGGCAGTTCCGAAGAAACTTGTTATTTTACCATTAGAATCCCATTTCTTATTCCTGACACACCATGTCTACACATCAGTGTATGGTGTAGTCGCTTGAGACTTAATCTCAATCTTTGATTTATGCTATGTGTTATTTAGATAGGTGATAGCCTCCGCGAACAAGTCGCAGGCTCCCAATGGATATACTTTGAAGGATCCCCATAATGGCTTTGTGTTGAAAAACACTCCGCCTTTATGGCACATCAAGTATTCTAATCCATCTCCGAGTATTCTTGAAAGAACGACTCGTACCCTCTCTAATTACACATACCGCATTAATCATAAATCATTTTCTATACTTGTCCGAATTCCATCCTTTATCCAGAAAGGTTAACTTAGTTGTATCATCTTTCAAGATTGATTCTTAGGTCGGGAGGTCCATTCCTCCAACTATAATTGATCAAATCAATTTCGACCTTTTGAATCCCTTTTGAATAGATACTACCAAGTTCAAGAATTCACAAGTACAATGATCAATAAGAGAAATACATCTAATAAGTAAAACAAGTTATACATAACGGTTTGTTGCATCGTGGTAGACTAAGGATTCATCATTCACATATTGCTATCTAATGTACCAGAATAGATATCACCATTATTTCTTATCCAAACCTTCAAATGATTAAAGAAATAAAATATCCATTAATAAGAAAACCAGAACAAAAGGTTCTTTTTCAAAATAAGGGGTACATAAAGCAATAACTGAAATGAAATCCAAAAACAGATAAATGTCTTCCACTGCAACCGCTGCTACCCCAACAGCTTTGCCCATGTAGACTCGAACTCTTCTTCTCTAAGTCGCCGGGTTTTCTGGAACCCCTGCATTTAAAGAAATGCACATACCGTCAGTGGTTCCATATCTACACACCAGAATTCTGGTAGATAATACCGCTGACTATGTTTTTACGACTAAAGAAAAATTCGTACCTCTGAGAGGACATTCAGACTTCCAGTGTCCAGACTTCTTGCATCGGAAGCACAAGCCCTTTGGCTTAGTAGCCCCCACTCGTGGTCCATTCCTCTTGGCACCACTGGGTTTTATGGCTTGCTTCCTTTTCTTGCCCCTACCTCCAATAGCTTTCAAGCTTTTGGACTTGGTAGCCACAAGCGCTTGAGACTTGCCCTTCTTGTAGATCCCCTCTGCCGCCTTCAGTTCAGTCAGGAGTTGCGCAAGAGTATAAGATAGTTTACCCATATTATAGCTCATACGAAACTGCTCAAACTTAGGGGTCAGAGACTGGAGTATGATGTCGACTTGCGTCTCATCATCAATGGAAGCTCCTAGGACCTCAAGTTCATTCAACAAACTCATCATCTTAAGAACGTGCTCCCCAACGGGCGTTCCTTCAGACTGAGTAGTCGACATAAGGACTCTCATGGCTTCTTGCCTCGCCGCACGATCCTGCTCCCCAAACATCTCCTTGAGGTTAGTCATCATATCCCGGGCAGTGTCCATCGGCTCATGTTGGGTTTGAAGTACATTTGACATGGAAGCCAAAATATAGCACCTAGCCATTTCATCAGCCTTTTTCCACTTCCGATATGTTGCCTTTTCCTCATCAGTCGAGGCAGCCGTGGGCTCAGCAGGGCATTTATCAGAGAGTACAAACTTGTACTCTTCAGCAGTCAGGACAATGTCCAAATTTCTCTTCCAATCAATGTAATTGGGACCAGTGAGTTTATGTTCCTTGAGTATCACAGAAAGTGGATTCATAGCTATTCTCTAAACCTATAAGCACATGTAAACAAACAATCAATTTAATGTCCGATATTATCTCCCTTAAATAATATCATTAAATTACTAATTGCGTCTAAAATCCCATCAGGTAAAGCAAGCCACGTGGTGTGGACGTTTACCCACCCAAATGATTTAGCAATTAGTTTTTCTTCGGTCATACATCAATCATAGCGTAACTTCGTGGGGAAGAATACTATGACGCGTATCTAAGTGTAAACCATCACTCAGTACTAAAGTATATTGCTTGGAATTGCTACGTCACCGCAAACCACGTGGTGTGGACGTTTACGACAATTTCACAGCTCTTCACAATCACTTATAACTGTCTACATCAATTAATCCAAAATCCGTCAGCTTAGCAAGCCACGTGGTGTGGACGTTTACTACACCAAGAGATTTTTATAATTGACTCCCAATTACAAGATCCATTCGATTTCGTAAATCAAGACTCGGAGAATCATAAGTGAAACTCGAAGTTTCTAACCAGTGATTCACCATGCGAGCGACCCTATCTCTCATAAATGAGGGAGCCGAGCAGACAATCGACCCACCTATAAAAGAATGGCACGAAGGTCTCTAATTTGTGTCATCCACATGACCAAGTGGCTCTGGCTCCATTCCACTCCCCGGGGTGAGAATGAGTCGACTTGAAGTCAGTTTCAGAAAGACAAATTAGGCATTGTTTGATAAACTCGATCAATGTTTCTTGTAAGAGGAATTACAAGAATTCTCCTCCAATGACTTGTCTATATGAACTTCGAAAGTCCATAAAAGTCACCAAGAGAACAGTGATGGAGACCATGGGAATGTTTCCATCCCCTCTCCCACTTAGCTTTTTACGATAAAGGGATACGCTATCTAGTGCATAAAATAAACACATATAGCATGCATGAAAGCAATAAAGCACATAGATCACATAGTCAAAATAATGCTAGAGAATTATTTTCCCGACTATCATGGCTTTATCTTCAAATGCATCCTCTAGTCTTCAGTCTTCGTTTCTTGAATGCTCCATGTGACGAGAATATTAATTTCCAATATTTAAATCTATTTATTTTCAATTAATCCAAAAGTTACTTAATTCGAAAATTAAGTCAATTGAATATATCAAAAATAAAATTAAATATTATTAATATTTTTATTTATTTAATTTCCTATCTAGTTCTATTAAATCTCTAGAATAATCTATCCAAGTAAAATTGGAATATTCTAGAAGACATCTATAATAGAACAAGGAAATAAAATAAATTAGGACTCACTACTTTCCAATTTTATTTTTTATTCCTAATCCATGAATATTCCCATGAGTAGGAATAATCAAATAGGAAAAATAAATTTAGTACTAAATTAATTTAAATTTCTAATCTATGAATAATTCCATGAAGGAAATAAATCAATAGAAATAAAATTAATTTAAATTAATTCTTTTCCTAATCCATAAGAGTTTCCAAAAGGAGAACAATCAAATAGGAAAAATCCGAATTAATTAGGAAAGTAAATTTCCGGACGTGGACAGCATGGGGTGGGAGTCCCCACGCCACCCTCGACCCACACCTAGGAGGTGGCCGGCCACCAATACCGGCGGCTCCTCCATGTGAGGGTCGATCGACCCTTATGGATTGACCATGGGGTTGGTCGATCCGAGCCCTAGCTCCCTCTCGTCATCTCGTCTTCTCCGGCGGTCTCGATTCATCGATCCAATCGCAAAATAAATTACAATAATCTAAATTACAATTCCGGTATCGATTCTATACATGAAATCGACCCTATACATTTTCCGGAAAAAAGTGCGTAATAATAAATCCTAAATTCGGTCAACCCCCGAATTTTTACTATTACAAACATTCAACCACATAAAAACGAATCTCGACATGTCCGAGAGTTTAATAATCATGATAATTAATTAAAAAACAATTAATTAAATCCAACCATGATAGCCGGAAATCCTGCAAGGTAGAACAATAATCGAACATATACATGAACACGAAACCAAACGCTCTGATACCAATTGCTGGGATTCGATGTCTCGGGCTGTCAAAATTTGCGGAACCGATAACCCGACCGAAAACCCGTCGCCGGAAACCGCACGAACACCAACTCATCCGCAGGAGTCCGACCTTTGGAGACTACGCGCCCGAAGACACGCAGCCCGCCCCCAGTCGAAGTCTCCCGCGAGTCGGAAATTACGAACGCGAACACCACGAAGAACCGGGCTCGACGAGAGCATCGCCGCGGGATGAACCCGCGGCTAAACCCTAGCCGAACCCCATCCGCGGGGTTCGCGATCGCCGTGCATGGCGATCGCCGGGGCTGTTCAGAACAGCCCCCTGGCGGTGAGTCCGGCGACTCACCGCCGCCATCCGACGGGAGGGGAACCACCAGTCGCGGCGCGAAGCCGCGACGGTCCCCGGCGATCGAGCTAGGGCTCGATCGCCCCAGCCGCGGCGTCCAGCCGCGGCCTTCTCCCTTGCGCGCACCACCGGCGGAGGGAGGCCGGGGGGTTCGATCCGCCGTGGCACCAGCCCACGGCCGAACCCCCAGCGATCGACTTCACGTCGATCGCTCGCCCCGGCGTCCAGCCGGGGCTCCCCTCACGCCCGCGCGCCGGCGGTCGAACCCTAGGGTTCGGCCGCCCCTTCTTCGATCCCGACGGGGATCGCGGGATCCCCGTATCCCGGTCTCGACGTTCCCGAATCGTCTTGTTCATGTATACATAACAAATAAACAACACAAATAATCAAGGAGGGGGTTTCTCGATTATTACCTCGATTCGTTGTACGGAGAAACGAATCTTGTTGATGACCTTGCGATCTTCCTACGTATTCCTCGCACTTCGTCCGAACGTCGTGTGGGCGACGATCTATCGGATTCCTATGGATCTTCCTCACTCTCAAGACTTTATGATTGGCGTAGGTTAAAATCAAGTTATGAAAAGTGAAGACCATGTAGTGCTTATATAGGCTACGTAGGGGATCATAAGGAGAATAAATATTGGGCTTCTAATATTGAAAATTAAATTGGGTCCAACCCAAATCTATTAATTCTTATCAATATTAAATTTTATTTATTTTCCACTATATAAATAAAATTGCACTCCCAATATTATTCCATATTATATCAAATAATATTTCTCCGATTAATATTATTTATTCCGTGTATTTAAGATTTAAATATCCATGAATAAATTTATTTATTGCTCAATAAATAATATTCATATCTTATATCCGAGACTAGTACCGTTCAACCTTTATTATTGTGCGGAACGAATCCACTCATGAGGTTTACACAATAATTCCTTATGAACTCATCTCGGGGATATTATCAACCCTTCCGGGATACACTTTCCCGTCAAGTATTCACGGCATGTCATATATAAAATATAGCGACCCAATTTTACCGGTAATTAACCCAATAATTAAATCGGTTAATTCCTTTGGAAAATCAAAGTCTCTAATATTAAATATACACACCCGCAATAATATCAGGGGTTAAGAATAAAATACTCCGAGATTTAAATTGATTATCCAAGGCAATCCTAATCAATAAATCTCAAGCTGATCCGCCCAATACACCAAGTGTACAAGTGTGATAAAATAATTAAGATAAATTATTTTCTCTCTCACACAACGACTATACCGATGGATTGGTCCGTGTCCATCTAGGTCGTGAGCAACTGTTTGATTAAATACGAGTAACCGATAGTATGATCTTCTGTGCGCCCATGCGCACCATACTAACTACAACGTATAAAATCCAGGACTATATTTTGCATAAATAATTAATAATAATTAATTGCAAATAATTGTTTATTAATTAAATAGGTTAAATACCATGACCGGGAGTTTACCGGTACTTAAATCTAGACATTAAGTACACAACTCCAACAGTTATAAAATGAAGAACTTTTATCTCATTATCGAAATGGATTACTTGACAAGTTGTCAAGCCAAGATCCAATGCCATGAACATGAGATCACTTTCGCACTACTGAATGAGGAAATATCAGATTCTATGGGATAAAGTGCAAGACGAAACCTCGAATAATATCTGCCATGAAGGCGATGATTGATTAGCCGTTTTTCGTGCGTCTCTCGTCAAAATCCGAGGTCAATTGTAGTTGACTCGGTATCAATCCAAGGAAACGAAAGAGTAGTATTTAAGTGTATGAGAAATTCTAGAATCGGAAATCATTATACTAAATCCTAAGATCATTTAGTTCGACAAGCAAAGTTAACAAATTAAACAATTAGCAATTAAGAAAAGCACTTGGATAATAATAATCAAAACTAAAAGATAATTTCACAAACTCACGATTCAATCAATACATTTACACTTGAAAGTCAAGCTCCCGGTCGGGTTACTTCACACGTTTTAATAACTTTTAATTCACTTAGAGGATCGCTCCCGGTCGGGTTACGATTCTAAGATCGTGCTAGTGTATTGAATTTGTTCAAGAGTTGCTAGTTCTCTTATTCATTCATCATATCATTATCCAAGTTAGATTATTTAGTTCATCGTCATAATTAAAGTAAAAACATTAAGCAAGTAAAAGCAATTAAGCATGAGATCTTAAATTCAAGTAAACAAATACTTAAAGAAGAATTCAACTACAAGATGATTATCATTCTCAAACCAAATTCAAAAGAAATCATGAAGTTAAAGCAAGCATAATCTAAAAGTAGAAATTCAAACTTAGAAATACATTAATCATTACGAGTATGTTAAATGGCTATCGAACTAGAACGTGCTTCCGAAGTTGTCGGCTTCGGATCGGACCTCTCCTACACCCTCCTTGAAGTTTCCCAGCGAAAGATCTCCTCCAAAACCTCTTTTTCCACGCCTAAATACTTCAGCAAACTCACTCTTAACCGCCCTGAACTGCCCCCGAACAGCGCCCGCTGGGCAATCAACAGCGCCCGCTGGCGCTCTTTCAGCGGTCGCTGAAATGAAAACAGCGACCGCTGTTTCTGTTATTTCGCATGATTTCTGATCTGCCTCTTTTCTGACTTTTCGGCGCCCGTTTTAATAACTTCAGCGCTCGTCAAATGTCACCCAGCGGTCGCTGGTACACTTCAGCGAGCGCTGTTTCTCTTGGTTCAGCTTGTCTTCTCGATTCTTCGACTTTTCTTCAACCTTCGACCTAAAAAAATGAACAAACATGCAACTCCAACCCAAGTGAAATCTAACACACACACAAATATCCAACATAACGAAATAACATGAAAACAATACACAAGACACACACTCGACACCAAATACACAAACTAAAAAACACACAAATACGATATAAATCACCCCCCCACACTCAAATTCTTGCTAGTCCCGAGCAAGGTAAAATCAACCAATACGTGTTTGCAAAAATCACGTACTTTAAACTCACTTACAAACCACAACCAACCACTTGTCAAGAACGAGAAAAATAAAGATAACGATAACATGTCACTCCATCTCGCCAAACTCTCAAAGTGTATCTCTCGAAAATAGGTAATGTATTAATATGTCAAGCACAACGAGAATGTATAAAACAATATCATCACAAGAAAATCCGCATACTTTGACAAGGAAGAACTAAGAATCGGAATGAGATTGCAATTTAAGTGAGCTCGGGTCATAGGTATGATTCGAAATAATAATAATACAAGATAAATCGCTCTCGACTCCCTCCTCCACCAAATGAACTCACAATACTCCCTCCATCACCAAATGTAAAGCATCACAATCCCCCTTTTAATTCTAATACATATCAATAAAATACATGTTCTCGATAAGCTTTATTATCTTTAATACTCCCGCTTTTTACTTTTATTTTTTTTACTCTTATTCTTTTCTTTTCTCATTTTTTTTTCCTTTTTTTTTTTTTATTCTTCATTCCTAATCAATTGTTTTCACAATCGAATAGTATTCATTTTTTTTAACTTTTTTTTAAGGGAGTAAGCTTTTTTTTTTTATCCTTAATACGAGAAAACATGTTCAATACATCACAATAGCCCATATTAACCTCTCAATCAAATTGCAACACCCCTCAACCTCACATCGCTCGTGGAACGCTCGGTTTCAAGAAAAGGCATAATGTAAGCTCAAAGGGTTAACTAGGGAGTCCCTCGACGGGCACGGTCATTTTGGGGAATATATAAAATGTGGAGGTAAATCCTAACAATCTCATACTTCGTTTTCTCATTCTTAACCAAGGCAAAGTAACTTCATATTAATGCAATGACACAACAAAGTCCATTCTCAATCATCTCATGCTCACAACTCGAGAAAAACCATAAATACGCTCCAATGAAAATAGGCTCAAAAGCTCACATGTATATATCGCAAGGAAAAACTCATGTACATCATAAACTCATTTTCTCGATACTTAACAAGTGGTACAACCAACAACCAAGTGAGTTCAAGCATCAACTTAACCAAATCCACATGCAAACACTACCACATTCGGGACAAATCAAATCTTTGAGCAAAAGTGAGTAATTTTCAACAAACACACAAACTAAACCAATACTAACCAAGATAAAGCAAATAAACAAAAACACATATATACGAAGACATAAAAGAAAAGAAAAGAAAACATACCTAAGTCGTGCCTAGCACGACTTCTCTCACATGTCGGGTGGAAATTGGCCTCCTCCTCTAGCATAGGCCTCGTAGAGTTGTCGTTGCTCTTGTCGCATATTCTCCATCGCTTCATTCACAATCCGGCGGGTCGCTTGCTCATTGTAGCTCCTCTCAACCGCCATTCGGTTAGTCCATGTAGCGTCGTCAAGCGCCATTCGATCCAACCTTGCATTTATCGCCTCAAATGCCGATGCATTCGCATTCATTATTGCTTGGAGGTCGTCGGGATGCATCCGTCCCGATTCCGAATATCCTCTTGCTTGTGGTACCTCATAAGTAGCATCGTCCCAATTAATTCCCGAGTTAGTCCACCCGGAATCTTGATTTCCTTGTGCTCCATACTCGGTATAAGCTTGCTCCCACACCGGATCTCTTGTCGACGTCCCGTCGACTTCATTGTTTCCTCCTCCCGACGAAGATCCCGCTCTTGCAAGCATGAGGTTCTCCTCCTCTTGTCGAGCCTCTCTCAACAAACTAGAACTCACTCTCTTTCCGGCCAACTCCAACTTCCATTTCTTAATTCGAGCCGTGTTCAAATCTTTGTAATGTTTCCATGCGGCTTTGCCCTTAGTCCGGATCTCATGTGGAACAAAATCACCGCCCATAATTAGACCCATTGCTTCCAACTCATCAACATCTATAGGCCTTGGAATTTCCCACGGCTCTCCATCATATGCCCCGACATCATGTTTATCAATGATATTGTTTTTAATTGCAAGAAGTCGAGCAAATTGAAACAATGATCCTCGAACTCGCTTCCCTCGAGCCTCTTGATCCATCACTCCCCATATTTTCCATAAAGGAGTCGAGCCATATCCGTGCACCGCCGCATAAATAAAAGTACACTCCAAAGAGTTAACCTTATTTCCTTCCGTTTTCCCGAAAACATTATACGTCATGAACTTGTGGACTATGCACAACACCGGATCAATAAAAGCAATAGTACGACCATTTTCCTTCCACTCCTCGTCCGGCCCGGCTAGCTCATTCCAATGAGTAGTTTTGAGAGTAGCCTCGTCTCGTTCTTCAAATAGAAATCGTCGATTCGTACTGAAATTGAACACCTCATTCATCATTTCTTCCGTAATCACTATCTCTTGTCCTTTAAGACGACATGTACAATACGTCGGTTTATTCCTCTCCTCTATCATCTTGAAGGTACAAAGCATCTCTAGCCCCAACTTGGTAGAATACCGAAAATCCATCTCCGAAAAATCATCAAGGCTCATGTGATCGAATATCTTCAAAATCTCCTCTTTAACCTTGAGCTTTTCCATTAACTCCCAATCTATCGGTCGAGGAAGCACATGATCCGTTTTGGAGTTCAATTTCAGATACGCCTCTCCCTCCTCTTTATAGTAAATTGGAAACGGAGCACCAAATTGATCGGAGATGTCCAAAAGACCCGTCGATGTGGAAGTGCTTCCGGAACCACGTCCTTTCTTCTTCGCGGGCTGAGATTGTCGTGGAGGATCTTGGGCTTCCTTATTCCCTCGAGTTTTCACCATGGTTAGAGTTGAAGAACTTGAAAAATTGATTCGGGACTTTTATCGAACACCTTGCGTGCACACTCAAAACCCTCGAATTTCTTGAAAGTTGGCCGATGAAATTCCCCAAAACCTGCAAATCAACGTTCTCAAGAGTAATCTAAGTAATTTAGTAGAAGAAATTTGATTGGAAATGATAAAGTATTGAGAGAGTAAATCGCCAAGAAAATTGAAGAGAAAAGAGTGAAATAGAATTTGAGAATCTGCCCTAGCCCGCTGAATTTAAATTCTGATTTTTCGAAAACAGCGACCGCTGTTTCTCAACCAGCGGTCGCGAAAGGATTTCAGCGGTCGCTGAACCTTCACCAGCGACCGCTGTTTTGACCTAGGCAGACATTCTGGATGATTTTTGCCGTTTCAGCGACCGCGAATGACAAATCAGCGCCCGCGGAAAGGTATCCAGCGACCGCTGTTAGTAAATGGCGGGCGCTGATTTTTGCTTCTCTCTCGATTCTCCCCTTTTTCAACTCGTTTCTTCGATTCTTTCGCCTTCAGAGTCCAACCAAGTCCAATAGCCTTTATTCATGCTCAGTTTAATGTCCAGAGCTGGACTTATTCCAATTTTCCAAGTTCACAAACCAATTCCCTTGAGTCGACTCTCTTCGACTCGTTCTTTCTTAGGCACTTTCATATTTGGAGGTATCCACTCATTTTCCGGTGCCAACTTCATCATTCCAGCTCTATTAGACTTCTTTGAATTATTCTTAAGTCGATGATTTTCCCCCACACTCAAGTCCAAGAACCGAGATGCTCTTTTCTTCTTTTCAACTTTTTCACCTCCCACTTCATATTCGACCTTGTCGACTTTATCTTTGGTCTCCAACAAAATCATGTTAGACGTTTGAAAAACATCAACCACTGCACATTCTTCCTTCTCGATAGCTATTTGTGTTATATTTTTCTTCCTTACCGAGATAGAGACCGTATCTCCTAACACCGACATTTGAACTTGGCCCTTCTTAACATCAATCAAAGTGTTAGTTGTAGCCATGAATGGTCGTCCCAAAAGTAAAGAGTGATCTTGAATATTTTCTGATAATCCACCGACATCCAAAACCACGAAATCTACCGGCACAATCAATCCTCCAACTTCAACAAGAACATCTTCTACTATACCCCGAGAATATCGAACCGACCCATCGGCTAATTGGAGACGAATTCCTGTCGGTTTTATGTTCTCTAACTCCAGCTTATCAAATACTACCGACGGCATCAAATTTATCTCAGCCCCCAAATCTAACATACCTGAAAGTTCATTTCCTGCTCCAATCACCATCTTCATCACAAAACTTCCCGGATCACTCTCTTTTGTTGGCACTTTGCATTGTATCACCTCACTAGCTCCTTCAAAAAAAATCACCTTCTCATTCTCTTCAAGTTTTCTTTTATTAGAAGCTAGCTTCTTGAAAAACTTGACATAAGAAGGAAAATTTTTAACTTTCTCCAATAACGGAACATTGATTTTGTCTTTAGCAAGCAAATCATATACACCTTTGAATTGATCATCTTGCCTTTTGTCTTCAAGTTGACTTGAACTTTGCATGGGAAGTTTATAAGGGTATTTAGACTTATGAAATTCAACCTTCTCATTCACAACTTCTTTTTCAGCGATTCCTTCTTCTTTTTCTTCCGGTATTTCAACTTTATTGACTAACTCTTTTCCGGACCTCACAACCGTGATAGACTTAGCATGTGCCGGTTGACTTGGGAGTCTACCGGTTTCTTCCTTTGCTTGCATTCTTCCCAAGGTAGTAGCCATTTGACCCATTTGAGTATTAATACCATTCAAAACCGCATCAAATCCTCCAACCTTAACTTCAAGATTATCCATTCTCATGTCATTTTTCTCAACATATTTCTTGATCCACTCTTCAAATTGAGATCCTGATGCTTGTGGTGGAGTTGTTGATTGTTGTTGAGTCGACATTTGATAAGGGGCTCGATATGGCTGATTTTGAGGTTGAGTATATGGAGCTCGATATTGTGAAGATGATTGCCCTTGTTGAAAATTATTCCTCGGTTGCCATGTTTGAGATTGAGGCCTTTGTTGATACTGATTTTGATACCCATAATTCGGCCGTTGAACACCTCCTTGATTGTTGTATGATTGCACAACCGAAACTTGCATTTCATTTGTGCCTCCCCCCTTCACTCGGTGGTTGATACGGTACACAAGCCATATTTCCTTGCTCTCCAACCATAGGCCCTTCGATCATCAACGGAGCTTGCATTTGAGGCATAGGACAAGTAGATGGTCCATGCCCTTGATATCCACACAATGTACACACTTCCATTTGGTTCAAAAGAAGTTGTGTCTTTCGGTTCCCGTCCTCCAATTTCAACTCTTTAATGTCCTTTGACATTTCCTCGATTCTAATATTGAGATTATTAGCTTCCACCTCTTTGACATCATTCACCACACGTCTCCTAGAAACTCTTCCTTCTTGAATTTCCAGCCATGGTTTTATAGATGTTAACCATTTCCTCCGGAGTTCGGTAAGTGATATCGCCTCCGGCTTGATTATCCACGGACCCTTGTAAGGAATCTGTCAAAGAATCATAAAAAATTTGGTTAAGTAAAACCTGAGTAAAAGTATGGTGAGGACATTTAAGAAGCAAATCTTGAAAACGATCCCAAATCTCATGGAAAAATTCTCCCTGACGACTTGTAAAACCACAAATTTGATTCCTAAATTCCGTCGTCTTATGATGAGGAAAGAATTGACTCATGAACTCGTCATAGATATCATTCCAATTTTGTAGAGAGTTTGGTGGCAAAGCTATCCACCACGACTTGGCTTTGTCCTTCAATGTCATCAGAAAGAACCGACATCTCAACTCGTCCTCTTGAAGACCATTCAACGGAAAGGTATGAATGGTGTTGTAGAAGTCTCGGATGAATCTCAACACATCCTCATTATTATTTCCATGATATTCCGGTAGCTGATTGAAGTCCATCGGATTCACTTTATAGTTCTTCACCACCTCCGGCAAATCAACACATGCCGGTGTCGCTCCAATGATAGGCCTTGTGATGTCTCCTTGTTGAACTCGTCGAGCCGCTGGATTTCCATATTGATTCCACTGATTTTGTTGCATCCCATAACCTCCATACGGCATCATATTAGGCATCATGTTTGGCCATTGTTGTTGGAATTGTCCTTGCATGTTTTGGTTGACTTGAACTCCGGGTTGCTGAAATGGATACCCGTAGTTTGGTTGATAAGCCATGTTATTCATCATGTTCGGATTCATCATCGGTGGTTGGTTCATCATCTGAGGATTCATCATATTTGGATGATAACCAACATTAGGACTCATCACGGTATGAGGAGTAGAATGATGATCCTCTTCTTGTGGATTTAGAGGTGTTGGAGGAGTAAGTTGTGCTTGAACATTGAATTGAGGAATTTGAATCTGTAAATTACTTCCTCCCGCTTGATTGTTGTCATTTTGAGGAGTTCCCAAAGGTAGACGAGGTCCTTGTGTATTAGGAGATAGAACGTGTCCTTGGGAAGGTTGGACTTTCTTTAATCCCGACGCTTCTTGTCCGGTTTCATCTTCAACCTCAACCCTTTCTTTATTCTTCTCCATTCCTTCGGTAGATGAACCTTGTTTCTCACTAACCGCCTTACTTCTTGTAGTGACCATGCACACTCAAAGTAAAAGATTAGCAAATAACAAGGCAAGTAACTAAATTAACTAAAGGAAATACGAAACTAAAACTAAACAAACACTTAAACAAAACTATCCGTTTCCCCGACAACGGCGCCAATTTTGATTAGACGTTTTTCGTGCGTCTCTCGTCAAAATCCGAGGTCAATTGTAGTTGACTCGGTATCAATCCAAGGAAACGAAAGAGTAGTATTTAAGTGTATGAGAAATTCTAGAATCGGAAATCATTATACTAAATCCTAAGATCATTTAGTTCGACAAGCAAAGTTAACAAATTAAACAAATAGCAATTAAGAAAAGCACTTGGATAATAATAATCAAAACTAAAAGATAATTTCACAAACTCACGATTCAATCAATACATTTACACTTGAAAGTCAAGCTCCCGGTCGGGTTACTTCACACGTTTTAATAACTTTTAATTCACTTAGAGGATCGCTCCCGGTCGGGTTACGATTCTAAGATCGTGCTAGTGTATTGAATTTGTTCAAGAGTTGCTAGTTCTCTTATTCATTCATCATATCATTATCCAAGTTAGATTATTTAGTTCATCGTCATAATTAAAGTAAAAACATTAAGCAAGTAAAAGCAATTAAGCATGAGATCTTAAATTCAAGTAAACAAATACTTAAAGAAGAATTCAACTACAAGATGATTATCATTCTCAAACCAAATTCAAAAGAAATCATGAAGTTAAAGCAAGCATAATCTAAAAGTAGAAATTCAAACTTAGAAATACATTAATCATTACGAGTATGTTAAATGGCTATCGAACTAGAACGTGCTTCCGAAGTTGTCGGCTTCGGATCGGACCTCTCCTACACCCTCCTTGAAGTTTCCCAGCGAAAGATCTCCTCCAAAACCTCTTTTTCCACGCCTAAATACTTCAGCAAACTCACTCTTAACCGCCCTGAACTGCCCCCGAACAGCGCCCGCTGGGCAATCAACAGCGCCCGCTGGCGCTCTTTCAGCGGTCGCTGAAATGAAAACAGCGACCGCTGTTTCTGTTATTTCGCATGATTTCTGATCTGCCTCTTTTCTGACTTTTCGGCGCCCGTTTTAATAGCTTCAGCGCTCGTCAAATGTCACCCAGCGGTCGCTGGTACACTTCAGCGAGCGCTGTTTCTCTTGGTTCAGCTTGTCTTCTCGATTCTTCGACTTTTCTTCAACCTTCGACCTAAAAAAATGAACAAACATGCAACTCCAACCCAAGTGAGATCTAACACACACACAAATATCCAACATAACGAAATAACATGAAAACAATACACAAGACACACACTCGACACCAAAAACACAAACTAAAAAACACACAAATACGATATAAATCAATGATGTTGATGCAAAGGGAGAAGTGTGAGGGTTATCTCGTTAGCGTAGTCAATAAACTAAACCCAAAAATTTCGCCAACAGGCGTATCAAATCAAGAATTTATAAACATCATTCCGGAGAACTTACCAAAAGTACCACATAACCTACATGGAATTTAAAGACCGACTTAGTGCTAGGATCATCACCAATATCTAAAGTAACTTACTGGATGGCACTCAAGGAGCTGCAAGAATTGAATAATCAAGTTTAGGAGTTGTCGAACCTTGGATTTATCCGACACAGTGTCTCACCCTGGGGAGCATCAACTCTCTTCGTGAAGAAGAAGAAGAAAGATGGGTCACTTCGCATGTGTGTCGATTTCAGGAAGCTGAATTGACTCACAATGAATTATAAGTACCCTCATCCAAGAAGTGAAGACTATTTCGACCAACTGCAAAGTGCAGGTCCTTAAATGAACTTAAGATTGGGATATCATCACTTTAGAATTTAAAAAGAGTTATATTCTGGAATTAACATTTAGGACTCGTTATAGACACTACGAGTTCGTAGTAGTAATACTGTTAGGGTTAAGTAAAGCATCGACCATTTTATGGACTTAATGATCAGAGTGTTTCATTTACATTCATAATTACTTGAAAATCCTCAACGGATCAGCGATCATCTACACATTATATTGGAGAAGCTTCGTACACAGAAGTTGTACCCAAAATTCAGAAAGTGTGAGTTCTGGAAATAGAGTAATACCCTTTGTTCATATCCTCTTCGCTCAAGTTATCGAAGTAGATCCAATTAAGACCAAAGTCGTGAGCGAATAGTGTACTCCCACAAATGCAGGCAAAGAACAAAGTTTATTGGGTTTGGCAGGTCAAAAATTCATTTAGGGATTTTATAAAATAGCCAAACCAGTGACTCGATTAACAAGGAAGAATGAAAATTTTGTCTGGACTGCAAATATAAGGAAATCTTTTTCTAAGCTGAATGAGGAAGCTCACTACAGCACAACACCGATATTAAGAAGACATGCAACACCTATAGAATATTTTGCTAACTAGAAGAGTTATGCATTTTAGTTTGGTCAAAGTTGTCTCCTGATGCAACATGGGAAGGGTGTTGCTTAGGATTCAAGACGACTTAAACCTCACGAGATAGCCTATCCAACGTACAATATAAAAAATTGTCTGTAGTAGTGCATGCCTTAAAGATATGGCAACACTACTTGTACGGAAGCAAGAGATTTGCACCGACCATACGATATTGAAGTATTTATTTACTTGGGAACAACATAGTACGAGCCAAAGAAGATTGTTGGAACTCGTAAAAGATTATGGCTTCATCATTAGTTATCATCCAGGTAAAGCTAACGTGGTTGCCGATGCCTTAAGTCGTAAGGGTAAGTTGACAAATTTACTTTCCGGCCAAAGGAAATTGATTGAGGAATTTGCTAAGATGCAAATTGAGGTAGTGGTACCACCGGAAAATACTAAAATGATATTAGCAACTTTGACGCTACAACCGACGCTAAAGGATAGGATCAGAGAAGCTCAATATCAAGATGTCTTTTTGAGGAAAATGCGAGAAAGAGCTCAAAAGAAGGATATTAAAGGATTCATTATCGCAAGCGACGACACCTTAACTTACGAAGGAAGAATTTGTGTCCCTAAGGATGAGGAACTGAGGAAAACAATAATGAGTGAAGCTCATTGCACTCCTTACACCGCACATCCTGGTGGGACCAAAATGTATCAAGATTTACGGTCCATGTTCTAGTGGAGAGCCATGAAAAGGGACATTGCATCTTTTGTCGAGAGATGTTTAGTGTGTCAGCAAGTGAAAGCTGAACACCAACGTCCATCTGGACTACTACGACCGTTAGAGATACCCGAATGGAAGTGGGAACACATTACTATGGATTTCGTAGTAGGTTTGCCACCGTCAACAAGGGGTAATAAAGCTGTGTGGGTCATAGTAGATCGATTAACGAAATCTGCCCACTTTTTACCCATCAAGATGACTTTCAGCATGGAACAGTATGCTCAGATCTACATTAGGGAAATTGTCAAGTTACATGGTGTTCCCGTCTCGATAGTTTCTGACAGAGACACCCGCTTTACCTCGAACTTTTGGAAAAGTTTACAGAGCGCGCTAGGAACAAAGCTGAGGTTTAGTACTGCCTATCATCCTCAGACCGATGGACAATCTGAAAGAACGATCCAAATATTAGAAGACATGTTGAGAACATGCGTCCTCGATTTAGGTGGTCAGTGGGAGACACTCTTACCTTTAGTTGAGTTCGCATATAATAATAGTTACCAAGCGACAATTGGTATGGCACCGTACGAAGCCTTGTACGGAAGGAAATGCAGATCTCCCATATACTGGGATGAAATAGGAGAAAGAAAAATTTTAGGACCAGAGTTGGTCCAACAAACGGTTCAGCATATTGAAACCATTCGAAATCGGATCAAGATTGCGCAGGATAGGCAGAAGCCGTATGCTGATCGTCGAAGGAAGGAATTATGCTTCGAGGTTGGAGATAAATTTTTTCTCAAGGTAGCACCGGTAAAGGGAGTTATAAGATTTGGAGAGAAAGGGAAATTGAAACCACGATTTATCGGACCGTTCGAAATTCTCAAACGAATCGGGGTTCTTGCGTACGAGCTGGCTTTACCACCAAGCCTGTCCGGAGTACATAATGTCTTCCACGTATCCATGTTAAGAAAGTATGTACACGACCCGAGTCATGTCGTGAGTTACCAAGAACTGAATGTTAATAAAGATTTAACATACGAAGAAACTCCAGATGTTATCCTAGATCGGAAGGTCCATCGATTAAGGAATAAAGATGTTACCCTAATCAAGGTACAGTGGAAACGTCACACCAAGAAAGAAGCTACATGGGAAAGAGAAGAAGAATTTCGTGCTAAATACCCAAATTTGGTCGCTACAGGTATGACTTCAATTTCGAGGACGAAATTATTTGAAGGTGGGTAGTATTGTAGCGATCGCATTAAAATTTTATTATTTTTAGAAATCTTAAATATAAACGTAACAATTTAAATAATATTAAAGAACATAATTTATTTTAATACAAATCACATAAGTTAATAATATTGTAAGAAGCCTTTGATAATATTGAAATAGAGAACTAAAAAGACTACTCCTTATGCAAATAAGTATACAAAGTCCAAATAATTAAAACACATTTATACCTAAATACAACTCAAATAATTGAGCCCCTCCCCTCTATCTGAGCAAATCCTTCGTACTGCCAAGTATCTTGGTATGCAGGGTTTGTCCGTCCACTTGCCAAAAATTTTGTCCACTTGCTAAAGGTTCTGATCCTACTCCGTCTTCAAATTATTGATACAACACTCTCTTCTCTTTTCAACTATAAATATCTACCCCACCTGTCAAACAATACACAGCAAAAGAAAAAAAAAAGAGAATATTCATAAACAATATAAGATTTTAATTATACATCCTCTGCAATCAAGCTCCCATTTTCCTCTCCTGCAGTTTAAGGTATCATACTCTCCTCCTCTCTTTTTGTACTTCTTACCTTCATAAAAATGGACAAAATTTATATGAACCTTTAAATTGAGGTATACTTTCAAAAAATAATAATAATAATAAATAAATAAATAATAATAATAACTAAATCAGATTATATGAAAACATGTTTCATCCCTATTTTCTCCCGTTATTATAGTTGATGAAACTAAATCTCTTCTTTAAACCATAGCCAAAATTGAAACTGTGTACCCATTTCAATTACCTTTGAGCACTAGAAAAAAAAAAAAAAAAACCAAGCTTCCTTTAGTAACCGAAACTCCCCATAGGAAATCACCCTGTTTAGGTTGAACAGAAGCCCGAAACTTGTAGTTGAGGGCCTAGTTGTGGGCCTTGACACTCCGATAGCACTTCATAAACCCCAGTCGCTGCCTCTTCACCTCCGAGATGCCATCCAGAAATTGTAGGCCCGACGTTTCCCCGTTGAACCCACGGCTGACCTCTGTGGATGCCATTATCGGAACTTTTAACCCCCTCGTCCTCCACGTCTAATCTCTGCCCCAAATCGCCACCCACCATCGTCCGGTTTCCTTCCTCAAGACGTACGTCGCCGTCCTCCCGTTCTTCTTTTTCCCCTGTACAGTTCTTGTTTCAAATGAGATGTGAAATTAGGGATGGAGAATTTGATCCTCCCGTTCCTTTTTCCTAATCACTAAACAGGCCCTTCACATCCAAGCCCAAACCCATAAGACAAGCCCAAGCCCAATGTCCTAAATCCTACTTCTATCCTACTGAGGGTAAATAAGTGTAAATAATAATAGTAATAAATTTAGAATTCTAGATAATATGTTGGGATGTTATCATATTTCGTCCCTCCGAGAATTGCCATTTTCATAAACGGACTTTAACTTTTTTTTTTATCCGATTTGGTCCTTCGGCTACTGTTCCGGCGAAAAAATGTCACGAGATTCGCACGTGACGCCGGAATGCTGAGTCATCGTTGCCACATCAGCAAAACACGCCACCTCATTAATTGAAAATTTTTGGGTTTATAGAGGATCGAACCCAGGTCTTTCAAAATGGAGAAAGTAGCCCAAACCACTTGGCTACACAGGTTAATTGATATAATTTGTAACAATATTGTATATATACGTTATAAATTGTAGTATAAATTATGAATTACATAATTATTTAACAATATCATATAAATAAAATTAATTATTTATATTATAATTACCTAATAAATTATTTCGCTTAATTAACATAAGAAAACAAAACAATTTTTTTTACAATTTAATTTACTATATATTAAATTTATTAAATAATTATACATACTATCATTTTTTTGATATGTCAACTTAATATGTATACTAATAAATATAAATATATTTTTTAAAATTTAAAATACATTTTTACCTTTTAATTTTTTTAGTAAAAATGTATTTTGATATAAATTCGAAATATATTTGTACCTTTTAATTTTTAGTAGTAAAAATATTTTTTATTTAAAAAGGTAAATAATTTTTGTAAAGATATACATATTAAGTTACACGTAAAAAACAATGATCATATGCGTAATTATTTAATAAATTGAGTATATAGTAAATTAAATGAATTATATTTTTTTAAATATTAATCAAGCGTAATAATTTATTAAGTTATTATTATTTACTACTATTATATTTGTACCTTTTAATTTTTAGTAGTAAAAATATTTTTTATTTAAAAAGGTAAATAATTTTTGTAAAGATATACATATTAAGTTACACGTAAAAAACAATGATCATATGCGTAATTATTTAATAAATTGAGTATATAGTAAATTAAATGAATTATATTTTTTTAAATATTAATCAAGCGTAATAATTTATTAAGTTATTATTATTTACTACTATTATATGTTTTATTAATTAATTATAATATAAATAATTAATTTTATTTATATGATATTGTTAAATAATTATGTAATTCATAATTTATACTACAATTTATAACGTATATATACAATATTGTTACAAATTAGTTCAATTAACCTGCGTAGCCAAGTGGTTTGGGTTACCTTTTGCATTTTGAAAGATCAGGGTTCGATCCTCTCTAAACCCAAAATTTTTCCATTAATGAGGTGGCGTGTTTTGCTGATGTGGCAACGATGACTCAGCATTCCGACGTCACGTGCGAATCTCGCGCCATTTTTTCGCCGGAATAGTAGCCGAAGGACCAAATCGGATAAAAAAAAAAGTTAAAGTCCGTTTATGAAAATGTCAATTCTCGGAGGGACGAAATATGATTCTATCCCTAATATGTTAAACAATGAAGTATTTTAATGTCATTTGTTTAGGAGGCGTATCTCTCGAGTAAGGTTTTCGCACGTGTTCGACTACTATTTCACGCATCAAAAGGTAGGGTCTTTCTTATATCTCTTTTAATGTTGTAAATTTAAATGTAACGTACATGAACTGTTTTCGAGGCGACTGAACGATATTATGTTATAAGACCTGTGATCCCATGAGGGGTCAGTGACCGAACTAAGGGTCATCGGGGAGAGCCCGCTGTGTTTTATGTGCGCACCACATGTTTCGATGTTTCAAGTATGTTATGTTTATCGTTAATGTCTTTCGCATTTGTGAACATGTTTATGTGTGGAATATTTGAATTATCGGCATTAGACCAGATATAGATTTTCTCTACTGAGTCGTTGAGCTCACCCCTTCAACACATTGTTTTTAGGTACGGCTGAGGATGTCCACGGAGGAGACGACGGGACAATGGAATAAATTTATAAAAGATATTATGTTTAATAATTATATATATATTGTCCGCTGCAATATATGAAGATTTACGATGATTCATGATAAGTATGTTGGTGTGCTGATAACACCTTGAAGTAATTATGAAGTGATTATGATTTAATACAGTTTGTTTTGACACGGATAAGTACGAAATGTTTTTCAAAGAATTAAGTTTTGTAGCGCCTCGGATTTTAAAACAAAAATATTCCTTATTTTACTATTACTAAATAAATTATAGTATTTATTTGAAGTTACGAAAGGCGGGGCGTTACATTAATGAAACCAGTATATGTAGTTGTATTTATTATAGATCATGGTATGAACGAAAATTGTAGGTTGTTAATTGATATTGTATATATTGAAGTTTTTATTTTACTACATGTTTTTGTCATACTTTTGAAAACGAAACATCATACTTTTTCAAATGTAGTATCACACTTTCGAAAATGAAAAATCAAGACTGAAAAGTACATGTTCATCATATACATACAGTATTTAATATAATCTTTCATAATAATACAACTTATCCTTCATTTTATTATTGTACTCAATTTCATATTTTTTTCGAGAATAACATCAATCACTATCAAAACGAGTGTCACACCTAAAATACAAATCATATTAATATATATTATATCATCTTTCATAATAATTATAAAACTTATCATTCACTTGAAAATGTGCATTTTCAATGACTCATCTATTTGTTAATTGTGCACATTATCTAATATTTCATATTAATACTGTCAAAGTTGGGTCAATATACACCTTAAAAGGCCTTGTTAAGGTGATAAGGTTGTCCAACTTATATGTGAGCCCGAGGTCCTTTATCCAACCGATGTGGGATATTCTAACACTCCCCCTCACGAGTAAGCCGGAAATTCCATCGGAATTACTCGTGGCCGGAAATTTCATCGGCAGGGGTGCCCAAATTCGGAAATTCCATCGACTGGGGCCCCACATCGTGTTTGGCCTGCTCTGATACCATGTCAAAGTTGGGTCAATATACACCTTAAAAGGCCTTGTTAAGGTGATAAGGTTGTCCAACTTATATGTGAGCCCGAGGTCCTTTATCCAACCGATGTGGGATATTCTAACAAATACTATATAATATTTCATAATAAATACAGTTCATTTATCACTTTAAGATTGAAATTGTGAATGTACCATGATTGCATTTATTTTTCAATTGTACACATTTGTTCATACTCATATTTATATTATGTCATTTTTCATAAAAAAATATAGTTTATCATTCATTTAAGATTCAAAATGAGCATGTTCATTGATTGAATTGTACAAAGTAACTCGCATTTCATATAGTACATATTATATGATCTTTCATTATAATACAACACATCATTTATACTGCATTATTATTATACTCAATTTCTCAATAATATAAATCATCATTTTAATTAACATCATATTTTAAAAATGTGAATCAATCCATTATTCATGAATCAAAAGTGTGTAATTCAATAAAACAATAAAATCTGCATGTTTTGTAAAAGTTATCATCCAGCAATATTAAAAAACAATTTGAGATTGAAAAATATTTTTGTACATGAACACATTGGATTAAAGATTTAAATTCAATAACTCGAGAACTCTGTCTCTTTGCTATAATTTTTCTTCAAAATCTCGATTTTCTTTCCTCTCAACCACCAATACTCGAGTTTGATGGATCTATAGCTACAAGCCTGCACCACACACAGTAGAAATTTGAGATCTCGAAAGCTAGCCATAAAATCAAAATGAAGAATTACAAAATAATTAATATGAAATCAGTATATTTCATCAATCGAAATCAAATTCATATGTATCATTGTCTTCGCTTGACGAAATCAGCTTATAAAGGTTTTACAAATCTGCATTCGCCAAGTTATAATCAACATCATCAACACAATCAACTAGGATAAAAAGTAAAAATATTGAAAAAATAGGCTGATGAACCAATAATTATGAACAGTGACTAGTAGGTTTCAATGCAAAATAATGAAGCATGAAACATGACAATAATGAAGTATGAAATAAAACAGAATGAAGGTCACACGGGAGTGCATACTATATTCGGAACTTCTGATAACAACAAAAAATGGATGGGAAATTTTCACAAACACCTTGCAGTTTTTCACTCTGAGAACTAGTTAATATCCCTAAAAAAAGGGTTTTGCATTGAAATCAATACAAATAATCAAAAGAAACAAAAAGATAAAATGGCTTTGCATTGAAATCAATATTAATAATCAAAAGAAACAAAAAGCGCAATGATGAAACAAAAAGTTATAACCGAGAATAAAAAATACCGGAGTAACTTTATTGTATTTCATAATAATATGACTATTTTTCACACTAAGAGCATCCCAATGGAATATTTTTACACAGTTCGAATATGGTAATTCTTCATGAAATCTCATAAAAATCAAACAAAAAGACATCATACCTTCAGACAAATACAATTCATCCATTATTTTTGCAGAATTCAACAAATTCAGAACCGATATTAATAGAGGGACAAAGTGGACAGTAAGAATCGAGATTGACACAGGAACAAAGCCGACGGTAAGAACCAAGCTTGATGAATGGACGAAGCCGACGGCGATGGTGAATGGCGGATGTCAAGCAAACGCGGAATTGAAGACGCATAGAAGATGTAAGGCAATTGAATCGTAGATCGCAGTGAACGAAGACGATGAATCGTGGCGGTGAACGACGATGAATGGTTGCAGTGGAGGCATACGCGAGAGAGAAAAGGAGATGGAAAGAGCAAGAAAAAAAAAAAAAAAAAAAACCTAGATTAAATTGAGAGAGAAAAGGAGATGAAAAGAGGAGAAAAAAAAAGAAAAAAAAAAACCTAGATTAAATTGACCAACCTATATATAATATTGACCGAGAGAAGATGCTCATCTTGAAATGAGGTGAAATGAGGTGCAAGTAATAAATTGCCGCCTTCCACCACTAACCTCTAAACCTCATCTTTTTTTTTTCTTTTTTCAATTTTCAATTCATCCACCATTTTCAATTTATAAACACATTCCACATATCTACATCAAAATAAATAAATAAATAAAGTAGAAAAGCTTGAATTTCAATAAAAATGAAATTTGAAAAAAATCCAATTAAATTTGGTACTTTCCGTCCTGTTATTGAAATCTTTACTGAAACAATGGAATTGAATTACAAAAATAGAAAGGTGAGAAACATCTGGAATGTTTATTCGTTTGGCGTGGTACGGCGGCGCCGGGTTCGGCGAGAGTAATGGGTCAGGGGTTTTCGTTTGATGAATTACGCCAACAATCAACAGTGAGGAGTGCGCAAGGTAAGAGGGGAGGGCGAAGAAATTGTTGATCCGGGTGGACAAGACGACGGATTAAAAGTGCGAACGGACGTAGAGAACGGAGGGTGATGTGGCGAAGGAAGAGGGCGATGATATAATTTCTTACCGTGGAGATGAACGTGGTGGAGAGGTTGAAGCTTTGAAGTATTCCGATTGTAAATTACGTTTAATAGATTTAATAGAAGGGTAATATAGATATTATACTAAAAAAATGGGTGGTTTAGTAAGAGTGGAGGTATAAATAAACTGAGTCTTTTTAAAACATTTTGAACTTTAACAATATTTTTGAACTAATAATTAAAATTTAATTAAAAATATTTTAATTAAATATTAATATATTTAATTAATATTATAGAATTGCTTCTAAACAATTAATAGAAAGTGTTTTTGATATTAAAGAGAGCGATGTGTCCACCATAGAAGTAAATTTACAAAGGCCCAAGTTGGAACGGAGAATTTTATTATTTTAGAGAATTTATTAATTTATCGAGTATTAATTTATAGAAGTTTTACTATAAACAAATTATAAAAGTGCAATTTGTAGTTTTTACAAATTAATTACAGAATTAAATTTGGTCAAAAGTCCATTTTTATTAATTAGAAAAGGTAAAAAGTATTAGACCGCCAAAATTTCCTAAAATATTCATTTTAGCTAACTTTAATAAAATGTACCCTACAAAGTAGTCAAAATTTGGATAAAAAATATACACTTTACTTGAATTTTATTCTTTTTAACATTTAAATGCATTTAAAATCTTCAAAATTTGAATTACAATAACATTAGGATATTGATAATACGGTTTAAATAGAAATCAATACAGTATTAAATAAATAACAACCGCGGCCTTTCATTGATTAGCATTTAGCATTTAGCATTTAGCACTGTAAATAATTTCCCATAAAAGGTCTAAAAGAAAAACAAGGCCACAAATAAAAAAAAAAACCAAAAATCCCAAAAAAATCACAGCTGTAAAAATACAAACCACAGACTCAAAATTACAGCACCTACTCCCCCACCGTAAAAATTAGCCGCGCCGTTCCGGTGCCCAGTCTGATCATCCGCCGTAGGTTCATCCGCAGGAGAGTCCTATGGTGGAGAGGTTGAAGCTTTGAAGTATTCCAATTGTAAATTACGTTTAATAGATTTAATAGAAGGGTAATATAGATATTATACTAAAAAAATGGGTGGTTTAGTAAGAGTGAAGGTGTAAATAAATTGAGTCTTTTTAAAACATTTTGAACTTTAACAATATTTTTTAAATAATAATTAAAATTTAATTAAAAATATTTTAATTAAATATTAATATATTTAATTAATATTATAGAATTGCTTCTAAATAATTAATAGAAAAAAAAAATAAGTAAACAACATTATATAAATAATTTAAAAAATATTTTATAATAATGTAAAATAATCACATTTCCTCTGACGAAGAGTAGTGGAGCTGGTGAATTTTGTCAGATTGTAGTTCTCGAACGAGCAATCGAAATGATTCTGGAGCATCCTCCAGATTGGGTATGAGTAGCACGACTAATTCCAACCCTTACTTGTTGTATATATACAATTGGACCAAGGCCCCAAGAGCATGTGGCACGCGGACTGCCGCGCGTGAAATACACTCCATCTCTAAGCAACGGTGAAAAACCAACCGTCACGCCCAATCGAAAATATATATTCACACTGAAAAAAAAAACGAACATAAATCCTGAAAATCCATTTCAACATAAATCTGCTTTTTTTGGATCGCTTTTTTTATTTTTGTGTATATAAAATTCCCAATAAATAAATAAATATCTAGGTTGCTTGTGTCACTGGTGACGTTTCTTGATAATTGATGTATATGCTATGACCCTTTTTCTCTGTTTTGTGAATTTCTGTAATTTTATTTTCTCAGCCAGTGCAGTGTAAATAGAAAATCAATTAAAAAGATTGCACAATGAGTAGGTCCAGATCTGGCAGAAACCCGTCCCTGGGCTGCGGCGACGATGAATTCGTGCACCTCACGAAAGTCAAGTCGTCCCCACACGACCGGCTGAGAAGCGGGAAGGCGAGGGGGTTACTTGTATCGCCGGTCAAAATGCTGGCAGGCAGAGAATGCAACTACAGCGGAAGAGGGAGATTCTCTCTGTCGGATTCGTGCCATGTGCTCAGCCGTTATTTGCCCGTTCACGGTCCTTCCGCGATTGACAAGATGAATAGCTGTGCCTATGTTTCTCAATTTTCCGACGATGGGTCCCTCTTTGTTGCTGGGTTTCAGGTATCGAGCTCGGGTCACCGTGTTGTGCTTTCGGATTTTCTATTCGCACTTGTTCAATCCCTTTTTCCTAATTTAATAGGAAAGCCATATTAGAATATATGATGTGGATATGGGATGGAAATTACATAAGGACATTCGTGCAAGGAGCCTCAAGTGGACAATTACTGATACTTCTCTTTCACCCGATCGCCGTTTTCTCGTAAGATTGTTAAGATTTTGAAGGAATTTCTTGTTCGTTTTTTTTTACTGGAGATTTTTTTCATGTGTTTTTCACAGGTTTATTCGAGTATCTCACCCGTTGTCCATATTGTTGATGTTGGATCCGGAACAAAAGAGTCTCATGCGAATGTGACGGTCTGTGTTTTTCAAAATATTAGAGTATGATATGTTGTTCTTAATTCACAATCTTATAGTGGTAACTATTACATTATTTGTTCAGGAAATTCATGAAGGCCTGGAGTTTTCATCTAACGTGGATCATTACGAAGATTATTCGTTTGGAATATTCTCTGTTAAATTCTCAAAGGATGGGCGGGAACTTGTGGCTGCTAGCAGCGATGAATCAATATATGTTTATGATCTTGAATCCAAAAGGCTTAATCTCAGAATCCCAGCCCACATGGTACTACTGCATTTTTACTTGCGTTTAATTGCAGCGTCACTTTCATGTGTATTTTAAACAAGTAATCAATGGAATTTTCGACCTTTTCTTAAAATGTTAAATGGAATAACATATCCTAAATCGCCTTTTAATTTTCGTGCAGTCTGATGTGAATGCTGTATGCTTCGCTGATGAAAGTGGCCACATCATATATTCTGGAAGCGACGATCAACTATGCAAAGTAATGCTTATTTTGCCACTCTAGAAAATTATATTAAACTTGGGGTTTTCGCCTACGCAAAGTAATGTTTTTTTTGTTCCTTTTTAAATATTTTTCACTCGTAAAATTATTACAATATTAAGCTAGTTTGTAGCTATATTCTTTACTGAGAAATTATGTTCATGTCTGGTGTAAAATAACAAATATGATAATTTGTACTATGGAAGCTATCTTTGTGTGGGCTTGTTAGTTTTCTTTACTAGACTCAATTGTGTAGTACTGTAGTTTATTGAGGGACCTAATCAAAAGTAAGAAAAAACATTGATTTTCTATTGAAAGATATATTATTCCGTGGTCGCACCAAATCCTATATATTTGAGAACAAATTAAATGCTTTAGTTCTGCTGAAATGTTATTTGTTTCAATGGTTTTTTAGCTTTGTTTTTTGTAATTAAAATATATACTTATTCATGGATAATAAGTATACACGCTAGAAACGTGTATATATACTGTTGTAAAAATCAATAATTTATTCGTGAATGAAGGAATAAATTGTGAAACACAATAATGAAATGCTTTAATTCAATTTAAATGTTGTTTCCCAATAAAACATGAAGGTTTGGGACAGACGTTGCTTTGGGAGCAGAGGGCAAGCTGCTGGAGTCCTCATGGGACATCTAGAAGGCATTACATTTATAGACACTCGTGGGGATGGGCGGTACTTCATCTCGAATGGAAAAGATCAAGCTATCAAACTTTGGGATATAAGAAAGATGTCATCTAATGTCAATTAGTACGTCTAAGTTCATTACTTTTGCTTCTTTTGTATGTTTCGGGACGAAGCAATGGAACCCTATCAGTCTATGGGAGAGTTTGAAAAAAAATATGTGTTTTCAGGAAGTGATTTCTGATATTTTTCACTAAAAAGTAACAATTGTTTTATTGTCTTTTCTTCTATTCAGCCATCCAAGGCGTAGATATGCTGAGTGGGATTACCGATGGATGGAATATCCACAAAGTGCGAGAAATATAAGACATCCGGATGACCTGTCATTGGCTACATATAAAGGCCATACTGTTTTGCGCACTCTCATACGCTGTTATTTTTCACCAGCCTATAGGTAATGCGCATACATAACTTTTTTTTCTTAGTATCTGTGCTATCTTTTTTATTTTTATTTTTTCTTCTTAGTCTTTTGTAATGAAAAATCATACAGAAAAATATGCTCGTTTTTTATGTTGGCAATATTAAGGTCATAATGGATTTCGCTCCGTGCATGAAGCTTAAAGAGCTTGTATTGCAGCTGTAATTTCACAATTATTCCAGCCTATAGGCGTGAAATTGTTCATTTCTCAAGGGAAAAATCGTCAGGGGCCAAAATTGACATGTTAAAAGTCATTAGACAAAAATTGTGTTACTTGTAGGTACTTTAGGGATCCATGATTTATTTGTTCGATACATCTCATTTCTAATGCTTTATGGTTGCATGCCGGGAAACTGATTAGAATTTTGTGCTACTCTTTTGTTCTCCTGTATTCAAATGTTTTACTTACTTACCTTCCTGTGTTAACCTTACAGCACTGGGCAAAAGTATATATACACGGGATCAACTGATTCATCCGTTTATGTTTATGATGTGGTATGTGTACTTCATTGTGTTTTTTCGAGTTTCTTTCGTTCCCCCAATTTTCTTGTTCTTAATTGTATACTAAATTTGATAAGTGCTATTGGAAGTCATCTCTGCACATTCTTGGTTGTTGTGGCTTCATCCGTCTTACATTTTGGCCGAACAATTTACTCGATGGGCTTCCGATTCATCAAACATCTTACATGACAAAAATTAAAGGTTTAATTGTAAAATTGTTTGATGACATCAACAGTTTCTTCTAGTGGAGCTCAATGTAAGATGTATGTAAACCTCGAGGGGTGTTTTTGCAATTTTCAAAGTTACCCAGGTTTTTCTATAAATAGTTCTAACCTCACGTGTCGTTTTGTAGTTATCCCTAGTTCTTTCGACGCATAAGGAAGATGGTTTGTATATCACTTTTTCACAGTTGTTTTCACCCTCGTTGACAGACAAAAATAGCACATTTACCCCTCCATATGCTTCTATTTACAAAATTCTCCAGTTATGAGGATATTTGCAAAATAAACTTGAGCCTTGATTATCGTTATAGGTGAGCGGAAGTGAAGTGGCAAAATTGGAGTACCATGATGATACTGTGAGAGACTGCAACTGGCACCCTTTTCTCCCCATGATTGTAAGCTCCTCCTGGGATGGGACAATAGCCCGATGGGAATTTCCTGGCAATGACGATGTAAACACGTTGCCCATGAAGCAAAGTAGAAGAAGGGGCAGATTATCTACTAATTTTTGGCTCTAGGATATGATGCATGCATGTATAAGATTAGTATATTGTGAGTTGTTACACCATATAATTGTGGTAAGATAAAAGAACACAACACACTAGTCTTTCTCCTGCAACTCCATCACTTAAATCACAAGTTGAAGGATAAATAAGTGAAGCATTCAAGAAAAAAACGTAGAAATATGACAGTCTTCAAGTCATTGTTTGATCTATGAATCAAGTCAAGAAATAAACGTTAAATCCAAGGAGATTGACAGTGTTCAACAAAGCTTTCACCATGAATTCCGTCAAGCCTAAAATTTGATCTGATTTCACAATGATCGGACAAATTAAACGTTAAATATAACCTTTGTACCAATTTCGATCCATTAAAATTCAAATGGTACAATTCTCGTGTTTATTAGTTTATTAGACATGTTGAACAAATGAAGAATAACACAACATAATTCACACAGAATTAATAATTCACTTTAGCATATGTTTAAACAAACAAATAAAATCGGGGTTTTAACCCCAACAAATAAAAAAAAGGTAAAACACTATATACTCTGTTGAATTTTTAAATCTTGAAAGTACATAGTAATGATTTATGTCCATCTAATAACAGTTTTAACATACTTTGCAACTCTTCCTGCAGTAACCCAATAGACCCGAAGATCCAATCATATACTCTGGATTATTGTCGCACTCCCCAAGGGAAGCCCATTTTTCGCAGCTTTCGTGCCCGTCTGTGCAATTCCCAGCAGATCCCACAATCTTGTCGAAAGAGTCGACGTGAATCCACTTCGTCGCCGACCACTTCTCACCCTCATCCACGGGACAGCCAGCATGTAGACTTGCAGGGTCTGGGACTGCGTTCGGAGAGAGGCTGAAGAAAAGAAGTGCATCACCTTTGCGTGGCTTCACTGAAAAAACAATTGCAAACAAGGAAAAGGTAAGTGGGACCCGTCACCATGGTAAGAACTTTAATTAAGATTTACTTTACCAGCTTTGAGTGTTTATATTTCTCACCTGCAGGACCTTGCTTTCCGCACTCGGATAAATCTTTATCTGCTGACACGGACCTACGACGAGGAGATTCCTGCATTATATTACATGGAAGTTAGACAATTTAAAAATTACAGAAAATCAACCTAGAGACTTTGATTGCTGATACATTTTTCACTAGCTCCATTTGTTAGTTCATTTGACGGAATATGTAGACACGTCAACAAATAAGTTACATTTACAACCTAGATATTTAGAAATATTACAAACCACCCAAGATTTAATCTGGCTATTGTTAATACTTAGAAAAACAGAAGGATGTAAATTTAGAATGTAAGTAAGTTATTTATTAATATTTAGAATAGTTGAAGATCTAATGGTAAAAATATTTGCGTCAACAATTTCTGTTAGCTCCATTAACTACATGTGTATTATGTAAGACAAATGAAACCTCGAGGTAATTTCGTAGTTTTCAAAGTTCGCTGTTTTTTCTTCTGTAATTTTGGCAAACCTCAAGAGTGGTTTTGCAAATCCTAAATATATTAATATTCATATAAAGGATTTCTGGCCCTAAAGTAGTATCTATGATACCTGGACGCGGGTACGGGTGTCGGATACGGGTACGAATCCGGGTGTCGGGTACTTAAAAATTATTTATTGTAGATACGGGGACACGTACCCATATTTGGACACGGGTACGGGGATACGGCGAACCCAAATTATTTTTCATTTTTTTATATATTAAATTTTATAATATAAACGATGATAAAAATAAGAATAATATGATATAATTGAAATTAAAGCAAAATAAAGTTCAATTTATTAGAGCAACATAAAAAACTAAAATAATAAGTCTAAAGATAATTTCTACTAATTATTTCCATCCTCGTCAATATTTAAAGCCTCTTCAAATGTGATTGCTTCAAGTTCAGGCTCACTAATGGAAAGATCAGCAAGTTGGTTCATTTCTTTATCAATGTCGAACTTGTCTCCACCTATAAAATAAAATAATAGACATTATTATTAATATAGCTCCAGCCTCAAAGTATATTATTTAATTAAATGATATAAAAAAAATACTTACATATGTCCCAATATTTTGATGGCCCTTCCGTATACGATTTCTTCTTTCTCGATAAGAGACGAGTATTTGCATGAACATAAACCAAATCTTCAGCTCTGGTACTCGTCAACTTGTTTCTCTTCACATTGTGAATTTGAGAATACGTGCTCCAGTTTCTTTCACAACATGATGATGAGGCCGGTTGGGATAACAATTTGAAGGCCAACGATTGCAATAGTTTTGCACTAGACCCATAATTTGCCCACCATGAAATTGGTTCTTCATAAACCATTGCATCTTTAACAAAAGAATCGCTAAACGGGCCAGTCCCACTCGAAAATTGTCCATATTCAATAGAAACTTTTTTAAGATCATCGGAGTTTTCAAAAATCCGTCTCAAACACTTCACACGGTTCAAAGAGACTTCTTCATCTTCATGAGGTGACACTCTTCCTACACCTTCTTCACTTTTAAGCCATGTATCGGTGTAGTACTTCGGAACCAGGCAATGTGCTAGGCAATGCAAAGGCGTGTTGCTTTTGTTCCATCTTTCCTCCAAAATTAGATGGACGGCATTGAAAAAATCCGACTCCCCAACTAATACATCTTTGCCTTCATGATAAAAAACAATAGCTTTTGTTTTTTCTATCATAGAATCCCACATGTCATAGACAAGATGTAGAATGGGAGAATCAGTATCACCAGCTCGAATAAAATCTATGATAGGACCAGTGAGATTCAATAAATACTCGAGGTCATCCCACCAACTATCATCGACGATGCATTTTTTGACTTCACGAGCCTTAGTGTCAACTAAGCTCTTTCCATCTGGTCTATAAGTTTTCCACTTTTCATCTATTATCATCTTTTCCAAAGAAGGTCTCACCTTATTTATACGCTCCGCCATGATTATCCCCGATGCAAATCTTGTTTCAGCAATTTTTAACAACTTTAAAGATGAATAGTTGTTAAAAATCGAATTCGCCATGTCATGATTGACAATGAAGTTTCTGATAGTCTGACAATCTTGAATTAATTTCGAAATCCAACCACAATGAATGGACGCATCAGTATTTTCTGGAGGATCGCACATTTTCTTCAATGCCAAATTCAAGCTATGCACCACACAAGGTGTCCAAAAAATGTGAGGAAATTTTTCCTCAATAATTACCCCAGCAGCTTTATAATTACTAGCATTATCGGTAATAATTTGCACAACATTATTCGACCCAATTCCTTCAATTGCATTAAAAAAAATATTGGCAACAAAATTAGCATCTTTTACCTCTCCGGTTGCGTTGGTCGATGAGATGAACATTGCTCCACTTTCCGATGCTGCCATGATATTTATTAGGGGATTTCTTTGAATATCGGTCCAACCATCAGAACAAATAGACACCCCCTTTTTATTCCAGCTATCTCGAATGTGTTGAAGTTTCACATTAATATGAGCTTTTTCTTGTGCTAGAAGAGTAGTACGCAATCTATCATAACTCGGAGGCACATAGCTAGACAAATTATTGTTGGCCAGAAAGAGAGAATACTTTCTGAATTGTGGGCTGCGAACAAGGTTGAATGGTAGAGCACAAGCATAAAACATTCTTGCACACAACTTATCGGCAACATCTCTATCGGCAACATTAAAAGCATGTTCTATCGAACCTTTTCTTTTTTTATTTTGCAAGAGATCGGTGCCACGGGGTAAGCTCAGAAAATCGGATTGCTTCCTAGCATGAATTGCTTTATTTGACTTGTTCTTCTCGGCGTTTTCATGCTCTGCTTTGATCATCTTGGCAACATCATCTGAAATTGAATTGCACATCATCACGTTTTGTCCAGGAATTCGTAGTAAATGACCTTTCACCTTAGAATATGATCCTGTAACTTTTTTGTTACAATAATTACAAGACCATACTCTATTTCCGCCTCCTCCGGACGCCAAACTTATAACTTTGACGTGATTCCACAACGGTGTATCATCAAAGTTATTTTTTTGTGGTCTAAAAACCATTTTTTCTTTTCCTTTGTTTGAAGAAGACATTATTTTTTTGTGTGAATTTTGCTCTAATTTATGTTATTATTTATAGACAAGTACGTGCGTGAATCTTAATCAATGTTACGCGTGAATCTTAATCATGTTACGTATCGTGATCTTAATTAATATACGTAATGTTATTCCTATTCTGACTCTACAATGTTATTCCTATTCTGACTTTTAAATAAAAATTTTAATTAATCCTACTGTGAATAGGATGGATTTTATTGACTCTTTGTATTATTAAAAATATTAATAAAATAATCTACTAAAATAATCGGATTGAATCTGATTTTTTATAGGAATAAAAAATTGTTTCTAGAATATTATTTTAAAAACATTAAAATAGGTAAAAAAAACCCTAATACTTTAACCGCCGCAACTTTTTTTTCTATTCTTTCTGTCTTCTTCACTTCATCGTCTTCGCCGCAACTTTTTTTTCTATTCTTTCTGTCTTCTTCAGTTCTTCTCGTCTCTCAATCTTCATTCAAAAATCAAGTCTTCAATTCATCATAGCTTGATTCAGGAGCACATCTCCGTCATTTATACGGTAAGTTTTTTTTTTCCTCTTTTTTTCTTCTTAGATCCGGTCAACGTATCCGGTCATTTTGACCGGATCTGACACAGATCCCGTACCCGTGTCAGTGTCGTGTCGTGTCGACACGGGTACGTTGCCGGTTTCCGGCGAGTCCGGGTAACGTAGAGTAGTATTAGAATAATAATACAGAAAATAAGGAGTTATGATGAATATTATCAGTGTTAGATTGACAATGATCTGAAAATAGAACAGGACAAGCTATAGTTGAAGATTTATAGTCTGATATACGATTGTATAACTAAGCAACCGAGAGCAACTGAGGGTAGATCAGGAACTACAGACAGTGAAGGCACGACTAACCTCTGCAGAGGGGAACACGGTTTCACCTCCTTTCTTGACATCGGTAAGATACAATAACACAGTGGCCAGTCGATGTCCTCCACGAGCAATATTTTCCTTATCCGCAAAATAGTCATAATGAGGGTCATATTTCTGCCCAGGTTCATACCGCAATACTTGTATGTCTTCTCCATTTTCTATATAGAGAGGAAACATAAAACACTCTGCTATTAAAATATTCAAAATCGCCAAATTGTCATTCTCTATACCCGCATTCATTCATTCCAATATGTGACATAAGTGAAAAGATAATCCAATATGACATTCATAATAAATGAAATCACATACAATTGTGATGATAAATTAACAATTTATGGAATGGCTACTATAATTTCAAGTTTAAACTTATTTATATATATCAGTGAAATTTAGAAGTATCAGGTGAATCTCATCTTCCCCACACTAAGCAGGTAAGGAAAAGTTGCATAACATATTGCCAAACTAAATTTATCTAGCAATTTGTACCCAAGAATCCATTGGCAAATTGTTTGGTCATTAGGCTTCCAGAAAATTATACAAATAAAAAATGCAGCAAATAATATTAGTTTTCAATATCAATCTCTACTGCTCCAGTGCTCCACGTAAACCTTGATGGAGTGTTACAGTGAAATCCACAGACAAAGCTGAAATGGAACCGACAGAGTAAAACATAATTATTTTGTGAAACTTCATTTGCAGTCTTAGCTGCTAAATTAATTTTCAGATCGAAATAGTACATCCTTTGGTGAAATCTAGTAGTATTACCTTATATTTATTCTTACAAAAATTCTTATTGTGAGACAGTAAAAACATGTGTTTATATCTACCTGGCCCTAGGGAGGTGCTGTTTTCCCCTCTCTCACCCAAAAAAAGAACAAAAACGAACTCCAAGAGGTTATAAACAGAACTTACGTTTAAGAATTAATCATTATACATTCATACAACTAAATACTATGCAACAAGTGGGAGAATCATCAAAGACAAGTGATAACTCCATTTCATATCAAAGTAAGGTATATGCTCAAACTTCAAGGTTATTGAAATGTGACCTTTTGGCAAAAATGTCCATGTAGAAATCTTGTCTTCTATGCCGGAAACGATAGGATCCTTTCAGTAACAGATGTGAAGAAAAAGAGTTAGAAACAATGTACACATAATGTTCACAAAAGTAAGATGAAATAGGAGTGTTCAACTAAAAAAACCACCAATTTCGCCTTGATGTGATTATTGAATACCGTGAGATTACAGAACTATCTCACTTTATAACACTATTCTTTAGCTACGGCTAAACACTTGAAATAATAGTTTGCATAATCGTAAGTACTTGCAAAATTACATAATACTGTAGAACTCTACTTTTTTTATCTTAAGTGATGCAAGGATATTGACCCAATGTTAAATGATGAGTAAGATAAGGAAGCTGGTAATTGCATTATTGAACTAATATTAAACCCGAGATTTCCGCCCAATCAACTTATCAACCTGCATCACTATCAATGCTGATTTAAGTTTACCACCGAAAATTAGCCAAATTTTGATTATGAGTTATCGTAAACTAATACACGAAATTAACAACGATTACTACATATTAAGACATTGAGACGAAGAAGGAAACCAAACCTTTCCTTTCGGAATAAACATTCCGGAGCTAGTCCGAACCTCACTCAACATACTCTTCCCAGACAGATTGTCAGCCACGGCTGACCTCTTCAACTCCGATTTCGCCTACATTTAATCACACAAGTCAAACAATCACCTTATATATACATATATATATATAGATATAGATAAGAGGAAACTCAATTCAGATTTAAACTCACCAGAGATATTAAGTGATTGCATTCTTCATCCGTCAGAAAACCTTCGTACACAAATGCTCTAAAAAACACAATGCAGAAGTAGCTCAATTGTACATATAATCACTGGAAGTAAAACCCACGGCGTGGATTCATAAAATACTGTAATATAACCCCTTCTCCCAATTTTTTCACCAAAAAAAAATCCAGTTTAAATTTACCTGGGTTTCCATGAGATCGATTTGACTTTGGATGGATTGATAATCGAAGTGCAAGAGTATTTCTGCGAGATCGATGCGATCAACAGCAGGGCGAACAGAGGAGCATTAACAAACCGAATCATCAGGACGAATTTTTTTTTTTTTTTTTATTTTGAATGTGGAAAAGAAATGTTTGAATCTGATAAAAGTTTCAGGGAGTTGACGGTAAGTATAATTATTGTATGCGAGCGACTAATACTATACGATTCGGCAGCACATGGAACGGTATCAACATCATCTGCCTAAGCCTAACCTTATTTTTTCTATCTAATTTCATACACGGAGTATTAGACATATTTATCTAATTTTTACGTTTTAAAAATGAAAACAAATACTTCATCCGTTTTTGAAATACTAAGACTATTTTTTTGGCATAAAAATTAAAAATATTTTTTAATTGTATTTTTTAGAAAGCTATAAAGAACAATATTAATACTCATTGATTTCGAAAAATGCCGATAATTAATAGCTCAAAAATCGCTGACAATTAATAGATCAAAAATCGTTTTCCTCATAATTTCGAAATTTGATTAAGGATTCAAGAAACTCTTGACTATTATTCTTAGGTATTTCAATTTTCAAGAACTAAAGAAAACACTTTTATTAAATAAAAAACAACTACTCCATAAATGAACGTACTTAAACATATAAATAATGTTGAAATCTTAAAACACTTGAGCTTTATTAAAAAAAAAAAAATAACTTAATTAATTATTAGGCCTACAGAATCCATGTCAAAAAGTAAAATAATTGTTTAAGTAAAATTGAAAAAAGTAAGTTAAAATTTTAAAGTTAAAAAGAAAAAAAAAATTGAAGAATTCTACTTCTATAACTTATTCTTATAAAACATTCATTTAAAGAAAATGATAAAATTATTATAAAATAAAAGAGTATATTTCATCCTCCCTTGCTTAAAATATAACGATATGATATTTGGTTGTGTGTATCTAAAAAAAATTAAAGTTAAAGGATTTCTAAGCCTTAAAATCCAAAAATTAAAAACTAATCTTTTTAAATTTCAAACAAAAAAAATAACAATAAGAAAATTAAGTAAAAAATATTACTGTGGTATTAACTTTGTCTTAAAAAATTATAATTAAGTAGTCCATAATTTATTGAGACAAAAGCAAAGTTCTAAAAGGTGCTAAGCACTAGGCGGGCGGTGACTAAGGACCTAAAGCCTAGAGTCATGTCATCTATGGTCCTTTCTACCTTCTCGAGCAAGCTGTCGTGACTTTCGATGGCCGTTGTTATGCTTTGCTTGCGAAAAGGTCGATAACACGGGTGCAGCTTGCTCAGATGATGGGTCACCAAAAAAAAAATTGCAAGTGATAAAATTTTGGGGATTTTGAGATTTCTCATGTGTACTAGGTGGTACCTAACAGGAGCCACTGAATCAATTGGATCAAGATCAAATAGCCAGTACTTAGACATATAAATAATGTTGAAATCTTAAAACACTCGAGCTTTATTAAAAAAATAATAACTTAATTAATTATTAGGCCTACAGAATCCATGTCAAAAAGTAAAATAATTGTTTAAGTAAAATTGAAAAAGTAAGTTAAAATTTTAAAGTTAAAAAGAAAAAAAAATTGAAGAATTCTATAACTTATTCTTATGAAACATTCATTTAAAGAAAATGATAAAATTATTATGAAATAAAAGAGTATATTTCATCCTCCCTTGATTACAATATAACGATATGATATTTGGTTGTGTGTATCTAAAAAAATTAATGTTAATGGATTTTTATGCCTTAAAATGCAAAAATTAAAAACTAATCTTTTTAAATTTCAGAACAAAAAAAATAACAATAAGAAAATTAAGTAAAAAATATTACTGTGGTACTAACTTTGTCTTAAAAAATTATAATTAAGTAGTCCATAATTTATTGAGACAAAAGCAAGGTTCTAAAAGGTGCTAAGCACTAGGCGGGCGGTGACTAGGGACCTAGAGCCTAGAGAGATTAATCAGTGGACTAGGCGGGATTAATGTTTTACATTTTTATATTTATTTAATTAATATTTTATTTTAAATTATCCGTATTGTCTTTCCATTATGACTGGAGTCATATCATCTATGGTCCTTTCTACCTTCTCGAGCAAGCTGCCGTGACTTTCGATGGCCGTTGTTATGCTTTGCTTGCGAAAAGGTCGATAACACGGGTGCAGCTTGCTCAGATGATGGGTCACCCAAAAAAAAAACTGCAAGTGATAAAATTTTGGGGATTTTGAGATTTCTCATCTGTACTAGGTGGTACCTAACAGGAGCCACTGAATCAATTGGATCAAGATCAAATAGCCAGTACTTAGACATATAAATAATGTTGAAATCTTAAAACACTCGAGCTTTATTAAAAATAATAATAACTTAATTAATTATTAGGCCTACAGAATCCATGTCAAAAAGTAAAATAAGTGTTTAAGTAAAATTGAAAAAAGTAAGTTAAAATTTTAAAGTTAAAAAGAAAAAAAAATTGAAGAATTCTATAACTTATTCTTATGAAACATTCATTTAAAGAAAATGATAAAATTATTATGAAATAAAAGAGTATATTACATCCTCCCCTGATTACAATATAACGATATGATATTTGGTTGTGTGTATCTAAAAAAATTAATGTTAATGGATTTCTTTGCCTTAAAATGCAAAAATTAAAAACTAATCTTTTTAAATTTAAGAACAAAAAAAATAACAATAAGAAAATTAAGTAAAAAATATTACTGTTGATACGTACCTCGTTGATGGATTGAGCGGAAAGAGAAGAAACAATTAAATTGGATACCTGGCGGATGATCCCAAATCTCTAAATCTGATTCGTGAAATAATTTAAGGACGGAACCCTAAACCCCAACACGCGATCGATGCAGCAACTCGGAAATCGATGTATGACACACAAACGAAGTATGTATGCTTCGTTGATTCGTCGGGTTGATCTCTTTTGGCACAATCGTAAAGAGAACGAAAAAGATGGGAGAATAAACTCACGAATTAAATTAATTATGATCAAAGTTGTGTTCTAACAAAGGAGTTCAAAGGCCTATATATAGGCTGACCTAAAAAGTAAAGGAAAAGGAAACAAAACAATAAAAAACTCTCGCCGCGTTTTTCCTAAATCTGAAGCTCATGTCGGCCGACAGGTTTGGGGTGTTGGCCGACATCCATTCCTCATCTCGGATTCAATCGCGGGCTACACCTCGTGTTTGTCAGAGTATGGTTTTCTGACACTTGTCGGCCGACAGGTAAGAGGTGTCGGCCGACATCGAAACCGAACTTCGGATTTCACCTCGGGTTGAGCCTCGTGTTCCGCAGAATGTCGCTCCCAGCTCATTGTCGGCCGACAGGGATATGGTGTTGGCCGACACCAAGTCATTTTCGTGGCTGGACTCCTCGGCGCGTCCTCGGCTCACGTCTGACCTCCGTTCCCGCTTCGTCTTCATGGTTCCAGCTTGAAACTCAAAGTCTTCCGTTGGATCGGCCTCCTCGTACGCAATCAGCTTGATAAGGCTTGGCTTCTCCACATCCCCAACGGGTTTCTTCAATAGCTCTTGCGCCCATACTTCTTGGATCATCGACATCAAGCTTGCCTTGAACTTCTTGGCTCTCGAGCGTGTGACTGGTCCAGCTGGAACATGCACCGGGTCTTGTATCAATGACGACTCTTGGGCTGCATCATTCCCCTCCTATTGAAGAGGATTTGTCTTCAAATCCAAGTCGTCACCTGCATCGAACAAACTCAAGTCAGTAACATTGAAAGTAGTACTAACATTGTACTCACCTGGAAGATCCAATTTGTAGGCGTTGTCGTTGATACGCTCCAACACTTGGAATGGTCCATCGCCACGAGGAATTAACTTCGATCGGCGCTGCAATGGAAACCTCTCCTTGCGCATATGCAACCACACCCAATCACCAGGCTCAAACACTACTTTGCGACGTCCCTTGTTCGCTTACTCGGCATATTGATTGGTTCGCCTCTCTATGTTCATCCTCGCCGTCTCGTGTATTTATTTCACAAAATCAGCCCTTTTCTGGCCATCAAGGTCAGTATGCTCATGCTCAGGTAAAGGAGATAAATCCAAAGGAGTCAAGGGATTAAAACCATACACAATCTCAAATGGCGAAAACTTAGTAGCAGAATGAACACAACGATTATAAGCAAACTCAACATGAGGCAAACACTCTTCCCAAGACTTAATGTTCTTCTTAATAATAGCACGTAGTAAAGTAGACAAAGTCTTATTTACTACCTCAGTTTGACCATCAGTTTGACCATCAGTCTGGGGATGACAAGTAGTAGAAAATAACAACTTCGTACCTAGCTTACACCACAATGTCTTCCAGAAATAACTCAGAAACTTAGAATCCCTGTCAATCCAAGGTGATGCAGGAATAGGCAAAGGCGTATACAATCCATGGGCACGAACTCTAGACTTAGCCTGTTTACGTGTAAGACAACGACCACATATTCTCTCAACATCACGTTTCATATGAGGCCAAAAGAAATGCTCATGCAGAACAGATAAAGTCTTAGCAATACCAAAATGTCCCATTAAACCCCCACCATGAGATTCAAGCAACAATAAATCACGCAAAGAGCATTTAGGCACACACAGTTTATTTTTCCTAAAGAGAAAATCATCATGCCTAAAATAATCCCCACTAGCAGTATGTACACATGCTTTATAAATCTCACCAAAATCATCATCATGCTCATATAGACCCTTTATATGCTCAAACCCAAGTAACTTAGCATATAAGGTCGAAATTAGAGCATACCTCCGAGAAAGGGCATCAGCCACCACATTCTCCTTACCTTGCTTGTATTTGATGACGTATGGAAACGTCTCAATGAACTCCATCCATCTCGCATGACGCCTATCCAGCTTGTGCTGCCCTTTGAGGTGCTTCAATGACTCATGATCGGTGTGAATGATGAACTCCCGAGGCCATAGATTATGCTGCCACGTCTGAAGAGCTCTCACCAGGGCATACAACTCCTTATCATATGTCGGATAGTTCAACGTAGCTCCGTTTAGCTTCTCGCTGAAGTAGGCTATCGGACGACGTTCTTGCATCAACACTGCACCAATACCAATTCCAGAAGCATCACATTCAATCTCAAAAGATTTAGAAAAGTTATGAAGAGATAATACCGGGGCATGTGTCAGCTTGTCCTTCAATCTCTGAAATGCTTCATCTTGCGCCTTTCCCCACTTGAACTCCACGTTCTTCTTGATCACGGCGGTTAAAGGTGCTGCCATGCTGCTGAAGTTAGGCACAAACCGTCGATAAAAGTTGGCCAGACCATGGAAACTCCGCACGTCTCCAATGTTCTTTGGCGTTGGCCACTATTGGATAGCTCGTATCTTTTCCTCGTCAACCTGTACACCCTGTGCACTAACAACAAAACCAAGGAAAACGACCCTATCTGTGCTAAAGACGCACTTCTTACGGTTAGCGTACAATTTCTCCTGCCTAAGTGCAATCAAAACTTGTCTCAAATGAAACACATGCTCGTCATGAGTTTTGCTATATACCAAGATATCATCAAAGTACACAACAACAAATTTTCCAATAAACGCACGCAAGACATGATTCATCAATCGCATAAAAGTACTAGGAGCATTAGTAAGTCCAAAAGGCATAACTAACCACTCATATAAACCAATTTTTGTTTTGAAAGCAGTTTTCCATTCATCTCCCTCCTTAATCCTAATTTGATGGTATCCACTACGTAAATCTATTTTACAAAATACGCAAGAACCATACAATTCATCAAGCATGTCATCAAGTCTAGGAATGGGATGTCGATACTTTACCGTGATGTTGTTAATAGCTCGGCAATCGCAACACATCCTCATCGTGCCATCCTTCTTGGGTACGAGAAGTACAGGTACCGCACAAGGACTCAAACTCTCCTTCACGTGCCCTTTGGTCAACAACTCGCCAATCTGCTTCTCCAACTCCTTTGTTTCCTCCGGGTTGGTGCGGTAAGCCGGGCGGTTTGGTAGCACAGCTCCAGGCACAAAGTCGATCTGATGCTCTATCCCTCGGATGGGTGGTAGACCTGGTGGTGTATCCTCCGGAAAAACATCATCGAACTCCTGCAAAACAAGCTGAATAGAAGGGGGTAGAGGGGGTAGATCGTTAGTAATAACCAAGTTCCCCTTTGATACGAACCTCGTCAGGGATAGAAAGATAGAAGAAGAACGAATAACAGAAAGATAAAAAGATACCGGCGGAAGTCCCAAAACCTCTGAATCTGATTCGTGAAATAATCTAAGGACGGAACCCTAGACCCCAACACGTGATCGACGCAGCAACTCGGGGATGATGAAGACACACGAACGAAGGGTGGATCGCTTCGTTGATTCGTCGGTTGAATTCTTTGGATAATCGGGTAGAATTCGAACCCAAGAGAGATTTAATAAAAACTCACAAAAATATATTTATTCATCAATTCATAATTGTTCTAAAATAATGAAAAGCAAGGCCTTTATATAGGCAAACTAAAAACATAAAAGAAAAAGGAAATAAAACAATTAATCTCGCGGAAACCTAAAATCCGCCTCCTTTCAGGTCCTGTCGTCCGACATAGAAGGATGTCGTCCGACAGCTCCTTGTCGTCCGACAGGAAATGTTGTCGGCCGACATCTATCCCGAAACTCGGGTTGATCCTCGAGCTGATCCTCGTGTTCCACAGAATATGGATTTTAGCCCTGTTGTCGTCCGACAAGCTATGATGTCGTCCGACAGCTCACTAGAATCCTCCCCGAACTTCTCAGCACGGCTCGACTCCCATTTCGATGCTCTCTTCATCGTCCCGGATCTTGGGGTTGCATCACCCTTCCACAACAGCACGAACATCTGCCTCTTTTCATTCACTGCTTCTTTCACATTACTAGCCCTTGCAAGGTAGGCTCTGTGAAGCAAGGCATTCTCCTTTGTTTGTAAGGACTGCTCTTTGGTAGATGTTTTGTCTGCTTCCTTTTGTAGCTGCACTTGGTCCTCGTAAACTTGTTTAGGAGTAAGAGGAACAAGTGATACCTTCTTGTTGTGATACTCAAACGAGTACTTGTTGGTGAAACCATCATGGATAGCCCTCCTATCGAATTGCCACGGTCGTCCTAATAAAATGTGACTCGCTTGCATAGGAATGACGTCGCACAGTACCTCATCCTCATACTTCCCAATGCGAAAGGTGCTGGGATTCGATGTCCCGGGCTATCAAAAAATGCGGAACCGATAACCCGACCGAAAACCCGTCGCCGGAAACCGCACGAACACCAACTCATCCGCAGGAGTCCGACCTTTGGAGACTACGCGCCCGAAGACACGCAGCCCGCCCCCAGCCGATTTTCTCCCGCGAGTCGGAAATTACGAACGCGAACACCACGAAGAACCGGGCTCGACGAGAGCATCGCCGCGGGATGAACCCGCGGCTAAACCCTAGCCGAACCCCATCCGCGGGGTTCGCGATCGCCGTGCATGGCGATCGCCGGGGCTGTTCAGAACAGCCCCTTGGCGGTGAGTCCGGCGACTCACCGCCGCCATCCGACGGGAGGGGGACCACCAGTCGCGGCGCGAAGCCGCGACGGTCCCCGGCGATCGAACTAGGGTTCGATCGCCCCAGCCGCGGCGTCCAGCCGCGGCCTTCTCCCTTGCGCGCACCACCGGCGGAGGGAGGCCGGGGGGTTCGATCCGCCGTGGCACCAGCCCACGGCCGAACCCCCAGCGATCGACTTCACGTCGATCGCTCACCCCGGCGTCCAGCCGGGGCTCTCCTCACGCCCGCGCGCCGGCGGTCGAACCCTAGGGTTCGGCCGCCCCTTCCTCGATCCCGACGGGGATCGCGAGATCCCCGTATCCCGGTCTCGACGTTTTCGGATCGTGCGTTCATGTATATATCACAATTATTCAACGCAAATAATCATAGAAGGGGTTTCTCGATTATACCTTCGATTCGTTGTACGGAGAAACGAAATCGGTTGACGACCTTGTGATCTTCCCGCGTATTCCTAGCACTCCGTTCGAACGTCGTGTGGGCGACGATCTATCGAACTCTATGGATCCTCCTCACTCTCAAGACTTTATGAATTCCGTAGGTCAATTAATTCTCTCTTGAAAAGTGAAGACCATGTAGTGCTTATATAGGCTACGTAGGGGATCATAAGGAGAATAAATATTGGGCTTCAATATTGAAAATTAAATTGGGTCCAACCCAAATCTATTAATTCTTATCAATATTAATTTTATTTATTTTCCACTATATAAATAAAATTGCACTCCCAATATTATTCCATATTATATCAAATAATATTTCTCCATCTTAGTATTATTTATTCCGTGTATTTAAGATTTAAATATCCATGAATAAATTTATTTATTGCTCAATAAATAATATTCATATCTTGTATCCGAGACTAGTACCGTTCAACCTTTATTATTGTGCGGAACGAATCCACTCATGAGGTTTACACAATAATTCCTTATGAACTCATCTCGGAGATATTATCAACCCTTACGGGATACACTTTCCCGTCAAGTATTCACGGCATGTCGTATATAAAATATAGTGACCCAACTTAGCCGGTAATTAACCCAATAATTAAATCGGTTAATTCCTTTGGAAAATCAAAGTCACTAGTATTAAATATACACACCCGCAATAATTTCGGGGATTAAGAATAAAATACTCTGAGATTTAATTTGATTATCCAAGGCAATCCTAATCAATAAATCTCAAGCGATCCGCCCAATACACCAAGTGTACAAGTGTGATAAAATAATTAAGATAAATTATTTTCTCTCTCACACAACGACTATACCGATGGATTGGTCCGTGTCCATCTAGGTCGTGAGCAACTGTTCGATTAAATATGAGTAACCGATAGTATGATCTTCTGTGTGCCCATGCAACACCATACTAACTTCAACGTATAAAATCCAGGACTATATTTTGCATAATTAATTAATAATAATTAATTGCAAATAATTGTTTATTAATAAAATAGGTTAAATGCCATGACCGGGAGTTTACCGGTACTTAAATCTAGACATTAAGTACACAACTCCAACAAAAGGTACCTTCACTTGCTTGGTCACCCTGATGATACCGCAATCATTCAACCACTGCAGACGGTATGGCTTTGGATGTTTCACCTCTGGTAACTCCAATCTCTGAACCATGGTTGCACTTACCACGTTCGTACAACTCCCACCATCAATGATCACACTACACACCTTATCCTTCACATGACATCTCGTGTGGAAAAGGTTCTCCCGCTGCTCCCTCTCCTCGGGCTGTGTATGTGCACTCAAGACTCTCCTAGCTACAAACAGTTTACCATCGATGGCTAGGATCTTCTCCTCATCCTCGAAATCCACTGTAGCTGTAGGTGTCGGTTCCTCGTCTTAACCATCAGTCACGACTTCTCCGTCGTCTCTCAAGAGCATGAGTCGTCTGTTAGGACACTCACTCATAATGTGCCCAAATCCCTGACACTTGAAGCACTTCTTGTCTCGGTTGCGACTATCAGGATTTGATGGGCTGACCTGAGTCGCTGGACTTGCTCCCTCCGAACGACCCTTAAAGTAGGTCTTCTTCTCATCTCGAGGTGGAACCTCTCTCTTCCATTGGTTCCCTTTAGGTGTAGAACCACTCGGGACTTGGGGTGATCTCCAAGAAGACTAATTCGGCCTTGCACTGCTAAAACTACCCCTCCTCTTGTGCTGCTTCTCAATCTTGATCGCCATGTGAACCATGTCCTCTACTTCGACGTACGGTTGCAACTCCACGGCATTCCGAATCTCCCAATTCAATCCAGCCAAGAACCGAGCCATGGTAGATTCCCGATCCTCCTCAATGTTGGCCCGAATCATTGCCACCTCCATCTCCTTAAAATATTCATCGACGCTCTTCGTCCCCTGTCGTAGATTCTGCAGTTTGATGTACAACTCCCTGTAGTAGTGGGAAGGAACAAATCTCTTTCGCATCACAGACTTCATCTCGGCCCATGTTTCAATAGGCTGCTCATAGTTTCTCCTCCTACTGGCAACCAGCTGATCCCACCAAACCAATGCATAGTCAGAAAATTCGATTGCCGCCAATTTCACCTTCTTGAGATCTGAATAATTGTGGCAGTCGAACATCATCTCGACCTTTCTCCCCCATTCGATGTACAACTCTGGATCGTTCTTCCCCATGAATGTGGGAACAGTCATCTTGATGGTGCTCAAGTTGTTATCCATTTCTTCAGCCTCATCGTCTTCGGGGTTGGCATCCCTGTGTCGCCCATTACGACGATGCTGGTTATTTCGGCCGACGTTGCGCATTGCGACTCTCCGATTCTTTGCATTCTCTCGACGAGATTTTTCCTCTAGGGCAAGGAGTCGGTCATTTACCACATCCATCTCAGTTGAGAAGAGCTTTGCCAGTTCGGGACGCAAAGCTTCCACAATGAACTGCAATTGGACGTTGTTAATAGACCCCTCAGCTGTCTCCTTATTTTTCGCGTCTTCAGACATCCTGCACAAAAAACGTTAGTAATAAAAGCAAAAAAAGTAAAAGAAACTTCACCACCTCACAAACGCTCGTGTATCACACTCGATTGGATTCACTCAGCACTCGTGTTTCACTCAGGTATGGCTTTTTTCACTCTAATATTCTCACACACTCTGCCTTTTACCACTCAAATTCTCCCTCAATGTATCGAACCCTTCGATCTACCAGACGAGATCAGACTCGCCAAAATCCACAAAAACACACAATACGACGTAGAAAGAACAAAAAAAATTGGAAAATTTCGGAACGAAAAAAATTCGATAGCACCAAATTGGCTCAAAACGATGCCGGAAAACTCAGGAATCACACACAAAAATTTGGTAGAAGAAAATTTTTCTCGCCAAAATACTCTTTTTTTTAATGGCTGGAAATACGAGACGAACAGCAACACAATAATGCACGAAAAAAAAATTCGAACAAAAATCGAGACTATTTTATATAATTTTTTTTTGTGCTTACGGATGAAAGAGATCCGATTCAGCAGGAAGAAGAAGAAGAAGAACGAAAAGAAAAGAACGAGGTAACGAAATCAGAAAGTGAAACCCTAGTCTGGGCTCTGATACCAGATGATACGTACCTCGTTGATGGATTGAGCGGAAAGAGAAGAAACAATTAAATTGGATACCTGGCGGATGATCCCAAACCTCTGAATCTGATTCGTGAAATAATTTAAGGACGGAACCCTAAACCCCAACACGCGATCGATGCAGCAACTCGGAAATCGATGTATGACACACAAACGAAGTATGTATGCTTCGTTGATTCGTCGGGTTGATCTCTTTTGGCACAATCGAAAAGAGAACGAAAAAGATGGGAGAATAAACTCACGAATTAAATTAATTATGATCAAAGTTGTGTTCTAACAAAGGGGTTCAAAGGCTTATATATAGGCTGACCTAAAAAGTAAAGGAAAAGGAAACAAAACAATAAAAAACTCTCGCCGCGTTTTTCCTAAATCTGAAGCTCATGTCGGCCGACAAGTTTGAGGTGTCGGCCGACATCCATTCCTCATCTCGGATTCAATCGCGGGCTACACCTCGTGTTTGTCAGAGTATGGTTTTCTGACACTTGTCGGCCGACAGGTAAGAGGTGTCGGCCGACATCGAACCCGAACTTCGGATTTCACCTCGGGTTGAGCCTCGTGTTCCGCAGAATGTCGCTCCCAGCTCATTGTCGGCCGACAGGGATATTGTGTCGGCCGACACCAAGTCATTTTCGTGGCTGGACTCCTCGGCGCGTCCTCGGCTCACGTCTGACCTCCGTTCCCGCTTCGTCTTCATGGTTCCAGCTTGAAACTCAAAGTCTTCCGTTGGATCGGCCTCCTCGTACGCAATCAGGTTGATAAGGCTTGGCTTCTCCACATCCCCAATGGGTTTCTTCAATAGCTCTTGCGCCCATACTTCTTGGATCATCGACATCAAGCTTGCCTTGAACTTCTTGGCTCTCGAGCGCGTGACTGGTCCAGCTGGAACATGCATCGGGTCTTGTATCAATGACGACTCTTGGGCTGCATCAACTGTGGTACTAACTTTGTCTTAAAAAATTATAATTAAGTAATCCATAATTTATCGAGACAAAAGCAAGGTTCTAAAAGGTGCTAAGCACTAGGCGGGCGGTGACTAGGGACCTAGAGCCTAGAGAGATTAATCAGTGGACTAGGCGGGGATTAATGTTTTACATTTTTATATTTATTTAATTAATATTTTATTTTAAAAATAAATTTTATATATATTTTTCAAAAAAATAACAAGTTTTTTAATTTAATTATAATAATTAGTTATATCATCTTTGTTTATAAGTTTAATAAAGTTAAAATATTATTAAAAAAAATCATCATATTTCACAAATCAAATCAAATATCATTTTTTTATCATTTTTTTCAATGTATTTAACATAAAAAAATATCATTTTTTAACTTTTATATCCAATAAAAACGTTAAATTCGCAACGAGACGAAAAAAACATTATTTTAATTTTTTTTATACGAAACTGCCTAAACCCGATTAATCTGCTTAGGCCTAATTAATCCTCCCCTAGCTCGCCTGGACCCGCCTAGCCGCCTACTCGCCTAGAATGAAAAATTCAGACGGTTTACCTTCGCCTAGACCCGATTTTTAGAACACTGGACAAAAGTATTATCTTTTGACTTTTAACAAAAAAATAATATGTAAAAAATTATTTTTAAATTTAAAAGTAAATTTTACTTAGCAAAATTTAAAAAGATGGTGAAAAGTAAGATTAAAATTGTGCTGATATTTATATTAGATATTATATTATTTTTTTAATATCTAATTTGATGATTTAACGTATTTGTATTAATGTTGCTAGATGAAACACTGAGAAGATGTAACGTTGATAAAACGTTTCATCTATTTCATCAATTAAGGATAAGAATTTAGGTCTTCGATCTCTATACCTATAAAAGCTTTTGATATGTATTATGAATCTATCACTTAAATAAAGAAATACACGAAAGTTAAGAGATACCAAGTTCTTCGTACGAGAGGAAAACAAATAAGAACATGACTGCTCAATATAAGTATCACTCTCTACTCGGGCACATGTATGAGTGTAGAGTTTCTCTTCTCTCCATCTTATTGAAAAAAAAAAGTAGGAGTCATAGTACATATGATAAAGTAGTTGTGAGTTATATATGTGACTCGACTCGAGTCTTTCTATGCCATTTTTGATGTGGTATATACAATTGGAACTCCACATCTCTCTCCTATTTTTGTTTACTGGACACTCGCACACGTACTTCTAATTAAGACATTTTAAGTATTCTAAACCAGCTTGATAAAAAAGTAGCATACAAAAAAAATACCCAAAACACTAGTAACTAATAGTACGTATAATAGAAAAACACTTTATATATGTTCAAAATCTCAAATAGCACGAATCAAATATAGTAGTACTCGGTAATGTATAAGATGAAAAATTAAATTATAAAAAAGAAGAAACAAAAAAACAGAAGTTATAAGTAGCTAGGTTGCTTAATGTAGATGGCAATGGAGGTTGTCGAACAGTTTGCGCACCAACCACGACGACATTAACTTGTAGCCTTGTTGCGTCAAATGGATCCCATCCCAGCTCATGTACTTCTCTGCTTCTGCACACACCGGAACATTCTCCGCCCCACACATCCTCCTCAAGTCAAAATTGTACTTGCCTCCGATCCCACAGCATGCTCGTTGCGTGTCGATTCCTATGGCCACATAACAAATGATCAGTTAATTACTGTCTCGATCGATCGTTAATAATTAATTAGATATATTGTTAAGTTTAATTGTATAATATTATACCATATATGTCGGAAAATAGGAGCAGGAATCGGTAGGCATTGTAATAATCGCCGTACACAACCAAGGCATTCGGTTTCTCCTGCTCAATCAGCTTCCGGATGCCTTTTTGAAGCTCCTCGTTGTGGTATTTCGCAAACTCGTTCAGTTCAATCAGACAATGATGTCCGTCGTAAGCTCCCGTTGTGTTGGTTTCGAAAGCCGTTTTGTAGATCGGGAGGCAACCTATGGGGAAATTTCCAGGCACCACTATTCGCGTACCCCCTAAACTAATCGCTCTCTGCAAATATCAGATGTAGATATTAAACATATACTACTATATATGATCATGACTTGTATGATTAAATTATAGTAACTAATAATGTAATCGTGTGACAGAGATATTGAACCTATAGTGAATATTAGTAAATTATAACTTACCCTAACACCATTGATGATGGCGTCGATCACATCGGGCACCATGGCTCTCAACTCCTGCATCGGCTTTCCTTGGAAAATTGCGTAATTGTAATCGTTTCCACCGATTTCTCCAACCATGATAAGCGAGCGTTGGAGTTTTTCGACGCGTACTGCGCGCATAAGAATAATATATAATTTAATAATTAATTGTTGAATGTGGTCTCGAAATGAATTAAAATCAATAATATACATAATTTTATTTAATTATATACCTGTGTGATTTTCAAACATGTAATCGAAGTGATCTGACATCCAATTCAACTGGACGTCGAGAGAGCTTCTGGTGACGGGAGCAGACACGTTGTATTTGGTGGCCAACACGTGCCGAGACAAAGCGGTGGACCCCGCCACCGCAAAGTTGGATCCGGCTTCGGAAACAACATAACCTTGGTCCATAAATATATCTTCGTACGGTGGTAACAAAGGAAGACCAGCGGCCATTGCTGTTTAATTAAATTGTAATTAATTAAGCACTACTCAAATTAATTAATTGTACAATTAATTAATGAATATATGTGTTACGGTTAGGTTACCTATGTAGTCGATCATGAGAAGTCCGTTAGAGCAACGTCCGGTATTGTTGGTGCGATAATATAGGGAATATTGTTGAGCATAGTCGGAAAAGTTCTGACCATAGGGGAGTTTGGCAAATACGGAGCCAGGGGACTCGATGGCTAAGTTTCCAGTGTCGGAGATGGAGTCGCCCAGGTTATAGATACGATCGATGTTGCATGCTTTCAGAGGGTGACTATTCACCATCCACGGAGACGGAGGAACAACGCTGAAGCTCGCAACCAAAAATATCAGCACCACAAAAAGTTTGGCCATTTTTAATTTTCCAAGTAGCTAGCTAGATTAGTAGAAACAAAATATGTTTCAAGATATTTATAGGAGGAGTTGATATTAATTGTGTTTGATTAGGATTAGAAATCAATAGCATCATCAATACTCTCTTCAATTATAATTGTCTACTTCTCCTAATACGATTAAATAAACTAGTAATTAATTTAATCAATTATTAATCTTAATTAATATTCCCTATTTAAGATGTTAATTACAAAATATACGTTACCCCTAGCTCAGATTTAGCTAAATTACAAAACTAAAACTTTGAAAACGTCCACCCTTGTTTTTCGCCTTGCGTTTACACTTGCGTTAGTTGCGTACATTCCTTAAATTTCTAGATATTAAAATTAATTAGTAGAACAAAAGTTTGGTGCTATTTGTATTATTTTGAAAAGTTGAGGGCATCATTGTAAAACGTACAATGATGCATGTAAGTATATACCGTATGTTAGAATTTAGAACAACTTGACCATGCATACTTACTTTCCATTCGATTCGACTACATCCAATTCACTTCATCTTAATTCAATTCAATTTATCTTGATTCAAGATCAAAAAAAAGTAGTAGTAGTAAAAAATAAGATGAATGATTTTACGTAAACAGTATAATTTGTGTCTAAAATATCTAAGTTCAAATCAGATTTCCACCTTCTCTTTGTATGAACTAAAACATAAGGTAATATATAGTATAAAAGAATTTTAGGAAAATAAATAAATAAATACACAAATTATGAAGCTATACTTGTTTATCCCTCATCACTACAGTATTCACAACAACAAATTGTTTACACTTGAGCCAATTTACGTTTGTAGCAAAGCTGAGCTATGCGCCTCCGTTTGGACAATTAATGGGCATCAACTTGATCCAATACAGTCTCGGTTTTGTTGTTTCTAGCTGAGTTTCCCTCTTCATCTATTGACTCCAAGGGATATGTCCTTCTGAGTGCTGGCCTTTTCTGGAACTTGTTCGTGTTATGGTTCTGGCTATCGACATCGTCCCCTTTTAGCATCTTCAAAACCTGTACAATATCGCATGCATATATACTCGATCGATAGTCTTTAAAAACAAAACAAAACAAAACTGGTATAGACATACCTCGCTCATCTGAGGCCTTTCTGTTGAGCACTGATCGATACATCCAGAGATAACCGCAATCACCCGATTCAACTCATCCATGTCATAATCAGATTCGAGCTTCGGATCAACTATTTCTGTAATCCTCTGGCTGAGTAGCAGAGGTTTTGCCTGCAAAGTTTTACAGTATTTAGCTCGATTAATTAGGAACTGATCATCGATTGACAGCTCGTGGTAATTAACTTACCCACATCACAACACTTTTATGTGCCTCGTCTAGAGCCGGCCGACCACTAATAATCTCCAGCAATAGAACCCCAAATGCATAAACATCAGTCTTCTCGTCGACCGTCCCGTGCATGAAAAACTCAGGAGGCATATAGCTTTTGTAGGAAAAAAAAGAAGAAATTAAGCATATAAGGTTGTAGCTAGAGTTTGGGTTAAAAAATAACAAGCTCACCCACCCAAACGTGCCTTCAAACTGTGAAACGGTAAGATGTGTCCATTGGTCGGGAAGCCATTTTGCAAGCCCAAAATCTGAAATCTGCACATATATATCCCCAGATACATAAAAAAGAACTATATTATAAGTTCAAAATCTAGCTATATAAATATACCTTAGGTTCAAAATCTTCTGTTAGCAAAATATTAGCAGACTTGATATCCCTGTGGATGATCCTTCGCTGGCACCCCTCGTGAAGATAAGAGAGACCAGAGGCAATGCCCAAAGCCATATTGAACCGCAGGGTCCACGTTAGCATCTGACTTTGGCCTGCAGATCGATCGAGTAAATACTAGTTTTTTTTTGTTTTTTGGAAAGAAAAAAAGAAAATACTACTAGTGTACTTTTTAGTGCAGATGACAAGCAGCCGTTAGGGGAGAGAGGAAGAACGAGGTGCATTCCTCCTTCGACCCCATAGCCAATAACACCAGAGATGTTTGGATGGTTGACGTGAACTAATATTCCGAGCTCGGACAAATAGTCGGCCGTCATCTCTTCAGGGGTCCCACGGATCAACCTCTTCACGGCTATCAGTTGCCCGTCTCCTAGGTGTCCCTTGTAAACTTCAGAATAGCCTCCTTCTCCAATCAGATTATCGTGGCTAAAGTTGTTGGTTGCTTCCTTAAGGTCAGAGAGCGTGTAGTTCTTCCATGAAGTTTCGAAGCAATAGTAAAGGTCTGCGTCGATATGTGGGGGCAGGGCGGGCAAGCTCTGAGTACTCCTATCCCCCTTTTTTTTGGCGAGCTTCTTTAAAGAGAGGATGTGAGGTATGGGGTGGAAAGTCATCGTGGGCCCCTTTTTCAGCTTTCGGATAAACCCTTTCCACTGCCCGGAGCCGTCCAAATCGGCTTGTTCAGGATCCAAAGCGCTGACAACAGAGCTCGATTCGTGTAGCTTAGCCTCGTCATCGCTTTCAACACCCTCAGTCGTCACCTCTACATCCAACGAACTCAAAGCTACGTACCAAATATCGCAAAATCTTAGTAATTATAATTAGACTCTCCTAGTCCTATTCAATGTAACTTTTTTTACCTTGAGGAGAGACAGAAATGGTGGAAGCGGAAAAGAGCAACTTTTTTCCGACTACCAGAAACTGTCCTTCCGGAAGATCATCAGCCGCGTCGCTTGCATTCCCACTTTCCCTGCATGCGGTTTAAGAATTTATACAAAACATATATACATACTTACATATGTACATATACTATATATGCCTATATAATTGCTATCAAGAGTGACTACTGGCCTCATTCTGAGGTTCCGCCACCCTCTCGAACTGGACACATGCATCGATCATCAACACAAAGAATCGAGTAATTAATTTCCAAACCTACATAACTACATTCATGATTTTGTACTACTTTAGTCGATCCCTCTAAAAACGTCTTATTTCACATTTTGAATGCCCTACACACCACACAAACTCATTATTTCAAAATACATCATATTTAATTTATTAAATTGAAAGACGATCACCATATATATATGTAGGCTCCTTGCCCGGCCAAACAACAACCAACGTGGAACAATAATTAATAATATGGAACGACGGAAAATTACGAACCTTGGGGAAGCTGGATTATCGAGAGCTTTTTCCATGGTGGTTCCTCAGCCGAAAAACAAAAAACTGCCTCAGGAACCAATTAATTGATATATTGTTAACGTAGGATATTTGGTCGATCTGCAAATTTCCAATTGATAATTAGAATGAGGATGAAAATTAAGGAAGAGCTACAAATGGTGATTAGTGGTGTGCATGCATTGTCCATCCACAATATATGGAAAATCGCCAAGCATGAAATTCGCCTTCTCATTTATTCATCCTGTATAAATAATTATTCGTATATGGCACGGCATGTCGGAGTGCTATTTATATAAGTATAATTATCTAGCTAGTCTTCCTCATTCATATATAAATAATTAAATACTTAATTGGAATTATGCAATGTATCTCCATTCCTTATTTCATACTACAAATTATTATTAGGACTTGAAAAAATACAAAAAAAAAATATAAAAAAAAAAATCATGCATTGAGCTTTTTTGGTAAACTATGATATATACTTTGTTGTTCTTCATATAGTAATATATCTAGATTTTAGTTTGTTGAGGATTCTCCCAAGATCAAATACATGATCGAACCGCAAAATCAAAAGTTTTAAACCATGCTTCAAGCTTCAACAATGGTGAAAAATGAATCGGATGTCGAACACGCAATGCAAACCTAAAAATATTTACAAACTCTCAAGAATACAATTCAATTGGAATCACCGAAAACAAAATGGATTTTACGTATTTTGATCTACATGCACAGGGAAGGGACGGTGTTTCATCATTATTATCCACGCGGTTTGAAAGCGATCAAAAATAGTTACAATTATATGGTTCTAGATCATTAATGAAACTTGGATTGAACAAATTACTGAAAATTTTCTATTTTGGTGATGAAGATGATGATTGACATATTTGCATATACTCTCTCCTTACCGTCACAATAGTCACGGGTGAATCAAACACGAAAATTAAAAAAATAGTGTTATTGAATTTTTGATTAAAAAGTTGAGGATAAATATTTATTTTTAAATTAATAAAGTAATTAGTTGAAATTAGTATTTAAAAAAATAGATGAAAAGATAAGAGTATATATGTATTTTTAAAGGCAAATGTAAGTATTGTCATTTAGGTAGCCCACCCGGTGCAACTCATTCTTTTTGTTGATTCATTCTTTTTGTTATGACTCATTGTATTGATTCACACTTGCCCAATAATATCCGCAATATTATTTGTAATATTGAGTTGTTGTCCTACCTTCCAGATCCTTCTATTGATTTGTGTCAGCCATTAAATATGTGGATTAAAATTTTATACAAATTACTGAGTAACTCAAAATTTTACACATTTAATAAAAATTTAAAAGTAAGACCAACAATGAAATAAACTGCATAAAAATTAAAACTTTAATTTAAATTTTGAGAGATTGATTTTTCTTACTTATTTTGTGTCCAAACACATATTTGAAACAAAACGAGATTGATAAGTATTGAAGGCGATATGATTTTTGGAACAATTGATAGTGATGATTAAATATGTCGAATTGTCTATCATGAGGAAGAACGAGGTGACTGTGAAGAATCATTGGCGATGATTTTGAACCAAAAGATGACGAGGAACGACGACTTACATGTTTATGTTTTAATAGATTTTCATAAATTGTTATTCTTTGTGTTTCATAGTAGTATAAGCAAAACACTTTACAAAGAACCTAGTATTTCTCTAATATTTTTTGAGACAGAAAGTACTACTATTAGGGTTATTTGATTGACTTTGGGCTGATTAATATATGGACTTTTTATTTGGGCTTAATGTTGAGTTTAATTTTTCATGGGCCGAGTATACCTAAGTGTACATGGACTACGGTCAATGACATCAATCCTCAACCGCCTTTCCTCTGATTTATCGCTTTCCTTTTTTATTTTTATTTTGCTATATATCCACCTTCTTCTTCTTGCTCTCCTCAAACCAATATTTTGTAGCAAACAATTTTGCGTTGTAATATACCGAATAGAAAACTATTCTCTGTACTGATTCTTTTTCAGGTTTTTTTTATATATATTTTAGCTTCGAGTGAAAGAGATGGCCATAGAGGTCCTCCCGCCACAAGATCTGCTCGCCAGATTTAATATCTCTCCGGCGCCGTTATATCGCCGGGAAAAAAAATTGACCGACGGATCTCTGAGTCACCTGGTCAGAGATCGCCCGCCGAAGCACAACAGAAAGAAATCTCCGCGACCCGAAAAAAAAAGCAGTAACGTCACTGCCGGAAGAAGAGGAACGAAGAAAGCAACCCACTGCGGCACGACGGCGGCGCGGAAGGACGAAGGCCACATCATGGGACAGGTGGTGCTTCTCAGGAGAGGCGAGAATTTGGATTCAATAAAAAACGACGAATGCCGAAAAACAAACCCTAGGTCGTCAAATCGAAAACCGGTTTTGGGGACAAATAGAATCGAACCGGAGATGGTCCGGAAGCAGCTCCCGATTTCTTTATCGGACGTTTACGCAGGATCGGGGTTTGTTGAATCGCCATCTCCTCGTTCCGTCCCTCTACCTTCCTTCCTCAACAAGAAACGTCACCATAGCGGCGGCGGTGAAACCAAGCTCTTGACGCCGGATCTGCTGAGCCTTCGTATAGATTGATTAATCGAATGGCTCAGATTGACTTCTGCCCTCTTTCAAAATGTATACTATAATTATATTATACTATATAGTATTATAAATACAGAATGTGTACCTAATTTATATACTGATGGTTTACAATTTATCTTGTTAATTTCCTTAATAATTAGTAGTAGAAAACTAAAAAAAAAAAAAAAACACTGACTTTTTTATTTGCCCGTGTCAAATTATCTCCAAAGTTGGAGAATAGTAAATGGTAAAGGTAAAACTAAAATCTACTATTAACTAGTTACCACACCTTAGAAATAGTCCCAAACAAACAAAAGTTCCCCACATACAGATACAGTTCCTGTATCTACTCATTATTTAGCCTGCCAGAATATCTACTCATTATTTAGCCATCCAGAAGCAAAACCCGAAGGCCCAACAGCATGAGGAGGCGGTGGATGGTATATTCCAGAAGCATCATGCATAGGTGTAAGTGGCGGCAGTGGCTGGCCATGAACCGTAAAGTCCATCCAACCATGATGATTCGAGCCTTCCAGCCAAGGATCATATATCTGCATTGCAGATGTACCCATCATCTCGTCATAAGATACTTGAAAACCAGGCCCCTGATAGGATTGGGGAGGATACGCTCCCTGATTCCATGGAATATGATATGCTGCAGAAGCTTGAGCATGAGGCTGATGATTATCAGCAGAGCCCCACGTTTGTTGAGATCGCCCACCACTCAAATTATACTTCCTGATCAAATCATCTAACTTCACACTACTATCAGCTTGAGCTTGAGGCTGATGATGATGATGTGTAGGGAGGTTCGTTTGATCTAACGGTTCATGTCTTCTTGAATGAACTTTTGAAGGGTATTCAAGATGTACAGGTGAATGTGTCTTGGCGACATTCACTGACTTATGGTGGGACATGGGACGTTTGCTGGCACGCAGGTACTCCGGAGACATACCAGAGTTTGATCTTCTTTTCCTTTTTCTGTTGGCATGGATTTTGTAGTGATTTCCCTCCAATTTACACTTCCTCTGACCTCCAAACGGGTGCCCGTGTTTTTTAGCAATAGCCTTGTATCTGGAGGTACAACTTGGATGGCTCCAGGTATAAAGTACAGGTGGATTCACGTTCCAATCCTCAAGTTGCTTGTCATGTATATCAATAGATCCAGGCAGATAAAATGACTGGAATAAGAAGATAGAATGTTAAAGACCATTCACAAACTACATTAGTAAGAGACGGGAGTCGTTACTTCTACTCTTGTTTGGGAGATGACAAATAAAATATGAATGATTCTATTTGAAGTATACCAACTTACCTTGCCAGTGCACATCTGACCATCCTGCCAAATAAGATCATATGGAAATTTCTTTTTGTCTAACCTGATCATTACAAAGCAAATAGAAGAGTTCAGCCCTTTCCAAAATTATTTTGGTATTCTTTCATCTTTTCGTAATATTTTAAAATGTGAAAAAGAAGTCAAGAATAGAATATACCGCTCTGTCTCCCTTGGAACAATGAGGATTAGAAGTTTCGGTTTGAACTCGAGAGCTTTATTTATAAATTTGTTGGCGAGTGCAGCGTGAAGTCCAAAAGGTGGATTCAGCCCCATGATCTATATCCAAGCAAAGCAAATCGTAAACAAATAGCAGGAAGGCAGGCATGAGTTTATGTTTGAATAACAAAAATGTCTCACCAACTGTGACCCATCTGGCAACTCATCAGGTGTTACAGACATCCAGTCTCTTTGCTCAAAACAAAAATCACTCTGTGAAAGCAAACCAGAATGTAATAAATCCAGATACCAAGAAAAAATGGAATTTAATACGACTTTGTTCCAGTGAAATAAATCCCTACTAATGCATAATTAGGACAAGTAATTTTGTTTTGAGCTACCGAAGAAAAAGGTAATGGCAGCATTAGACGTGTAGAGCAAGCATGTAGTTACAGCTGACGCAAGCAAAATAAAAGTAAAACCCTACAAATATCTAATTGTTCCAAGAACAAATTGAGTTTGAGAAATTTATAAAACATGGGTCAAGGCTTAGATTTTAAGAGAGATTTCACAGACAAATGGAAGTCAAAATATGTCTTCAACTTTTTACATTAAGAAAGAAGGCAATGAAAATGTAACCACGTGAAATTCAATGCAATGTCAAAGCAACAAATATGAAAGAACGGTTATTTCAGACATACAAAATACCAAGAACCAAAGAAATCTAAAATCATGTCGAAGACAGTTAAAATCAAATTTAAAAAACATAAAACAGTTCTCTCCAGGGAATTTAGTATATTTTGCATCCACGGATTACTTATTTTCATTCATTTAAGTAGTCCATTGGAATATAATTAAATAGTTTTCACCTTTGGTAGTTGGAGGTCATAGTTTTTGAACGAGCACCTCCTCCCCATCTTGTCTAGCTTCTTGGCCATAAGGCAGCTGAAGTCATTTGAACCGCAACAAAAATCAACTAGCTGATCAAAGAGACATGAAAAATTAGAGAGTCTACAATGATCCATAAAAGCAGATTTCAGAAACCACAGATCACAAGTTCAATTAACAATCTAGTCATTTGAAACAAGTACAATATCACACATCCTTTCTGATTTAATAACCTGGAGATTGGGTATTTGTATTGGTGGGACTTGATGGTTGTTTCCACCCTCACCTACCCCACCCCCATTTTACATGGGGTAAGAATTGCATTATAGCAATCATTATGATTTAAAAAATAACAAATAGAAATCCCAATACGTTTTACTGGTAGTATATCTCCTTCACCGAAAATAGAAAGTTAGTAAAATGCAATCAAGCATATAAAAGCGGTTCATACCGATGCTCACAAAATATAATAAAAAGGATAGCGAGAGAGAATATGTGATACACAGAGAGTGGTCCTTTCATAATTCACATGATAAACAAAAGAAATGTATAAACATTAGGCTTGAGAAAATAATGAATGGAGAAAACACATAAACTGATAAACACAGAAACCAATCCAAAATAAATAAAAAAATTGAAAACTGAATTACCTACCATGTCACCATCTTGAAAATACCAATGGAGCATGTCAACCACCTGCATGAGAATCACCAATGTAGAGAATATCAGGAAAGAAAATTATGACAAGACAACCAAAAACATCAAGGAACACCTAAAGAAGGTATGTGAAATGGCTACCACTAAGAGCGGAAATTCGGGTTGATTTGGTTAAAACCGAGAAAAAATCGGCCTTTGGTTCAGTTTTCGGTAATGGTTTCATGACTTTTTGGTTATCGGTTTAACATATAACCGACCCTAATGAAACCAAAAACCGAATTCTGTTGTTTTGCATTATCTAAAATTTCCACAGGTTTTTCTGCCCATTTTCGTTTATTATTTAGAATCTGCCTGTTGCCCAAAGCCTAAAAAATCCTTTTTTTATAAAAAAACAATCGTTTCAGTTTCGGTTGTTGAAATCTGCCATTTTTGGTTTTAGTTTAACCGACACTGAACCGAAATCCACCCCTACCTTACCTACAATAGGGACACACTGATTATGTTGGTATAATATATCTCCATTGTTAGCATAAGCAAACATGTCAGTGTATCAGTAGGGTTATCATAAGCGAACATCTGGACTTCTTAAGTAGTTCCTCCATCCAACAAATTGTCTACTACATTCCTCCTACTGATCCCAAATAGTTTCTTTTACTAAGACATAACAGGAATGCCCTACGTTAAATACGACCGGATTATATAAATTGTTTATGGTTCTATGTAAGAAAAAAATGTTTCATCAATGTATGAATAATAGACAAAAATCATGCAGAAGATAGCAGTTTCGGAAAGACATAAAGTTCACCACTGTTACGTAAAATATTATTTGCTTGGAGATCAGATATATGGCACTGCCACTGGATACATAATACTCCCTCCATCCCTTTGAAAGGGCTGGGGATGGTTGTTGAGGGGAAATTAAGAGATAGTGTATTTTAATGTTTTAAAGTGGATTTGTATAGTTGTAATTATTTGAAGTGTAATTCTTTCTACGTGACACCAAAAAGGAAAGTGTAACTCTTGCAGTGGGATGGAAGGAGCATATTTTGCACACGAGAAACAAAATTACTACCATGCAAAATTAAACCCCATGACAAACAACAACCTTAAGAGCATGGCACAGTAACACATTAAAAAGTTAATGAATCTGTGGGAAAATGCTGCTGGGGCTCACCATTTTGAGGCAGCAAACTATAATTGGGATAGTTCTTTATTTTTCGTTTGCTTCTTTACAGTTCAAAACAGAACCAAAACATCAACTAAGTAACTAACCTGTTTCAATTTATCTATTTTCGTGAAATGGCGACCAAAGGATGTATAGCGCACGCCATACAAAAATGGAGAAAGATACACTTTAATCTTATCCTGCAGAACCAAAAAGAAACATCATTAAAACAAAAGCCTCAAAAATAAGAAAATTTAGTGTCTCGAATACATGTGGAACACTCAGAAAACTGTTATTATTTCAACTGTTACTATAACGAAAATTTCAGCTCGTATAAAAACAATCTCACTTGTAATTGTCAAAACACAAATAAAATCACATTGTACAATAAAGTTACAGAAAGAAATCTAAAGTGAGAACCAGCAATGCGTAGTGTAGTTCTAAAATCAAAATTTTGTTCAAAATGTAGTGCGGGGGAACAATGTAAAGTATTTTAGAAGAGGTCATCCTCACCGCCTTCAGCTTCTGCTAGAAATTAGAGTGGAAAAAGCCATTTTGCCAAACACTCAAGTTCCCGATTTCACCTTCCAAACATCTTGCCTGAATTTTTCCTCACAACAGTTTTTGGTTTTGCAGTTTTGCTAACCAGGTTTGGAGTAAGTAGGCCTAGCTGCGAACAGTATCCACTCACACTAACCAAAAACATGTGCAAGCTCAATGTACACATTGAATCGCATATCTGGCCTATGATGCTTCCTAAAGCTGCCAACCAAATTCAGTATGATGTTTCCCTACGTGGCTAGTACAACATTCAGGAAATCCTAGGTAATCTCTGGTAAACAGTCTCAAGATCCGTATACTTGTGTTCCTCTGAACTTTTAAGGCCTGGTCTCCCCTTTGACATCCACGTGTGGCCGTGGGTGATAAGATAATGGAAAAGGAAGAGCACATATGCAGTTACACTTCGACACTCAAAATACGTCTAAGGGTAAAATTGTATTTTACAATTAAAATAAGAGTAAGTATTTACTTTTATGGGGTGTGTCTATTGGTACGTGACGGACTAAAAAGAAAAGTGTGTCTATTTCTACAGGACGGGGGGGAGTATTACTTTACATGCCAAAATAATTTGTCAGAAATTTTATTCAAACAAAAAAAAAAAGGTATATCTGAGTTACATCGTATTTTTTCCCTGGGAAGATATAATAAGTTAATTCCATGGCAGAAACAGCCTCTTCATCTGCCCCTTTACACTAGAAGTCATAGTTTTCTACATTTTTCAGGAACTTCCTACATTCAGACATGACCTCCAACTTACATTAAAATTCACGCGCATATGCAGGCAACTAGGACACCAATTTAATGACCATTCCTCAAACTAGTTGTTTCTTTCCAAGCAAGAGCATCATTTTGTAACTGGGTGTGTGTCAACATACAGAATTCCTTTATGTACAGGAGAATTAGATAAACGTAACAGAGCTCCTTAGGGTGCTTAATTTTGCAGAAATCCCAATCATTAGTAACAGTTAACAAGTGAAACTATATTGCAGGAAAAGGACACTCTGCAATCCATTGATTATAAACAAAAATTTGGCAAACCATGGATAGTGCAGAACTGCAGTTCAATCATGAACTTACCTTCCATCTCCACATCTGATTGATAAGATAACTTCCGCAAACCATTTTCGCATCTTGAATACTGCCGCTTCCTTCCAATTTATTCAATGCAGCACGTAAGGACTGCAATGAACATTTTCTGGAGTATTAACTTCCAAAACGATTACGATGATCATCATATTCTGAAGAAATGAGCACATACCTGAACAGAACCTTCAACCTTCCCCAATGTAATACTGTCCACCAAGAAATTCGAATATTGGGTATGTGTTGATGGGGATTCATACATTTTTTTAACTTGGTCAAGTGTCAAGGAAGATGAAGCATCTTTTATCAATTCAAATATTCTGCAAGAACAGAACAATAAGATAAAGTTAACAATAAAATACATCTTTCAGCAATTCGCTGCACTAAAGTTAGTAAAGAGGTCCATGTTATTCAAAAGAGTAGAGAAAAAACGTGTTAGGAAAGTGCATCACCTTTTTTTGGTATCAGCATCAAGAGTGAAAACTGTATTTAGTCTACTTGCTGCACGATCAACATGATGAGTTTTCTCATGTTCACAATGAACACTACTACCCGGCCTTACTGCACTCGATTCATCGGATCTTCTAGAAAAACCACTATGTTTTGAACTGGAAGACAACTTTTTAATCCCTTTATGTGGTTTTGCATAAATCATTTTCCGTTCCAAAGCAAAACCTCTTTCCTTCAACATCTTTCCTTCAACTGATTTTACCTTGTTCTTTTTCTTTTGCTGTGAATCTAGAAATATTATATGGTCCCTGGCAGGCGTAGAAATAGTAGGATCGATCTCGTGATCTCTGATGACAAGAGTAAAACTATGTGAAAACAGTATCATAATAAATCAGATAAAATGAAGTCAGGAATGATCACGAGACTCACAAGCAGTAAATCAGTATACGATGAGAAATCAAACCTTCCCAAGCCCTTTGTTCAATATTATCCTTCTCTTCAAATGAAATCTCCCTGTCAACAGATCCAAAATTATGAACTGAGAATTTTTTTTGGTGCAAACTACAAAAAAGTTGCAAAAATAAGTCACAGCACCTTGGCAAACATTTTCTATGATAGGCACGTGGACAACGACGACAGACAGCAAATTGCAGCTCACTAATTGACCTCACTTCTAATTCTTTGCAGACGTCACATCTGTGAGCTGGACATGCAAACTTTTCCCCAGCAGCAATCTTTTGATGGTGTTCTTCTGCTACGGCGCCATCCTCAGGATGGAGAAGTTTTGCAACACACTGAGGATGATAAAAGAACCCACAAGCTCCATTGGCACAGCAAAAGACCTGCAGATTAATGTCAAAACAGACCGAAAGTCAAAACACATCCACGGGCAGGCTCCATGAGATAGAGAATTTTTCAGGCAGAAAAAAAATCCAAATTTGAAGATAAAAATATAAAGGTAAACTCAAGATCTTATTTCTACATAATAAATCATGGAGAAAATACCCGTGGAATAATAAACCTCAGAAAATGAGGAAAACAATATTACAATTTACAAGGCACAACTCTTTTAATTAACATGCTCCTCGTTACTGAAGACACGCTTTCTACTGATAACGCGAACCAGATGGGTTCCAAACTTTTAAAAAGCATTGTCTGCATACGTACTCGTAAATTTATTTCGGACTCTCGATGAAGGAAATTAGAAGAAAAAAGAGTCACTAAAACCAACAGAAGCTTCACCCCCAGCTTCATATAAGGTTCAATACAAGAAAAGTTAGAAGCCCGTAATAGAAATATGTTGTTCAATGCTGCTTAGAGAAGGGTAAATAAGAAAAATTCATTTCCACAAGACATAAAGATAGTCATGATGCATTTGTGATAAATACAAATTATGAATGGTGGAATACCTCCGGACTGGATGACTCATCAGAAGATCCCAACTTCCCACAAGCAAAGCACTGGTGCCGCTTATATTTGCAATTATCACAAATAAAAGAAATATCTTTGAACATCTGAGATTAAAATCACAAACAAAATTAGATTAAAATCATGTTGAAACAAACACCACAATGGCGTAACATATAAACACTAGGGAGGGAAGTTAACACATATAGGAACCATACTTCTAGTTGTTTGTCAGTAAGGTTCAGAGATGCACATTGAGATTCATCACCATCTTCAGCAGTTGCATGGAAATACCTCATGCACTTTCCATCACAGCTAGTTGATATCAATCAGGCCATTTTCAAACACAAGATAAACCACATGAGTTAATTGGGGGAACAGATGCCCCTTAAACAAGTAAGAAGTAGTGCAAGAAGAAATATCTCAAGTTCAACAAGAGGCCCTAGCATGATACCCCATCTAGATAAGTCACTTAAGAGGATGGGAGCATGCACTAAATCATGGTGCAAAATAAGAGTGAAAAGTATCATAATGATGGGTCAATCGCTTTCTATAAGATTACTAAACATCAACTTTGTTATGAACACCTAAAATCCTAAGAGACTCAAACACCAGCCAGCTTGTTCGATTTTAAGCATTATAGTCCTTCAGACAAGAACTTATCACTGATAAACTGTCGTTTCTCGAAAATGAATTGAAGATAGCCCAGGGAAGTCTCCGTGGTCCCTTGATTAAGCCTTGTTTCAAGACAGGTTATCATTTACAATTTTCATCTATGCTTGCCATTTTAACCATGGTTTCACCATTGACTATTCAATTAATGTAAACAATAAAGCTTCCCAATGGAGGTAGATACTTCAGGAATTAAGGTAGAAGATGGAAATTGGAGTGAAAAGTTGTTACTGCCACAATAATAGAAAATACATCTGAAGGTGCACACAAGGGATGTGAAGTTGAAAGGTCACGGAAAAGGTTCTAGGAAGAAAAGTGTGGTGAATGTTGAAAATGATGCATAAGTGAGTTATAGGTAACAAAGATGACCAAGTGAAGAAATGGTAGTTCCTGAACTTGTCTCAAAAATGGAGAAATTTTATACTTGGACTGCAACAGGGAGATTATAAATGTAACACTGATGAATTTATTGAAAACGAGACAAGATTTTTTTTATGGTGTGCATTCATTTCATGCTCATTCAAAACTCTATATGTACTTTATACAATACGTATATCTAATTTTTAAATAACAATTCTGACACCCATAGTGTCAAACCAGCATAAAATTAAAATCAGAGACATGATAAACATACATATATAGTTTACCGCCATTATCGCAAATTGCACAAACATCATTCTCATCAAGGTAGACATCTCCACCGTCATCAATATTTTCCAATCCTTCCACTTGATTATCATTTTCATCGACATCATCAACTATAAAAGGAAACTTCTCAACCTGGCAAGCAGAACTTTTGTGAGTTGTGACCAATAATAATATAATTAACATGTCTAGATTACATACTAGTATTATTTTCACTGGAAGTGTAAGAAGTGGGTTTCAGTGAGTGAAGAAGGATGGAGGTGATAGAGAGAGTAACCTCGCTATATGTTTTTCTCTTCAAAGGCTCCTCAAGAAAACTAGTCAAGAGCTGTTCAGATGAAACAAAATGTTATCCAGATAAATGTTTCCAATAAGTACACTGACGACGGAAGTCCTAAATGATTAAGGATAGACTCATAAATAACTATCCCTTACAAAATAGAGAATCAGCAATATCAATATTTATTTACATGCCCCAGCTCATAGGTATTGAGATAGACCCCTAGTATTTGAAGTCAAATCAGCAGAAGTTACAACAGAAACTTAAATAATAATGCTGCAAATGAAAATCTGTGAAAATGTTCAAGAGTTGCGCGCCCCTACAGGCTACAGCACTAAAAAAGGCAAAAGGCACGCGCCATCAGAAGAGAGCCAACCTCAATGCCCTTATCATAAAATAGATTATTTCTCAGTAAAATGTATTTGTACTATATATTATCCCCAACCACTAATAACCTTGATGAAATACTGACTCAGATATGTTGTTGTGTCATCTATCCCAACAATGATGGACTACAAACCTTGGAGTTAGCCAATGTTTCAACACTCTTAGCAGCTTCCTTAATTAAAGGCAAGTGATCGGCCAGATCATCTTCGGAAGGCCTTCTCTCGAACATGCTATAAAATTACACAAATGTTTGAGAATAGAGAACATTGAAAATTTGAAACAGTATATCAACTCAAGGTTCATATTAACCTTAAAGATTTATCAAGATGATCCCACAAAGCTTGTTGTGATCGCTGAGGATTCCACTTAACAAAGTGTACAAAATGCACTGCAATCAGAATCGTTCTAATTATGACCTCAAAAGCTTTCCGTGGCTTCAGAAGATTGATCCAGTAACCCTCTTGTAACAACACAGAGATCTCAGGCTTAACAAATGAAAGGTCAAACTTCCAAGCAATAACCCGCTTAAAGATTTTCCGAAGCCCATTATCAGTTTTCCCAGACAGGAAGATTTGTTCTGTCGTTGTATCATGCATCTCGCCTTCATTCCACTCCAGAGGTAACATAGCAAACGAAACTGGCATGCCATCACCTGAGACGAATTCGTAATTTGATACATAGCTTGCAATGGTCTCGCTTTCATCATCAGAATCTTCCATATCTTTTTTTTTTTTATTTCACACAATCAGAGTCACTTGTGTTCCTAACCTAGAGGGTTTACAAGGTAAACGGAACGGAATCAGAAACATGTCACTTTACAGCAACAAATCGGAAGCACGGTTCACAATAATGCATGGAGATTTCGAGAAAATACAGACAAAACACTTCAGAGTTACGGGTTCTCCCAAAACTTAGCATTCGCAATAGAAAAAACGACCCAAAAATCCCATAAGATTAAACTGACAGTATCTTTAGGCGGATAGTTATAAATCCATGAATACGACAACTAATTCAAAAAAAAATACATCCAGCATTTCAGATAGCAGAAATCTGACTCTGTGAAACATCACGAGAGTAACATCAATTATACATGGGAAAACAAAGCCCGATTGTGAAAATATGTCCTCAACACCGATATTAGCTATTCGACGAAACACAGTACAAGTGTACAACCACCTTCAACAAATGATAATAATACAGCATAAAAATTAATAAGAAAAACAGAGAGCATGCACCGAGAGATAGGGAACGAGTTTCAGAGGATGGTTGAACCGAAGAGAAACCCTAGGTATCGGCCATCGCCATGAAAGTTCGCCGCTGTATCCTGTATCGGCTGCCGGATAGTACAGTTTCAGGAAATCAATTTGCTGCGTCACCTCAACCAATTTATTAGTAATATTCAAGTCCGGGACGAGTCTTTAAAATTGAAATCGTGCTGACTCGTCACTCGTCAGTATGGGTATTGTTGACTGGTCATTTAAAAGAATATTATTTTATTGACTTTTTATTAAAAAAAATTAAGTTAAAAATATATGTTTAAATAAACAAAATAAGTAATTGATATTAATGTTTAAAAAAAAAAGTAAAAAAATTATAGATATAGTATATCTTTTGACATGAAAAATAACTAAAAATAATCATTTTTTAAGGGTTAATTATTTTTTCCCATCTGAAGTTTGACTATTTTTACAATTTCTTTCCTCGTCAAAAAGTTGTTACATATTATTACCTGAAGTTTAAACAATTCTCTTTATTTGCCAAGCACGTGACTTTTAAAAATATAAAAGACAAATTTACCCTCTTTCCAAAATTAATTTAAAAATTAAAAATTAAAAGAAATACAAAAACTAAAGATTTAATTATTAAATTAAAAACTAAAATAAATCTTGAAGATCTTGCTGTAACTTTCAGAGATCTAATTTATAAAATTATTCATTTTTTTCCAATGAATTTGTTTAAAAGGAAAATGAATATTCTATAAGATTCTTGAATATTTTTCGTAAATAAAGAAACGAAATTCTTATTCACTAAACCCTAAATTTCGCCGCCGACCACCACTTGGAGCTGATAAGTCGTTTTTATAGCGGCGAAATCAATTAAATTTATGTCGAACTAATTGCCGAAGCAACTCGCCCTAGTCGGTCTCGAGGAACACTACTATTGGCGAGTACATGTGTTTAATTATTTGCAACGAGAATGAGAAAGTGAAATAGTATAATGCAAAGGGTTGTTTTTTATTTTGTTTATGAACTACAAATTAACTAATTAAAAGAAAAGTCAAGAGCTAGTGAAAATTGTTTTGAAATAAAGAGAAAAGAGATTAGGGATCGGGAACTTCAACTCACTACTTCGAGGTTTAATTTTTATTTGCAAAAAGTCGTAAAGGAGCGCCCATCACCGATTGGCTCGATTATGAGTTGATTGCATTCAAGTAGTACTCAAGAGGCATTTTAACAAACACCCTTTAAGCGATCTAAAATCAAACATTTACTTTGGAAAGTTAAAGCTCCCTACCCTAATCGTAATATTTAGCTACTCATGTTTTGAATCGAAAGCGTAGATATTGAATTATGCGAGATCATGATTAGACGAACAAGAAAATAGTACGAAGTAATAAAGCAATAAAGAAAACAAAGACAAATCGAAAAGAAAACTTACTACGATCAATAACGAAATCAAAACATCTATCGGCGGTGAACTCCGACTTGTACCGAGATTCGAAAACGACAAAACCAAAAACTAAGAAATCTCTCGGGACTCGAGTCTAGGTCTCTAAAGACGTGCGTAAAAAAATCAGAATTAAAATGTCTTGGAATAGGGTAAAACCCTATTCTTGTAAAAAATCCGACGGTCAACAAAAGTCAAACTTTTCAGAAAAACACGGACCAAGCGGCCGCTTGCCCCAAATTCCAGAAACCTTGAATCATCCAGCGAGGCGGCCGCGTGAGGTCTCCTCCAGCCTGTTCTGCCCCCACACTTAAACTTTTGCTTGTCCTCAAGCAAAGCCAACACTACCCAAAACACAAAAACAATGGATGACATCATGAATACACTCTTATGCATACAAGGATGATATTTTGGTGTATGGAAACGGATAAGTACATGAACAACCACAAGCTCAATGAACATATAACACTTAGGATCATACAAATGCAAATGAGTGTCGGGCCAATCTACATTCCCTCACTAAGGTTCACTCTCTTCTTTTCCACTCGAAGCATGGTATTCACTCAAAATTATATGCAAATGAAAGAGTATAAGCAATGAATAACTTGCATATGCCAAAAAATAAACGAACAAAGTGAATGTATGGAAATGAAAACCTCAAGTAACAACAATGAGCATCATAGAACAACAACCATAAGCTTACTCAAGTGATAGACTCCACAAATCAAATTTAACCATCTTAAGAATCATGGAAGGTCGTTCAAAGGGTGTAATGGGGCTAGGCTCAAGGTATTCGGGATTTTTTTGGGATAAGTGGACTTATAATACGGCATTTCATTGCCCTTCCTTATCACTCCTTGCCCCGGGTCAAATTTTTACACGTTGGACCCTTCATTCTTAGAAACACAATCAACTCACTCAAACGACAAATACTTGACACCAAACAATGAATCATATACATTTGTGTGCTCTTTATTCTTCATTTTTTTTTCTTTTTTTTTTTTGGAGCACATTGACATTACATTACACATTGAAGCTACTAGCACACCCTTTTCTTTCACATTCATCACTTCACAAGGATTACAACTCATATGATCTTCAAAACAAAATCCTCAAAGATAGAAAGAATTTAAGGTGATGATGAATAAAATGGCTTGAATGTAGGCACAAAGGGGCTACTAGGGTGTCCCTCGACGGGCTCGAGGTCGGAAAATATTTGGCTAAGTGGCTAATCCTAAACGATCCTTCCAATCATATTCGAAATCAAGTAGGTTATGGAAAAAAGTTTTGAAAATCAACTTGAGCAAGTTCTAGTTCTCTCTAGTTCATAGTGACACACAAGTTGTTGAAACAAAGAAACATGAGGTTCATGCTAGCACAACGAGTCAATCAAAAAGAATATCGCTCAAGAAGAAAGCTTAAACGGCTCAAAATCTCGCAAGGTTCAATGGAAAGTGAATTAGCCACAACAAACAAGAGAATCATATTTCACCCAATGCTCATGGACACGAAACTAGGATCATTCACAAAAAATTTTCACCAAAACTCAAGCAATAGAGATAAAACATTTAGGCATCCAATGAACAACACAAGACACAACCATAAAATCCGAAACACAAAAACACAAGGTGAATTCCAATAAACCTCCCCCACACTTAAAATACAAGCATGTCCTCATGCGAAAAATAAAGGGAAAAGAGACGAAGAGGATAACGAAACTTCCCTAGAATGGAGAGAACCGGACATAGCAAGTCGAAGACTAATCAACGGGGCGGCAATGGACATCCAACCTCAAACGAAAAACATCAATCCTTCATGGTTTGTGGTCGTGGAATGGTAGACTTAGTCGAGAAGAGACAATCATCACATCGAGGGCTTGAGCATCGGGCATGGGGATACACGTACTCTCTCCTACAAAAGAAAACAAAATCATAAAAGAAACCTTGGGCTGCCTCCCAAGAAGCGCTCATTTTACGTCATTAGCTTGACGTCCGTGGGCTCGCCCCCACGAGGCACTCGTTTCACGTCCCGAGCAAACACCATCCACGATCTACCATAGAACTCCACCTTCTCAAGACAATCATCTCGGCCAAGGGCGCTCGGTTCTCAAGAGAAGGTCCATCGAGAGCACGCAAAGTGAGACAACGAACAATAAGCTTTGATAAGGACGTCTCCCCCACACTTGCGTCAAAAGGTAGATAGTAAATATCTTCCAACTCGGCCGCTAAAAAGATCGAGCTATACTTCCGGAGATAGAGCGTTTCGGCCAAAGGGACTCGATCCTCCAAATAAGAATGAGTGAATGATCGATCGAGGAAAGAAAATAAGTCCAATAAGCCATTCCTACTCCTCTCCTCCACCCGAATCTCTAAAAGTATCGAACTCAACTTTTGGAGAAACACCATCTCCTCCAAAGTCCATTCAACCTTGTTAGAATCGCAACCGAGATCATCTCTTTTATCATCATCAATACCCATCACGTCCTCAACACCTCGGGAAAGTCCAATATCAACTCCAAAATCAACCAATCCCGATATTTTCTTACCGAAGCTCCAACCGAATCTCATCTTGTCTACACCGGACTCAAGCGACCTAGGAGCTTGAGAAACCCAACTCACAATCGGCTTCTCACAAATTAAGTCAACGGAATATAAGAGAGGAGGCTCGAACGAATGACCCAATGAGAGAGACATATCCTCAAACTCGTCTTCCCCATCACTCGTGTCATATAGAGGAGAACTCTCGGGCTCAACACCGGTATCAATCATCAATGGATCGTCTTCTTGGTCGGCTATAACATCATCATCCCCAAAAGGGGGCTTCTCTTCCTCGATGCACATGACGGGCTCCAACTCCCACTCGTCCTCGACGGAGTGCTCCTCAATGTAGTGTAATAGACCTTCAACGAGCAAGTGATCAATATCGACCTCGATAACATCCATCAATATGTCTATAGAAGGAGGAGGTGACATAGGAGACCGTGGTGGTGGCCGAAAGAAACGGGCGATAAATATGTCGAGGAGATTTTTCCAATTGCTCACGAATCTAGAAGGCAATGACATAACCCAATCTCGAGCTCCATCTCGCATGCAATATTTGAAGCACCATACTCTCATTTCATTCTTATCAAAGCCGTCTAATGGAAAGGTCTCAATTTCAATAACAAAATCTTTGAGAAACAAAGAAACGTCTTCATTAGGAAATCCGGAGAATGACGGTAGTCGAGCTAGATGATGCGGCAATAGCTTGTCGTCTTGGACCCTCGGAACACGACTTTTGCAAGAAGATTCGTAATTGTACCTCGATCGATTGGAATCCTCGATGTCACGTCGTGGAGGTAACACATGGTGAAGTCGTGGCCTTGAGAAATCGGCAATCGTAGGTCGAGAAGGCTTCCTTGGTCTTTGAGTTTGGCAAGGTGGTGGTAACATCGAATCCCTCTCGGTGGTTGAGTAATCAAGATCTTGGTCGCGGTATCTATGATGCTTTTGGTGGCGTGGAGGTGAGTAATCTCGATCATCATAATAAGAAACACCGGCATGCCGAGGTCGGCGATATAAATCACGAGCTTGGCGACTAGAACAATAACGTGGAGAAAAGTCCCTCTCAGATGAAAAATCGGAATAATCATCGTCATAAGCTCGGTTACCGTTGCGTCTAGCCATGATGTCACCTCGGTCGTAGTAGAAGATATGAAAGGATAAACGTCTTCACCCTTGCATACACAACACTAAAGTACAAAATCACACGTACCGAGTGGAAAACAAATGATAACACGAGCAAATGAAGTATATGAAAAAAAGAAAAAAAAAAGTGCAAGACAAACAATCAATCAACTAACACAAACGCCTAAATTGCTCCCCGGCAACGGCGCCATTTTGTTCACACAAATTTTATATACTGAAAAACCTACGAAAGTAGATTCCCCGGGTCGTTCTCGAGAGGAGCAATACTATCGGCCTTGTGTGTCGTCTCAAGAGAATTTATCTTGCTCGAGTGAAAAAGAAACAAGCAACGATAGGGGGGTGTTTGTGAAAGGTGAAAGCTTAGGAGTGAATTAAAACAAAATGTAGCATGCAAAGACTAATAAATACTAAACTATTTAAAATGCAAATGATCAAGTATGTGGAACGTTAGGGAATGAGATCGTAGTAATTGGAATGAGTTCAATGCAATACACGAATAACAATGCTAAGTGGAACTACACTCACTCGTGATCAACGTCAACCATACCCAAAACTGAGATTCAAGTCTAAATATCAAAACGAGGTTATATAGAGTCACTTTACACGTAAAAACTCTCATAATCGGAAATCACAATTAATCGAGTTAGGCCATACGATACCACGATTAGGCCGGCCATACGTAACCACGATTAGGCCGGGGATAATAGATTATGGTCTATAACGAATAAATCAAACAATAGAAGCATACCAAGAATGAGGGATTTGGTCCATCTCCTCAACAAGTCAAAATATCAATTTTCCCCAAATTCATGTAATTACAAATCACCCAAACCTAATTACTCATCACCCAATCCCTAACATGCAATCTAACCAAACATATCAATCATATCAACACAAACATTCATCATCAAAATCATAAACAAGCAATGAAAAGGGAGATATTACCAAAGAGCTTCAAATCGAATATTGTTTACAACAATGTGTTCCTTGAAGCAATCTAAACAACCTTCTTCAAATGCTTGAATACAAAATCTCAATGAAAATGAAGACCCAAAAGAAAAATCAAAGAAAACTTTATGTAAAACCTAGAGAGAGAAATATAGTGGTGGGTGGATAAGGTGAGTGTTGGTGAAGATGAATGGATAAGTGATAAAGTATAGGTACACCCTATTTATATTTTCCCCACATGCCAATACAAGAAGACCAAAATGCCCTCAAAATGCTCCAAAAGTCAAGCCAACAATTCTTCACTAGTTAATTTCGTCCAAAAAGCTTGCTGGTACGTTCTGGGGGTGACTGGACATTGCGCGGTTATAATATCGTCAATCCGACCGTTGAAATTGTAGATGTTGAAGTTTGGAATATGCTGTGAAAGTTTCAGGCCGATCCAACGGTTTACGAATCCGGAAATGCAAATTTGGCACAGCTGCGCAGTGCAGTCACACACTGAGCGCGGCGCGCCAACGGTCTTCACAAACGGGGCGCGGCGCGCTGCAGACTCTCGACCTTCCAGAGCGCGGCGCGTTCACTTTTCAAAGGAAACAAGCGCGGCGCGCTGAAAACCTTCGACTTTCCCGGGCGCGGCGCGCTCAATTGTCAAAGGGAAGCAGCGCGGCGCGCCCGAGGGCTTGTTTTTCTTGTTCCGGTATGTGATCGATATCTCTTCCCTCGGACATCTTTTTGCGATTTCCTCCGGTCATATTGTAGCCAAGAAAGTGATCTACTCGCCACCTAAATTTGGAGACGATCCAACGGTGTAATTAGTCGGGATGACGATTATCTCAACGCTGCACAATACGAGTCTCTTCGGGCATTTCTTTCTCGTTTTTGCTCGATTCTCGTCCAAATCCTACAAAACCACGACCATAACAACATATGCACAAAATCACATGAATAGGATTATAAAATCACAAAAACAACACAATAAATGTACACAAAACAAAGGAAAAACTCGCACAAAAACGTGCGAAACAGGGCACTGGGCGGACGCCTGGGGGGTCAAGCGGCCGCCTGCCTGGTGGTCAGCTTGGCCTTTTGCCCTTTGTACACTCGTCGCCTCGTCGTCTCGTCTATTCGTCTACACGTTTACTCCAAAGTGCCTCCAAAGTCGCTACTAACGCCAAAATGCCCTGCACACTAAAAAAACACGTAAAACGCACCAAACCAAGAGGAATAAACAAGACACGACACAAAATAACACAAGACGACACGAAAATATAGAAGAAAAAACACACAAATCCAAACACATCAGGAGCCATCGATGTTCGACCGCCCATATCACCTTCTTCGTGTGTCACCACTGGTCGAGCCAAATTATTTTGCCCTTATCCAACTCTCCATCAAACCCACTTCAATCTGATTGTAGATGTTGATTTTGGCAACAAACAACAAACACATATGTGCTCTGATACCAATTGAAATTACGTCTTCGACGTAAGATACCAACTTTTCGCGAAGTCGGTCTTAAATCAGTCTTCAGCAACTAAAGCTTGCTCCAGTAGTCGCACGCTCCAGTAGTCGCATGCTCCGGTAGTCGCACGCTCCAAGTGTCGCACGATTCGTGTTGTGTGAAGGCTCACGTTCAACGTAAGTAGAGTGAAGTAGTGAAGACAAAGTTATGTAATATGTTTCATTTTATTGATCAACGAAACTAAACTATTACACGGGTAGAGAAAGGTAGACGGATGATCAAAGGTCGTATCCCAAGTGACGCAGCACTCCAACGAACCAGAGACCTAGTACTGCTACACCTAGAGCTAAATCATATAACACTACTAGTGGTGCACAGCACAAAGCACTACCAAAACTCTAAGGCTCAGCGCCAACAAACAACGATAGCGATACTCGAATATCAGATTTCGTTCTCTCAAAATCGTCAAGTGAAGTCTTGAAACTCCATGGGTATATATAGGTCACCAGCACATGTGAAGCATTAGAATGGAGCCATCTGATTGGCCACATACTTGGCTGACTTCATCTTTCCATGGATGACATCACTTTTGAAGCTCGGATTCTTGAATCTTGGAATCTTGGAATCTTGAATCTTTGATTCTTGAATCTTCGAATCTTGAATCTTCAACTTCTTCAACTTCATAATTCAACACTATCTTGACTCCATCGATCTCAATACTTCATCTTCAACTCCATCATGATAAACACTTGTTGTTGTAGCTTTAGCATTTCATCGTCTTCATGGTCGTCGATAATGTTGAAGTAAAGAATAGTACATCCACACATCTTCAACATTCGAACTGAGATAGTCATCTATTGCACTCATTGACGTTGAAGGTGGGATGTAACACACCATGCATCAGATGATGCATAAGGTGAGCATGCACGGGCGTGCGCCAGTTGGCGCACGATATGAAGGTGGCAAGTCGTGCGACCATAGTCGCATGATAGAGGAAGAGAGGCTATGGCGTGCGACTCCCTGTCGCATGAAATGGAGGGATAGAGGCCGTGGCGTGCGACTCCTGTCGCACGAGGTAGAGGGAGCTGGGCATGCGACGTGCGACTCCTGTCGCACGAGGTAGAGAAGGCAAGCCGTGCGCCTCTGGTCGCATGCGCCTGTAGTCGCACGGTTTTGACACTAAATATAAGAGTCGCTTTTCTTTGTAGCTCTTGAAGTGTGGATTCCATAGCATTTTGAATCAAGTCAATCGGAGCTCGCACGAAGGAGATATGGCCAAAATCGACGGACTGCACATCCAAGCGCTTTCAGCCGTGGCGCGCGACTCCTGTCGCATGTGCCTGTAGTCGCACGGTTTTGACACTACTTGTCATATATGGATACGTATCTCTTGAAGTGTGGATTCCATAGAATTTTGAATCAACACAATCGGAGTTCGTACGAAAAAGATATGACAATAGTCTGTGGACAGCGCAAGGAACACACAAAGTTGATGCCAAAAACTTGTATTTACAATCTCCCCCGTTTTGGTACAACTCTTGTGAAACCTATCAATCATGAGTAGACTTGCAAAGCTTAGATGTTTACGCCAAAACATACTTCGACACTGAGATTTACAAACAAATCTTAGTGCACATTGAGAAGAACATGGGTTGAGTCGCGTCACCAGAAAAGAAAAGCAGTAGGTCGTCTTCTGCAAGATTCTGAAAAAATAATTCTTAACGGGGGCAGAATTTTTGTTCTTTTTTTCTTTGTTTAGAAATTGGTTTCATTTTTAGATCTTTAATTTAGATTGCTATTCCTTTCATTCAAAACATCATTCTTTTCTTTGGATTCTAATTAAGTTTTTTTTTCAATTGTGTGCTCAAATTGGTCTCTTTCTATATTGCTTCAATAATTTAGTTTGATTAATTGCTAGTGTACGAGTAGTTGATCAATTGAATTTAGGGTTGGGTTATTGTTGATTTGATTTGATTACTTGATTCACATAAATAAATAACAATTGGTAGAATTCGAGTCAATTCGAGTCAAGATATTTGATAATGTAATCTGAACTATTGAACAAGTTAGACAGCGCAAGGAACACACAAAGTTGATGCCAAAAACTTGTATTTACAATCTCCCCCGTTTTGGTACAACTCTTGTGAAACATATCAATCATGAGTAGACTTGCAAAGCTTAGATGTTTACGCCAAAACATACTTCGACACTGAGATTTACAAACAAATCTTAGTGCACATTGAGAAGAACATGGGTTGAGTCGCGTCACCAGAAAAGAAAAGCAGTAGGTCGTCTTCTGCAAGATTCTGAAAAAATAATTCTTAACGGGGGCAGAATTTTTGTTCTTTTTTTCTTTGTTTAGAAATTGGTCTCATGATGATATTGATCTTTTTGCCTACTTCCAAATTTGATAAGAACAATAATAATTTGATAAGAACAATAATTTTCAAGTACTTTGGTCTGATGGGGATATTGTTCTTTTTTTCGTTTTGATTCTAAATTTTGTTGTACTCGAAAATACGATTTTCTTATTCTGAAATTTCACGAAAATTTTTCTTGGCGTTTAATTTATAATAATTTTGTGCATTTTTGTTTGGTAAAATGCTTGAAGATGAATGTTCAGAAATTATTTTTCAGATTTTTTTTTAAATTTTGTTAAATGTAAAATAAAATGTTTTGAATTTTTAAATGTTTTTTTTATTCAAAATATTTGAAAATACAAAATTACCCATTGAAAAGTCAAATGTTTGGCACATGAATGGAATATTCGCTGCAATATACTCTTTGACTTCCGACAAGTAGGTAAATGCAAATTGTTCAAACCTCAGGTAGTAATATGTAACAACTTTTCGACGAGGTAGAAAAGTGTAAAAATCGTTAAACCTCAAGTAGGAAAGTGTAATTAACCCTTTTTTATGAGGTATGAACATTCATATAAGACAATCTAAAAAGAGAGAAAAATAAAACTACACTAAATGTGATAGTGATACGTCTTATTTGTACTTGAACATAAAAAAATCGGTTATTTACACAAAAAACTGTGAACATCTGGAAATGCCCTCCACCTTTGTCGATTCCTCAATTACCAACTAAAATTCGACAAGCTTATCAGTATAGCGAATCTTTTGGCGAATGTACACACAATGGCGAATCTTATAATATGACGAATGTTAGAGCGAATCTTATCACTATGGCGAATGTTATTTGTTTGACGAAAATGATAGCGATAATGTTATAAGGGAGACGAATCTATTATAATCTTACTCAAATTGTTTTCTTACATTTTCCTTATTTTAATAATATTTAAGTGAATATTGTTTTCTTCATTTTTTATTTAAAAAATACTTGCGTAATCTTTATTTAAATAAACTTTCAATAATATTTGCGTTATAATTTCAAAAAAAGTTAACGCAAATATTTCAACAAAATTACTTTATATTTTAATTCAAGAAAAAAATTCACATTCACCGTGGGCGAATCCACATCATGTCAAATCTCACATTCGACGTGGCAAAACTACATTCGCCGTGAGCGAATTCTCATTTGGAGAATCCACATTGGCCGTGGCGTATCCACTTTGTCGATTCCTCAATTACCAACTAACATTCGACAAGCTTATCACTATAGCGAATCTTTCGGCTGCGAATGTACACACTATGGCGAATCTTATCAATATTGAATGTTAGAGCGAATCTTATCTCTATGGCAAATATTATTTGTTTGGCGAAAATGATAATGTTATAAGTGAGACAAATCTATTACTCCCTCCCCTTCTTACCAATAGTCACATATTGCCTTTAATAGTGTCCCAAACTAATAGTCACACCCCCTTACTCATATAATTTATACACTTTACACCCTTAAAACATTCTACATATTACAAAATTGCCATAACTTATTAGATTATAATTTTGCCATTAATCAAACTTAATCCTTCAAATAATTATACAAACACAAAATTAAACACTAATTACCTAAACACTAAATTTAATTTTTAATATTCCATTACAAACACAATCAAAATAATGTCACTGTACCACCGTCTTCCATATTTTTTTTTGTGTTCTTGCTCTCTCCGTCCTCAATTTCTTTGTCGCCGCCCTCAATCTCTCTCTCGATTCTAACGATCTTTATAATACTCCTTCTATGTCCACTTTTACTGAATTTGTGATTGATAATGAGTGTGTTGACGACTCGATTCTAGATTCCTCAGATCCGGAGCGGTCAACGACAGATCTTTTCTTGGAGGACTCGTGGGTGCCGGAAACTTGTATGGACCTATTCTTGGAGGACTTGTGGGTGCCGGAAACTTGTATGGATCCCGACTGCATGACGGATTCAACTAGGGATGGAAACGAGTCGAGTCGAGTCGAGTTTTAAGATTATCGAGCTCGCTCGTTAAAAATTTTGATTGGCTCGAGCTCGAGCTCGACGAGCTGCACACTATAGCGCTCGAGCTCGACTCGATTAAGTTTTTTTTTTTTTGTTGCAGAGTAACAAAAAGGAAAGAAGAAAGAAAAATATAGGCCATATTTAAATTGAAAGGTACAAAGAGGAGAGAGGAGCGAAGAAGAAGTAAGAAAGAGATTTTGGCCATATTAATTTAGTTAGTTGCAGGAGGACGAAGAAGAAAGAATAAAAATTGGAACTAAAGGAGAGGCGAAGAAAATAGACATGACGGCGTGAAAATGCTTTAGGGTTTAAAGTATTACATATGTATATATATATAATATATAAATATAATTAAAAAATAGTAAAAAATTATATAAACGAGCGGCTCGCGAGCTGCTCGTTTCCTTAGAAAGAAGGCTCGAGCTCGGCTCGTGGAGTGTAACGAGCAGCTCGAGCTCAGCTCGTCGAGTGTAACGAGCAGCTCGAGCTCGACTCGAGCTCGAGTTTTACCGAGTTCGAGCCGAGCGTTGACTCGAGCAGCTCGCGAGCCGCTCGGATCGTTTCCAGCCCTAGATTCAACCATCTCGACCCCTGTAATTTCTGATGAGAAGCCACGGTACACTTCTTCTGATCTCAAGATGTTCTCGATTCTGTGCCCAGATTATATAGGTACGTTTTTGAATTTTTTGAGATCACAGATCCATGGCATTAAACCCTAAATCTGGTAAAAATAATAAGCCCTGTGATTTTTCAGTGTTAGATACCCCATCCGTATGGTTTAATCAGTCTGACTTTTAAAATATTTGTGGTTTAACATCTGAATACATACATGCATGTTGTTAAATTGATTTCTAACAACTTTTTTTTCATGTGTAGAAATTCTACGGCTTGAGGAGGAGGCAAAAAAGATTGAGGTTGAGGCTGCTGCGACGATTGAGCTAGGTCAAGCTTGGGTCGAGGCTGAGGGTGTTGCAATTGATGAGTCATTGCCTCTTGAATAGCTGTTTGAGGTACTCTTGTATCTTAGTATGTGTTTACCCATTCTGTATGTGGCATGAGCTCGGTGTGTGCGAAATTTTGTTTCTTAAAATTGATTGTGCCAACTTGAGTTTGAGTTCATGTTGAAATTTCTGAATATGCTTGTACTTGCTATGATTGCCGGAGTTGTGATGTTGAGATATTAATTATCATGTGCGCAGTTGTGTTTATTTGGTAGTTATTAATGGGATAATAATTGGCATGTGCATACTTTTGTTTTAGAGGTCACAGTAGATTACATATGCACTGCATTAGTAAAAAATAAACATCTTTTTTTACATAATGTAAACATTTTCTAATTAGAATACAACCAAAATATTAATAGGATCAAAATGTGTACATTATAAGCTTCAAAATAGATTACATATGCACTGCATTAGTAAAACATAAATATGTTTGCTTACATAATAAACATTTTCCTATTAGAATACAACCAAAATATTAATAGGGCCAAATGTGCACATTATATGCTTCAAAATAAGTGCTGAAAGTAGTACACTATTATTAAAGGACTATTGATGTTAATAGGGATTCCAAGTCATAAGACCATACCACTGTATTCCCTGCATCCATCAGGAACTGAATGCACTCAATAACCAGATTAAGGTCCACCATTAGAGTAGTTGGAAGTCTTCCTGCTCTTATCAACCTTCCTTTTGCCATATGTGGTTGTTTGTAATTGTTTTTCCCCTTTGCTTTCATAACTTCTATGAGACATGACTGTAAACTCAAGAATACCTTATTTAATGTACTGGCCTCCAGGTTTTCATAGGATAGCAACACATTCATCACCAGCTCATCCACAGTGTAACTTGATGTGTCAACTTGAAGGGATTGTATTGCCCTGAACCATCCTAGGTCATTTATGTTAGTGTCTGGGCTGTTTGGTGGTTGACATACTAGTCTAATATTGAATCCATCTGATGAGGCAGCTTGTCTGAAATCTGTATCTAGTATGTGGGGTCTTGCATTATCTTGCTGAATAAAGATGTTCTTGCTTGCTCCTGCTGGCCATTTTGCTTTAATTGCTGGCAGTATCTGAAAAAAAATTAGGACCAGTTATACAATCTGTATCCCAAGTGACATATTTAACAACAATTGATTAGCTAATTCATACCTGGGTCAACATGCATTCTTTTACAACTTCCTTGGTAACAGAATCTAGTGGCTTAGTATAAACATGGTTCCTCTCAGTCTGTTTTTTAAATTCCTTTGTGTTGAAACTTGCTCTGTGAAGGGCAAGATCCCTATTTTTCCATCAAACAAGACTTCATCTTCCTCTAAAAATATAGGTCTAGAAACTGCGCACATGAACATCACCTTTGGGATAAACCTCTTAGATTGACATGTTCTGTGTGGCTCTTCCTCTCCTGGAACCATGTAATATCTCTTAGTGTTTCTAGACATATAAAACCATTTCTCGTCTATGTGGACCGTGTCGTACATTTCTGAAAATTTGATCGCATTAGACTGTGGATCAACTAGCAACTGACTTAAACTGTACTGCACTCTGTGTATCTGGTTCTTTAAGGTTAACGCAGGCTTGATTGAATTTGTGTGGGCTATAATCTCCTTAGATTTCACCCATCTACCAACTTGACTGTCACTTATGCCTAGCTGTTTAGCTAGCACTCTTATTGATGTTCTTTGTGAAAAAGGAATGCTTTTCATCCTCTCTGTATCTAAAAACACTGTCTTTTTTTGTGGTATGCCTAACTTATTTGAAGTTAAACTCACTGCATTACCTGTTCGCATTTGAGTTGTAGCCTCTGCCCAAACTCTATGCACTGTCCTCTTGCAAATTCCAAATTTCGCAGCAGCTTCTGTAACTTTTCCATGATGTATTGCTTGATTTGTGTTGTTGGCCATTAAAAACTGGGCAATCTTATTTTTAACTGCAGGTGTGATTTCTTTTTTTTTTTTATTACCAGCCATAATTTTTTTCTTAATTATGCTTCTTGGAATTTTTTGGAACTTTTTTTTGGTGGTTGGGGGTTGTAAGTGCAATGAATGAGGAAGGTGTATTTATATTGGACAGTAAGGAGGGAAAGTGAAAAAGTTGAAATATGTAATTAGATTGAATTAGGTGGGAAATTAAAAGTTTTTGAAATTTATTTTAACTTCACTATCTTTTTTCCAGATTTTGTAGGAAGATGAAGAACATGAAGCTTCTGAAGAATTCCTAGATGAAATAATTACAATTTTAAATTTTGTTTTGTATGTCGATTATGACAATTTGTAATTTTCATGTGTCGACTATGGTGAGTCGACTTTTTTTTTTATATAAAACAGTTTTTGATGTACAATACAATAAAACTTTATTTATTAATGTGTAATTTTTAATTAACTAATTTTTGTGTTTAATTATTTGTACTTAGGCTTTAATAAGAATAATTAATAATCTTCCTTAAACTGAAAGGACTATTTTACCCTCCAGCAAATTAAACAAAACTGAATGAAAAGAGCTTTTCTTAATTTCCGTGCAACCCCCCTTGTGACTATTGCTAAGAAGGGGAGGGAGTAGAATAGTGAGAGATAGGAAGTGAGTGATATATACACGGATTTGAATTATTATTATAGTAATATAAATATAGATAATATCAAATTTATTTAGTTGCTTAAAATAAGGGGTAGATTTGCCTTAAATTCCAATATTATTGTTTATATAATATAAATTAATTAATTAACGTGTTAAATATATTAATAAAAAAATGAATCTCTAACCTCATCCCTTAATTAAGCTAATTAATTTTAGTACTATAAATCCTTAATTACGCTAATTAATTTTAGTACTATAAACAAATAGTAGTATAATAAAATAAATTAAAAGAGATAAATAAGGAATAAAAGTGATATTTTGAATATGTCAAGTCAATATTTACTATAATTAAGGAGATTATAAATGTAATTAAATTATATAAAGAAATAAATAATTACGCTAATTACTTAAAAATAATTACACTAATTAATTAAAAATAATTACGCTAATTAATTAACAGTGTGAACACAAATTTAATTTAACGGTCTTTGTTTATTAATAGGTGTGAACACAACAAAATCTAACGCTTAAACATATGTCACCTAGGACAATTGCTAGTTGAATTATATATTATAAGGATATGAGTAAGTAAAAGAGGAATTAAATAATATTTTATTAGGTAATCTTTAGTTAGGCTAGATGTGGTTGATAAATTAGATATCTCTGAGAACAAATAATTTAAGGGATGATTTAAAAGTTTTAATTACACTATTGTATAATGTTAAAGTTTAGTGACATGATCGATAATTTTTTAAAAAAATATCATAATATTGCCTACTCCTTAGAAAATAGTTTTTTTTAAGTTAAAAAATTATCATAAAATTAAATAAAAATTATCATAACATTGGCCCCCTTAAACAAAATTTATGGTTCCGTTACTGTTAAGATCTCTTCAGATTATTCCAATTCGTAAGAATTCTAATCGCTGAGATCGAAGAGAGTTTAAGGTGGAGGAGATGAACGGGAGAGATAACCATAAAAATTGCACACACAAGATGGGATAATCGCATTCAATAGAATTAGGGTTTATGGGTTGAGTGAAGTGAGTAACTGCGAGTGGGTGAGAAGACACAAAGACGCGGATGGATGACCAAGATTGCAACGACAGATCCACTAAAGGAATCAACGGGCCATATCGGTTAACGGAAGGATCCGGAAGCGCAAACAATATCACATTTATTATTAAACTAGAGTGACCTGTATATACTGAGCCATCAAATAAAATAAGTGGGCTGCTACTCAAAGAAGTGCTAAGCTGCCTAAGATAAATTATTGACACCATAATTGTTGGGCTAACATACAATAAAACAAACAAATTTCACTACAAGAAAACTAGGTAAAAGTGACGGCTATTTTGTGAAGGATCTGTCGTAATTGCTATCTATTGCGACGGATGGAAGTCGTCGCTTTGCCCTTGTCTTAATTTCATTTCGTAGTCACAAGTTTGGCTGCTGTCGCAATATATTAAGTGGGCCCCAGCTGTTTATAAAATTGTTAAAATAATGGGGTTGTATTTTGCGACTACTAATTCGTCACGTTTTGTATTTGAAATTTTTAAAAAAATATTATGAACTCCCGTCGTAATTTATATGAACAATTGTCACATATTCGAAAAACATGTCACAAAGTCCAAGAACAATCTTCACAATTTGTTACCAGAAATTGCAACATATTATAATTTTTTTGTCACAATTTTAAGTTGCAAACACAATTTAAATTAATTTCAATCTAATAACACAAATTGACCAACAATTTCTGAAACAAAATAAAAACTAAAATCAATACTTTTTTTATTCAAAATAAAAGTTAACATTCTTCAAATATAAACTATTGTTCAAAATAGAAATATTGTTTAAAACATAGTGCTAGTTTCGTCATTGGAGTCATCCCCATACATCTTCTTGTTGATACTCATTGGGATCATAGATCGCAATTGATTTTCCCTACAATACAAATTCAAACAAAATATAATGTTCACAAGTATAATATCAAAGTTGACAAACTCATCCAAGTGTAATATCAAAGTTAACAAATCAGACACATTTATATAACATAATCAAAAAATTTCAAACACATTTATTATAGATATGTGTTGTAGGATCGGACGATGTATAGTATGATAATATCAATAATACAAAAGAAAAGAAATCAACGAAAAATAGAGAAGACAAGAATTTACGTGGAAACCCAACTGGGAAAAACCACGGGAGGAACGACGAACAATTCACTATAATATTGCTTCACGATTACAAGGATGATATACGCTCTAAACCCTCAAATCTCACGCAATAGCTATAGAATTATAATCGGTGTATTTCGTGTCTATGGAGAAGCTCTCTTTATATAGGGGAGAGTCCATAATAACACATGGAAATAATATATTACCCCAAAAAGAGTCCTAAAAGGAGTAGGAATCAATTTCCATCAATTTGGAAAACTTTCCAAAAAATTCCCGCAGGTAGAAAGCTGGCGCAAACGCGCCAGAACCTGGCGCGAACGCGCTGGAGCCTCTGAAGGCTGGCGCGAACGCGCCACCCTGGCGCGAACTCTCTGGAATGCTACTTTGCTCGTTTTAACTCCGTTTCGACCGAAACTTTCACGGCATCGACTCCATGCGGTTTTGAGTCACATTCCAACAAATCTCCACCTTGACACCAAACCGCGAACATCCTTCGCCTATCGTCTTCCTCCAAACGCCCCTAAGGGCTTAATCTCTCGATCGAAGTCCAACCAAGCTAGAGCAAAGCTCAAACTTGGTTGCGGGTAAACTCTTTGTCAACATGTCCGCCGGATTGTCGTGAGTACTAATCTTACTCACCTTAATATCGCCTCGAGCGATCACCTCACGGACAAAGTGATGACGAATATCAATGTGCTTTGTTCTCTCATGGAACACTTGATCTTTTGTGAGGCATATAGCACTTTGACTATCACAAAAGATTGACGTCGTTTTATAACTCTTCGAGAGTTCTCTAAACCAACCTCTCAACCATAGAGCCTCCTTGCAAGCCTCGGTGACAACCATATACTCCGCCTCGGTAGTTGATAAGGCCGCCGTACTTTGCAAAAATAGCTTTCCAACTTATAACACACCCACCAATGGTAAAAACATACCCGGTAAGAGATCTTCTTTTATCTAGATCACCGGCATAGTCGGAATCCACGAACCCTCGCACATCATCTTGATTCCTCCCGAACACTAGCTTCTTGTTAGACGTACCTCTCAAATAGCGCAACACCCATTGCACCGCCTTCCAATGCTCTCTTCCCGGATTCGCCATATACCGACTCACGACACTCACGACGTGGGCCAAATCCGGACGCGTACACACCATGGCGTACATCAAAGACCCAACGACATTTAAATAAGGGACTCGAGTCATATCCTCGATGTCCTTCTCCGTAGTCGGAGAGTAAGCAGAGGTAAGTCTAAATTGTGTTCCAAGGGGAGTACTTACCGGGTTCGCATTCTCAAGGTTGAACCGACGTAGCACCTTCCCTATATACCCCTTTTGGCCAAGATACAACTTGCCATCTCTTCGATCTCTTGTGATTTCCATTCCTAGGATCTTCCTTGCCGCACCAAGATCCTTCATCTCGAACTCCTTACTAAGTTGTGCCTTGACTCTCTCCACCTTCGACTTATCCTTAGCCGCTATCAACATATCGTCGACGTAGAGGAGAAGATATACTAAAGACCCATCACGACCTTTCCGGAAATATACAAAACTATCATAGGAGCTCCTTCGGAAACCATTCTTAATCATAAACGTGTCGAAACGTTTATACCACTGTCTAGGAGACTGTTTCAACCCATATAAGGACTTCTTGAGAAAAAACACCTTGTTCTCTTGGTTTGAACCCTCGAACCCCTCGGGTTGGACCATGTAGATATCTTCATCGAGCTCCCCATGTAGAAAGGCCGTCTTAACATCCATTTGCTCAAGCTCCAAATCATGCATTGCCACAATGCCTAGAATTGCTCGAATCGAGCTATGCTTGACCACCGGTGAAAACACATCATTAAAGTCTACTCTGGGAATTTGGCTAAAACCCTTAGCCACCAATCTCGCTTTATATCTCTCGTCCTCAACCCCAGGGATGCCCTCCTTCTTCTTAAAGATCCATTTGCACTTGATGGCCTTCTTGCCTTTAGGGAGATCAACCAACTCCCAAGTGCCATTCTTATGAAGAGACTCCATCTCTTCTTGCATAGCCAAGACCCACTTACTCGAGTCATCACACGTAACCGCCTCGGCATACGAGGAAGGTTCCTCATACGAATCAACTTCATCGGCTACGTTTAGAGCATAGGCTACTAACTCATACTCGGCTAACCTTTTAGGTGGTCGAGACTCACGCCTTGGCCTATCTCGTGCTATGCATTGCGGCTCCTTCTCTTTTGGATCTTCCGGAGTAGTCGAACTACTCGTCTCATCGGTCGGGGAACTTGACCCATCATCTTCCTCTTGCACCCTATCCGGCTCCACCTCAGTAGGAGTACTTAGAACCTCGAGATTCCCTTTAGACGACCGATCACCCATCATAGAAGCCTCATCGAAGACTACATCACGGCTTAGTATGACCTTTCTCGTCTCTGGACACCAAAGCTTGTATCCTTTAACTCCTTCCTTAAAGCCAACGAATATGCACTTCTTAGAACGTGCACTCAATTTCCCGTCGTTGACGTGCATGTAGGCCGGACACCCAAACACCCTTAAGTCCTCATAATTCACCGGAGATCCCTTCCACAATTCTTGTGGAGTCTTCTTATTAATCGCCATGGACGGGGAACGGTTGATAAGGTAGCATGCTAAAGAAGCCGCTTCAGCCCAAAAACCTTTACTCAACCCAGAAGTCGCTAACAAGCAACGTACCTTGTCCATAATCGTGCGATTCATTCTCTCGGCTACTCTGTTTTGCTGAGGGGTGTATCTTACAGTGTGGTGCCTCACAATCCCCTAACTCTTGCAGAATTGGTTGAATTCATCGGACACAAATTCTAGGCCATTGTCCGTACGTAGGTTCTTCACGACTTTCCCGGTTTGTTTCTCTATCATCACCTTCCAATCTCTGAAGGTAGAAAACACGTCGCTCTTGTTCTTTAGGAAGAACGATCAAACCTTTCGGGAATAGTCATCGATGATGGTAAGCATGTAGTAAGAACCTCCAGTGGAGGGGACCGGGGATGGTCCCCATAGATCGGAATGAACATACCCGAGTATTTCCTTCGTCGTGTGAGCGCCGGTAGTGAACTTCACTCTCGTTTGCTTCCCATAGACGCACTGCTCACAGAACTCTAACTTCGACATACCCTTATCCCCAAGAAGCCCTTGTCTACTCAACTCGGCCATTCCGGAATCACTCATATGCCCTAGACGCATATGCCAAAGTCTCGTTGTATCAACATCCGGGACCTTGGAATCACCCACGGCTACTTCACCTTTCACCGTAGTGCCTTCAAGAACATAAAGCCTATTCGACTTACGTTCACCTCTTATAACCACCAACGAACCGCTGGCAACCTTCACGACTCCACCTTCTCCGGTGAACGAGTAACCCTTAAGCTCCAAAGTACTAAGAGAAATTAAATTCCGCTTTAAGCCGGGAACGTATCTAACCTCGCTTAGGGTGCGGATCGCGCCGTCAAACATCTTGATCCGGATGCTTCCTATCCCTTCGATCTTGCATGACACGTTGTTTCCCACAGTCATCGCACCTTGCTCCACCTTCTCAAAAGTATCAAACCACTCACGATTCGGACACATGTGGAACGTACATCCCGAGTCTAGAATCCATTCCTCGCTTGATTTGGAGACCTCACCCAAAGCCATGAGAAGATCACAATAATTCTCGGCTACACCAACTTCACCGGAACTCTTATCGGAATTATTGTTGTTGTTGTTGCCGCCTTCTCTTTCCTTCCTATTCTTCAAGGAGTAACAATCGACTTTGATGTGATCCTTCTTCTTGCAATAGTTGCAAACCTTGTTACTATGTCGTGACTTCGATCGAGACCTATCTTGCCCCGTCGATCTCTGGTTGGTCCGTCCACGGACATTCAATCCTCCGCTTGCCGTCTCTCCCGAATTAGGATTCTCCATCATCAATATATTCTCTCTAGATGAGAGAGCCGAGGTTACGTCTTTAAACGTGAGGCTATCTCGGGAATATAGGAGAGTATCACGGAAACTTGCCATAGAAGGGGGTAGCGAAATTAGGAGCCAAAACGCGAGGTCGTCATCTTCGAGCTTCACGCCAATTTTGCCGAGGTCGGCGACTTTCTCCTTGAATTTCGCTACGTGCGCGGGGATAGAGGAACCCTCCGCCATCTTGGGAAAATATAAGCTTCTCTTTAAATTGTGCTTACTTGACACCGTCTTGGTAATGCACATCTCTTCAAGCATCTCCCACAATTCTTTTGCTGTCTTCGCTTTCATGATGTCCTCCGCCAAAGCGTTCGAAACATGGAGCCCTATGGTCGCCATAGCCATCTGATCGAGCTCCTCCCACTCGTCATGCTTCATGTCCGTCGGCTTGTTGTCAATACCTTTGAGGGCGCCCTCTTGCTTCAGGGATCGAAGAACTAACCTCATCTTGTATTGCCACGTCGGGAACCTTGTGTTGAGATCTAGCAACGGTATGTCATACCTCACGCTCGTCATCCTTAGCTCTGATACCACTTGTTGTAGGATCGGACGATGTATAGTATGATAATATCAATAATACCGAAGAAAAGAAATCAACGAAAAATAGAGAAGACAAGAATTTACGTGGAAACCCAACTGGGAAAAACCACGGGAGGAACGACGAACAATTCACAATAATATTGCTTCACGATTACAAGGATGATGTATGCTCTAAACCCTCAAATCTCACGCAATATCTATAGAATTATAATCGGTGTATTTCGTGTCTATGGAGAAGCTCTCTTTATATAGGGGAGAGTCCATAATAATATATGGAAATAATATATTACCCCAAAAAGAGTCCTAAAAGGAGTAGGAATCAATTTCCATCAATTTGGAAAACTTTCCAAAAAATTCTCGCAGGTAGAAAGCTGGCGCAAACGCGCCAGAACATGGCGCGAACGCGCTGGAGTCTCTGAAGGCTGGCGCGAACGCGCCACCCTGGCGCGAACTCGCTGGAATGCTACTTTGCTCGTTTTAACTCCGTTTCGACCAAAACTTTCACGGCATTGACTCCACGCGATTTTGAGTCACATTCCAACAATATGTTTATATAACATAATAAAAAAATTTCAAACACATTTATTATGAATATGGTTGAAAAATATTGAAAGAAAACAATTATACCCTCTCACTTGGTGGACCAAGTGTTTGTTAAACATTATTTAGTACATCGATCATGACTTGAATCAAAGATTGACGTATTTCTTGAGTTTGAATCAACCACAAAATTAGTCTCAGGGTCAGCCTCATCTCGTAGTTTGCCCCCACCACGATTACCCCGAGCACCTACCTCCACGACCATCTCCCACAGGTCGCCTCCTGGCCATCAAAAACCAAATGCTTAGTAAAAAAAGATCAAAATTCATATAAAACAACTCAGAATACACAGAGGGAGCAAATCATAACAAGAACTCTTTTGAATTAAAATCTATGCACAAGTTGAATGTAAGAAAAACTAAAGTGTACAAAACTAAAAAAAAAATGTATGTTACTCTAGTAATAAGTGTATGGAAAAACAAACCCAAATCCAAAATAAATAATATGCACATATATGTTAATTATATTAAAATATTTTTGTAATATTAATGAAAACATAAGAATTAAGAGATATTACATTGAAATCATGGAGAAAAAGATTAGAGCACGAACAATCGTCATCGTAATGTTTTGGAGAAGAGCCCGTACGAATCGCAAGAGAAAAGAGAGAACAAAAAATAAAATGAGAAGACAAGGGTCTCTCTATTTCTTTTTAATCGTGATTAAAAAGTCGTGACTTGATACGACTTTTTAATTTATCCGTCGCTTTTAAATTAGGATTAAGTAATTGGCGGCTCCGTTTTACAACTTTTCATTTAAGGTGTGACAGAAATTCATATGCAGCCGCATGTTCGGTTGGCGAGATTTTTATCACAAAAGTTCAAACCAGAATTTAAGAAAAGGTAAAACGGCGCACTAAATTTCGCCATTTGTTTTTAATATTTTGTGACACTCATTCTTTATGTGTCAAAATATAATATTGGCTGAATTTTAACCTACCATTTATTTTTCAAAATAAATATAAAATAAAAGATGTATGCAAAGGCGGACCTAGAAATTTATTTTAACGGACCTAATTTCTTTTAAAGTTTGAGCTCGTAAAATTTTACAAAAATATTACAAAAAACTAATTATTTTTGTATCGAAGATATAGTGGTACGCATATGATTTTTTTTAACTTTTTGATCAAAATATAAAAATAAACATCTATTTTTCAATTAAAAATAAAGTAATTATGAGTCAAATTTAAAATATGTGAAAAAATATTGCAAATTTTTTATTTTAATGTTTATTTTCTTTGTAATTATTTATTTTTAAGAGTACATATTAAGAATAAATATTCAAAAAACTTAAAAAAAAATTGAAACATAAAAAGTATATTAATAGTTGAACAATAAAAAAAATACAAAATTAAAATTTATAAATATTTGATACCAAATACAGTACAATATTTAAGAAAGAAATAAGCGCACATAAAAACTTTTTTAATAAAATGTCAAGGACATGAATTACTACTTATTTTATTTATTATTTAATTATGATTGGTATTCTTACAAATAAATACAATAAATCAAATTATTTACTTATCACTAACTTTAATATAAAAATCAATATATAGAGAGAGAAAGAGGGAGAGAGATACATGTTCTCTCCATCACTATAATTAATAAATTTAATAAATATTCAGAGGGCGAACTCACTAAAATTAAGAAATTCAATAAATTATTATATATAATATAGAGCTTGCAAAAATCTCGAGGGGGGAGAGGCCAACGCTAGGCTCAACGTAGGTCCGCCCCTGGATATATGATAAAGAGCAACAGATTGTCACAATATAGTATTACATGTGACGGCTACATTGGAAGCCGTCGCCAATTGGAATCTCGGACTTTCCGTCGCATTTTCGTGCCGTAAGTCCGTCACAAAAGCCCTTTTTTCTAGTAGTGTTTTGAATTTTAAGAGTTGTTGTCTTATTCTTAATGTCGTTATGTTTGTTTGGGCATGCGTAGCCTTTACTATTAGTTGAATAGTTTGATTATGGTTGTTGGTAGTTGGTACGAATGCGCAAGACCTATTTCCATTTATTGGTCGAATAAAAAATGTCACAAAATTGGAATAGTTGGTGAAATTACGTCTTCAACGTAAGATACCAACTTTTCGCGAAGTCGGTGTAAAATACGAATCCGCAAAGAGTCGAAACACTCAGCGCGCAGATCAATACTCGGTGCCTAAGATTCTGGCGCCTAAAACTCAAGGCGCGCAGATCAATACTCGACGCCTAAGATGTTTGCGCTGAGTTCCACGTACGAGCACGCCTGGGAGAAAACACTCTCAGAGAAAACACTCTCAGAGAACCACACTCTCAGAGATTTAAACTCTCAGAGAATTACACTCTCAGAGGAAACACTCTTAAGGAACCACACTATCAGATAATTGCACTCTCAGAGGAAACACTCTCAGAGAACCACACTCTCAGAGAATTACACTTTCAGAGTGTTGGGGGATAAAAAATCAATTTGTACACGTGGAAAGGCAGGCCCGCCCGCGGTGCTCAAAACCGACGAAGGAAGCTTAGGCCGAATACCGGGTCCGAGCCCATGCAAACCATGCACGAGCATAACCCCGGGAAACCGACAGAGGGGAGGGAGCTGCGCTGGTCCCCACGACCCAACAACAAGGGAACGACGTCCCGAGCCAGAAGACGGGGCGCGCCCCGCATCGAGTCCCAACCGGACCCCGGGCCCGGGTTCATGCAACGCGCTCGAAGCGCCACCCCGAGTCGAGGAAAGAGTACCGCCCTCTCGTGGCTAATCCAAAAGGACAAATCGGGAAGCACCACCGCCAAAGTCTCCGAACGGAAGTCGCACAAGTCCAACCGAGCTCATGCCCCGGGACTCGCTTAAACCCAGCTCGGAATCGTGCCCCGGCATTTAATGATCCTAGAGTAGACTTGACGTGTCGTGATGTCGTGGCTATGCATGAGCATGTGCTCTCGCCTATAAAAGCCGGCCTCCCCGTCTCATTGTAAGGGCGGCGAAAAATACAATTAAAAGTATTATCTAAATAAAAGACATTATTTTCTTGAGCTCGGATTCTTATCCTTTTCCCCCCGGGCCTAGAAATTTCAGCCCTTTCTACATAAAAATTTACTTGGTTTGGTAGTCGTTGCGAAACCCTCGTATCCACCCGTACTTCATTCTTTCCAACAAAAACGACCCAAAACAGTTGGCGCTAGAAGGAGGGGGTTGTATTTCTAGACCCAGGAAAAGAGCTTTTAGTGAAGAAATGTCCAGCCAGGAGCAAGACGGAGCCACGGCGTCGGACTCTTCGAGATCCGCCACCCGGAGAGGAAAGATGCCCGTGGAAGATGAACCCGCGGTCCCGGCACCGACCACCCACGGAGGCTATCCCGCGTCGGAGGCCGAGATCCACTTGAGGGAACCAGGTTCTCGACGAATCGCTCGTCGCCAGGTACGAAGCAGCTCCGAAGCGCGACGTCTGAAGCGTCACCTGCTCACCGAACGACACAACCGGCGCGCGCGCCCCGGCCCACGCCGTGACCCACCAGTTCCCGCTGCCCCGGCTCTCTTCTCGGGCAGTATGCTCGATACCCCCGAGAAGATCGACGAAGTAATGGCCAGATTGGCCCAGCGTAAGCACACCCTTACCACTCCTATTTCTCTATCATCGAGAAAACAGGTTAAAACCAGCGCGTTCGACCGCCTCGGTCCGGGGCAAGCGAGTCAAGACCAGCGCTTTCCCCTGGCCCGGAGGCTGATGTTCGATCTGAACGATCCAGCCGAGTACCTGTCCGAATCAACGGCGCATGAGGCCCCGGAGCTCGGAACAACTAACGAGCGGGAGTCGCACGGCGGACGCAGGTCGCATCCCGTCGTCCCGTGTCCAACAGCGTCGGGACCCGAGGCAGGACTCCGCGACCTGTACGAGAAAGTGACCGAAGTGGAGAGAAGGCTCGCCGAGGCCCAAGTCAAACCCGAACGCGTCGACTTCTGCAAGGAGCCATTGGCGTTGGAGGTCGAGCACGCCGTCATGCAATACGAGATCTAGCCCCTACAGACCGCCCTCTATGACGGGAAGACGGACCCCGAGGTCCACCTCAGCCGTTTCCGCACCTACATGTCGGGACGAGGTGCTAGCGACGCCACGAGGTGCCGGCTGTTCCCACTCACTTTGGGGGACACGGCCCACAAATGGTTCGCGGGGCTACCCTCCCGATCCATCCACTGCTTTGACGACTTGGTCCAACGTTTCGTCGCCCATTTCGCCTCAAAGGTAAATCGACTCGAGCAAAGCCAGAGGTTGATCGGGGTCCGGCAAGCGGCGGACGAGAGCGACGAGTCATATGTGGACCGGGTAGGGGACATCCTGCTCGGCGGCGAGGAGGTCGGCGACGATTTGAAATTACACACCGCCATGAGCGGACTCCGGAAGAACTCGGAGCTTTTCAAACACCTGATGCTTTGCTACCCGAGGAGCTACGAAGATTTCCGCATCAAAGCCGGGGCCCAATGCTGGTTCCAGCGTCTTATGCGGGGAAACGAAAGTGCCCCGGAGCAAAAGAGACGAGACGCGGAGCCCGTGGACCGGAGGGTCGCACCCACACCGCGAAAGGCCCCCTACAAACCATATGAGCAGGGTCGGCCGCTCCCGGGCTACAAAGAGATGGAGGTGAAGCTCGTCGCACTGACGGGTCAAGACACCATGACTATGATGGAGGTTCTGTTAGCTATAGGAGGAGACGTCCTAGTAAAGCCGGGGCCCATGCGAGCCCCCGAAGGTAAATTAGACAAGAGGCTGTGGTGCTCGTTCCACGACCAGCACGGGCACGCCACCGGCCAGTGCAGACAGCTACTCAGACAACTATGGAAGCTCTTCGAAGACGGGAAGCTTTGGGACCTGCTCTCGCGTCCCGGTCCCCGAGGCGACGGGGCCGCGGTTTGAGGCAACCCCGAGCAGGCAGGAGCGGGTCGCGACCCGCAGTATCGCGACCAGCAGCGGGGCCAGGGAGGCCAGATCCTGATGATTGGCGGGCTACGGCCGATCGCCAGCATAAGTAAGCGCAAGAGGAGGCGCGAACTCGAGGTGTGGCAGGTTTACCACGCGACGCGACCAGCCCCACCCCCCGGAATCACGGAAAGGGCGGAGATCTCGTTCTCCCCAGCGGACAAGGACGGCGTCACCTTCCCCAAAAGGGACGCCCTGGTGATTAAGACCCCCATCTTGGGGATGGAGGTTTCAAGGTTGCTGATCGACAGCGGGGCCCATTGCAACATCTTATACAAGCAGGCCTTGGATCAAATGGGTCAGCTCGCGCAGTATATCCTCCCCTGCGACCTCAAGCTCAAAGGATTCGGCAGCGACGTGGTGACCCCTTTCGGAACAATCACCCTGCCCTTGGAGCTCGCGGACTCGGCCAGACCCGAGATCAAGGTGTTGAGGAACCTGGAGTTCGTGATCATAGATAGGGCCAGTGGGTACAACGCGCTCCTTGGGAGGCCTTTCCTGGAAGCTTTCGAAGCGGTGGCCTCCACCTACTACTATTGTATCAAGTTCCCGGTCCCTTCCGGGGCCATTGGCACCATTCGAGGGGACCAGTTAATGGCGAAGAAGTGTTTGCTCTATTCAACCTCGTACGAATTGACGGATCCATCGGCGGAAGCCGCGACGGACACCTCCCGAGTCAGCCAACTGGTGGCCAGGCTCAGCACCCCGGACCCTCGGACGAGCGTGTTCGATCTAGACCCACCCACCGTCCGAGGTCCTGAAGAAAGTACGGTTCCCACAACCGGAGTCGTCCCCGTCCTGGAGACTAGCCCAGCGCTCGGGACGCATCGCGGAGTTCCCCAGGATGCCCCGAGCCCGGGTACAGGCGAGCGAGTCGTGAGCCTCGGGGCGGGACAGGACCTCGCGCTCCCGGATCTCTGCGAGTCAAACCCCGACCCCTTCCCCGAGACTCGCCTCAAACATGACCGCGGCGTCGAGACCCTCGAAGAACCCATCCGGTGTGAGATCGGAACCCCGGAGATGCCCCGACAGGTTTTGCTAGGTTCCCTCATGAATCCCGGGACCCGGACCAACCTCGAGTCATTCTTACAGACCAGTTTGGCCACGTTCGCGTGGAGCAGCGGGGAGCTCGGGAGGGTCGACCCGGAACACGCAAGCCATCGCCTCCGCCTGGACCCGAAGCACCGCCCCATAGCCCAGAGACGAAGGAAGATGGGGCCCGAGAAGAGCGAGGCACTGACCGCGGAAGCCAACAAACTCTTGAAGGACGGATTGATACGCCTCGCCCCGCACGACGCGACGTGGGTGTCCAACGCGGTGATGGTGCGGAAAACAGGAGGCAAGTGGAGACTCTGCATCGACTACTCGGACCTCAACGAGGCGTGCCCCAAAGACCATTTCCCAATGCCCCACATCGACCAGCTAGTCGACAGCACCGCGGGCCACGCAATGTTCTCCATCATGGATGCGAGCTCTGGATACCACCAGATTCCGATGAATCCCGAGGATACCCGTCACACCGCCTTCTACACGGGGAGTAACATCTACTGCTGGGAGCGGATGCCTTTCGGCTTGAAGAACGCCGGGGCCACCTACCAAAGATTGGTCAATACCATGTTCGCCGGAGAAATTGGCAAAACAGTGGAAGTATACATCGACGACATCATCGTGAAAAGTACGAGCGAGGCGGACCACGTGGCGGACCTCGCTCGGGTTTTCGAGATCCTCGGGGCCTACAACATGAGGCTAAATCCCAAGAAGTGCCACTTCGGGATCAAGAAGGGAATGTTTCTAGGACACGTGTTCGGAGAGTACGGGCTCGAGCCCAACCCCGCGAAGATCAAAGCCGTGCTCGATATGGCCGAGCCCCGGGACGTGAAGGGGGTCCAGCGGCTCACCGGCTGCCTCGCGGCGCTCAGTCGGTACATGTCGCGGCTCGGGGACAAAACTCGCTCGTTCTTCGGATCGATCAAAAACCAAGAGTTCCACTGGAAGAAGGATAGTCAGGACGCTTTTCGTCGGATCAAGGAATACCTCGCAGGACCCCATATCTTGACGGTCCCCAAGCCAGGGGAGAAACTTTTCCTTTACCTCGCCGCGTCAGAGTGCGCGCTGAGCGCAGTGCTCGTCCGGGCCGAAGGGACCCTCCATCTACCTATCTATTTTGTGAGCCACGTTCTCCACGAGGCGGAAGCCCGCTACACGCCGCTAGAGAAATTAGCCTACGCCCTGATAATTTCGGTCCGCAAACTCAGGGCGTATTTGTTCGAGCACCCCGTAGAAGTACTCACCACAATGCCGTTACGACAAGTCATGCACCGATCCGACGTATCAGGAAGATTGCTCCGGTGGAGCCTGGAGCTGAGCCAGTACGATTTAACTTTTGCGCCTCGCACCGCGATAAAATCTCAGGCACTCGCGGATTTTGTGGTCGAGCTAACTTTTCCCCAGCGGAGCACGGGTCAAGCACGCCCCTGGAGACTCTACGTGGACGGATCGTCTACCAGTGCGTGCTTGGGGGCCGGAGTAGTGCTCCTCGGACCAGATGGTGACTCGTTTGCCCACGCGGTAAAATTTGAATTTTCCGCAACAAATAATGAAGCAGAGTACGAGGCGCTTGTGGCCGGCCTCGAAATGTCCATCGCGGTGGACGTCCCGCAACTCCACGTGTACATGGACTCGCAGCTGGTGGTGAACCAAGTCACAGGCGACTACGAAGCCAAAGGAGAGCAGATGATCAAGTACCTCGAGCTGGTATGGAGGCTATGCGGCAAGATTCCCGACGTCCGGATCGAGCAGATCCCCAGGGAGCAGAACTCGCAGGCCGACGCGCTATCCAAACTATCCTCTTCCGAAGGGGTTGCGGATCTATCCCGAGTCGTGTTGACGCAGCTGAAGACTCCCTCAGTCGACGCCCGAGAGGAGATCCTCCCCGTAGCCCTCGAGCCCGGGGCCGACTGGCGGGACGCGATCAAAGGTTTCATCGAGTCCGGGGCCCTGCCCTCGGACAAGGTCGAGGCAAAACAGCTCCAAACGCGAGCTGCAAGGTACTCCGTTCTGGGCTCCCAACTTTATCGCAGGAGTTTTTCCATGCCTTTGTTAAAATGTATATCTAGGGACGAGGGAGCAAAAGTCCTGTCCGAAATCCACGAGGGCATTTGCGGTAACCACGCCGGAGGTCGGTCGCTAGCCCACAAAACCATGGGTCAAGGTTTCTATTGGCCAAACCTACGCCACGACGCCGCCGAGTTCGCGAAGAGATGCGTCCAGTGCCAGCTCATGGGACCCAACATCCTCACCGCACCCGGATCCCTCAAGGCGTTGTACTCCCCATGGCCCTTTGCCCGGTGGGGCATAGACATCATCGGCCCGTTGGCCCCCGCCCCGGGCGGAGTCAAGTTCGCGTTTGTCGCGGTCGATTACTTCACCAAGTGGGCCGAGGCGGAAGCAGTCCAGAAGATCGACCAACCACAAGTGATCAAGTTCATCTGGAAGAACATCATATGCCGGTTCGGATTACCCGAGTCCATCATCTCGGACAACGGTAGACAATTCGACGGCGAGCGGGTCTCGGATTTTTGCGCGCTATGGGGCATAAGGAGGGCATTCTCGACTCCATACCACCCGCAATCCAATGGGCAGGTCGAGGCGGTGAATAAAATATTGAAGCACACCATCAAGGCGAAACTGGAGTTGCGGAAAGGAAGGTGGGCCGAGGAGCTACCCGAGGTGCTGTGGTCATACCGCACCACGATGAAGAACGCCACCGGAGAGACGCCATATGCTCTCGCGTTTGGCACGGAGGCCGTGATCCCGGCCGAGGTGATAGTCCGCTCGCACCGTACCACCCAGGACGTCACCCCGGAGAATGAGGCGGTACTGCGCCTCGAGTTAGACCTCCTTGAGGAGCGGAGGTTGAGTTCTGACTCCCTCAACGCGATGAACAAACAACGAATTGCCAAGATGTACAATACAAAGGTGAGGACCCGAGAATTCAGCCCCGGGGAGTTGGTGTTGAAAAAATTACTAGGAACCCACCCCGGGGCCCTCGGGCCGACATGGGAAGGACCTTTCCGAGTGACAACCTGCCTGGAGAACGGGGCGTACGCACTTGAACTGATGGACGGGACGCCAGACCAATACCGATGGAACGCATTACACCTAAAGAAATTCTACCACTAGAGGGACGGAGACCGGAGCAGGCCCGAGCCCCCACGAAGCCGATGAGCGAAGACTATATGTATATGCTCTAAGATAGCAAAAATAAAAAGAGCACCCACGAGTGTCGGCGAATTTGAAACAATTCCCTATGATTTGAGTATTGTCGTTTAGTCGAGAATAAGGCCTAACCTGCTTAAGACCCGAAGAGCGGAGATTGAAATAACATAATCCCGGGACGCGGGCTGCGGGGACGATACGAGAATAATTTGTGGACTCATCCGCAAAAGCCCAAAAGGCCACGAACCCATTCAGTCTCCAACTTAGGCGACTCTAGAGTAAGAAAGTCATTTACCATGTCCCAAGTTGCGAGCACGGGGGGAGAAAATAAAAGCTAGAAAAAGCCACAAAAACCCCATCTAAACCATCAATCCCCAAACCCATAAGGACTCTACCGAGCCCCGGGTCGCGGAGGTACGGGTACAAAAAGAACCAAAAATCTTTGGCCAAAACCGAACTTCGGAAAGAATAAAATGGCATTAACAGGCAAAATGAACGCCACAAATAGAGGCCCCGGTGCCCGGGACAACCAAAACCCGGGACCCGCGGCTCGAAGAAAACCAAGCTAAAAGCCCTGCGAATCCAGGACTAAAGCAAAGCCCTAAGGCACCACGCGAAACACGCGAACAAGATATTAGTCATGGAGAAAATAAAAACATGATTAACATACCAGGGGTCACCCCCACAAATCAAGAAATATCCGGGCTACTGCCCCAACAAAAACCGAAACAAAACATTGTTTTCAGGCCGAGGCCCTTATCAGAATAAAACAAAAGCAGAGAATCAGAATTCATAAAGGCAACCAGGGACGAACTCCAAAGAGCCACCACAACCTACGACCTCGGGGACGTCGCCGCTAACTCCGGGTCAGCATCAGGGGTTTCCTCCATCTGGGCATCGGCGTCGGCTTCGACACTTTCTTCAGCAGGCGGCGCGGGCTGATCGGCTTCGAGACCTTCGTAGAAGGCATCTATGTTCTGCTCAGGGAAACCGGCGACAACGCCCTCCATAACCGCCACTTGACGAGGAGACAGCCCATCCTCGGGCCTCGGGGAGCCACCCGCCGCACCAACGGAAGAAGCAGCGTCTCCCGCCTCGGGCTCGATCTCCACCCTCTCTCCGGGTGCCGGCGCGGGAAGTCTGATCAGCGGTTCCTTAGGACGGACCAGGAGGTCGTAACTCGGCCACCATTTCATGTCGATATGAAAATCTTCCTCGAGGTCGAGGTACTCCTGGTGAAGCCGAGGATCGAGGACCCTGGTGCTCATATACTTTTTCCAGTACTCCAGCACGCGGTCTCGAGCCGCCACATCGTTTTTCGAGTGAGCATACCGGACGGCATCGGCCAGGCCACTGGAGTAGAAATGATCGTTGAGCACACGGTGGTCGGTCCACGGGCTCGCCAGCTCATCTTCAAGGACGGCGATCCGAGCCCGAGCGTCCTCTAGCTGGACCGTTAGAGCAGCGGCCTCCGCAACCCGGGCCTCAGAGGATTCAGTGAGTCTCGCCACCTCCCCGTTCGCCTCGGTGATCTGCTGCGACAGAGCCGTGGCTCGTGACTTGAGGGCAGTGGCCTCTGCGCCCGCTATCTCCAACTTGTCGTTCCGGTACTCGGCCAACTCGCGCCACATATCCCTGTCTTTCGAGGCCGCGGCAAGGGCGACCGTATGATCTTTAACCTCTGCTAAGAGGAAGTCGCTCTGGGCGACCACCTCCTCGTTCAGCCTAGCCATTTCTCCGACCTGTCTGTCCTTCGCCTGGGCGGACGTTTTCCACTGTTCCACCGACGCGGAGAGTTCCTCGATCTGACGGGCCTGATTCTCCGACCACTCGCACCCCGCAACACTGACGATGGCGGCCTGGCTAATCAGCATCGTGGCCAACATGAACGTCTGATCCCGACGGCCAACCAGGCCCTGCAGTTCGTGGGTCCAGGACCGGCCAAGGGCGCTCAGAGCCGCGCCGACCGGAGTCCCGGGAGTAACCATCGGGAGCGCGGGACCATAGCCGGCCAGATAATCCCGGATCACGGGGGGCATGTCCGGAGCGGCGTCCAAGACTCTGCATTCAAAGAAAGGACAAGGTTGTGGGGAAGAATTTAAAGAAAACATGAATAGCCCAGAGAGATGTCCCAAATCGCGGTCTAAGAACAAAATTTTACGAGACCACCAAAGAAGGGTTTTCAATTCCGATCATACCTCTGTTGGCGGCTCGGGTCGACGCCGTAGTACGGCGAGCATCCCATCACGGCTGGCGGGAGTCCAGAACCCTCGTGAGCAGTCACCGGCGGTCGTCCGGAGCCAAGGTCTGGGGCCACCAGGTCCTCAACAGCTTTGCGTTTCCGCGACTCACCTGCGACCGAGCCCTCCACCATACAGAGAGGGGTCGCCTGGACCGTGGCAAACAAGGGAGGACAGTCCACTGCCTCCACCCTCACCCGCGAAGGAGAGGGGACCGGGGGAACCACTAAATGCTCCGAGGTCCGGGGTGCAGAGTCGGAGGTCAGATCGATCACATCCTCGCCACTAGCACGGGGCAACGGGGGGCCATCCGCCGCCTGCCCGGACGCGTCCGGATCGACCGCATCAGTAGAGACGTCCAGCGGGGCCCGGGGCGTATCGATCGGGATGGACCTCGAGCGCGGCGGAGCTGCGGAGGTCGAAGGACCGGCTGACCCGACCGATCGACTCCGCGACGCGGGGATCGGAAAGTCCGACCCTTTGCGATCGGTGATCCCGGGGAACTCAGACATCTTCGAGCAGGGGCGGTCCTAAAAAATAAAGGTTCGAGGAGCTGCAATCAGAACACATTTAGGAATCACGAAATCTAGGAGGACGTCTAAAAAAGAGGTTAGGCTAAGGTCTCGCCTCATTACCTGGGTACGGATCGTGGAGGTGTCTTGGCGGGCAGATAAGGCGGGCGTTCAGCAGTAAATCCTCTCGGCAGAGAACGGTGGCTTGGCGCTCAGACGAGGTGTAAGCTTCGGCGATCTTCAAGGCGACTTGATAGTCCCAGTTCAGGGGGCCTTCTCTCCGAGTATTGACACCTGAGCACATAGAAGTAAAGGTCAAGAATCAGCACGGGGGGACGATATTTAAATGCAAATTCGACTCACTCAGAATTTTCTCTGAATATTTCGTGGGGATATCGATCTCCCCCGCCGGCGTCAGAGTCCGCCAAGCCCCCGAGACGTAAAGCCACCTCGGCCAGGGAATGTCAACCTTCGAGGACTTCACCCCGACGGTAGGGATGCCATCGCGACCCTTCACCGTAAAACGCCCTTTCAGCCCTCCAGTGCTCGAAATCCCGAACGAACGACGGATCTCGGCGTCAGTCAAGACCCGGATCAGTCCGGAGCTACCCAGCAGGGATAGGAAGGCTATGATCTGAGCCCATCCATTGGGGTGGATCTGGTGCGGGGCCACCCGCCAAAATCGCAACGCCGCGCTCACCGAAGGGTGAAGTGGGAAGCGTAACCCAAGATCAAGGGCATCCGTCCCCACGGCTACCATCCCGGGAGGCGGGCAGCACGGAGACTCCCCGGGGGCCGGAGCGTGAAGGTGCACGTCCACCGGCACCCGCCATATGACTCTCTTCCGCTCGATCATCTCAGCGGTGATCACGCTAGGTTTGCCGTGATCACCCCATTTGGGGGTATGGCACTCAGCGGGCGGGGAGTATGGTTCGCGAACGACGGCCACGTAGCGGTGGGTCCGATAGTAGCTCGGGTAATCAAGGGCGGCGGACGGCGGAAACTTCTCATCCATCAGACGGAGAAATTGGGCATGGAGCAGGTGAATATCGTTGTCTTCGCCGGAACTGGACGAGGAATCACTCAGTGCGTTACCGCCGCCCGAACTCGCAAAGGATCCCTCCGCCTCGACCATAACTTCATCCCGCGGGCTCGACATCGTCTCGGAATGGAAGCAACAGAAATTGGGCGAGAAAGAAAATAAAATTAGAGGAGGTCAATTACCTATGCGCCGGCCGATTTAGGGTTTGCGAATCGCCAGAGCACGTAAGGAAGTGGGCAACAAACACGGCAGTGTTTTAGGCAGGATACGCACGCAAGATGTGAAAGGGCGGGAGCGGTTATCCATAAACGCACTCAAGTACTTGTCTTTCCCACGCGGCCCAACGAGGCCCATTGGGCACAAGTGGGCCCAACAAGATACCAATGATTGCCTACTGGATTGCTCGCCCCTGCAACCCTACGAAATAGGCCCGAGGCCCGGACTCGCAACGAAGGACCGCCCGAGGCTATAACGCGAATCAACGCCCGGGGCCCGGAGCATGAAGCGTTGGGTATCAACTCCGGGGCAAGCCTGTTTGAGTCGTGACACCCGGGAAAGTTTGTTCGCGAAGAATTGAGTCTCGATTCCGCAAAAAGAAGAATACGAGAGAAAGGCGATCGAAACAAGGAGGATTGCCGCTTGAAGAAAATAATAAAATTACATATGATAAGTCTTTACAAGAAACGGAGGGACCTCAGGGGGGTCTACGCTACATCATCGCAAAAGTACAGAAAAAACCCTAGCTAACCTATCCCCCGGAGGAGGAGTTATCTAAGCCGCGACCGGGCCACGCCCTCTCCGTCGATCACGAAGACCTTCGACCACATCTCCCAGTCCCACTGGATTCGCACGCGCCACCCTTGGCCTATGCCTACGTGGCGACAGAAGGTCCTCCACCCTTTTCCTGAGATACGGAGGCGATCTCCGCAGCGCACCATGTGCATTGGCCAATTTTGACCCAGCTCGTCCCGGAGAACTATGCTCCGTTTCTCCAAGCCCAGAAAGGAGACGGTCAGAGGCGGCGGCAGCCTCGCCCCCGGCCGGCGCAGGGACCCGGTGAAGGTCCGGGCGTTCCAAAAGCGCGCGACCTCGAAAGAAGGGGGGACGGACAGGTGGCTGTCCCCGACATCCGGATCCGAGTCGGAGGAAACGTCGAATATTTCCGGCGCCTCTTGAAGGGGCTCCGGTGCCGCTACGGGCTCCTCGTCGGAGGAGATGTAGACTGTTTCCGGCGGGTTGAAGTCGTTTCTTCCCACGGAGGAGCTCACCATGGTTTCGAGTTTTATGGGGAAAAGGCTGTCCTTTTTTCGCCGGAGAAGATGACCGGAAAAGGGCGTAAGGGATTTCGGAGTCGGAGGAATGATTGGATTAGGATCGGATTTTAAAAAAAAAAAGAGGTACCCAGCAGACGTGACACTCCAAAAAGGCGTCATCATTAGCCTGGGGAACCGCCGCGACCGTCCGAATCCCAAGGAACCAAACCGCCGCCGGGTGATGGCCCCGAATGGGTTTGGACCGGATTCCGAACCGACGCCCGGGAACCTATTTTTCTACTATCAATTTTCTTTTAAAAATTATTATTTCAGGGTACTCGCACCGCGATGCGATGTCCGGGTCCCGGGGCCCGAGATACAAGCGTACAGAAATTACAAAACCCTTTTCAAAAGCCGCCGAAGCACGACGCGGGAGAGAGAGAGCTTCCCCGACCACCGAGTCAAAACAAGGTCGGCGGGACAGGAACCAAAGACCCGTCCTCTCGAGTAACGACGACGTTGATATCCTCCATCTCCGACCACCGAAGCTCCACCCGCCATCCATCTTGCAGCTGCATGTGCTTCACAAACACGGCCCAGCCAATGCCTCCGATACCCAGGCGATTGCCGCCGGGGATCAAGTCAAAAACCCAGAGGCAGCCGGAGGAGTCGCTGACAGCAAGCAGGGCGGGCCACACGTGTTTGTACATCTGCGCGAAGGGCGACGGCATCAGGAGAACCTCGCGGTGGTGACGTGGATTGAACTTACGGGACACCACGTAGCGTCGCGCCCCGGAATCCGCCGTCTCCACCCGCGACTCGTCACCCGACTCATGCTCGCGAACTGGGATGATAGGTCCCACTGCGGAGTGAGCGGATCGCTGGGGATGGTTAGACATGAAGGAAGCGAGATAAGGCGAGCAACGGCCTTGGACCCGATTTATAGCCCAGAAGAACCAGACGGTCAATCCCATTCTCCAACACCACCTCCTAAAAGCACCACTCCGAGAGCATAGCATTTATTGGCTAATTCAGCCTTTCAGAGAGCCGCAAGACGAAAGGCACCCGGACTAAGACGAGCCCCTCGAGGAGAACGGTGAGGCGAACAGGTCATCTAGCCACCAACTACCTCATTTAAGGAAGGACCGACCGGCGGGAAGTCAGCCCAGTCAACGACAGAAGTGGCGCGTCGCCGGCCCAACGAGCGGAAACCTCCCCGGATCTCGTACTTTCCGATGATGTTTCCGGGGGCCAATGTTGGGGGATAAAAAATCAATTTGTACACGTGGAAAGGCAGGCCCGCCCGCGGTGCTCAAAACCGACGAAGGAAGCTTAGGCCGAATACCGGGTCCGAGCCCATGCAAACCATGCACGAGCATAACCCCGGGAAACCGACAGAGGGGAGGGAGCTGCGCTGGTCCCCACGACCCAACAACAAGGGAACGACGTCCCGAGCCAGAAGACGGGGCGCGCCCCGCATCGAGTCCCAACCGGACCCCGGGCCCGGGTTCATGCAACACGCTCGAAGCGCCACCCCGGGTCGAGGAAAGAGTACCGCCCTCTCGTGGCTAATCCAAAAGGACAAATCGGGAAGCACCACCGCCAAAGTCTCCGAACGGAAGTCGCACAAGTCCAACCGAGCTCATGCCCCGGGACTCGCTTAAACCCAGCTCGGAATCGTGCCCCGGCATTTAATGATCCTAGAGTAGACTTGACGTGTCGTGATGTCGTGGCTATGCATGAGCATGTGCTCTCGCCTATAAAAGCCGGCCTCCCCGTCTCATTGTAAGGGCGGCGAAAAATACAATTAAAAGTATTATCTAAATAAAAGACATTATCTTCTTGAGCTCGGATTCTTATCTTTTTCCCCCCGGGCCTAGAAATTTCAGCCCTTTCTACATAAAAATTTACTTGGTTTGGTAGTCGTTGCGAAACCCTCGTATCCACCCGTACTTCATTCTTTCCAACAAAAACGACCCAAAACACAGAGAAAAACACTCAAATCACAATCTTGAATTCTTGGAGAGCAAAGTAGATTTGAGACAAGAGATATGTAATATAATTCATTTCATTGAGAATAAAACGAAACTATTACAAAGTAGAGAACGGTAGGCAAAACGATCAAAGGATGCAGACCAAGTGACGCAGCACTCTAGCACTCCAAGGATCCAACACTTTGCGCCTAGAGCTAAATCACATAACTCTAGAGAATGGCGCTCAGCGAAAATCTACTACACGAAAACTCTCCCACGGAATGCGCAACAAGCGACAATCCTAAAACTCCTAAAAATAAACTAAGTAAAAACTCGATTTCAAAAGTAAGAGTGCAAGAAGTGATTTTCCAAATCGGGATCGAGGGTATTTATAGGAGTGCCGCACGTGAGAACGCCGGAGGAAAGTGATCCTCATTGGTTACACGTTCGGCTGACGTCAAACGTAAATTCTTGACGTCACACTTCTAGAACCATCTTCGAATATTGAATCTTCGAACCTTGAAACTTCGAATCTTGAATCTGGGCGCGCTTCAATGGATGCACAGCTCCAATGCTCGTCTACACTTCAACTTCATTTTGGCATGAAAATCTTCTAAGTGATGAAGTTGGGCGTGTCGTCATCTTCATTGCATTTGATGAATGTTGATTCAGCGCGACTTTATCTCGAGGCGCTTAACCCTCGAAGCGCTTGCCATGCGCATCCTCAGAGAATCACATTCTCAGAGGATTGCATTCTTATAGGATAGCATTATCAGAGGATAGCATTCTCAGAGAACTGACACCATGCGCCTACTCAAGGCGCCCCGTGCATGTAACATAAGGAATGACCAATGCGCCTGACGTGCCAATCCAATGTGCCCAGCGCATGCACCTTCGAGGAGGACTATGCGTCTGATGCATGACACCCGTATCTACTTCAAGGCGCCCTGCGCATTCACTTCATGCGCTCAGCGCCCGGTGCGCCCCGCGCATTCACTTCATGCGCTCAGCGCCCGGTGCGCCCCACGCATACAACCTTCAAGGATTTGAGCTCCAGTGTTCAATACTTCGAAGAGAATAACTCAAAATTCGATCAAATTAGATTTTCAGTGTTGAGGATTCGCACAATAAGGTCCAACCAACCGAATAAATTCGATCAAATTAGATTTTCATAAACCACACGATGAGAATAACTCAAAATCGAACGAATATGATGTGACTCTCCAGCTCACAATCACTCACGTATATGTGAACTTACAAGAATATAAAAGCAGGAAAAACAACACACACAAGACAAGATTTTACGAGCTTCGGTATCGCGCTGCATATGACGAGGCAGTCGCTACCTACGTGCTCGGGGAGAGGGGTGTTTCTTCTTTATTAAACAAAACCGAGACAAGTATTAAAACCCTAATACTTTCGCCCTGCCTCTCTCTCTCTCTCTCTCTCTCTCTCTCTCTCTCTCTCTCTCTCTCTCTCTCTCTCTCTCTCTCTCTCTCTCGCTGCTGAGCCTCTACGTGAATATATAGGCTTCCTGGACGTCGCTTTATGGTAGGAATAGGTTCCTTGTCCTCCAAGGATTCCGTTGCCTTTTGAATCCCCTCAATCGGATAAGTATGAAAAGAAATATTCAATTTTTGGTCTCTTACCAAAAATAGGAGATCCTGCCTAGATCTTGTCTCCTGCTAGGGAACCGGTTTATTCGCCTGCGGCAGTGCTCTGCCCAAGCCACTTTGCGGTAGTGTTCTGCCTTAGAGTCTGATTTAGAATTTTGAACATATTTTCACAAATACTACTTAGGGCTGGAAACGAGCCGAGTCGAGTCGAACTTTAATTTATCAAGCGGCTCGGTTGTTTTTTTTATAGGCTCGAGCTCGACGAGCTGTACTCCAGAGTGCTCGAGCTCGGCTCGCCAATATATAGTCATGCTCGAGCTTGGCTCGACTCGATTAAGCAGTTCAGATCTGGTTCCATGAATGAATAGATCTACTTTTATATACACACCTACTTTCTATTTGAAGGTCATAGCAGCAGCAAATATAGATGAAGAAAAAATATTTTTGGTGAGCAGTAGATCGGGTGATAAAAAAAATGAAATAGTAAATTTAGGTGTGCGGCGTTAACAAGGGCGGATCTAGAAAAAAGAATTAAGGGGGGAAAAAATGGTCTTCTCAAGGTTTGCGGATCTAGAAAAAAGAATTAAGGGGGGCTAAAAAACAAAAATGGTCTTCTCAAGGTTTGATCCTCTCTCTGTCATCATCTAAATTTCTCAAATTATTAAGGGGGCTGACCACTTGAGCTATCATGATTTATAATACTAATTTAGCATAAATATTTATTTTAGGGCGGGCTAAAGCCCCCCTAGCCTATGAAAAGATCCGCCCTTGGGCGTTAAAGACTAATTCATTAGGGTTTTGGCTTATTTACATATATATAATAATAATAATAATAATAATAATAATAATAATAATAATAATAATAATAATATTTTAATACATATATACGAGCAGCGGCTCGTTTCTTCATTAAATGGGCTCGAGCTCGACTCAAATAAAATACTGAGCAGCTCGACTCGAGCTCGAGTTTGTCCGAGCTCGAGTCGAGCGTTGACTCGAGCAACTCGCGAGCTGCTCGACTCGTTTTCAGCCCTAATTACTACTTTATACATATTCAATGATTTTTTTTGAAATTTCAAAGGGGCGAAGGCCCACTCTCGCCTATGAGTGGGTCCGCCCCTGTACGTACCTCCTCCACCACACACGACAACAATGAGTAGTAGTAGTAGTATTATTATTTATTTTTGTAACATCATCATCAATAACCCTTGTTTGTATTCATCTATCAGCAGGGCCGGCCCTGGGCATAGGCCCAGGGTGCGACGGCCTAGGGCCCCAATTTTTCAGGGGCCCATTATTAAAAAAAAAAAATATATATATATATATATATTTATATTTTTGAAAAATAATATTAATATATATAATTCAAAATCCTTATCTTAATTATTATATATTTGTAACATTAAAAATTTTAATTTTTTATTGTAATTTATTTATATTTTAACAAAATCTTTTAAAAAATTTCAAATCTTATTAAATAACATAAAAAAAAAAATCTCGTTTATCTTAATAATTCATAAAAAATAACGTGCTTATCTTAATTATTTTATATTTGTAACATTAAAAATTTTAAATTTTTTTATCGTAATTTATTTAATTTTTAAATAAATTTTTTAAAAATTCTCAAATCTTATTAAATAACATAAAAAAATCTCGTTTATCTTAATAATTCATAAAAAATAATGTGTTCTATTTTTTTTATTACTACGTATTTTAGAACGAACAATAATTAAATTTTAATTTTTTTTTCCAATAATGCGTTATATTTAGAATTATTTGTTTGCTTTACAATACGTAATAATTAAAAAAATAGTAGAAATTGTTATTTTTCCAATAATGCGTTATATTGACAAATTATTTATTCGTTCTAAAATAAGTAATAATTAAAAAAATAGAACAAATTATTGAAAAAAATAGAGAATTAATTAGTAAATTTTTTATTTTTTTTCCAAGTTTTTTCTATAGTTTTAAAATTTTGAAAACTTTTATTAATTTTTTAAAAAAATCGATTTTTTTTAATTTTGATTTTAGTTATTTTTTTCATACTACTATAATAAAATTACATCATTCTCTTGATAAATTTGTTCAAAAATATAAAAATTTAAATGAATAATTGTTTTAAGTAATTTAGTATGGGCCCGTTTACGATGTTTTGCCTAGGGTCTCTCTAAACTCAGGAACGGGCCTGTCTATTAGTTGATGAAAACGAGGCTAGCTAATTCACTCCTCCTGATCATATTGTTGCTGCAATTATATATCCAGGTCGACGTTGTTTGTCATTAGTGAAATTAAGGGCCGCTCCATCAATTCACCTCCTCCTGTTGTGGCCGTCGAGTCGCTTCCTGCAGCCCCTTTTCCCCTCGTCAAACTCCACCAGTGAATGTACAAATTTAATTAACAAACCGCACATGCAACACATTTGAACTATATATATATATATAACTTAAGATTAATTTTAATTACCGGCCGCACAACCTCTCGTCTTTGAATGACCCTGAAGAAACAGATGGATATTCGACGCGCCATTTTCATGCTAACACACTCTTTGGACTAGTTCAATTTGGTTACGAAAGAACAAACTAGGCAAACCTAACAAATTAGGTTCACCTACCTACCCTCATATTTGCTTCTCTTATAAATTGGGATACAATCTTCACAAAATAATAATTAAGAAAAAACATAATCACAAAATAAGAATGTCGAATAACAAAATGTTTTTAACCTTCTTTTTGGCTTCTCTTCTCATCAACGCACCCGCCTCCGCCAAAGTCGTTCCTTGCCCTCCGAAGGGCTGTGCCTCCGCCTCTGCCAAAGTCGTTCCTTGCCCTCCTAAGGGCTGTGCCTCCGCCTCCGCCTCCGCCAAAGTCTTTCCTTGTCCATCCAAGGGCTGCGCTGCCTGATCGTGCCACCTCTTGTGCCGTCTAAAATAACTTTTATAATAAGTCTTATATTAATAAAATGCTGAATTGAATTATGCTGTTGTGGCCCTCCTTTTTTCTTGCCAGTTGCCACCCGTTTCGCCCCTTATTTTCAGTTTTAAATCAATTATACAGCCAATAATACTAGAAAAAATCTACTTGTATTTTAAAATTAATAACACATAGATTAAACTACGTACAACATATAGTATGGCATAAAAATGTCAATCAAAATATCCAGGTTGCAGGGACAACTCATTTTTCCGTTAATGGCCTATTTGGATTGAATTTACATCCTTCCTATTTGTACTACATATACTAGCTCCTAACCAATCACGCGTCTAATCATTCAACGAGTACAATCTTCTCGAATCATATTATATTGCTACTTGTAACAAATAATATAAAGAACCAAGAAAGTAGAAAACTCAAGCTTTATTACTCAAATGAGAAAGATGAAAATGGAATTGATTAATAAAAAGAAGTTACAGTAGAAGTATTTATACTAAGTTACTGGTAAAGCACTTCAAACTTATTCCTAAAGAAAAGGAAGGACTCGATCTTTATTTGCAACAAACTAAAGACTTATTCAACTCCTAAATAAACTCCAACTAGCTTTGATTTATTCAACTTGAGAATATCAAGTATGCTGCACTATTTTGTAACACTCCCCCTGAGTGCAGACATACGATCAACAAGACCAAGATCATTGCGAAACTTCTCGAACTTAGCTCGTGGAAGAGCTTTGGTGAATACATCGGCAACTTGATCATTTGTTCCAATTTTCAGCAACTCGATCTCTTGATTCAACACTTTCTCTCGAACAAAATGATAGTGAATTTCTATGTGTTTCGTACGGGCATGAAACACTGGATTTCCAGCTAACTTGATAGCGCTTTCATTATCACAACTTATTTGGGTCGGAGAGTTCGGAGATACTCCAATATCTTCAAGTAGTCGCTTGAGCCAAATACACTCTTGAGTGGCCATTGTGGCTGCCACATATTCAGCCTCAGCGCTGGAAAGAGTAACTGTAGCTTGCTTCTTACTACACCAAGAAATTGCAGCGGAACCGATATTAAAGCAATAACCCGTCGTAGAGTGACGATCAACGACATCTCCAGCCCAATCCGCGTCCGTAAATCCTCGCAAGAAAAAAGGTATTTTTTGCTTATAAAGAAGACCAAGCTGCAATGTTCCTTTCACGTAACGAAGGATGCGCTTTGCCGCGATCCAATGACCAACACAAGGGCTGTCCATTAACTGAGATACAACTCCAACAGAGTATGCTATGTCGGGCCTGGTGATGGTTAGGTAAAAGAGACTACCCACAAGCTGACGATACTTTGTCGCATTATCCAAAGCCTCTCCTTCAACTTTCTGTAGTTTGAACTTTGGTTCCATTGGAGTGATGGCAGCTTTTGAATCTCCCATGCCAAATCGATTCAAAAGATTTGACGCATAAGATTGTTGAGAAACAAAATACCCTTCTGTCTTTATAATTTCTAACCCGAGAAACGAGTGAGCTTCTCCGAGATTCTTCATGTCAAACCGAATAGACAACTCCTCACAAAGTCGAGAGATCTCATCCTTATCGTCACCAGTGACGATCATGTCGTCCACGTAAAGAAGGAGTATAGTAGTCTTAGAATGTTGGAGTTGTGTACTTAATGTCTAGATTTAAGTATCGGTAAACTCCCGGTCGTAGCATTTAACCTATTTAATTAATAAACAATTATTTGCAATTAATTATTATTAATTAATTATGCAAGATATAGTCCTGGATTTTATACGTTGTAGTTGGTATGGTGTGTCGGGCCCACACAGAAGATCATACTATCGGTTACTCGTATTTAATCGAACAGTTGCTCACGACCTAGATGGACACGGACTAATCCATCGGTATAGTCGTTGTGTGAGAGAGAAAATAATTTATCTTAATTATTTTATCACACTTGTACACTTGGTGTATTGGGCGGATCGCTTGAGATTTGTTGATTAGGATTGCCTTGGATAATCAATTTAAATCTCAGAGTATTTTATTCTTAATCCCCGAGATTATTGCGGGTGTGTATATTTAATATGAGTGACTTTGGTTTTCCAAAGGAATTAACCGATTTAATTATTGGGTTAATTACCGGTTAAGTTGGGTCACTATATTTTATATACGACATGCCGTGAATACTTGACGGGAAAGTGTATCCCGTAATGGTTGATAATATCCCCGAGATGAGTTCATAAGGAATTATTATGTAAACCCTGCAGGTGGATTTAATCCGCATAATAATTAAGGTTGAACGGTACTATTCTCGGATATAAGAGATGAATAAATTAATTAGCAATAAATTAATTTTATTCATGGATATTTAAATCTTAAATACACGGAATAAATAATACTAAACCGGAGAAATATTATTTGATATAATATGGATAAATATTGGGAGTGCAATTTTATTTATATAGTGGAAAATAAATAAAATTAATATTGATAAGGATTAATGGATTTGGGTTGGACCCAATTTAATCTTCAATATTAGAAGCCCAATATTTAATCTCCTTATGATCCCCTACGTAGCCTATATAAGCACTACATGGTCTTCACTTTTCATAACACAACTTAAGATACGCCAATCATAAAGTCTTGAAGAGTGAAGGAGATCCATAGGAGTTCGATAGATCGTCGCCCACACGACGTTCGAACGAGGTGCAAGGAATACGTAGGAAGATCGCAAGGTCATCAACGCGTTAATTCGTTTCTCCGCACAACGAATCGAAGGTAAAATCATAAACCCTTTCTATGATTTTGTGTGATTTAATTGTAGCGTATACATGAACACACGATCCGGGTAAACGTACGATCTTCGGGGACGGGGATTCGAGATCCCCGGCGAAGGTCGAGTAAAACCCTCGACGGAATCGAGGGTGGCGGCCGAACCCTAGGGTTCGACCGCCGGCGCGCGGGCGAAGGGGATGAGCCCCGGCTGGACGCCGGGGCGGGGGATCGACCATGGGTCGATCACCGGGGTTCGCCGTGGGCTGGTGCCACGGCGGGTGAACCCCAGCCCTCATCGACCGGCGGCGTTGCGGGCTAAAGCCCTCGGCTGGAGCCGAGGGGGCGATCGAACCTAGGGTTCGATCGCCGGGTGAGCTGCGGGTTTACCCGCAGCGCCTCGTATCAAGCTGCGGGGTTTCCCGCAGCGGCGATGCGGGGAGGATCGAACCCCCCCGCGAGCAGCGAGTCGTGAACTCGCTGCGGGGCTGCTACGAGCAGCCCCGGGGATGCCTCGCGCATCCCCAGCGATCATCGCGAGATGATCGCGAGCCCCGTGCGGGGGCTCGGCTGAATGCTCGCGGCCTTCGGGCCTCGCTGGGTGTTCGGTCGGGCCCCGGCTCGTGCGGTGGTTCGCGTTCGGATCTCCGGCGATGAAGGATTTCGGTCGGGTTATTATTTTCCGCAAATTTTAATAGCCCGGGATATCGATTTCCAACAATTGGTATCAGAGCGTTTGGTTTCGTGTTCATGTATGTGTTCGATTAATTTTTTACCTTGCAGGATTTCCGGCTATCATGGTTGGATTTAATTATTGTTAATTAATTATCATGATTGTTCGTTTATTAAACTCTCGGACATGTCGAGATTCGTTTTGTGTGGTTGAATGTTTGTAATAGTAAAAATTCGGGGGTTGACCGAATTTAGGATTTATTATTACGTTATTTATTTTCCGGAAAATGTATAGGGTCGATTTCATGTATAGAATCAATACCGGATAGTGTAATTTAAATTCTTGTAATTTATTTACGTTGGTTCGATGTTGAGACGATCGCCGGAAGACGAAGAAGTGACGAAGAAGACGAAGGACCGAAGGGCCGATCATCCCCATGATCGACCCTTGCATCGATCAAGGTAGGAGGGGGCGACGCCTCCCTTGGCCGTGGGCTGCCGCCGGTGGGTGGTGGCTGGCCGGCTGGGGGTGGCGGCGGCGGCCCTCCTCTTGGTGATCGATCAATGATGGTGGGGGTGGTGCGGGGACTCCCAACCCGCGCTACTCCTACCATAATCCGACTTTCCTATTTTAATTCGTTTTTCCTATTTTGATTATTTCTTTTAAGGAATATTCATGGAATAGGAAAAGAATTAAAATAGAATTAATTTATTTCCTATTTAATTATTCCTATTCCTTGGAATTTTTGATAGATGGAAATTAATTAATTATGGAAAGTAGAAGAGTCCTAAATTTATTTTATTTCCTTATTCTATTATAGAAGTCTTCTAGAATATTCCGAGTTTGACTTGGATAGATTATTCTAGAGATTTAATAGAATTAGATGGGAAATTAAATAAATAAAAAATATTAATAATATTTAATTTTATTTTTGATATATTCGATTGACTTAATTTTCGAATTAAGTAACTTTTGGATTAATTAAAAATAAATAGATTTAAATATTGGATATTAATATTCTCGTCACATGGAGCATTCAAGAAACGAAGACTGAAGACTAGAAGATGCATAATTTTCTAGCATTATTTTGACTATGTGATACTATGTGCTTTATTGCTTGTATGCATGCTATATGTGTTTACTTTATGCACTAGATAGCGTATCCCTTTGTTATAAAAAGCTAAGTGGGAGAGGGGATGGAAACATTCCCATGGTCTCCATTACTGTTCTCTTGGTGACTCTTATGGACTTTCAAAGTTCGTATAGACGAGTCATTGGAGGAGAATTCTTGTAATTCCTTTTACGAGAAACATTGATCAAAGTTTATCAAACAATGCCTAATTTGTCTTTCTGAAACTGATTTCAAGTCGACTCATTCTCACCCCGGGGAGTGGAATGGAGCCAAAGCCACTTGGTCATGTGGATGACACAAATTAGAGACCTTCGTACCATTCTCTGATAGATGGATCGATTGTCTGCTCGGCTCCCTCATTTATGAGAGATAGGGTCGTTCGCATGGTGAATCACTAGTTAGAAACTTCGAGTTTCACTTATGATTCTCCGCGTCTTGATTTACAAGATCAAATGGATCAAGTAATTGGATTTCAATTATATAAATCTTTTGGTATGGTAAACGTCCACACGAACGTGGCTTGCTGTACTGAATGGGATTTTAGAATAATTGATGTAGACAGTTATAGGAAATTGTGAGGGATTGCGAGTTATCGTAAACGTCCACACAAACGTGGCTTGCCGTGACATAACAATTCTAAACGATTCGCCTTAGTACTGAGTAATGGTTTACACTTAGGTACGCTTTATAGTATTCTTCCCAACGAAGTAACGCTATAATTGATGTACGACCAAAGCAAACCTAATTGCTAAATCATTTGGGTGGGTAAACGTCCACACGAACGTGGCTTGCCTTACCTGATGGGATTTTAGATGTGATTAGTGATTTAATGATATTATTCCAGGGAAATAATGTCGGATATTAAATTAATTGTTTGTTTATATGTGCTTATAGGTTTAGAGAATTGCTATGAATCCACTTTCGTTGATACTTGAGGAATTTAACGCACTGGTTCCATACTGTGTTGAATGGAAAGAAGAGTTAGACACTGCTCAGACTGTAAAGGAGTACAAAGACGTACTCAGTGAAACTTGTCCTCCTAGACCCACCATTAACTCAACCGATGAGGAAATAGTTGACTTTGAAAAGTGGGATAGTGCTCATGCATTAGCCGCTAATCATGATGTCATGCTTAAACTCAAGTTGATGTTTGGACATGATGGGGAGGCTAGAAAAGAGGCGATGAGGATACTCATAAAGATCAGTTGCTTCGAGGAAACGCTTGAACACGTTTTTGAGATGATGGATCTTTTAGACGCGTTGAAACAATCGCAAGCTCTTATAGCCAAGGCCAAAGGTTTCGAACCTAAGGGCAAGGGAAAGGAGAAGAAGACAAGGGGGTCCAGTGGTCCTAAGGCACTTGGACCAAAGGGTGGGATAAAGAAGCCTTCTGGCAAATATCCCCAAGGGAAGCAGTCTGAGTACTGGGGGTCTACATCTTATCCTCTCAAAGGTACGAATTTTTCTTTAGTCGTAAAACATAGTCAGCGGTATTATCTACCAGAATTCTGGTGTGTAGATATGGAACCACTGACGGTATGTGCATTCTAAATGCAGGGGTTCCAGAAAACCCGGCGACTTAGAGAAGAAGAGTTCGAGTCCACATGGGCGAAGCTGTTGAGGAAGCAGCGGTTGCAGTGGAAGACGTTTATCTATTTTGATAGTTATAAGATTTCATTTCAAGTTTATTGCTTTGTACCTTTTATTTTAGAAAGAACTTTTGTTCTGGTTTTCTATTATTAATGGATATTTTATTTCTTTAATCATTGGATGGTTTAGATAAGAAATAATGGTGATATCTATTCTGGTACATTAGATAGCAATATATGAATGATGAATCCTTAGTCTACCACGATGCAACAAACCGTTATGTATAACTTGTTTTACTTAGTAGATGTATTTCTTTATCAATCATTATACTTGTGAATTCTTGAACTTAGTAGTATTTATTCAAAAGGGGATTCAAAAGGTCGAAATTGATTTGATCAATTATAGTTGGAGGAGTGGACCTCCCGACCTAAGAATCAAATTTTGGAAGAAGATACAACTAAGCTAACCCTTCTGGATAAAGGATGGAATTCGGACAAGTATTGAAAATGATTTATTATTAATGCGGTATGTGTAATTAGAGAGGTACGAGTCGTTCTTTTCAAGAATACTCGAAGATGGATTAGAATATTTGATGTGCCATAAAAGCGGAGTGTTTTAACAAAAAGCCATTATGGGGATCCTTCCAAGTATATCCATTGGAAGCCTGCGACTTGTTCGCGGAGGCTATCACCTATCTGAATAACACATAGCATAAATCAAAGATTGAGATTAAGTCTCAAACGACTACACCATACACTGATGTGTGGATATGGTGTGTCAGGAATAAGAAATGGAATTCTAATAGTAAAAGAACAAGTTTGTTCGGAACTACCTATGTTCTATGGATATTTCTGGGTACAACGGCACATTCAATGTGGTTGTAGAATATCCTAGAAGAACAAGTAATTGTATGTTCAATAGTACTACGAACCAGAGGGGTGTCCTCGCCCGGTTCTTAGAGGAGAACTATTAGATGAACTACAATGCCCTAATTGACAAAATACTTTAAAATGAGGAAAGGAAAGACTGAGAACCAGCCTGACCGAGTAGCAGTACACCACTGACTGCACCTAATGTTATTACTGTTATACACCGGAATGCCGTTGCAGTGGGAGGTTGTTAAGCAACCAGTGATGTTCATAAGACTAGAGGAGTTTTGAACTCTGGATCTAGTAGACATGAAATCGATCCCTGGTTCTGCATAGGAGGCTAATCTGAATGTGCCTGCTTAGATAGCAATAACTATTATTGTTAAGAGGCAAGATCATTTAGAAGTACAAGCTTAGTGAATCCATTTATGGATTATCACAAAGCTGAGAAATCGTGGAATTTGCGAATTGATGAGATAGTCCATTTCTATGGATTCATCAAAGGGCATAGACAAGAAAGGTGTATTGGAGACGTGATGGAAACAAGGTGGTGTTTCTCGGAATTCTATGTAGATAACACTTCATCATTGGCAACAATGTAAAAGTGTTGTCAGACATAAAATAGAGGTTGTCTAAATGAATCGAGAAATAAGATTAAGAGTAAGTTGGATCATGTTCTTGGAATCTCTCGATCTCTAGATAAGAACATTTGTACTTCTCTTAAAGATATCTTATGCGATTAAGGTTTTTTTTAAACGTGCATAATTCTGAGAGAAGTTATTGCCTTTCGGGAACAGAATGCATCTATCTAAAGGCATGTGTTTTGAACACATAAAGGAGATAGATATAGACAAAGCAGTTTCCTACACTTCGAGTGTGGAGAGCTTTGTAAATGCAGGGTTGTAAAACGAGAACCTGATATCAACTATGCGGTTAGCGTAGTGGGAGGATATCAAAGTAATCTGAATAAGAGATATTCGAATGCTGTAAAAGTACTTGGAAGTACTGGATTACTAAGCAAGACGAAATCTTCTTAGATTACAGTTTCTCAGATCCAAATCAGAGAAAGACCAGTGTAAGTCGATATCAGGCTATGTGTTCACTTTTAGGAGAGGTGGAACCTAAGGATGAAAGAATGATAAGCGTAAAGCTTCTCGGACTCTATCATAAACCAAATAGCAGCCTCAGAGGCAGCGGAAGTTTTTGGTTGGGTTCCGGAATGACCTCTGAACTTGGATATGATTCTTGGTTCACCAAAGGCTATGTATATAGCGGTGCATGGAGAACTGGAAGAAGTCATAAGTTCAAAAGGTGATGATAACACATAGAGCAAGTACCACCTGATACGAATCATCGTCAGAGAGAAGACGCAGTAGTCACCAAGATAACTTCAGAGCGGCAACCTAGATTGCTCATTCACATAATACTTCTGGGAAGTATAACTTAAGCACGTGATGAGTATGGGAGTCGGGAGTTTGGAGGAAATGACTAGACCTTAGTACAAGTGGGAGATTGTTGGAGTTGTGTACTTAATGTCTAGATTTAAGTATCGGTAAACTCCCGGTCGTAGCATTTAACCTATATAATTAATAAACAATTATTTGCAATTAATTATTATAAATTAATTATGCAAGATATAGTCCTGGATTTTATACGTTGTAGTTGGTATGGTGTGTCGGGCCCACACAGAAGATCATACTATCGGTTACTCGTATTTAATCGAACAGTTGCTCACGACCTAGATGGACACGGACTAATCCATCGGTATAGTCGTTGTGCGAGAGAGAAAATAATTTATCTTAATTATTTTATCACACTTGTACACTTGGTGTATTGGGCGGATCGCTTGAGATTTGTTGATTAGGATTGCCTTGGATAATCAATTTAAATCTCAGAGTATTTTATTCTTAATCCCCGAGATTATTGCGGGTGTGTATATTTAATATGAGTGACTTTGATTTTCCAAAGGAATTAACCGATTTAATTATTGGGTTAATTACCGGTTAAGTTGGGTCACTATATTTTATATACGACATGCCGTGAATACTTGACGGGAAAGTGTATCCCGTAAGGGTTGATAATATCCCCGAGATGAGTTCATAAGGAATTATTATGTAAACCCTGCAGGTGGATTTAATCCGCATAATAATTAAGGTTGAACGGTACTATTCTCGGATATAAGAGATGAATAAATTAATTAGCAATAAATTAATTTTATTCATGGATATTTAAATCTTAAATACACGGAATAAATAATACTAAACCGGAGAAATATTATTTGATATAATATGGATAAATATTGGGAGTGCAATTTTATTTATATAGTGGAAAATAAATAAAATTAATATTGATAAGGATTAATGGATTTGGGTTGGACCCAATTTAATCTTCAATATTAGAAGCCCAATATTTAATCTCCTTATGATCCCCTACGTAGCCTATATAAGCACTACATGGTCTTCACTTTTCATAACACAACTTAAGATACGCCAATCATAAAGTCTTGAAGAGTGAAGGAGATCCATAGGAGTTCGATAGATCGTCGCCCACACGACGTTCGAACGAGGTGCAAGGAATACGTAGGAAGATCGCAAGGTCATCAACGCGTTAATTCGTTTCTCCGCACAACGAATCGAAGGTAAAATCATAAACCCTTTCTATGATTTTGTGTGATTTAATTGTAGCGTATACATGAACACACGATCCGGGTAAACGTACGATCTTCGGGGACGGGGATTCGAGATCCCCGGCGAAGGTCGAGTAAAACCCTCGACGGAATCGAGGGTGGCGGCCGAACCCTAGGGTTCGACCGCCGGCGCGCGGGCGAAGGGGATGAGCCCCGGCTGGACGCCGGGGCGGGGGATCGACCATGGGTCGATCACCGGGGTTCGCCGTGGGCTGGTGCCACGGCGGGTGAACCCCAGCCCTCATCGACCGGCGGCGTCGCGGGCTAAAGCCCTCGGCTGGAGCCGAGGGGGCGATCGAACCTAGGGTTCGATCGCCGGGTGAGCTGCGGGTTTACCCGCAGCGCCTCGTATCAAGCTGCGGGGTTTCCCGCAGCGGCGATGCGGGGAGGATCGAACCCCCCCGCGAGCAGCGAGTCGTGAACTCGCTGCGGGGCTGCTACGAGCAGCCCCGGGGATGCCTCGCGCATCCCCAGCGATCATCGCGAGATGATCGCGAGCCCCGTGCGGGGGCTCGGCAGGATGCTCGCGGCCTTCGGGCCTCGCTGGGTGTTCGGTCGGGCCCCGGCTCGTGCGGTGGTTCGCGTTCGGATCTCCGGCGATGAAGGATTTCGGTCGGGTTATTATTTTCCGCAAATTTTAATAGCCCGGGATATCGATTTCCAACATAGAAGACACACATTTCACAAATAGAGTGGAATCTGATGAAGAAGAGCTAAAACCACAAAAAGATAGATATTGTGAAATTTTACCATACCAAGCACGCGCAGCTTGCTTGAGTCCGTATAAAGCCTTCTTGAGTCGACACACATAATCTGGGAATTCATCTGAGATAAATCCCTGTGGCTGTTCCATAAAAATGTCACGATCCAAATCACCGTAAAGAAACGCATTCTTTACGTCGAGCTGCCACAAACTCCATTTTTTATGTGCAGGCAGTGAAATAATTGCTCGAACAGTCACCATCTTAGCTACTGGGCTGAAAGTCTCTTCATAGTCGAGTCCATATTGTTGAGAGAAACCACGTGCAACCAAACGCGCTTTATACTTGTCGATTTTCCCGTCAACTTTCTTCTTTAGTTTATAGACCCATTTGCAAGACACGAGCTCGACATCCTTTGGCTTCGGCACTAGTTCCCATGTATTATTTTTCGCCAACGCCTTTATTTCTTCATCCATCGCAGTTTCCCATTCAACTATACCGCGAGCTTCATTGTAGCATTTTGGTTCGCCATCACCTATCATCCCCAGTAGAAAACAATATGTCACAGTGGAGTAATTCAATTGAACCTCATAATCATTTAGATAACCAGGGGGCTGCCGGTCCCTTGTTGATCGTCGAGTGACGGCTTCATCTCGTTGAATGGGTGATCGAGAAATAGAGTTTGAACTTGAGCTCCCCCGTTCTCGAGAACCCACATCGGCGAGAAAAGGCTCAAGGGTAGTGGTAGTGCCGCCTTCGGTGCTGATACATGGATCGAGAGACGACACCTCGTCAAAAACAACATCGCGAGAAATAATAACCTTGGTTGTTTCAAGATCCATACATCTCCATCCTTTCCTGTGTGAGTCGTAGCCAACAAAAATACACCTTTTTGCTTTTGGATCAAGTTTAGTTCGACTATCTTTCGAAACATGAACGTAACAAACTGAGCCAAAAACTCGTAAATGACTCACATTGGGCTTGCGACCATACAAAGCTTCATAGGGAGATAAATTCGTACCAGGCCAAGGAGGTAACCGATTTATCACATGAGATGCTGAATCCATAGCCGCTGCCCATAATTTTCGAGGAAGATTCTTGGCATGCAGCCAAGATAAACAAACAGCGGTTAAATGCGCTAACTTACGTTCAGCCACGCCATTTTGTTGAGGTGTAGCTGGACACGTCATTTGTCGTTTAATCCCATTTTCCTCAAAAAATGTGAGAAACTCCTCCGACATATATTCTCCTCCATTGTCTGTCCGAAGACACTTGATTTGTTGGCCAAACTCCTTCTCCACTGTCATCTTGAACTTAAGAAACACTAAGAAAGCTTCACTTTTGCATTTTAAAAAATAAACCCAACTAAACCGTGAAAAATCATCTACAAAAATCATCAAATAATAATATCTACTGTAGCTGGCTGTTTTTGTTGGTCCCATTAAATCAGAATGGACCAACTCAAACATAGTAGATGCACGATTTACCGATTTTTGGAAAGGGAGTCGATGAGATTTTCCGAACTCGCAACCAGCACACACAACCTTGGTATCCAACAGACTCGATTTAAACCAGCACGATTTAAACATCGGAATACCGTCGATCAAACTCTTAGTAGAGAGTTTTTGCAGCAGTTGATATCCAACATGGCCTAACCGGGCATGCCAAACCGAAGGACTAACATTCTGACTTGTTTTCCGAATATAAGCTTTCGTGGCCGAAAAAACATATAAAGAATTCTTTCTTTTTCCAGAAAAAATCACATCAGGTGCATTGTACTGCACATTAGAGAGAATTTGAACACCATCTTTGCTGAATAAAACATACCTTCCAGAATCCGCTATCTGAGATACAGAGGCAAGGTTTTTCTTTAAGCCGGGCACATGATAAACCTCTTCAATAGAAATCCCCTTCGAGTCGTTTGCCTTGACGTCGATGTAACCTTCTTTCACTACGGGGTGTACTGAGTTGTCGGCTGTCATAATAGCTCTATTTTCCACATGTGGTCGCACATTTGAGAGTAACGAAGCATTCCCTGTTGCATGGTGGCTGCAGCCGGAATCGACAATCCACTCTTTTTCGTAATCTACGACTGCGGCAACATGGTTGACTTCGGTAGAAGCCAAATTGCTTGACTGGTGTATATCCACGATGGAGAAACACTGCTCCCACTTCTCTTCAGATTCACCTTTGTCTTGCGCGACATTTGCATCAGATTCAATAAGTTTGACCCGACAATTTTGCTTAATATGTCCTCCCTTGCCGCATCTATTGCATGTAATTTTCGCACGACAATTTGGTTTGATGTGTCCCTGCTTCCCACACCTATAGCACATAAAGGATGTATTTTTTGATTGCCCATCATTTTTGGTTTGCTTGGCCTGAGGTTTATTTTTCCTTTGCTCTTTCATATACAGGACATCATCAACTTGAGAGGGAGACTTGTTCGACTTGCTGGTCATTTGCTTCACTAAAGCTTCCTGATTTGAGAGCAAATTCTCCAAATCTACAATAGACGGCTGAGTTTCCCATTCTTGCACCGAAGAGATGAATGGCATAAACTCCTTGCGTAATCCACGAATTAAATACCGACGCAACCGTGGTTCTTTAATGGGATCATCCTTATCCAACTCTGAAATTTCAGAACACAAGTTCTTCACTTTTAAGAAATATTCTGAAATCGACATATTACCTTGAGTGATCGCAGAGAGTTCGTTTTCCAAAAATTGCAGCCGCATCGTGTTCTTTTGAGTGAACAACCTGTCAAGCGTCTCCCACATTTGCTTCGGTGTTGATGCATCACGTACATGCTCTATAAAATCTTGGCTAATAGACGTTCGCAAAGCAAATAAAGCTTTGCCACACTTGATCTTCCACTTTCGTCGTGAATCAACATTGTCGGAAGTGTCTGCTGGAATTACCGCTTCCGCACCAGAGATTAGCTCCCACAAATCCATACCTTGCAGATAAGCTTCCATACACAACTTCCAATAGCTGTAGTTGTTAGCCGCCAACTTATCGATCGCAACGGGAGAAGAACCGTTCATCTTGAAAGGATTTTAAGTACTGACAAAAAAATAGAAACTTATGGTATGGATTCAAACTTTCACTGAGTAATTTCAACAAACACTTGATAGGCAGTTGGAGGGAAAATGCTTGGTTATGAAGTTGGCTCTGATACCATGTAACAAATAATATAAAGAACCAAGAAAGTAGAAAACTCAAGCTTTATTACTCAAATGAGAAAGATGAAAATGGAATTGATTAATAAAAAGAAGTTACAGTAGAAGTATTTATACTAAGTTACTGGTAAAGCACTTCAAACTTATTCCTAAAGAAAAGGAAGGACTCGATCTTTATTTGCAACAAACTAAAGACTTATTCAACTCCTAAATAAACTCTAACTAGCTTTGATTTATTCAACTTGAGAATATCAAGTATGCTGCACTATTTTGTAACACTACTTGCCAGAGAAATATATACATGCATGACCTAGATCATCAAGGGCAAAAGCATAAATGAAAAAAAAAAAACTGATCCGACTTTAACGTGAATAAAGCCGGGTGAGGGGAGCACATCAATTTACTTATATATCAGTTGGACTTTAATCTTTATCTTTGATAATTGAATTTTAAATTTTGAGACAGCACATTAAATTAGTAGATAAAGATTGTGTGTGATATTTGATTTTGAGAAAAGCGTACGTAAGAATTGAATGGTGATGGAGGTGGGAGGAAGGGACCAATTTCAAGTATTTTTATTTTTATTTTTTTGTAATTAAAATCATGGAAAATGGGAGTAGGTGATGAATAATAAGGGTGGGGGCCACGGTACAAATCTATACATATATAAAACGAGAAGCGCTGCCTCCCAATGTGACCAATGGCATACCAAGGATGCGTTCACACTAAAAATTATATTAATTTTTTATTCTTCAAAAAGTATTAACTTCAGATATTAAATATCAGTTTTATGGCTTTTGCGTAACGTAATGCACAAACAGTACAAAACAGTTGTCTTCTCTTCACCTTTTTCACCGCTGCAATAAAAGTCTCCCCTCAAAATTCTTTTCATATTTCCGATACATAATTTTTCTCTCTCTCTTTTCTGAATCGTCTTCCCCCTTCATCGTCGTTTTCCAGCCCCATCCTCAATCATCATGTGCAGACCGATTGCTCTCCGCCGCACTCTGACTACTCTTCCGATCATCTTCTTCGTATTCAGATTGAGGTATGCATTTTTTTTTTCTTGCAAATTTCGCTGCCTCCAATCAGAGGCGGAGAAACTCATCCAAGCCCCCGATTTGTTTCCCGATCAGGACCTCAGCCGCTCCTCCTCTGTTGTCGCCTCGTTTATGATCGATTCCTTCGAATTGGTAATCGTCGGGAAGCGATCGAATTCCCTATTCTCCGAGGAGGCTTCCATCGCGAATTCGAGGTCGTTAGGTATGTATATGGATTTGCGTGTTTTCTTTTTTCATATTTTTCATATCTTGACGATCGATCGAAGGACTCTTCCATCCCGAATTTGATGTCGTGAGGTTTATATGAATATGCATGTTATATTTTTCAGATTATTCGGATCTTTGTGAGCGATTTCTCCGATTGGATAATCGTCAAGAAGCTTTTCAATTTCCTTTTGTCGAAGGACGCTTCCATCTCGAGTTTGAGGCCGTTAGGTATATATGAATATGCATGTTTTCCTTTTTCAGATTTTTCAGATCTTTGTGTGCGATTTCTCCGCGTGGATAGTCGTCAAGAAGCTTTTGAATTTCCTTTTCTCGAAGGACGCTTCCATCGCGAATTTGAGGTCGTGAGGTATATTTGAATATGCATGTTTTTTTTTCAGTATTTTCCGATCTTTATGATCGATTTCTCCGACTGGATAATCGTCGAAAAGCGATTCAACTTCCTGTTCTTGAAGTTCGCTTCCACGAAGAAATTTGAGGTTGTCAAGTTTAATCAAGGGATGAAATTTCATGGTATTTTTTCTATTAGATCTTTATTTATTAATTCCATTAGTAATTTAGGTCGCTTCTTTAGAGAATAATTTTTTTACTAATTTTTACTAATTTTTTACTAATTTTTTCATTCTGTTCTTAATTATTTTTATTTTGCAGGTTTGAGGTATGCATGTTTTACTATATTCATCTTTATTTTATAAATTATATATGTTTTAATCATTTTTTGCAGGTTTAAGGTATATATATATATTTTTTTTTTATTTCTGTTTATTTTATTAATTATACATGTTTTAATCATTTTTATGTCAACTGCAGGAGCCATCTTATTGTAGCTTACTAACTTTCGATAAACGAAGGTTTATATGCTTATATTGTATAGTTCACTATTGAAACCAAAATTTGTGAAGGACCCGAATTTCTCTTAGTTTTACTCTATCAGTATGTATCATGTATCAATCAGAGAAAGAAGTTGTTAAAGTAGCGTGGAATTTCGTGAATGACTGGTAAATGTGTTCTCTGACTTTATGCTTGAGTGTTCATTTTTTGACATATTTATATCATGAGTATATTTTTTGATCCACTGATGAAGTAGATCTCCAAGAGCTTCTTTGGGAAGCACAACAACGCTTTACGACGACCGCAATTCTGATTTGTAATTTTTTTAGTTTGTTAAGATATTTGGAGAGGAGGATCGAATGGGATAGTTTGTTAACTCTTAAGGCGACACATCAATTGAGGTATTTTCGTTATTTCTACACTATTTTTGCTTCAAGCAACCATAAATTTTTATAATTAGTTAGAATATTCCTTTCATGGAATCTTTAACATTCCTTTTATATTATGTTTTAGTGGGATATTGATCTTCCTTTGTGCTTCCTTGATTCTTCTCAGGATATGGAATTGGAATTCGTTACGATGAAGCATCGTATGTTGATTTCAGATTTGTATAGATGTTGTGATCGATAGAGGCGTGCTTGATTGCTGCCAGCACGGTATGTTGATTTTGTTATTTTATGCTTCTTTTACTTCAAATTTCATTGAATGCTCTCTGCATTGTGGGTTTTGGTCCTTCTGACTTCAGTGTTGTCTTTTCCATATTTTGGTGAGCCCGTGTAACAAAAATGATGAGTAGAACTAACCAGATCATCTCCGATCATCTCGCACATGGATTTTCATAGGAATTCTAAATCGTAAGCCAGATCATTGCTTGATTCTTTTCTCATTAATTTTGTTGGTTTTTAAATTAATTTATTTATTTGTTGTTTCATAGCTCCAGGATTTTTGTTTTTGTATTGATCAATGTACTGAACAATTTAAAAAATATGGATCAATGATTCTGAGCTTATACTTGGGCAAAAATACAATTCAATTAATTTAGGGATTTATATATGAGGTTGCCCCATGTGCCTAAATTGATCTCAACTATCTCGGTGCCACGATATCAAGGGAACAGGGCCATAAATTTTGAAATTTCATTGATCTGTTGTTCTAAACAATCAAGTTGACATCCTTGCTTTTCAGGACTTTTCTTTGCGGTCTCCACTCATTCATTATTATCGAAATTTTGGCTCCATCGATGTCGATCCTCCTGCAGCAATGCGATACACAGAGTCCTGATTGGAGGTAAATTATTCTGAATTGAACCTATAGTCTTATCAGAATTCCGTATTTATGTTGTACATATGATGGGCAGTAATGTGTGTTGATAGTCGAAAAATCGTGTTCTCCAATAATCAACTAAAAAATAGAGATTTGGGGATTGAGTAGTGAACAAGGCTATTATGCTCTTTAGGAATTCTTGGGAAATGTGTAGATACCCCTAAATGGAAAATTACACCATCTATTTATAGAAAATACAAATTAGGGTTTCCTAAGTTAGTTAATGGGCCAAGTCCATCAAATAAATCCACCATTAAGCCCATCCCCTTTTTCCTGGCCCAGGGACAGACAGCTTAATCCTCGGAGATCCGAACACATAGGGAGCGGAGGTCCTCCTCGCTCCATGCTCGGACGGAGTATCGCCCCGTGTCGTTTTCATGGGGTGTTCTATGTTCGTTTTGCTCGGTTACTCCCCGTGGGCGAACCTAACGCTGCCTTCCTGGCTGCTCGCCCAACAGGGGTCTCTTATGCTCGGATGAATATCGAATTTTATCTGCATAACAAATGCCACCCGAGATCGTCCTGTTCGGATGAAAAGGTCGGTCTCGGAATGCAGATGGTCATTGATTTATCCGAGCAGAAATCATTGCCTCGACGGTTACGCCGATTCATTAAATGGTGGACGGCGGTTATTGCCACATGTCGCCTTCTGAGAGGCTCCTGACTGACGTGACGCTTCGATTCCCGTCAACTGTCTTTTCAAATTCAAAATTTGAAATCTGCCGCCTCTTCTCCCTATAAATACCTCATGAGATTCTTCACTTGTCACTTTTCGCCTTCAAGCTATCGACATCCGGACACCCTGACTCACTTGCTCGACTATTACCAAGAGTGCTCGACTTCACCTTCGACCAAACACGTAGGTTTTTCTCACCATCCTTTTACGGCTATTTGAGGGCTTATTGTAGTAGACTTTCGATATAATTCTCGTGCTAAAAATTCCTATAACGAGTGAGAATGAGTGATCACGACAGTTCTGCTACTCTCTCTGACATTCTCGCCTCTGGTGAATCATCTGATTCCGGAACCTCCGCTTCATCTTCGTCCGGGGATGACCAAGCTCCCATGATTGGTTTCTCCGACGAGGAAAAACTGGAGCTGTTTGCTGGCGTAGTAACGGACTATTACCGCCGATTTATTGATATGATGGGCGAGATTCGGGGTCCCCTTCCCCCCTTCATATATACCCATTATCTCCATGAGAATCCGTACGTCTTCGTGGAGCGTACGAGATTTGGAGCGCGTCCCGGGCCCGATCAGGCGGGCATGTACGCGAGTAATCGCAGCTCGATTGTCATGGAGAACAATCTACAAGACATGCGGGCGACCTGGGGGATCCCCTCGGACGTCCACATATACTGTCCCACACCCGACGAGCGGGCGAATTGTCCTCCGCCGGGCATGGTCGCCGTAACCAGCTCGATGATGGACGCGGGCCTTCGCTTTCCCCTCCACGATTCTATAGCTGCTGTTTTGCAAGCGTGGGGCATCGCACCCATGCAGTTGCACGCGAATTCTTGGTCATTGCTCATAAGTTTAAATGTTCTGTTCGGTCATTATGGTCTCTATCGCCATCTTTCAGTTTCCGAGATCTCTTTTCTCCTCATCATCAACCATTTCCGAGGTGGGGATAACTACCTGCGCGCTCCGAGTAAGCTTCTTGAAAAACTCCCCAACAAGGTGACGGCCTGGTGGGCTGACTGGTTCTACGTGGACGGCGCTTGGGGCTCCGAGGCGTATCCTATCCCGACCTCCTTTGCTCTCAGATATCATCGTTAGTCTCTTTTCTATTCTACCCTTCCTCGAAACTCTTTGTTTTAATCTGACTTTTTCCTGTTCGGGCACTCTTTATTCGGTAGGTCCTCCCGTTCCATCTGTTTCCGAACTCAATTGGGATTTTGCCGCTGTTTATGAACGTGTTCGTTCCCTCCCTGAAGATCAGTTGCTTATCGAAAATGTGTTTACTCGGGCTCGTGTCCGATCTTCTCGTTTTATTACCATTCCCCGTAATGCTCGGGAACGATATCCTCGTGAGTGTGCTGATTCGCGTTTTATCTTTTCCTTTTCTTGTTTGCGGTACTTAATACTTTCTTCTTTTCCAGTGGTTAGATTTCCCACCTTTCCTGAACCTCCGCTCGAGATGGCTGGTAATAATGCTCGTGCTCGCCTAGCTGCCATTGCTGACCGCGCGCGCCGTACTGCTGAGGCTGCTGCCGCTGCTGCCGCCGCTAATCCGCCGGCCGTGCCTCCTACTCAACTCGCCCAGCCAGCTCGGTCGGGGCACTCCGAGGCCACCTCGGTTCCTCCCGCGGCGGGGACTGGTCTTGCTCCTCCGCCTTCTGGACCCGTTACGGAAACCGTGGGTCCTTCGAACACCCGGGCTCCGAAGCGTCGTCGGGGCAAGGAGCCGATGCAGGACGTACCCGAAAATCATCCTTACAGCAACGTGGCTTCAGTCGATGAGGAGGCCATTGCTCGGTAAGCTTTCCTCGACTTCCGCCATCCGCGTCTTATCCACTAACTTTCTTAATTTCCTTTCTTAGTTTGGGCGGTCCTCGGGCGAACATGACTACCAGCCTCGCGCAATTTTTGGCTGCTCGTCCTCACGACTTTTCTACTCTGCCTCCTTTGATGCGAGAGGCGATGGAGTGTATTCCCCGTGCCTGGACCATTCCGGCCGAGCTCGCGGCACAAAAACCCGATCATGCCGAGCAAATGGCCATTATAATGGCCTCTAGGGTGCTCATGCTCTTAGTCACTTTGAGTAAGACTCAAAGCTCCTCGGCTCAGCCCGAGACTCCTGTTTCCGCCCCCACTTCGGATGTCCTAACTGATAAATTGGCCGAACAGGACCTCGAGATCGCCAGCCTTCGGTCCTTAGTAGATCAATATCAGGAAGCCGAGGTGGCGCTGCGGACCAAAGTGAGCGAGGCGGAATCGAGTGCGGAGGGAGCGAGCAGGGAGAGGGCCATTTGTCAGGAGGAGTTGGACAAGTTGAAAGCGACCATGGCTTCCGAGCAAGACAAGCTCTTGGAGATGACTAAGAGGGTACGATTGGCCGAAGAGAATCGGAATACCCTGGATCTCTTGGTCGGGAAGTTAAACCAACGGACTGAGGCCCTGGAGAAGGAGAAGAGGGACCGGGCGGCGGACCCCCAGCAGGACCTCGATCAGCATAGCGACTATTCTTACTTCTTGAGCCATTTCGATTGTATTCGCCGCCATGCTCGTGCCGGTTTGCCTTACGACTTGCTTCTTGACGATCTCCGTGTTCGTCGCCTCCAGTCTAATCTGGATACCACCTTCCTCTTGCCTGTTATGGATCTGGTGGAGGTGCACGGCATCGATCTATCCTGGTGGCCCGACCAGAGTCAGCTCGTAGCGGCGGTAGAAGAGGCGGGAGTCGTAGATCCGATCAACATTGAATGAAGGCGTCTTTATTAATCTCTTTTTACTTTGTTAATGTCTGAATTTGTCAAAACAATGTCGTTTTATTCCGAACATATCGTGCTCGAATATTTATTTACCTGCACTTATTTGCATCTGACAATGTTAGCTATTGTCGATACTTTGACTCGCATTTTTTCTTGTCATGAAGAAAAAATGCCCCAGTGTTATGCTTATTTTCTCTTGTTTGATGTCCACCTACTCATTTGATTTGAGAATTATTTATGTTCCGTTCAGCCGATCATGGTTCGCATCGTCGTCCGAGATCAATACTGCTACGTTGACCATGTGTTCAACGGGAGGTGGCATTGTCGCCGATTTCCCCTGCCCGCTGCCTTCACCCGGGCGGTTGGCTCGCCCTTGGTCCATTTCGTTGCAGTTCGGGATGCTCGATGGAATCCCTGGTCGTTCGCGCTTGCTCGCCATCGGCGTCAACTTGCCCTTGGGGGTCCCGCTTGGGAGCGCTTTGTTCGGGAGATGAGGCTTCGCCGCGGTCTGATCGTCCGCTTTATCTGGATCGAGGACGAAGGCTTCTCCGTTCGTGTCTACGACGAGGCGTGGTTGCACCTGAACTTCCCTTAGACCCTTTGATTGTCTGTTTCCTTAATGAACTTCGGGCTCGTCGCTCAGTAGTCTTTAAGAACTGCAGTATTCGAGGATCGAAAAACTATAGTTTGTAATTCTGTCTTTTGTGGATGCTCTTTCATGTATGGAATGCTTATTCGCGAGCTGCGGTTCTATTAGTTCTCCCTTTCGAATTTCAGTGTGAAGTTACTAATTTAAATTGTACTTCCGCATCGATTTTCTCTTTGTTCTTTTGTAGGTAATCCCGCTGGTTCGTCCGAGATGGTGCGCATCGTTCGCCGGGAATATTCGTGCTACGTCGACCAAATGTTCAACGGGAGGTGTCATTGTCGACAGTTTCCCTTGCCTGCCGCCTTTGTTCGCATCGTCGGGCCCCTACTCATCCATTTCATGGAGGTCCGAGATGTCCGCTGGACCCCTTGGTCGTTCGCGATTACTCGTCATAGGAGGCAACGCGCCCTGGGTGGGCCGGCTTGGGAACGTTTCGTTCGGCAAATGAATATGCGACGAGGACACTTTCTTCGGTTCCAATGGTCGGACTACGAGGGCTTCTCTGTTCGCATATTTGACGGGGAGGGCAGGCACCTACGCCCGCCCTAAGTCCTTTTAGGGCTTTCCATTGTATTTGGGATCGTTGTCCTACAATTTGTCTCTTTTCGCGTATGGTCATGACTATGTGTTTTTTTACGTTGATCGTTTCTCGCTTATTATGTTCGCTTTTCGGAAGCTTTGTTATTTTTCCCGTAACATCGTTTAATGTGTAACATCGTTTAATGTGTTCTTAGATGCTTGAGACAGTTGATCTCTAACGGGGTTTGATATGTTCCTTGTTCGTTCTTTTCTTCGGAAATGCGAGGTGTTCGCGGTGTCAGGGGTTCTCGGCTAGTCCTATTTACCGATCACGCTATCTGTCCTCGATCCTTTTCCCTGTCAGCTCTGCACTCATATCTGTCCTATTCACCTTTCCTGTAAGGATGTGACTTTTCACTGCCAAGTTCTGCCTGTCTTGTCTTTTCTTTGGCGCGCCTTTTTATGCGGAGGCCTTGTTTATAAACCCCGCGTCTAAACTCAGGGTCGCCTTGCTTCATTACATTTCCTTTCCATCTGTTTGGTATCCCTTCCATGGTGCACATTCAGGTGAATCCAAACGGGTCCAAGTGGTTCGAGCTTCCGTTCACCGATCGACGCTACCGGATAAGGCTGCCTTTACCTGTAGAATTCACTGCCGACCTAGATCATGAATTTGCACTCCCCCGATTCCTTCCGTTGGTGGATCTGAACGGCTATCGGTGGGTTATGTACGTCTCTCGCCGCCGTGGGCAGTACCAGTTCGAGGGCCCAATGTGGAGAGGTTTCGTTCGTCAGTTCGATCTTCAGCCGTCGAACATCATTCGCATTCGTTACGACGCCGATCGCGGGTGGGCCGTTGCGTTGTTCGACGCTGACAACCAGCTCGTTACCCTCCCCGTGCAATTCAGGCGCCCGAGGCCTTAATGTGTTTACTTTCTTTCTTTTGCTTGTCTTACTCGGGATTTTTGGCGGGGGATTTTCTCCTCGCCAAAAATGCCCCAGTCCTTGTTCAGACATGACTGTTATTATGTAATGGATTTATTTCCCCTTGGGGTCGTGTTTGAAAGAATTATTTTTATATCCATTTTTGGGCAGGACGTTGTTCGCCCGAAAATGCCCCAGTGTTTAAAAACCGTTTTAGTTAGCTCTTTATCATCCCGCATCGGGCCCCTGGGGGAGCCGAGCTCTACCCCTTAGGGTTAATTTCTTTTCAACTCTCCCGGACCCGAGGGACACCTGGTCCATGCTCGGTCGTGTCGGGCTCTGGGGGAGCCGAGCTCTACCCCTTAGGATTAATATCTTTTTAACTCTCTCGGACTCGAGGGACACCTGGTCCATGCTCGGCCGTGTCGGGCTCTGGGGGAGCCGAGCTCTACCCCTTAGGATTAATTTCTTTTTAACTCTCCCGGACTCGAGGGACACCTGGTCCATGCTCGGTCGTGTCGGGCTCTGGGGGAGCCGAGCTCTACCCCTTAGGATTAATTTCTTTTTAACTCTCCCGGACTCGAGGGACACCTGGTCCATGCTCGGTCATGTCGGGCTCTGGGGGAGCCGAGCTCTACCCCTTAGGATTAATTTCTTTTTAACTCTCCCGGACTCGAGGGACACCTGGTCCATGCTCGGTCGTGTCGGGCTCTGGGGGAGCCGAGCTCTACCCCTTAGGATTAATTTCTTTTTAACTCTCCCGGACTCGAGGGACACCTGGTCCATGCTCGGTCATGTCGGGCTCTGGGGGAGCCGAGCTCTACCCCTTAGGATTGGATGAGATTATGAAAGACTCTGAAACCTCATTATTATTAACGCAAAGAAAAAAAACACTCACGGTACAACGCAAGAAGCTTACTGGTAATATTTCCTGAGGTGCAACGAATTCCAGAAATACTGGTCGGCCACCCCATTTAGATGTTCCAGTTCGTATGAGCCATTTTGCAAGACCTTCCTTACTCGGAGTGGCCCTTCCCAGGAGGACCCTAATGCTCCCGGATTGGCTCCCAAGATTTCTTTTAGTACCAGGTCCCCCTGCTTGAATTTCCTCACCTTTACATTCGAATTGAAATACTTTTTGGCCCTCTGTTTGGCTGCCGCGTTTTGGTATATCGAGTTTATTCTCCTTTCCTCTAATAGATCCAGCTCGATCCGCATCATCTGGTCGTTCTGATCCGTCAACTCCTGCGACGTCTGGTGGGTCGGCACTTCCACCTCGGAAGGGACGACCGCCTCATATCCGAAAGCAAGGGCGAATGGTGTTTCTCCCGTGGCCACTTTGCTCGTTGTTCGATAGGCCCACAACACGTCGGGCAGTTCGGCTGCCCATCTTCCCAGCCTTTCTTCGATCCTGGCCTTCAGTGTGTGCTTCAGAATTTTGTTCACCGCTTCCACCTGTCCGTTTGTTTGGGGATGGTACGGCGTGGAGAACACCTTCCTTATCTTCCATTTATCGAAAAACTTCATGATCTCTAGCCCCTCGAACTGTTTCCCGTTATCCGATGAGATAGTATGAGGTATACCAAATCGGCATATGATATTTTTCCATAGGAAACGGATAATTTGAGGCTGATCGATCTTATTCAGCGGTTCGGCTTCCGCCCATTTGGAGAAGTAGTCCACGGCCACTATCGCATATTTGACTCCTCCTGGCCCCGTCGGCAGAGGCCCGATCAGGTCAATTCCCCAGGTCGCGAATGGCCAAGGGCTGTATATGGAGTTTAAGTACTCGGCTTGGGCTCTTGTGATTGGTGCCGTTATTTGGCATCGATGGCACCTTCTCGCATATTCAATCGCATCTTGCCTCAAGGTCGGCCAATAGTAACCTTGTCTGATGGTTTTGTGTGCCAGAGATTGCCCGCCGGCGTGATTCCCGCACACTCCATCATGAATCTCTCCGAACACCCTTCTCCCTTCCGCGGGGGTTTTGCACCGTAGCAATGGCATAGATAAGCTTCTCCGATACAGCATACCCCCAATTATCGTGTATCTCGATGCGCGTATTCGGAGCTGCCGAGCATCCACCTTGTCATCGGGCACCTTGCCCGTCTGTAGATAACTTAGGATTGGTCCCATCCAGTTCTCCCCTCGATCGATCAGTTCGACCCTGCTGATCTCGGCTCTGTCCAAGGCTGATCGAACCTGACTTAAAAGGATCACGTTGGTCAGGTCGGCCGTCCCTTCTGACGAAGCTAGCTTGGACAAGGCATCCGCTTGGGTATTCAGTTCCCGAGGGATCTGCTCGATTTTGACTCGGGGGAATTTGCTTATTATTTCCATCACATGTTCGTAGTATTGCTCCATCCTAGTGCTCCTGGTCTCATATTTACCTTTGATTTTGTTCACCACTAACAAGGAGTCAGTGAAAATCTTCAACTGTTCGGCTCCGACGGCCAAAGAAAGCTCTAGCCCTGCTATCAATGCTTCATATTCAGCCTCATTGTTGGTGGCATCAAACTCGAAACTTATCGCATGCGCGAAGGATTGGCTCCCCGGTCCGACCAAGACTATTCCAGCCCCGGCGCGGGAGCTTGTGGACGACCCGTCGACATACAGCTTCCACGGTGGGACAGGGAGCGAAGAGTCAATCCGCGGAAAAGTAAGTTCCATGATGAAATCGGCCAATGCCTGGCCCTTGATCGCCGTCCTCGGCGCATAAGTGATGTCATATTGGCCTACCTCCAAACTCCACTTCAGTAAGCGGCCCGTGGTGTCTGGTCGTTGCAGCACTTGTCTTAACGGCATGGTGGTCAACACCTCGACGGGGTGATCGAAGAAATAAGACCTCAGCTTTCGGACGCTCATCACCAGGGCGTACGCCAACTTCTCCAAAGGTGTGTATCTTGACTCAGCGTCTTGTAGGGTCTGACTAACATAATAGATGGGTTTGTGGAGTTTATCCTCCGCTCGCACCAGGACCGAGCTAATGGCATGTTCGGACGCTGCTAGGTAAAGGAACAATTTTTCTCCTCGGACTGGCTTCGAGAGGATTTGTGGATCCTGTAGGTGAAGCTTCAACTTATCAAAAGCTTCTTGGCTGTCTTTCTTCCACTTGAACTTCTGATTCTTTATGGCCTGAAAGAATGGTCGGCTTTTGTCCCCTAGGCGAGGTATGAACCTACTTAGCGCGGCCAAGCAACCAGTCAGACGCTGAACCTCCTTCAAACATCGGGGCTCTCTCAGGTCGACTATGGCTTGTATATTGCTCGGGTTTGCCTCGATCCCCCGTGTGCTCACGATGTGGCCCAGAAACTTCGTCTCGAAAACTCCGAAGTGGCACTTCTTCGGATTCAGCTTCATGTTGTACTTCCTCAGAATATCGCACGTGGTTTCCACATCCCTCACGTGATCCTCCAATACCTTACTCTTGATGATGAGGTCGTCCACGTATACCTCCATGGTCTCCCCGATTTGCTCGGAGAACATTTTGTTCACCAGTCGTTGATATGTGGCCCCCGCATTTTTCAAACCGAAGGGCATCCGTTTCCAGCTTAAAACCGCCTTTTCCGTATAGAACGAGGTGTGTTCGATGTCCTCGGGTGCCATTGGGATCTGATGATAACCTGCATAGCAGTCGCACTTAGAGAGTACCGCATATCCCGAGGTGTTGTCCACGAGGTGATCGATGTGGGGCATTGGGAAGTTATCCTTCGGGCATGCCCGATTGAGATCAGTAAAGTCTACGCACAACCTCCACGCGTTGCCTGTTTTCTTCACGAGTACTGAATTGGACAACCATTGAGGTTCTCCTCGGGCTTCCACCACCAAGTCGTTGTCAATCAGCTTTTTCACTTCTATGGCCAATGCTTCATACTTCTCCGGGCCCATCCTGCGGCGCTTCTGCGCCACGGGTTTCTTCATCGGATCGATCTTCAGGTGGTGACATGCATGCTTCGGGTCAATTCCCGTCATGTCTTTGTGCGACCAGGCGAACACATCCATATTCCTCCGTAAGCATGCGACCAGCTCTTGCTTGACGTCCTCGGGTAGCCTTGCCCCGACAAGAACTACCGTCTCCGGCCTGTTAGGGTATAAACATATACTCTCTAGGTCGTCTACCGCCGAGCATGAGGAGGGTCCCCGGGGGTCTACGATCTCTTCATTATCTTCGCCAATGCGAGGTTCCATGTCTTCCTCGGCCTTCTGATTATCCTTTATTTCTGCGATCACGGAATCGGTTCGTCCGGTCTCTCCTTCCTCCCATAGGGCGGCCAGATAATCACTGTCTTCGATCTCCATGTCTCCCGCGGGATCAATCTCTCGGACCTCGACCTTGCCTTCCTCGGTTATCTTCCTCGTTACTCTAACTTGGGGAGTGTTCTTACTCCTATAAGCACAACTTGCGGTACTTTCGGCCGGACACGCATCATAATCGAAACATTTCTTAGCCATATATTGGTCTCCCATTACGGTCCCAACAGATCCGTTCAGGGATGGAAACTTAATACAATAATAATGGGACGAGGCCACAGCCTCGAATGCCTCCAGAAATGGTCTACCTAAAAAAGCATTATAAATGTTCTCAATGTCGACCACGACGAACTCAGTAGTTCGAGTCATCTGAACAGCGGCATCTTGGTGATCGACGAGCTCCACGGCCAGCTTGATCTTCCCGTAGGGCTTCACCTCCACGTCGCCGAAACCCCTCAGCGATCCCTCATATGACTTGAGGTATCCAGACATATCTCCCAGCTGATCAAAAGTCCTTTTGAACAGAATGTTGCAATGGGCGCCATTATCGATCAAGATGCGGGCTACCTCGACCCCCTGGATTCTAGCCAAGACGACCAGCGATTCGACTTTCGGGTACCTGACCCCTACCCGGTCCTGATCGGTGAATTGGATGACGACGCCCTTTGCGATGCTTGGTTCCTTCAGGGGGATCACAGCATTAATGCTTTCCCACGCTCGCAGCTCGGCCTTCCTCTGCCTCTTCGATTTCTGAGTCCCGGGGGTTATGCCGCCAATCATGTTGATTCTCCCCCCTTCTCTCATCGGGGGCACATCTTGGTTCCCTCTCACTTCGACCGGCGGAGGGGGTGGGGGCTGTTCGATTTGCAGCCTCTGTGGCTCCTGCAATCTCTAATTATGCGGAACATATGGGCGGTTATGATGGCCGTTCCCTCTTCGGCCCCTTCCCCTCCCCGGTCTCCTCAGTAGCTGTTCGAGTCTTCCTTCTCTGAACAGTTGTCTCAGTTGATCGAGCAGCTGCCTGCACTCGTCCGTAGGGTGCCCGATGTCTTCATGGAATTCACACCACTTATTAGGGTTCCTCCTCTCGGGTGGCCCAATGAGTGGTGGTGGCGGCATCAGAGCGAACACGTTGTTGTCACGGAAGATCTCCAGAATCTTTCCCGCCGTCCTTCCATGGAACACTCCATTCTCTCCTGGTTCGACTGGTTGCTCTCTTCTCGTTCCGTTGAAATTCCTGGGGCCCGAGTTCTTCTTAGCCCAATCCTTCTTCTCGAAATTTGGCTTTTCCTTCTTGACTTGGCCCTGGACTTCCTTCAGCCTCTGTTCGTAGATGCGTTGCTGCACGATCTCCTCGCCTGCGCGCCGGCGAAATTCAGCGTAAGTCCTGGGATACTCCCGCATCATTGGTTTGAATAACTCCGAGCTAGGCTTTAAACCCCCGACCACGGCGTGCACGAGTACATCATCGATGATGGGTTCTCCTTGAGACACTATCCTCTCTACTCGATCCAGATACTGCTCATCCGTTTCTTCGTTTCCTTGCTTGATCCCCATAAGCCTTTGTCTGCTTTCTGGGCGCTGGATCTTCGCGGCGAAATAGGTGAAGAACAGATCTCCCAACTCCTCGAAGCTGCTCACAGACCTACTGGGGAGGCTAGTATACCACTTATGCGCCGTATCTCCCGGGGTAAGTGGGAAGAGTCGGCATTTGGTTGCGTCGCTAGCCCCCCGCCCGATCATGTATATGTTATATTTTCTCAAATGGACCTTCGGATCCGCCTTCCCATCATAAACCATGTTCATCATCGGCGCGATGTCCACTTGGGTTTTTGCACTCGCGAGCCGGCGAGATAGTGGATCGGTTAGGACTGTCTTTCGAGGCCCTTCGCCCTTCTGCAAGGCGATCTGCCTCTCCATCTCTTCTAGCCTCCTGATTACATCCTCGTCGGGGCGACCTTGGGGTTGCCTCCTCACCTTCCGACCTCGCCTCCCAGCTCGGGGTGGGGTCCTGACGTCTCTCTGATCGTCCCACTCCTCACAAATCTCATCCGACTCCCGCGATTCGCTGGAATCACCATCATACTCCTCTTGTCGAACCAACCCCAACCTGCGACCCTTCTTGCGGGGACGCACTGGTGAGATATCGCGGGCTTCCCGCTCCTCCTCGAACTCTTCTTCTTGGAAATCCCCGTCCAGGTTCCTCACTATAGGCTCCCGGCCTGAATTCTTGTTTTCCTTTTCCATGCGGGCCGATTTTTCCTGAAGCAATCGTATAGTCCTCTTAATGTCTTCTGGGGTCTGGAGACATTCGAGGTTCAGGTCGGGTAGGTTCTCGACAGGCTGTCGATTCCTGATGGCCTCCCTCTTCTTTTCTTGGAGGACTCTTTGTTCCTCTCTTATCTCTCGCTGCTCGGCCCTCAGCATCTCTATGTGATTGAGCTGCTCCCTCTCCATTCGGGATATCCCCGTATCTCCTTGTCTGGCTCTACTGGGCTCTTTGGGACCCTTCCCCTTCTCAGCCGAGGTCAGACCCGACACCCCGGCCGTAACCTGAAGATCTGTGGCAGTGCTCGGATGACCCATATCTTGCTCGCTCAGAATCTACTCAACGCCCGAGGATCCCCCTCCTTCTAGCGCCAATTGTTGATAGTCGAAAAATCGTGTTCTCCAATAATCAACTAAAAAATAGAGATTTGGGGATTGAGTAGTGAACAAGGCTATTATGCTCTCTAGGAATTCTTGGGAAATGTGTAGATACCCCTAAATGGAAAATTACACCATCTATTTATAGAAAATACAAATTAGGGTTTCCTAAGTTAGTTAATGGGCCAAGCCCATCAAATAAATCCACCATTAAGCCCATCCCCTTTTTCCTGGCCCAGGGACAGACAGCTTAATCCTCGGAGATCCGAACACATAGGGAGCGGAGGTCCTCCTCGCTCCATGCTCGGACGGAGTATCGCCCCGTGTCGTTTTCATGGGGTGTTCTATGTTCGTTTTGCTCGGTTACTCCCCGTGGGCGAACCTAACGCTGCCTTCCTGGCTGCTCGCCCAACAGGGGTCTCTTATGCTCGGATGAATATCGAATTTTATCTGCATAACAATGTGCTTTTGTTCTTTTTCAGGCACTCGGGGAGGCAATGTTGTTATCAGATCTCGAACAAGATACAATCAAGTTTCCTTTAAGATCTCTGTTCGGTTTTAGTTTATTGTATTATATATATACACATGTTGTAGGTTGATTATGTTCCGAACTTTGACAACTCACAAAAGGAACCATCTTTGCTTCCAGCCCGCATTCCGAACCTATTATAGAATGGAGCTTCAGGAATTGTGGTATGACCTGGGTCTGACGTTAGTCAAGTCTATTATTTCATCATCTATTTATAGTGCATTTTATATTTGCATTCTGCACTCAGGTTGGAGGGGCGACAAATATTCCTCCGCATAATCTTGGAGAGTTGGTAGATGCATTGTCTGTCATGATTTACAATCCTGAAGCAACGGTATCATTTTTATCCTAGAATTTAATTTTTGTTTCTTACTCTTCTGCTTGGTTCGTTCTTCCTCACTAAGTCTGAGTAGTGATCATGGAACTAATAATGTTTATTCGTTGTGAAACTTTTTTTGTCCATAGAGAAGTTATTCATGCCGACTTTCAGAATTGTGTGAAAAACATATCAAGTGTGAGTACTGATCAAGGAAATTTTATTTTCTTAGTGCTTCTTTGATGTTAAGACAGTTAAAGTTCGAATTTCAATGTTTTTAGTGGGCTTTCGACATAATTCACTTTTTTCATGCATATCTGTTTTGTTACAGTTGCTAGAATTGCTTGAATACATGCCTGGGCCTGATACATTAGTCCTGGTCCTATTTTCTTGGCATCCGAAGCTTCATCTGTTAGGGGAGTTTATGTAATTAATAAGCGAGGCCAGGTTTTACTTGGCACAGTAAATGAAGCAACTATTGTTTCGTTTGTCAGTGAACAAGTGTTAATCGGCCTTTATTTGATGACATTTTTCATGTATCATATTTTTATGGCGATTTCTGAATCTTAAATTCTTAATTGGTTATTGCCAGTTGAACAATCTTGAACTTGCTGTGAGTCTTGCTAGAAGATGAAACCTTCAAATTTTGGTCATCGTCGTTTTTTACTATTGATTCTCCTCTTTTGTGAATTTCATACCATCATTATTTTTTCTCCCTCTCTCTCTATATATCTATATATATATATCTATTAATATATATATATATATATATATATATATATATATAATCTATTTTTATTTATTATTTTTATTTCTTGAAATGTCTTTTGGTGATTTTTTTTAACTGTGACAGTGAATGATGATCGCTTTGTCATCTGATAAGGCTTTTTGGAACGTCGTCTTGAAGAATGATGTTATCAAAGAATTAAGAGGTTCAATCAGTCAAGGTTAATTCGTCGTTTGGGATTCTCACAAGTTCTCCACGAATTTGCTTCATAGATATTTCAAGCACGCCAATTTCTCTAGCTTCGTTCGCCAACTCAATACCTATGTAAGTTTTTTTGGATGGATTTATTTCATTCATTTTTTCTGTATTTTTTCAGAAATTTGATTAGGGGTTTTTCTTAGTTTGATTTTTTGGGCTATTCGATTTGGGTATTTGATTATTGAGTTACTAAAGTTTTTACTCGCCAAGGGTGTAAATGTTGATTTACAAAGTGATGACGGTTCCCCACTTCTATGGGCTGCTGGTCATGACCAACAAGATGCTGTCAAAGTTCTTCTGAAACATGATGCCGGTGTAAGCTAAATGCTCTATAACCTAATATCAAGTGGATAAGGTTTTATTAGAATCAAATTTAACAAGTTTTTTTTTAAGATTGCCAATATGTACGTGCTTGGCACAAGATATCATAGAGAGAAGAATTAAACTATAGATTTGGTTAATAAAGTTGATCAGTTCACATGAATAAAAGTGAAATTATGTGAAATACTTATGTCATCTATACTACCTGCTAATTGCATATGCACTACAAAAGAGTTTAAGACAACTGCATAGAGTATGGATGACCTGCTGTGTACTGTATGTTCTCCACGAATTTGCTTCCTAGATATTTCAAGCACGCCAATTTCTTCAGCTTCATTCGCCAGCTCAATACCTATGTAAGTTTTTTTCGATCGATTTATTTCATTCCTTTTTTTGTTTTTTGTATTTTTTCAAGTGATTGATTAGGGTTTTTCTTAGTTTGATTTTGTGGGTTATTCGATTTTTGTATTTGATTATGTTTGGGATATTTCGATTTCTTTATTTTTCAGACTTCTGTAGTTAAGTCTGCAATGGATGGTGTAAATTTTCAATTAAATGTATAGATATTTCAATTTTGTAGTTATTTCTCCATCTTTGTTTTGAGTATTAATGTTCAATTAATAATACTTTATTCTTAATAGGTCTTTTGTATAGATTTCAGTAAGTTGTTTGTTCTTAATTGAGGATTTTTTTTAAGGATTCCAATAAGTCCAATTCAAAGTTTTTAAAAGTAAATTAAATGTATTATATATTTAAAAAATTATATTGTATCTTTATTATTATTATTATTATTATTGAATGGGTAAGCTGTTTTGTTCGTTTGCCTTGAATCAGGTTTGGAAATCATTTTGTCTCAATAAAAAGAGACGCAAAACTCAACAAACTGAAAATATCGTCTTCCCTGTCATCGATACCCACTCAACCATATATTTTTTTATGGCTATAATTAAGATATGTTCCAACTTGCACTATAACTAATTACAACACTAATTAATTAAATCACAATACTTTTCAACAACATATTTTATTGATCACCTTCTTCCAGTTTATAATGAGCTTACAACATTCAAGAAAATGTCTGATTTTGTTAATACGAAATATCGATCATACCGTCAAATTATGTAATGATACTCGATTGATAATAACAAATCTCAAAACTTATTTTATTGACGAAAGTTTTAGGAGACGAAAATAAAGATAACATTGTTAACATTTCGAGGTTGCCTCTTAGGACGTGTACTTTTGAAATGCAATCGGCTGAACTAAACTGAAATTAACTTCAATTAATTTTATTTTAAAATATTGAAATATGAATTAAAAAAAAAGCAGCTAAATAACTGAACTAAATTTAATGAATCTAAACTTAACTTACTTAATTTGAAACTTAATAGGTCTGAAAAACTGAGAATAATAAATCTCAAAGAACATATTCTTATGACATGTTCTTTTGGACTAAAACGGGCTGACGTGAACTGAAGTGTTCTGAATTGAAGAGATCTGGACTGAATCGATTTTTTTTATAAAAATAATAATAAGATTTAAAAATTATTTACAATTTATATGCTTAAGAATAATAATGAAACTATTGTAAATTATTATTAAAAAAACTTCCAATTCATCTATTTAATTTATTTTTTTATTTTTAAAAATAATAATAAATTAACTAACACAGTGAGATAGAAGATAGTCGAATTCTTAAATAAAAATAGCAGTGATTCAAATTTTGTAAAATATTAATTATCTATTCATAAGCACAGGTTATATGATTTAAGTGACTACTAATAAATTATTCCATTATGTTAAAACACTTCAACAAAATTTTTAATTTTCTATATCAAATTATAAATGCAAATAAATTAATATAAATAACTATTGAGAATTGAAATATTTGAAATACATACAAACTAATTATTCAACAATTTAACTTCATTAACTATTAATTATCATATTTATTGATAAAATAAAATAATATGCGTTAGAAATATTAGTTTATTAAATTTCCATAGTGTTAATTATTTTTGTGGATGGTAGGAACATTTTTTGATCAAGTTCAATTATATTTAAGTTATTGCATTATGTATGCTCTCTGATCTAACATTCTTTTAAATATGTTTTTTAGATCTTTCCCACATAAATATTAATAATCTTGAGGATTACACTCATTCTCCTTTTACTGATTATCACTTTTTCTAAACCGTGTGTCTCTTCCAATCATCTTGACCATAAATTTATTTTACAATTGTCTTTCTGATTCCACCAGTTGAGTTTTTTTATCTCGATCTAATTATGTAGTTAATTTATTCGATTTCTGAAAAACAAATTCCATATCTTTCTTTTTTATTGAACATTTGTCCGCAATTTACATTTGTACAAATGTGTTTTGCAGAATCAGGTTTTGAAATCATTTTCTCTCATTAAAAGGAGACACAAAACTCAACAAACTGAAAATGTTGTCTCCCCTGTCGTCGATACCCACTCAACCATACATCTTTTAGCAGTCTATAATTTAGATATGCTCCAACTTGCACTGTAACTAATTACAACACTAATTAATTAAATCACAATACTCTTCAACAACATATTTTAATGATCACCTTCTTCCGATTTCTCATGAGCTTACAACATTCAAGAAAATGTCTAATTTTGTTAATACGAAATATCGATCATACCGTCAAATTATGTAATGATACTCGATTGATAATAACAAATCTCAGAACTTATATTATTGAGACGAAGGCTTTAGGAGGCGAAAATAAAGATAACATTGTTAACATTTCGAGGTTGTCTCTTAGGACGTGTACTTTTGGACTGCAACCGGCTGAATTAAACTGAAATTAACTTCCATTTAAATTAATTTTAAAATATTGAAATATGAATAAAAAACAAAAAAAAAACCTAAATGACTAAACTAAACTTAATGAATGTGAACTTAACTTAATTAATTTGAAACTTAATAGGTTTGAACTGAACTGAAATTAAGAATAATAAGTCTCAAAGAACATATTCTTATGACCTGTTCTTTTGGACTGAAATTGGCTGAACTGAACTGAAGCGTTATGAACTGAAGAGATCTGAACATTACGGAATTGATTTTTTTAATAAAAATAATAATAAGTTTTAAAAATTATTACAAATTATTTACAATGTTATATGCTTAAGAATAATAATGAAACTATGGTAAATTATTATTAAAAAAAACTTCCAATTCATTTACTTAATTTATTTATTTTATTTTTAAAAATAAAAATAAATTAATAAATACAAATGGAAGATAGTCGAATTCTTAAATAAAAAATAGCAATGATTCAAATTTTGTATAATATTAATTATACTATTCATAAAGAACGAGGTATATGATTTAAGTGACCAATGAAAGCGTTATAAATTATTTAAAACACTTCAACATTTTTTTTATTTCCTATATCAAATTATAAATTCAAATAAATTAATATAAATAACTGTTGAGAATTGAAATATTTGAAATACAAACAAATTAATTATTCAACAATTTAACTTCATTAAATATTAATTATCATATCTATTGATAAAATAAAATAATATGCATTAGAAAAATTAGTTTATTAAATTTACATCGTGTTAATTATTTTGTGGATGGCATGAACATTATCTTGATCAAGTTCAATTAAAATTAAGTTATTGCATTTTTTGTATGCTCTTGATCTCACCTTCTTTTAGATATGTTTTTGTAAATCTTTCCCACATAAATATTAATAATTTTAAGGATTACACTTACTTTTACTGTTTATCACTTTCCCTAAACCGTGTGTTCTTTCCAATCATCTTGACCATAAATGTCTTTTAATTGTCCATCTGATTCCACCAGTTGAGTTTTTTTAACTCGATCTTAATTATGTGGTTAACTTATTCGATTTTTGAAAAGCAAATTCTCTATCTTTCGTTTTTATTGAACATTTATCCGCAATTTACATTTGTACAAATTTATTTTGCAAAATCATGTTTGGAAATCATTCGTCTCAATAAAAAGAGACACAAAACTCAACAAACTGAAAATGTCGTCCCCCCTGTCATCGATACCCACTCAACCATATATCTTTTCATGGCTATAATTAAGATATTCTCCAACCTGCACTGTAACTAATTACATCACTAATTAATTAAATCACAATACACTTCAACAACATATTTTAATGACCACATTCTTCCGATTTCTAATGGGCTTATTTCATTCAATTGAGTCTAATTGTGTTAATACGAAATATCGATCATTCGTCAAATTATGTAATGATACTCGATTGATAATTAAAAATCTCATAACTTATCTTATTGAGACAAAGGTTTTAGGAGACGAAAGTAAAGATGACATAATTAGCATTTCGAGGTTGCCTCTTAGGACGGGTACTTTTAGGCTAGAACCAGCTGAACTGAACTGAAATTTACTTCAATTTAATTTAATTTTAAAATATTGAAATATGAATAAAAAAATAAAAAAAGCTAAATGACTAAACTAAACTTATTGAATCTGAACTTAACTTAATTAATTTGAAACTTAATAGGTCTGAACTAAGAAACTGAGAATAATAAGTTCAAAATAAAATTCTTAGGTCCTGTTCTTTTGGACTGAAACGGGCTAAACTGAATTCTGAACTAAATTGAATTGAACTGAAGGATTTGAACTGGACTGAATTGATTTTTTTATAAAAATAATAATAAATTTTAAAAATTATCAAAAATTATTTACAATGTTATATGCTTAAGAATACTAATGAAACTATTGTAAATTATTATTCAAACAAACTTCCAATTCATCTTTTTAATTTATTTTTTAATTTTTAAAAATAAAAATAAATTAAAACTAAGTGAGATGGAAGATAGTTGAATATATAAATAAAAAATAGCAAATTCAAATTTTGTATAATATTAATTATACCACAATTATAATAGTATTCAAGAATTATTTTATAACATCTTCACTGGGGGATCCTTAATTTTAATACATTAATAAAATGAAAATTATTTCTAATCAAATATTCCTTAATTGTAATAAACATTCTAAATTATTTTTAAATATATTATTTTTAAATATATTATTTTTAATCAAATATTTCTTAATTTCAATATTGTCTCTAATCAAATATTTCTTATTTATAAAAGTGAAAAAAATCAATATTTTCTCAAAACAAATATATATTTGTAGTATCACAGTTCTGCCGCAATTCGAATATTCGGTTCTGATCGATCACGACTTTATGATCGTTTTCAAAAAAGAGTCATTTGTCGGTCCAGCCATTTATCCGTGATTTACTATATCTATCTTTGATATCCAAAGTTTTAATGATATCGAGAGGAGTTTCCACTTGACTATTGATCTTCTTTTGGGTATTTTTTTTGTATCATAAATCATCTTTTAACTTATTTGAATATATGTATTGTTAATATTAATTCATTGTGCGATACGATAAAACATTGTATTCTTTTATATTTCGATTCAACTTTTTTTTTATATTTTCAGATGGTTTTTTTTTTTTTGTTAAAGGTCAATAACATAAAAAGAAAAAAAGTGTAAAAGTACATAATCGCGCATAGGAGAAAATCCCTACCGCCCCACACAAGCTAACATGCTAGCTCTCCACACAAACAAAAAATATATAGCACAATAATTATAAGACTTCATCTACCAAGCACGATTATGTCCCGAATAATAGTGAGTGCTAAAGTAGCCACAACCTACGACGACACCGAACGATCCCAACCGACCCAAATACACTTCCCCGGCCTATCATCGTAATCAAAAAACGACTCCAAAGAGAAAAAACCCGATCGGCGACAAATGAAGATTTACTAGGAACCGAGTTCTCCTGAATAAGGCCCCGGACGGCCCGTTGGTGATCCGACTTATTCAGCCCTCTGACGTTCCAACTAAGTGTATTACACATGGTCACCCGGCTGGAGGGCTGCTATAGGACCCTGTTCTGGAATCGTCATAGAACGTATTAGTGCTTCCACAATCTCTCCTTCCTCCATATCCCCAATGTCGCCTAATTCATCAAACCCATTATTTCGAGTAGTCCCGACTCTCCGCTCGGTACCAGCTGCAGCAGATACTTGTGTAGTCGATTGGCGAACAAGCGGCTGCTCCTCTATCCTCCCGAGTACAACCCGTTAAGTGTGATCAGTATTCGTATCTCCTTTATTGGCATGCGTCATAGACGAAGGTGTACCATCTGCCCTAGGGTCTTGTTGTTGTGTCTCAGGCGGAGGAGAAGAACTCCCGGATGTCCCGGTGGACATATTAGTACGGTCCCCTTTGCTGCCCGTATGTTTCCGATTCTTAGCTCCGACAACTCGCCATTCTAATTCTGATCTAGGAGTAGTAGCTGGTTGGGTTGTAGTCGGCTTTCTATTCTTTTGTTCGAACCTTATTATTGGCCTTGTTGTGTGTTGTGTAGCTGCTGTTAGGCAGGCCGCTCCCGTGTGCCCGAACGAATCACATCGTCGACAAATATTCGGTCTCCACTCATATTCTATACCCACTTTGCAGCTGCCTTTGTACCCCGACTCCGTAGGTTTAAGTAACATAACATGGTCTTTGAAATCCCCATCAATTTTCACCATAACACAAACACGCGCATAATCAAGTCGTGCCATTGAGTTCGTAATAGCATCTGGATATAGTGGCACGCCAACCGCACTAGCTACCGTACCCAAGCCCTCCGATGTCCAATACTCCATAGGGAGGTTTCGAAGTCGCACCCAAATCGGCACCTCCCGGTGCACTTGTCTCTCTAAAGTCATCCCTTCCTGCCATCGTTGCAAAAATAATGGTTTTCCGGCAAGTATCCAAGGACCACCTTCAACTACTGCCCGTAACTCTACCTCCGTCTTAAAGGAAAAGAAAAAGAAACCATTATCTGTAGCTTTAATGTCGATCAGCCCTTTCCACATAGACGAAACGAATCTTCGAGTCGCCTGAAACCCAATGTTATCACCTACGAAGTACCCCACCAGCGTACACGCCCATCGCTTTCCCCCCTCCTGAACTGATTCCCATGTCGGTCGGACGAAAACAGTACCATTATTAACCTCCGGTTGAACGTATTTCAACGAAACTCTCTTCGGTTGGATAGCGTGATTTGATTCAGAAAAATCAGTAGGTTTGAACGATCCAAAGAAGAGGTTGTCCAGCGGGCTTGTATAGCACGTTTCTGAACCTGTGCTCTTACTCAAATTGAGCTCAAATTGTCCAGCGGGCTTGTATTTTCAGATGTTGTTGGTCGCGTCATTGCTGTGTATGATAAAGACTTGAATAAACCCGGCTTGCATTTTCTTTTTCAAGATCTTGAGTAATTAATCTTTCTAAAATTATCAAGGACTATTTTCTCCATTCCTTTATTTTAAACCATCTTTACTAAATTGCATCTTTCTTGCTAACTTTATATTTTTTTGTTCTTTATTTCAGAAAAAATATATTAACTTGCACGTTCTTCAAACCATATTCAAAGTCGGTGAACCACTTCATTCGTTTTATGAAGAACTCTGTTGAGATGGAAAAGTGTGTAATCATCGTTCAACTGTGCAAGACCAAAAAATACCAAAGTTAGTTTTATTATCATTAAAAGTGCTGAACAAAATTTGAAAAATTATGTATAAATTACAATGGAAAATTTTATGTTTATCTCTTTTACAGGAGAATATCACCTTACCAATTTTTTCAATGCAACTAGAGTCGTATTTTCCCCCGACGTGAAAGAAATTGAGGATTTCAGTAAGAGGTATTCATAATATTTCATTGTTTTTATTTTATTTTATACTTTGATTACTGTTTATCCAGTGCTTTTATGAATTCAAATTTAATTAAAATTAATAAATATTATGTAGCATGTTTGGTTCTTTTTCTGTTGTGAATGTTTTGGATGGAGATTTTGCTATCGAGCCTCTTTATGTCCCCGCGGAAAAGGAGTTGTCAGACAAATCGGTGTTAGTTATATCTTTGTCCGCTCTGCTTTTTTGTGATGAGGTAACTATATATCATTACTTGATTTTCTTAATTTTATTAAGTTTACGAATTGGTATAGAAAATGGGATTCTGTCTTATATACGTATACTCATATCTATATACATTATGCTCTTATTGATATATAAGTGTATGTTTGCCTACTGCTAACAACAATATATATACATATGCTATATATACATGTATTTTTAAACAATCAAGAATATGTGCGCACACTCACATGTACATACCATTTCATATATGCATGTATCTAAACCCACATTCACAAGTTTATTATCTGTTATTTTTTGTTTCCTTTGTTAGCTCAGGATGTTTTGGACAGCTGGAAAAATAACTGAAATTGTGAAGGAAAGAGGATGGTTTCATGCAGTTTGCCCGCAATGCAAGAACATATCTGTTGATTCATATTCAAGGTTGTGTTGTTCTTCGTGTGGGGATTATATAATTTCACACGCAATGTTCAACCTTTATGTGCGTGTGTATGATGGCTCTTACAATTTCCTCCTCTTATTGAGAATAATTTATGCTTGAGGTTGTTTGGAAAGTCAGTGGAAGGTGCTTTTGATTCTATGATTTTGATAATTTATTATTCAATATTAATTTTCAATGTTATATTAATCTTGAAATCCTTATGATTATCATACATTTTTTCTGATAACATCTTTTCAGGATGACGAGTCTGATGATCCCGATGTCACTCTAGGTCTGTCACGCCCCGACCCCAAAACAACCGACAAATCAGGTTAAAAACTATAAACACAATTAGCACAAAAAACATGCTAAATAAATTATAAACATACAACAAATTTTAATTCACAAACTCGGGACATGAACTACAAACAACAATTATTGTAAAAATATACATAAACAGACAGAGTGCGCAAAATATGTACAAACATAACCCTCCGAACTCCCAAGGACCCCAGAGACTGACTAAAGGACGGGACACGACAATGACCACGATCTCCTTGAGTACCTGCAAAACTCAAAATCTGTGTGGGGGTGAGTACGCCAAATCGACTCACCACTTTACATTTTCAAATAAACAACAAAACTCGTTTAATACTAATATATATCATATCATAAGTTTTATCACGTATTTCATCAAAATCACACAAACACACTGTCTTATCACGTAAATCACCGATATCACACCAATCACGAAATCTAATATCACCGAACGGCACAAAACAAGTCACAAAATCGAACACAATCATCATACTCAGAATCAATCATAGATCACAACTTCAATCACAAATAAATATGCACAATGCAGCAATCAATGCAAGCTACTGTGCAATCTCATACGTGCCATGACTCACACACCCGGGCCCATCATCGTACAGCTCTTTGGCCGATAGTACCCCAGCCTGCTTGCTGAAGTATCAAGCCCTACTTGGCTTTTATGCCCTACTTGGCATTTTATAACTCTATGTGAAGAAGATTGGAAAATAAGGAATAGGATGTATTAATGAAAAGAAACGAACAAAACACCTCAAAGAGGCTCACAGAGAGTTAATTCTCTCTGCAGCCACAGCAACGCTGCAAAACCCTAATTAAATTTCTTGATCCCTCTCCCTAATGAAAGACCTACCCTTATATAATCATTAATTAAACCCTAATTAAAGCCCAAGAACAAGCCCATTAATTAAATATAATAACTTAAACTCTAGTAAACTAAATTAGATATAATCAACTATCATCCAACTCCAGCAGGCCCAAGCCCGATGCTATCAATAGCTCCTCTCGGTGAAACAGCCTTGTCCTCAAGGCTGACCTTGGGATATAGCCCTCGAAAATCAGCCTGAACCATCCCTGATTCAGGTGAAACGGAAACTCGAAGGGGAGGTGGCCGACCATAATTCACCTCGAAAATTGTCTTGCCTGCTTCAAAACTAAACAAGTTCCTATGTAAAGTTGTGCCTGTTGTTTTAAAAAACACCCTCAAAGATGGAATCAAGAAGTGGTGACTGCAACCAGAAATCCTCCAACTCCAATCCATCCACCCTGGAATGGATATTGCTGTAAACTCCAACTCATCGTCTCTTCGTGAGAGATTTTTCAAGGAACAGTGAGTCTGACTAATTGCCAAATATTGAGCCGTCGGCTGCTCGGGAAATTGCGCGACACACTCTTCAAAGGGTGAGAGGTAACCCTCCGAGGACAATATAGTGGTTGCTGGAGTCTCAATCTTGTTTCTTGTGACTTGAGTGTTGTTTTCGGTCATGTCCTGGTTTCCGCTTACGGCCGCTAATGGTGGGGTAGGTGTTATCATTGATAATTTTTCCATAATGGCTTCGAACATCGCCTTGTGCCCCACCATCGTATTCTGAATGTCTCCAACCGATTTCTGCAGCCCGAAAAACTTCTCTTCGAAGTCCGCTTGCATCCCCACAACTCTCTTCTCTATCTCAACAACCCTCTTCTCTACCTCATCGATTCTTCCATCTCTCGTCATCATCCACGCTCACCGCACCAATTGATAGAGTGAAGATGATTGGAAAATAGGAAATATATATTATATTACTGAAAAGTAAGAATAAAAACACCTCAAAGAGGTTCACAGAGAATGCTCCTCTGCTGCCACAGCGTGAGCTGCAAAACCCTAATAAATTTTCTCAATCCCTCTCCCTAATGAAAGACCTACCCTTATATAATCATTAATTAAACCCTAATTAAAGCCCAAGAACAAGCCCATTAATTAAATATAATAACTTAAACTCTAGTAAACTAAATTAGATATAATCAACTATCATCCAACTCCAGCAGGCCCGATGCTATCAATAGATAATTAAATTTCTTGATCCCTCTCCCTAATGAAAGACCTACCCTTATATAATCATTAATTAAACCCTAATTAAAGCCCAAGAACAAGCCCATTAATTAAATATAATAACTTAAACTCTAGTAAACTAAATTAGATATAATCAACTATCATCCAACTCCAGCAGGCCCGATGCTATCATTTTATGCACGTGCCATGACATAATAAATCGTGTCATGCATGTTTCACATCTCAATCAACCACGTCATCATCAACACAAATGACAAAACACAATCACGTCATGATCAACACACATGACAACACACAATCACGTCACAATCAACACATATGCCAAAACACATCATATAATCATATTATAAGATCCATTTAAAACAGATCACAATACACAATCCACAAAACCATTATCAAATCGCAAAGCATCACATAGCGACGCATCACGTCATATCACATCATATCATGCACGTCATATCACGTCACACCACATCGAATCACAAAAAACAACACACCATCGTCACATCACATCACATCGCAAAATATAGCACACGATAACATGATATCACATATAACCAATTCACACAATCATATAATTAAACAAATAGTTTAGGTTATAATTTTACCCACCTGTATATGTCGTTGTCACGAACTCTACAAACTATCTCTCGTCTTTATCCTGTGCCTCGTGCATTCCACTCGACGATGAATCACGTCATTAATGTAAAATACTTTTAATCATCCTCAACCAAGAAAAATACAAACAATTAAAGAACTAGTTTATATAAAAATCACAAAATCTCATTTCATTTTGTTTAGTTACAATTCGTCTCATTTTCGAACACAAAATCTCATTTTCAGCCAAGCAAACTTCAATTTCAATATATGGTTTAAAAGTTATGCTCGAATTAACAAAACTGCACATGCTAAGAATTTTAGGTTATTCATACACCATTTCAGTTTGTTTCAAATGATTTTTCAGTCATAAATATTTTGATTTATTCTACTGTTCCAACTATAAAGATGAAGATACTATAGTGAGCTTCTGACTCCAACAAACAAAACGAAGTTTCGATCAACTGACTAGGAGATATAACAATATTCCTAAACACGCCTGTATAACCATACTCTCAATCCACCATTCAACTTCCTAGGCTCACCGAGTTTACACCATTCACAACTAGACAAAGGTTCCTACATACAACCTGTAGCTAACACAGTTTTTTATCATTTAAAACTAACAAAACATGATTCGGATCAACGAGTTTCAAGTTAGGTTTGTTTTCGTAAAACTGCTCAATGCTGTAAATCACACCCTATCTAAACCCAAAATTTTCCAATATTTTTGTCATGATTTTACTACCTAATCAATAGCTTTGAAAACCTACAGATAACTCAGATATTTCCTTAAAAATACCATGTCATTTTTATACCATTTATTCTTTGACCGAAAGTGATCCGAATTTGTTCCAAAACACATATCTCCTTTCCAGTTTTTTTTTCACATTCAGCATATACACCTAATATGTTATCAACCAAATTGACTGAGTTATGAAACTATATGAAGGCCAAAATCAGTACTAAATTAAAGCCCTATCAATCTAATTTTTAAAACATCAAACCAATTACAATTTGGGTGAAAGGGTGATCAACTATGATCCAAACAACACACCTTGTTCAATCAATTCTAAATTTTCCAGGGCTGCCACAGTTTGGTAGAAAAATCATAAGTAATTCCATACGTTTTAAAAAAAATCACCAAATTTCACATGAAGACACTACACTGAACAAGGATTGTACAGAAATTTACATATAAGATTTGTGACGAACAGAAGCTATCAAAATAACCGCACAATCAGGCTGAAAACATTACACCAACAAACAGCAAACCCTAACCAGATTAATTTCCGTTTTCGACACCCAAAATTTGATTTAAACGACAATTAAAAGCTATAAGGTTAAAGATTACCTATTTACGAACAACTTCCATGTTCGGAAAAATCGGATTAGGAGCCTCAAAATATTATAGCGAATTTCCCTTTTCTTAATCTTCTTCTCCTTCTCTTTGGAAGTAGCGTGTTCCCTTGTTTCTTACTCCCTCTCTCCTAATTATCCTATCTTGTAATTATCCTGTCTTATTTATTCATTTTTACTGCCTCTAAAATTTAAGGCGGTTTGTATTTTTTTTATTAACTTATTATTATTACTCTTACAATTAATATTATTTTTATTATTATTATTGTTGATAATTGATATTTAAATTTTACGGGTCTCACAAGGTCCTTCTATTCCCTTGGTTGTGAAAGGTCTGATTGGACATGATCTTTTATTCAAAGTATCTATTCAAGGGAATGAGGATACCAAAAGTGAAGACGTTTTCTTAGTTCACAATATCTGTTTTGACAGTGTGTTAGTGGAAATGCACGTGTCGAAATTGAACAGCAATAAGCCTAAATTTCCAGTGGAAGATGATCTAGCGGTGTCTGAAAGTTCTGACTCCAGTGATGATTCTGATCAGTCCATGCACGATCTGAGCCCTGTGTCCGTGATGGTACCAGCTGACGATGATGACACGTAATTGATTTCCAATTTAAGTCCTGTGTCCGGTGACTATGATGCCGACAATGATGAATTACACTCAGAGGAAGGAGTTGCCTGCAAGAAGCAAAGGAAAGATGAAGGTTCCTCAACCCAAGTCCATTCAGACGATACTGGCTCTGAGTGATTTGGAATTTATTCGTGGAACACTTTTTTAAATTATCAACTTTTTCGTGCTTTTGTTTTGTTGGAGTTTTTTTGTTTGAAAACTCTTTGAATATTCTCTACTGTGTATGTTAGTTGATTTGTTGACGTTTTTTTGTGTTTTAAAACTGAAAACTCTTTTGGTTCTGTACTCATGCTTTGTCGTTTTATTGAAGTTGTTTGAAAACTCCATTAAAGTTCATTGTCGATGTCGAGTTTCTCGATCTGAAACACGCATCTCCAAGGGTAAGTTTTCAGACAGTGTAGTATAGTATGAACTCTTTGTTAGCATCGTCATATGAACAAGATACTTAGATAATAGACTCCACTCTTTGTTTTGGAATTAAAAACACAAGTAGTATTTAATTTATATTTATTTCATAAAAACAATGAAGGAATAACTTTCGTTGACTGCTTCGGTTTCTTTATATAATACTTTAAATTTTAGTTTTTTCAAAATAGATTTAGGGTTTGTCTTTGTTCTTTCTTCTCCTTCTCCGGTTTTTTCTTTTTCTCCTTCTCCAGATTTTAAAGAATACTCCAACGAGACATGAATTTCACCGGCGGAGAGGCTAAAAATTCTGGTAGCACTTCTGGAAATTCCTCTAGCACTTCTGGAAATTCTGGTAGCACTTCAACTGCAGGTCGCGCAGAGATCAATATCGGTAGCACTTCGACTACAGGTCAAGGGAAGATCTGTCCCGGTGTAATTGATTGTGTGTCTTCTCTCCCTTTTGTTACAGTAACAAATCTTTTGTTTCTGACTCTATTTTAGATTTTTCATATAAACTATTTGTTGCAAATTTGTGATGGGGTTTCTACCCGCTTCATCGATTTTTTTTAAACTAATTTTCATTAAATTATTCTTTTTTGAATCTTGATAAAATAATTCGCTTGCATCAATTTTATATTATTTATTTTATATATATATATATATATATATATATATATATATATATATATATATATATATATATATATATATATATATATATATATATCAATTAGTTAGGACTTATTTGTGTTTTTCTATGATTATACTAAATATTAACTGAATAATGTCCCAAATTATTGTCTTCATATTTTAAAACATTGTTTTATGCTACGTATTATCTTCTTATATTGTAATTGTTTCTCAAGTGACAAGAAGAGTTCTCTGTCCAATGAGATTCCACATTACGATCAAAGATGGAGATACTGAGAATGTTGTAAGTATATATACTACGTTGTCTCCCTATTTTTTGGTTTTTTTCAACTCTGATTTTGACCAACTGTGTCTTTTCTAAGCAAATTCCAACATCATTCACTGAAAAGTGCTCCTTCCGTATGCCGTTGTTCGCCGATATAAAAACTCCTTTTGCTCGAATTCATTCTGTTGCGTTTGGTGAAGACACCTACGGTCGTCTCCACATAGTAAGCGGTTGGCGGGATTTCCGGGAAAAATATCACATTAAAACGGGGCAGTTGTTGACATTCCATTGGAACGATCCATCCCACTTCAATGTGCACATTTATGATGTTGATGGGGTTGAGATAACCTATGATGTTGACCACGTCCGAAGAGGTCGGGAAGTAGATTTAAAGAGTCTCTCTCACAAGTTTTTTGAACGAATTTTAGACCATCGACGCTATCGCTTGGTAAGTACTACTATACATTCTTTTACTGTTTTAGTTAAATATACATTAATTCATACGTTTTTTCTATGATTTTCAGACGATTCCTAGATCGTTCGTCATCAAGACTGAGCTTGAGAACAAGTCAGAGGTGACCCTGTCAAATGGAAAAGGAATCAGAATGTCAGCCCGTTTGCGTAAATGAAGACGAAGTGATCCAGATAAAAAGAAGAGCGTTTTTCTCGACAAGGAATGGCAGGAATTCTGTAATCAGAGTGAGTATGATGTTGGCAAGGTGTTGGACTTCTACTACGATCGTACTTCCACCACGTTGTATGTTGTTCCAGAATTTGAAATGTTGTCTGCTTCCGACTCCTCCGATTGACGAATTAGAATATTTCTTAATTAGTATTTCTATTATTATTTTGAACTGATACATTGTTAATTTTTAACTGAAATATTTCTAGGATTTTCTAAATGTACTTGACTTTAAGCACTTTCTTTGGGTGCATTTTTGGTGACATATTTAGATGTTGACTTTATGATTTTGTCTTGGATCTATAAACCAAGTTATGTTTATTAGAGTAGTATTTATCGGATTTTTTAAATTAAAATGTGTTTTTATTATAACAACTTATGCTATTCAAGTTTTTCATTTTTTTGTTTTGCTGTTTTTTTTTAGAACTCTTTCAATATTCTGTATTTTGGATAAGAATTGCAGAGAAGCAAATGGCAGTGGTTGAAGTGTTTGTTATGGATTGTTTGTTTGTTGAAGTAATATTTGTTTTAAAAGTTTATTGAAACCAATTATAAAAATTTCAGAGAGGGAGATGGCATATGTGGTTGCTGTTCTGCTTTTCCAATTACCAAAGAAGACAAAAGAGAAGTTGAAGTGTTTGTTATGGATGGAAAAATAGAAACTGATGTTTCAATTACCAAAGAAATGAGGCAAAAGAGAAGTTGAAGTGTTTGTTTTTATTGATGGAAAAAGAGAAACGGGTTGCACAAGTAATAATTAGTTACAAATCTTTCACAAAACAATATACTGTATAATATATACTCCTAATTTTATTATACGGAGTATGGTTGTGTATGTTTTTAAGTCTATTGAAACTAATAATAATAGAATATGACAGTATTTGATAAGTAGAAAATTGTTAAAACTTATTATATGACAAAATATTATTTATTTCGATACAAAAAATAAATTTTCACAAACTGTAAAAAATCATTTAAAATTTTATATTACGTAGTACAATAGTATTTTTTTTTAACAAGTTAAATTTTTACCAATAATTATTCATCCTAAGTTTCAATAATAATAATATTTATTTTATTTAATCTTTTTAATTGAGAAAGATCTTAATGGTTGTATATTCAATGAAAGATCTCCATTGTTTCATTAGGACTTATTTAAGTAAAATTTTCATTTAGGACAGGATCCCAAACCTAAAATTACACGCTAAATAAATGTAATAATTATTTTTGACCGATTTGTCTTTTCATTGGAAGCACTTTTTATTAATTTGTTATTTTTTTTATAATTATTTGTCTTTTCATTAGAAAAAAATTTGGTAAAACCGAATGCAACACATTATTTTTTATTTTTTATTATTCTTTGTCTTTTCATTAGAAAAAATAATGATTAAACCTAATGCAACACGTTATTTTTTTATAATTCTTTGTCTTTTCATTGTTAGAAAAAAATTTGGTTAAACCTAATGCAACACGTATTCTCCTAATGGCGTTTTCAAGAGAACCCTAATAATTGATTTATTTTTCAAAGCATCGATAACGATGCATCATTCTTTATATGCTCTATGCATTCTATTTGTTGTACTTCGCTACCCTATACTTGAAAAATATATTGAGATAGAATGGCTGACAATTTTCGTTCGTTGAAACACTTTACTCCTCTCTCTGCCATTAACAAGGATAGAATGGACTGGAAGATACAAGTTCGAATTTGTAGGAAGTGGAAGACGACGGGCAATGGAAAAATTTCAGAAACCTTGGAGTTTTTGTTTGCCGATATTCAGGTTTTTGAGTGTCGAACGTATTTTTCAATTTTTTTAATTGCAGTTAAAAAATACATATACTTATATATTTTTCCTTCGACTTTTGGCATGGAACTAGAATTCATGCAATTGTTAAAAAGGTGATCATACCTAAATTCCAAGATTTGTGCAATGAAGGAGATATTGTTACTGTCCATCAGTTCTTAGTTGTTGATAGGCCAAAGAACTTTCCTGTTGCGGATTTTCCACATAGGGTTTTGTTCCATGGAAATACATATGTTGGTTCAAACATGAACAACAAATTTCCCAAGTCCATTTTCCAGTTCAAAGGTTATTCGGATATTCTCAATGGTTCTCAAAAGGATGATGGTGGTTTATTTGGTATTTTTGTATTTTATATCTTAACATGTTTATCATTATATATTTTCTTATTCTTTCCTTACGTTAAATTAATATAAACATCTGACTATGTGTTCATGCAAGATGTAATTGGCACTATATATTGCTGATATTAATGACTCAAGGTTGAAGTCCGATACGTCTGTCAAAGGCAACAAGAGTATTCAGTTCTTGCTTCAAGATCACGAGTACGTTTTGTATTTGTTTTTTTAAAGTTAATTTCACGAATACTAAATATTAATCATTGAATTAACAGAGGGCTGAAAATTGAGTGCGTTTTGTGGGAACCCTATTGCCATGAGTTGAAAGAATTTGTTGACGAGTTGAGAATAAACAAAGATAACCAAGTAGTGGTTATACAGTTGTGCAGAGCAAGGAAATTTAGAGGTAAAGAAATTACTCGAATAAATATTGATTTATATCATTAGTTATAATTACAACTTAATGTTGGAGTTGTGTACTTAATGTCTAGATTTAAGTATCGGTAAACTCCCGGTCATAGCATTTAACCTATTTAATTAATAAACAATTATTTGCAATTAATTATTATTACTTAATTATGCAAAATATAGTCCTTGATTTTATACGTTGTAGTTAGTATGGTGTGTCGGGCCCACACAGAAGATCATACTATCGGTCACTCGTATTTAATCGAACGGTTGCTCACGACCTAGATGGACACGGACCAATCCATCGGTATAGTCGTTGTGTGAGAGAGAAAATAATTTATCTTAATTATTTTATCACACTTGTACACTTGGTGTATTGGGCGGATCAGCTTGAGATTTATTGATTAGGATTGCCTTGGATAATCAATTTAAATCTCAGAGTATTTTATTCTTAATCCCTGATATTATTACGGGTGTGTATATTTAATATTAGAAACTTTGATTTTCCAAAGGAATTAACCGATTTTATTATTGGGTTAATTACCGGTAAAATTGGGTCGCTATATTTTATATATGACATGCCGTGAATACTTGACGGGAAAGTGTATCCCGGAAGGGTTGATAATATCCCCGAGATGAGTTCATAAGGAATTATTGTGTAAACCTCATGAGTGGATTTGTTCCGCACAATATTAAAGGTTGAACGGTACTAGTCTCGGATATAAGAGATGAATATTATTTATTGAGCAATAAATAAATTTATTCATGGATATTTAAATCTTAAATACACGGAATAAATAATACTAATCGGAGAAATATTATTTGATATAATATGGATTAATATTGGGAGTGCAATTTTATTTATATAGTGGAAAATAAATAAAATTTAATATTGATAAGGATTAATGGATTTGGGTTGGACCCAATTTAATCTTCAATATTTAGAAGCCCAATATTTAGTCTCCTTATGATCCCCTACGTAGCCTATATAAGCACTACATGGTCTTCACTTTTCACAACCTAAGTTACGCCAATCATAAAGTCTTGAAGAGTGAAGGAGATCCATAGGAATCCGATAGATCGTCGTCCACACGACGTTCGGACGAAGTGCGAGGAATACGTAGGAAGATCGCAAGGCCGTCAACCGATTTCGTTTCTCCGTACAACGAATCGAGGTAATAATCGAGAACCCCTCTATGATTATTTGTGTTGATTAATCGTGATATATACATGAACGCACGATCCGGGAAAACGACGAACTTCGGGGACGGGGATTCGAGATCCCCGGCGAGGATCGAGAAGGGCGGACGAACCCTAGGGTTCGACCGCCGAGGATGCGCGACGAGAGGGGAGCCCCAGCTGGACGCCGGGGCACACGATCGAACCTAGGGTTCGATCGTCGGGGATTCGCCGTGGGCTGGTGCCACGGCGGGAGGATCCGCCGGCCCCCTCGTCGGAGGCGCGTGGCGCGAGGAGCCCTCGGCTGGAGCCGAGGGGTGCGATCGATCCTCGGATCGATCGCGGGTAAGCTGCGGGGTCACCCGTAGCGACCCCGTACGTGCTGCGGGTTCGCCCGCAGCGGATGCGTGCGGGGCTCGGCCCTCGCGAGCAGCGAGTCACGCGACTCGCTGCGGGGCTGCTACGAGCAGCCCCGGGGATGCCTCGCGCATCCCCAGCGATCGTCCGTAGACGATCGCGAGCCCCTCGCGGGGGCTCGGCTGGGCGCACGCGGCCTTCGGGCCTCGCTGGGCGTTCGGTCGGGCCCCGGCTCGTGAGGTGGTTCGCGTTCGTGGATTCGACTCGTGGGGGACTTCGGCTGGGGGCGGGCTGCGTGTCTTCGGGCGCGTAGTCTCCAAAGGTCGGACTCCTGTGGATGAGTCGGGGATCCAATCTCTGGCGATCTAGGGTTTTGATCGGGTTATCGGTTCCGCAAATTTTTTTTGATAGCCCGGGACATCGAATCCCAGCAACTGGTATCAGAGCGTTTGGTTTCGTGTTCATTTATATATTCGATTATTGTTCTACCTTGCAGGATTTCCGGCTATCATGGTTGATTTAATTATTGCTTAATTAATTATCATGATTATTAAACTCTCGGACATGTCGAGATTCGTTTTGTGTGGTTGAATGTTTGTAATAGTAAAAATTCGGGGGTTGACCGAATTTAGGATTTATTATTACGTTCTTTATTTTCCGGAAAAATGTATAGGGTCGATTTCATGTATAGAATCGATACCGGAATTGTAATTTAAATTACTGTAATTTATTTACGTTGGTTCGATGTTGAGACGATCGCCGGAAGACGAAGAAGTGACGAAGAAGACTAGGACTTGGGATCGATGGATCGATCCCATGAGGATGATGATCGATCGAAGCCTTTGCCGGCGTGGCAAGGCGGCGGTGCCCCTCCCCTGGTGGCCGACGGTCGATCATGGTGGGGATGGCGTGGGATCTCCCAATCCCATGCTATTCCTACCAAGATATTACTTTCCTAATCAATTCGGATTTTTTCTATTTGAGTGTTCTCCTTTTGGAAACTCTCATGGATTAGGAAAAGAATTAATTTGAATTGATTTTATTCCTATTGATTTATTTCCTTCATGGAATTATTCAAAGATTGGGAATTTAATTAATTTAGTACTAAATTTATTTTTCCTATTTGATTATTCCTACTCATGGGAATATTCATGGATTAGGAATAAAAATAAATTTGGAAAGTAGTGAGTCCTAATTTATTTTATTTCCTTGTTCTATTATAGATGTCTTCTAGAATATTCCAAATTTTACTTGGATAGATTATTCTAGAGATTTAATAGAACTAGATAGGAAAATAAATAAATAAAAATATTAATAGTATTTAATTTTATTTTTGATATATTCAATTGACTTAATTTTCGAATTAAGTACCTTTTGGATTAATTGAAAATAAATAGATTTAAATATTGGAGATTAATATTCTCGTCACATGGAGCATTCAAGAAACGAAGACTGAAGACTAGAAGATGCATATGAAGATAAAGCCATGATAGTCGGGAAAAATAATTCCTCTAGCATTATTTTGACTATGTGATCTATGTGCTTTATTGTTTACATGCATGCTATATGTGTTTATTTTATGCACTAGATAGCGTATCCCTTTATTGTAAAAAGCTAAGTGGGAGAGGGAATGGAAACATTCCCATGGTCTCCATCACTGTTCTCTTGGTGACTTTTATGGACTTTCGAAGTTCATATAGACAAGTCATTGGAGGAGAATTCTTGTAATTCCTTTTACAAGAAACATTGATCAAGTTTATCAAACAATGCCTAATTTGTCTTTCCAAAACTGATTTCAAGTCGACTCATTCTCACCCCGGGGAGTGGAATGGAGCCAGAGCCACTTGGTCATGTAGAGGACACAAATTAGAGACCTTCGTACCATTCTTTGATAGATGGATCGATTGTCTGCTCGGCTCCCTCATTTATGAGAGATAGGGTCGTTCGCATGGTGAATCACTGGTTAGAAACTTCGAGTTTCACTTATGATTTTCCGCGTCTTGATTTACGACATCAAATGGATCAAGTAATTGGATTTCAATTATATAAATCTATTTGGTGTAGTAAACGTCCACACGAACGTGGCTTGCTATACTGAAAGGGATTTTAGAATAATTGATGTAGACAGTTATAGGAAATTGTGAGGGATTGCGAGTTATCGTAAACGTCCACACGAACGTGGCTTGCGGTGACATAACAATTCTAAACGATTCACTTTAGTACTGAGTGATGGTTTACACTTAGGTACGCTTTATAGTATTCTTCCCAACGAAGTAACGCTATAATGATGCACGACCAAAGCAAACCTAATTGCTAAATCATTTGGGTGGGTAAACGTCCACACGAACGTGGCTTGCCTTACCTGATGGGATTTTAGATGCAATTAGTGATTTAATGATATTATTTGAGGGAGATAATATCGGACATTAAATTGATTGTTTGTTTACATGTGCTTATAGGTTTAGAGAATAGCTATGAATCCACTTTCTGTGATACTCAAGGAACATAAACTCACTGGTCCCAATTACATTCATTGGAAGAGAAATTTGGACATTGTCCTGACTGCTGAAGAGTACAAGTTTGTACTCTCTGATAAATGCCCTGCTGAGCCCACGGCTGCCTCAACTGATGAGGAAAAGGCAACATATCGGAAGTGGAAAAAGGCTGATGAAATGGCTAGGTGCTATATTTTGGCTTCCATGTCAAATGTACTCCAAACCCAACATGAGCCGATGGACACTGCCCGGGATATGATGACTAACCTCAAGGAGATGTTTGGGGAGCAGGATCGTGCGGCAAGGCAAGAAGCCATGAGAGTCCTCATGTCGACTACTCAGTCTGAAGGAACGCCCGTTAGGGAGCACGTTCTCAAGATGATGAGTTTGTTGAATGAACTTGAGGTCCTAGGAGCTTCTATTGATGATGAGACGCAAGTCGACATCATACTACAGTCTCTGACCCCTAAGTTTGAGCAGTTTCGTATGAGCTATAATATGGGTAAACTATCTTATAGCCTTGCGCAACTCCTGACTGAACTGAAGGCGGCAGAGGGGATCTACAAGAAGGGCAAGTCTCAAGCGCTTGTAGCTACCAAGTCCAAAAGCTTGAAAGCTATTGGAGGTAGGGGCAAGAAAAGGAAGCAAGCCATGAAACCCAGTGGTGCCAAGAGGAATGGACCACGAGTGGGGGCTAGTAAGCCAAAAGGCAAGTGCTTCCGATGCAACAAGTCTGGACACTGGAAGTCTGAATGTCCTCTCAGAGGTACGAATTTTTCTTTAGTCGTAAAAACATAGTCAGCGGTATTATCTACCCGAATTCTGGTGTGTAGATATGGAACCACTGACGGTATGTGCATTATTTTAATGCAGGGGTTCCAGAAAACCCGGCGACTTAGAGAAGAAGAGTTCGAGTCTACATGGGCGAAGCTGTTGGGGTAGCAGCGGATGCAGTGGAAGACATTTATTTTACGATTTCATTTCAGTTATTGCTTTATGTACCCCTTTATTTTGAAAAAGAACTTTTGTTCTGGTTTTCTTTATTATTAATGGATATTTTATTTCTTTAATCATTTGATGGTTTGGATAAGAAATAATGGTGATATCTATTCTGGTACATTAGATAACAATACATGAATGATGAATCCTTAGTCTACCACGATGCAACAAACCGTTATGTATAACTTGTTAGATGTATTTCTCTTGTCAATCATTATACTTGTGAATTCTTGAACTTGGTAGTATCTATTCAAAAGGGATTCAAAAGGTCGAAATTGATTTGATCAATTATAGTTGGAGGAATGGACCTCCCGACCTAAGAATCGATCTTGAAAGATGATACAACCGAGTTAACCTTTCTGGATAAAGGAAGGAATTCGGACAAGTATTGAAAATGATTAATGATTAATGCGGTGACATGTGTAATTGGAAAGGCACGAGTCATTCTTTAAAGAATACTCGAAGATGGATTAGAATACTTGATGTGCCATAAAAGCGGAGTGTTTTCAACACAAAGCCATTATGGGGATCTTTCCAAGTATATCCATTGAAAGCCTGCGACTTGTTCGCGGAGGCTATCACCTATCTAAATAACACATAGCATAAATCAAAGATTGAGATTAAGTCTCAAGCGACTACACCATACACTGATGTGTGGACATGGTGTGTCAGAAATAAGAGATGAGATTCTAATAGTAAAAGGACAAGTTTGTTCGGAACTACCTATGTTCTATGGATATTTCTGGATACAACGGCACATTCTATGTGGTTGTAGAATATCCTAGAAGAACAAGTAATTGTAAGTTCAATAGTACTGCGAACCAGATGGGTATCCTCACCCGGTTCTTAGAGGAAGGCTATTAGATGAACTACAATGCCCTAATTGACAAAGTACTTTAAAATGAGGAAAGGAGAGACTGAGAACCAGCCTGACCGAGTAGCGGTACACCACTAACTGCACCTAATGTTATTACTGTTATACACCGGAACGCCATTGCAGTGGGAGGTTGTTGAGCAACCAGAGATGTTCATAAGACTGGAGGAGTTTTGAACTCTGGATCTAGTATACATGAAATCGATCCCTAGTTCTGCATAGGAACTTGCGAATTGATGAGATAGTCCATTCTATGGATTCATCAAAAGGCAAGGAGAGGTGTGTTAGAGACGTAATGGAAACAAAGGTGGTGTTTCTCTGAATTTTGTGCAGATAACACTTCATCGTTGGCAACAATGTAAAAGTGTTGTCAGACATAAAATAGAGGTTGTCTAAATAAATCGAGACATAAGATTAAGATGAAATTGGATCATGTTCTTAGAAATCTTTCGATCTCTAGATAAGAGCATTTGTATTTCTCTTAAAATATCTTATACGATTATGGTTTGTTTTAAACATGCACAATTCTGAGAAAGTTTATTGCCTTTCGGGAACAGAATACATCTATCTAAAGGTATGTGTTTCAAACGCATAAAGGAGATAGATATAGACAAAGCAGTTTCCTACACTTCGAGTGTAGAGAGCTTTGTGGATGCAATGTTGAAAAACAAGAACCTGATATCAACTATGCGGTTAGCGTAGTGGGAGGATATCAAAGTAATCTGGATAAGAGATATTCGAATGCTGTAAAAGTACTTGAAAGTACTGGATTACTAGCAATACGAAATCTTCTTAGATTACAGTTTCTCAAATCCAAAAATCAGAGAAAGACCAGTGTAAGTCGATATCAGGCTATGTGTTCACTTTTTAAGAAGAGGTGGAACCTAAGGATGAAAGAGTGATAAGCGTGATGCTTCTCGGACTCTATCATAAACCGAATAGCAGCCTCAGAGGCAGCGGAAGTTTTGGTTAGGTTCCGGAATGACCTCTGAACTTGGACATGACTCTTAGTTCACCAAAGGCTATGTAAATAGCGGTGCATGGAGAACTGGAAGAAATCATAAGTTCAAAAAGGTGATGATAACACATAGAGCCAGTACCACCTGTTACGAGTCATCGTCAGAGAGACGACGCAGTAGTCACCAAGATAACTTCAGAGCGGCAACCTAGATTGCTCATTCACATAATACTTCTGGGAAGTATAACTTAAGCACGTGATGAGTATGGGAGTCGGGAGTTTGGAGGAAATGACTAGACCTTAGTACAAGTGGGAGATTGTTGGAGTTGTGTACTTAATGTCTAGATTTAAGTATCGGTAAACTCCCGGTCATAGCATTTAACCTATTTAATTAATAAACAATTATTTGCAATTAATTATTATTAATTAATTATGCAAAATATAGTCCTTGATTTTATACGTTGTAGTTAGTATGGTGTGTCGGGCCCACACAGAAGATCATACTATCGGTCACTCGTATTTAATCGAACGGTTGCTCACGACCTAGATGGACATGGACCAATCCATCGGTATAGTCGTTATGTGAGAGAGAAAATAATTTATCTTAATTATTTTATCACACTTGTACACTTGGTGTATTGGGCGGATCAGCTTGAGATTTATTGATTAGGATTGCCTTGGATAATCAATTTAAATCTCAGAGTATTTTATTCTTAATCCCTGATATTATTACGGGTGTGTATATTTAATATTAGAAACTTTGATTTTCCAAAGGAATTAACCGATTTTATTATTGGGTTAATTACCGGTAAAGTTGGGTCGCTATATTTTATATATGACATGCCGTGAATACTTGAAGGGAAAGTGTATCCCGGAAGGGTTGATAATATCCCCGAGATGAGTTCATAAGGAATTATTGTGTAAACCTCATGAGTGGATTCGTTCCGCACAATAATAAAGGTTGAACGGTACTAGTCTCGGATATAAGATATGAATATTATTTATTGAGCAATAAATAAATTTATTCATGGATATTTAAATCTTAAATACACGGAATAAATAATACTAAGATGGAGAAATATTATTTGATATAATATGGATTAATATTGGGAGTGCAATTTTATTTATATAGTGGAAAATAAATAAAATTTAATATTGATAAGGATTAATGGATTTGGGTTGGACCCAATTTAATCTTCAATATTTAGAAGCCCAATATTTAGTCTCCTTATGATCCCCTACGTAGCCTATATAAGCACTATATGGTCTTCACTTTTCACAACCTAAGTTACGCCAATCATAAAGTCTTGAAGAGTGAAGGAGATCCATAGGAATCCGATAGATCGTCGCCCACACGACGTTCGGACGAAGTGCGAGGAATACGTAGGAAGATCGCAAGGTCGTCAACCGATTTCGTTTCTCCGTACAACGAATCGAGGTAATAATCGAGAACCCCTCTATGATTATTTGTGTTGATTAATCGTGATATATACATGAACGCACGATCCGGGAAAACGACGAACCTCGGGGACGGGGATTCGAGATCCCCGGCGAGGATCGAGAAGGGCGGACGAACCCTAGGGTTCGACCGCCGAGGACGCGCGACGAGAGGGGAGCCCCAGCTGGACGTCGGGGCACACGATCGAACCTAGGGTTCGATCGTCGGGGATCCGCCGTGGGCTGGTGCCACGGCGGGAGGATCCGCCGGCCCCCTCGTCGGAGGCGCGTGGCGCGAGGAGCCCTCGGCTGGAGCCGAGGGGTGCGATCGAACATCGGATCGATCGCGGGTAAGCTGCGGGGTCACCCGCAGCGACCCCGTACGTGCTGCGGGTTCGCCCGCAGCGGATGCGTGCGGGGCTCGGCCCTCGCGAGCAGCGAGTCACGCGACTCGCTGCGGGGCTGCTACGAGCTGCCCCGGGGATGCCTCGCGCATCCCCAGCGATCGTCCGTAGACGATCGCGAGCCCCTCGCGGGGGCTCGGCTGGGCGCACGCGGCCTTCGGGCCTCGCTGGGCGTTCGGTCGGGCCCCGGCTCGTGAGGTGGTTCGCGTTCGTGGATTCGACTCGTGGGGGACTTCGGCTGGGGGCGGGCTGCGTGTCTTCGGGCGCGTAGTCTCCAAAGGTCGGACTCCTGCGGATGAGTCGGGGATCCAATCTCCGGCGATCTAGGGTTTTGATCGGGTTATCGGTTCCGCAAATTTTTTTTGATAGCCCGGGACATCGAATCCCAGCACTTAATGAATTTTTTAAAAATGTGTTGTATATTTGTTGAAGGGGCGATTGGAGTTTCAAATACTTTTCATGCTACTAAAGTTATTGTTGATCAAAATTTGGAAGAGATTGTTGAGTACAAGAGCAGGTAATACTGTGTTTTTTTCATCAATGCTATAAATAACTCAGAATACTGACAATCATGTTGGAATTTATATTAAACAGGTTGCCAAATAATGCTGTGACAAGTTCTTTCGATGGTTCAAAAATATCAAGTGCATCTTTTGTCAGTGTAAAAGATGAGTTGCAGAACCCTTCTACTGTCTACTTAACTCTCCATGACTTGAAGAATTGTGAAGTGGTTAGTTTGTTGTCTATTATTTAAATTATAGCATTTTTTTAACATTTATTTATTTAATAATTTATTTGTGTGAACTGATTTTTTTATTTAAATTTTTATACCGAATTCATCATGTGTAGGTTTTGAAGGCTTGGGTTGTTGCATCTGTTGCCGAGGTTTTATATGAGAAATCTTAGTTTTATACGTCTTGCATGAAGTGCAAAAAAAAGGTTGTAGATAAAGAAAACAAGTTGTAATGTGGTTCGTGTGATGATTTTGTTCTTGGATGTCAACGTTATAAAATACATATTAACGTGGTTGATGGTTCCGGTAATGCTGAGTTCTTGCCGTGGAATGAAATTTCTACGTTGTTAATTGGAAAAACTGCTTCGGAGGTTTTGGATGGTCTCACTAACGTAAGATTTTTGTCCAGTAAGGTAAGATTTTTGTTTTTTGTCTAATACATTCGAGAATATATTACAAATTCTTTTTTCCTTAATGGCATGGATGTTAATGTATATATTAATTCTTTGTGTATTTCAGGATTTTCTAACCAAAAATGTTGAAGATGGTCTAAAGGATGTTGCTAAAGTTGATCTCCCCGAGGCTGTTGACAAATTGATTGGAAAGGAATTTATGTTCAAGGTCAATGTTGGGTTGAGGCATATTGAAGGGAGCGACCCTGTGTATGTTGTTGAGAAATATTCCGATGATATGAAAATGATCATGAAGAATAAAAAATTCAACCATGGAGTTCTTCTTTTCGGTTGGTGTCCTTTTGATGATGTTATTGCTGAATCAGTCACCCCCAAGGGTAAAGAAGTTGTCAACTCGGGTGAAAGCTTCAAAACCCCTGAAACTAAGAAGATTACGAAAAGGAATTTGCAGTGCGCTTTACAGGATTCAGCGGGATCGGTAACTTCCAAGATCATCAAGACTGAAAAATAAAGTTGATGCAAGAATGTGTTCTTCGCCAATGTTTTCTCATTTTCTGTTATGTATGCTTCGGACTTTATTATCGTGTTTCCTTTTTTTGTTGTGCTGCTACAAAATTCTGATTGGAATCTTTTTGGTGTTTTGCGGGTACTATTATCTGTTTCGAAGTTTAAGTGTTTCAGCACGTGGAAACATTGGTTTTGATATTTTGAAATATCTTTTGAAGAAGTAGCAACTTTCTTTGTTTAATTTGCATTTTGATTTAATTGTTTATGTTGTTGAATTATTTTTTTCCAGAAATGCATATCAAACCTGCCAAAATTACCCTAGACCTAAAATTTAAAATATTTTTATTTTTAAGTAATAATTATAAACATCGATATTCCAACCAAAGAAAACTGATGATGTACGTTTTCTCAAAAAGATTATCATTTATATCTTTTCATAATACCATTTTCCTCTGTTCTCATTCTCATCATTCTCTCAAAAAAATTCAATTTCAGTGCTCTGTATTTAATTTTCTTCAACTTTTCTATGTCTCGGTTTCCATGTCTTAGTTTTGTCAGAGCTGCTAATGATTTGCGGATTACTTCTACTAAAGTTGTGAACCTCTCTGATATTCCGAAGTGTTTAGAGGTATTATGCATATGTTCCTTAATTAATTTATGTCTATTTTATTTAAAATTCAATTTTATTTAATTAAATTCTTTTTTTTAGTCAAGTAATATTTGGAGCGTTGGATGGATAACTGAAATTGTTAGCACAAGAGATTGGTTTTATACATTTTGTTTTGATTGCATTAATATCCTCCTGCTAATGATTCCAGTTTGGTTTGCCATGGTTGTGATGAGTATCTTATTAAAAACGCAAAGTACGATATCTCCATTCGTGTTACTAATGGCCGCGATATTGTAGTGTTGCGTTTGTTGGATCAAGTTGCTATGCAGCTTCTTGGTAAAACTGCTCATGATGCTTTTCAGAATATGGTTCTGGTAATATTATCTATTCTTTATATAAATATTTTTAATTATAAAATGATTAGTAATTAAAATTTTTGATTCTATAAATATCATTATTTTACAATATATCCAAAATGATTTTTTCATAATTAAATATTTGTCATTTTTGCAGGATACATTTAAAGAAGTTGATGTCAATTGCGTTCGCGTAGAAATTAAACTTAAACGTATTTTTCCAGAACCAATCTTCAATCTTATTGGAAAAGAAATTTTGTTCAATGTCGCTGTTCCTTCCAGCCAAGTTGAAAAATCTGATTTTGCTTATGTTGTTGTTGAGTTATCCACTGATCGTTTTCTTATCGACATGAACAAGCACCTCTTTTTCAAAGATGAATCTCCTTCTTCAGATGCCACGAGGAACATGGTTTCGAAAACGGCAACTTCTTTTTAAATTATAATATTTCTATTTAGTATTATCTTTTAATCTTTTTAGTTTTGAACAATATTTATTTTTGTAATTCTGAATATTCAGTACTCTCTATTATCACCATTTACTTATGGTTACTTAAATTAAGTAATGATGATAAATTTAATCTTCATTTTATTTTATTATTATAATTCATATTTAAATTAATAAAATTCTTAAATTAAATTTTTATTTAATAATTCCACCCTTTAATAATAAAATTAATATACGTTTTATATTTGGAAATAATCATTATATAATATCTTTCTAATCTTTTCTACATATTTTTTCCTAATATGTTTATATTAATTGTATTGTTTTTCATTAATATTTATTAATTTTTTGTTATTCATTTTCTTTACTAAACTAATCATTATACAATTAATTGTTGAACTATATCAGTTTGAATTACTTTTGTTTACTAAACTATATCAGTTTTAAAACTTCTATTATTTAATTTAAAATTTTCATATTTTTTGTAATATAAAAATGTATATTTTATTAACTTCTGCTTAGAAACCTTACTTTTTTTTTCTGTCTCTTAGAGCATCTCCAATGCACAAACCCTATTTTTTACTTTTTGTGGGCCCATTTATTGCCACATCATATTAAGTGGGCAAATGAAAAAAGTGGGCAATTCACTCCAATGCAAAAGCCCACTTTCTAACTTTTAAATTCCAATTATATTAATTAAATAATACTATTACAACATACAAAAAGTGAGAAAAAAAATAATTAAGGCCCACATGTCAGAAATGGGCATGGCCAAGACAGTGGGCATGCCCACTATTTTCATATTTGCTCCAATGCAAAGAAAATGAATTTTGAGTGCCCAAGTCCATTTTACTTGGCCCAATGCACCCAAATGGGCTGCATTGGAGATGCTCTTAGAGTCCCTAAAACTGATTATTTTTCATTGATACACACACCAGGTAAAAGATGATAATTATCTTTTTATATATTCATTTCATTTTTCCTTATAAATTTAATACTATACTTTCAATGCATCAAAAATTAATTTAAATTCACTATTAATTAGTATATTAATTACAGAACTATTTACAAAACGATTTGTATTATTTCAAGATTTTTTCAGCCGACTCTTCCCTTACTCTTAATTAATATACCAGTTTCAAAATAATTTGTATTATTTCAAGATGTTTTTAGCCCACTTTTCTCTTTTCTAATAGTTAATATACCAGTTACACTTTTCTGATCTAGGTTTAGTGTTCATATAAAACTTATGTTCAGGTTATTCAGAATTACTCCTCTTACGCTGACCTGGTATGAATCAATTTCTTTAAATATCTTTTTATGTTTTTCAATATTCAGTCTATATTTTCTTTAACTTATTTGATACTTATTTTTATATTCATTTGATTATTTGTATAAATTTTGTAGGTACGCTACAAGTATTTGTAGTTAATTTTGCAGAGAAAAATAATTTCTATGCAAATATTATCTCCAACAGAATCAATTGTGTTTATCCCGACCCTAGAAATTCCGTTTCAAGTTCGACTGAAATTTGCCTACAAGATGAATTCTTATGTCTTTGATTCTGAGTCTTCTGTTATTTTTTTACTGTAATATTTCGAGTATGTATACTGTGTTTTGTTAGAAGTTCGGTTATCAGTTCCACTATAGTTTGCGGCAATATGAATTCTGATGCGGCAATACTCCAATGCATTATGTTCCGTTGGCTAAAGACGAAGGTGTTGTCTTCATGTAATGAGTTGTTCGCCAGATTTTCGTTAAAAATACCATATTAAAAAAGATTAGTTTTTTACATTCCATTTTATTGATCCATGCGACTTCAATGCGCGCATTTATGTTGTGGATTGGTTTTACATAACAAACGGTGTTGAAATAATGTTGTCCCTTCAGTAGTAAATAGAACGATCGGAGCTCCAAAGCGGAAGGGAAAAGAAAATCAGCCAAGTGCTTGCGCATCGAAGTTAATCTTTTTCAGCGGCATGCATTATTTTTAATTTACTTTGTAATAAGCATGAATTAATAAAAAATTTTAAATTTTCATTTTTTTAAGGTTATGACGACATTGGCGATCTGGTTTGGAAATGTAGTAATTGCGGCGCTAAATTCTGGTGAGATGAGAGAATAGAAAAGTCCAGAAATTTTTCAGGACTTCCAAAGTATAATTTGTGTTGCGTTCATGGTTAGTATTTATTATTATATTTTATGTCATTTGTGTATTCATAATGATATTTTTTTGGTAGATAATTTGTTTTATTTATATACAGTATTAAGATAGTTAAACAACTGTTTTTTGGTACTCAGGTAAAATTAAGTTACCGGCCATCATGGACCCTCCACAAAAGTACAAAGATTTATTGTACGGAAATGGCCCGATGAGTAAAAAATTTCAAAAGTCAATGCGAATGTACAATATGATCTTTTCTTTCACTTCAATGGGAGGGAAGATCGACAAGTCATTTAACGACGGAATGGCATCTCCTATTTTCATATTAAATGGCGATAATTATCATTTGATTGATAGTTTACTCCCAACCCGAAACGATAGAGCTATGTTTGCTCAACTGTACATCTACGACACTAAAAATGAAGTAGTAAACAGGATTAATTCCGTAAGGTTAGATGTTTTGATTAATTTATGGTGTTCAATTATTTTCATCGAGATTTTAGTTTTAATTTTTTTATTTAAATTCTGATAAATTTAATTAATATCGCATTGGCTGTTTAACAGTAACGCTGCAGACGAACAGGCTCAGCTACAAAATGATGAGTTTCATGCCGATATCGTCGCTCTTCTCAAAAGCGTACTGAATGAGAATAATATGTTGGTTCTTTGGTTTCGCTATTCCGGGGAAAAGATACGTGAACATAGTGAAAATTTGTTCACTGAAGATGAAATTAAACTGAGGTTGATTTGCCAAAGGAGTTCTGATGGCCAACGATACAATTTGCCAACTGTTTCGGAGGTGGCGGCTTTAATTGTTGGAGATGTTGATAACCTGGAGGATCACAGGGATATTATTATTGAAACTCGATCAAAGACTTTACAGCGCATAAATGAGTTGCATGTGTCGTATTTGCCGCTCCATTATCCGTTGCTATATTTTTACGGAGAAGACGGATTTAGAGATGACGTTCCTCATCGTAAAACGACTAGGAGCAAAGAAGTTAGAAAAAGAAAGGTTTCAATGAAAGAGTACTTCTCTTACATGATGCAGGAGAGGGATACTGAATCTCCTCATATTCTTTTCGGGCGACATTTATTTCAACAATTCTTGGTTGACGCTTATACGATGGTTGAGTCGTACAGAATTACTTACATGAAAAATCATCAGCAGGATTTCAGATGTGACTCTTACGCTGCGTTGGGCGAAGCATTAAGTAGTGGAGAGACTAACCTGGCAGAAACTGGTAAAAGGATTATTTTGCCTTCTTCTTTCGTTGGCGGTGCCCGATTCATGATACAGAATTATCATGACGCAATGGCTATATGTAGGTGGGTAGGATATCCAAATTTGTTTATTACTCTCACGTGTAATCCGAAGTGGGATGAAATAGAGAGGTATGTTAAAGAAAGAGGATTGACTTCAAATGATCGACCGGATATTCTTTCTCGAATGTTCCACACTAAGTTAGACAACATGTTGAGAGATATTCGTCAGGGAAAGCTGTTTGGGGAGTTATCTGCGAGTTAGTGCATCCTTTATCTATTTTTAATTTTCAACTGTTCTTATTTATAATTAGTTTAAAGTTTTATATTCTCATTGTGTTTAATTCTTATTTTCAGTTGTTTATACTATCGAGTTAAAGAAACGTGGAATGCCGCATGCTCATATTCTACTGTTCATAAAAAAATTCTCCCAGACAGCAATGCAGATGACGTCGACGATATTATATCTGCGGAGATTCCTGATTGCAAGGAAGATCGGGAATATCATGACGCGGTCAGTGAGTTCATGATTCATGGTCCGTGTGGCGTAGCAAATAAAAAACCACCGTGCATGGATGGATGTCGATGTACAAAAAAAATCCCGAAGAAATACGTTGATCGCACAACGGTAGATAATGATGGCTTTGTCGTTTACAAAAGAAGGGATGATAGCAGGACAATATTAAAGGGAAGAATTGAACTTGACAATAGGTATGCTTTTAGGATGTTTCGTTTTATTTATGCGTAGATAATAAAAAATAAAATTCATCTTTGAACACTTCGTCCAGAATGCCATTGTATAAAATTCATCTTCTAATAATCTCATTGGGTTCACATTTTTTTTTCAGGTCTGTTGTTCCCCATAACCTTATTTCCTGAAAAAATATAGATCCCATATTAACGTGGAGTGGTGCAATCGTTCGCGGTCTATTAAATATTTGTTCAAGTACGTTCACAAAGGACACGATCGAGCAACTGCCGTTTTTTATCAGTCCCACAATGACGCTGCTGGAAATAAAATTGTTGATGAAATAAAGCAATATTTAGATTGCAGATACGTATCGGCGTCGGAAGCGGTGTGGCGGTTATATGGATATGAAATTCATTTCAACCAGCCTAACATTGTGAGATTGAAATTTCATCTGCCTAACGAGCAGATTGTTGTATTTAGGGAAGGGTTGTCTGTTACGAATATTGTGTCCAGAGCAGCGGGTAAAGAGACTATGTTTACAGCCTGGATGATTGCAAACAATAAATTTCAAGGAGCGAAAGAGATAACTTACGCTGAGTTTCCTATGAAGCTCGTTTGGGGTGAGAAAGAAAATGCTTGGCGGCCAAGGAAGAGAGGATTTGCTCTCGGGAGATTGAACTATGTACATCCAGGCAGGGGGGAGTTGTATTATATGCGACTTCTGCTGAATGTTGTGAAAGGTTGTGAATCATATGATGATATTTATCATTATAACGGGATACGATATGAAACCTTTAGAGAAACCTGTTTCGCCCGTGGTTTGATTGATGACGATAATGAATTTGTTAAAGCCATGGAAGAAGCTGCATTTTGGGGTTCAGAAACAATGCTTCGATCTTTATTTGTGAATTTGGTAACTTCTGATTCCGTCAATCGACCAGAGTTTCTTTGGGAAAGTTGCAGCCATCTCCTCACATCAGACATCTTAAATAAATATCGTATTCGTTTGGAACGCCCTAGTATAATTATTAACATCTTCAAATCATTCTTTATAGTTTGTTCCCGTGTCGACGACATAAATGCACTATACACCGGGTCTAAGAGTCCTTAATATGATTTTTTTTGCTTCTCTTTTTTTTACAGATTTGATTCTCAGCGATGATCAAATTAAAAATTTGTGCTTGAGGGAAATTGAAGATGTAATGCAAAGAAAAGGGAAAATCCTTTTAGATTATCCCAAGATGCCGTATCCGCAGCACGATGAAGCTATCGGTAGAAATCGCTTTATAGCGGAAGAGATGAATTACGATCGAAATAAACTTACAGAAGAACACATCAGGCTGGTCGGAATGCTCAATCAGGATCAAAGCCAAGCATATGAATCGATAATGTCTGCTTTGCACGAAAACAAAGGACAAATTTTCTTTCTATATTGTTATGGAGGAACTGATTAGACATTTGTTTGGAACACTCTCTCTGCCGCTGTTCGTTCAATGGGACATATTGTGTTGAATGTTGCTTCTAGCGGAATAGCTTCTCTTCTGTTACCCGGAGGCAGGACAGCTCATTCAAAGTTTGCAATTCCTTTGAACTTAACCGATAAGTCAATCTGCAATATAAACAAGAGAACCGAACTCGCAGAGTTGATTCAGCAAGCTAAAATGATTATATGGGATGAAACTCCCATGACGCATAGGTAATAAAACGCCTCTTATTCTCAGGTTTCATATTTCACAGTGTTTGTATTTTCTTTTGCTGGAAATTATCTAACTGAAGTTGACTTTGTATAATTTTGTAGGCATTGTTTTGAAACACTTGATCGAACAATGCGTGATATTATGCGAAGTTCTGATCCGCGAGCTGATGAAAAGCCCTTTGGGGGAAAGGTTATTGTATTTGTAGGGGATTTCCGTCAAATTTTGCCGGCAATTGCTAAAGATACAAGACAGGATATTGTTCATGCGACGATTAATTCCTCCAACATTTGGAGAGAATGCAAAGTCTTGAGGTTGATGACTAATATGAGATTGCAGAATTTTGTGGACGAAAATGATTTAATTACTTTAAGAGAATTCTCTAATTGGATGTCTTCGATTGGGGATGGAACTATAGGACACGACAATGATGGGGTTGCGGTTCTAAAAATTCCCAATGATCTTCTCATAACCTCTTCTGATAATTTCGTCGGTTCAATGGTTCGTGCAATATATCCGGATTTCTCAAATCATATTGGAGATGTGGAATTCTTACAAGGTAGGGCCATTTTGGCCCCGACTTTGGATGAAGTTAATTCTATTAACGATTATATGGTTTCGATGCACTCTACGGATGAAAGAATATATCTTAGTGCTGATTCGATTGAAAAGTATGAGGGTGCAGAGAATATGTTTGCAAACATGCACTCCGTTGAATTCTTGAATACTATCAAATGCTCAGGGTTGCCGAATCATGAGTTGAAGTTAAAGGTTATTTCTATCTTATTTGTAAAGTTTTTATGTTTGTTCGTAATATAAAATATAAATGGATGTTATGCTGCTTAATGTTTATATTAAATGGTATTTTCTTCATAAAATGAAAATGTAGATTATTTTATTTATTGTTTATGCTTGATGCATATGAACATGATGTTTAGTTATTGATGTTTACTGTTTATTTCTTTGTTTAGGTTGGTGTTCCGGTGATGTTGATACGAAATATGGATCACTCGGCAGGACTGTGTAATGGAACTCGATTGGTGGTAACCAAACTTGGGACTTATGTTATAGAGGCACGAGTCTTGGGAGGCAAAAACGCGAATGAAATTGTGTATATTCCCAGGATGACGCTTAGTCCTTCTGATTCGAGGATTCCATTTAGATTTCAACGTAGACAATTCCCGTTGATGATATCGTATGCAATTGATACGTACCTCGTTGATGGATTGAGCGGAAGAAGAAGAAAAGATTAATTTGGATACCTGGTGGATGATCCCAAACCTCTGAATTTGAAATCGTGAAATCAATTAAGGACGGAACCCTAACCCCCAACACGAGATCGATGCAGCAACTCGGAAATCGATGTATGACACACGAACGAAGTATGTATGCTTCGTTGATTCGTCGGGTTGAACTCTTTTGGCACAATCGAAAAGAGAACGAAAAGAGAGAGAGAATAATTCTCGCAAAATAATTCAATAGCATAAAAGTTGTGTTCTATAAAGTCTCCACAGCCTTTATATATAGGCAAACCTAAAAACATGAGGAAAAAGGAATAAAAACGCTGAAATCAAAATTCACGTCCGCGATTTCCAAATTTCACGTTTCTGGGGCCGTTGTCGGCCAACATTGATTTACTCTAAAAAGGGTGTCGGCCGACATTGGACCTTCGTCCGCGGGATCATCCTTCGGGCGCAGTTTCATCCCGCTGCCAAACCCATGCCTTTTCTGAAGATGTCGGCCGACATTCTTGTAGTGTATTTTTGGTGTCGGCCGACAATAGGCCAATCTCTTGGCTGAACTCCGCGGCGCGTCCTCGGATCACGTCTGACCTCCGTTCCAGCTTCTTCTTCATGGTTCCAACTTGAAACTCATCACCTTCGGTTGGTTTGGCCTCCTCGTACGAAATCATATTGATAATGCTCGGCTTCTCCACATCACCAATGGGTTTCTTCAATAGCTCTTGCGCCCATACTTCTTGGATCATCGACATCAAGCTTGCCTTGAACTTCTTGGCTCTCGAACGCGTCACTGGTCCAGCTGGAACATGCACCGAGTCTTGTATTAACGACGACTCTGGGGCTGCATCATTCCCCTCCTCTTGAAGAGGATTTTTCCTCAAATCCAAGTCGTCACCTGCATCGAACAAACTCAAGTCAGTAACATTGAATGTAGCACTAACATTGTACTCACCTGGGAGGTCCAGTTTGTAGGCATTGTCGTTTATACGCTCCAACACTTGGAATGGTCCATCGCCACGAGGAAGTAACTTCGATCGGCGTTGCAATGGAAACCTCTCCTTGCGCATATGCAACCACACCCAATCACCAGGCTCAAACACTACTTTGCGACGTCCCTTGTTCGCTTGCTCGGCATATTGCTTGGTTCGCCTCTCTATGTTCATCCTTGCCGTCTAGTGTATCTGTTTCACATAATCAGCCCTTTTCTGGCCATCAAGGTCAGTATGCTCATGCACAGGTAAAGGAGATAAATACAAAGGCGTCAGAGGATTAAAACCATACACAATTTCAAATGGTGAAAACTTAGTAGCAGAATGAACACATCTATTATAAGCAAACTCAACATGAGGCAAACACTCTTCCCAAGACTTAATGTTCTTTTTAATAATAGCACGTAGTAAAGTAGACAAAGTCCTATTTACTACCTCAGTTTGACCATCAGTCTGGGGATGACAAGTAGTAGAAAATAACAACTTCGTACCTAGCTTACACCACAATGTCTTCCAAAAATAACTAAGAAACTTAGAATCCCTGTCAGACACAATAGTCCTAGGCATGCCATGCAATCTAACAATTTCTCTAAAGAATAATCCAGCCGCATGAGATGCATCATCAGTTTTATGACATGGAATGAAATGTGCCATCTTAGAGAAACGATCAACTACCACAAAAATAGATTCACTACCTCTCTTAGTCCTAGGTAAACCCATCACAAAATCCATAGAAATATCAATCCAAGGTGATGCAGGAATAGGCAAAGGTGTGTATAATCCATGGGCACTAACTCTAGACTTAGCCTGTTTACATGTAAGACAACGACCACATATCCTCTCAACATCACGTTTCATATGAGGCCAAAAGAAATGCTAATGCAGAACAGCCAAAGTCTTAGCAATACCAAAATGTCCCATTAATCCCCCACCATGAGATTCAAGCAACAATAAATCACGTAAAGAGCATCTAGGCACACAGTTTATTTTTCCTAAAAAGAAAATCATCATGCCTAAAGTAATCCCCACTAGCAGTTTGTTCACATGCTTTAAAAATCTCACCAAAATCATCATCATGCTCATATAGACCCTTAATATGCTCAAAACCAAGTAACTTAGCATCTAAAGTCGAAATTAGAGCATACCTCCGCGAAAGGGCATCAGCTACCACATTCTCCTTACCTTGCTTGTATTTGATGACGTATGGAAACGTCTCGATGAACTCCATCCATCTCGCGTGGCGCTTGTTCAGCTTGTTCTGACCCTTGAGGTGCTTCAACGACTCATGGTCAGTGTGAATGATGAACTCCCGAGGCCATAAATAGTGCTGCCACGTCTGAAGAGCTCTCACTAGGGCATACAACTCCTTGTCATACGTCGGATAGTTCAACGTAGCTCCATTTAGCTTCTCGCTGAAGTAGGCTATCGGACGACGTTCTTGCATCAACACTGCACCAATACCAATTCCAGAAGCATCACATTCAATCTCAAAAGATTTAGAAAAGTTAGGAAGAGATAATACCGGGGCGTGTGTCAGCTTGTCCTTCAAATTCTGAAAGGCTTCGTCTTGTGCCTTTCCCCACTTGAACTCCACGTTCTTCTTGATCACGGCGGTTAAAGGTGCCGCCATGCTGATGAAATTAGGCACAAACCGTCGATAAAAGCTGGCCAATCCATGGAAGCTCCGTACATCTCCAATGCTCTTTGGCGTTGGCCACTCCTGGATAGCTCGTATCTTTTCCTCGTCAACCTGTACACCCTGTGCACTAACAACAAAACCAAGGAAAACGACCCTATCCGTGCTAAAAACGCACTTCTTACGGTTAGCATACAATTTTTCTTGCCTAAGTGCCAACAAAACCATCCTCAAATGAACCACATGCTCATCATGATTTCTGCTATATACTAAGATATCATCAAAGTACATAACAACAAATTTCCCAATAAACGCACGCAAGACATGATTCATTAATCGCATAAAAGTACTAGGTGCATTAGTAAGTCCAAAAGGCATAACTAACCACTCATATAAGCCAAGTTTTGTTTTGAAAGCAGTTTTCCATTCATCTCCTTCTTTAATCCTAATCTGATGGTACCCACTACGTAAATCAATTTTTGAAAACACGCAGGAACCACATAACTCATCAAGCATATCATCTAGCCTAGGTATGGGATGTCGATACTTTACCGTGATGTTATTGATAGCTCGGAAATCGCAACACATCCTCATCGATCCATCCTTCTTGGGTACGAGAAGTACAAGTACCGCACAAGGACTCAGACTCTCCTTCACGTGCCCTTTGGTCAACAACTCGCCAATATGCTTCTCCAACTCCTTTGTCTCCTCCGGGTTGGTGCGGTAAGCCGGGCGGTTTGGTAGCACAACTCTAGGCACAAAGTCGATCTGATGCTCTATCCCTCGGATGGGTGGTAGACCTGGTGGTGTATCCTCCGGGAAAACATCATCGAACTCCTGCAAAACAAACTGAATAGAAGGGGGTAGAGGGGGTAGATCGTTAGTCATAACCAAGTTCCCCTTCCACAACAACACGAACATCTGCCTCTTCTCATTCACCGCTTCTTTCACATCACTAGCCCTTGCAAGGTAGGCTCTGTGAAGCAAGGAATTCTCCTTTGTTTGTAAGGACTGCTCTTTGGGAGATGCCTTGTCTGCCTCCTTTTGTAGCTGCACTTGGTCCTCGTAAACCTGTTTAGGAGTGAGAGGAACAAGTGATACCTTTTTACCGTTATACTCAAACGAGTACTTGTTGGTGAAGCCGTCGTGTATGGCTCTCCTATCGAACTGCCACGGTCGTCCCAACAAGATGTGACTCGCTTGCATAGGGATGACGTCACACAGCACCTCATCCTCGTACTTCCCAATGCGGAAAGGTACCTTCACTTGTTTGGTCACTCTGATGATACCACAATCATTCAACCACTGCAGACGGTATGGCTTTGGATGCTTCACCTCCGGTAACTCCAATCTCTGAACCATGTTTGCACTTACCACGTTCGTACAACTCCCACCATCAATGATCACACTACACACCTTATCCTTCACATGACATCTCGTGTGGAAAAGGTTCTCCCGCTGCTCCCTCTCCTCGGGCTGTGTATGTGCACTCAAGACTCTCCTAGCTACAAACAGGTTACCCTCGATGGCTAAGATCTCCTCCTCGTCCTCGGAATCTGCTGTAGCCGTAGATGTCGGTTCCTCGCCTTCACCATCAGTCACGACCTCTCCGTCGTCTCTCAAGATCATGAGTCGTTGGTTAGGACACTCACTCATAATGTGCCCAAATCCTTGACACTTGAAGCACTTCTTGTCACGGTTGCGACTATCAGGATTGGACGGGCTGACCTGAGTCGCTGAACTTGCACCCTCCGAACGACCCTTAAAGTAGGTCTTCTTCTCATCTCGAGGTGGAACCTCTCTCTTCCATTGGTTCCCTTTAGGTGTAGAACCACTCGGACCTTGGGGTGATCTCCAGGTAGACTGAGTCGGCTTTACACTGCTAAAACTACCCCTCCTCTTGTGCTGGTTCTCAATCTTGATCGCCATGTGAACCATGTCCTCCACTTCGACGTACGGTTGCAACTCCACGGCATTCCGAATCTCCCAATTCAGTCCAGCCAAGAACCGAGCCATGGTAGCTTCCCGATCCTCTTCAATGTTAGCCCGAATCATTGCCACCTCCATCTCCTTAAAATATTCATCTACGCTTTTCGTCCCCTGTCGTAGATTCTGCAGCTTGTTGTATAACTCTCGGTAATAGTGAGAAGGAACAAATCTCTTTCGCATCACAGACTTCATCTCGGCCCATGTTTCAATAGGTTGCTCATAGTTTCTCCTCCTACTGGCAATCAGCTGATCCCACCAAACCAAGGCATAGTCAGAAAATTCGATAGCCGCCAATTTCACCTTCTTGAGTTCGGAATAGTTGTGGCAGTCAAACATCATCTCAACCTTCCTCTCCCATTCGATGTACAACTCTGGATCGTTCTTTCCCATGAATGTGGGAACAGTCATCTTGATGGTGCTCAAGTTGTTATCCATCTCTTCAGCCTCATCGTCTTCGGGGTTGGCATCCCTGTGTCGCCCATTACGACGATGCTGGTTATCTCGCCCGACGTTGCGCATTGCGACTCTCCGAGTCTCTGCATTCTCTCGACGAGATTTGTCCTCTAGGGCAAGGAGTCGGTCATGTACCACATCTATCTCCGTTGAGAGGATCTTTGCCAGTCGTTCCTGTACCACATGCATCTCAGTTGATATGGTCTTTGCCATTCGGTTATCTACCGCATCCAAGATGGACTGTAATTGGTCGTTGTTAATAGACCCCTCAGCTATCTCCTTATTTTTCGGTTCTCCAGACATACCTGCACAGAAAACGTTAGTAATAAAAGCAATAAAAGTAAAAGAAACCTCACCACCTCACAAACGCTCGTGTATCACACTCAAGATGGGATTCACTCAGCACTCGTGTTTCACTCAGGTATGACTTTTTTTCACTCTAATGTTCTCACACACTCTGCCTTTTACCACTCAAATTCTCCCTCAATGTATCGAACTCTTCGATCTACCAGACGAGATCAGAACCGACAAAATCCACAAAAAAACACACTACAACGTAGAAAGGACAAAAATCGGAAAATTTCGGAACGAAAAATACGATAGCACCAAATTGGCTCAAAATGATGCCGGAAAACTCAGAAATCACACACAAAAATTTGGTCGAAGAAAATTTTTCCCGCCAAAATACTTTTTTTTTAATTGCTGAGTATTCGACTTACTACCAGGAACGAGACTTCCAAAAAAAATTTCGCGAAAAACGGAGTAGATATAATTATTATAGATTTTTTTTTTGTGCTTACGGATGAAAGAGATCCGATTCAGCAAGAAGAAAAGAAATACGGAAAGAAAAGAAGAATCGAGGTCACGTAATCAGAAATTAGAAACCCTAGCCTGGGCTCTGATACCAGATGATACGTACCTCGTTGATAGATTGAGCGGAAGAAGAAGAAAAGATTAATTTGGATACCTGGCGGATGATCCCAAACCTCTGAATCTGAAATCGTGAAATCAATTAAGGACGGAACCCTAACCCCCAACACGAGATCGATGCAGCAACTCGGAAATCGATGTATGACACACGAACGAAGTATGTATGCTTCGTTGATTCGTCGGGTTGAACTCTTTTGGCACAATCGAAAAGAGAACGAAAAGAGAGAGAGAATAATTCTCGCAAAATAATTCAATAGCATAAAAGTTGTGTTCTATAAAGTCTCCACAGCCTTTATATATAGGCAAACCTAAAAACATGAGGAAAAAGGAATAAAAACGCTGAAATCAAAATTCACGTCCGCGATTTCCAAATTTCACGTTTCTGGGGCCGTTGTCGGCCGACATTGATTTACTCTAAAAAGGGTGTCGGCCGACATTGGACCTTCGTCCGCGGGATAATCCTTCGGGCGCAGTTTCATCCCGCTGCCAAACCCATGCCTTTTCTGAAGATGTCGGCCGACATTCTTGTAGTGTATTTTTGGTGTCGGCCGACAATAGGCCAATCTCTTGGCTGAACTCCGCGGCGCGTCCTCGGATCACGTCTGACCTCCGTTCCAGCTTCTTCTTCATGGTTCCAACTTGAAACTCATCACCTTCGGTTGGTTCGGCCTCCTCGTACGAAATCATATTGATAATGCTCGGCTTCTCCACATCACCAATGGGTTTCTTCAATAGCTCTTGCGCCCATACTTCTTGGATCATCGACATCAAGCTTGCCTTGAACTTCTTGGCTCTCGAACGCGTCACTGGTCCAGCTGGAACATGCACCGGGTCTTGTATTAACGACGACTCTGGGGCTGCATCAGCAATGACGATCAATAAAAGCCAAGGTCAATCGTTGACAGATTTTGGTGTGTTTTTGAAGAAACCGGTTTTCAAGGTCAATTATATGGAACCACTGACGGTATGCGCATTCTAAATGCGAGAGTTCCAGGAAACCCGACGACTTGGAAAAGAGGAAATCGTAGTCTACATGGGCAATGCTGTTGAGGAGGCAGCTGTTGCAGTGGAGGACATTTTTTTAGGATTTCATTTTGAGTTATTGCTTTTATGTACCTTTCCTTTTAGAAAGAACTTTGTTCTGGATTTCTAATAAATGGATATTTTATTTCTTTTAATCATTTGATGGTTATAAGAAGAAATAATGATATTATCTATTCTGGTACATTAGCTAGCAATATATAAATGATGAATCCTAAGTCCACCACGATGCAACGAACCGTAGTATATAACTCGTTTTACTTTTAAGAGATATTTCTGTAATGAATCATTTATACTTGTGGATTCTTATGCTAAGTCATGTTTATTCAAATAAGAAGTTCAAAGGTCGAAAATTGATATTTTGATCAATTAAGTTGAAGGAGTGGACCTTCCGACCTAAGAATCTAATTTGGAAGATAACATAACTAAGAAATCCTTTATGGATATAGGGTATAAGATCCGTACATGTATTAGAATTGATTCACTCTGATATATGCAGACCTTTGTTTACTCAGACAATAAGGTACGAGTACTTCATTTTATGATTGCTCGAAAAAATGGATTAGCATACCTGATGTGCCACAAAAGCAAAGTGTTTTGACAAGTCAATGGACACAAAGCTATTGTGGGGAACCATCATGGTATATCCATTGAAAGCCTGCGATTTGATCGCGGAGGCAAGTGCCTGTCTGAGGAATGCATGGCATACTGATCAGAGATTGAGATTTGATCCCAAATGACTACACCATACACTCTTGTGTAGAAATGGTGTGTCGGAAATAAGAAATGGAACTCTTATAGAAATAGTAAAAGCATGAGTTATACGGAACCACCTATGTTCTATGGATATGTCCTGAAAACAACGGCGCATTCAATGCGGTTGTAGAATATCCTGGAAGGACAAAAGTTGTGTGTTCAATAGTACTATGAACCAGAAGGACGTTATAAGTTCTAACGCCCGGTTCTTAGAGGAAGACTATTAGATGAACCACAAGCCCAAAGTGACGTAATACTTTGAAATGAGAGAGAAAGATTAAGACTTAGAACCAGCCGAACTGAGTAGCGGTACACCACTAACTGCACCTACTGTTATTACTGTTAATGCACCGGAATGCCGTTGTAGTGGGAGGTTGTGTGACAACCGGAGATGTTCATAAGGCTAGGAGAGTTTTCAGACTCTGGACCTAGTATACATGAAATCGATCCCTGGATCTACATGAAGGCAGTACTAGATCTAAATGTGCCTTCTTGGAAAGCAATAAGGATTATTGCTTAGAGGCGAGATCATTTAGAGTACAAGCTTAGTTGATCCATTTATGGATTCAAACAAAGCATTGAGTTCGTGGTACTTGCAAATTGATGAGATAGTCCATTTTATGGATTCATCAAAGCATAGACGAATCGTGTGTATTGGAAACGTGATGGAAACAAGGTGGTGTTTCTCGGGTTTTTTGTAGATAACATTTTATCATTGGTAACAATGTAAAGATGTTTTCAGACAAAAAATGGTGGTTGTCTGGATAAATCATTATGAAAGATATAGGAAGAAGTTGGACATGTTCTTGAGATCTTGGATCTCTAGGAAAGAACATTGTACTTCTCCTGGACATCTTACATAGATATGATTATGGTTCGTTTTAAACATGCAAGATTCCGAGAAAGGTGTGATACCTTTCAGACACGGAATGCATCTATCTAAGGACATGTGTTTTGAAACACAAAAGGAGATAGAAGCAATGAAAGCGGTTTCCTACACTTGGAGTGTGGAAAGCTTAATAAACGCGATGTTGAAAACGAGAACCTGATATCGGCTAGTATAGTGGGAGGATATCAAGGTAATCCTGGAAAGGAATACTCGACTTCTGTAATGAACATTAAGTACATTCAAAGTACTAGAAACTATGTTCTGGATTACGGAGCAGACAAGCTTTTCCATTGGATTACACTCTCTTAGATTTCTAATCAAATAAGGACCGGTGTAAGTCGATATCAGGCTATGTGTTTCACTATTAAAGGAGGAGGAGTTTTAACATGGAAGAGTGATAAGCACGATGCTTTTCGGACTCTGCCATGGGTAACCAAGAATAGCGGCCTCAGAGGCAGCGGAAGTTCTGGTGTTGCTCCGGGATAATCTCTGGGACTTAGATGTGATTCTTAGTTTACCAAAGGCTATGTAAATGGCGGTGCTATGGAAAACTATAAGAAATCACAAGTCCATAAGTGTAAGATAACACATAGAGCGCAAGTACCACCTGATATGAATCATCGTCAGGGAAGACGACGTTGTAGTCACCAAGATAACTTCGGAACGACAATCTAGATTGCTCTTTCACAAGGCACTTCTTGGAAGTGCATATTAAGCATGTGAAGAGTATGGGAGTCGGGAGTTTGGAAGAAAAGACTAGACCTTAGTATAAGTGGGAGATTGTTGGAGTTGTATACTTAATGTCTAGATTTAAGTGATATGAACTCCCGATCCATTGCCATTAATCTATTTAATTAAATAAACAATTATTTGCGTTTAATTATTTATAATTAAATATATGCAAATTATAGTCCTAGATTATATACGTTGTAGTTAGTATGGTGTGCGACGTCACGCGGAAGATCATACTATCGGTGACTCGTACATAATCGAACAGTTGCTCACGACCTAGATGGACACGGACCAATCCATCGGTATAGTCGTTGTATGAGGGAGAAAATAATCTGTCTTGATTATTTTATCATACTTGTACACTTGGTGTATTGGGCGGATCGCTTGAGATTTATCGATTAGGATTGCCTTGGATAATCGATTTAAATCTCAGAGTATTTTATTCTTAATCCCCGATATTATTGCGGGTGTGTATATTTAATATTAGTGACTTTGATTTTCCAAAGGAATTGACCGGTTAGAATATTGGGTCAATTACCGGTAAAGTTGGGTCACTATATTTTATATATGACATGCCGTGAATTCTTGACGGGAAATTGTGTCCCGATGAGGGTTGATAATGTCCCCGAGATGAGTTTATTGTTGGAGTTGTGTACTTAATGTCTAGATTTAAGTATCGGTAAACTCCCGGTCATAGCATTTAATCTATTTAATTAATAAACAATTGTTTGCATTTAATTATTATTAATTAAATATATGCAAAATATAGTCCTGAATTCTATACGTTGTAGTTAGTATGGTGTGCGACGTCACACAGAAGATCATACTATCGGTTACTCGTATTTAATCAAACAGTTGCTCACGACCTAGATGGACATGGACCAATCCATCGGTATAGTCGTTGTGTGAGAGAGAAAATAATTTGTCTTAATTATTTTATCACACTTGTACACTTGGTGTATTGGGCGGATCGCTTGAGATTTATCAATTAGGATTGCCGTTGATAATTGATTTAAGTCTCAGAGTATTTTATTCTTAATCCCCGATACTATTGCGGGTGTGTATATTTAATATAAGTGACTTTGATTTTCCAAAGGAATTAACCGATTTAATTATTGGGTTAATTACCGGTAAAATTGGGTCACTATATTTTATATATGGCATGCCGTGAATACTTGACGGGAAAGTGTATCTCGTAAGGGTTGATAATATCCCCGAGATGAGTTCATAAGGAATTATTGTGTAAACCTCATGAGTGGATTTGTTCCGCACAATAATTAAGGATGAATGGTACTATTCTCGGATATAAGAGATGAATAAATTAATTAGCAATAAATTAATTTTATTCATGGATATTTAAATCTTAAATACACGGAATAAATAATACTAACCGGAGAAATATTATTTGATATAATATGGTTTAATATTGGGAATACAATTAATTTATATAGTGGAAAATAAATTAATTAATATTAATGGGATTAATAGATTTGGGCTGGGCTCAATTTAATCATTAATATTGGAAGCCCAATATTCCACCTCCTTTAGATCCCCTAAGTAGCCTATAAAAGCACTACATGGCCTTCACAAAAGAACAAGAAAAGAATATCAATAGTTGATAGTTCTAGAGAGTTGAAGGAGATCCATAAGCTTGGAGGATCGTCGCCCACCCGACGTTCAAGCTAGTGCAAGGAATACGTGGGAAGATCCAATGGTCTTCAATTCGATTTCGTTTCTCCGCACAACAAATCAAAGGTAAAATCATAAACCCTCTTTTATGATTTATGTATGAATTAATTGTAACATATACATGAACGCACGATCCGGGAAAACGACGAACCTCGGGGACGGGGATTCGAGATCCCCGGCGAGGATCGAAGGTGGCGGTCGAACCCTAGGGTTCGGACCGCCGGACACGTGGCGAAAGGGAGCCCCGGCTGGACGCCGGGGCATGCGATCGACGTGAACTCGATCGCCGGGAGGTTCGCCGTGGGCTGGTGCCACGGCGGGTGGACCTCCCAGCCACCCTTGGCCGGCGGCGGTGGCGCACGGAAAAACCCTCGGCTGGAGCCGAGGGTGTGCGATCGATCCTCGGATCGATCGCGGGTAAGCTGCGGGGTCACCCGCAGCGACCCCGTACGTGTTGCGGGTTCGCCCGCAGCGGATGCGTGTGGGGCTTGGCCCCGCCGAGCAGCGAGTCATGGACTCGCTGCGGGGCTGATGCGAACAGCCCCAGGGATCGCTCGTAGCGATCCCAGCGATCGCACGGGGCGATCGCGAGTCCCCCCGCGGGGACTCGGATGGGCGTACGCGCGCCTTTGGGTGCGTTGCGCGTTCGGCTGGGTCCCGGTTCGCGTGGGCTCGTGATTTCTCCGGCGATTGAGGATTTCGTTCGGGTTATTAGTTTCCGCTATTTTTAATGGCCCGGGATATCGATTTCCAACAACTGGTATCAGAGCGTTTGGTTTCGTGTTCATGTATATGTTCTATTATTGTTCTACCTTGCAGGGATTTCCGGCTATCATGGTTTAATTATTTTGTTAATTCATTATCATGATTATTCGTTTATTAAACTCTCGGACATGTCGAGATTCGTTTTGTGTGGATGAATGCTTGTAATAGTAAAAATTCGGGGGTTGACCGAATTTAGGATTTATTATTATTGTTCTATGTTTTCCGGAAAATGTATAGGGTCGATTTCATGTATAGAATCGATACCGGAATTATAATTTAAATTATTGTAATTTATTTATGTTGGATCGATGCCGAATCAAAGACCGCCGGAGAAGACGAAGTGACGAGGGAAGGCTAGGGCAAGGATCGACCAACCCCATGGTCGATCCATGAGGATCGATCGACCCACGCCCTAGGGAGGGGCTGCCCGCGGGAGTTCCGGCCACGCCGGCCACCGGTGGTGGTGGCGCGTGGGCTGGGCGGCGGCGGCTATGAGCCCTAGGGGGCAGTCGATTGGTGGGATGGCGTGGGGTCTCCCAATCCCATGCTACTCCTACCAAGATCTTACTTTCCTAATTTAATTCGGTTTTCCTATTTGATTATTTCTTTTATGGAATATTCATGGAATAGGAAAAGAATTAATTTAGTATTAAATTTATTTTCCTATTTGATTATTCCTTCCCATTGGAATATTCATGGATTAGGAATAAAATAAATTTGGAAAGTATAAGAATCCTAAATTATTTTATTTCCTTGTTCCATCATAGAAATCTTCTAGAATAATTCAAGTGGGTCTTGGATAGATTATTTTAGAGATTTAATGAAATAGAAAAGGAAGATAAAAAATAAATATTAATGATATTTAATTTTATTTTTGATATATTCGATTGACTTAATTTTCGAATTAAGTAACTTTTGGATTAATTGAAAATAAATAGATTTAAATATTGGGATTAATATTCTTGTCACATGGAGCATTCAAAAACGAAGACTGAAGACTAGAAGATGCATATGAAGATGGAATAAAGCCATGATAGTCGGGAAAATAATTTTCTAGCATTATTTTGACTATGTGATACTATATGCTTTATTACTTGTATGCATGCTATATGTGTTTATTTTATGCACTAGATAGCTTATCCCTTTATTGTAAAAAGCTAAGTGGGAGAGGGGGTGGAAACATTTGCTGGGATTCGAAGTCCCGGGCTATCAAAATAAATTGCGGAACCGATAACCCGATCAAAAACCCTCGATCACCGAAGATTGGATCCCCGACTCATCCGCAGGAGTCCGACCTTTGGAGACTACGCGCCCGAAGACACGTAGCCCGCCCCCAGCCGATTTTCTCCCGCGAGTCGGATCCACGAACGCGAACTACCTCACGAGCCGGGGCCCGACCGAACGCCCAGCGAAGCCCGAAGGCTGCGTGCGCCCAGCCGAGCCCCCGCGAGGGGCTCGCGATCGTCCTCGACGATCGCTGGGGATCGCTCGTAGCGATCCACGGGGCTGCTCGTAGCAGCCCGCAGCGAGTCGCGATGACTCGCTGCTCGCACGGGGTCAGCCCCGTGCGCATCCGCTACGGGAATCCCCGTAGCGCGCACGAGGCGGCTGCGGGTTATCCCCGCAGCGACCCGCGATCGAGCTCACGGGCTCGATCGCCCCTCGGCTCCAGCCGAGGGCTTCGCGTCACGCGCCTCCGACGAGGGGGCTGGGGTCCTCCACGGCACCAGCCTGTGGCACCCCGGGGATCGACCGAAGTCGATCCCATGCCCCGGCGTCCAGCCGGGGCTCGTCCCCTTGTCGCGCGTCGCGGCGGTCCGAACCCTAGGGTTCGGCCGCCCCTTCGATCCTCGCCGGGGATCTCGAATCCCCGTCCCCGAGGTTCGTCGTTTTCCCGGATCGCACGTTCATGTATATATCACAATTATTCAACGCACATAATCATAGAAGGGGGTTTCTCGATTATTACCTTGATTCGTTGTACGGAGAAACGAATCTTTGATGACCTCGTGATCTTCCCGCGTATTCCTTGCACTTCCGTTCGAACGTCGGGTGGGCGACGAGCTATCGAACTCTTATGGATCTTCCTCACTCTCAAGACTTTATGAATTCCGTAGGTCAATTAATTCTCTCTTGAAAGTGAAGACCATGTAGTGCTTATATAGGCTACGTAGGGGATCATAAGGAGAATAAATATTGGGCTTCTAAATATTGAAAATTAAATTGGGTCCAACCCAAATCTATTAATTCTTATCAATATTAAATTTTATTTATTTTCCACTATATAAATAAAATTGCACTCCCAATATTATTCCATATTATATCAAATAATATTTCTCCATCTTAGTATTATTTATTCCGTGTATTTAAGATTTAAATATCCATGAATAAATTTATTTATTGCTCAATAAATAATATTCATATCTTATATCCGAGACTAGTACCGTTCAACCTTTATTATTGTGCGGAACGAATCCACTCATGAGGTTTACACAATAATTCCTTATGAACTCATCTCGGGGATATTATCAACCCTTCCGGGATACACTTTCCCTTCAAGTATTCACGGCATGTCATATATAAAATATAGCGACCCAACTTTACCGGTAATTAACCCAATAATTAAATCGGTTAATTCCTTTGGAAAATCAAAGCCTCTAGTATTAAATATACACACCCGCAATAATATCGGGGATTAAGAATAAAATACTCTGAGATTTAAATTGATTATCCAAGGCAATCCTAATCAATAAATCTCAAGCTGATCCGCCCAATACACCAAGTGTACAAGTGTGATAAAACAATTAAGATAAATTATTTTCTCTCTCACACAACGACTATACCGATGGATTGGTCCGTGTCCATCTAGGTCGTGAGCAACTGTTCGATTAAATACGAGTAACCGATAGTATGATCTTCTGTGCGCCCATGCAGCACCATACTAACTACAACGTATAAAATCCAGGACTATATTTTGCATAATTAATAATTAAATGCAAATAATTGTTTATTAATTAAATAGGTTAAATGCCATGACCGGGAGTTTACCGGTACTTAAATCTAGACATTAAGTACACAACTCCAACAATCTCCCACTTGTACTAAGGTCTAGTCATTTCCTCCAAACTCCCGACTCCCATACTCATCACGTGCTTAAGTTATACTTTCCAGAAGTATTATGTGAATGAGAAATCTAGGTAGCCGCTCTGAAGTTATCTTGGTGACTACTGCGTCGTCTCTCTGACGATGACTCGTATCAGGTGGTACTGGCTCTATGTGTTATCATCACTTTTCGAACTTATGACTTCTTCCAGTTCTCCACGCACCGCTATTTACATAGCCTTTGGTGAACAAAGAATCATATCCAAGTTCAGAGGTCATTCCGGAACCTAACCAAAACTTCCGCTGCCTCTGAGGCTGCTATTCGGTTTATGATAGAGTCCGAGAAGCATAACGCTTATCACTCTTTCATCCTTAGGTTCCACCTCTTCTAAAAGTGAACACATAGCCTGATATCGACTTACACTGGTCTTTCTCTGATATTTGATCTGAGAAACTGTAATCTAAGAAGATTTCGTTTTGCCAGTAATCCAGTACTTCCAAGTACTTTACAGCATTCGAATATTTCTTATCCAGATTACTTTGATATCCTCCCACTACGCTAACTGCATAGTTGATATCAGGTTCTTGTTTTTCAACATTGCATCTACAAAGCTCTCCACACTTGAAGTGTAGGTAACTGCTTTGTTCATATCCATCTTCTTCATGTGTTCGAAACACATACTTTTAGATAGATGCATTCTGTTCCCGAAAGGCAATAACCTTTCTCAGAATTGTGCATGTTTAAAACAAACCATAATCGTATAAGATATCTTAAGAGAAGTACAAATGTTCTTATCCAGAGATCGAAAGATTTCTAAGAACATGATCCAACTTCATCTTAATCTTATATCTCGATTTATTCAGACAACCTCTATTTTATGTCTGACAACACTTTTACATTGTTGCCAACGATGAAGTGTTATCTACACAAAATTCCGAGAAACACCACCTTTGTTTCCATTACGTTTCTAACACACCTTTCTCGCAAATCTATGCAGACCTAGGGATCGATTTCATGTCTACTAGATCCAGAGTTAAAAACTCCTCCAGTCTTATGAACATCTCTGGTTGCTTAACAACCTCCCACTGCAATGGCGTTCCGGTGTATAACAGTAATAACATTAGGTGCAGTTAGTGGTGTACTACTACTCGGTTAGGCTGGTTCTCAGTCTTCCCTTTCCTCATTTTAAAGTACTATGTCAGTTAGGGCATTGTAGTTCATCTAATAGTCTTCCTCTAAGAACCGGGTGAGGATACCCATCTGGTTCGTAGTACTATTGAACTTACAATTACTTGTTCTTCTAGGATTATTCTACAACCACATAGAATGTGCCGTTGTATCCAGAAATATCCATAGAACATAGGTAGTTCCGAACAAACTTGTTCTTATACTATTAGAATCCCATTTCTTATTCCTGACACACCATGTCTACACTTCAGTGTATGGTGTAGTCGCTTGAGATTTAATCTCAGTTTCTGATTTATGCTATGTGTTATTTAGATAGGTGATAGCCTCCGCGAACAAGTCGCAGGCTTTCAATGGATATACTTTGAAGGTTCCCCATAATGGCTTTGTGTTAAAACACTCCGCTTTTATGGCACAACAAGCAGTCTAATCCATCTTCGAGTATTCTTGAAAGAACGACTCGTACCTTCTCTAATTACACATACCGCATTGATCATCAATCATCCTCTATACTTGTCCGAATTCCATCCTTTAACCAGAAAGGTTAACTTAGTTGTATCATCTTTCAAGATCGATTCTTAGGTCGGGAGGTCCATTCCTCCAACTTTAATTGATCAAATCAATTTCGACCTTTTGAATCCCTTTTGAATAGATACTACCAAGTTCAAGAATTCACAAGTATAATGATTAATAAGAGAAATACATCTAATAAGTAAAACAAGTTATACATAACGGTTTGTTGCATCGTGGTAGACTAAGGATTCATCATTCACGTATTGCTATCTAATGTACCATAATAGATATAACCATTATTTCTTATCCAAACCATCAAATGATTAAAGAAATAAAATATCCATTAAATAAAGAAAACCAGAACGAAGTTCTTTTTCAAAATAAAGGGGTACATAAGCAATGACTGAAATGAAAACATAAAACAGATAAATGTCTTCCACTGCAACCGCTGCTACCCCAACAGCTTCGCCCATGTAGACTCGAATTCTTCTTCTCTAAGTCGCCGGGTTTTCTGGAACCCCTGCATTTAAAGAAATGCACATACCGTCAGTGGTTCCATATCTACACACCAGAATTCTGGTAGATAATACCGCTGACTATGTTTTTACGACTAAAGAAAAATTCGTACCTCTGAGAGGACATTCAGACTTCCAGTGTCCAGACTTCTTGCATCGGAAGCACAAGCCCTTTGGCTTACTAGCCCCCACTCGTGGTCCATTCCTCTTGGCACCACTGGGTTTCATGGCTTGCTTCCTTTTCTTGCCCCTACCTCCAATAGCTTTCAAGCTTTTGGGCCTGGTAGTTACAAGCGCTTGAGACTTGCCCTTCTTGTAGATCCCCTCTGCCGCCTTCAGTTCAGTCAGGAGTTGCGCAAGAGTATAAGATAGTTTACCCATATTATAGCTCATACGAAACTGCTCAAACTTAGGGGTCAGAGACTGGAGTATGATGTCGACTTGCGTCTCATCATCAATGGATGCTCCTAGGACCTCAAGTTCATTCAACAAACTCATCATCTTAAGAACGTGCTCCCCAACGGGCGTTCCTTCAGACTGAGTAGTCGACATAAGGACTCTCATGGCTTCTTGCCTTGCCGCACGATCCTGCTCCCCAAACATCTCCTTGAGGTTAGTCATCATATCCCGGGCAGTGTCCATCGGCTCATGTTGGGTTTGGAGTACATTTGACATAGAAGCCAAAATATAGCACCTAGCCATTTCATCAGCCTTTTTCCACTTCCGATATGTTGCCTTTTCCTCATCAGTTGAGGCAGGCGTGGGCTCAGCAGGGCATTTATCAGAGAGTACAAACTTGTACTCTTCAGCAGTCAGGACAATGTCCAAATTTCTCTTCCAATCAATGTAATTGGGACCAGTGAGTTTATGTTCCTTGAGTATCACAGAAAGTGGATTCATAGCTATTCTCTAAACCTATAAGCACATGTAAACAAACAATCAATTTAATATCCGATATTATCTCCCTCAAATAATATCATTAAATTACTAATTGCGTCTAAAATCCCATCAGGTAAAGCAAGCCACGTGGTGTGGACGTTTACCCACCCAAATGATTTAGCAATTAGTTTTTCTTCGGTCATACATCAATCATAGCGTAACTTCGTGGGGAAGAATACTATGACGCGTATCTAAGTGTAAACCATCACTCAGTACTAAAGTATATTGCTTGGAATTGCTACGTCACCGCAAGCCACGTGGTGTGGACGTTTACGACAATTTCACAACTCTTCACAATCACTTATAACTGTCTACATCAATTAATCCAAAATCCGTCGGTATAGCAAGCCACGTGGTGTGGACGTTTACTACACCAAGAGATTTTTATAATTGACTCCCAATTACAAGATCCATTCGATTTCGTAAATCAAGACTCGGAGAATCATAAGTGAAACTCGAAGTTTCTAACCAGTGATTCACCATGCGAGCGACCCTATCTCTCATAAATGAGGGAGCCGAGCAGACAAACGACCCACCTATGAAAGAATGGCACGAAAGTCTCTAATTTGTGTCATCCACATGACCAAGTGGCTCTGGCTCCATTCCACTCCCCGGGGTGAGAATGAGTCGACTTGAAGTCAGTTTCAGAAAGACAAATTAGGCATTGTTTGATAAACTCGATCAATGTTTCTTGTAAGAGGAATTACAAGAATTCTCCTCTAATGACTTGTCTATATGAACTTCGAAAGTCCATAAAAGTCACCAAGAGAACAGTGATGGAGACCATGGGAATGTTTCCATCCCCTCTCCCACTTAGCTTTTTACGATAAAGGGATACGCTATCTAGTGCATAAAATAAACACATATAGCATGCATGAAAGCAATAAAGCACATAGGTCACATAGTCAAAATAATGCTAGAGAAATTATTTTCCCGACTATCATGGCTTTATCTTCATATGCATCCTCTAGTCTTCAGTCTTCGTTTCTTGAATGCTCCATGTGACGAGAATATTAATTTCCAATATTTAAATCTATTTATTTTCAATTAATCCAAAAGTTACTTAATTCGAAAATTAAGTCAATTGAATATATCAAAAATAAAATTAAATATTATTAATATTTTTATTTATTTATTTTCCAATCTAGTTCTTATTAAATCTTTAGAATAATCCATCCAAGTAAAACTTGGAATATTCTAGAAGATATCTATAATAGAACAAGGAAATAAAATAAATAAATTAGGACTTACTACTTTCCAAATTTATTTTTTATTCCTAATCCATGAATATTCCCATGAGCAGGAATAATCAAATAGGAAAAATAAATTTAGTACTAAATTAATTTAAATTTCCAATCTATGATTAATTCCATGAAGGAAATAAATCAATAGAAATAAAATTAATTTAAATTAATTCTTTTCCTAATCCATGAGAATTTCAAAAAAGAAAGTACTCAAATAGGAAAAATCCGAATTAATTAGGAAAGCAATTTCTTGGTAGGAATAGCATGGGATTGGGAGATCCCACGCCATCCCCACCATGTGATGGATCGGCCGGCCACTCGGGGAGGAGCGCCGCCGCCGCCTAGCCACCCCGGCTAGGCCATGGGTCGATCACCATCATGTGATCGATCCCAAGCCCTTCCCTCTTCGTCACTTCTTCGTCTTCCGGCGATCGTCTCATCATCGAACCAACGTAAAAAAATTACAAAAATTTAAATTACAATTCCGGTATCGATTCTATACATGAAATCGACCCTATACATTTTCCGGAAAATAAAGTGCGTAATAATAAATCCTAAATTCGGTCAACCCCCGAATTTTTACTATTACAAACATTCAACCACACAAAAACGAATCTCGACATGTCCGAGAGTTTAATAATCATGATAATTAATTAATAAAAACAATTAATTAAATCCAACCATGATAGCCGGAAATCCTGCAAGGTAGAACAATAATCGAACATATACATGAACACGAAACCAAACGCTCTGATACCAATTGCTGGGATTCGAAGTCCCGGGCTATCAAAATAAATTGCGGAACCGATAACCCGATCAAAAACCCTCGATCACCGAAGATTGGATCCCCGACTCATCCGCAGGAGTCCGACCTTTGGAGACTACGCGCCCGAAGACACGCAGCCCGCCCCCAGCCGATTTTCTCCCGCGAGTCGGATCCACGAACGCGAACTACCTCACGAGCCGGGGCCCGACCGAACGCCCAGCGAAGCCCGAAGGCTGCGTGCGCCCAGCCGAGCCCCCACGAGGGGCTCGCGATCGTCCTCGACGATCGCTGGGGATCGCTCGTAGCGATCCCCGGGGCTGCTCGTAGCAGCCCGCAGCGAGTCGCGATGACTCGCTGCTCGCACGGGGTCAGCCCCGTGCGCATCCGCTACGGGAATCCCCGTAGCGCGCACGAGGCGGCTGCGGGTTATCCCCGCAGCGACCCGCGATCGAGCTCACGGGCTCGATCGCCCCTCGGCTCCAGCCGAGGGCTTCGCGTCACGCGCTTCGACGAGGGGGCTGGGGTCCGCCACGGCACCAGCCCGTGGCACCCCGGGGATCGACCGAAGTCGATCCCATGCCCCGGCGTCCAGCCGGGGCTCGTCCCCTTGTCGCGCGTCGCGGCGGTCCGAACCCTAGGGTTCGGCCGCCCCTTCGATCCTCGCCGGGGATCTCGAATCCCCGTCCCCGAGGTTCGTCGTTTTCCCGGATCGCACGTTCATGTATATATCACAATTATTCAACGCACATAATCATAGAAGGGGGTTTCTCGATTATTACCTTGATTCGTTGTACGGAGAAACGAATCGTTGATGACCTCGTGATCTTCCCGCGTATTCCTTGCACTTCCGTTCGAACGTCGGGTGGGCGACGAGCTATCGAACTCTTATGGATCTTCCTCACTCTCAAGACTTTATGAATTCCGTAGGTCAATTAATTCTCTCTTGAAAGTGAAGACCATGTAGTGCTTATATAGGCTACGTAGGGGATCATAAGGAGAATAAATATTGGGCTTCTAAATATTGAAAATTAAATTGGGTCCAACCCAAATCTATTAATTCTTATCAATATTAAATTTTATTTATTTTCCACTATATAAATAAAATTGCACTCCCAATATTATTCCATATTATATCAAATAATATTTCTCCATCTTAGTATTATTTATTCCGTGTATTTAAGATTTAAATATCCATGAATAAATTTATTTATTGCTCAATAAATAATATTCATATCTTATATCCGAGACTAGTACCGTTCAACCTTTATTATTGTGCGGAACGAATCCACTCATGAGGTTTACACAATAATTCCTTATGAACTCATCTCGGGGATATTATCAACCCTTCCGGGATACACTTTCCCTTCAAGTATTCACGGCATGTCATATATAAAATATAGCGACCCAACTTTACCGGTAATTAACCCAATAATTAAATCGGTTAGTTCCTTTGGAAAATCAAAGCCTCTAGTATTAAATATACACACCCGCAATAATATCGGAGATTAAGAATAAAATACTCTGAGATTTAAATTGATTATCCAAGGCAATCCTAATCAATAAATCTCAAGCTGATCCGCCCAATACACCAAGTGTACAAGTGTGATAAAACAATTAAGATAAATTATTTTCTCTCTCACACAACGACTATACCGATGGATTGGTCCGTGTCCATCTAGGTCGTGAGCAACTGTTCGATTAAATACGAGTAACCGATAGTATGATCTTCTGTGTGCCCATGCAGCAACATACTAACTACAACGTATAAAATCCAGGACTATATTTTGCATAATTAATAATTAAATGCAAATAATTGTTTATTAATTAAATAGGTTAAATGCCATGACCGGGAGTTTACCGGTACTTAAATCTAGACATTAAGTACACAACTCCAACAACATTCCCATGGTCTCCATTGTTGTTCTCTTGGTGACTCTTATGGACTTTCGAAGTTCGTATAGACGAGTCATTGGAGGAGAATTCTTGTAATTCCTTTTACAAGAAACATTGATCAAGTTTATCAAACAATGCCTAATTTGTCTTTCTGAAGCTGACTTCAAGTCGACTCATTCTCACCCCGGGGAGTGGAATGGAGCCAAGGCCACTTGGTCATGTGGATGACACAAATTAGAGACCTTCGTACCATCCTCTTGAAGGTGGATCGATTGTCTGCTCGGCTCCCTCATTTATGAGAGATAGGGTTGTTCGCATGGTGAATCACTGGTTAGAAACTTCGAGTTTCACTTATGATTCTCCGCGTCTTGATTTGCGAGAATTCAATGAATCGAGTAATAGGATGTCAATTGTAAAAGTCTTTTGGTGTAGTAAACGTCCACACTATCGTGGCTTGCTATACTGAATGGGATTTTGGAACGATTGATGTAGACAGTTATAGAAGGGAGTAAAGGATCTGTATGTCAACGTAAACGTCCACACTATCGTGGCTTGCGGTGATATGCGAGTCCCAAACGAACTTCTTAGTACTGAGTAATGGTTTACACTTAGGTACGCTTCATAGTATTCTTCCCATCGAAGTAACGCTATCGATGATGTACGACCGAAGCAAATCTAATTGCGAAATCATCTGGGTGGGTAAACGTCCACACTATCGTGGCTTGCCTTACCTGATGGGATTTTAGATGCGATTAGTAATTTAATGATATTATTTGAGAGAGATAATATCGGACATTAAATTGATTGTTTGTTTATATGTGCTTATTGGTTTAGAGAATAGCTATGAATCCACTTTCTGTGATACTCAAGGAGAATAAACTCACTGGTCCCAATTGCATTGATTGGAAGAGAAATTTGGACATTGTCCTGACTGCCGAAGAGTACAAGTTTGTACTCTATGAGCCATGCCCTGTTGAACCCACGGCTGCCTCAACTGATGAGGAGAGAGCAGCATATAGGAAGTGGACAAAGACTGATGAAATGGCTAGGTGCTATATTTTGGCTTCTATGTCAAATGTACTCCAAACCCAACATGAGTCCATGGACACCGCCGAAGACATGTTGTTCAACCTCAAGGAGATGTTTGGGCACCAAGACCGTGCGGCTAGGCAAGAGGCCATGAGAGTCCTCATGATAACTACTCAGTCTGAAGGGACGCCCGTTGGGGAACACGTCCTTAACATGATGAGTCTGTTGAATGAATTGGAGGTCCTAGGAGCTCAGATTGATGGTGAGACGCAAGTCGACATCATACTCCAGTCTCTGACCCCTAGTTTTGAGCAGTTTCGTATGAGTTATAATATGGGTAAACTGTCTTATACTCTTGCGCAACTCCTGACTGAACTGAAGGCGGCAGAGGGGATCTACAAGAAGGGCAAGTCTCAGGCGCTTGTAGCTACCAAGTCCAAAAGCTTGAAAGCTGTTGGTGGTAGAGGCAAGAAAAGGAAGCAAGCCTAGAAACCCAGTGGTGCCAAGAGGAATGGACCACGAGTGGGGGCTAACAAGCCAAGGGGCAAGTGCTTCCGATGCAACAAGTCTGGACACTGGAAGTCTGAATGTCCTCTCAAAGGTACGAATTTTTCTTTAGTCGTGAAAAAATAGTCAGCGGTATTATCTACCAGAATTCTGGTGTGTAGATATGGAACCACTGACGGTATGTGCATTTTGAATGCAGGGGTTCCAGAAAACCCGGCGACTTAGAGAAGAGAAGTTCGAGTCTACATGGGCGAAGCTGTTGAGGAAGCAGCGGTTGCAGTGGAAGACATTTATGTTTTTGGGATTTCATTTCATGTTTATTGCTTTATGTACCCTTTTAATTTTGAAAAGAACTTTTGTTCTGGTTTTTCTATTGATGAATGGATATTTATTTCTTTAATCATTTGGTGATTTGGATAAGAAATCATGGTGATATCTATTCCGGTACATTAGATAGCAATACATGAATGATGAATCCTTAGTCTACCACGATGCAACAAACCGTTATATAACTTGTTTTACTTATTAAATGTATTTCTTTGTTAATCATTATACTTGTGAATTCTTGAACTTAGTAGTATTTATTCAAAGAAGATTCAAAAGGTCGAAGTTGATTTGATCAATTATAGTTGAAGGAATGGACCTTCCGACCTAAGAATTAAATTTGGAAGATAATACAACTAAGCAAACCTTTCTGGATAAAGGAAAGAATTCGGACAAGTATTGAAATTGATTGTTAACTGATGGATGCAGAGATATGTGTAATTAGAAAGGTATGAGTAGTTCTTTCAAAGAATACTCAAATATGGATTAGAATACTTGATGTGCCATAAAAGCAAAGTGTTTTGACTAGTCAATGGACACAAAGCCATTATGGGGAACCTTCAAAGTATATCCACTAGAAGCCTACGACTTGATCGCGGAGGCTACCACCTATCTAAATAACACATAGCATAAATCAAAGATTGGGATTAAGTCTCAAAGGACTACACCATGCACTCACGTATAGAAATGGTGTGTCGGAAATAAGAAATGGAATTCTAATGGTAAAAGGACAAGTTTGTTCGGAACTACCTACGTTCTATGAATACTCCTGGAAACAACGGCACATTCAATGTGATTGTAGGATATCCTAGAAGAAAAAATGATTGTATGTTCAATAGTACTGTGAACCAGAAAGGTGTCCTCGCCCGGTTCTTAGAGCAAGACTAATAGATGAACTACAATGCCCTAACTGACAAGGTACTTTGAAATGAGGAAAAGGACAAAAGACTGAGAACCAGCCTAACCGAGTAGTAGTACACCACAAACTGCACCTAAATGTTATTACTGTTATACATCGGAATGCCATTGCAGTGGGAGGTTGTTAAGCAACCAGAGATCTTCATAAGACTAGAGGAGTTTTGAACTCTGGATCTAGTAAAGATGAAATCGATCCCTAGCTCTGCATGAGGGCGGTACTAATCTAAATGTGCCTACTTAGAAAGCAATAAGCATTATTGTTAAGAGGCAAGATCATTTAGAAGTACAAGCTTAGTAAATCCATTCATGGATCACTACAAAGCTATGAATCGTGGAACTTGCGAATTGGTGAAATAGTCCATTAGATAGATTCATCAAAGGGCATAGACGAGGAAGGTGTATTAGAAACGTAATGGAAACAAGGTGGTATTTCTCGGAATTTTATGTAGATAACATTTTGTCATTGGCAACAATGTAAAAGTGTTGTCAGACATAAAATAATGGTTGTCTAAATAAATCGAGATATAAGATTAAGAGGAAGTTAGGTCATGTTCTTAGAATCTTTCGATCTCTAGATAAAGAACATTGTACTTCTCCTAGATATCTTATACGATTATGGGTTGTTTTAAACATGCACAATTCTGAGAAAGGTTATTGCCTTTCGGGAACAGAATACATCTATCTAAGGGTATGTGTCTTGAACACATAGAAGGAGATAGATAAAGCGGTTTCCTATACCTTGGTATATGGAAAGCTTAATGGATGCAATGTTGAAAAACAAGAACCTGATATCAACTATGCGGATGGCGTAGTGGGAGGATATCAAAGTAATCTTGTCAAAGAGATATTCGGATGTTGTAAAGATACTTTTGAAGTACTGGACTACGAAGCAATACGAATTCTTCTTAAAGATTACGTTTTCTCAGATCCCAAACCAGAGAAGGACCGGTGTAAGTCGATATTAGGCTATGTGTTCACTTTTGAAAGAGGTGGAACATTAAAGATGACAGAGTGATAAGCATGATGCTTCTCGGACTCTATCATAAACCGAAGAGCAGCCTCAGAGGCAGCAGAAGTCTTGGTTAGGTTTCGGAATGACCTCTGAACTTGGATATGATTCTTGGTTCACCAAAAGGCTATGTACATAGCGGTGCATGGTAAACTGGAAGAAATCATAAGTTCAAAATGTGATGATAACACATAGAGGAAGTACCACCTGATTCGAGTCATCGTCTAGGGAGACGACGCAGTAGTCACCAAGATAACTTTAGAGCGGCAACCTAGATTGCTCATTCACATAGTACTTCTTGGAAGTACAATTTAAGCACGTGATGAGTATGGGAGTCGGGAGTTTGGAGGAAATGACTAGACCTTAGTACAAGTGGAAGAATGTTGGAGTTGTTTACTTAATGTCTAGATTTAAGTATCGGTAAACTCCCGGTCATAGCATTTAATCTATTTAATTAATAAACAATTGTTTGCATTTAATTATTATTAATTAAATATATGCAAAATATAGTCCTGGATTCTATACGTTGTAGTTAGTATGGTGTGCGACGTCACACAGAAGATCATACTATCGGTTACTCGTATTTAATCAAACAATTGCTCACGACCTAGATGGACATGGACCAATCCATCGGTATAGTCGTTGTGTGAGAGAGAAAATAATTTGTCTTAATTATTTTATCACACTTGTACACTTGGTGTATTGGGCGGATCGCTTGAGATTTATCAATTAGGATTGCCGTTGATAATTGATTTAAGTCTCAGAGTATTTTATTCTTAATCCCCGATACTATTGCGGGTGTGTATATTTAATATAAGTGACTTTGATTTTCCAAAGGAATTAACCGATTTAATTATTGGGTTAATTACCGATAAAATTGGGTCGCTATATTTTATATATGGCATGCCGTGAATACTTGACGGGAAAGTGTATCCCGGAAGGGTTGATAATATCCCCGAGATGAGTTCATAAGGAATTATTGTGTAAACATCATGAGTGGATTTGTTCCGCACAATAATTAAGGATGAATGGTACTATTCTCGGATATAAGAGATGAATAAATTAATTAGCAATAAATTAATTTTATTCATGGATATTTAAATCTTAAATACACGGAATAAATAATACTAACCGAAGAAATATTATTTGATATAATATGGTTTAATATTGGGAGTGCAATTAATTTATATAGTGGAAAATAAATTAATTAATATTAATGGGATTAATAGATTTGGGTTGGGCTCAATTTAATCATTAATATTGGAAGCCCAATATTCCACCTCCTTTAGATCCCCTACGTAGCCTATAAAAGCACTACATGGCCTTCACAAAAGAACAAGAAAAGAATATCAATAGTTGATAGTTCTAGAGAGTTGAAGGAGATCCATAAGCTTGGAGGATCGTCGCCCACCCGACGTTCAAGCTAGTGCAAGGAATACGTGGGAAGATCCAAGGGTCTTCAATTCGATTTCGTTTCTCCGCACAACGAATCAAAGGTAAAATCATAAACCCTCTTTTATGATTTATGTATGAATTAATTGTAACATATACATGAACGCACGATCCGGGAAAACGACGAACCTCGGGGACGGGGATTCGAGATCCCCGGTGAGGATCGAAGGTGGCGGTCGAACCCTAGGGTTCGGACCGCCGGACGCGTGGCGAAAGGGAGCCCCGGCTGGACGCCGGGGCATGCGATCGACGTGAAGTCGATCGTCGGGAGGTTCGCCGTGGGCTGGTGCCACGGCGGGTGGACCTCCCTGCTGCTGGGATTCGATGTCCCGGGCTATCAAAAATTATGCGGAACCGATAACCCGACCGAAACCCCGTCGCCGGAAACCACGAACGCGAACACCACGAAGAACCGGGCTCGACAAGAGCATCGCCGCGGGATGAACCCGCGGCTAAACCCTAGCCGAACCCCATCGCGGGGTTCGCGATCGCCGTGCATGGCGATCGCTGGGGATGCACGGCATCCCCGCGGGGCTGTTCGGAACAGCCCCTGGCGGTGAGTCCGGCGACTCACCGCCACCGCCGTCGAGGGGAGGGCGGTCAGCCCAGATGACCCGCCGCGGCACAGCCGCGGCTGCCCTAGCGATCGACTCCATGTCGATCGCTTGCCCCGGCTTCAGCCGGGGCCCCCTTCGAGCGCTCGCCGCCGTCGAGGGCGGCTGGGGTCCGCCACGGCACCAGCCCGTGGCACCCCAGCGATCGACCGAAGTCGATCGCATGCCCCGGCGTCCAGCCGGTGTTGGAAATCGATATCCCGGAATTAATAAATTAATTAAAATTAATTATCTAATTAATTCCGACTGAAATCCTTCGGAGATCGAATATCCGGAGTTGTCAAATGCGGAACGACAATTCCAATCGACTCCCGGTTGCCGGAACATCCCGCCACGAACCACGACGAATCCGGACTCAACCGAAACCCTAACCGTAGGTGAACCCACGGCTGTTCGGTCGAGCCCTCGCGTGGGCTCGCGGCTGATCACAACAGCCGCCTAGGGTTGCCAAAACCCTTATGCGATCAGCCCGCTGGACGTGCCTTGAACCCTCGCCGGAATAGCCGAAGCCATCCCGAAGGAACTCCCAATCGAGCCCTAGCCGCGGACGAGCCGCTGCTGCTCGATGGGGCGCGCACTCGCGTCATGCGAGTGCTAGGGTTGCAGCCGTGCAGCCCCGCACGTACCCAGCGACGCCCCGTGCACGATCCGCATGGCCACGCGGATCCGCTGCGGGAAATCCCGCAGCCCGCTGCTGCCAGCCGCACGAAGCGATCGCCTGGGTGCGAAGCGCTCGCGCGCGACATGGACCAGGCGGGTGCCTGGTCCTCAGGCGAGCGCCTGCTTGCCCAGCGAACTTGGTTCGCGCGATCCACGCCGCCGGGTCGCTCCAGCCGCGGCGGTCCGGCGATCCTCGATCGCCACCGCTCGACTCGACCCCGGTGAGGATCCCAAACCTCGGATCTTGGTTCACGATATTTCTACGATAATTAAACGATTAAATCATAAAGGGAGTTTTACGATTTACCTCGTTCTCGTTGTTCGGAAAAACGAAGAACTCAATTGATGACCTTGAGATCTTCCCACGTATTCCTTGCACTAGCCCGGACGTCGTGTGGGCGACGATCTACCGAACTCCATGGATCTCCTCCACTCTTCAAGAACTTTATGATTGGCGTATCTTAGGTTAATGAATTGTGAAGACCATGTAGTGCTTTTATAGGCTACGTAGGGGATCAAAAGGAGATTAAATATTGGGCTTCTAATATTGAAAATTAAATTGGGTCCAACCCAAATCTATTAATTCTTATCAATATTAATTTTATTTATTTTCCACTATATAAATAAAATTGCACTCCCAATATTTATCCATATTATATCAAATAATATTTCTCCGGTAGTATTGTTTATTCCGTGTATTTAAGATTTAAATATCCATGAATAAATTTATTCATTGCTCAATAAATATTATTCATTTCTTATATCCGAGAATAGTACCGTTCAACCTTAATTATTATGCGGATTAAATCCACCTGCAGGGTTTACATAATAATTCCTTATGAACTCATCTCGGGGATATTATCAACCCTTACGGGATACACTTTCCCGTCAAGTATTCACGGCATGTCATATATAAAATATAGTGACCCAACTCAACCGGTAATTGACCCAGTAATTAAACCGGTCAATTCCTTTGGAAAATCAAAGTCACTTATATTAAATATACACACCCGCAATAGTATCGGGGATTAAGAATAAAATACACTGAGATTTAAATCGATTATCCAAGGCAATCCTAATCGATAAATCTCAAGCGATCCGCTCAATACACCAAGTGTACAAGAGTGATAAAATAATTAAGATAAATTATTTTCTCTATCACACAACGACTATACCGATGGATTGGTCCGTGTCCATCTAGGTCGTGAGCAACTGTTCGATTAAATACGAGTAACCGATAGTATGATCTTCTGTGCGCCCATGCTTGCACCATACTAACTACAACGTATAAAATCCAGGACTATGATTTGCATATATTTAATTATAAATAATTAAACGCAAATAATTGTTTATTTAATTAAATAGATTAATGGCAATGGATTGGGAGTTTCCGTTACTTAAATCTAGACATTAAGTACACAACTCCAACAATCTCCCACTTGTACTAAGGTCTAGTCATTTCCTCCAAACTCCCGACTCCCATACTCATCACGTGCTTAAGTTGTACTTCCAAGAAGTACTATGTGAATGAGCACTCTAGGTTGCCGCTCTGAAGTTATCTTGGTGACTACAGCGTCGTCTCCCCTGACGATGATTCGTATCAGGTGGTACTTGCTCTATGTGTTATCTTACACTTATGGACTTGTGATTTCTTACCATTTGCCATCGCACCGCTATTTACATAGCCTTTGACAAATTAAGAATCACATCTAAGTCCCAGAGATTATCCCGGAGCTATACCAAAACTTCCGCTGCCTCTGAGGCCGCTATTTGGTTACTCATGGCAGAGTTCGAAAAGCATCGTGCTTATCACTCTTCCATGTTAAAACTCCTTCTCCTTCAATAGTGAAACACATAGCCTGATATCGACTTACACTGGTCCTCATTCGATTAGAAATCTAAGAGAATGTAATCCAAAGGAAATGCTCGTTTGCTCCGTAATCCAGAACATAGTTTCCAGTACTTCGAAAGTACTTAAAATGTTCATTACAGCAGTCGAGTATTCCTTTCCAGGATTACCTTGATATCCTCCCACTATACTAGCCGCATAGCAGATATCAGGTTCTCGTTTTTTAACATCGCATTTATTAAGCTTTCCACACTCCAAGTGTAGGAAACCGCTTTAATTGCTTCTATCTCCTTTTGTGTTCCAAAACACATATCCTTAGATAGATGCATTCCGTATCTGAAAGGTAACGAACCTTTCTCGGAATTTTGCATGTTAAAACGAACTATAATCATATATATGTAAGATGTCCAGGAGAAGTACAACTTCTTCCTATATCTTTCATATTGATTCATCTAGACAACCATCATTTTATGTTTGAAAACATCTTTACATTGTTACCAATGATAAAATGTTATCTACATAAAACCTCCGAGAAACACCACCTTGTTTCCATCACGTTTCCTATACACACGATTCGTCTATGCTTTGATGAATCCATAAAATGGACTATCTCATCAATTTGCAAGTACCACGAACTCAATGCTTTGTTCCAATCCATAAATGGATCAACTAAGCTTGTACTCTAAATGATCTTGCCTCTTAGCAATAATCCTTATTGCTTTCCAAGAAGGCACATTTAGATTTAGTACTGCCTCCATGTAGATCCAGGGATCGATTTCATGTATACTAGGTCCAGAGTCCGAAAACTCTCCTAGTCTTATGAATATCTCCGGTTGATCACAACCTCCCACTACAACGGCATTCCGGTGTATAAACAGTAATAACAGTAGGTGCAGTTTGTGGTGTACCGCTACTCGGTTTGGCTGGTTCCCAGTCCTTATCTCTCTCTCCCATTCAAAGTATTACGTCACTTTGGGCTTGTGGTTCATCTAATAGTCTTTTTCTAAGAACCGGGCGTTAGAACTTATAACGTCCTTCTGGTTCATAGTACTATTGAACACACATCTTTTGTTCTTCTAGGATATTCTACAACCGCATTGAATGCGTCGTTGTTTCCAGACATATCCATAGAACATAGGTAGTTCCGTATAACTCATGCTTTTACTATTTCTATAAGAGTTCCATTTCTTAACTTCCGACACACCATTTCTACACAAGAGTGTATGGTGTAGTCATTTGGGATAAAATCCCAATCTCTGATCAGTATGCCATGCATTCCTCAGACAGGCACTTGCCTCCGCGATTAGATCGCAGGCTTTCAATGGATATACCATGATGGTTCCCCGCAATAGCTTTGTGTCCATTGACTTGTCAAAACACTTTGCTCTTGTGGCACATCAGGTATGCTAATCCATTTTTCGAGCAATCATAAAATGAATTACTCGTACCTTATTGTCTGAGTAAACAAAGGTCTGCATACATCAGAGTGAATCAATTCTAATACCTGTCCGGATCTTATACCTTATATCCATAAAGGATTGCTTAGTCGTATTATCTTCCAAATTAGATTCTTAGGTCGGAAGGTCCACTCCTTCAACTTAATTGATCTTACAATCAATTTTCGACCTTTGAACTTCTTATTTGAATAAATATGACTTAGCATAAGAATCCACAAGTAAAATTGATTTAATAAAGAAATCTCTTATTAGTAAAGCGAGTTATATACTACGGTTCCTTGCATTGTGGTGGACTCAGGATTCATCATTTATATATATTGCTAGCTAATGTACCATAATATCATTATTTCTTCTTATAACCATCAAATGATTAAAAGAAATAAAATATCCATTTATTAGAAATCCAGAACGAAGTTCTTTCTAATTTGAGAGGTACATAAAAGCAATAACCCAAAATGAAATCCTATAAAATGTCCTCCACTGCAACTGCTGCCTCCTCTACAGCATTGCCCATGTAGACTACGATTTCTTCTTTTCTAAGTCGTCGGGTTTCCTGGAACCCTTGCATTTAAAATGCACATACCGTCAATTGTTCCATATCTACACACCAGGTTCCGGTAGATAATACCGCTGACTATGTTTTACGACTAAAGAAGATTTCGTACTTTCTTTGAGAGGATAATCAGACTTCCAATACCTAGACTGTTTGCATCGAGAACACTAGCCTATTGGCTTTCTCGCCCCATCTCGTGATCCAAGAAACTTAGGGCCACTGGGTTTCTTTGCTTGCTTTTCCTATCCCCCGGTTTTGCCCTTAGGTTCGAAACCTTTGGCATTGGCTACAAGAGCTTGCGATTTCCGTCTCAACTCGTCTAAAAGGTCAATCATCTCAAAAACGTGTTTAAGCGTTTCTTCGAAGCGACTGGCCTTTATGAGTATCCTCATCGCTTCTTGTCTAAACGCCTATGTCATGTCTAAACATCTCCTTGAGTTTGAACATGATAAAATCAGTTCTTTCCTCAACAGTCGAGACATTAGTAGGTTCGGGAGAACAAAGCTCACTGAGTACAAACTTGTACTCTTCAACAGTCTGGGCAATGTCCAGATCTCTATTCCAATCAATACATCCAGGGACCAATGAGTTTAAAATCCTTACGTATCACATAAAGTGAGTTCAAAGCCATATCCTAATCTATGAGCACATATAACAACAAACAATCGATTTAATCTCCGATATTATCTCCCTCAAATAATATCATTAAACCACTAATCACATCTAAAATCCCATCAGGTAAGGCAAGCCACGTGGTGTGGACGTTTACCCACCCAAACGACTTAGCAATTAGATTTTCTTTGGTCATACATCACTTATAGCGGAACCTCGTGGGGAGGAATACTATAATGCGTATCTAAGTGTAAACCATTACTCAGTACCAAAGTAAATCGTTTGGAATTGCTACATTACCGCAAGCCACGTGGTGTGGACGTTTACGACAACTTCACAACTCTTCACAATTTCTTACAACTGTCTACATCAATTAATCCAAAATCCGTCAGTATAGCAAGTCACGTGGTGTGGACGTTTACTACACCAAGAGACTTTTATAATTGACTCCCAATTACTTGATCCATTCGATCTTGTAAATCAAGACGCGGAGAATCATAAGTGAAACTCGAAGTTTCTAACCAGTGATTCACCATGCGAACAACCCTATCTCTCATTAGATGAGGGAGCCGAGCAGACAATCGATCCATCTATAAAAGAATGGTACGAAGGTCTCTAATTTGTGTCCTCTACATGACCAAGTGGCTCTGGCTCCATTCCACTCCCCGGGGTGAGAATGAGTCGACTTGAAATCAGCTTTGGAAAGACAAATTAGGCATTGTTTGATAAACTTAATCAATGTTTCTCGTAAGAGGAATTACAAGAACTCTCCTCCAATAACTTATCTATATAAACTTTAAAAGTTTATAAAAGTCACCAAGAGAGCAGCAATGGAGACCATGGGTATGTTTCCATACCCTCTCCCACTTAGCTTTTTACAATAAAGGGATACGCTATCTAATGCATAATTAAATACACATAAGCATGCATACATGAAATAAAGCACATAGAATATTATCACGTAGTCAAAATAATACTAGAATATTATTTTCCGACTATTATGGCTTTATCGCATCCCCGTACGCATCTTCTAGTCTTCAGTCTTCGTTTCTCGAATGCTCCATGTGACGAGAATATTAATATCCAATATTTAAATCCATTTATTTTCAATTAATCCAAAAGTTACTTAATTCGAAAATTAAGTCAATCGAATATATCGAAAATAAAATTAAATATTATTAATATTTTATTTATTTATTTTCCTTTCTAATTCTATTAAATCTTTAGAATAGTCTTTCCAAGTAAACTTGGAATATTCTAGAAGACCTCTATAATAGAATAAGGAAATAAAATAAATTAGGACTCTTAATCCTTCCAAATTAATTCTTTTCCTAATCTATTAAAATTTCATAAAGGAATAATTAAATAGGAAAAATTGATTAAGGACTTTCAAAACTTTCCAAATTAATTATTTTCCTAATCCATTAAAAATTCCATAAACGAATAATTAAATAGGAAAAACAAATTAATTCTAAATTTATTCTTCTCCTAATCCATGAAAATTCCATAAAAGAAATAATCAAATAGGAAAACCGAATTAAAATAGGAAAGTTGGATCTCGGCGGAAGAGCACGGGTTGGGAGTCCCCGCGCCCTACCACCACCATCGACCACCCTTCGGAGAAGCATGCCGCCGCCACCCCAGCCCACGCGCCGCCACCCCAGCCCACGCGCCGCCACCATTGGTGCCCGGCGTGGCCGAGGAGTCCCGCGGGCAGCCCCCTCGCCTAGGGCTCGATCCTACATGGGGTCGATCATGATGATCGATCCCTCGTCCCATCGTCTCCCTCGTCACATCGTCTTCTTCTTCCGGCGATCGTCTCGTTCTCGAACCAACGTAAATAAATTACAAGAATTTAAATACAATTATCCGGTATCGATTCTATACATGAAATCGACCCTATACATTTTCCGGAAAAAGTAGAACGTAATAATAAACCTAAATTCGGTCAACCCCCGAATTTTTACTATTACAAGCATTCACCACACATAAAACGAATCTCGACATGTCCGAGAGTTTAATAATCAAGAATAATATTATGACAATAATTAAGAACAATTATATCTAGCCATAATAGTCGGAAACCCTGCAAGGTAGAACAATTTATCGAAAAATACCGTGAACTAAAACCAACGCTCTGATACCAATTGTTGGAAATCGATATCCCGGAATTAATAAATTAATTAAAATTAATTATCTAATTAATTCCGACCCAAATCCTTCGGAGATCGAATATCCGGAGTTGTCAAATGCGGAACGACAATTCCAATCGACTCCCGGTTGCCGGAACATCCCGCCACGAACCACGACGAATCCGGACTCAACCGAAACCCTAACCGTAGGTGAACCCACGGCTGTTCGGTCGAGCCCTCGCGTGGGCTCGCGGCTGATCACAACAGCCGCCTAGGGTTGCCAAAACCCTTATGCGATCAGCCCGCTGGACGTGCCTTGAACCCTCGCCGGAATAGCCGAAGCCATCCCGAAGGAACTCCCAATCGAGCCCTAGCCGCGGACGAGCCGCTGCTGCTCGATGGGGCGCGCACTCGCGTCATGCGAGTGCTAGGGTTGCAGCCGTGCAGCCCCGCACGTACCCAGCGACGCCCCGTGCACGATCCGCATGGCCACGCGGATCCGCTGCGGGAAATCCCGCAGCCCGCTGCTGCCAGCCGCACGAAGCGATCGCCTGGGTGCGAAGCGCTCGCGCGCGACATGGACCAGGCGGGCGCCTGGTCCTCAGGCGAGCGCCTGCTTGCCCAGCGAACTTGGTTCGCGCGATCCACGCCGCCGGGTCGCTCCAGCCGCGGCGGTCCGGCGATCCTCGATCGCCACCGCTCGACTCGACCCCGGTGAGGATCCCAAACCTCGGATCTTGGTTCACGATATTTCTACGATAATTAAACGATTAAATCATAAAGGGAGTTTTACGATTTACCTCGTTCTCGTTGTTCGGAAAAACGAAGAACTCAATTGATGACCTTGAGATCTTCCCACGTATTCCTTGCACTAGCCCGGACGTCGTGTGGGCGACGATCTACCGAACTCCATGGATCTCCTCCACTCTTCAAGAACTTTATGATTGGCGTATCTTAGGTTAATGAATTGTGAAGACCATGTAGTGCTTTTATAGGCTACGTAGGGGATCAAAAGGAGATTAAATATTGGGCTTCTAATATTGAAAATTAAATTGGGTCCAACCCAAATCTATTAATTCTTATCAATATTAATTTTATTTATTTTCCACTATATAAATAAAATTGCACTCCCAATATTTATCCATATTATATCAAATAATATTTCTCCGGTAGTATTGTTTATTCCGTGTATTTAAGATTTAAATATCCATGAATAAATTTATTCATTGCTCAATAAATATTATTCATTTCTTATATCCGAGAATAGTACCGTTCAACCTTAATTATTATGCGGATTAAATCCACCTGCAGGGTTTACATAATAATTCCTTATGAACTCATCTCGGGGATATTATCAACCCTTACGGGATACACTTTCCCGTCAAGTATTCACGGCATGTCATATATAAAATATAGTGACCCAACTCAACCGGTAATTGACCCAGTAATTAAACCGGTCAATTCCTTTGGAAAATCAAAGTCACTTATATTAAATATACACACCCGCAATAGTATCGGGGATTAAGAATAAAATACACTGAGATTTAAATCGATTATCCAAGGCAATCCTAATCGATAAATCTCAAGCGATCCGCTCAATACACCAAGTGTACAAGTGTGATAAAATAATTAAGATAAATTATTTTCTCTATCACACAACGACTATACCGATGGATTGGTCCGTGTCCATCTAGGTCGTGAGCAACTGTTCGATTAAATACGAGTAACCGATAGTATGATCTTCTGTGCGCCCATGCTTGCACCATACTAACTACAACGTATAAAATCCAGGACTATGATTTGCATATATTTAATTATAAATAATTAAACGCAAATAATTGTTTATTTAATTAAATAGATTAATGGCAATGGATTGGGAGTTTCCGTTACTTAAATCTAGACATTAAGTACACAACTCCAACAGCCGGGGCTCGCCCTTCGTCGCGCGCCGGGCGGTCAAACCTTTGGGTTTCGACCGCCCCCTTCGATCTTCGTCGGGGATCTCGAATCCCCGTCCGCGATGATCGTCGTTTACCCGGATCGTCTTGTTCATGTATATATCACAATTAACGAACATATAATCATGTAGGGGGTTTACGATTATATTACCTCGATTCGTTGTACGGAGAAACGAATTAACATGTTGATGACCTTGCGATCTTCCCACGTATTCCTTGCACCTCGTCCGAACGTCGTGTGGGCGACGATCTATCGAACTCTTATGGATCTCCTTCACTCTTCAAGACTTTATGATTGGCGTATCTTAGGTTAATGAATTGTGAAGACCATGTAGTGCTTTTATAGGCTACGTAGGGGATCAAAAGGAGGTGGAATATTGGGCTTCCAATATTGAAGATTAAATTGAGCCCAGCCCAAATCTATTAATCCTTATCAATATTAATTAATTTATTTTCCACTATATAAATTAATTGCACTCCCAATATTAAACCATATTATATCAAATAATATTTCTCCGGTAGTATTATTTATTCCGTGTATTTAAGATTTAAATATCCATGAATAAATTTATTTATTGCTCATAAAATTATATTCATCTCTTATATCCGAGACTAGTACCGTTCAACCTTAATTATTGTGCGGAACGAATCAACTCATGAGGTTTACACAATAATTCCTTATGAACTCATCTCGGGGATATTATCAACCCTTCCGGGATACACTTTCCCGTCAAGTATTCACGGCATGTCATATATAAAATATAGGGACCCAATTTTACCGGTAATTAACCCAATAATTAAATCGGTTAATTCCTTTGGAAAATCAAAGTCTCTAATATTAAATATACACACCCGCAATAATATCGGGGATTAAGAATAAAATACTCTGAGATTTAAATTGATTATCCAAGGCAATCCTAATCAATAAATCTCAAGCGATCCGCCCAATGCACCAAGTGTACAAGTGTGATAAAATAATTAAGATAAATTATTTTCTCTCTCACACAACGACTATACCGATGGATTGGTCCGGGTCCATCTAGGTCGTGAGCAACTGTTCGATTAAATACGAGTAACCGATAGTATGATCTTCTGTGTGTCCATACACACCATACTAACTACAACGTATAAAATCCAGGACTATATTTTTGCATAATTAATTAATAATTAATTAAATGCAAATAATTGTTCATTAATTAAATAGGTTAAATGCTATGACCGGGAGTTTACCGATACTTAAATCTAGACATTAAGTACACAACTCCAACACCAGCCACCCTTGGTCGGCGGCGGTGGCGCACGGAAAAACCCTCGGCTGGAGCCGAGGGGGTGCGATCGATCCTCGGATCGATCGCGGGTAAGCTGCGGGGTCACCCGCAGCGACCCCGTACGTGTTGCGGGTTCGCCCGCAGCGGATGCGTGCGGGGCTTGGCCCCACCGAGCAGCGAGTCATGGACTCACTGCTGGGCTGATGCGAACAGCCCCAGGGATCGCTCGTAGCGATCCCAGCGATCGCACGGGGCGATCGCGAGTCCCCCCGCGGGGAGTCGGCTGGGCGTACGCGCGCCTTCGGGTGCGTTGCGTGTTCGGCTGGGTCCTGGTTCGCGTGGGCTCGTGATTTCTCCGGCGATTGAGGATTTCATTCGGGTTATTAGTTTCCGCTATTTTTAATGGCCCGGGATATCGATTTCCAACATTTATAAGGAATTATTATGTAAACCCTACAGATAGATTTGTTCCGCATAATAATTAAGGTTGAATGGTACTAGTCTCGGATGCAAGAGATGAATAAATTAATTACGCAATTAATTTAAATTTATTCATGGACATTTCTATCTTAAACGCACGGAATAAATAATACTACCGGAGAGATAATATTATTTGATATAAAATTGGTATAATATTGGGAGTGCAATTATATTTATATAGTGGAAAATAAATATAATTAATATTAATGGATTAATAGATTTGGGCTTGGGCTCAATTTAATCATTAATATTGGAAGCCCAATATTCCACCTCCTTAAGATCCCCTACGTAGCCTATAAAAGCACTACATGGTCTTCTCTATTCTCATAACTTGAAGATCACAATTCTAGAGAGAGAAAGTAGAGAAGGAGATCCATAGGAGTTCGGAGGATCGTCGCCCACACGACGTTCGAACGAAGTGCAAGGAATACGTGGGAAGGTCTCAAGGTCTTCATAAGATCTCGTTTCTCCGCACAACGAGAACAAAGGTAAAATCATTGAACCCCCTTCGATGATCTTAATGTTTAATTATCGTGAAAATAATGTGAACGTAAGATCCGAGGTTCGGGATCCTCACCGGGGTCGAGCTGGGTGGTGGTGATCGAAGATCACCGGACCACCGCGGCTGGAGCGACCCGGCGGCGACGGATCGCGACTACGGCTTGACTGCCCAGGCAAGCGGCCGCCTAGGGGGTCACGCGGCCGCCTGGTATGCCCAGGCAGCGGGCTGCGGGTTTTTCCCACAGCGGATCCGTGTGCTCATGCGAGTCGTGCACGGGAGCCATGCGGGCTGAACCCTAGCGCGCCTGGGCTGGTCTACGCGTGGGTTTCCGGCATGGCTAGCGGGCTGTTTTGAACATCCCCATACGCCATCATGAGATTCGATCAATCACCGCGAGCTTGCTCGCGGAGGGTGATCGATCGGGCTTCTCCCCGCGTCCGGTGACGTGGGATTTTTCCGGTGGCGGAATTTCGATCGGAGTTGTCAATTCCGCGTTTCCCGACGACTCCGGGATGTCGATTTCCAACACAAATTTCACCGCGTGGGTTACTGAATCTCCGTCGGGACTGAGTAATACCACACCTGCCCCCGAGCACGCGGTGGTAGATGATCCATCTACGAACAGCTGCCAGGCGCGTGGTTGACTCTGGGATTTCTCAGGGAAAGTTAATTCCACAATAAAATCTGCCAGGGCTTGTGCTTTGATTGATGTCCTCGGGGAGAAAGTTATGTCATACTGACTAATTTCTAACGCCCAGCGTAGGAGTCTCCCGGTGATATCCGACCGGTTCAATACTTGCCTTAAAGGCATAGTAGTCAAGACTTCGACGGGGTGCTCAAATAAGTATGCCCGGAGTTTTCAGGTTGACACTATTAAAGCATATGTTAATTTCTCCAGTGAAGTGTATTTAATTTCTGCCTCATGTAGTACTTGGCTCACAAAGTAAATCGGAAAATGTACTATTCCCTCTGCCCTTGTCAGGACTGCACTAATGGCATGTTCCGATGCGGCCAAGTACAAATACAGCTTTTCTTTTGGTTTAGGGGCCACAACTACTTTAGGATTGGACAAATATTCCTTTATCCGTACAAAAGCTTGTTGGGCCTCCTTTTTCCAGTGAAATTCCTGACCTTTGATGGAAGCAAAGAACGGACGAGTTTTATCTCCCAGGCAAGAAATGTACCTATTTAGGGCGGCTAAACGACCCGTGAGTCGTTGTACGCCTTTTATGTCCCGGGGCTCTTGCATGTCCAGATTGGATTGGACTTTGGTAGGGTTGGGCTCAATGCCTTTCTCGCTAACCACATGCCCCAGGATCATCCATTTTTTTATTCTAAAGTTACATTTCTTGGGGTTTAATTTCATATTATAATGCCCCATAATTTTGAAAACTTCTTCGAGGTCTTTGATATGATCTGATTCATTTTTACTTTTTACAATTATATCATCAATATATACTTCCATGGTTACACCAATTAAATCAGAAAACATCAGATTTACCAACCTTTGATAGGTGGCCCCCGCATTCTTCAGGCCAAAAGGCATTCTTTCCCAGCAATAGATTGCTTTTTCAGAGTAGAACGCCGTATGCTCGACGTCATCTGGATGCATGGGAATTTGATGATATCGTGCCTTGGCGTCCAGTGTTGAAACTATCACGTGACCTGTCAAATTATCAACCACATGGTCGATGTGCGGCATGGGAAAAAGGTCTTTCAGGCATGCGTTTTTCAGATCTGTAAAATCTATACACAAACGCCATGCCGCCGCCGTTTTAGTCACCATCACCGCATTGGAAAGCCAAGTGACATCACTCGAAGCTTTCCTGACCAATTTTTTTTCAATTAGTTTATCTAATTCCCCGACGAGTGCTTGGCACTTCTCGGGACCCATTTTTCTACGCTTCTGCGCAATTGGTCTCTTGCAAGGATCAATTTTCAATCGATAGCAGGCATTTTCAGGGTCTATCTTCCCTAAATCAGCACTTGACCACGAGAAAGTAGAGATATTTTCTCTGAGGAAATTTATAATACCGCTCTGGGTATTTGGTTCCATATGAGTCCCCACAAGTATTTGCTTTTCACCCTGTTCTGGATCTAAGACTATAGAATCCAGGTTTTCGACCATTTCCACAACTGGTACTTTTTTACATTGATATCCACCCCTTTAACCCCAATCATCCATTTTTGGTTTTGATGGGGGAAACTTTTGGCTAGTAGATGCTATGTCTATGCCAGTTTCTTCTTCGGGGGGCTTGTTTACTTTGTCCGGGGGAATTTCAATAATTTCCCCGGTAAGTTTCTCCTGAGAAATATTCAGTTTTGTTTCTTGATCGTTTATTTTGATAACATCTTTAATATGATTAATTTGTTTTATTTTAGTTTCTCCCAAGTTAATCTGGGGAACGTTTATGTTTACTTCGGTTTTGGAGTTATCAAGATCGCGAAAATACATCAAAGTCTTCTTAGCCATTACTAGATCACCTCTGACGGTGCCAACTGCACCGGAGGGAGTAGGAAACTTAATACAGTAGTAGTAGGACGAGGCGACAACTTCAAAAGCGTCCAGAAAGGGCCTGCCTAACAAAGCATTATAGCCACTAACCTTATCAACTATTACAAACTTCAGATTCCTAACCATCATGACTTCGGGATTCTTCACATCCATCAATTCCACCGGGAGAATGATCTCTCCGTATGGAATGACTACATCATCTCCAAAACCTTTCAACACCATATCGCACGGGTTGACATAGCGCGCCAGATTCCCCATCAAATCCAGAGTCCTCTTGTAGAGAACATTGAGATGCGCGCCATTGTCCACCAGCGTGCGAGACACATCCAAACCGAAGACTCTTGCCCTTATCACCAAGGGCACATCCTTCGGGAATTTTGTCTCGGCTCGATCTTCCGGGGTGAAAGTAATCACCGCCGTGTCTGAAATTGATGACCCCTGAGTCGGGGCCGTTTCATACCACACTTCCCACATCTGGAAATCTCTTTTCCTCTTGGGGTGGCTTTCTTCATTCACCGGCCTCAACCCACCGATCATCATGATCTGACCCACTCGTGGTGGGCCCTGTGCCGGGGGAGGTGGTGGTGGTGCCGGTGCGGGTACTTCCTGGGGAGGAGGCCCCTGCGGATTTCCCCCTGCACCCGGCCTGGGCAAGAATTGCCACAGCTTTCCATCCTGGAAAAGTTTCCACAACAGTTTAACCAGCTGCCTGCACTCGCTGGTGTTGTGACCTATCTTTTCATGATAGGCACACCATTTATTGGGATCCAACTTATCCGGGGGAGTCAGAATTGGCGGTGGTTTCACCAACAAATCAGATTTTTGCATGAGCAATATATTCAGAATGTTTGCTGGTGTATGACCAGTCTGAGTAGTTATTTTTTCTTCCAACTCGGGGACCTCATCCATCCATGGGTCAGCTGGCTTTGGGCCTGGTTTTTTGCCAATGTAATTTGGCCTTCGATCGGAGGAAAAAGGAGGTTTTTTCTTTTGCTCAGGGGCATGTTCCCCGCCGGCAATAAGACGCTGGTACGCCACTTGGGCCCCAACTTTCCTCCTAAAATCCTCATACGATCGGGGATAATTCAACATAGCAGATTTAAACAACTTAGAATTTCTTCTCAAACCTGCCAGCACGGTGTGAAGTTTGAGGTTATCACCAATCTCTTCACCGCCCGCCAAAAGTAGTTCTTCAACACGATCAACGTAAGATTCGTCTGTTTCTGTCTCACCCTGTTTGACCCCCAACAGCTTCTGACTATATTCCATATAGGAGGCTTTGGAGGCAAAATATGACACAAACCTATGCACCAAATCATCAAAACATTTGATAGAATGTGCGGGTAAGCTGACGTACCATTGGTGGGGAATATCGCCCAGGGTGAGGGGAAACAGTTTGCACCGAGTAGCGTCAGTGGCTCCTCGGCCGGACATGTATGTCCTGAATCTGCTCAAATGAGCTTCTGGATCAGTTTTGCCGCTATACAAAGTAGTTTGCATGGGCTGTATTTCCAGTTGCATGGAAGCTTGTTCGACCTCACGGGCCAAAGGATCATTATGACGACCCGTCGGGGCACCGAGAATTTGATTTTCATTCAATCGCCTTTCCAGTTCAGAGTACTTCTGCCTCAAATCGGCCAGTTCAGGATTAGTACCGGGGGCTCCCGTGGCCCCACCCGGTGGAAAGTTTGCATGGTACCCATGCATGTCACTTTTACTAACCTGCCGACGAGGCTCAGTAGAGGTGGCCACAGATTCGGCTCTTTTGTTCAGATCTATTGCCAAGCGCATTCTGCGATTCCTCCAGGGAACACGGCCAGATTTCCTGGGAGCTAAATTCAGATTTGCCCCGGTGGGTGCATGCATGCCCTTCACCGGGATCACATGAGTCGTCATGACATATTTCATCGTCATGAGTTCTGCCACTACTTCATCAATTTTTTGAGGAGTATCGAGACTTCCGAATCTAATCGGAGGCGGGCCCTTAGGTGTCGATGGCCCTCCGAGATCGTAAGGATGGAGACGGCGATTCCGACGTCGTGATCGAAGTAGACGATGCGGTTGATCTGCCTGACTGTCAGTAGGCTCGTCGGCCTCTGCATGTTTTTCCGTGCTCATCAGAGCTAATCTGGGTAGGAGGCGGCGGCGTCTCCTTATTTTCAGGTTCAGGGTTCTTAGGCGGAGATGGAACCTCGGGTTCCACCATCACGGCCTTACACATTACAGCCCGCCACCTGCCACAGGTACCCGATTCACCTGATACCGTAGTACCTTCATTTTCGTTAACCATTTTTTATTTTAATCGAGCTTTTTAGCAACTTAATTACCTCATGCTCGATCCTTCTAGCGCCAACTGTTTTGGGTTGTTTTTGCTTTTGCTGGTGGGATTCGCTGGTAACAGAGGGATTTGGCAACAACTCAAAATGGTATATTGTTATAGGTAAGTTAGCAAGAGGATTAAGTTATAGCAGAAATCGTAAGTAAGAACATGGAAGCTCAAGGCTCCTCTTTATTCATATATTCATACTTAGAAATCATTATTAAAATACAAGGTTGCATGTCCCTTTTCCTCTCTCACAATCCCTCTATTTATAATAATCCATGCATGGCTAGATTATTCCACCTAATGCCCACTTATCGGATTCCTATTGGACCCCAACTCCACTAATATGAAGCATTAAAAACCCACTTAGCTCTTAAGTATGATTTTTGCTCCTTTCCCCGTCAAGTCCCGGTTAACTGCCTGATGGCTCTGACACCTTCCCCACGGATATTCCCGTGAAATTAGTCTGACTCTACCGTGCGATCTTTCTTGTCCAAGCTCTTCTTCTACTTCTGAGAGATGCCTTTTAAGGTCTTTTCCCTCTGGTTGTCTCTGACTTGTATGTTTGATGACGTGGCTGTCACATTGTTGACACGTGTCGGTGACCGTTTTCTCGGGTATAACACGCCCAATACACCAAATGTACAAGTATGATAAAATAATTAAGACAAATTATTTTCTTTTTCATACAACGACTATACCAATGGATTGGTCCTTGTCCATCTAGGTCGTGAGCTACTGTTTGATCAATATAAGAGTAACCGATAGTATGATCTTCAGTGTGACGTCCCACACCATACTAACTACAACGTATATGATCCAGGACTATAATTTGCATATATTTAATTATAAATAATTAAAAGTAAAAGATTGTTTATTCATTTAAATAGATGAAATGCTATGACCGGGAGTTTACGTTACTTAAATCTAGACATTAAGTATACAACTCCATCAATCTCTCACTTATACTAAGGTCTAGTCATTTCCTCCAAACTCCCGACTCCCATACCCATCACGTGCTTGATCTGCCCTTCCAAAGAAGGGCCTTGTGAATGAGCATTCTTGGTTGCCAACCTTGAAGTTATCTTGGTGACTACAGCGTCGTCTCACTTGACGATGACTCGTATCAGGTGGTACTTGCGCTCTATGTGTTATCATCACTATGGACTTATGACTTCTTTGAGTTTGCCATTGCACCGCTATTTACATAGCCTTTGGTAAACTAAGAATCATATCTAAGTCCAGAGGTTATCCCGGAGCCCTACCAAAACTTCCGCTGCCTCTGAGGCCGCTATTCGGTTACACATGGCAGAGTTCGAAAAGCATCATCACTTTTCCATGTTAAAGCTCCACCTCTTTTAAAAGTGAACACATAGCCTGATATCGACTTACACCGGTCCTAATTTGATCAGAGATCTGAGAAAATGTAATCCAAATCAGAAGTTCGTCTTGCTCCGTATTCAGTACTTCGAAAGTACTTTACAGTAGTCGAATATTCTTTTTCAAGGATTACTTTGATATCCTCCCACTATGCTGACCGCATAGCCGATATCAGGTTCTCGTTTTTCAACATTGCATTTATAAATCTTTCCACACTCAAAGTGTAGGAAACTGAAGGAGGTGGGGAGAGGGAAGTTATTGCGATGCCACCGGCCATCAAACTTCTTGCGCAGCTGGCGCCAGCCGTCGGAATGGATGGTGATATCGTAGTAGCTCTCTGTGCACTTCGACGCGCTGTGCAAAGCTTGTTTCCCTTTATTCGGACGTGTTTTTTTGTTCTGGCTCATCTTTATTTTCTTGTCTTTTGCTGTTTTTTCCGTAAAATCGCACACGTATGGAACTCTATTTATAGAGGCTTAAAGTAAAGAGTTTCCCGCCCAAGGAAAACATCCTTTGGCGGGAACCCTACCTCCAAAAAAGGAAGTAAAATGTTTTTGGCGGTAAGAAATCCCGCCAACAAGGAACCCTGGAGAAGGAAACGAAAAATCGGGCAACTACGAACGAAACATGGAAATAAAATTTCATACATAGCCAAATTCTAAAGTTTGAAAAACTTCGAAGCAACACAAAAGGGCACCCTAGGTGCAACCATAATATTGTTCAAACCCGAGTGGGAGTAATCGAGCATAATCTAAATGAGTTATTTCATACGAGCAAGCGGGAAAATTCCCATTCAGCCGTCTTGTTTGGGAGCCTCCCCATCACCGATCAGGGAGTCTGCAAAAGTTGTATCCGATTCTTCTTCATCCATCTTCAACACTCGAGGATCAAACAACTGATCTTTCCTCGGCCACCAAGAGAGATCCACCTTATGCTCGGTCTCCAAATCCAGTATAGACAGTTTCATGTCCGGGTGGAGATCATTTGTAGAAGCATAAGTCTGGACAATCGACATCAGAGCGTCCACAGGTTGGCCGGCCTTAAGTAGACCCCAGACGCCATCGAAGAATGCACAGTAGTAGGAATAATTGCTGAACTCGCCCAGGTTCTCCCATGGATCGGCGAGCCGGGCAGTCTCAGCTTCCTGCATTTTTTTCAGATCACCAGCAGCCTGCCCCATCCCGAGACGCTCTCTTGCCAGCAAAGCCTTCATCTCCTTGAGCTGCAGATTGGCTACCTCCACGATCTCCCTAGCCAGTTTCTCAGCATCCACAGCCCGGTTTGCCATCTCGGCTACCCGTCTGGATATCTTGGCCACGTCGGCGTCCCGATCAAACATCGCGGTCTCGCATTCCTTCAGCATTTTCTTATATTCACCCACCTGCAACTCCTGCGCAGCAAACTTTTCTTTCAGCGCCCCGAGCTGAGTTTCTAAGGATTGTTTCAGGCCGACCTCGAGCTCGTATTTCTCCTGGAGCTCGGAGAGGCGTTCCCGGAGGCTCGCCTCCTCGCTTGACTGAGTAGAAGGAGCAGCGATACCTTTACCCTTCCGATCCTCTAGAAGCCGACCAATGTGGTTGATCATCATCGGGACACGCTCAGCTTGGACTTTGAGCATATTCAACATGAAGTCGGGCCGGGAGGTATAACTTTCCATCCGATGAGACCAGGATCCGACGATGTTGTCAAGAGCTTTCGGAACGTGCGGGGGAACCACATCATCCTCGTAAGGGGCCCGGGCAGCTTGTAAATAAGCAGCAGCAATGGGGATCTCCTAATCTACCTCATATATACTAAACAAAAGAAAGAGGTCTCTGAGTGGGAACGTCGAACGGCGAACACGAAGATCGAGATGGAATAAAATTACCTTTGAAGTTTCTCCGTGTCAATGCCGAAGAGGGGCTCGCTCAGCTTCGATTCATCTGGATTTCCCTCCTCGACGGGGCGAGGACCTTTCGTCCTCCGGGGACGAACTATCCGAGTCTTCAGGAGAAGTCCCTGATAGGCGAGCCGAACTCCGCCCCGTGCTCCCCCGGGGTCGGGATCTCTTCCTCACGCTGCCGTTTCTCCCCGACAGTCTCCTTCTCTAGATCTTCCCCAGGTTTTTCGGGAAGAATCTGATTCAAAGGTTTCGGGGAAGGGAACACCAATGAGGGAACGCTTGCGGATGGAAGCACCGCCACCGTCACCTCAATATGTTTCCCCGAGCCCGAGCCTTTTTGGCTCTTGGCGCCTGATTTAAGTTTTTTCAGTTTGTCCCTTTCTCTCTTCGCTTTGTCCCGAGGATTCTCCATGTCAGCAAACTTAGCGGGGTAAACGATACGAGGATAACGATGACCTGAAGAAACAGAAGACAGAGTTAAGCGTGAAAAAAATTATATAGCAAGGAGAGGGCTCAGTCTATAACTCACGCGGATAAATATTCTCAACATCAAGGGGAATCGTGATAAAACAAGCCCGGGTCCGCTTCGCGTCGGTCAACCAGAGTTTATAGTTACAGTCTGTTGGAGTTGTATACTTAATGTCTAGATTTAAGTAACGTAAACTCCCGATCATAGCATTTAATCTATTTAATTAAATAAACAAATGTTTGCCTTTAATTATTGATAATTAAATATATGCAAAAATAGTCCTGGATTATATACGTTGTAGTTAGTATGGTGTGCGACGTCACACGGAAGATCATACTATCGGTTACTCGTATATTAATCAAACAGTAGCTAATGACCTAGATGGACAGGGACCAATCCATCGGTATATAGTCGTTGTATGAAAGAGAAAATAATTTGTCTTAATTATTTTATCATACTTGTACACTTGGTGTATAGGGCGGATCGCTTGAGATTTATCGATTAGGATTGCCTTAGATAATCGATTTAAATCTCAGTGTATTTTATTCTTAATCCCCGATATTATTGCGGGTGTATATATTTAATATTAGTGACTTTGATTTTCCAAAGGAATTGATTGATTAGTATAACCAGTCAATTACCGGTAAAGTTGGGTCACGGTATTTTATATATGACACGCCGTGAATTCTTGACGGGAAAGTGTATCCCGATAAGGGTTGATAATATCCCCGAGATGAGTTCATAAGGAATTATTATGTAAACCTCATGAGTGGATTTGTTCCGCATAATAATTGAAGTTGAATGGTACTAGTATCGGATAAAAGAGATGAATAAATTAATTAGCAATAAATTTAATTTTATTCATGGATATTTATATCTTAAATACACGGAATAAATAAATACTATCGAAGATAATATTATTTGATATAATATGGTTTAATATTGGGAGTGCAATTATATTTATATAGTGGAAAATAAATATAATAAATAATAGTAAGGATTAATAGATTTGGGATTGGGCTCAATTTAATCACTATTATTAGAAGCCCAATATTCCACCTCCTTTAGATCCCCTACGTAGCCTGTAAAAGCACTACATGACCTTCATAATTATCAAGACAAGAATATCAATATTTGATAGTTCTAGAGAGTTGAAGGAGATCCATAGGAGTTCGGAGGATCGTCGCCCACACGACGTTCGAACGGAGTGCAAGGAATACGTAGGAAGATCCGAAGGTCTTCAATTGATTTCGTTTCTCCGAACAACGAATCAAAGGTAAAATCATGAAACCCTCTTTATGATTTTATGTATTAATCGTAACATGCATATGAACGATGATCCGGGACGATCGAGACCGGGACACGGGTATCGTGCGATCCCCGTCGGGATCGAAGAGGGGCGGTCGAACCCTAGGGTTTCGACCGCCGGTGCGCGCAACGAGGGGAGCCCCGGCTGGACGCCGGGGCATGCGATCGACCAACGGTCGATCGCGGGGATGCCACGGGCTGATGTCGCGGCGGATCCCGACCACCCTTCGACGGTGGCGTGCCCACGGGGGAGCTCCGGCTAAAGCCGAAGCAAGCGATCGAGCTTGGATCGATCGCGAGGGCAGCCACGGGCTGGTGCCGCGGCTGGACGCCGGCCCCCCATGGGGTGGTGGCGGTGAGTCGCCGAACTCACCGCCGGGGGTTGTTCCGCACAGCCCCGCGGGGATGCCCCGAATCCCCGTCGATCGCCATGGACGGCGATCGCGAACCCTTGAGGGGTTTGGCTAGGGTTTAGCCGCGGGTTCATCCCGCGGTGATGATCTTGTCGGACTCCGGTTTTGCGTGGTGTTCGTGATCGGTTTCCGGTGACGGGATTTCGGTCGGGTTATCGGTTCCGCAATTTTGATAGCCCGGGATATCGATTTCTAACAAATGGTATCAGAGCGTAGGTTCTATGTTCATATGTATGTTCGACTATTGTTCTACCTTGCAGGGATTTCCGACTATTATGGCTAGTTTAATTATTTGTTAATTATTTGTCATAATTGTTGGTTTATTAAACTCTCGGACATGTCGAGATTCGTTTTGTGTGGTGAATGCTTGTAATAGTAAAAATTCGTGAGTTGACTGAATTTAGGTTTTATTATTATTGTTCTTTGTTTTCCGGAAATTGTATAGGGTCGATTTCATGTATAGAATCGATACCGGAATTGTAATTTATTTACGTTAGATCGATGCTGAAACGACCGCCGGAGAAGATGAAGGTGTGACGAAGCAGACGGAGGACGAAAAAACGGGGGGGTCGATCATCCCCATGATCGATCCCCATGAGGATCGATCGACCCCTGGCTGCCTTAGAGCTCTCGGCCACGCCGGCCACCAATGGAGGTGGCGCGTGGGCCTTGGGCGGGGCGGTAGAGGTGGTCGATGGTGGGGGTGGTGCGGGGACTCCCAACCCGTGCTACTCCTACCAAGATTTGACTTTCCTATTTTAATTCGGTTTTCCTATTTTGAGTATTCCTAAGTTTGGGAACTCTCATGAAATAGGAAAATAATTAATTTATTTCCATAGTTGATTATTCCTATTTTTGGGAATTTTCATGGACTAGGGAATTAATTAATTATGGATAGTTTTAGAGTCCTAATTTATTTTAGTTCCTTATTCAATTATGGAAGTCTTCTAGAATATTCCAAGTTTGACTTGGATGGGATTCTAAAGATTTAATTGAATTAGAAAGGAAAAAAAATATTAATAATATTTAATTTTATTTTTGATATATTCGATTGACTTAATTTTCAAATTAAGTAACTTTTGGATTAATTAAAAATAAATAGATTTAAATATTGGGATTAATATTCTCGTCACATGGAGCATTCAAGAAACGAAGACCGAAGACTAGAAGATGCGTACGGGGATGCGATAAAGCCATAATAGTCGGAAAATAATATTCTAGTATTATTTTGTTTATGTGATAATATTTATGTGCTTTATTTCATGTATGCATGCTTATGTGTATTTAATTATGCATTAGATAGCGTATCCCTTGTTGTAAAAAGCTAAGTGGGAGAGGGATTGGAAATAATCCCATGGTCTCCATTACTGTTCTCTTGGTGACTTTTATGAACTTTTGAAGTTCATATAGACAAGTCATTAGATGAGAATTCTTGTAATTCCTCTTACAAGAAACATTGATTAAGTTTATCAAACAATGCCTAATTTGTCTTTCTGAAACTGACTTCAAGTCGACTCATTCTTACCCCAGGGGGTGGAATGGAGCCAAAGCCACTTGGTCATGTCGAAGACACAAATTAGAGACTTTCGTGTCACATTGTGACTAGATCGATTGTCTGCTCGGCTCCCTCATTTTATGAGAGATAGGGTTGTTCGCATGGTGAATCACTGGTTAGAAAACTTCGAGTTTCACTTATGATTCTCCGCGTCTTGATTTACAAGATTAAATGATTCAAGTAATTGGATGTCAATTATAAAAATCTTTTGGTATAGTAAACGTCCACACTATCGTGGCTTGCTATATTGAATGGGATTTTGGAATAATTGATGTAGACAGTTATAGAAGAAAGTGAAGGATCGTGTGTCAACGTAAACGTCCACACTATCGTGACTTGCGGTAATATACGAGTCTCAAACAATCTTCTTAGTACTGAGTAATGGTTTACACTTAGGTGCGCTTTATAGTATTCTTCCCATCGAAGTAACGCTATAATGATGTACGACCAAAGCAAATCTAATTACGAAATCATTTTGGTAGGTAAACGTCCACACTATCGTGGCTTACCATATCTGGTGGGATTTTAGATGTGATTAGTAATTTAATGGTATTATTTGAGGGATATAATATCGGTATTAAATTTATTGTTTGTTTATATGTGTTTATAGGTTTAGAGAATAGCTATGAATCCACTTACATTTATTGGAGGAGTTTGGACATTATCCTGACTGCAGAGGAGTACAAGTTTGTACTTTATGATCCATGCCCTGCTGAACCCACGGGTGCCTCAACTGAATAGGAGAGAGCGGCATATAGGAGGTGGACAAAGGCTGATGAAATGGATAGGTGCTATATTTTGGCTTCTATGTCAAATGTACTCCAAACCCAACATGAGTCCATGGACACCGCCGAAGACATGTTGTTCAACCTCAAGGAGATGTTTGGGCACCAAGACCGTGCAGCTAGGCAAGAAGCCATGAGAGTCCTTATGTCAACTACTCAGTCTGAAGGAACGCCCGTTGGGGAGCACGTTCTTAAGATGATGAGTTTGTTGAATGAATTGGAAATCCTAGGAGCTCAGATTGATGGTGAGATGCAAGTCGACATCATACTCCAGTCTTTGACCCCTAGTTTTGAGCAGTTCCGTATGAGTTATAATATGGGTAAACTGTCTTATACTCTTGCGCAACTCCTGACTGAACTAAAGGCGGCAGAGGGGATCTACAAGAAGGGCAAGTCTCAAGCGCTTGTAGCTACCAAGTCCAAGGGCTCGAAACCTGTTGGAGATAGGGGCAAGAAAAGGAAGCAAGCCTGGAAACCCAGTGGTGCCAAGAGGAATGGACCACGAGAAGGGGCTGGGAGGCCTAAGGGCAAGTGCTTCCGATGCAATAAGTCTGGACACTGGAAGTCTGATTGTCCTCTCAATAGACAACAAGGGGTTCCAGAAAACCCGGCGGCTTAGAGAAGAAGAGTTCAAGTCTACATGGGCAAAGCTGTAGAGGAGGCAGTTGTTGCAGTGGAAGACATTTATCTGCTTTTAATAGTTATAGGATTTCATTTCAAAATTATTGCTTTATGCACCCCTTTATTTTAGAAAGAACTTTGTTCTGGTTTTCTATTATTAATGAATGTATATTTTATTTCTTTAATCATTTGATGGTTTTGATAAGAAATAATGGTATTATCTATTCTGGTACATTAGATAGCAATATATGAATGATGAATCCTAAGTCTACCACGATGCAACAAACCGTTCTATAACTTGTTTTACTTATTAGATGTATTTCTTTATTAAATCATTATACTTGTGAATTCTTGTGCTCAGTAGTATTTATTCAAATAAGATTCAAAGGTCGAAATTGATTTGATCAATTATAGTTGAAGGAATGGACCCATGAACCTAAGAATTAAATTTGGAAGATAATACAACTAAGCAAACCTTTTGATAAAGGATAGAATCCGAACAAGTATTGGAATTGATTAACAGTGATATATGCAGACATATGTCTACTCAAGAAGGTACAAGCACTTCTTTTCTAAAGAATACTCGAAAATGGGTTAGATTACTTGATATGCCACAAAAGCAAAGTGTTTTGACAAGTCAATGGACACAAAGCTATTGTGGGGAACCTTCAAAGTATATCCATTAGAAGCCTGCGATTTGATCGCGGAGGCAAGTACCTATCTAAGTAATGCATAGCATAAATCAGAGAATGGGATTGGATCCCAAATGACTACACCATACACTCTAGTGTAGAAATGTTGTGTCAAGAAATAAGAAATGGAATTCTAATAGTAAAAGGATAAGTTATTTGGAACTACCTATGTTCTATGGATATTTCTGGAAAACAACGGCACATTCAAAACGTGATTGTAGGATATCCTAGAAGAACAAAAAGGTTGTGTATTCAATAGTACTATGAACCAGAAGGACGTTCTATCGCCCAGTTCTTAGAGGAAGACTAGTAGATGAACCAAAAAGCCCGAAGTGACGTAATACTTTGGAATGAGAGAAAGAAAAGACTGGGAACCAGCCAAACCGAGTAGCGGTACACCACTGACTGCACCTACTATTATTACTGTTTATACACCGGAATGCCATTGCCGTGGGAGGTTGTTGGACAACCGGAGATTTTCATAAGACTAGAAGAGTTTTGAACTCTGGATCTAGTATACATGAAATCGATCCCTAGATCTCCACAAGGGTAGTACTGAATCTAAATGTGCCTACTTGGAAAGCAATAAGTATTATTGCTAAGAGGCAAGATCATTTAGAGTACAAGCTTAGTTATTCCATTTATGGATTGTTACGAAGCTATGAATCGTGGAACTTGCGAATTAATTAGATAGTTCATTTGATGGATTCATCAAAGGGCATAGACGAGAAAGGTGTATTAGAAACGTGATGGAAACAAGGTGATGTTTCTCGGAATTTTATCATTGGCAACAATGTAAAGATATTGTCAGACATAAAATAATGGTTGTCTAAATAAATCGAGATATAAGATTGCGTAGAAGTTAGAGCATGTTCTCAAGATCTTTTGATCTCAAAAGAAGAACATTGTACTTCTCCTAGACATCCTATACGATTATGGTTTTTTAAACATGCAGAATTCCGAGAAAGGTTGCTACCTTTCAGACACGGAATGCATCTATCTAAAGATATGTGTTTGTAACACTTAAAGGAGATAGACGCAGAGAGAGCAGTTTCCTACACCTAGAGTGTGGAAAGCTTAATAAATGCAATGTTGAAAAACGAGAACCTGATATCAACTATGCGGTTAGCGTAGTGGGTGGATATCAAAGTAATCCTATCAAGAGTTATTCGGATGCGGTAAAGGTACTTTCGAAGTACTAGATTACGGAGCAAGACGAATTCTTCTTGGATTAAATTTTCTCAGATCTCAAATCAGATTAGGACCGGCGTAAGTCGATATCAGGCTATGTGTTCACTTTTGAAAGAGGTGGAACCTTAAGGTGAGAGAGTGATAAGCACGATGCTTTTCGGACTCTATCATAACTAAATGGCAGCCTCAGAGGCAGCGGAAATTTTGGTTGGGCTCCGAGATAACCTCTAGACTTAGATATGATTCTTAGTTCACGAAAAGCTATGTATATAGCGGTGCATGGTAAACTGAAAGAAGTCATAAGTCCATAGTGAAGATAACACATAGAGCGCAAGTACCACCTGATATGAGTCATCGTCTAGTGAGACGAAGCTGTAGTCACCAAGATAACTTCAGGGACGGCAACCTAGAATGCTCATTCACATGGCACTTCCTTGAAGTGCAGATTAAGCACGTGATGGGTATGGGAGTCGGGAGTTTGGAAGCAATGACTAGACCTTAGCATAAGTGGGAGATTGTTGGAGTTGTATACTTAATGTCTAGATTTAAGTAACGTAAACTCCCGATCATAGCATTTAATCTATTTAATTAAATAAACAATTGTTTGCCTTTAATTATAGATAATTAAATATATGCAAAAATAGTCCTGGGTTATATACGTTGTTTTTAGTATGGTGTGCGACGTCACACGGAAGATCATACTATCGGTTACTCGTATGTTAATCAAACAGTAGCTCACGACCTAGATGGACAAGGACCAATCCATCGGTAAAGTTGTTGTATGAAAGAAAAAATAATTTGTCTTAATTATATAATCATACTTGTACACTTGGTGTATTGGGCGGATCGCTTGAGAGTTATCGATTAGGATTGCCTTAGATAATCGATTTAAATCTCAGTGTATTTTATTCTTAATCCCCGATATTATTGCGGGTGTATATATTTAATATTAGTGACTTTGATTTTCCAAAGGAATTGATTGATTAGTATAACCAGTCAATTACCGGTAAAGTTGGGTCACGGTATTTTATATATGACACGCCGTGAATTCTTGACGGGAAAGTGTATCCCGATAAGGGTTGATAATATCTCCGAGATGAGTTCATAAGGAATTATTATGTAAACCTCATGAGTGGATTTGTTCCGCATAATAATTGAAGTTGAATGGTACTAGTCTCGAATAAAAGAGATAAATAAATTAATTAGAAATAAATTAATTTTATTCATGGATATTTATATCTTAAATACACGGAATAAATAAATACTACCGGGGATAATATTATTTGATATTATATGGTTTAATATTGGGAGTGCAATTATATTTATATAGTGGAAAATAAATATAATTAATAATAGTAAGGATTAATAGATTTGGGCTTGGGCTCAATTTAATCACTATTATTAGAAGCTCAATATTCCACCTCCTTTAGATCCCCTACGTAGCCTATAAAAGCACTACATGGCCTTCATAATTATTAAGACAAGAATATCAATACTTGATAGTTCTAGAGAGTTGAAGGAGATTCATAGGAGTTCGGAGGATCGTCGCCCACACGACGTTCGAACAGAGTGCAAGGAATACGTAGGAAGATCCGAAGGTCTTCAATTGATTTCGTTTCAAAGGTAAAATCATGAAACCCTCTTTATGATTTTATGTATTAATCGTAACATGCATATGAACGATGATCCGGGACGATCGAGACCGGGATACGGGGATCGTGCGATCCCCGTCGGGATCGAAGAGGGGCGGTCGAACCCTAGGGTTTCGACCGTCGGTGCGCGCAACGAGGGGAGCCCCGGCTGGACGTCGGGGCATGCGATCGACCAACGGTCGATCGCGGGGATGCCGCGGGCTGATGTCGCGGCGGATCCCGGCCACCCCTCGACGGTGGCGTGCGCACGGGGGAGCGCCGGTTGAAGCCGGAGCAAGCGATCGAGCTGGGCTCGATCGCGAGGGCAGCCGCGGGCTGGTGCCGCGGCTTGACGCCCTCCCCCCGTGCGGTGGTGGCGGTGAGTCGCTGGACTCACCGCCGGGGTCTATTCCGCACAGCCCCGCGGGGATGCCCCGCATCCCCGGCGATCGCCATGCACGGCGATCGCGAACCCCGCGAGGGGTTCGGCTAGGGTTTAGCCGCGGGTTCATCCCGCGGCGATGCTCTTGTCGGACTCTGGTTTCGCGTGGTGTTCGTGATCGGTTTCCGGCGACGGGATTTCGGTCGGGTTATCGGTTCTGCAATTTTGATAGCCCGGGATATCATATTTCCAACACAGTCGTCACCGGGGAGAGATTTTATCCTCTAAAAAATAGTTAAGAAATCCCATCCCAGTTTGTCTTCGGTCGGAGCTTTAAAGCCTAAAAGGACAAGGAGACGAAATCAGGAGACGCGAGGCAGGCTACTTAAGAGAGCAATGGAAAAACTATGTAAGGACCGAGGAAACTAACGGTTTGCGGTCACTCGATACTCCGCATCAATATGATAGTCTTTCGAGTTCCATTCGCCAGAAACAAAAAACCAGTTCTGCGTCCACTCAGCTTGCTTGCTTGGCAACTCTTTTATGATGGTCCGTCGCTGTTTCAAATAATAATATTCTCCGCTCGTGGAACTCATATAGAGAAGATAAATAAGCTGGGGACCTGTTGGACCCCTGTACAGCCCATAGAAACCGAGCATAATACAATAAACACAAATCATCACCCAACCATTCGGAGTTATCTACATGGGAGCGATCTTTTGCAAGTAAAGAAAATGGGCCACTGAGGAATGAAGGGGAAAACGCAGCCCGCTTTCCATCATTTGGTAATTGACAGCTACCATGCCCGATGGGGGGGGGGGGGGGGGGGGGAGTCCGAGAACCGTCCCCCATCGGGCCATACAAGTGAACATCGTTAGGGATACACCATTTTTCCCTCATCTTCTGCAACTCCGTTTCATCCACGGTTCTCTTCCTCCAGCTCGCATCGAACGGAGTATCATGACGTTCCTTAACTGAATGGAATCTGTTCCGCAGAACAAATTTGTAAGGACGTTCCCGAGAATATTGATTATAGTCGAAGGATGAAGGAGGACCCCGTGAGTCAGCAAGGATCTCGCAAAGACGACAATAGGCTATTTTCGTCTACCCGTCTAGCATATCCCTCTTCTCTTCTTCTGTCAGGGGACACTTTGACAACGACCACCCCGTAGTAGACGATGATTCGGGGATGGCGTCTAAACGGGGAGAAAGAGGAGGGAGACCAGAAGACGCAGCACCCGAGGACGAGCCTGGAGACTGAGACAAAGGGTCAAGGTTGGGAGAATTTTCGTCACTCATCCCCGGTAAGCAGAGAAGAAAAAGGGGTTCGGGTATCTTAACCTAATTTTCTAAATCTCTCAACCCTATCTACGGAGCTTAAACCAGGGCCGCCGTCGGAAATCAAAAAGCCTAGACGATTGATTCTCAGGAACAAACCCCGTTAGGGTCCCGAATTGCGACACACAAAGTAAAAGCGGAAGCGCATGAAATTTACGCACCTGAGAAACGGAGGAGAACGAGGGAGCCGCCGGAAAATCTTCAGGTCGCCGGAGTTTCTCTCTTTCTTCCTGGCCTCTGATAAATCGGATGTGAGAAGTTGCATGTTGTTATGCAGTTACTAAGGTGTATATATATGCAGAAGTTGAAGAGGCGGGGGACGTGTGGTTTTTGAAATTCGAAAAAGTGTACTCTATTTAATTTGAAAGGACACATGGGCCCCCCTAAAAGTCCCATCAAGTTCAGAATCGGTAGTGGCAGAGAAAACATGCTAAGGACAAAGAACGACATAAAAATAGGTTTTATCTCGATCGAGAGAGGCCTGCTCGTCCCCAGCCAATCACACCTCTCCCGAGGGGCATTTGTTATACCCTATTTTTATTTATTCATTTAATAGCTCGGAGTACCCAGTTTTTGGCGAGTGCACGGTCCCGCTCACCGAGCACGCCCAAGAGAAATATGCCGCGGAGAGAGGATCCCCCATCCTGAACAGAACCCCGCCAACTTTCGCCGAGGATGTGGAGAGTCCACCGGGGAGAGTGAATTCTCTAACCCCAAAGATGATGGTCCCAGCTAGCCACCGAGGAAAGGGAGAGCGATGATGCCATAGAACTGACCCAAACCGAGCAAGAGCGAAGGGTTTAGACGGGACGAGTCTCTTCCCGCAGATAGACTGCCCGTCAAGGAAGGCGGCGGCATTTTGGGCTGATTCCTATTATGGAAAGCCCACGTAATAGAGTAGTAAAGGCCCATTAGGTAAAAGGGGTAAACCTAGCTGTAACTCTATAAATACATGATGTCTCTTACCAAAAGGGGCAGATTTCTCAGCCTCTAAAAAAGGGAATAATACCATTTTCAGCTCTACCTTTATTTTCCATTTTTTCACAAGAAAGATTGTTAGTTTAATCCACAAAATATCTTTTGGTTTACGGGAGAAAGGGAAAGCCATTCTGCCCGGTTTTTTCTACCAGTTAACAACATCATCGTGGCTTCACTAGAGGACTTGTTGTATCGGGACTTGTCGCTGATTCTCTTAAGAGGTCGCTCAAAGGGGCAACGTTCGTGCAGTCCGAAATCTAGTGTGAATTTTGTGCATTGTAGTAGGGGATTCAATCGCTTGATTAGTCATGGATGTCCTGTGTGTTCTAATGGTTTATAGTCCATTAAGTCTTTGGCCAAAGCATGTAGTGGGGTGATAAGAAAAATGTGTTTCTCTAAGTCAACCAAGACTGGATCTATAATACCTAGAACGTACGCACAACTATTGAAGTAATAAGAGGTCTTGGTGGACCAATGCCTCTTGTTCAATCGGTACATATGCATCGAAGGGATCGTACTTTACGCTAACTATATCACAAGGTTCTTGCAGGCACTTCATCTGTATCTAGGGAATTGGTGAAGCGTAGTTACTAGACGCTCGTTTTAGTTTTGACTCGTTCCTCATAAATTGACATCCTAAAATTTATGATTGATGAACCCGAAGCCCTAGTCTTTCTTTTTATTAATTTCACCTCGTTAATTTTCGTTAATTGCTTCTTGATTATTTTTAGCTTATTTTTAGTTTATTAATTTTTAGTTAATTTTAGTTTAAAAAAAAAACTTACCAAAATGCATTATGCTATATCTATTTTTTTCCCTCGTTGCAAACATAAAAACATTTGTACTTGCCGATTGTAGTGTTTCTCGTGAGATTGACTCGGGCGAATTGCTTTGGCAATAAGTTCGTTTATTTTTAATTGATTTTTGACGCACTGCAACGTCTTATCACTTATTGCGACGAACCTTGAATAGAAAACCTTCTCAAGCCTCTTGTCTTGCTTTTGGGCTTCCCGGATGTGTAGCCGCACAAGTGACCCGGCCTCTACGTGTTGCACACGATTAGAAAACTATTGCTGAAAAAAATTTGAATGTTCTTGAGTTTGAGAAAAACACTATCGTTTCTCTCTCTCTCTTTGATGTGATTTCGAAATATGGCTTTAGTCCCCATGAAAATGTTGATCATTTTCACATATAATCCCCATATTATTCACCATAATAATATCATTATAACCTTCCACATAAATGAGACATAATGTGGGAGTTAGTGGTCAAAGTTGTAACCTACAACCCACTAACTCTTGCCACCTCATTGTCACATGGACTAATGACTCCAAGTCATTAGTCTATGTGGCATGACATGTCACACCATGTGACATGTCAAATAATTGATCATATTTATAAATATAAATCAAATTTATATATTTATTGATTTCTAAAATCAATATACATATTCATCAATTTTCTCATTCTACTTCATGTTCGTGTGTGACCATGCAAGTGTGATTATCAATCAATATAATATTACTCTAAGGACCTGTTCCTTTGGACTGAAACCGGATAAACTCAACTGAACTTAAATGAACTGAACTGAACTTAAGCGATCTGAACTGAACTGAATTGATTTTTTTTATAAAAATAATAATAATTTTTATAAATTATTAAATATTTTTTTAAAAATATTAATAATATTATGACAGTAACTAGATTTTATATTTAAAATTATAGATTGAAATTATTTTTATGTTTATTTTATTTTAATTTATTTTGAAAAGAACTGAACTGAATTGAACTGAAGCGATCTGAACTGAGCTGAACTCTGAACTAGACTGATATATCATTTAACATTCGGAGATGACCGTATGACTTAATTAATCGATTGACACATCTGAACTGAGCTGAACTCTGAACTAGACTGATATATCATTTAACATTCGGAGATGACCGTATGACTTAATTAATCGATTGACACATAGGATTCGAAGGACATACACCAACAATTAATATATATATATATATATATATATATATATATATATATATATATATTTATTTATTTATTAACAATATTTTTATTTATAGTACATAGACTTATTAGTATTTTATTCAATGCATATTCCTTACTCCTTAATCAAATTGATTACATGAACTTACACATAGATTATATACTATATGTATTACTTTTATATTTATATTATTTTTTATACGAAAAAATTATTTTTATTTTGTAAAACTTATTATTAATTCTTTATAATAATATTTTTTTTCGTGTCAACATATGATTGTACGGAATTTGTACGATATATTTTTTTAATCTCTTATTTACGTTTTTTTAATTTTTATTTACGTTTAATATATATATATAGAGAGAGAGAGTTTTTTTTTAATTTTTATTTACGTTTTTTTTATATATATAGAGTTTTTTCTTATGCGGACTAATCCAATTTAACAAGGTTCAATATTTTATTATTTTCTATTAAATACTCTCTCTTTTAATTTTATTCCATATTAAATTAATTTTATTCCTATTTTTTATCATTACCAAATCATTTTTTTGTGGAATATCAACATGAAATTATAGGATAAATAGAGAAATTATAGGACAATCAATTTAATAAAAACAATAAATTTAGAAGACAGAGAAAGTATTGAATTAATAAAAATAAATAAAATATTCAGAGTTTTGTTAAAATTCGTACGAATTGGTTCTAAGACGGGACTCTACTTATAGAAGGGACTCTACTTATAGAAGGGGACTCTAATTATTTAATGTAATCATATGCAACGTGAATCTGGTCAGAACACTAGTAGAAGCCTTGAGAAGACTACTGTAATCATCGTGCGCATTCACCGGCTTGAGTCAAAAAATGGCCACCGGCGAGTTCTTCTCGGAGAAGAAGCCTGACGCAACCTTTGAGATGGAAGGTATAATATACATATATTCAATTAATATTATGAATGTTGTAATTTGTATAATTGTATTTTGATTTTGATTAACTAAAAAGATGATGTTACGGAAGAGTGTTTGGAGGTGAACGACTGCCCAATCGAGGAAGTTCGTCTGACGGTGCCGGCGACGGACGATCCGTCCCTGCCGTGTCTGACGTTCCGCACGTGGGTGATGGGTGTGACGTCGTGCGTGGTGCTGGCGTTTGTGAACCAGTTTTTCAATTACCGGCAGAACAGCGTGGGGATATCCTCCGATACCTTTCAGATCCTCAGCCTTCCGTTGGGGAGGTTCATGGCTCGCGTCCTCCCGACCACCGTCTACACGGTCCCCTTCACTGCCTGGTCCTTCTCCCTCAACCCGGGCCCCTTCAACCACAAGGAGCACGTCCTCATCACCATTTTTGCCAGCTGCGGCTCCGGTGCTTACGCTGTCCACATCGTCTCCATTGTAAAGGCCTTCTACCATCGCAATCTCCATCCCTTCTCCGCGTGGCTCCTCGCCATAACCACTCAGATGCTTGGTTACGGCTGGGCTGGTTTGTTCAGGGGTATATTGGTTGATTCCCCCCACATGTGGTGGCCTGGAAACATGACTTCTGTATCTTTGTTCAGGTATATGTATTTATATATATATATATATATATCGTAGTAGAATGGTACGTACGTGTAATTAATATTTGTGTCGTCTATACTATACTATACTATAGGGCTTTGCACGAGAAGGAACAGAGGCCAAAGGGCGGCCTGACGCGTCTCCAATTCTTTTTAGCGGTTTTTGTGGCTAGCTTCGCGTACTACATTGTGCCTGCGTACCTGGCCCCATCCATCTCCTACATCTCCATCCTTTGCCTCATCTACAAGGATAAAATACTCCCCCAGCAGCTCGGGTCCGGGATGTACGGGCTGGGTATTGGCTCGTTCGGCTTGGACTGGGCCACCGTCTCCGTCATCGGCAGCCCCATAGCCACTCCCGCGTTTGCCATCATCAACACCCTCGTCGGTTTCTTCCTCATCATGTACGTCATGACGCCCTTGACCTACTTCACCAACATGTACAGCGCCAGGAAATTCCCAATCTTCTCGTCCGACACCTTCGACGTGCACGGAAATCCTTACAACATCTCGCGCGTCATCGACAACAATACCTTTTCCCTCGACATGGCCGGGTACAACAGTTACAGCAAAATGTACCTCAGCGTCTTTTACGCCTTTGAATACGGCCTCGGATTCGCTTCCCTCGCCGCCACCATCACTCACCTTGCGCTTCATCACGGAAAAACAATCTTGTCGCACGTGAGAAAAGCAAAGGAGGATGTGCAAAGGAAAATGGACGTGCACGGAAGGCTAATGAAAGCCAATTATGCGCCGGTTCCGCAGTGGTGGTTTCACGTGATTCTCGTTGTGGTGTTTGGATTTTCTTTGTTTGCTTGTTTGGGTTTCAACGCGGAGCTCCAGCTCCCTTGGTGGGGGCTTATAATGGCTTGTGGGATGGCCATCTTCTTCACGCTACCCATCGGAGTCTTTCAAGCCACGACTAACATGTCGATCGGGGTGAGCCTCATCACGGAGATGGTGATCGGTTTCATTTACCCGGGCCGTCCCCTTGCCAGCGTTACCTTCAGGACGTACGGAAACATCAGCGTGTGGCAAGCACTGAGTTTCCTATCCGATTTCAAGTTGGGTCAGTACATGAAGATCCCTCCCAGGTCCATGTTCCTTGTTCAACTCCTGGGCACCGTGGTTGGGTCCAGCGTCAGCTTAGGCACCGCTTGGTGGCTCCTCACGACAGTCGACCACATATGCGACGTGGACTTGCTCCCGAAAGGAAGCCCGTGGACCTGCCCGGGGGACCAGGTCTTCTACAATTCGTCCATCGTGTGGGGGATCATCGGCCCCCTGAGGATGTTCACGAGCCAGGGCGTGTACGGAGCCCTCAACTGGTGGTTCTTGGTGGGCTTCCTGCTCCCCATCCCCGTCTACCTATTGGGCCGCAAGTACCCGGAGAAGAAGTGGATCCAGCTGGTCAACGTGCCCCTCATCCTCAGCGCCACGTATCCCATGCCACCGTTCAGGTCCACCAACTACATCATGTGGGGGGCTGTGGGCCTTTTCTTCAACCTCTATGTGTTCAGGGTGAAAAAGAAATGGTGGGCCAGGAACGCGTACGTCCTCAACGCCGCACTCGATGCCGGGATCACCTTCTGCGGTGTCCTTGTTTTCTTCACTCTGCAGTCGTACGACATTGCGGGACCCAACTGGTGGGGGCTGGAGGTGGACGACCACTGCCCGCTAGCCTCTTGCCCGACTGCACCCGGGATTGTCGCTGAGGGTTGCCCTGTCCACTGACACTTGTTACACATTTGGTTTATGCATTTTACTAGGGATGTTATATTTGTTTGATCGATTGATTCAATTTTATTTTTCCATAATGTCGATTTCTACCACTGCACGTGGCTCTTCGTCGTCGGCAAGTTTGGTTCCGGTCCACTCGCCGATGATGCAACCGTTGTTAAAATGTGAATTTACAATACATTGATTTGGAATATACAAAGTCAAGAAGTTTAAGCGCATCTTTACATTGATACATTGATTATATTCTCTTTGTATTCCTATTTAGAATAATCTATGTGATACATTGATTATATTCTCTTTGTATTCCTATTTAGAATAATCTATGCAGGTTACAAATTGAGTTAATCTCATTTGTTCTTTGTATTCCTATTTAGAATAACAAATTGAGTTAATCTCATTTGTAATATGCATCAAGTAAGTGAATAAATAATAAAAAGAGAACAAATTTAGTTGATCTCATTTGTAATATGCATCAAGTAAGTGAATAAATACTCAAATTTCCATTTTACTTTATGATTTCTTATACTCAAAATTTAACTAAAATAACTTTCGCACTCAATAAATTTGGTATCAGAGTATCTTTATTTTTTTTTAGCATATAATTTACACCATGGCCTCAAAATCTTCTTCTCCATTATTTGTTTATTCACACAGTCAGGTTCCAATCTTTGAAGATGCATGCCACTACAAAAAATAGAGGTATCGAGACGAAAAATTTCGTCATAAAAACATCATATTTCGTCACGAAAGTTTTTTTGTTGCAATGTTTCGTCGTAAAGATTGTCACGATATGTACGTCACAATAGGTAAATGCGATCATATTTGAAGTCGTCACAAAAAATTATTATTTGATGACGATAAAGTTCATTGTCACCATATTATTTCATCAACAGTGACATATAAATCGTCACATTTGACATCAAATTTTCGTCACTAATATGATATTTCTTCATTATAGCCTAAAATTTTAACGACAATTTCCTTTATCGTCGCAAAAAATTGTATTATTGTGACGATTTTTCATCTATTGCTAAACCTTGTGAAATAATAGTGACATAATCTATTTTGTCGTATTTTGTATAGAACATTGTTTGTTGTGTCGTCATTAAAATTATACTATATAGAAATAATTTTTTTTACAACAATATATGCTGAATGAGAAAAAATAAATTTTCATTAATGAAAAAAAACTTAAAAATTAATTAAATAAATAAATATCAATCATTAGGATAGAAAATACTTCAATATTATTAGAACAAAACACAATAATAATTTTTTTTTTGGGTAAAGGTCAATCACATAGAAAATAAAGAGTATGATACAGAACTGCGCTAGGGAAAAGAACCCCACCGCAACACAGAGCTAATAGACTAGCTCTCCAACCAACCAAACTAGACATATAACACTAAAAAATATATAAGCAATCACCATGCTATATGCCAAACCCTCTTCAGTGCCCGTGCCTGAATAGAATCAGAGAGTCGTAAGGAGAGAATCCTCTCCCGTATGATAGAGATCGCCTGAGAAGCCACCACTCCAGACGGTACCGACCGAGTCTCAAAGATCCTAGTGTTCCTTTCGAGCCATATATAATAGATCAGAGCAGCGAGAAGTCCACGATACGCACAAGAGATCAAGTGCCTACCACGCCATCGACTCGCAGCCCGTAGTACAGCACTATGCCAACCTCCTCGTGGCCATAGAAAACCCACCTCCACCCGTAATCTCCGCAAACAGTCCTGTGAGAATGGACACTCAAAGAAAAGGTGGGAGTGTGTCTCCACGCTCTCACCACCACAAAGGACACACGAATCATTCCCCCGACCAATCCAATGCTTATCCCGAGTCGGCAACCGACCTCGGATAGCCAACCAAAGAATGAAACTGTGTCGTGGTATACGTCCTGGTCCAGTCAAAAGGGAAGCCCACGACACCCTTGGACCCTCCGGGCAGAAAAGAGTATATGCCGAGTCAGAGGTGTAGGTCCCTGATCGATGCAATGTCCACCGCACTGTATCTGTACTCACATCTATACTCGGCAAGCCATCCATAAGATCAACGAACTCCGCCGCAAAGTCTGATGGCCACCTCCACACCCCATCAACTATTACCATACTCAACGACGCAGCCCGCGGGAGCCTCCTAAGCCATGGTCTCAACTGACACACCTCCTCTAATCGACCAAGGGGATGCCACGGATCCCTCCACAGGTAAAACTGCGACCCATCCCCGACCTGCATCTGTATAGCTGGTAAAACAGCCGGGCGTATCTTAAGAAGTTGTCGCCAACTCCAAGAGCATGCCCTCGGCACCTTAGCACTCCAAAAAGAGTTCCTCATCAGTCGATTCTCTCGAATCCAACTGACCCAAACGGATTCCGGGTCCTGACTCAGAATAGCCCAGATATGTCTAGTCATAAGGACCCGATTCTGGGCAGTGAGATCCAGAATAACACAATAATACTTGTTCATCAATATTAGAACAAAAGGCAACATTTTTTGCATTTTGTACATCCATACTTGCATTCAAAATTAATGGTCCCTTGATCTTTGAGAGTTCTTCCACCTAATATTCAATCGTGTGCCAACATTTGTCTTGTGGGTCTTTTCATAGTTGATTGGAAGAATCGTATAAACGTACCTAAGTAAATAGGATTGTGAGTACACTACGGAGTCAAGAAATCAAGCAAATCCTTAATGTATACAAGTTTAAGTGTACAAGTGAGACGTTGGAGAAAAACACTACGGAGTATATTATTTGGTAAGATTCTTGGCGAAATAACTAGCAAAATTATACATCAATTACTACTTGAAATACTAATAAACATTGACGTAGAGGAGATCCCCTATACATACCAAGACCAGTCACTCCCACTCCCACCACGAAAGTTTGTCTTTGGCAGGAAACATATTGATAGACAAAACATCTCCACAGTATCTAGTGACCTCTGTTATATCTGTCTTAACAAAGCACTAATTGAGACAAAGCTGTCAAAGTTGGGCCAGTATACACTTTTAAAAGGCTTTGTTAAGGTGATAAGGTAATCCAACTTATATTTGAGCTTTAGGATCTTTATTCAACCGATGTGGGATACTTAACATGCTCCCTCACGAGTAGGCTCGATTTTGTCGGCTTTACTCGTGGACACAGTGCCATCTTTTGGCAAGGCGGAAATTTCATCGGCCGGGGGCTCTATCATTGTGTTGGGTTTGTTCTGATACAATGTCAAAGTTGAGCCAGTATACACCTTAAAAGACCGTTCGAAATAACAACCCAGTGAATTTGCGCCGCGTATTTTACGTTTGACGGATTCATTTGCACGTCAGCAATGGTTAACGGAACTCAGCGGAATTAGACGGAAATGATGACATTTTAAGAGTTTGAAAGACAAGGGGAAAATATCACATTTGGTCATGTCTGAAAGTCATAAATAGTCTTTTAATTATTATAAAGTAAATTGCACTTGTTAGGGTTTGAACTCGGGTCTACTAGAATTTAAGACTAACCAATTACCACTATATAAAAACAACTAAATTGTAAATTGTAGAATGTTAATTTTATTAATACTATATAATCTAAATATTTTTAATAAATAAATAAAATAACTTAATTTATTATTTAATCATAATAATAATTCATTAATAAAAATATTTAAAAAATCAATTAATTTATTTATAATTAATAATTATAAATTTAATATTCAGTAAATACCGATTAATTTAAATTTGATTATTAATTTTATAAAAAAATAAAATAAAAAATTAATAAATTATTGAGTAAATTTAAATTTAATAATCTATTAGTTTACATTTATTAAATAATTAATTTTTTAAAAAAAATATTAATCAAAAAATCTAATAATAGAAATTAAAACATTAATAATTAATTAAATATAAAATAATTCAAATTTAATAATGATGTTTTTAATGTTTTAGGCTCTTTAATTGTTATTATTAGAACCAAAGCTCATTCTTTTTATCTTTATATGTTAGAGTTTCAAATTTTGCATTTTATTTGATATAGGGATTTTTATATTTTTATATTTATATAGTAGGGATTTTTATATTTTATATTTAGAAGGGTGTATTCGATTAAAATTTTAATTGATTTTTTGGAGTTTAAAAAGTATGTGGATTTGTAAAATCCATAAATTCTAAGCAGAGTTTGACTGACTTTATCATTGATTTAGGAGGGTGTATTGGATTCAGATTTCATTGGATTTTTTACAACTTTAAAAAGTCTTTGGATTTAAAAAATTCATTGAGTCTATGGAGAGTTTGACTTACTTATTTATTGGTTTATACGGATTTTTATAGAGTTGAGTGGATTGTTTAAAATATTTTTTAATTGATTGTGTAAAATATTTTTTAATGTGTATCTATATGAATTACTTATATACTAAAATAAAAATATATATTTAGCTAATTTACGAAAAAAACATTAATGAAAAAGATAAATTATTGTAACAACCCAAAATTTTATTTAGTAGATACTTAAATTTATCTAATTAAATTTACAAATTTATAAACTAATATAATAAATTAAAGCTTCAATAATAAAATATATTATAATTAAACATTAAATTTGATAAATAATATAATTATATAATTAATATTTTGATTTAATCTAATATAATTAATATAATTGAAAATTAAATTATTAAGAGATGTCTTGTCAAGCAAAAAATAACAATATTTAAAGCTTATTAAAAAAATAAAAACCCTAATAGAATCATCCTATAAATATACATCGACCCTCTTCGACACACCACCATCTACATTGCAAACAATACATATTCTCTCCCATTATGAAGTAGTCGTCCTCTTCCTCCACCATCCCAAACATATATTATATAAATATTTCCTCCACCCTCCAACATATATAATTATACACAAGAAGATTTTTGCCACGAGAATTCCTCCAACTCCACCAACATTGCCGCCCCCATGATCCCTCTTTCAATCTCTTTGTGATTAGCAGCAATCCATAATCAAGCAATTCATGAAGCCTTTATTAAAGAAACTGCAAACAGGTCACTAGACTTTGAGGTAATTACTGGCCACTCCAATACTAAATGTTAAAGCCTATTGATTAATAATCCTAATATTATTATCAAGTCCACATTAAATATTAAAATTATATATCCGGTCTTTGAAGTTTCAAGAGTTGATAGTTCGGACCCTAAAGTCTTATACGCGCTTTGGATTTTCACATTCACGTCACGACCTCTTCGAGGTAGGTGTCATGTTGTCGATTTACCTTTTCTATTACTTGTTTCACTATGTGTGTTTCTATGTGTGCATTTATGTGAATTTATTAAAAATATATTTTTCCGTTGTAACCGGAGACCGATGAAAAGGGTCGAAGGGGACCAATGCAATAGTTGGCGCAACTCGCAATATCCAGATTATTAAATGGATCTCATGTTTATTAAAATTACAATATTTTCATGTTGTCCAGATTATTAAATGAATCTCATGTTTTATTATCGTAATATCCAGATTATTAAATGGATATCATGATTTATTAAAATTACAATATTTTCATGTTATGTTCATTGATTATACATGTATTTGATTCTGGTATTGGATGAGGTAATGACCCTATTGAGCGTTGAGCTCACCCTATCGACAACAACTATTTTTAGGTACTCACTAGGATGCCGAGCGAGAGAGGTGATCAAGGATGGAGGAATAAACTAAAATAAATAAGTGTTACTTTGTGCATAATTTATCATGAGTTATTTTCTACTGGATTATGATATTACTCGTTGTTTTCCAAAGTAGATTACTTATATGAATCTTATGTTTTACAACTATTTCAATTACTACGTCCATATGTGTTTGATGATTTGTTAGTAGACTTTAGGATGCACACACATATAATTAATCATACGTACATATATGGTTGCATGCATTACATCTTATGATTTCAATATTCTGTTAGTATAATATGATATTAAATAGTAGATTTATATATACTTAAGTATTTATATATGATTAACATGCTTCGTATTGCTGTATTTATATATATAAGTATGTTTTGTGTCTATATATATATATGCATGTGATAACATAGTTTTATATATTTAATATAATTATTAGTTTATTTTCCAACATAGTAATAATTTATTGTCTTTTCAAATAAAATTTTGTGACGCCCGCACTTTATTAAATGTAGTTTTCAAAATTAACACCTTCCGCTGTTTATAAAAATACGGGTTGTTACAATTATTGTTCACTATTATTATTCTATTATTTTATCATTTTTTTATAAAATAAATATATGATCAAATAATAATAAAATAAATTTCAAAAATAATTACAAGTAATTAATTAATAAATTACTCAATGTAAATAACATAATTATAAAATGAAAAATAAAAACTCAAGTATAATAAAAACTCAAGTATGATGATTAAAGTACAATTGCTGTTTAAAAATAGCGTGAAATATTTGAATTTTTTTTACTTTTACTTCTCATTTGTTTGTTGTTTACTCTTTTCATGTTCACTTCAAACTCAATTTTTTTAACATAATTTTTCAAGTTTTATTATTTTTAATAATAATTTAGCTAATTAAAAAATTAATATAATTTCTAAAGTTTTATTATTTTTAATAATTTATTTCATTAGAAAAAAATGAGTATTACTATTTTTATATAGTCATTTTTATAAGTTTTATTATTTTTATTAATGTTAATGAGTATTATTATTTTAATATAATAATTTGTATAGGTTTTATTATTTTAATTAATATTTTACTCAAGTCCATAGAAATCTCACGTAATGATAAGAGATTTTGAATAGTGAAAACTATTCCTATTTTGAAAGGCGAATCCATCAAAATCCATAGTATATTAAAATTCATAGACTTTTGAATACTTATGGATTTTTTAAGACTTTTAAAAGTCCGTAATGAATACCCCTAGATTTTTATGGACTTTTAAAAATTCAGATTGAATATCTCTCAACTTTTAAAATCTAATGAAATCTTATAAACTCTCAATCCAATACACTCTCCTTATTATATAGATTTTTATATATTTCAAATAATTGTAAAATATACTTTTTTTATTGATTTACATAAACTTTCAAAAACTTCAATTATTGATATAAATGTATATGAACATAATTGTATATATAAAAAAATTAATAAATTAAATATTAATATTAATAATATAAATTTATTATATTTGGATTGCTATTAAGAAATATATTATTGTATATAATAAATAAAAAATAATTTATTATTAATATGATGTATACATAATTATTTTTAAGAAAATATGATGTATGTTATAAACACAAAAGGAATTGAGAGAGAATAATAGATTAGACAAAAAGAGAACATGAGACGAGAATAGAATTGTAATTTCATTCATATGAGGAGACCTATTTATATAGGATATAAAATAGGGTTTATGTCTTGTTCACCAAGAAAGGGTAAACTAGTCATTCATTAATTACAATATTTATAACACTCCACCTTGAATGACTACTTACGGGAATGTTGCCTCTTTAAAACCTTGCAAGGAAAATCTTGTGAGACAAAACCTGAGCGAAGGAAAAAGAGTACAACTTGATCCCCTGATTGTAATCACCGAAGATCTTTGACTTTTTAAAAGTAGTTATTGGTGATCAATCAGTCTCATTAAAACATATAACTAATAAAACTATATAGGAAAAACTTAGTTATATATTTTGGTATTCAGGACCTAACTTTCGAATTATCGAGTTTCACATTCATTTGTATTATTGTATATTTTCGTCATTCAGGGACATGCCTTTACCAGACATCTATATTGACTAGAACATTCGCAATTGATATAACCGCCCGATAACTCTTTTGGAGTATATTAGATGTGTCTAGTGTTCAATATACATTTTCTGACATATGAACAATAATGTGAACTTCAATTCACAATCATTTATATGAAGATCAATGTTGTAGAATGTAGTTTTCTATGGGATTATATTTTTATTTGAACTTCAGGTTCAATATCTTTGTTTATCTTGAAAACAAACTAAATTGGAACATTCTGAGGGAAAAAATACTCGAAGAAACAATTATCGAGTGATGTACATGTCTCTTTAAAAACCTCGTTAAAAAACTTTGTAGGAAAAATACTCGAGGAAAATAGTACATGTCATTCACATTTATATTGTGGTTATTGTCTAGTTAAAAAACTTTAACTAAGAAAACTCTGAGGGAAAAACTTAGTAGAGGGAAAAAGAGTGCAATCACTGGTCTTTGGGATCTTGTCTTCAATATCATTTTTTTCCATAATTACATGTAATATGATACTATGCATTTTCTGATTTTCATTTTCTTTAATTTCAGAAATTTTAAAATTCATCCAGAATTTTCATGTATGTATCTTTCTAATGACTTCTACATGGTCAAATCATACATTCTATATATATATATATATATATATATATATATATATAAATTCTATATATATATATATATATATATATATATATATTTATTTATCGTTGTTGCTGTCAAAAATATTAAGTAGCGGAATTTAATGTTATCCTTCAAAATATTTGATTAACATCGAGTTTCTGCGATAAACTCTTGATCAACTAATCTCGCTTTTATATCTCACCACATCATTATTCGTTTTCGTACGAACACCCACATATATCCTTCTGTGATAATATTTTGAGTTGTGTACTATAGAGTTAAAATATCTCTTTTATTCAGCGACTCATGCTCACCCTCAATTGCTCGTTTCTTATTTTTCGAGTGTTGCTGGCATACTATCATTGATTTAAGTTTTGGATTCAATTTTTCTAGAGCAACTCTTGAGACAAATATGTCGTTGACGACTTTCTATTTTTCCATGTTGATGACAATTCAATATATCAACCACAACATTTCCCATAATATTTAATTTGGTTGTTCCGCAGTCCCACGATTTTCTATTATCATGTGCACATATTTTTTCAATGGGATTTCCATCTAACTCTCTTCACGAGATTTTGAAAGTGACTTAATTTCTTTGTTTTTCCGCGGATTTATTTTATGTTTTGAGATCGATCTACTACGCTTCAGGCATATATTAGAATCAACATTTGAGTTGATCTCTTTGGTATTTGAACTCTTATAGTTCATTTTATCACAAATATATGTGATTTTGTCACACCTTCATTAATATGTAAATGAATAATATGTAAATGAATTTGGCAGATTTCTTGCGAAATATAGCAAGTCACTTATTTTCATGAACTTCGGGTTCAATTGATTAGTGCGTGGGTCTAGAATTGAAGATCGTTTTCATTCAATGAAATTTCTTGACATTTATATCTTTTATATTCTTATCTCTCCTAATGGCATAATATGATCTTTGTTAAATATGGAAATCAGCGTCATTGCTATAAACCGATCTTCAGGATCGCGGGCTCGAGATATTTAATATATTTCACGTATTTATTAATAACCATAATATGCATCATTTTCATTTTTAAGTACATTTGAAGTACTCGTGAGGATAATTAGTAGAGCTCTTAATGAGCCCACTCTTAATATGTCATCATTTGCATAACAATATCTTTACCAATAATCCTTCGGGATAACTTGTATCATTCCAACTTTATTGACAAATAATCAAATCAAATATTTTTTCAAGAATATTTATCAAAGTTAATAATTTTGAGTTTGAGTTGCATTGCTTCAGGAAATGGACTAAAACTTCTGAGTCGGGCTACATGATTTTTTCAACAACCAATTTATTCAGAATATTTGGTAAAACTTTTTTTTCGATATTCAAACCTTTTCCGGAGACCAAAAATATAAATCTCAATATATAATTTTTTCATAAATTACATTTAATTGGAATCGACTTTTTCGATAGTTCATGAGTACCCACATAATTGTTGGAGTTGTGTACTTAATGTCTAGATTTAAGTAACGGAAACTCCCGATCCATTGCCATTAATCTATTTAATTAAATAAACAATTATTTGCGTTTAATTATTTATAATTAAATATATGCAAATTATAGTCCTAGATTATATACGTTGTAGTTAGTATGGTGTGCGCCGTCACACGGAAGATCATACTATCGGTTACTCGTATTTAATCGAACAGTTGCTCACGACCTAGATGGACACGGACCAATCCATCGGTATAGTCGTTGTATGAGGGAGAAAATAATTTGTCTTGATTATTTTATCATACTTGTACACTTGGTGTATTGGGCGGATCGCTTGAGATTTATCGATTAGGATTGCCTTGGATAATCGATTTAAATCTCAGTATATTTTATTCTTAATCCCCGATATTATTGCGGGTGTGTATATTTAATATAAGTGACTTTGATTTTCCAAATGAATTGACCGGTTTAATTACTGGGTCAATTACCGGTTAAGTTGGGTCGCTATATTTTATATATGACATGCCGTGAATACTTGACGGGAAAGTGTATCCCGGAAGGGTTGATAATATCCCCGAGATGAGTTCATAAGGAATTATTATGTAAACCCTGCAGGTGGAATTTATTCCGCATAATAATTAAGGTTGAATGGTACTAGTCTCGGATACAAGAGATGAATAAATTAATTAGCAATAAATTAATTTTATTCATGGATATTTATATCTTAAATACACAGAATAAATAATACTACCGGAGAAATATTATTTGATATAATATGGTTTAATATTGGGAGTGCAATTAATTTATATAGTGGAAAATAAATTAATTAATATTAATGGGATTAATAGATTTGGGCTTGGGCTCAATTTAATCTTTAATATTGGAAGCCCAATATTCTACCTCCTTAAGATCCCCTACGTAGCCTATAAAAGCACTACATGGTCTTCTCTATTCTCATAACTTGAAGATCACAATTCTAGAGAGAAAGTAGAGAGAGAGATCCATGGAGTTCGGAAGATCGTCGCCCACTCGACGTTCGAGCTAGTGCAAGGAATACGTGGGAAGGTCTCAAAGTCTTCATAAGACCTCGTTTCTCCGTACAACGAGAACAAAGGTAAAATCATGAAAAACCCCCTCGATGATTTTAATCTTTAATTCGTCATATACACATGAACCAAGATCCGAGGGACGAACCCCGTGGACGAGGATCGACCTCGCGGTGGTGATCGAGGATCACCGGACCGCGGAGGCCGAGAGATCCCCGGCGGGGATCGCACGCAACACAACCCCTCGGCTGGACGCCGAGGGTGGCGGTCGAACCCTAGGGTTTCGACCGCCGGCGCGGACGAAGGGGAGCCCCAGCTTCGGCTGGGGCATGCGATCGACCCCGTCGATCGCTGGGGGTTCACCGTGGGCTGGTGCCACGGCGGGTGGACCCCCCAGCCACCCCTCGACCGGCGGCGCGCATCGAGGAGAAGCCCCGGCTGGACGCCGGGGCTGGGGCGATCGAACCCTAGTTCGATCGCCGGGGGGGAATTGCCGCGGGCTGGCGCCGCGGCTGGTGGTTCCTCCCACCTCCGATGAAGGCAGTGAGTCGCCGGACTCACCGCCCAAGGCTGCCGGAGCAGCCCAGCGATCGCATGATGCGCGATCGCGAGCCCCCTCGCGGCGGGGGCTCAACTAGGGTTTTGCCGCGGCTTGTCCGCGGTGGAGCTCTTGTCGGGCCCGGCTCCGTGTGGTGGTTCGCGTAGATTCCGGCGACGGGATTTCGGTCGGGTTGTCGGTTCCGCATAATTTTGATGACCCGGGATATCGATTTCCAACAATTGGTATCAGAGCGTGGTTCTAGTTCATGTGTATATGCGATAAATTGTTCTACCTTGCAGGGTTTCCGACTATTATGGCTAGATATAATTGTTCGTTAATTATTGTCATAATATTTTTCTTGATTATTAAACTCTCGGACATGTCGAGATTCGTTTTATGTGTGGTGAATGCTTGTAATAGTAAAAATTCGGGGGTTGACCGAATTTAGGATTTATTATTACGTTCTATTTTTCCGGAAATTGTATAGGGTCGATTTCATGTATAGAATCGATACCGGATAATGTAATTTAATTCTTGTAATTTTATTTACGTTGGATCGATGCCGAAACGACCGCCGGAAGACGAAGAAGTGTGACGAAGTAGACGAAGGACCATAGGGCCGATCATCCCCATGATCGACCCTACGATCGATCGAGTGGGAGGGGCGATACGCCCCTCGGCCGTGGGCTGCCGCCGGTGGGTGGTGGCTGGCCGGCTGGGGTGGTGGCGGCGGCGGTCCTTCCCCTTGGTGATCGATCGATGGTGGTGGGGGTGGTGCGGGGACTCCCAACCCGCGCTACTCCTACCATAATCCGACTTTCCTAATTAATTCGGTTTTCCTATTTGAGTGTTCTTTTTTTTTTAGGAACTCTCATGGAATAGGAAAAGAATTAAATTGGAATTAATTTATTTCCTATTTGATTGTTCCTATTCTTGGGAATTTTCAATGGATGGAAATTAATTAATTATGGAAAGTAGAAGAGTCCTAATTTATTTTATTTCCTTATTCTATTATAGAAGTCTTCTAGAATATTCCAAGTTTGATTTGGATGGGATTCTAGAGAATTAATAGAATTAGATAGGAAAATAAAAATAAATAAAAATATTAATTGTAAATGTTTGTTTTGTCAACAACATATGATTTTCGTTGCTTGATTGGATTTCAGGTGAGTGAGTGAATGAACAAGTGAAGTACATATATTGCGAATGAAGTCGCAAAATTCATCATCATCACCATATGCGACTGGAGTCGCAAATCCATCATCATATGCGACTGGAGTCGCAAATCTTGCATGATATGCGACTGGAGTCGCAATTCCTCCTTCTTTCATGATGTGCGAACAGAGTCGCAAATCTCACTTCTTTCATGATGTGCGAACAGAGTCGCAAATCTCACCATCTTCATGATGTGCGACTGGAGTCGCAAATCTTGCTTTTTCGTGATGTGCGACTGGAGTCGCAATTCTCCTCTATCCTCAACTAATGCGAACAGAGTCGCAAATCTCATGTCCCTCAGAATTGCGAATGGAGTCGCAAATCATGCTCCTCCGAAAGGTGCGACTGGAGTCGCAAATCACGTCTTCTCAACACTTGCGACTTGAGTCGCAATTCCTGTGCTCCTTTTAACTCTTGCGACTTGAGTCGCAATTCTTGCATCATCAAGTATTGCGAATGGAGTCGCATTTTTTGGCTTCACCTTACATGCCTACTGGTACATGGTATTATTCATCCCACCTTCAAAGTCAACGAAGTGTGGGATTGCTTTTTACTACTTCAACTCTATTGACGACAATGAAGACGATGAAATATGAAATGTTCAACGATGAGTGTTCACCACGATGAAGTTGAAGATGAAGTATTGAGATCGACGGAGTCAAGATGTGTTGAAGTCTGAAGTTAAAGAATCGAAGATTCAAGATTCAAAGATTCAAGAATCGAAGATTCATGATTCCAAGATTCAAGAATCGAAGATTCCAAAAGTGATGTCATCCATAGAATTGTTGCATCATCCAAGCATGCGACGAATCAGATCGTGCCACGTCAACGTCTCACATGTGTGGCTCACCTATATATACTCATGAAGTTGGATGACATCCTTTGACGATTTTGAGAGAACGAAATCCGATATCTGAGTATCAACGTTCGTTGTTTACGGCTTATAGCTTTAAGAGTTTTGGTAGTTGTTTTGTGCTGTGCACCGATAGTAGAGTTATGCGATTTAGCTCTAGGTGATATAGTACTAGATCATTAGTTCGTTGGAGTGCTGCGTCACTTGGGATACGACTCTTGATCATACCGCCTACCTTTCTCCACAAGTGTAATAGTTAGTTTTGTTTATCAATGAAATGAAACTATTATACAACCTTGTCTTCAGCATTTTACTTTACTCTTGTTGAGTTCGAACACACTACTTCACCGAACAATATACATAACAAGCAGAGCTGAGTGTGTGCGAACGAAGTTGCTGAAGTGACAGTGTTTAAGACCGACTTCGCGAAAAGTTGGTATCCTACGTCGAAGACGTAATTTCAATTGGTATCAGAGCGGGACGTCATACGTATAAGACGTGATCCGTTACTTGACTTCATATTTCCGCTACAATGGAGTCGTCAATGTTTGTTCAGAAACCGATTATGCTTACTCATCAAAATTATTCTAACTGGAAAGCGAAAGTTTCTGCTAGAATCAAGGGATTTGACTCAAGAGCATGGATGGCTGTGTTGGAAGGATGGGAGCGTCCTTACACTGAAGATGCTGATGGACTTAGAACCCCTAAGCCTGAACGTAGTTGGACTAGAGAAGAGCATGACTTGTCTACTGCGAATAGCAAAGCTCTCCCACTTATTTGTGAATGGCTGGACCTTAGTATGTATCAGCTGGTCAAAAATTGCACATCAGCTAGAGATGCGTGGGAGACGCTACAGAGGACGTGTGAGGGTAGTCACGCTGTTAAACGCTCAAAGATCCGAACTATAACTGCTCAGTTTCATCAACTCCGCATGAGAGAAGATGAAGACATAAATGACTATCTAGACAAGGTGATGAGATATGTTAATGAGGCATTTGAACTGGGAGAAGTCTTTCCTGCTATCATGGTCTACGAGAAGGTTCTATCAAGTGTAAGCTCTAGGTTCGAGAGCAAGGTACTAACCATTGAAGCACGTAACGATGGTAATCAAAACTGGGACTATGCTGACCTGATGGATGATTTGAGAAATTATGACTTGACTCTCAAAGTACGAAGCAACCCAGATATGTCTCTTGTTTATGAGCCGATGACTGCTCTTAAGATTTCTGAGAAGGGGAAGAGTTCAAGAAGCACGAAGTCTCAACACTCTCGTTTGAAAAATGAGAAGTCTGAAAGTAGTTTCTCAGCTGATATGAATGAGTCTGATGATGAGGAAGCTGAAGATATTGAACGGTTGATGAATTCGAACAACCCAGACAAGCTTGCTGTGTTGACTGACATAGTCACCTATCTTGTTAAACAAGATTTTAAGAGAAAGAACCGAGCACGAAATTTCCGAAAATTTCAGAAAAGTTCTAACTCATATACGAACACTCCAGACAATCGAAATCAGGGGTCTTCATCTGACAAGAAGTTTAAAGGCACAAAGCTATCACCATACACCTCTAATAGCAAAGATGTTTCGAAAATGCAGTGCTATGAGTGCAAAGGATATGGACACGTCAAGAATGAATGCCCTAACCTGCATCGAAAGAAGAAGCTACCAGTAAGTTATGTGGTGATTGATGATGAAGATGTGATCTCTGAGAACGATGCATCTGATGATGATAACTCTGATGACGAGGAAGACAACGCTCTAGTTGTCACTTTTGGTGAAACATTTGATCTCGAAAATGTGGAGGTCGAAAACTTTGTTTTTGATTCGTTTCTAAAAGACACTGCAACAGCTGATAACATTTTTCGTGTGGCTTCAGTTAATCGAAACTATTGCGATGAGGATATCTTCCCTGATTGTGAAACTGACCCTATGTCTGAAACTGAAGAGACAAAGATGACATCTGAGGTGTCACATACTGAAGCAGAGTGTGCTGAACTTCTCACTCTGAAGGAGAGTCTTGCTGAACTCATAAGACTACATGACGTAGCTATCTCCGAGAATAGCATGCTGGATGTGTCACGAGTATGTCTGAATGAATCTTTGAATGAACTTTTGAGTGAGAAACGAAACTTGTGTGACGAGGCTGTTGAGTTGCAAAACTCTATTGAAAAGACAGAGGATGAGAAGAAGAGATTGAATAATTCTCTGACAATACTGAAAATCAAATTTGATGCTCTTTTCGAAGAGAAACATAAATATCACAAAGAAGTTGTCGAACTGAGAGAATTGTTTGAGAAATCGGATTTTGAAAATTCGAAACTGAAGGCAGCTCTGAAGAAGGAAACATCAGAAGTGAAGAAACTCCAAACTCTCTTCAAGAACACTGATGCTGAGAATGATGAGCTAAAGTCATCCTTGATGAAAGCTCAAACTGATCTAGCTATGTGTGACAAGGAACGTTATGTTCTTAAGGAAAAGCTACAGATGACTGATGAGCTGTTGAGGAAGATGAATACTAACTCCTCAGTGTTTGACAATGCTGCATCTTACATGAACCCAGGTCGGGTTGGACTTGGTTTCCAAAAGGTTTTTGAATCTATCTATACTGCACCTGAGAAGAAAGAAGTGACCTTTGTCAAAGCTTCTACTGACTCTACTGAGAGTATGACCAAAGATGATTCTGAAAAACTGAAACGCAAGGAAATTGCTGATGGAAAGAAGGTTGCAACATCTCCGAAAGCTGAAACTCAAAAGTCTATCTTGACTACTAGCTTGAAGGCGGAGACATATCAATTTCCTCAATCCATTGTGAAACATCCTCGTGGTATCTTGCCATACGAGAATACGTTGCTGAAGAAGTTGAGTAAGCCTCAGAACGTAAAACCAAATGTAAAATTTTCTCACTCTAAACCTGTCATGGTTAAGACTTCGACGAATTCTGAAGTTCGTCAAAAGAGAAAATATGTGTGTCACTACTGCAACGAACCTGGACATATTAGACCTTTCTGCTTTAAGCTGAGAGATGACATAAACCGGGAGTTGGTGACTGAAAAGAAGATGATTGGGGCAGTTAAGAGTGTGAAGAAACACACGTCTCCAGTGGTGAAAGCTGAAAAGAATGTAAAACCTGTGACTGAGACTAAGTCACGACACATTGGTATGAAGAAGAAATGGGTACCTAAGTCCCAAAAGAGTGAAGTAAAACTTAACTCTACCACTTCAACAGCCTGGAGACCAAGAGAACTCATATTTTGCAATGTTGCACTAAATGCCTCCGATTCCGGAAACAAAGGCATTTGGTATTTTGATAGTGGTTGTTCCCGTCATATGACCGGAACCAAGAAATTTCTGAAGGAATACGAGCCTATGACTGGTTCTCCCGTGGTGTTTGGAGGGGGAGCTAAAGGCGTCGTTATGGGGAAGGGAACACTACATATCAAAGGATTGCCACCAATCCAAAATGTTGTTCATGTGAAGGGACTCGTGTTGGGATTCGATGTCCCGGGCTATTAAAATTAATGCGGAACCGATAGCCCGACCGAAATCCTTCATCGCCGGAGATTGGATTCCCGACTCATCCGCAGGAGTCCGACCTTTGGAGACTACGCGCCCGAAGACACGCAGCCCGCCCCCAGCCGATTTTCTCCCGCGAGCCGAATCCATGAACGCGAACCATCTCACGTCGACGGAGCTCGACTTGAGCATCACCGCCGCGGGATGAAACCCCGCGGCTAGAAAAACCCTAGCCGAGCCCCCCGCCGCGAGGGGGCTCGCGATCGCACGCCGCGATCGCCGGGGCTGCCCAGCAGCCCCCGGTGGTGAGTCCGGCGACTCACCACCGCCGCCGGAGGAGGGGCGGTCAGCCCCCAGCTGACCCGCCGCGGCTCCAGCCGCGGCTTTCCCCGCGATCGACCTCGCGGTCGATCGCCTGCCCCGGCTTCAGCCGGGGCTCCTCCTGTGCGCGCGCCGCCGGACGAGAGGAGGCCAGGGGGTTCACTCCGCCGTGGCACCAGCCCACGGCTGAACCCCCAGCGATCGACTTCACGTCGATCGCACGCCCCGGCGTCCAGCCGGGGCTTCCTCTTGCCCGCGCGCCGGCGGTCGAAGCCCTAGGGCTCGACCGCCACCCTCGACTCGATTCGAGGGTTTCCCGATCTTCGCCGGGGATCTCGAATCCCCGTCCCCGAAGTTCGTACGTTTACCCGGATCGTGCGTTCATGTACATACTACAATTAATTCACACAAAATCATAAAAGAGGGATTATGATTTTTTCCTTAGATTCGTTGTACGGAGAAACGAATTAACGCGTTGATGACCTTGCGATCTTCCCACGTATTCCTTGCACCTTGTTCGAACGTCGTGTGGGCGATGATCTATCGAACACCTTATGGATCTTCCTCACTCTCCAAGACTTTTAAGTTGGCGTAACTTAGGTTCTCTTAGTTATGAAAAGTGAAGACCATGTAGTGCTTATATAGGCTACGTAGGGGATCATAAGGAGAATAAATATTGGGCTTCCAATATTGAAAATTAAATTGGGTCCAACCCAAATCCATTAATTCTTATCAATATTAATTTTATTTATTTTCCACTATATAAATAAAATTGCACTCCCAATATTATTCCATATTATATCAAATAATATTTCTCCATCTTAGTATTATTTATTCCGTGTATTTAAGATTTAAATATCCATGAATAAATTTATTTATTGCTCAATAAATATTATTCATTTCTTATATCCGAGAATAGTACCGTTCAACTTTAATTATTATGCGGATTAAATCCACCTGCAGGGTTTACATAATAATTCCTTATGAACTCATCTCGGGGATATTATCAACCCTTACGGGATACACTTTCCCGTCAAGTATTCACAGCATGTCGTATATAAAATATAGTGACCCAACTTAACCGGTAATTGACCCAATAATTAAACCGGTCAATTCCTTTGGAAAATCAAAGTCACTTATATTAAATATACACACCCGCAATAATATCGGGGATTAAGAATAAAATACTCTGAGATTTAAATTGATTATCTAAGGCAATCCTAATCAATAAATCTCAAGCGATCCGCCCAATACACCAAGTGTACAAGTGTGATAAAATAATTAAGATAAATTATTTTCTCTCTCACACAACGACTATACCGATGGATTGGTCCGTGTCCATCTAGGTCGTGAGCAACTGTTTGATTAAATACGAGTAACCGATAGTATGATCTTCTGTGTGCCCATGCCCCACCATACTAACTACAACGTATAAAATCCAGGACTATATTTTGCATATATTAATTAATAATAATTAATTGCAAATAATTGTTTATTAATTAAATAGGTTAAATGCCATGACAGGGAGTTTACCGGTGCTTAAATCTAGACATTAAGTACACAACTCCAACAATCTCCCACTTGTACTAAGGTCTAGTCATTTCCTCCAAACTCCCGACTCCCATACTCATCACGTGCTTAAGTTATACTTTCCAGAAGTATTATGTGAGTGAGCAATCTAGGTTGCCGATCTGAAGTTATCTTGGTGACTACTGCGTCGTCTCTCTGACGATGACTCGTATCAGGTGGTACTGGCTCTATGTGTTATCATCATCTTTTGAACTTATGACTTCTTCCAGTTTACCATGCACCGCTATGTACATAGCCTTTGGTGAACCAAGAATCATATCCAAGTTCAGAGGTCATTCCGGAACCTAACCAAAACTTCCGCTGCCTCTGAGGCCGCTATTCGGTTTATGATAGAGTCCGAGAAGCTTCACGCTTATCACTCTTTCTTCCTTAGGTTCCACCTCTTCTAAAAGTGAACACATAGCCTGATATCGACTTACACTGGTCCTTCTCTGATTTTTGGATCTGAGAAACTATAATCCAAGAAGATTTCGTTTTGCTAATAATCCAGTACTTCCAAGTACTCTTACAGCATTCGAATATCTCTTATCCAGATTACTTTGATATCCTCCCACTACGCTAACCGCATAGTTGATATCAGGTTCTTGTTTTATAACACCGCATTTACAAAGCCCTTTTACACTCGAAGTGTAAGAATCTGCTTTGTCTTTATCCATCTCCTTCATGTGTTCAAGACACATACCTTAGATAGATGCATTCTGTTCTAGAAAGGCAATAACCTTTCTCAGAATTGTGCATGTTTTTAAAACAAACCATAATCGTATAAGATATCTAAAGAGAAGTACAAACGTTCTTATCTAGAGATCGAAAGATTTCTAAGAACATGATCCAACTTCATCTTAATCTTATATTTCGATTTATTTAGACAACCTCTATTTTATGTCTGACAACGCTTTTACATTGTTGCCAATGATGAAGTGTTATCTACACAAAATTCCGAGAAACACCACTTTGTTTCCATTACGTCTCCAATACACCAATCTTGTCTATGCTTCTTGATGAATCCATAAAATGGACTATCTCATCAATTTGCAAGTTCACAAGTTTCAGCTTTGTGGTAATCCATAAATGGATTTACTAAGCTTGTACCTCTAAATGATCTTGTCCCTTTAACAATATATATTGCTATCCAAGTAGGCACATTTAGATCAGTACTGCCTCTTATGCAGAACTAGGGATCGATTTCATGTCTACTAGATTCAGAGTTTAAAACTCCTCCAGTCTTATGAACATCTCTGGTCGCTTAACAACCTCCCACTGCAATGGCGTTCCGGTGTATAACAGTAATAACATTAGGTGCAGTTAGTGGTGTACTATTACTCGGTTAGGCTGGTTCTCAGTCTTCTCTTTCCCTTTTTATAAGGTACCTTGTCAGTTAGGGCCTTGTAGTTCATTTAATAGTCATCTCTAAGAACCGGGCGAAGACACCCTCCTGGTTCGTAGTACTATTGAACATACAATCACTTGTTCTTCTAGGATATTCTACAACTACATAGAATGTGCCGTTGTATCCAGAAATATCCATAGAACATAGGTAGTTCCGATCAAACTTGTCCTTTTACTATTAGAATTCCATTTCTTATTCCTGACACACCATGTCTACACCTCAGTGTATGGTGTAGTCACTTGAGACTTAATCTCAATCTTTGATTTATGCTATGTGTTATTTAGATAGGTGATAGCCTCCGCGAACAAGTCGCAGGCTTTCAATGGATATACTTTGAAGGTTCCCCATAACAGCTTTGTGTTGAAAAACACTCCGCTTTTATGGCACATCAAGTAGTCTAATCCATTTACTAGTATTCCTTGAAAGGAAAAACTACTCATACCTTTCTATTTACACATATGTCTGCATATATCATCTTTGATCATTCTTAATACTTGTCCGAACTCCATCCTTTATCCAGAAAGGTTAACTTAGTTGTATCTTCCTCCAAAATTTGATTCTTAGGTCGGGAGGTCCATTCCTCCAACTATAATTGAATGAATCAATTTCGACCTTTTGAATCCTCTTTTGAATAAATACTATTAAGTTCAAGAATTCACAAGTATAATGATTGATAAAGAAATACATCTAATAAGTAAAACAAGTTTATAATACGGTTTGTTGCATCGTGGTAGACTTAAGGATTCATCATTCATATATTGCTATCTAATGTACCAGAATAGATATCGCCATTATTTCTTATCTAAACCATCAAATGATTAAAGAAATAAAATATCCATTAATAATAGAAATCCAGAACAAAAGTTCTTTCTAAAAGGTACAAAGCAATAAATTTGAAATGAAATCCTATAACTATCAAAAGATAAACGTCTTCCACTGCAACCGCTGCTTCCTCAACAGCTCTGCCCATGAGGACTCGAACTCTTCTTATCTAAGTCGCTGGGTTTTCTGGAACCCCTGCATTTAGAATGCACATACCGTCAGTGGTTTCATATCTACACACCAGAATTCCGGTAGATAATACCCCTGACTATGTTTTACGACTAAAGAAAAAAATTCGTACCTTTGAGAGGACAAGATGTAGACCCCCAGTACTCAGACTGCTTTCCTTGGGGATGTTTGCCAGAAGGCTTCTTTATCCCACCCTTTGGTCCAAGTCCCTTAGGACCACCGGACCCCCTTGTCTTCTTCTCCTTTCCTTTGCCTTTAGGTCCGAAACCTTTGGCTTTGGCTATAAGAGCTTGCGATTGTTTCAACTCGTCCAAAAGATCCATCATCTCAAAAACATGATCAAGTGTTTCATCGAAGTAACAGATCTTTACGAGTATCCTCATCGCCTCTTTTCTAGCCTCCCCATCATGTCCAAACAGCAACTTGAGTTTGAGCATGACATCATGATTAATGGCTAGTGAACGAGCACTCTCCCATTTTTCAAAGTAAAAAATCTCATCCTCAGTCGAGTTAATGGTGAGTCCAGGAGGACAAGTTTCACTGAGTACGTCTTTGTACTCCTTTGCAGTCTGAGCAATGTCTAACTCTTCTTTCCATTCAACACAGTGTGGAACCAGTGCGTCAAATTCCTCAAGTATCATCTCAAGTGGATTCATAGACATTTTCTAAACCTATAAGCACGTTTAAACAAACAATTAATTTAATATCCGACGTTATCTCCCTGGAATAACATCATTAAATTACTAATCACATCTAAAATCCCATCAGGTAAGGCAAGCCACGTGGTGTGGACGTTTACCCACCCAAATGATTTAGCAATTAGATTTTCTTTGGTCATACATCAATTATAGCGTAACTTCGTGGGGAAGAATACTACAACGCGTATCTAAGTGTAAACCATTACTCAGCACTAAAGTAAATCACTTGGAATTGCTACATCACCGCAAGCCACGTGGTGTGGACGTTTACGATAATTTCACAACTCTTCACAATCACTTATAACTGTCTACATCAATTAATCCAAAATCCGTCAGCATAGCAAGCCACGTGGTGTGGACGTTTACTACACTAAGAGACTTTTATAATTGACTCCCAATTACAAGATCCATTAGATTTTGTAAATCAAGACTCGGAGAATCATAAGTGAAACTCGAAGTTTCTAACCAGTGATTCGCCATGCGAGCGACCCTATCTCTCATAAATGAGGGAGCCGAGCAGACAACTGACCCATCTATCAAAGAATGGCACGAAAGTCTCTAATTTGTGTCCTCTACATGACCAAGTGGCTCTGGCTCTATTCCTCTCCCCGGGGTGAGAATGAGTCGACTTGAAGTCAGCTTTGGAAAGACAAATTAGGCATTGTTCGATAAACTCGATCAATGTTTCTTGTAAAAGGAATTACAAGAATTCTCCTCCAATGACTCGTCTATACGAACTTCGAAAGTCCATAAGAGTCACCAAGAGAACAGTAATGGAGACCATGGGAATGTTTCCATCCCCTCTCCCACTTAGCTTTTTATAATTAAGGGATACGCTATCTAGTGCATAAAATAAACACATATAGCATGCATACAAGCAACAAAGCACATAGTATCACATAGTCAAAATAATGCTAGAAAATTATTTTCCGACTATCATGGCTTTGTCGTATCTCCGTACGCATCTTCTAGTCTTCAGTCTTCGTTCTTGAATGCTCCATGTGACAAGAATATTAATATCCAATATTTAAATCTATTTATTTTTAATTAATCCAAAAGTTACTTAATTCGAAAATTAAGTCAATTGAATATATCAAAAATAAAATTAAATATTATTAATATTTATTTATTTTCCTATCTAGTTCTTATTAAATCTTTAGAATAATCTATCCAAATAAAATTTGGAATATTCTAGAAGACATCTATAATAGAACAAGGAAATAAAATAAATTAGGACTCACTACTTTCCAAATTTATTTTTATTCCTAATCCATGAATATTCCCATGAGTAGGAATAATCAAATAGGAAAAATAAATTTAGTACTAAATTAATTAAATTTCTAATCTATGAATATTTCCATGAAGGAAATAAATCAATAGAAAATAAAATTAATTTAAATTAATTCTTTTCCTAATTCATGAGAGTTTCCAAAAGGAGAACACTCAAATAGGAAAAATCCGAATTAATTGGAAAGTAATTTCTTGGTAGGAATAGCATGGGATTGGGAGATCCCACGCCATCCCCACCATGATCGACCGTCGGCCACCAGGGAGGGGCGCCGCCGCCTTGCCACGCCGGCAAGGCTTCGATCGATCATCATCCTCATGGAATCGATCCATCGATCCCTAGTCCTATTTCTCTTCGTCACTTCTTCGTCTTCCGGCGATCGTCTCATCATCGAACCAACGTAAATAATTTACAAAAAATTAAATTACAATTCCGGTATCGATTCTATACATGAAATCGACCCTATACATTTTCCGGAAAATAAAGTGCGTAATAATAAATCCTAAATTCGGTCAACCCCCGAATTTTTACTATTACAAACATTCAACCACACAAAACGAATCTCGACATGTCCGAGAGTTTAATAATCATGATAATTAATTAATAAACAATAATTAATTAAATTCAACCATGATAGCCGGAAATCCTGCAAGGTAGAACAATAATCGAGCATATACATGAACACGAAACCAAACGCTCTGATACCAATTGTTGGGATTCGATGTCCCGGGCTATTAAAATTAATGCGGAACCGATAGCCCGACCGAAATCCTTCATCGCCGGAGATTGGATTCCCGACTCATCCGCAGGAGTCCGACCTTTGGAGACTACGCGCCCGAAGACACGCAGCCCGCCCCCAGCCGATTTTCTCCCGCGAGCCGAATCCATGAACGCGAACCATCTCACGTCGACGGAGCTCGACTTGAGCATCACCGCCGCGGGATGAAACCCCGCGGCTAGAAAAACCCTAGCCGAGCCCCCCGCCGCGAGGGGGCTCGCGATCGCACGCCGCGATCGCCGGGGCTGCCCAGCAGCCCCCGGTGGTGAGTCCGGCGACTCACCACCGCCGCCGGAGGAGGGGCGGTCAGCCCCCAGCTGACCCGCCGCGGCTCCAGCCGCGGCTTTCCCCGCGATCGACCTCGCGGTCGATCGCCTGCCCCGGCTTCAGCCGGGGCTCCTCCTGTGCGCGCGCCGCCGGACGAGAGGAGGCCAGGGGGTTCACTCCGCCGTGGCACCAGCCCACGGCTGAACCCCCAGCGATCGACTTCACGTCGATCGCACGCCCCGGCGTCCAGCCGGGGCTTCCTCTTGCCCGCGCGCCGGCGGTCGAAGCCCTAGGGCTCGACCGCCACCCTCGACTCGATTCGAGGGTTTCCCGATCTTCGCCGGGGATCTCGAATCCCCGTCCCTAAAGTTCGTACGTTTACCCGGATCGTGCGTTCATGTACATACTACAATTAATTCACACAAAATCATAAAAGAGGGATTATGATTTTACCTTAGATTCGTTGTACGGAGAAACGAATTAACGCGTTGATGATCTTGCGATCTTCCCACGTATTCCTTGCACCTTGTCCGAACGTCGTGTGGGCGACGATCTATCGAACACCTTATGGATCTTCCTCACTCTCCAAGACTTTTAAGTTGGCGTAACTTAGGTTCTCTTAGTTATGAAAAGTGAAGACCATGTAGTGCTTATATAGGCTACGTAGGGGATCATAAGGAGAATAAATATTGGGCTTCCAATATTGAAAATTAAATTGGGTCCAACCCAAATCCATTAATTCTTATCAATATTAATTTTATTTATTTTCCACTATATAAATAAAATTGCACTCCCAATATTATTCCATATTATATCAAATAATATTTCTCCATCTTAGTATTATTTATTCCGTGTATTTAAGATTTAAATATCCATGAATAAATTTATTTATTGCTCAATAAATATTATTCATTTCTTATATCCGAGAATAGTACCGTTCAACTTTAATTATTATGCGGATTAAATCCACCTGCAGGGTTTACATAATAATTCCTTATGAACTCATCTCGGGGATATTATCAACCCTTACGGGATACACTTTCCCGTCAAGTATTCACAGCATGTCGTATATAAAATATAGTGACCCAACTTAACCGGTAATTGACCCAATAATTAAACCGGTCAATTCCTTTGGAAAATCAAAGTCACTTATATTAAATATACACACCCGCAATAATATCGGGGATTAAGAATAAAATACTCTGAGATTTAAATTGATTATCTAAGGCAATCCTAATCAATAAATCTCAAGCGATCCGCCCAATACACCAAGTGTACAAGTGTGATAAAATAATTAAGATAAATTATTTTCTCTCTCACACAACGACTATACCGATGGATTGGTCCGTGTCCATCTAGGTCGTGAGCAACTGTTTGATTAAATACGAGTAACCGATAGTATGATCTTCTGTGTGCCCATGCCCCACCATACTAACTACAACGTATAAAATCCAGGACTATATTTTGCATATATTAATTAATAATAATTAATTGCAAATAATTGTTTATTAATTAAATAGGTTAAATGCCATGACAGGGAGTTTACCGGTGCTTAAATCTAGACATTAAGTACACAACTCCAACAACTCGTGGCAAATCTCATCAGCATCAGCCAACTGTGTGACGAAGGGCTGAATGTTAGTTTTGATAGAGACTCTTGCAAGGTTTTTGATGCTGAAGGGAAGTGCATCATGGAAGGTCCGCGTGCTAAGAACAACTGCTATACAACTGAGTATAGTTGCTTCTCAGTGACTGTTCCTGATGAAGTTGATTTATGGCATCAACGCCTTGGACACACTAGCACTCGAAATCTGAGCAAACTGGTTAAGGGGGAGATAGTTCGAGGAATCTCTCAACTCCCCAAAATCGAGAAAAGAGTGTGCGGTGATTGTCAGAAGGGTAAGCTGACGAGAACTCCTCATCCCGCACTACCAACACTGATGAGCACTTCTGCTCCATTCGAACTGCTTCACATGGATCTCATGGGTCCAATGGAAGTGAAGAGCATTGCTAAGAAGGAGTATGTACTAGTGGTAGTCGATGATTTCTCTCGTTACACTTGGACGAGATTTCTTGCAACAAAGGATGAGACTTTCAATGCCTTCAAAGGTATTGTGAAATGGATTCGTACGAATCATGAAGCTAAGGTCAAGAGGATCAGGAGTGATCACGGGACTGAATTCGAAAATTCTAGCTTCAATGAATATTGTCTGATGAAAGGGATTCATCATGAGTATTCGGCCCCGAAAACTCCCCAACAGAATGGGATAGCCGAACGTAAGAACCGTACGCTGCAAGAGATGGCTCGTGTCATGCTAATCTCGAAAAATCTTGCTCGTACCTTTTGGGCGGAAGCCGTCTCTACCGCTGGATATATTCTGAATCGTATTAGCATTCGATCCGGCACAACGGCAACCGCCTATGAACTTGTCAATGGCAAGAAGCCATCTGTTTCTCACTTTCGAGTCTTTGGCTGTACGTGTTACATTTTGAAGGATCGTGATCCTCTGAAGAAGTTTGAAGCCAAAGCTGATCGTGGTATCTTTGTTGGCTACAGTCAGAATAGTCATGCTTATCGTGCTTACAACCTCCGAACTAAGAAAGTCATCGAAACAGTGAATATAAACTTTGATGAACAAGACTTTCTAGGGAAAGATGTGGATGCTGACTGGGTTAAGGAAGGAATTCTTGAATATCAAACCTTCCCATCTACACCTACTTGTGTGACTCCTGAAGTAACTTCTCCAAACACTACACTTGAAGTTGGAGAAACGAGTCATCGACACAATGACACTTTATCATCAGATGAGGAAGAAAGTGAAGAAGTGGATAACCCAGCTGATGCACCCAGAGAGGGATCTCGTATTGTGCAGAAGAGACATCCTCCAACTCAGATGATTGGAAACATGAACGAGCGAACTACACGCTCGAAGAAACAAATTCCTTCTCCCGACGAACTCTATAACATCTGCACTTCTGCTGTGTGCCATGAAATCGGAGTCTCTTGCTTTCTATCTGAAACGGAACCGAAAAATTACAAGGAAGCTATGAAGGATGACTTCTGGATAATGGCTATGCAAGACGAACTAAATGAGTTCACGAGAAACAATGTTTGGTCCTTGGTTCCAAGTACTTCGAACATTAATGTTGTTGGGACCAAATGGATTTTCAAGAACAAAACGGATGAGCATAACCAAGTTGTGCGAAACAAAGCTCGTCTCGTTGCACAAGGCTATGCCCAAGTGGAAGGGATAGATTTTGATGAAACTTTTGCTCCAGTTGCTCGCATTGAGTCTATTCGTCTTCTGATTGCTATTGCATGCCATCTCGGCATCAAACTTAGACAAATGGATGTCAAAGCTGCATTCCTAAATGGAGTACTAGAAGAAGAAGTGTATGTTGCTCAACCGAAAGGCTTCGAGGACCCGAAGAAGCCGAATCATGTGTACAAGCTTCACAAAGCTTTATACGGGTTGAAGCAAGCACCGAGGGCGTGGTATGGGTGTCTGACAGACTATCTTCTAAAGTTTGGATTTGTTCGTGGCTCAGTCGACAAGACCCTATTCTTGAAGCGTGATGGCAAACATATGATGGTTGCTCAGATTTACGTTGACGACATTGTATTTGGTGCTACGTGCCCCAAGCTCGTGAAAGCTTTCACGGATTCTATGTCTTCAACATTTCAGATGAGTCTTGAAGGAGAACTACACCAATTTTTGGGTCTTCAGATATCTCAACGACCGAATGGGATCTTTGTCTCACAAAGCAAATATGCGAAAAATATGGTTGAGAAGTTTGAGATGCACCATGCTAAGCCCGCAAACACTCCCATGGCTACAACTGATCGGTTATCTATGTCGGCTAAGAGTCGAAGTGTTGATCAAACACTCTATCGATCTATGATTGGGAGTTTACTTTATTTAACTGCTACTCGCCCTGATATAATGTTTAGTGTTTGTATGTGTGCCAGGTACCAAGCTGATCCTAAGGAGGACCATCTACGAGCTGTGAAACGGATACTCCGCTACATCTCTGGAACTTCTGATCTCGGTCTTTGGTATGCATGTGACACTACAGCAAATCTTGTCGGTTTCTCCGACGCGGATTGGGCGAGTGACAATGATGAACGAAAGAGCACTTCTGGATGCTGCTGCTTCCTTGGCAATAACATAGTGTCATGGCATAGTCGGAAGCAAAATTGCATCGCTCTATCGACAGCTGAGTCTGAGTATGTTGCAGCTGGGAGTTGCTGCACTCAATTGCTTTGGCTAAAGCAGATGTTGAATGATTACCTTATCGAGAGTGCTCCCTTGGTGCTGTACTGTGATAACCAAAGTGCTATCAAAATCAGCGAAAATCCTGTTCAGCATTCTCGCACTAAACACATCGACATTCGACATCATTTCATTAGAGATTTGGTTGATCGTGATATAGTCAGTCTACAGCATATTTCAACAGAAAAACAAATCGCTGACATCTTCACCAAACCTCTTGACTTTGAGAGATTTAAAAATTTAAGAAATTCTCTCTGCTTGTGTTCTCTCTAAGAGTTCACGAAATTTTGAAGTCTGAAAGATTGTTTTCTTTACTTCTGAATACGCACTTTGGATCGTCGTGAATTAATCTAATCAGATGAACATGGATCGAGGCCGCTTTAGTCTTCGGACCCAAGTGTATTTATTCCTCTGAGTGTAAACATGTGAACTTGGCAAATAACTCCCATTAGCTCATTTGCATTGATCTATAATACCGAGTAACGGAGGACGCCGGATCACTTTGTCCGCCGGCTCCCCTCTTCGAAAGGTAGCACATAGACGCTATAATTTAAGATGCTCAACCATCACACTTCGGAGATGCAGGATGAACCTTGCTCCCCTCTGACTGCTGTAATGAGCATCTGTTGCATTTCATTTTAAAAGCTAAAACTCGTCTGGAGGACGCAGGTCGAACCTTGCTCCCCTCTGATTGTAGTAACGCTTAGTCCCAAGTGGAGTGCCTTAAGAGTTCACCTTACACTCACGAATTATAATCTCTTGTGCGGTGTTTAACTCACCATATATGTTCCGATGAAACACGATTGCATTCTTGTGATTGCGACGAAGGACAAGTTAAACTTATTTCAATATATATCGGTCCGTTTCACCGGTTTTTAATTCGAGAGCTATTTCATGTACCTCAAAGTTATTATTCACCTCGTGTGATATTTTTGTCTTGGAGATTGATGGAAAGTGAAATTTTTTTTGGGAAAATATTTGCTCTTCACTGCCTGGTATCACCGATTGAATCTCCACTAAAATGTTTTTGAATGTTTGCTGTGTGTTGAACGCTTGAATACTAACTCGGGATGTGTTGTTTTGATAAATATATTCTTTTCGTTCATGTTCAGCATCACGTGGAGTTAATTCCCGACGACAAATTTTTGAGTGTAGCAGCTTCAAGCGCATAACTCCTCATGCAAGATTGGTCGTGAAAGATGCCATGCAATCCGCAACACACTTCACCTCATGAGACGTTGATCACGTCTCGCTGTTGCGAATCCAGTCGCACGTCCTGCGACTCCGTTCGCATGCGACTCAAGTCGCAGTATCGAAACCTCTGCGCTACACCTCGCTTCACCTCTGATGATCAACATCAGATACAACTCTCTTCATCTCCATCAATCCTGCTATGCGACGATGAACGTCAACGATACCTCATGCTCGTCGACAATATTTTTGGAATTTTTTCGAAATTTTTGAAATTTCTTATTTACTTAGAAATTTTTCCAGGTTTTTCGGATTAATATTTTATTATATTTTATTCGTTTTTTATACTGATGGGCCGTTTTTGTACTGTTTAATGGGCTTTTTCGCAGGTCTTTTTGTCCAAGACGAGCATGCCCATTTTTCTCCTATAAATAGGACCTCAAATTCATGGATTAGGGTTACGATTCTGATATTCTCTACCTCTCACATATTGTCTAAGTTCAAGTTCTGAGTTTGAGTTTGTCTCTCTTCATGCAACCGGCGTTCGACGACTGCAAGTTTCGACTTTCTTCCCTCTCTTGCTTCGCACATCCGGTACTGTGATTGTAACTCTTAGGCTCTTTAGGATTCCTATCTCTCTCACTACATACTCTTGCTATGTCGTCATCCGCTGGAAACCTTTTCGATGATCTTGATAAGGAAGTTTTAGAATCTCTTCGCGATACTTGGAAGCAGGCTCCTTCACCTGAATCAAAGAAAAAGGCACTTCACGCCTTACAGAAACATATGGATAAGATGGATCGTCGCTCTGGCAAATCCATATCTGACTCTCCTACGGTTGATCTTACTAAGACAGCCAAGCCTGCACACTCTGTGTCTCATGGTGGAGGCAAGAATGTTAAGGATCCTAAATCTGGTTTTCTGCGATCCTTCAAAGGAACTGTGTCGCGCAAGGAGTATGAGCGAATGATCGCTGATGGCGAGATGACTGCTGATGGTAAGAAAATTGACAAAGTTCCTTCTACTGCTGAAACAGTTAAACCCTCTGACTCTGCTGCTGACCCTAAGAAGACTAAACCCTCTCTTTCTGGCGACACCTCTAAGTCGAAATCACGAGCACCAGGCTCGAGTGATAAGGGAAAACATGTTGTCTCTGGTTCTTTTATTCCACCTATCGTACCTCACTCTTCGGGCTCAACAGGAGCCACGGCTGATCAGTTCTATGTGATGAAGGTTGAGGATTATGGTCCTCCCTACAAACCAGATTTCTTTACTGAGAAGGCGGAACGTCGTCTCACCTTAATTGAGAATCTACCCATTCTTGAGGATCGTCAAGTCCGAGTTATTGATTATGAGAAGTATGGTCTTTCGAAGTTTTTCACTGATATGCATATCCTTGAGTCTGTCACTCAAACGTACAGATTCTCTCTGCCTATCATTCAGAAGTTTTACGCCAACCTGACCCCCGAGTTCGCTGATCCGTCACACAAGATGTGTGGCTGTGTTGTATTTCGTGAGAAACTCTACACCTTTCGTCCTCTGAACATTAACAATTTCCTGAAAAGGTTAGAGATTGAGGGATCCTGGAAGTCCCCCACTCCTGATGATAGAGCGAATGCTCTAAAGATTGGCTCTTTCTTAACCAAGGGCAAGGCTAGAACACCTCTTCCTACTCCGAACAAGCTCTCTGCCTTCTATGGTGCTTTGCATAGACTCGGCATGACAAATTGGGCTGCACACCCTGATGAGAACTATCTTTCTCCGAAGCTCATGCATAGTTTGTTTCGCCTTGGCTGTGGCGAACAGGTTGATCTAGGTGAGATCATATTTGCTGATATTTGCAGAGTGGCTAAGGCTTCGAATGAGGTTCTCCGCCAGCAGCCTGATCTTGAGGAAGTCAGGAGGATTCATCTCACTCACCCATGCTTGATCTATGGGATGATGATTGATCAAAAGTTTATTCCAATGACGGAAACAGAGAGGAAGGTTAAGAAAAACTCTCACATCAACATCACTCCAACTTTCCTGAAGAATAGAATGAATGATCTCCCTTGGACTACATATACTAAGCGTGAGGATGTTCCTGATCCTGTCTCCCCGCCCTTGTCCCCGAAGTCGTCTAAGAAAAGGGCACCTGTCCTCAAGCTAGAACAGCCGAGTGTCAAGCGCACGAAGACTGCACCTACTCCTCAACCGAGAGTAGTTCCTCAAAAATATGGCCCCAAGTCTGGTCTGCCTCCACACAGAAATCCATTTCATCCAATGAATAACTTCCGGGCTGTTGTTCCCTCTGCTGTTGTCTATCGATGCTTCACAACGACAAGAAACTTGGAGCGTAAGCAGGCTGCTCATGCCATTGCTTACAATGAGATGATCGAAGCTCAGATCGAGCAAAAGGAAGCCATTGATGCCCTTCATCAGATAACCCATCAAGGGGGAGGTTTGGGTGGATCCAGTGCTGGCTCATCTGTGAAGAGTCTGAGTAACACGTTTATGTTTGAACTCATCAAGGATGGGATCAAGGAAGCTCTTGCTGAGATTGCTAAATCAAAAGCTGTGGACACCGATGATGAGGGTGTTAGAGAGATGCTGGCTGGGGAGGTGTATGAGTTGCTGAGGAAAGGTAAAGGTAAAGCTGTTGAAGAACCTAAGGTTGAGAAAGTGAAAGTTGCTGAAGAACTGAAGGATGTAAAGAAGGTTGGGAGTTCCACACATCCAGAGGCATCACCTGCGATGCCGTCTGACGGACTGAAAGATGTTGAACAAGATGTTGAGATTGAAGATCTTGATGATGACAATGATGATGAAAGAATCAAGATTGGGGAAGGCGAGTTTGGGGAATATGAGATCTATGGTCATCAAGACCATATCACTGACACTGATGATGATGCTGAAGAAGATGATGAAGGTGACGCAAAGACAGATGATGAAGCAAAGTCCGGTGATGCTTCACCACAAACTACTCCTATGCGCTCACCCACTCCAGCTGACTCACCGAAGGTTTCTGAGTTTGCATCTCAGTGATGCTGATGCTGTGTTTCTGAAAAACTTGAACTATTTACTTATTCTGTTTTTTTTTTATTATCTGCATGCATAAGACTTGATTATTTCCCATCATGCATGTTTTTCATATCTCGTTTTGATGAACTCAGTTATTGATGTTTTGGATGTTTAATCTATCGACTAAGTTTTTGGTTTATTGTTTTATCTCTATTGGTTGTTGAATGGTTGTTTTCCTTTTTCATTTTACTTAGTCTACTCTCGATATGTTATGTTGAGGGGGAGTCTGTATGACTCTTATTTTCTAACTCTAATTCATATGAGTTGTGGCAAAAAGGGGGAGATTGTAAATGTTTGTTTTGTCAACAACATATGATTTTCGTTGCTTGATTGGATTTCAGGTGAGTGAGTGAATGAACAAGTGAAGTACATATATTGCGAATGAAGTCGCAAAATTCATCATCATCACCATATGCGACTGGAGTCGCAAATCCATCATCATATGCGACTGGAGTCGCAAATCTTGCATGATATGCGACTGGAGTCGCAATTCCTCCTTCTTTCATGATGTGCGAACAGAGTCGCAAATCTCACTTCTTTCATGATGTGCGAACAGAGTCGCAAATCTCACCATCTTCATGATGTGCGACTGGAGTCGCAAATCTTGCTTTTTCGTGATGTGCGACTGGAGTCGCAATTCTCCTCTATCCTCAACTAATGCGAACAGAGTCGCAAATCTCATGTCCCTCAGAATTGCGAATGGAGTCGCAAATCATGCTCCTCCGAAAGGTGCGACTGGAGTCGCAAATCACGTCTTCTCAACACTTGCGACTTGAGTCGCAATTCCTGTGCTCCTTTTAACTCTTGCGACTTGAGTCGCAATTCTTGCATCATCAAGTATTGCGAATGGAGTCGCATTTTTTGGCTTCACCTTACATGCCTACTGGTACATGGTTTTATTCATCCCACCTTCAAAGTCAACGAAGTGTGGGATTGCTTTTTACTACTTCAACTCTATTGACGACAATGAAGACGATGAAATATGAAATGTTCAACGATGAGTGTTCACCACGATGAAGTTGAAGATGAAGTATTGAGATCGACGGAGTCAAGATGTGTTGAAGTCTGAAGTTAAAGAATCGAAGATTCAAGATTCAAAGATTCAAGAATCGAAGATTCATGATTCCAAGATTCAAGAATCGAAGATTCCAAAAGTGATGTCATCCATAGAATTGTTGCATCATCCAAGCATGCGACGAATCAGATCGTGCCACGTCAACGTCTCACATGTGTGGCTCACCTATATATACTCATGAAGTTGGATGACATCCTTTGACGATTTTGAGAGAACGAAATCCGATATCTGAGTATCAACGTTCGTTGTTTACGGCTTATAGCTTTAAGAGTTTTGGTAGTTGTTTTGTGCTGTGCACCGATAGTAGAGTTATGCGATTTAGCTCTAGGTGATATAGTACTAGATCATTAGTTCGTTGGAGTGCTGCGTCACTTGGGATACGACTCTTGATCATACCGCCTACCTTTCTCCACAAGTGTAATAGTTAGTTTTGTTTATCAATGAAATGAAACTATTATACAACCTTGTCTTCAGCATTTTACTTTACTCTTGTTGAGTTCGAACACACTACTTCACCGAACAATATACATAACAAGCAGAGCTGAGTGTGTGCGAACGAAGTTGCTGAAGTGACAGTGTTTAAGACCGACTTCGCGAAAAGTTGGTATCCTACGTCGAAGACGTAATTTCATTAATAATATTTAATTTTATTTTTGATATATTCGATTGACTTAATTTTCGAATTAAGTAACTTTTGGATTAATTGAAAATAAATAGATTTAAATATTGGGATTAATATTCTCGTCACATGGAGCATTCAAGAACGAAGACTGAAGACTAGAAGATGCGTACGGAGATGCGATAAAGCCATAATAGTCGGAAAATAATATTCTAGTATTATTTTGATTATGTGATAATAGTATGTGCTTTATTTCATGTATGCATGCTTATGTGTATTTAATTATGCATTAGATAGCGTATCCCTTTATTGTAAAAAGCTAAGTGGGAGAGGGAATGGAAACATTCCCATGGTCTCCATTGCTGTTCTCTTGGTGACTCTTATGGATTTTTGAAGTTCATATAGACGAGTCATTGGAGGAGAATTCTTGTAATTCCTTTTGCGAGAAACATTGATTAAGTTTATCAAACAATGCCTAATTTGTCTTTCTGAAGCTGACTTCAAGTCGACTCATTCTCACCCCGGGGAGTGGAATGGAGCCAAAGCCACTTGGTCATGTGGATGACACAAATTAGAGACCTTCGTACCATTTCTAGAAATGGATCTATTGTCTGCTCGTCTCCCTCATTTATGAGAGATAGGGCTGTTCGCATGGTGAATCACTGGTTAGAAACTTCGAGTTTCACTTATGATTCTCCGCGTCCTGATTTACAAAAAATCGAATGGATCAAGTAATTGGGAGTCAATTGTAAAAATCTTTTGGTATAGTAAACGTCCACACTATCGTGGCTTGCTGCACTGAATGGGATTTTGGATCGATTGATGTAGACAGTTATAGAAGGGAGTGAAGGATCCGTGTGTCAATGTAAACGTCCACACTATCGTGGCTTGCGGTGATATGCGAATCCCAAACGAACTTCTTAGTACTGAGTAATGGTTTACACTTAGGTACGCTTCATAGTATCCTTCCCATCGAAGTAACGCTATTGATGATGTACGACCGAAGAAAATCTAATTACTAAATCATTTGGGTAGGTAAACGTCCACACTATCGTGGCTTGCCATATCTGATGGGATTTTAGATGTGATTAGTGGTTTAATGATATTATTTGAGGGAGATAATATCGGAGATTAAATCAATTGTTTGTTGTTATATGTGCTCATAGATTATGGATGGCTTTGAACCCACTTTATGTGATACTTGAGGAATTTAACTCATTGGTCCCTGAATGTATTGATTGGAATAGAGATCTGGACATTGCCCAGACTGTTAAAGAGTACAAGTTTTTACTCAAGTGAGCTTTGTTCTCCCGAGCCTACTAATGTCTTAACTGATGAGGAAGGGACTAATTTTAATATCATGTTCAAACTCAAGGAGATGTTTAGACATGACGTAGTGGCTAGACAAGAGGCGATGAGGATACTCATAAAGGTCATTCATTCGAGGAAGCGCTTTAACACGTTTCTAAGATGATGGACTTTTTGGACGAGTTGAGACGGAAATCGCAAGCTCTTGTAGCCAATGCCAAAGGTTTCGAACCTAAGGGCAAAACCGGGGGAAAGGAAAAGCAAGCAAAGAAACCCAGTGGTCCTAAGTTTCTTGGATCACGAGATGGGACGAGAAAGCCAATAGGCAAGAGTTCTCGATGCAAACAGTTTGGGTACTGGAAGTCTGACTATCCTCTCAAAGAAAGTACGAAATTTTTCTTTAGTCGTAAAACATAGTCAGTGGTATTATCTACCGGAACCTGGTGTGTAGATATGGAACCACTGACGGTATGTGCATTTTAAATACAAGGGTTCCAAGAAACCCGACGACTTAGAAAAGAAGAAATCGTAGTCTACATGGGCAATGCTATGGAGGAGGCAGCTGTTGCAATGGAGGACATTTTATAGGATTTAATTTTGAGTTATTGCTTTTATGTACCTTTCATTTTAGAAAGAACTTTGTTCTGGATTTCTAATGAATGGATATTTTATATCTTTTAATCATTTGATGGTTATAAGAAGAAATAATGATACTATCTATTCTGGTACATTAGCTAGCAATATATGTAAATGATGAATCCTGAGTCCACCACGATGCAACGAACCGTAGCATATAACTCGTTTTACCTTTAAGAGATATTTCTGTAATGAATCATTTATACTTGTGGATTCTTATGCTAAGTCATGTTTATTCAAATAAGAAGTTCAAAGGTCGAAAATTGATATTTTGATCAATTAAGTTGAAGGAGTGGACCTTCCGACCTGAGAATCTAATTTGGAAGATAACATAACTAAGCAATCCTTTATGGATATAAGGTATAAGATCCGGACAAGTATTGGAATTGATTCACTCTGATGTATGCAGACCTTTGTTTACTCAGACAATAAGGTACGAGTACTTCATTTTATGATTACTCGAAAAGATGGATTAGCATACCTGAAGTGCCACAAAAGCAAAGTATTTTGACAAGTCAATGGACACAAAGCTATTGTGGGGAACCTTCAAGGTATATCCATTAGAAGCCTGCGATTTGATCGCGGAGGCAAGCACCTGTCTGAGGAATGCATGGCATACTAATCAGAGATTGGGATTAGATCCCAAGAGACTACACCATACACTCTTGTGTAGAAGTGGTGAGTCGGAAATAAGAAATGGAACTCTTATAGATAGTAAAAGACAAGTTATTCGGTACTACCTATGTTCTATGGATATGTCTTGAAAACAACAGCGCATTCAATGCGGTTGTAGAATATCCTGGAAGGACAAAAGTTGTGTGTTCAATAGTACTATGAACCAGAAGGACGTTAGTTCTAACGCCCGGTTCTTAGAGGAAGACTATTAGTTGAACCACAAGCCCAAAGTGACGTAATACTTTTGAAATGAGAGAAAACGATAAGGACTGAGAACCAGCCGAACCGAGTAGCAGTACACCACTAACTGCACCTACTGTTATTACTGTTTATACACCGAAATGCCGTTGTAGTGGGAGGTTGTGGATCAACCGGAGATATTCATAAGACTAGGAGAGTTTTCGGACTCTGGACCTAGTATACATGAAATCGATCCCTGGATCTACATGGAGGCAGTACTAGATCTAAATGTGCCTTCTTGGAAAGCAATAAGGATTATTGCTAAGAGGCAAGATCATTTAGAGTACAAGCTTAGTTCATCCATCTATGGATTGGAACAAAGCATTGAGTTCGTGGTACTTGCAAATTGATGAGATAGTCCATTTCATGGATTCATCAAAGCATAAACGAATAGTGTGTATTGGAAACGTGATGGAAACAAGATGGTGTTTTCTCGGGTTTTATGTAGATAACATTTTATCATTGGCAACAATGTAAAGATGTAATCAGACATGAGATGATGGTTGTCTAGATAAATCAATATGAAAGATAAAGGAAGAAGCTGGACATGTTCTTGAGATCTTGGATCTCTACGAAAGAACATTGTACTTCTCCTGGACATCTTACATATACATGATTATGGTTCGTTTTAACATGCAAGATTCCGAGAAAGGTTCGTTACCTTTCAGATACGGAATGCATCTATCTAAGGATATGTGTTTTGGAACACAAAAGGAGATAACAGCAATGAAAGCAGTTTCCTACACTTTGAGTGTGGAAAGCTCGATGAATGCATTGTTGAAAACGAGAACCTGATATCGGCTATGCGGTCAGCATAGTGGGAGGATATCAAGGTAATCCTAGAAAGGAATACTCGACTGCTGTAATGAACATTTTAAGTACTTTCGAAGTACTAGAAACTATGTTCTGGATTACGGAGCAGACAAGCATTTCCTTTGGATTACATTCTCTTAGATTTCTAATCGAATGAAGACCGGTGTAAGTCGATATCAGGCTATGTGTTTCACTATCGAAGGAGAAGGAGTTTTTAACATGGAAGAGTGATAAGCACGATGCTTTTCGGACTCTGCCATGGGTAACCAAATAGCGGCCTCAGAGGCAGCGGAAGTTTTAGTATAGTTCCGGGATAATCTCTGGGACTTAGATGTGATTCTTAGTTTGCCAAAGGCTATGTAGATAGCGGTGCAATGGCAAATGGTAAGAAATCAAAGGTCCATAAGTGTAAGATAACACATAGAGCAAGTACCACCTGATACGAATCATCGTCAGGGAAGACGACGCTGTAGTCACCAAGATAACTTCAGAGCGGCAACCTAGATTGCTCATTCACATGGTACTTCTTGGAAGTACAGTTTAAGCACGTGATGAGTATGGGAGTCGGGAGTTTGAAGGAAATGACTAGACCTTAGTACAAGTGGGAGATTGTTGGAGTTGTGTACTTAATGTCTAGATTTAAGTAACGGAAACTCCCGATCCATTGCCATTAATCTATTTAATTAAATAAACAATTATTTGCGTTTAATTATTTATAATTAAATATATGCAAATTATAGTCCTAGATTATATACTGTTGGAGTTGTGTACTTAATGTCTAGATTTAAGTACCGGTAAACTCCCGGTCATGGCATTTAATCTATTTTATTAATAAACAATTATTTGCAATTAATTATTATTAATTAATTATGCAAAATATAGTCCTGGATTTTATACGTTGTAGTTAGTATGGTGTGTCGGGCCCACACATAAGATCATACTATCGGTTACTCGTATTTAATCAAACAGTTGCTCACGACCTAGATGGACACGGACCAATCCATCGGTATAGTCGTTGTGTGAGAGAGAAAATAATTTGTCTTAATTATTTTATCACACTTGTACACTTGGTGTATTGGGCGGATCAGCTTGAGATTTATTGATTAGGATTGCCTTAGATAATCAATTTAAATCTCGGAGTATTTTATTCTTAATCCCTGATATTATTGCGGGTGTGTATATTTAATATTAGAGACTTTGATTTTCCAAAGGAATTAACCGATTTAATTATTGGGTTAATTACCGGTAAAATTGGGTCGCTATATTTTATATATGACATGCCGTGAATACTTGACGGGAAAGTGTATCCCGTAAGGGTTGATAATATCCCCGAGATGAGTTCATAAGGAATTATTGTGTAAACCTCATGAGTGGATTCGTTCCGCACAATAATAAAGGTTGAACGGTACTTAGTCTCGGATATAAGAGATGAATATTATTTATTGAGCAATAAATAAATTTATTCATGGATATTTAAATCTTAAATACACGGAATAAATAATACTAAGATGGAGAAATATTATTTGATATAATATGGAATAATATTGGGAGTGCAATTTTATTTATATAGTGGAAAATAAATAAAATTAATATTGATAAGAATTAATAGATTTGGGTTGGACCCAATTTAATTTTCAATATTGAAGCCCAATATTTATTCTCCTTATGATCCCCTACGTAGCCTATATAAGCACTACATGGTCTTCACTTTCAAGAGAGAATTAATTAAGTTACGCCAACTAAAAAGGTCTTGAGAGTGAGGAGGATCCATAGAGTTCGATAGCTCGTCGCCCACCCGACGTTCGAACGGAAGTGCAAGGAATACGCGGGAAGATCACAAGGTCGTCAACCGAATTCGTTTCTCCGTACAACGATTCGAAGGTATAATCGAGAACCCCCTTCTTTGATTATGTGCGTTGATAATTGTGATATATACATGAACACGCGATCCGGGAAAACGACGAACCTCGGGGACGGGGATTCGAGATCCCCGGCGAGGATCGAGGGAGGCGGTCGAACCCTAGGGTTCGGACCGCCCATCGCGCGACGAACGGCGTGCCCCGGCTGGACGCCGGGGACACACGATCGACTTCGGTCGATCGCCGGGGATGCCGTGGGCTGGTGCCACGGCGGATCCCCAGCCGCCGTCGTCGGAGGCGCGGGCCGCGGGAACCCTCGGCTGGAGCCGAGGGATGCGATCGATCGCGAGGATCGATCGCGGGCTGCTGCGGGGTCACCCGTAGCCGCCTCGCATGAGCTACGGGTTCGCCCGCAGCGGATCATGCGAGGGCGATGCCCTCGCGGGCAGCGAGTCACCGCGACTCGCTGCGGGGCTGCTACGAGCAGCCTCGGGGATCGCGCGAGCGATCCCAGCGATCGTCCGGGAACGATCGCGAGCCCTTCGCGGGGGCTCGGCTGGGCGCACGCAGCCTTCGGGCTTCGCTGGGCGTTCGGTCGGGCCCCGGCTCGTGAGGTGGTTCGCCTTCGTGGATCCGACTCGCGGGAGAAAATCGGCTGGGGGCGGGCTGCGTGTCTTCGGGCGCGTAGTCTCCAAAGGTCGGACTCCTGCGGATGAGTCGGGGATCCAATCTTCGGTGATCGAGGGTTTTTGATCGGGTTATCGGTTCCGCAATTTTGATAGCCCGGGACATCGAATCCCAACAACTGGTATCAGAGCGTTTGGTTTCGTGTTCATGTATGTATTCGATTGTTGTTCTACCTTGCAGGATTTCCGGCTATCATGGTTAATTTAATTATTGTTAATTTTATTATCATGATTATTAAACTCTCGGACATGTCGAGATTCGTTTTTGTGTGGTTGAATGTTTGTAATAGTAAAAATTCGGGGGTTGACCGAATTTAGGATTTATTATTACGCACTTTATTTTCCGGAAAATGTATAGGGTCGATTTCATGTATAGAATCGATACCGGAATTGTAATTTAATTTTTTGTAAATTATTTACGTTGGTTCGATGATGAGACGATCGCCGGAAGACGAAGAAGTGACGAAGAGGGAAGGGCTTGGGATCGATCACATGATGATGATCGACCCATGGCCTAGCCGGCGTGGCTAGGCGGCGGTGGCGCTCCTCCCCGAGTGGCCGGCCGATCCTTCATGGTGGGGATGGCGTGGGATCTCCCAATCCCATGCTATTCCTACCAAGATCTACTTTCCCAATTAATTCGGGTTTCCTATTTGAGTACTTTCCTTTTAGGAAAATCTCATGGATTAGGAAAAGAATTAATTTAAATTAATTTTATTTCTATTGATTTATTTCCTTCATGGAATTAATCATAGATTAGAAATTTAATTAATTTAGTACTAAATTTATTTTTCCTATTTGATTATTCCTACTCATGGGAATATTCATGGATTAGGAATAAAAATAAATTTGGAAAGTAGTGAGTCCTAATTTATTTTATTTCCTTGTTCTATTATAGATATCTTCTAGAATATTCCAATTTTTAATTGGATAGATTATTCTAAGGATTTAATAGAACTAGATAGGAAAATAAATAAATAAAAATATTAATAATATTTAATTTTATTTTTGATATATTCAATTGACTTAATTTTCGAATTAAGTAACTTTTGGATTAATTGAAAATAAATAGATTTAAATATTGGAAATTAATATCCTCGTCACATGGAGCATTCAAGAAACGAAGACTGAAGACTAGAGGATGCATATGAAGATAAAGCCATGATAGTCGGGAAAATAATTCTCTAGCATTATTTTGACTATGTGACCTATGTGCTTTATTGCTTTCATGCATGCTATATGTGTTTATTTTATGCACTAGATAGCGTATCCCTTTATCATAAAAAGCTAAGTGGGAGAGGGGATGGAAACATTCCCATGGTCTCCATCACTGTTCTCTTGGTGACTTTTATGGACTTTCGAAGTTCATATAGACAAGTCATTGGAGGAGAATTCTTGTAATTCCTTTTACAAGAAACATTGATCAAGTTTATCAAACAATGCCTAATTTGTCTTTCCGAAACTGATTTCAAGTTGACTCATTCTCACCCCGGGGAGTGGAATGGAGCCAGAGCCACTTGGTCATGTAGAGGACACAAATTAGAGACCTTCGTACCATTCTTTGATAGATGGATCGATTGTCTGCTCGGCTCCCTCATTTTTGAGAGATAGGGTCGCTCGCATGGTGAATCACTGGTTAGAAACTTCGAGTTTCACTTATGATTCTCCGAGTCTTGATTTACGAAATCAAATGGATCAAGTAATTGGATTTCAATTATATAAATCTATTTGGTGTAGTAAACGTCCACACGAACGTGGCTTGCTATACTGAAAGGGATTTTAGAATAATTGATGAAGACAGTTGTAGGAGATTGTGAGGGATTGCGAGTTATCGTAAACGTCCACACGAACGTGGCTTGCGGTGACATAACAATTCTAAACGATTTACCTTAGTACTGAGTGGTGGTTTACACTTAGGTACGCTTTATAGTATTCTTCCCAACGAAGTAACGCTATAATGATGTACGACCGAAGCAAACCTAATTGTTAAATCATTTGGGTGGGTAAACGTCCACACGAACGTGGCTTGCCTTACCTGATGGGATTTTAGACGCAATTAGTAATTTAATGATATTATTTGAGGGAGATAATATCGGACATTAAATTGATTGTTTGTTTACATGTGCTTATAGGTTTAGAGAATAGCTATGAATCCACTTTCTGTGATACTCAAGGAGCATAAGCTCACTGGTCCCAATTATATTGATTGGAAGAGAAATTTGGACATTGTCCTGACTGCTGAAGAGTACAAGTTTGTACTCTCTCATAAATGCCCTGCTGAGCCCACGGCTGCCTCAACTGATGAGGAAAAGGCAACATATCGGAAGTGGAAAAAGGCTAATGAAATGGCTAGGTGTTATATTTTGGCTTCCATGTCAAATGTACTCCAAACCCAACATGAGCCGATGGACACTGCCCGGGATATGATGACTAACCTCAAGGAGATGTTTGGGGAGCAGGATCGTGCGGCGAGGCAAGAAGCCATGAGAGTCCTTATGTCAACTACTCAGTCTGAAGGAACGCCCGTTGGGGAGCACGTTCTTAAGATGATGAGTTTGTTGAATGAACTTGAGGTCCTAGGAGCTTCCATTGATGATGAGACGCAAGTCGACATCATACTCCAGTCTCTGACCCCTAAGTTTGAGCAGTTTCGTATGAGTTATAATATGGGTAAACTATCTTATACTCTTGCGCAACTCCTGACTGAACTAAAGGCGGCAGAGGGGATCTACAAGAAGGGCAAGTCTCAAGCGCTTGTAACTACCAGGCCCAAAAGCTTGAAAGCTATTGGAGGTAGGGGCAAGAAAAGGAAGCAAGCCATGAAACCCAGTGGTGCCAAGAGGAATGGACCACGAGTGGGGGCTAATAAGCCAAAGGGCTTATGCTTCCGATGCAAGAAGTCTGGACACTGGAAGTCTGAATGTCCTCTCAGAGGTACGAATTTTTCTTTAGTCGTAAAAACATAGTCAGCGGTATTATCTACCGGAATTCTGGTGTGTAGATATGGAACCACTGACGGTATGTGCATTTCTTTAAATGCAGGGGTTCCAGAAAACCCGGCGACTTAGAGAAGAAGAGTTCGAGTCTACATGGGCGAAGCTGTTGGGGTAGCAGCGGTTGCAGTGGAAGACATTTATCTGTTTTAAGTTTTCATTTTCAGTTATTGCTTATGTACCCCTTCATTTTGAAAAAGAACTTCGTTCTGGTTTTCTTTATTAATGGATATTTTATTTCTTTAATCATTGGATGGTTTGGATAAGAAATAATGGTGATATCTATTATGGTACATTAGATAGCAATATGTGAATGATGAATCCTTAGTCTACCACGATGCAACAAACCGTTATGTATAACTTGTTTTACTTATTAGATGTATTTCTCTTATTAATCATTATACTTGTGAATTCTTGAACTTGGTAGTATCTATTCAAAAGGGATTCAAAAGGTCGAAATTGATTTGATCAATTATAGTTGGAGGAATGGACCTCCCGACCTGAGAATCGATCTTGATAGATGATATGACTAAGTTAACCTTTCTGGATAAAGGATGGAATTCGGACAAGTATAGAAAATGATTAGTGATTAATGCGGTATGTGTAATTAGAGAAGGTACGAGTCATTCCTTCAAGAATACTCGAAGATGGATTAGACTACTTGTTGTGCCATAAAGGCGGAGTGTTTTCAACACAATGCTAATATGGGGATCCTTCAAAGTATATCCATTGGAAGCCTGCGACTTGTTCGCGGAGGCTATCACCTATCTAACACATAGCATAAATCAAAGGTTGAGGTTAAGTCTCAAACGACTACACCATACACTGATGTGTAGACATGGTGTGTCAGAAATAAGAGATGAGATTCTAATAGTAAAAGAACAAGTTCGTTCGGAACTACCTATGTTCTATGGATATCTCTGGATACAACGTCACATTTCTATGTGGTTGTAGAATAATCCTGGAAGAACAAGTAATTGTATGTTCAATAGTACTACGAACCAGATGGGTTTCCTCACCCGGTTCTTAGAGGAAGACTATTAGATGAACTACAATGCCCTAACTGACAAAGTACTTTAAAATGAGGAAAGGAGAGACTGAGAACCAGCCTAACCGAGTAGCGGTACACCACTAACTGCACCTAATGTTATTAGTGTTAAACACCGGAACGCCATTGCAGTGGGAGGTTGTTAACCAACCGGAGATGTTCATAAGGCTGGAGGAGTTTTTTAAACTCTGGATCTAGTATACATGAAATCGATCCCTAGTTCTGCATAGGAACTTGCGAATTGATGAGATAGTCCATTCTATGGATTCATCAAAAGGCAAGGAGAGGTGTGTTAGAGACGTAATGGAAACAAGGGTGGTGTTTCTCGGAATTTTATATAGATAACACTTCATCATTGGCAACGATGTAAAAGTGTTGTCAGACATAAAATAGAGGTTGTCTAAATAAATCGAGACATAAGATTAAGATGAAATTGGGTCATGTTCTTAGAAATCTTTCGATCTCTGGATAAGAACATTTGTATTTCTCTTTAGATATCTTATACGATTATGGTTTGTTTCAAACATGCACAATTCTGAGAAAGGTTATTGCCTTTCGGGAACAGAATGCATCTATCTAAGGTATGTGTTTCGAACACATAAAGGAGATAGATATAGACAAAGCGGTTTCCTACACTTCGAGTGTGGAGAGCTTTGCAGATGCAATGTTGAAAAACAAGGACCTGATATCAACTATGCGGTTAGCGTATTGGGAGGATATCAAAGTAATCTGGATAAGAAATATTCGAATGCTGTAAAGTACTTTGAAGTGCTGGATTACAGGCAAAGCGAAATCTTCTTAGATTACAGTTTCTCAGATCAAAAATCGGAGAAAGACCAGTGTAAGTCGATATCAGGCTATGTGTTCACTTTTAGAAGAGGTGGAACCTAAGGATGAAAGAGTGATAAGCGTGATGCTTCTCGGACTCTATCATAAACCGAATAGCAGCCTCAGAGGCAGCGGAAGTTTTGGTTAGGTTCCGTAATGACCTCTGAACTTGGATATGATTCTTGGTTCACCAAAGGCTATGTACATAGCGGTGCATGGAGAACTGGAAGGAGTCATAAGTTCGAAAAAGTGATGATAACACATAGAGCCAGTACCACCTGATACGAGTCATCGTCAGAGGGACGATGCAATAGTCACCAAGATAACTTCAGAGCGGCAACCTAGATTGCTCATTCACATAATACTTCTGGGAAGTATAACTTAAGCACGTGATGAGTATGGGAGTCGGAAGTTTGGAGGAAATGACTAGACCTTAGTACAAGTGGGAGATTGTTGGAGTTGTGTACTTAATGTCTAGATTTAAGTACCGGTAAACTCCCGGTCATGGCATTTAATCTATTTTATTAATAAACAATTATTTGCAATTAATTATTATTAATTAATTATGCAAAATATAGTCCTGGATTTTATACGTTGTAGTTAGTATGGTGTGTCGGGCCCACACAGAAGATCATACTACCGGTTACTCGTATTTAATCAAACAGTTGCTCACGACCTAGATGGACACGGACCAATCCATCGGTATAGTCGTTGTGTGAGAGAGAAAATAATTTTTCTTAATTATTTTATCACACTTGTACACTTGGTGTATTGGGCGGATCAGCTTGAGATTTATTGATTAGGATTGCCTTAGATAATCAATTTAAATCTCGGAGTATTTTATTCTTAATCCCTGATATTATTGCGGGTGTGTATATTTAATATTAGAGACTTTGATTTTCCAAAGGAATTAACCGATTTAATTATTGGGTTAATTACCGGTAAAATTGGGTCGCTATATTTTATATATGACATGCCGTGAATACTTGACGGGAAAGTGTATCCCGTAAGGGTTGATAATATCCCCGAGATGAGTTCATAAGGAATTATTGTGTAAACCTCATGAGTGGATTCGTTCCGCACAATAATAAAGGTTGAACGGTACTAGTCTCGGATATAAGAGATGAATATTATTTATTGAGCAATAAATAAATTTATTCATGGATATTTAAATCTTAAATACACGGAATAAATAATACTAAGATGGAGAAATATTATTTGATATAATATGGAATAATATTGGGAGTGCAATTTTATTTATATAGTGGAAAATAAATAAAATTAATATTGATAAGAATTAATAGATTTGGGTTGGACCCAATTTAATTTTCAATATTGAAGCCCAATATTTATTCTCCTTATGATCCCCTACGTAGCCTATATAAGCACTACATGGTCTTCACTTTCAAGAGAGAATTAATTAAGTTACGCCAACTAAAAAGGTCTTGAGAGTGAGGAGGATCCATAGAGTTCGATAGCTCGTCGCCCACCCGACGTTCGAACGGAAGTGCAAGGAATACGCGGGAAGATCACAAGGTCGTCAACCGAATTCGTTTCTCCGTACAACGATTCGAAGGTATAATCGAGAACCCCCTTCTTTGATTATGTGCGTTGATAATTGTGATATATACATGAACACGCGATCCGGGAAAACGACGAACCTCGGGGACGGGGATTCGAGATCCCCGGCGAGGATCGAGGGAGGCGGTCGAACCCTAGGGTTCGGACCGCCCATCGCGCGACGAACGGCGTGCCCCGGCTGGACGCCGGGGACACACGATCGACTTCGGTCGATCGCCGGGGATGCCGTGGGCTGGTGCCACGGCGGATCCCCAGCCGCCGTCGTCGGAGGCGCGGGCCGCGGGAACCCTCGGCTGGAGCCGAGGGATGCGATCGATCGCGAGGATCGATCGCGGGCTGCTGCGGGGTCACCCGTAGCCGCCTCGCATGAGCTACGGGTTCGCCCGCAGCGGATCATGCGAGGGCGATGCCCTCGCGGGCAGCGAGTCACCGCGACTCGCTGCGGGGCTGCTACGAGCAGCCCCGGGGATCGCGCGAGCGATCCCAGCGATCGTCCGGGAACGATCGCGAGCCCTTCGCGGGGGCTCGGCTGGGCGCACGCAGCCTTCGGGCTTCGCTGGGCGTTCGGTCGGGCCCCGGCTCGTGAGGTGGTTCACGTTCGTGGATCCGACTCGCGGGAGAAAATCGGCTGGGGGCGGGCTGCGTGTCTTCGGGCGCGTAGTCTCCAAAGGTCGGACTCCTGCGGATGAGTCGGGGATCCAATCTTCGGTGATCGAGGGTTTTTGATCGGGTTATCGGTTCCGCAATTTTGATAGCCCGGGACATCGAATCCCAACATATACGTTGTAGTTAGTATGGTGTGCGCCGTCACACGGAAGATCATACTATCGGTTACTCGTATTTAATCGAACAGTTGCTCACGACCTAGATGGACACGGACCAATCCATCGGTATAGTCGTTGTATGAGGGTGAAAATAATTTGTCTTGATTATTTTATCATACTTGTACACTTGGTGTATTGGGTGGATCGCTTGAGATTTATCGATTAGGATTGCCTTGGATAATCGATTTAAATCTCAGTGTATTTTATTCTTAATCCCCGATACCATTGCGGGTGTGTATATTTAATATAAGTGACTTTGATTTTCCAATTGAATTGACCGGTTTAATTACTGGGTCAATTACCGGTTAAGTTGGGTCGCTATATTTTATATATGACATGCCGTGAATACTTGACGGGAAAGTGTATCCCGGAAGGGTTGATAATATCCCCGAGATGAGTTCATAAAGAATTATTATGTAAACCCTGCAGGTGGAATTTATTCCGCATAATAATTAAGGTTGAATGGTACTAGTCTCGGATACAAGAGATGAATAAATTAATTAGCAATAAATTAATTTTATTCATGAATATTTATATCTTAAATACACGGAATAAATAATACTACCGGAGAAATATTATTTGATATAATATGGTTTAATATTGGGAGTGCAATTAATTTATATAGTGGAAAATAAATTAATTAATATTAATGAGATTAATAGATTTGGGCTTGGGCTCAATTTAATCATTAATATTGGAAGCCCAATATTCCACCTCCTTAAGATCCCCTACGTAGCTTATAAAACCACTACATGGTCTTCTCTATTCTCATAACTTGAAGATCACAATTCTAGAGAGAAAAAGTAGAGAGGGAGATCCATGGAGTTCGGAAGATCGTCGCCCACCCGACGTTCGAGCTAGTGCAAGGAATACGTGGGAAGGTCTCAAAGTCTTCATAAGATCTCGTTTCTCCGTACAACGAGAACAAAGGTAAAATCATGAAAAAACCCCTCGATGATTTTAATCTTTAATTCGTCGTATACACATGAACCAAGATCCGAGGGACGAACCCCGTGGACGAGGATCGACCTCGCGGTGGTGATCGAGGATCACCGGACCGCGGAGGCCGAGAGATCCCCGGCGGGGATCGCACGCAACACAACCCCTCGGCTGGACGCCGAGGGTGGCGGTCGAACCATAGGGTTTCGACCGCCGGCGCGGACGAAGGGGAGCCCCAGCTTCGGCTGGGGCATGCGATCGACCCCGTCGATCGCTGGGGGTTCGCCGTGGGCTGGTGCCACGGCGGGTGGACCCCCCAGCCACCCCTCGACCGGCGGCGCGCATCGAGGAGAAGCCCCGGCTGGACGCCGGGGCTGGGGCGATCGAACCCTAGTTCGATCGCCGGGGGGGAATTTCCGCGGGCTGGCGCCGCGGCTGGTGGTTCCTCCCACCTCCGATGAAGGCAGTGAGTCGCCGGACTCACCGCCCAAGGCTGCCGGAGCAGCCCAGCGATCGCATGATGCGCGATCGCGAGCCCCCTCGCGACGGGGGCTCGGCTAGGGTTTTGCCGCGGCTTGTCCGCGGTGGAGCTCTCGTCGGGCCCGGCTCCGTGTGGTGGTTCGCGTAGATTCCGGCGACGGGATTTCGGTCGGGTTGTCGGTTCCGCATAATTTTGATGACCCGGGACATCGATTTCCAACAATAATAAGATACATTTGTTCTCGATTTTCAAAAGACATCCTTCAGTGATAATTCATATAATCATTGTTTCAACGAGAACAATCGAATTTGGCGTTTCACTATAAGTATCATGATGTAACTTTATTAAAAAACATTTAATATTTGAACTTTGCTTCTTCTGGAGCAATCAATAAAAATATTCTTTCAAGAATATTTTGTATTATTTCTTATGAATATCAATATCGATTTGAAATATTTAAAGTTTAATTGCTATACCAGAAGCAATTTAATTTTATATTTCTGCGGGAATATCAACATTTAAATTTAACTTTTAATGTTCTTCAGATCAAGAAAATTCAATTTAATTGATATATGAAGAATAATTGATTTGATATTAATTCAAGAATATCAAATTACAAGGTTTGGATTAACTCTTCCTAACACTACAAGAAAAACTGCGGATCCCTACGTCCATTTCCGTAGGGAATTTTAATTTGATATTTCTGTGGGAATATCAACATTTAAATTTAGCTGTTAATGTTTTTCAGGTCAGGAAAATTCAATTTAATAGATATATTAAGAATAATTTATTTGATATTAATTCAAGAATATCAAATTACAAGATTTTGATTAACTCTTCCTAACACTACAAGACCGTAGGGAATTTTAATTTAATATTTCTGTGGAAAAATCAACATTTAAATTTAACTGTTAATGTTCTTCAGATCAAGAAAATTCAATTTAATTGATATATTAAGAATAATTGATTTGATATTAATTCAAGAATATCAAATTACAAGTTTTGGATTAACTCTTCCTAACACTACAAGAAAAATTGTGGATCCCTACGGAAATGATTCAATTTAATTGATATATTAAGAATAATTGATTTGATATTAATTCAAGAATATCAAATTACAAGGTTTGTATTAACTCTTACTAACACTACAAGACCGTATGGAATTTTTATTTGATATTTTTGCGGGAATATCAACATTTAAATTTAACTGTTAATGTTCTTCACGGAAATGATTCAATTTAATTAATATATTAAAAATAATTGATTTGATATTAATACAAGAATATCAAATTACAAGGATTGAATTAACTCTTCCTAACACTACAAGAATTTTTAATTTGATATTTCTGTGGGAATATCAACATTTAAATTTAACTGTTAATGTTCTTCAGATCAGGAAAATTCAATTTAATTGATATATTAATAATAATTGATTTGATATTAATTCAAGAATATCAAATTACAAGGTTTGGATTAACTCTTCCTAACACTACAAGAAAAACTGTGGATCCCTACGGAAATGATTCAATTTAATTGATATGTTAAGAATAATTGATTTGATATTAATTCAAGAATATCAAATTACAAGGTTTGTATTAACTCTTTCTAACACTACAAGACCGTATGGAATTTTCAGTTGATATTTCTGCGGAATATCAACATTTAAATTTAACTGTTAATGTTCTTCACGAAAATGATTCAATTTAATTGATATATTAAAAATAATTGATTTGATATTAATTCAAGAATATCAAATTACAAGGTTTGGATTAACTCTTCCTAACACTACAAGACGGTAGGGAATTTTAATTTGATATTTCTGCGGGAATATCAACATTTAAATTTAACTGTTAATGTTCTTCAGATCAGGAAAATTCAATTTAATTAATATATTAAGAATAATTGATTTGATATTAATTCAAGAATATCAAATTACAAGGTTTGGATTAACTCTTCCTAACACTACAAGAAATTTTAATTTGATATTTCTGCGGAATTAACTCTTCCTAACACTACAAGAAAAAATGCGGATGACGTAGGGGCTTGCCTCGTAGGGAATATTAAGAATAATTGATTTGATATTCTCTTCCATATGGAATGCCCCTAGGTTTAGGTTTGGATGGGGACTTTGATAGCCCCGACCCAAGCCCAGCCCTCTATAGAGGGCTTCGTAATAATTAATCATGTGTATTGCATAGCCCATGATTTGAACCCTTGACCTTATGAGTGAAGAGGAGGAAGATAACCGCTGAGCTATCTGAATGTACAATTTTTAAAAGATAATATATATGTATTTATTAACTTCTATTTATTATGTAGTATAATTTAATAATAAGATAAAATACAATATATATTGGTTGTCATAAGGGTTCTCATGGCTTCTTGCCTTGCCGCACGGTCTTGGTGCCCAAACATATCCTTGAGGTTATATAGCATATCCTCGGCAGTGGCCATCGACTCATGTTGGGTTTGGAGTATATTTGACATGGAAGCCAAAATATAGCACCTAGCCATCTCATCAGCCTTTTTCCACTTCCGATATGCTTCCCTTTCCTCATTAGTTGAGGCACCCGTGGGTTCAGCAGGGCATTGCTCATAGAGTACAAACTTGTACTCCTCTGCAGTCAGGACAATGTCCAAATTTCTCCTCCAATCAATGTAAATGGGGCCAGTGAGTTTATTCTCCTTGAGTATCACAGAAACTGGATTCATAGCTATTCTCTAAACCTATAGGCACATATAAACAAACAATCAATTTAATGTCCGATATTATCTCCCTCAAATAATATCATTAAATTACTAATCACATCTAAAATCCCATCAAGTATGGCAAGCCACGTGGTGTGGACGTTTACCCACCCAAATGATTTAGCAATTAGATTTTCTTTGGTCATACATCACTTATAGCGTAACTTCGTGGGGAAGGATAGTATAGCGCGTATCTAAGTGTAAACCATTACTCAGTACTAAGGGAAATCGTTTGGAATTGCTACATCACCGCAAGCCACGTGGTGTGGACGTTTACGACAACTTACAATCCTTCAAAATTTTCCTATAACTGTCTACATCAATTATTCCAAAATCCCATTAAATATAGCAAGCCACGTGGTGTGGACGTTTACTACATCAAAAGATTTTTATAATTGACTCACAATTACTTGAATCATTTAATCTTGTAAATCAAGACGCGGAGAATCATAAGTGAAACTCGAAGTTTCTAACCAGTGATTCACCATGTGAACAACCCTATCTCTCATTAGATGAGGGAGCCGAGCAGACAATCGATCCATTTCAAGAAATGGTACGAAGGTCTCTAATTTGTGTCATTCACATGACCAAGTAACTTTGGCTCCATTCCACTCCCCGGGGTGAGAATGAGTGGACTTGAAGTCAGCTTCAGAAAGACAAATTAGGCATTGTTTGATAAACTTAATCAATGTTTCTCGTAAAAGGAATTACAAGAATTCTCCTCCAATGACTCGTCTATACGAACTTCAAAAGTCCATAAGAGTCACCAAGAGAACAGTAATGTTTCCATTCCCTCTCCCACTTAGCTTTTTATAATAAAGGGATACGCTATCTAATGCATAATTAAACACATAAGCATGCATACATGTAATAAAGCACATAAATATTATCACATAGTCAAAATAATACTAGAATATTATTTTCCGACTATCATGGCTTTATTCCATCTCCGTACGCATCTTCTAATCTTCAGTCTTCGTTCTTGAATGCTTCATGTGACGAGAATATTAATCCCAATATTTAAATTTATTTATTTTCAATTAATCCAAAAGTTACTTAATTCGAAAATTAATTCAATCGAATAAATCAAAAATAAAATTAAATATTATTAATATTTTTATTTATTTTTATTTTCCTCTCTAATTCTATTAAATCTCTAGAATTACATCCAAGTCAAATTTGGAATATTCTAGAAGACTTCTATAATAGAATAAGGAAATATAATAAATTAGGACTCTTCTACTTTCCATAATTAATTAATTTCCATCTATTGAAAATTCTCAAGAATAGGAATAATCAAATAGGAAATAAATTAATTCCAATTTAACTCTTTTCCTATTCCATGAAAGTTCCTAAAAATAAGAACACTCAAAATAGGAAAACCGAATCAAATAGGAAAGTAGGATCTTGGTAGGAGTAGCATGGGTTGGGAGACCCCACACCACCCCCTCCTTCGACCGACCGGCCATCGGGGAGGAGCACCGCCGCCCAGCCACGCCGGCCAACCACCGAACCGGCGGCAGCCCGCGGCTAGGGCGATCGAGCCCCCGCCCCTAGCCCTCGATCGATCCCATGGGGTCGATCATGGGGATGATCGGCCCCTCGTCCCCTTCGTCTTCTTCGTCACATTTTCGTCTTCCGGTGATCGTCTCAACATCGAACAAACGTAAATAAATTACAATAATTTAAATTACAATTCCGGTATCGATTCTATACATGAAATCGACCCTATACAATTTCCGGAAAACATAGAACAATAATAATAAATCCTAAATTCGGTCAACCCCCGAATTTTTACTATTACAAGCATTCATCCACACAAAACGAATCTCGACATGTCCGAAAGTTTAATAAACGAATAATCATGGTAAAATAATTAACTAAAAATTTAACCATGATAGCCGGAAATCCTGCAAGGTAGAACAATAATCGAACATATACATGAACACGAAACCAACGCTCTGATACCAATTGTTGGAAATCGATATCCCGGGTTATCAAAAAATTGCGGAAACCGACAACCCGACCGAAATCCTCGATCGCCAGTGAACCAACCGTGAACCGCCGCGTGAGCCGGGGCCCGACCGAACACCCAGCGAGGCCCGAAGGCCGCGAGCATCCAGGCGAGCCCCCACGAGGGGGCTTGCGATCGTCTCGTAGCGATCGTTGGGATCGCACGTAGCGATCCCCGGGCTGCTCGCAGCAGCCCCGCAGCGGGTACACGGACCCGCTGCCCCAGCGCACGGGATCACCCGTGCGAACCGCTACGGGCGAACCCGTAGCATGCACGGGGTCGCTGCGAGTCGCCCCGCAGCTGACCCGCGATCGATCTGAGGATCGATCGCACCCCTCGGCACCAGCCGAGGGTTTCCCGTAGCCGAGTCGGCGATGAGGGCGGGTGGATCCGTCGCGGCACCAGCCCGCGGCATCCCCGGCGATCGACCGAAGTCGATCGCATGCCCCGGCGTCCAGCCGGGGCTTCCCCTCGTCGCATGTCCGGCGGTCGAACCCTAGGGTTTCGACCGCCACCCTCGATCCCATCGAGGGTTTCTCTCGACCTTCGCCGGGGATCTCGAATTCCCGTCCCCGAAGTTCGTACGTTTCCCGGATCGTGCGTTCATGTATATATCACGATTAAAAACATATAATCATAAGAGGGGGTTTACGATTATACATACGTCTCGTTGTGCGGAGAAACGAGATAGATTGAAGACCTTCGGATCTTCCCACGTATTCCCTGCACTTCGTTCGAACGTCGTGTGGGCGACGATCCTCCGAACTCCTATGGATCTCCTTCACGAACTCTCTAGAATATCAAGTATGATAATCTTATGGTGTGTTGAATTGTGAATACCATGTAGTGCTTGTATAGGCTACGTAGGGGATCTACAGGAGGTGGAATATTGGGCTCCCAATATTAATGATTAAATTGAGCCCAAGCCCAAATCTATTAATCCATTAATATTAATTAATTTATTTTCCATTATATAAATTAATTGCACTCCCAATATTAAACCATATTATATCAAATAATATTTCTCCGGTAGTATTATTTATTCCGTGTATTTAAGATTTAAATATCCATGAATAAAATTTATTTATTGCATCATAAATTTATTCATCTCTTATATCCGAGAATAGTACCGTTCAACTTTAATTATTATGCGGAATAAATCCACCTGCAGGGTTTACATAATAATTCCTTATGAACTCATCTCGGGGATATTATCAACCCTTCCAGGATACACTTTCCCGTCAAGTATTCACGGCATGTCATATATCAAATATAATAACCCAACTTTACCGGTAATTGACCCAATAATCAAACCGGTCAATTCCTTTGGAAAATCAAAGTCACTTATATTAAATATACACACCCGCAATAGTATCGAGGATTAAGAATAAAATACACTGAGACTTAAATCGATTATCTAAGGCAATCCTAATCGATAAATCTCAAGCGATCCGCCCAATACACCAAGTGTACAAGTATGATAAAATAATCAAGACCGATTATTTTCTCCCTCATACAACGACTATACCGATGGCTTGGTCCGTGTCCATCTAGGTCGTGAGCAACTGTTCGATTAAATACGAGTAACCGATAGTATGATCTTCCGTGTGACGACGCACACCATACTAACTACAACGTATAAAATCTAGGACTATATTTGCATATATTTAATTATCAAATAATTAAAAACAAACAATTGTTCATTTAATAGATTAAATGCTATGACTGAGAGTTACCGTTACTTAAATCTAGATATTAAGTATACAACTCCAACATATATATATATATATATATATATATATATATATATATATATATATATACATATATATATATATATATATATACATATATATACATATATATATATATATTTGAAACATTTATTAGATTTTATTTAAAAATAATAACACTTAAACATTTAATTATAATTATTATTAAAAATGAAGTACTTTTTTATCATTTTCTATTTATTACAAATAATACAAATGAAATTACGTCTTCGACGTAGGATACCAACTTTTCGTGAAGTCGGTCTAAAACACTGATACTTCAGTAACTTCGTTCGCACACACTCAACTCTTGCTAGCTCCGGATGTCGCACGTTATGTGTTGTGTGTACAGGTTCGAACTCAGCAAATATAAAGTAACGTACTGAATACAAAGTTATGTAATAGTTTCATTTCATTGATAAACAAAACTAACTATTACACTTCTGGAGAAAGGTAGACAGAATGATCAAGAGTCGTATCCCAAGTGACGTAGCACTCCAACGAACTAATGATCTAGTACTATATCACTTAGAGCTAAATCGCATAACTCTTGTTGGAAATCGATATCCCGGGGTATCAAAAATTGCGGAATCGATAACCCCGACCGAAATCCCATCGCCGGAAACCGATCACGAACACCACGCCTCCGGAGTCCGACGAGAGAATCGCCGCGAAGGGCGAAACCCTAGCCGAACCCCACGCGGGGTTCGCGATCGCCGTGCATGGCGATCGCCGGGGATGCGGGGTGCATCCCCGCAGGGCTGTGCGGAACAGCCCCCGGCGGTGAGTCCGGCGACTCACCGCCACCGCCGTCCAGGGGAGGGCGGTCAGCCCAGCTGACCCGCCGCGGCCCAGCCGCGGCTGCCCTAGCGATCGACTTTGCGTCGATCGCTTGCCCCGGCTTCAGCCGGGGCCCCCTTGGAGCGCACGCCGCCGGCGAGGGTGGCTGGGGGGGTCCACCCGCCGTGGCACCAGCCCACGGCGAACCTCCCGGCGATCGACCCTTGGTCGATCGCATGCCCCGGCGTCCAGCCGGGGCTCCCCTCGTCGCGCGCATGCGGCGGTCGAACCCTAGGGTTCGGCCGCCCCTCTCGATCCTCGCCGGGGATCTCGAATCCCCGTCCTCGAGGTTCGTCGTTTTCCCGGATCGTGCGTTCATGCATGTATTACAATTTAATACACATAAAATCATAGAGGAGGGTTTATGATTTTACCTTTGATTCGTTGTGCGGAGAAACGAAATCAAATTGAAGACCTTTGAATCTTCCTACGTATTCCTTGCACCTTGTTCGAACGTCGTGTAGGCGACGATCCTCCGAACTCCTTATGGATCTCCTTCTCTCTTCTTTCTCTCTCTAGAAGAATTATAATCTTCAAGTTATGATGTGTAGAAAAAGAGAAGATCATGTAGTGCTTTTATAGGCTACGTAGGGGATCTAAAGGAGGTGGAATATTGGGCTTCCAATATTGATGATTAAATTGAGCCTAAGCCCAAATCTATTAATCCCATCAATATTAATTAATTTATTTTCCACTATATAAATTAATTGCACTCCCAATATTAAACCATATTATATCAAATAATATTTCTCCGGTTAGTATTATTTATTCCGTGTATTTAAGATTTAAATATCCATGAATAAAATTAATTTATTGCTAATTAATTTATTCATCTCTTATATCCGATAATAGTACCATTCAACCTTAATTATTGTGCGGAACAAATCCACTCATGAGGTTTACACAATAATTCCTTATGAACTCATCTCGGTGATATTATCAACCCTTACGGGATACACTTTCCCGTCAAGTATTCACGGCATGTCATATATAAAATATAGCGACCCAATTTTACCGGTAATTAACCCAATAATTAAATCGGTTAATACCTTTGGAAAATCAAAGTCACTTATATTAAATATACACACCCGCAATAGTATCGGATATTAAGAATAAAATACTCTGAGACTTAAATCAATTATCGACGGCAATCCTAATTGATAAATCTCAAGCGATCCGCCCAATACACCAAGTGTACAAGTGTGATAAAATAATTAAGACAAATTATTTTCTCTCTCACACGACGACTATACCGATGGATTGGTCCGTGTCCTTCTAGGTCGTGAGCAACCGTTCGATTAAATACGAGTAACCGATAGTATGATTTTCTGTGTGACGTCGCACACCATACTAACTACAACGTATAGAATCCAGGACTATATTTTGCATATATTTAATTAACAATAATTAAATGCAAACAATTGTTTATTAATTAAATAGATTAAATACTATGACCGGGAGTTTACCGATACTTAAATCTAGACATTAAGTACACAACTCCAACAATCTCCCACTTGTACTAAGGTCTAGTCATTTCCTCCAAACTCCCGACTCCCATACTCATCACGTGCTTAAATTGTACTTCCAAGAAGTACTATGTGAATGAGCAATCTAGGTTGCCGCTCTGAAGTTATCTTGGTGACTACTGCGTCGTCTCTCCAGACGATGACTCGAATCAGTTGGTACTTGCTCTATGTGTTATCATCACCTTTTGGACTCATGACTTCTTCCAGTTCATCATGCACCACTATATATATAGCCTTTGGTGAACCAAGAATCATATCCAAGTCAGAGGTTATTCCGGAACCCAACCAAAACTTCCGCTGCCTCTGAGGCTGCTTTTCGGTTTATGATAGAGTCCGAGAAGCATCATGCTTATCACTCTTTCATCTTAAGGTTCCACCTCTTCCAACAGTGAACACATAGCCTGATATCGACTTACGCTGGTCCTTCTCTGACTTGGGTTCTGAGAAAATGTAATCTAAGAAGTATTCGTGTTGCTTCAATCCAGTACTTCGAAAGTACTTTTACAGCATCCGAATATCTCTTGATGAGATTACTTTGATACCCTCCCACTACACTAACTGCGTAGTTGATATCAGGTTCTTGTTTTTCAACATTACATTCCTTAAGCTTTCCACACACCAGGGTATAGGAAACCACTTTGTCTCCATCTATCTCCTTTATGTGTTCAAAACACATATCTTTAGACAGATATATTCTGTGTCTGAAAGGCAATAACCTTTCTCAGAATTATGCATGTTTTAAAACAAACCATAATCGTATAAGATATCTAGGAGAAATACAATGTTCTTATCTAGAGATCGAAAGATTCTAAGAACATGATCTAACTTCCTCTTAATCTTATATCTCGATTTATTTAGACAACCAATATTTTATGTCTGACAACACCTTTACATTGTTGCCAATGATAAAGTGTTATCTTCATAAAATTCCGAGAAACACCACCTTGATTCCATTACGTTTCTAATACACTTTCTTCGTCTATGCCCTTTGATGAATCCATCACATGGACTATCTCATCAATTCGAAAGTTCCACGATTTATGGCTTTGCAACAATCCATAAATGGATCTACTAAGCTTGTACTCTAAATGATCTTGCCTCTTAACAATAATTGCTTTCTAAGTGTTGGAGTTGTGTACTTAATGTCTAGATTTAAGTAACGCAAACTCACGATCCATTGCCATTAATCTATTTAATTAAATAAACAATTATTTGCATTTAATTATTTATAATTAAATATATGCAAATCATAGTCCTGGATTTTATACGTTGTAGTTAGTATGGTGCAAGTATGGGCGCACAGAAGATCATACTATCGGTTACTCGTATTTAATCGAACAGTAGCTCACGACCTAGATGGACACGGACCAATCCATCGGTATAGTCGTTGTGTGAGAGAGAAAATAATTTATCTTAATTATTTTATCACACTTGTACATTTGGTGTATTGAGCGGATCGTTGAGATTCATCGATTAGGATTGCCGGCGATAATCGATTCGAGTCTCAGTGTATTTTATTCTTAATCCCCGATATTATTGCGGGTGTGTATATTTAATATAAGTGACTTTGATTTACCAAAGGAATTAACTGATTTAATTATTGGGTTAATTACCGGTTAAGTTGGGTCACTATATTTCATATATGGCATGCCGTGAATGATTGACCGGACAGTGTATCCCGGAAGGGTTGATAATATCCCCGAGATGAGTTCATAAGGAATTATTATGTAAACCCTGCAGGTGGATTCGTTCCGCATAATAATTAAGGTTGAATGGTACTAGTCTCGGATATAAGAGATGAATAAATTAATTAGCAATAAATTAATTTTATTCATGGATATTTATATCTTAAATACACGGAATAAATAATACTACCGGAGAAATATTATTTGATATAATATGGTTTAATATTGGGAGTGCAATTAATTTTATATAGTGGAAAATAGAATTAATTAATATTGATAAGGATTAATGGACTTGAGCATTGGGCTCAATTTAATCTTCAATATTGGAAGCCCAATATTCCACCTCCTTTAGATCCCCTACGTAGCCTATAAAAGCACTACATGGTCTTCTCTATTCTCATAACTTGAAGATCACAATTCTAGAGAGAGAAAGTAGAGAGGAGGATCCATGGAGTTCGGTAGATCGTCGCCCACACGACGTTCGGGCTAGTGCAAGGAATACGTGGGAAGATCTCAAGGTCATCATAAGATCTCGTTTCTCCGCACAACGAATCGAAAGGTGAATTAAATATTTCCGCTATTTAATTCTTATTGAAATCAATTATCGAAAAACAAGATCCAAAGATCGAACCCCGGATTAGACGACGAACGCGTGGTGGCGATCTAGGATCGCCGGACCACGGCGATCGCCGCCTAGGGTTTCGGCGCGCGAGGAGGATCGACCCCGGCTGGGAGCCGGGGCAGCGATCGATCATCCCGATCGATCGCTGGAGCGCGGGCTGGTGCCGCGCTCCACCCCACCACGGCGGTGGGGACCTCCAGTCGGCGGCGAGTCGCCGGACTCGCCGCGGGGGCTGCATGGGCAGCCCCACCCGATCGATCACATGAGCCCCGCGGACGGGGGCTCGGGCTGGGCGTGCGCGCGGCTTCGGCCGTGTCGCGCGTTCGGCTCGTGCTCCGGCTCGTACGCGGCGTTCGTGTTATCTCCGGCGAAGGTTTTTGATCGGAGTTGTCATGTTCCGCAATTCCGGCAACTCCGGGATATCGAATTCCAACAATTGGTATCAGAGCGTATGGTTACGTTTTTTCGTTAATTGTTTCGATAATCGATTATCGTTGTTTATAGCCATAAATTAATTTAAATTGTTAAATTATTGTGCTATATTGTTCTACGTACTTGTTTTATCTCTCGTATGAATTGTGTTTGTCGGAAAAATTAATTATTAAAAATCGAGGGTTTTTCGGAATAATCGAATCGAATAAAGATCGATCGATCGCGGCGTACCTAGGCTCGTAGGGGCTGTGCGGGCTGCTGGGCGTGACCTAGACGTGGCTAGGCATGCCGGCGTGTGCCACCAGTGGTGGTGGTTCGCCGGCAGCCGGTGGCTGCGTTCGGTGGTTGCGATGGCGGCATCGCGGACAGTTTCTTGATCGAGCGGGCTGCTGGTACGGCTGAGCTCGGAGCGGGCTGTGCGGGCTTCTGGGAGTGAGCTCGACCAGAGCTGTTGCACATGCTCGCCGAAGAAGACGATCGATTTCCGTTTTGCGCGCTGCTGCGGTAATTTGCAAAGGGTGTCGGCCGACATGTTTTTTGTTGTTGGACGACACCATGTGAGTTTGGTGGGCATGCATGTGCGTGAACTGCATGAATTAATTGGAGCCATGTATTGCATGGTCTGCATGCTGGATATACATGAGCTAATTAATTCTCGTGGGTCAATCTGAATGTGTGGGCATGCGATTTTGATGGTGCTGTGTATGGGATACACGTGCATGCATCTTCATGGTTCGATTGGGATGACCGGAATTCGTTTCGGTTCGTCCCGGTAAATCCGATCTTTCCGAAAATAATTTAATCTTTCTAATTTAATTTAATTTAATTTTGGAATTAATTCAAATTCTATTTGGATTAGATTTCTTAATTATGGAATTAAATAATGGAATTAGATGGAGAGTTAAATTAGGAAAGAAAATCCTAGTTTCTCTAGATATCCTATACCTACTTGGATTAGAAGTCTTGAGAAGAATCAAAATTCGATTTTGATTAGGATTCTTGAGATCTAATTTAAATAGGATTGAGAAATTATTAAAATATTGATTTTATTTAATTTAAGTATTTTATTTAAAATCATTAGATTAATTCAAAATTTATTTTGGATTGGATAATCTTGGATTTTATTTAGAATAGAATTAAATATGGAAATCAATGGATTTTAATAATATTGATTTTATTTAATTTAAGTATTTTATTTAAAATCATTAGATTAATTCAAAATTTATTTTGGATTGGATAATCTTGGATTTTATTTAGAATAGAATTAAATATGGAAATCAATGGATTTTAATAATATTGATTTTATTTAATTTAAGTATTTTATTTAAAATCATTAGATTAATTCAAAATTTATTTTGGATTGGAAAATCTTGGATTTTATTTAAAATAGAATTAAATATGGAAATCAATGGAATTGATTTTATTTAATTGGTAAGATTAAATATGAGAATCAAAGAATTTTTCCGTCACTCGACAAAGTATTCAAGACGTAGAATGAAGACTCAAGGAAAGCATGCTGGAATTCATCAAGGTACGAATAGTCGAGAAATAATTTTACTTGAGTAATTATTTGATTATTTGTGAACGTACTTGCATGAAATGTATGTTTGTTATCATGCTTATGTGTATTTAATTATGCATTAGATAGCGTATCCCTTTGTTATAAAAAGCTAAGTGGGAGAGGGTATGGAAACATATCCATGGTCTCCATTGCTGTTCTCTTGGTGACTTTTATGGACTTTTGAAGTTCGTATAGACAAGTCATTGAAGGAGAATTCTTGTAATTCCTTTTACGAGAAACATTGATTAAGTTTATCAAACAATGCCTAATTTGTCTTTCTGAAACTGATTTCAAGTCGACTCATTCTCACCCCGGGGAGTGGAATGGAGCCAAAGCCACTTGGTCATGTCGAGGACACAAATTAGAGACCTTCGTACCATCCTTTTGAAGGTGGATCGATTGTCTGCTCGGCTCCCTCATTTATGAGAGATAGGGTCGTTCGCATGGTGAATCACTGGTTAGAAACTTCGAGTTTCACTTATGATTCTCCGCGTCTTGATATACAAGATTGAATGATTCATGTAATTGGGAGTCAATTGTAAAAGTCTTTTGGTGTAGTAAACGTCCACACTATCGTGGCTTGCTGCATTGAATGGGATTTTGGAACGATTGATGTAGACAGTTATAGAAGGGAGTAGGAGCGTATGTTAACGTAAACGTCCACACTATCGTGGCTTGCGGTGAATATGCGTGTCCCAGACAATCTTCTTAGATACTGAGTAATGGTTTACACTTAGGTACGCTCCTTAGTATTCTTCCCATCGAAGTAACACTAATGATGATGTACGACCAAAGGAAATCTAATTGCTAAATCATTTGGATAGGTAAACGTCCACACTATCGTGGCTTGCCATATCTGATGGGATTTTAGATGCGATTAGTGGTTTAATGATATTATTTGAGGGAGATAATATCGGAGATTAAATCGATTGTTTGTTGTTATATGTGCTCATAGATTAGGATATGGCTTTGAACCCACTTTATGTGATACGTAAGGATTTTAAACTCATTGGTCCCTGAATGTAATGATTGGAATAGAGATCTAGACATTACCCAAACTGTTAAAGAGTGCAAGGTTGTACTCAGTGAGCTTTGTCCTCCCGAACCTATTGACATAGGCGGCTAGACAAGAAGCGATGAGGATACTCATAAAGGCCAGTCACTTCGAGGAAACGCTTAAAAAACGTTTTTTTTTTTAGATGATTGACCTTTTAGACGAGTTGAGACGGAAATCGCAAGCTCTTGTAGCCAATGCCAAAGGTTTCGAACCTAAAGGCATGAATCGGGGAAAGGACAAGAAAGCAAAGAAACCCAGTGGTCCTAAGTTACTTGGACCACGAGATGGGACGAGAAAGCCATGAGGCAAGTATTCTCGATGCAAACAGTCTGGGTACTGGAAGTCTGATTATCCTCTCAAAGAAAGTACGAAATCTTCTTTAGTCGTGAAACATAGTCGGTGGTATTATCTACCGGAACCTGGTGTGTAGATATGGAACCACTGACGGTATGTGCATTTTAAATGCAAGGGTTCCAGGAAACCCGACGACTTAGAAAAGAAGAAATCGTAGTCTACATGGGCAATGCTGTGGAGGAGGCAGCAGTTGCAGTGGAGGACATTATAGGATTTTGTTTTTGGTTATTGCTTTTATGTACCTTTCAAATTAGAAAGAACTTTGTTCTGGATTTCTAATAAATGGATATTTTATTTCTTTTAATCATTTGATGGTTATAAGAAGAAATAATGATATTATCTATTTTGGTACATTAGCTAGCAATATATAAATGATGAATCCTGAGTCCACCACGATGCAACGAACCGTTTTATATAACTCGTTTTACTAATAAGAGATTTCTTTATTAAATCATTTATACTTGTGGATTCTTATGCTAAGTCATATTTATTCAAATAAGAAGTTCAAAGGTCGAAAATTGATTGTAAGATCAATTAAGTTGAAGGAGTGGACCTTCCGACCTGAGAATCTAATTTGGAAGATAATACGACTAAGCAATCCTTTATGGATATAAGATATAAGATCCGGACAAGTATTAGAATTGATTGACTCTGATTTATGATCAGAGCTTGGGATTGGATCCCAAGTGACTGCACCATACAGTCCTCTGTAAGATTGGTGTGTCGGAAATAAGAAATGGAACTCTTATAGAAATAGTAAAAGCGCGAGTTAAACGGAACTACCTATGTTCTATGGATATGTCTTGGAAACAACGGCGCATTCAAATGCGGTTGTAGAATATCCTAGAAGAACAAAAGATGTGTGTTCAATAGTACTATGAACCAGAGGGACGTTATAAGTTCTAACGCCCGGTTCTTAGAGGAAGACTATTAGATGAACCACAAGCCCAAAATGACGTGATACTTCTGAAAAGAGAGAAAACGATTAAGACTTAGAACCAGCCGAACCGAGTAGCGGTACACCACTAACTGCACCTACTGTTATTACTTTTTATACACCGGAACGCCATTGTAGTGGGAGGTTGTATAACAACCGGAGATATTCATAAAACTAGGTGAGTCTTCGGACTCTGGACCTAGTATACGTGAAATCGATCCCTAGATCTACATGAAGGCAGTACTAGATCTAAATGTGCCTTCTTGGAGAGCAATAAGGATTATTGCTAAGAGGCGAGATCATTTAGAGTACAAGCTTAGTTGATCCATTTATGGATTGAAACAAAGCATTAAGTTCGTGGTACTTGCGAATTGATGAGATAGTCCATTTGATGGATTCATCAAAAGGCATTGACGAATCATGTGTATGGGAAACGTGATGGAAACAAAGTGGTGTTTCTCGGAGGTTTTATGTAGATAACATTTTATCATTGGTAACAATGTAAAGATATTGTCAGACATAAAATGATGGTTGTCTAGAAAAATCGATATATGAGATAAAGAAGAAGTTAGAGCATGTTCTTAAGATCTGGGATCTCAATAAAAGAACATTGTACTTCTCCTGGACATCTTACATATATATGATTATGGTTCGTTTTAACATGCAAGATTCCGAGAAAGGTTCGTTACCTTTCAGAGACGGAATGCATCTATCTAAGGATATGTGTTTTGGAACACAAAAGGAGATAGAAGCAATGAGAGCGGTTTCCTACACTTGGAGTGTGGAAAGCTTGATAAATGCAATGTTGAAAACAAGAACCTGGTATCGGCTATGCAGTGAGCATAGTGGGAGGATATCAAGGTAATCCTGGAAAGGAATATTCGACTGCTGTAAAAGTACTTTCGAAGTACTGTTCTAGACTACGAAGCAGACGAGTTTTTCCTTTGGATTACATTCTCTTAGATTTCTAATCAAATGAGGACCGGTGTAAGTCGATATCAGGCTATGTGTTTCACTATTGAAGGAGAAGGAGTTTTAACATGGAAGAGTGATAAGCACGATGCTTTTCGGACTCTGCCATGGGTAACCAAATAGCGGCCTCAGAGGCAGCGGAAGTTTGGGTATAACTCCGGGATAATCTCTGGGACTTAGATGTGATTCTTAATTTGCTAAAGGCTATGTAAATAGCGGTGCAATGGCAAATGGTAAGAAATCACAAGTCCATAAGTGTAAGATAATACATAGTGCAAGTACCACCTGATACGAGTCATCGTCGAGAGAGACGACGCTGTAGTCACCAAGATAACTTCAGAGCGGCGACCTAGATTGCTCATTCACATAGTACTTCTTGGAAGTACACTTTAAGCACGTGATGAGTATGGGAGTCGGGAGTTTGGAGGAAATGGCTAGACCTTAGTACAAGTGGGAGATTGTTGGAGTTGTGTACTTAATGTCTAGATTTAAGTAACGCAAACTCACGATCCATTGCCATTAATCTATTTAATTAAATAAACAATTATTTGCATTTAATTATTTATAATTAAATATATGCAAATCATAGTCCTGGATTTTATACGTTGTAGTTAGTATGGTGCAAGCATGGGCGCACAGAAGATCATACTATCGGTTACTCGTATTTAATCGAACAGTAGCTCACGACCTAGATGGACACGGACCAATCCATCGGTATAGTCGTTGTGTGAGAGAGAAAATAATTTATCTTAATTATTTTATCACACTTGTACATTTGGTGTATTGAGCGGATCGTTGAGATTCATCGATTAGGATTGCCGGCGATAATCGATTCGAGTCTCAGTGTATTTTATTCTTAATCCCCGATATTATTGCGGGTGTGTATATTTAATATAAGTGACTTTGATTTACCAAAGGAATTAACTGATTTAATTATTGGGTTAATTACCGGTTAAGTTGGGTCACTATATTTCATATATGGCATGCCGTGAATGATTGACCGGACAGTGTATCCCGGAAGGGTTGATAATATCCCCGAGATGAGTTCATAAGGAATTATTATGTAAACCCTGCAGGTGGATTCGTTCCGCATAATAATTAAGGTTGAATGGTACTAGTCTCGGATATAAGAGATGAATAAATTAATTAGCAATAAATTAATTTTATTCATGGATATTTATATCTTAAATACACGGAATAAATAATACTACCGGAGAAATATTATTTGATATAATATGGTTTAATATTGGGAGTGCAATTAATTTTATATAGTGGAAAATAGAATTAATTAATATTGATAAGGATTAATGGACTTGAGCATTGGGCTCAATTTAATCTTCAATATTGGAAGCCCAATATTCCACCTCCTTTAGATCACCTACGTAGCCTATAAAAGCACTACATGGTCTTCTCTATTCTCATAACTTGAAGATCACAATTCTAGAGAGAGAAAGTAGAGAGGAGGATCCATGGAGTTCGGTAGATCGTCGCCCACACGACGTCCGGGCTAGTGCAAGGAATACGTGGGAAGATCTCAAGGTCATCATAAGATCTCGTTTCTCCGCACAACGAATCGAAAGGTGAATTAAATATTTCCGCTATTTAATTCTTATTGAAATCAATTATCGAAAAACAAGATCCAAAGATCGAACCCCGGATTAGACGACGAACGCGTGGTGGCGATCTAGGATCGCCGGACCACGGCGATCGCCGCCTAGGGTTTCGGCGCGCGAGGAGGATCGACCCCGGCTGGGAGCCGGGGCAGCGATCGATCATCCCGATCGATCGCTGGAGCGCGGGCTGGTGCCGCGCTCCACCCCACCACGGCGGTGGGGACCTCCATTCGGCGGCGAGTCGCCGGACTCGCCGCGGGGGCTGCATGGGCAGCCCCACCCGATCGATCACATGAGCCCCGCGGACGGGGGCTCGGGCTGGGCGTGCGCGCGGCTTCGGCCGTGTCGCGCGTTCGGCTCGTGCTCCGGCTCGTACGCGGCGTTCGTGTTATCTCCGGCGAAGGTTTTTGATCGGAGTTGTCATGTTCCGCAATTCCGGCAACTCCGGGATATCGAATTCCAACACTAAGTAGACACATTTAGATTCAGAACTGCCATTATGCAGAGCTAGGGATCGATTTCATTTCTACTAGATCCAGAGTTAAAAACTCCTCTAGTCTTATGAACATCTCTGGTCGCCTAACAACCTCCCACTGCAATGGCATTCCGGTGTATAACAGTAATAACATTAGGTGCAGTTTGTGGTGTGCTACTACTCGGTTAGGCTGGTTCTCAGTCTTTTCCTTTTCCTCATAGCAAAGTAATTTGTCAGTTAGGGCATTCTAGTTCATCTAATAGTCTTGCTCTAAGGACCGGGCGAAGACACCCTTCTGGTTCATAGTACTATTGAACATACAATCACTTGTTCTTCTAGGATATCCTACAACCACGTTGAATGTGTCGTTGTTTCCAGGAGTATCCATAGAACATAGGTAGTTCCGAACAAACTTGTCCTTTTACTTTTAGAATTCCATTTCTTATTTCCGACACACCATTTCTACACGTGAGTGTATGGTGTAGTCCTTTGAGACTTAATCCCAATCTTTGATTTATGCTATGTGTTATTTAGATAGGTGGTAGCCTCCGCGAACAAGTCGCAGGCTTCTAATGGATATACTTTGAAGGTTCCCCATAATAGCTTTGTGTCCATTGATTAGTCAAAACACTTTGCTTTTATGGCACATCAAGTACTCTAATCCATCTTTGAGTATTCTTGAAAGAACTACTCATACCTTTCTAATTACACATATCTCCGCATCCATCATAAATCAATTTCAATACTTGTCCGAATTCTATCCTTTATCCATAAAGGCTTGCTTAGTTGTATCATCTTCCAAAATCAATTCTTAGGTCGGAAGGTCCATTCCTTCAACTATAATTGATCAAAATCAATTTCGTCCTTTTGAATCTTATTTGAATAAATACTACCAAGTACAAGAATTCACAAGTATAATTATTAATCCAAGAAATACATCTAATAAGTAAAACAAGTTGTATAACGGTTTGTTGAATCGTGGTAGACTAAGGATTCATCATTCATATATTGCTATCTAATGTACCAGAATAGATAACACCATTATTTCTTATCCAAATCACCAAATGATTAAAGAAATAAATATCCATTCATTATTAATAGAAAACCAGAACAAAAGTTCTTTTCAAAATAAAGGGGTACATAAAGCAATAAACTTGAAATGAAATCCTATAACTACTAAAAGCAGATAAATGTTTTCCACTGCAACCGCTGCTTCCTCAACAGCTTCGCCCATGTAGACTCGAACTCTTCTTCTCTAAGTCGTCGGGTTTTCTGGAACCCCTGCATTTCAAAAATGCACATACCGTCAGTGGTTCCATATCTACACACCAGAATTCTGGTAGATAATACCGCTGACTATGTTTTTACGACTTAAAGAAAAATTCGTACCTTTGAGAGGACATTCAGACTTCCAGTGTCCAGACTTATTGCATCGGAAGCACTTGCCCCTTGGCTTGTTAGCCCCCACTCGTGGTCCATTCCTCTTGGCACCACTGGGTTTCCAGGCTTGCTTCCTTTTCTTGCCCCTACCTCCAACAGCTTTCAAGCTTTTGGACTTGGTAGCTACAAGCGCTTGAGACTTGCCCTTCTTGTAGATCCCCTCTGCCGCCTTTAGTTCAGTCAGGAGTTGCGCAAGAGTATAAGATAGTTTACCCATATTATAACTCATACGGAACTGCTCAAAACTAGGGGTCAGAGACTGGAGTATGATGTCGACTTGCGTCTCACCATCAATCTGAGCTCCTAGGACCTCCAATTCATTCAACAGACTCATCATCTTAAGAACGTGCTCCCCAACGGGCGTCCCTTCAGACTGAGTAGTTGTCATGAGGACTCTCATGGCCTCTTGCCTAGCCGCACGGTCTTGGTGCCCAAACATGTCCTTGAGGTTGAACAACATATCCTCGGCAGTGTCCATCGACTCATGTTGGGTTTGGAGTACATTTGACATAGAAGCCAAAATATAGCACCTAGCCATTTCATCAGCCTTTGTCCACTTCCTATATGCTGCTCTCTCCTCATCAGTTGAGGCATTCGTGGGCTCAACAGGGCATGGCTCATAGAGTACAAACTTGTACTCTTCTGCAGTCAGGACAATGTCCAAATTTCTCTTCCAATCAATGTAATTGGGACCAGTGAGTTTATTCTCCTTGAGTATCACAGAAAGTGGATTCATAGCTATTCTCTAAATCTATAAGCACATATAAACAAACAATCAATTTAATGTCCGATATTATCTCCCTCAGATAATATCATTAAATTACTAATCACATCTAAAATCCCATTAGGTATGGCAAGCCACGATAGTGTGGACGTTTACCCACCCAAATGATTTCGCAATTAGATTTGCTTCGGTCGTACATCATCAATAGCGTTACTTCGATGGGAAGGATACTATGAAGTGCACCTAAGTGTAAACCATTACTCAGTACTAAGAAGTTCGTTTGGGACTCGTATATCACCGCAAGCCACGATAGTGTGGACGTTTACGTTGATACATGGATCCTTTACTCCCTTCTAAAACTGTCTACATCAATCGTTCCAAAATCCCATTCAGTGTAGCAAGCCACGATAGTGTGGACGTTTACTACACCAAAAGATTTTTACAATTGACATCTTATTACTTGATCCATTGGATTCTCGTAAATCAAGACGCGGAGAATCATAAGTGAAACTCAAAGTTTCTAACCACTGATTCACCATGCGAACAACCCTATCTCTCATAAATGAGGGAGCCGAGCAGACAATCGATCCACCTTCAAAAGGATGGTACGAAGGTCTCTAATTTGTGTCATCCACATGACCAAGTGGCTTTGGCTCCATTCCACTCCCCGGGGTGAGAATGAGTCGACTTGAAGTCAGTTTCAGAAAGACAAATTAGGCATTGTTTGATAAACTTGATCAATGTTTCTTGTAAAAGGAATTACAAGAATTCTCCTCCAATGACTCGTCTATACGAACTTCGAAAGTCCATAAGAGTCACCAAGAGAACAGCAATGGAGACCATGGGAATGTTTCCATCCCCTCTCCCACTTAGCTTTTTACAATAAAGGGATACGCTATCTAGTGCATAAAGTAAACACATATAGCATGCATACAAGTAATAAAGCATATAGTATCACATAGTCAAAATAATGCTAGAAAATTATTTTCCCGACTATCATGGCTTTATTCCATCTTCATATGCATCTTCTAGTCTTCAGTCTTCGTTCTTGAATGCTCCATGTGACGAGAATATTAATCCTAATATTTAAATCTATTTATTTTTAATTAATCCAAAAGTTACTTAATTCGAAAATTAAGTCAATCGAATATATCAAAAATAAAATTAAATATTATTAATATTTTATTTATTTATTTTCCTATCTAATTCTATTAAATCTCTAGAATCCTATCCAAGTAAAACTTGAATATTCTAGAAGACTTCTATAATAAAATAAGGAAATAAATAAATTAGGACTCTTCTACTTTCCATAATTAATTAATTTCTATCTAATGAAAATTCCCAAAAATAGGAATAATCAAATAGGAAATAAATTAATTTCAATTAATTATTTTCCTAATCCATGAGAGTTCCTAAAAATAAGAACACTCAAATAGGAAAACCGATTTAATTTAGGAAAATGAATTTTGGTAGGAGTAGCATGGGTTGGGAGACCCCACGCCACCCCCACCCGATCGACCACCACCGCCGGCGGAGCGCCGCCGCCCAGCCCAGCCGGCCAGCCACCACCGTGACCGGCGCCAGCCCCAGCCGAGGGCAATCAGCCCCCCTTCCTCGCGGTCGATCGCTCGGGATCGATCATGGGGTTGATCGATCCCCGGCTCTTCGTCCTCTTCGTCTTCTTCGTCACACGCTCGTCTTCCGGCGATCGTCTCAACATCGAACCAACGTAAAATTAATTTACAAAATTAAATTACAATTCCGGTATCGATTCTATACATGAAATCGACCCTATACACTTTCCGGAAAACATAGAACAATAAAAATAAATCCTAAATTTGGTCAACCCCCGAATTTTTACTATTACAAGCATTCATCCACACAAAACGAATCTCGACATGTCCGAGAGTTTAATAAACGAATAATCATGATAATTAATTAACAAATAATTAAACCATGATAGCCGGAAATCCTTGCAAGGTAGAACAATAATTGAACACATACATGAACACGAAACCAAACGCTCTGATACCAGTTGTTGGAAATCGATATCCCGGGGTATCAAAAATTGCGGAACCGATAACCCCGACCGAAATCCCATCGCCGGAAACCGATCACGAACACCACGCCTCCGGAGTCCGACGAGAGAATCGCCGCGAAGGGCAAAACCCTAGCCGAACCCCACGCGGGGTTCGCGAACGCCGTGCATGGCGATCGCCGGGGATGCGGGGTGCATCCCCGCGGGTCTGTGCGGAATAGCCCCCGGCGGTAAGTCCGGCGACTCACCCCCACCGCCGTCCAGGGGAGGGCGGTCAGCCCAGCTGACCCGCCGCGGCCCAGCCGCGGCTGCCCTAGCGATCGACTTCGCGTCGATCGCTTGCCCCGACTTCAGCCGGGGCCCCCTTGGAGCGCACGCCGCCGGCGAGGGTGGCTAGGGGGGTCCACCCGCCGTGGCACCAGCCCACGGCGAACCTCCCGGCGATCGACCCTTGGTCGATCGCGTGCCCCGGCGTCCAGCCTGGGCTCCCCTCGTCGCGCGCATGCGGCGGTCGAACCCTAGGGTTCGGCCGCCCCTCTCGATCCTCGCCGGGGATCTCGAATCCCCGTCCTCGAGGTTCGTCGTTTTCCCGGATCGTGCGTTCATGCATGTATTACAATTTAATACACATAAAATCATAGAGGAGGGTTTATGATTTTACCTTTGATTCGTTGTGCGGAGAAACGAAATCCAATTGAAGACCTTTGAATCTTCCTACTTATTCCTTGCACCTTGTTCGAACGTCGTGTGGGCGACGATCCTCCGAACTCCTTATGGATCTCCTTCTCTCTTCTTTCTCTCTCTAGAAGAATTATAATCTTCAAGTTATGATGTGTAGAAAAAGAGAAGACCATGAAGTGCTTTTATAGGCTACGTAGGGGATCTAAAGGAGGTAGAATATTGGGCTTCAAATATTGATGATTAAATTGAGCCCAAGCCCAAATCTATTAATCCCATCAATATTAATTAATTTATTTTCCACTATATAAATTAATTGCACTCCCAATATTAAACCATATTATATCAAATAATATTTCTCCGGTTAGTATTATTTATTTCGTGTATTTAAGATTTAAATATCCATGAATAAAATTAATTTATTGCTAATTAATGTATTCATCTCTTATATCCGATAGTAGTACCATTCAACCTTAATTATTGTGCGGAACAAATCCACTCATGAGGTTTACACAATAATTCCTTATGAACTCATCTCGGTGATATTATCAACCCTTACGGGATACACTTTCCCGTCAAGTATTCACGGCATGTCATATATAAAATATAGCGACCCAATTTTACCGGTAATTAACTCAATAATTAAATCGGTTAATACCTTTGGAAAATCAAAGTCACTTATATTAAATATACACACCCGCAATAGTATCGGATATTAAGAATAAAATACTCTGAGACTTAAATCAATTATCGACGGCAATCCTAATTGATAAATCTCAAGCGATCCGCCCAATACACCAAGTGTACAAGTGTGATAAAATAATTAAGACAAATTATTTTCTCTCTCACACGACGACTATACCGATGGATTGGTCCGTGTCCTTCTAGGTCGTGAGCAACCGTTCGATTAAATACGAGTAACCGATAGTATGATCTTCTGTGTGACGTCGCACACCATACTAACTACAACGTATAGAATCCAGGACTATATTTTGCATATATTTAATTAACAATAATTAAATGCAAACAATTGTTTATTAATTAAATAGATTAAATACTATGACCGGGAGTTTACCGATACTTAAATCTAGACATTAAGTACACAACTCCAACAACTTTACTATCGGTGCACAGCACAAAACAACTACCAAAACTCTTAAGGCAGAGAGCCATAAACAACGAACGTTGATACTCGGATATCGGATTTCGTTCTCTCAAAATCGTCAAGTGATGCCATTCAATGTTGGAGTTGTGTACTTAATGTCTAGATTTAAGTAACGGAAACTCACGATCCATTGCCATTAATCTATTTAATTAAATAAACAATTATTTGCGTTTAATTATTTATAATTAAATATATGCAAATTATAGTCCTGGATTTTATACGTTGTAGTTAGTATGGTGTGCATGGGCGCACAGAAGATCATACTATCGGTTACTCGTATTTAATCGAACAGTTGCTCACGACCTAGATGGACACGGACCAATCCATCGGTATAGTCGTTGTGTGAGAGAGAAAATAATTTATCTTAATTATTTTATCACACTTGTACACTTGGTGTATTGAGCGGATCGCTTGAGACTTATCAATTAGGATTGCTCTGTGATAATTGATTTAAGTCTCGGAGTATTTTATTCTTAATCCCTGAAACAATTGCGGGTGTGTATATTTAATATAAGTGACTTTGATTTTCCAAAGGAATTAACCGATTTAATTATTGGGTTAATTACCGGTTAAGTTGGGTCACTATATTTTATATATGGCATGCCGTGAATTCTTGAAGGGACAGTGTATCCCGGAAGGGTTGATAATATCCCCGAGATGAGCTCATAAGGATTTATTATGTAAACCTCGCGAGTGGATTTGTTCCGCATAATAAATAAGGTTGAGTGGTACTATTCTCGGATATAAGAGATGAATAAATTTATTAAGCAATAAATAAATTTTATTCATGGATATTTAAATCTTAAATATACGGAATAAATAATACTAACCGGAGAAATATTATTCGATATAATATGGATAAATATTGGGAGTGCAATTTTATTTATATAGTGGAAAATAAACAAAATTAATATTGATAAGAATTAATGGATTTGGGTTGGACCCAATTTAATTTTTAATATTAGAAGCCCAATATTTAAACTCCTTTTGATCCCCTACGTAGCCTATAAAAGCACTACATGGTCTTCACAATTCATTAACCTAAGATACGCCAATCATAAAGTCTTGAAGAGTGAAGAGGATCCATAGGAGTTCGATAGATCGTCGCCCACCCGACGTTCGAACGGAGTGCAAGGAATACGCGGGAAGATCACGAGGTCATCTTGATTTCGTTTCTCCGAACAACGAATCGTAGGTACAATATCTAAACGCCCTTGATAATTGTTCGTTTTTGGATTTATCGAGAATACCGTAGAACGCAAGATCCGAAGGATCGAACCCGGATTAGACGAAGGACCACGCGGTGGTGGCGAAGCCACCGGACCGCGTGGACCGCACTCCTAGGGTTCGGCGCGCGAAGGAGAACCCTCGGCCTCGGCCGAGGGGGCGATCGCTGGGCGCGATCGCCGGCGGTGACGGGCTGGTGCCGTCACCTCCCCACCGCGACGGTGGGGGCTTCTCCACGGCGGGCAGCAGGTCGCCGGACCTGCTGCTGGGGGCTGCCGGATGCAGCCCCATCGAACGCGATGTTCGATCGCGTGAACCCCGGCTCGCGGGGGTTCGGCCGGGGGCGGGCTGTGCGTCTTCGGGCGCATGGTCTCCGAAGGTCGGACTCCGGCGGATGAGTCGACGTTCATGTGATCTCCGGCGAAGGGTTCGTTCGGGTTATCGGTTCCGCAAATTTAGATAACCCGGGATATCGAATTCCAACAACTGGTATCAGAGCGTGGTTTACGTTCGCGGTATTTTCGATAAAATATTGTTCTACCTTGCAGGGTTCCGACTATTATGGCTTGATTAATTATTCGTTTAATTTATTTTGTCATGATTGTTGGTTTCATTAAACTCTCGGACATGTCGAGATTCGTTTTTGGTGGTGAATGCTTGTAATAGTAAAAATTCGGGGGTTGGCCGAATTTAGGATTTATTATTATGTTCATTGTTTTTCCGGAAAATGTATAGGGTCGATTTCGTGTATAGAATCGATACCGGAATTGTAATTTAGATTTTTGTAAATTTATTTTGCGATTGGATCGACGAATCGAAGACCGCCGGAGAAGACGAAGTGACGAGGAGACGAAGGACCGGGATCGATCAATCCCCATGATCGATCCCGAGGGGATCGATCGACCCGCGGCCCTAGGCGGGCTGTCCGTGGGAGTCCCGGCCACGCCGGCCACCAGTGGTGGTGGCGCGTGGGCTGGGCGGCGGCGGCGTGACCTGGGCGGCGGTCGGACGAGGTGGGGGTGGCGTGGGGTCTCCCAACCCGTGCTACTCCTACCGGAAATATACTTTCCTATTTTAATTCGGTTTTTCCTATTTTTGATTATTTCTTTATGGAATATTCAAGAAAAAAAAAAAGGAAAAGAATTAAATTAGTACTAAATTTATTTTTCCTATTTTATTATTCCTACTCATGGGAATATTCATGGATTAGGAATAAAAATAAATTTGTAAAGTATAATAGTCCTAAATTATTTTATTTCTTTATTTCATTATGGATATCATCTAGAATATTCCAAGAGTATCATGAATAGATTATTCTAGAGATTTAATGGAGTGGAAAAAGAAAATAAATAAAAATATTAATAATATTTAATTTTATTTTTGATATATTCAATTGACTTAATTTTCGAATTAAGTAACTTTTGGATTAATTAAAAATAAATAGATTTAAATATTGGAGATTAATATTCTCGTCACATGGAGCATTCAAGAAACGAAGACTGAAGACTAGAAGATGCGTACGGGGATGTGATAAAGCCATAATAGTCGGAAAATAATATTCTAGTATTATTTTGATTATGTGATAATACTATGTGCTTTATTACATGTATGCATGCTATATGTGTTTATTTTATGCACTAGATAGCGTATCCCTTTATTGTAAAAAGCTAAGTGGGAGAGGGTATGGAAACATACCCATGGTCTCCATTGCTGCTCTCTTGGTGACTTTTATAAACTTTTGAAGTTTATATAGATAAGTCATTGGAGGAGAGTTCTTGTAATTCCTCTTACGAGAAACATTGATTAAGTTTATCAAACAATGCCTAATTTGTCTTTCCAAAGCTGATTTCAAGTCGACTCATTCTCACCCCGGGGAGTGGAATGGAGCCAGAGCCACTTGGTCATGTAGAGGACACAAATTAGAGACCTTCGTACCATTCTTTGATAGATGGGTCGTTTGTCTGCTCGGCTCCCTCATTTATGAGAGATAGGGTTGTTCGCATGGTGAATCACTGGTTAGAAACTTCGAGTTTCACTTATGATTCTCCACGTCTTGATTTACAAGATTAAATGGATCAAGTAATTGGGAGTCAATTATAAAAGTCTCTTAGTGTAGTAAACGTCCACACCACGTGGCTTGCTATGCTGACGGACTTTGGATTAATTGATGTAGACAGTTGTAAGTAATTATGAAGAGTTGTGAAGTTATCGTAAACGTCCACACCACGTGGCTTGCGGTGATGTAGCGATTCCAAGTAATTTACTTTGGTACTGAGTAATGGTTTACACTTAGATACGCATTATAGTATTCCTCCCCACGAGGTTACGCTATAAGTGATGTATGACCAAAGAAAATCTAATTGCTAAATCATTTGGGTGGGTAAACGTCCACACCACGTGGCTTGCCTTACCTGATGGGATTTTAGATGTAATTAGTGGTTTAATGATATTATTTGAGGGAGATAATATCGGATATTAAATCGATTGTTTGTTATTATATGTGCTCATAGATTATGAATGGCTTTGAACCCACTTTATGTGATACTTAAGGATTTTAACTCACTGGTCCCTGATTGTATTGATTGGAATAGAGATCTGGACATTGCCCAGACTGTTAAAGAGTACAAGTTTGTACTCAAGTGAGCTTTGTTCTCCTGAGCCTACCAATGTCTTAACTGATGAGGAAGGGACTGATTTTAATATCATGTTCAAACTCAAGGTGATGTTTAGACATGACGTAGAGCTAGACAAGAGGCGATGAGGATACTCATAAAGGCCAGTCGATTCGAGGAAACGCTTAAACACGTTTTCGAGATGATGAACCTTTTAGACGAGTTGAGACGGAAATCGCAAGCTCTTGTAGCCAATGCCAAAGGTTTCGAACCTAAGGGCAAAACCGGGGGAAAGGAAAAGCAAGCAAAGAAACCCAGTGGTCCTAATTTTCTTGGATCACGAGATGGGACGAGAAAGCCAATAGGCAAGAGTTCTCGATGCAAACAGTCTGGGTACTGGAAGTCTGATTATCCTCTCAAAGAAAGTACGAAATCTTCTTCAGTCGTAAAACATAGTCAGTGGTATTATCTACCGGAACCTGGTGTGTAGATATGGAACCATTGACGGTATGCGCATTCTAAATGCGAGGGTTCCAGGAAACCCAACGACTTTGAAAAGAAGAAATCGTAGTCTACATGGGCAATGCTGTTGAGGAGGCAGCTGTTGCAGTGGAGGACAATTATATAGGATTTCATTTTGAGTTATTGCTTTTATGTACCTTTTAGAAAGAACTTTGTTCTGGATTTCTAATGAATGGATATTTTATTTCTTTTAATCATTTGATGGTTATAAGAAGAAATAAGGATATTACCTATTCTGGTACATTAGCTAGCAATATATAAATGATAAACCCTAAGTCCACCACGATGCAACGAACCGTAGCACAAAACTCGTTTTACTTTTAAGAGATATTTCGGTAATGAATCATTTATACTTGTGGATTCTTATGCTAAGTCATGTTTATTCAAATAAGAAGTTCAAGGGTCGAAAATTGATATTTTGATCAATTAAGTTGAAGGAGTGGACCTTCCGACCCAAGAATCTAATTTGGAAGATAACATAACTAAGCAATCCTTTATGGATATAAGGTATAAGATCCGAACAAGTATTAGAATTGATTAACTCTGATGTATGCAGACCTTTGTCTACTCAGACAATAAGATACGAGTAATTCATTTTATGATTACTCGAAAAATGGACTAGCATACCTGATGTGCCACAAAAGCAAAGTGTTTTGACAAGTCAATGGACACAAAGCTATTGTGGGGAACCATCATGGTATATCCATTGAAAGCCTGCGATCTAATCGCGGAGGCAAGTGCCTGTCTGAGGAATGCATGGCATACTGATCAGAGATTGGGATTTGATCCCAAATGACTACACCATACACTCTTGTGTAGGAATGGTGTGTCGAAAATTAAGAAATGGAACTCTTATAGAAATAGTAAAGGCATGAGTTATACGGAACTACCTATGTTCTATGGATATGTCTGGAAACAACGGCGCATTCAAATGCGGTTGTAGAATATCCTAGAAGAACAAAAGATGTGTGTTCAAATAGTACTATGAACCAGAAGGACGTTATAAGTTCTAACGCCCGGTTCTTAGAGGAAGACTATTATATGAACCACAAAGCCCAAAGTGACGTAATACTTTGAATGAGAGAGAACGATAAGACCTGGATACAGCCGAACCGAGTATAGATACACCACTAGAACCTGCACCTAATACTGTCACTGTTAATACACCGGAACGCCGTCGTAGTGGGAGGGTTGTTAAACAACCGGACAGATGGATTGGACTGGGTGAGTCTTCGGACTCGGCACCCGGAGTTCATGAAATCGATCCCTGGACCTATGATGAGGCGGTACAAGATATAGATGCGCCTTCTTGGAAGAAAGCGATGAAATCCGAAATAGAATCTATGGATTCTAATAAAGTCTGGGATCTTGTAGAACCACCAAGCGGCGTAAAGCCAATTGGGTGTAAATGGGTCTACAAGAGAAAGAGAGGATCTGACGGAAAGGTTGAAACCTTTAAAGCTCGGCTTGTTGCGAAAGGATATACTCAGAAAGAGGGAATCGATTATGAGGAGACCTTCTCGCCGGTAGCCAAGATAAAGTCGATCCGGATTCTCTTATCCATAGCAGCTCATATGGATTATGAGGTGTGGCAAATGGATGTCAAGACAGCTTTCCTTAATGGAAGTCTTGATGAAACAAACAACCAGAAGGATTCATTGCTAAGGGGCGAGATCATCTAGTGTGCAAGCTTAATCGATCCATTTATGGATTGAAACAAGCCTCGAGTTCGTGGTACTTGCAAATTGATGAGATAGTCCATTTTATGGATTCATCAAAGCATAGACGAATCGTGTGTATGGGAAACATGATGGAAACAAGGTGGTGTTTCTCGGGTTTTATGTAGATAACATTTTATCATTGGCAACAATGTAAAGATGTAATCAGACATGAAATGATGGTTGTCTGGATAAATCATTATGAAAGATATAGGAAGAAGTTGGACCTGTTCTTGAGATCTTGGATCTCTAGGAGAGAACATTGTACTTCTCCTGGACATCTTACATATATATGATTGTGGTTCGTTTTAACATGCAAGATTCCCAGAAAGGTTCGTTACCTTTCAGATACGGAATGCATCTATCTAAGGATTGTTGGGATGTGTCCTTCGATCCTACGTGTGCAATCGATAAAGTCATAAGGTCGTCTATGGATGTTAAATGACTATTTGATAATATTAATTGTTGGGAACAATATAATATTGATCAATTAAATCATACCTACAGGGTCACACATGAACTCGAAGATAATGTACGATGCTTGATATATATATTGATTTAGAATCAATATTTACGTGGATTTAATTCACATGCATGGGATGCATGGCTTGCATGGATGCATGTCACATAGTGTGACATGGCATGCCACACAAGCAAGTGGGACCACATACAATGCATAGTGGCATGTGTATGTGGCATGACCTTTCACCTCCTTTGTAACTCCTTTTGCATGTTAATGGTGCATAATGATGCCCATTATGTAGGAGGTTACAATGGGGTGTTATGGCATGTATAATGAGGCTATTATATGGATGAAAATCAGATTTTCATCACACACTAAGTCCACCCACGAAATTCACAAGAGAAAGAGAGAAAAGAGGTTGTTCTTGGAGAATCAACTTGATCAAGCAAGCAATTCATCATCCGGGTTCGTGTGCAACACGTAGAGGCCGGGCCATTTGTGCGGCTTCAACATCCGGACGATCCAAAGGAGTGAAGAGTTCATTCACAAGGAGATCTTTGAGTTGCTGATCTATTAAGGTGGTTCAATCGACTCAACACCACCTTAACCGAAATCAACGATCACAACAAGTAAGTAATTGTTGAACCTTATATATATATATATTGGATGTGTATATATATATGTTTATATGTGTTCTTATACACATTTAAGTGTGCACTAAGATCATGGCATAGTAGATCTATTGCTTTACACGTTTCCGCACACACGGTATATCGATCGGATCGGTATATCGGTTCCATCAATTGGTATCAGAGCCTAGGGCTCGTGCACACTTTTGTGTTGGACACGAAGATTAAATCAACATAATTGGATTATTTGTTTAATTGTGATTATGTGATTAGATGTAAGGCCGGCCACCGTTAGTGGTCGGGTGAATGATTTCGTCGTTTTTTACGTTTCGATTGGCCGTAGTATTTGAGGGCTGCGTCCCTTGGAATCATTTGTAATAGATAGTTTTTTCTATTATATTTGTATTGTACTACTTGTAAGCGATGGACTTGGTCCATGGTTCGATGGAGGATCTCGGCTCTCCGACGAAAACGAGAAGAAACGAAGCAAAACGAAGCAAAGCGGACAAAACCGGGCTGCTGGAGCCAAACGGCGGGCGCCGTTGGAGCTCCAGCGGGCGCTGTTTTGTTTCGGCGGGCGCCGTTTTGGAAACGGCGACCGCCGAATGGTCTGTTTTTGGGAAGATTTTTTCCGAACCCTTTCGGCGGGCGCCGTTTTGGAAACGGCGACCGCCGGTGGTGTTCGGCGACCGCTGGTTGTGAAACGGCGGGCGCCGTTCGTGGTTTTTTGGGTACGGAATAGATTTGACCAAAATCGGAGGGCACGGAACTGAAATGGCGGGCGAGGACCAGTCCAGAAGATGTTCAAGGCTTTTGTTGTTACTTTAAGTCTTTTCTTTTGAGAGTTGTGAGGTTCTAGGGGCCTTTCGATTTCGTATTTATTTGCTTTGCTAGTTATAGGTTGTTTTATGTTATAAATGTTCAACTTACATATAAACAAACCTATGCATGCAAGTTCCCAAAATAATGAGTATAATGTCTTGTCCAAAAACATCACACCCATAAAGCCCTCGATCATAAGTTGGTAGGTCCGCCTCAGCGGGGTACTACTTGTTATCTTGGGATAAGTGGGAGTAAGGGTTAGACCCTTACAAGTGAGTTTGGTTTTCTCATCGATAGATCCACTGCAGGCGTGGCTATCGAGACATGAGATGAGAATGGGACTCTCATCGACCGAGAGTGACATTGGATGTCATTGACATGGGATGTCTACCTATCTTGGAGTTCTTAAGTGCGGACTCAGTCGGCTTAAGGATTCGCAAGATCAGGGTCTTGGGATCGTTTTGTTCTAATTTATTAAAATGTCAAAAACCAATGCCTAATCTGTTTTTCAAAGACTAAGTTCAACTCGACTCATTCTCACCCCGGGGAGTGGAATGGAGCCAAAGCGCTTGCTTATGTCAATGACACAGATTAGAGACATTCGAGCCATTGGATGGCGTGAATCGATTGTCTGGTTGGCTCCCTCATTTTAATGAGAGATAGGGCTTCAATTGCATGATAAGATCGCTGGTTAGAAAACCTCGAGTTTTCACTTACGATTTATCACGGTTTTTGATATTAAGATAATTGGGAACGACGATATTGGATATCGAATGAACAAAATGAAACAAATAAAGTAGTTATGCAAGACAACCTTATTTGTTTAAACGCTTTGTGGATGTTTACTTACTTAATTTATCTTTCTTCTGTAGTTTAATATGTCTGTATCAACTCAATTCAAGTTCAGCTCTATCTTGGATAGAGAAAAGTTGAACAACACCAATTTCCTTGATTGGCAACGTAACTTGAGGATAGTCCTCAAATACGAAGAAAAGGAAAGTGTGTTGGACAAACCCCTTCCCATGCTTCCCGCTGATGGGGGCACGGATGCCCAAAAGGCATCATATGCCCTTGCTAAGAAAGCCTCGAATGAGGTGACATGTTTGATGTTGGCATCCATGGTACCCGAGTTGCAAAAACAATTTGAGTTCATGGAAGCCTATGACATCATAGAAGAGCTCAAGAGCATGTTCGGGGAACAGGCTAGGATTGAGCGCTTCGGTGTCACCCGGGCTATAGCAACAGCTAGGCTGGAAAAGGGTAAACCCGTGGGACCACATGTGCAGCAAATGATTGGATTATTTTCTTCAAGTGCTCGCCTCGGTTTTGCATATGATGACGAGTTGGCTACCGATTTCATTCTTCATTCTCTTCATGATGGATATGACGCCTTTAGGCTGAATTTCCACATGAATGGACTGAAGAAATCGCTTCATGAGCTCCATGGGATGCTTAAGGCTGCTGAGCCGGCGATTAAGAAGGACCCTAGGAGGGAAGTTCTTATGATTCGGGAAGGAGGTACCAAAAAGTTCAAGGGGATTAAGAAACCGGAAGTGAAAGGCAAAGGGAAAGGGAAAGTTGTGGCAACTCCTTCCAAAAGGTTCTTGAAAGCTTCTAAGGTTCCTGGGGAATCTGAGTGTTTCTACTGCAAGCGTGTTGGACACTACAAGCGGGATTGCCCCAAGTTCCAGGAGGATGTAAAGAACGGTGTCGTTCCTTCATCTTCAGGTATTTATGTCATAGACATAAACTTTACAAATTCTTCTTCTTGGGTATTGGATACCGGATGCGGTGCTCACATTGTTTCACATGTGCAGGGACTGCAAAGAAGTAGAAGTTTGGTAAAGGGAGATGTCGATCTGCGGGTTGGAAATGGAGCGAGGGTCGCTGCATTAGCCGTAGGATCTTATGATTTGTGTTTGCCTTCGGGCCTTGTTTTAGTATTGAATAATGTTTATTTCGTTCCAAGTATTACCAAGAACATCATTTCTATTTCAGTATTGGATACTGAAGGATTTTCCTTCACTATAATAAATGGTTTATTTACTATTTCAAAAAGTGGAGTGTTCTATGGTTCGGCACGATTAGAACATGGATTATATATACTTCAACTTGACAATCATATATATAACATTGATACCAAAAAGGCCAAATCGAATGAATTCAATGAAACATACCTTTGGCATTGTCGATTAGGCCACGTCAACATTAAACGTGTAGAGAAACTTCTTAAAGAAGGCATTCTCAAATCTTTTGACTTGGAGTAATTTGATACATGTGAAGGATGTTTGATGGGCAAAATGACAAAGTCACCTTTTCTAGGAAAAGGAGAACGTGCAAGTGACCTATTGGGTTTAATCCATACTGATGTATGTGGTCCAATGAGCTCACAAGCACGTGGAGGTTATTTCTACTTCATAACCTTTACCGATGACTTAAGTAGATATGGTTATGTCTATTTAATGAGGCATAAGTCGGAAGCCTTTGAAAAGTTCAAAGAATTCCAAAATGAAGTTGAGAATCAACTTGGTAAGAAGATAAAAGCCATTCGATCGGATCGAGGTGGTGAATATCTTAGCCAAGAATTCGATGATCATCTTATGAGTTGTGGTATTTTATATCAACTCACTCCACCTGGAACACCCCAGATGAATGGTGTTTCCGAAAGGAGGAATAGAACCTTATTGGATATGGTTCGATCGATGATGAGCCTTAGTGAACTACCGAAATCTTTTTGGGGACACGCACTTTTAACAGCGGCCTATACACTGAATAGGACACCGTCAAAAGCTGTTGATAAGACACCATACGAGGTATGGAAAGGGAAGGTCCCTAACTTGTCTTATATCAAGGTTTGGGGATGTGAAGCTTATGTGAAGAGAAATATCTCTACAAAGCTTGAACCCAAATCGGATAAATGTTTCTTTGTGGGTTACCACTTTTACAACCAATCTGAGAACAAAGTCTTTGTTGCTCGAGATGGTGTATTTCTTGAAAAGGAATATCTTTCCAAGAAAGTAAGTGGGAGCTCAGTTGAATTGAACGAAGTTCAAGAAAACTTGAACGAGGTTCAAGAAGATCAAACTGAGATGGAAACTTAAGACCAAGTCGAGAGTACTCCAGTGGTTTTGGAAACCACACCTAACCCTCGAAGGTCCGGAAGGATTAGATCTCAACCTGACAGATACCTAGGTATTCTGACAAACGAGAGCTATGAAGTCATGCTTTTAGAAAGCAATGAACCTTCGACCTATATCCAAGCTATGACGAGTCCAGATGCCGAGAAATGGCAGGGTGCCATGAAATCCGAAATGGAATCAATGTCTGAAAATCAAGTTTGGAACTTGGTCGATTTGCCTAAAGGGGCTAGGCCCATTGGATGCAAATGGATTTATAAAATAAAAACAGACATGAATGGAAAACCTAGTGTTTTCAAAGCAAGGTTGGTGGCAAAAGGATATAAACAAATTCACGGGGTGGATTATGATGAAACCTTTTCACCAGTTGCTATGATTAAATCCATTCGGATTCTCTTAGCCATTGCTGCTCATTATGATTATGAGATATGGCAAATGGACGTTAAAACCGCCTTCTTGAATGGGATTCTAGTAGAGGAAGTGTTTATGACACAACCAGAAGGTTTTATCGATCCTAATCAGGCTGAGAGAGTATGCAAGCTTAATAGATCCATTTATGGATTAAAGCAAGCATCTCGGAGCTGGAATCTTCGGTTCGATGAATCCATACAAGAGTTTGGATTTCAAACGAACATGGAAGACTCTTGTGTTTACAAGAAAGTCAGTTGGAGTTACGTTGTATTCATTGTGTTGTATGTCGATGACATACTCCTCATTGGAAACAATATTCCTATGCTTAATTCTGTTAAAGAATGGCTGGGAAGATGGTTTTCAATGAAGGATCTTGGAGAAGCACAGTACATATTGGGCATCAAGATCTGTCGGAACAGATCACAAAGGATGCTTGGACTTAGTCAAGCAACCTATATTGATAAGGTGCTTGACAGGTTCAGAATGAAAGACGCCAAGAAGGGTCTCATTCCAATGACTCATGGAACATCTCTGAGCAAGAGGCAGTGCCCTTCGGGACCTGATGAGCAAATGAGGATGGCAAATATTCCTTATGCTTCGGCAATAGGGTCTATTATGTACGCCATGATATGTACACGACCAGATGTATCGTATGCTTTGAGCATGACGAGTCGGTTTCAAGGAAACCCAGGTGAGGCGCATTGGACTGCGGCCAAGAATATTCTTAAGTACCTTAGAAGGACTAAAGATTATTTTCTTGTCTTTGGAGGACAAGAAGAGTTGGTTATGACAGGTTATACGGATGCAAGCTTCCAAACAGACAGAGATGATCTCCGGTCTCAGTCCGGTTTTATCTTTTGTCTGAATGGAGGTGCGGTGAGCTGGAAGAGTTCCAAGCAACCCACCGTAGCTGATTCTACTACAGATGCTGAGTACATTGCTGCATCTGAAGCAGCAAAGGAGGCCGTTTGGATAAGAAAGTTCTTAGATGAGCTTGGTGTCGTACCTAGTTCGGCCCATCCGATATCTCTCTATTGTGATAATAGTGGAGCTATTGCGCAAGCCAAGGAGCCTAGGGAGCACCACAAATCCAAACATGTGCTCAGGAAGTTCCACATTCTCAGGGAGATAGTTAGTCGTGGAGACATCGAGATAAATAAAGTTGCAACTGATGATAATGTTGCAGACCCGTTAACTAAACCACTCCAGCAGTCAAAGCATGATGCTCATACGACTGCAATAGGGATACGATATCTTAGAGATGGATTGTGATTCCTATTATTGTATTGTCTACTTTTGGAGTTTATGTAAACATTCACTTATCTTTTATGATATTCAATAATTTCTTCATATAATTGTGGTTTAAATTGTATGAATTGTCCAAATGATTAAATTATATTAATTGGGTTATGAGGTCGATTTACCACATAATGAAGTCCCAATTGTTGAACTAATATAATTAAGTCATAAATTGTTCCTAGTTCGTATCATCGAGTATGGACAAACTGACGATACAAAGAACTAGATTGTAATGTGTACTATAGCGCCGCTTCATGGGCTAGTGATGTGGGACATCAAGTACAATTACATAGATATTAGCTGGGAGCTAATGATCGAACAGACCCGACTGGAATAGTATTTAAGATTTTGAGTCATAATACTATTTCATTGACTGTCGAGCAATTTCCTCTGACCTGAGTAGTCCAGAGTGATTCCATTGTGAAATGGTGTACTTTGATACAAGTAAACGCCTTTCGTAAAAGGAGGTTATAAAACTTGTTATTGGGTATATCAGGAAGCAAGTGGGAGAGCTTGGATTGACAAGATGGGATTGTCCTCCATTCTATAATGGGATACATGTCTTACCGGCCACTTGGAGAGTCGAGACTGTGGAAAATACGTGGCCACGTCCAGATTCGTATCATAGTGATAAATCTGGTTTTACAGTCTGTCTCAAAGTCCAAGAAAGGTTTGAACCGATTGAGGATGACTCAAGTCTTGCCTCAAGTTCAAATTTAGACATAAGTGACAACAGGAAGTTGGCAGCACACTGGCTCTGAAGGCCAAGTGGGAGATTGTTGGGATGTGTCCTTCGATCCTACGTGTGCAATCGATAAAGTCATAAGGTCGTCTATGGATGTTAAATGACTATTTGATAATATTAATTGTTGGGAACAATATAATATTGATCAATTAAATCATACCTACAGGGTCACACATGAACTCGAAGATAATGTACGATGCTTGATATATATATTGATTTAGAATCAATATTTACGTGGATTTAATTCACATGCATGGGATGCATGGCTTGCATGGATGCATGTCACATAGTGTGACATGGCATGCCACACAAGCAAGTGGGACCACATACAATGCATAGTGGCATGTGTATGTGGCATGACCTTTCACCTCCTTTGTAACTCCTTTTGCATGTTAATGGTGCATAATGATGCCCATTATGTAGGAGGTTACAATGGGGTGTTATGGCATGTATAATGAGGCTATTATATGGATGAAAATCAGATTTTCATCACACACTAAGTCCACCCACGAAATTCACAAGAGAAAGAGAGAAAAGAGGTTGTTCTTGGAGAATCAACTTGATCAAGCAAGCAATTCATCATCCGGGTTCGTGTGCAACACGTAGAGGCCGGGCCATTTGCGCGGCTTCAACATCCGGACGATCCAAAGGAGTGAAGAGTTCATTCACAAGGAGATCTTTGAGTTGCTGATCTATTAAGGTGGTTCAATCGACTCAACACCACCTTAACCGAAATCAACGATCACAACAAGTAAGTAATTGTTGAACCTTATATATATATATATATATATATTGTATGTGTATATATATATGTTTATATGTGTTCTTATACACATTTAAGTGTGCACTAATATCATGGCATAGTAGATCTATTGCTTTACACGTTTCCGCACACACGGTATATCGATCGGATCGGTATATCGGTTCCATCAAGGATATGTGTTTTGGAACACAAAAGGAGATAGAAGAAATGAAAGCAGTTTCCTACACTTTAAGTGTGGAAAGCTCGATGAATGCATTGTTGAAAACAAGAACCTGATATCGGCTATGCGGTTAGCATAGTGGGAGGATATCAAGGTAATCATGGAAAGGAATACTTGACTGCTGTAATGAACATTTTAAGTACTTTCGAAGTACTGGAAACTATGTTCTGGATTACGGAGCAGACAAACATTTCCTTTGGATTACATTCTCTTAGATTTCTAATCGAATAAGGACCGGTGTAAGTCGATATCAGGCTATGTGTTTCACTATTAAAGGAGAAGGAGTTTTAACATGGAAGAGTGATAAGCACGATGCTTTTCGGACTCTGCCATGGGTAACCAAATAAGCGGCCTCAGAGGCAGCGGAAGTTTTGGTATAGCTCCGGGATAATCTCTGGGACTTAGATGTAATTCTTAATTTGCCAAAGGCTATGTCAATAGCGGTGCGATGGCAAATGGTAAGAAATCACAAGTCCATAAGTGTAAGATAACACATAGAGCAAGTACCACCTGATACGAGTCATCGTCGAGGAGACGACGCTGTAGTCACCAAGATAACTTCAGAGCGGCAACCTAGAGTGCTAATTCACAAAGTACTTCTTGAAAGTACAACTTAAGCACGTGATGAGTATGGGAGTCGGGAGTTTGGAGGAAATGACTAGACCTTAGTACAAGTGGGAGATTGTTGGAGTTGTGTACTTAATGTCTAGATTTAAGTAACGGAAACTCACGATCCATTGCCATTAATCTATTTAATTAAATAAACAATTATTTGCGTTTAATTATTTATAATTAAATATATGCAAATTATAGTCCTAGATTTTATACGTTGTAGTTAGTATGGTGTGCATGGGCGCACAGAAGATCATACTATCGGTTACTCGTATTTAATCGAACAGTTGCTCACGACCTAGATGGACACGGACCAATCCATCGGTATAGTCGTTGTGTGAGAGAGAAAATAATTTATCTTAATTATTTTATCACACTTGTACACTTGGTGTATTGAGCGGATCGCTTGAGACTTATCAATTAGGATTGCTCTGTGATAATTGATTTAAGTCTCGGAGTATTTTATTCTTAATCCCTGAAACAATTGCGGGTGTGTATATTTAATATAAGTGACTTTGATTTTCCAAAGGAATTAACCGATTTAATTATTGGGTTAATTACCGGTTAAGTTGGGTCACTATATTTTATATATGGCATGCCGTGAATTCTTGAAGGGACAGTGTATCCCGGAAGGGTTGATAATATCCCCGAGATGAGCTCATAAGGATTTATTATGTAAACCTCGCGAGTGGATTTGTTCCGCATAATAAATAAGGTTGAGTGGTACTATTCTCGGATATAAGAGATGAATAAATTTATTAAGCAATAAATAAATTTTATTCATGGATATTTAAATCTTAAATACACGGAATAAATAATACTAACCGGAGAAATATTATTCGATATAATATGGATAAATATTGGGAGTGCAATTTTATTTATATAGTGGAAAATAAATAAAATTAATATTGATAAGAATTAATGGATTTGGGTTGGACCCAATTTAATTTTCAATATTAGAAGCCCAATATTTAATCTCCTTTTGATCCTCTACGTAGCCTATAAAAGCACTACATGGTCTTCACAATTCATTAACCTAAGATACGCCAATCATAAAGTCTTGAAGAGTGAAGAGGATCCATAGGAGTTCGATAGATCGTCGCCCACCCGACGTTCGAACGGAGTGCAAGGAATACGCGGGAAGATCACGAGGTCATCTTGATTTCGTTTCTCCGAACAACGAATCGTAGGTACAATATCTAAACGCCCTTGATAATTGTTCGTTTTTGGATTTATCGAGAATACCGTAGAACGCAAGATCCGAAGGATCGAACCCGGATTAGACGAAGGACCACGCGGTGGTGGCGAAGCCACCGGACCGCGTGGACCGCACGCCTAGGGTTCGGCGCGCGAAGGAGAACCCTCGGCCTCGGCCGAGGGGGCGATCGCTGGGCGCGATCGCCGGCGGTGACGGGCTGGTGCCGTCACCTCCCCACCGCCACGGTGGGGGCTTCTCCACGGCGGGCAGCAGGTCGCCGGACCTGCTGCTGGGGGCTGCCGGATGCAGCCCCATCGAACGCGATGTTCGATCGCGTGAACCCCGGCTCGCGGGGGTTCGGCCGGGGGCGGGCTGTGCGTCTTCGGGCGCATGGTCTCCGAAGGTCGGACTCCGGCGGATGAGTCGACGTTCGTGTGATCTCCGGCGAAGGGTTCGTTCGGGTTATCGGTTCCGCAAATTTAGATAACCCGGGATATCGAATTCCAACAATTCAACTCCATGGGTATATATAGGTGTTCCACACATGTGAGACGTTGACGTGGCACGTTCTGATTCGTCACATGCTTGGATGATGCAACAATTCCATGGATGACATCACTTTTGGAATCTTTGATTCTTGAATCTTGGAATCTTGAATCTTTGATTCTTGAATCTTCGAATCTTGAATCTTCGATTTCTTTAACTTTAGACTTCAACACATCTTGACTCCGTCGATCTCAATACTTCATCTTCAACTTCATCGTGGTGAACACTCGTCGTTGAACATTTCATATTTCATCGTCTTCATTGTCGTCAATAGAGTTGAAGTAGTAAATAGCATATCATGCATCAGTAGACACATGAAGTAGAAGAGGTCACGCCGTGCGACTCCAGTCGCACAAGATGAAGGAGCATACCATGCGACTCCTGTCGCTCAACACTGGTCGTGCGACGCCTGTCGCACAACATGGACGTGCGACGCCTGTCGCACGAGCTGGAAAGGTAGAATCATGCGACGCCTGTCGCATGAGATGGAGGAGTCGGATCGTGCGACTCCTGTCGCATGAAGTGGACAGGAGTGTATCATGCGACTTCTGTCGCATGAGGTGGAGAAGAGAACTTGAGCGACTCCTGTCGCATGAAGCGTGAGTGCAGCCGGGCGTGCGACGCAAGTCGCATGAGGCAGACAAGAAGGTTTCGTGCGACTCTAGTCGCATAAGGAGAACACAACGGAGCGTGTGACTCCTGTCGCACACAGTGGCAGGTGTAGTGCGTGCGACTCCTGTCGCATGGATTGGAGATGCATGGTCGTGCGACTCTAGTCGCATGATCTTGATAGTTGGACTTCGTATTCCATATTCCTTGTTGTATTGCATGCATCCAATCTTTCAACACCTGAAAAACAAAGACAAACAACAAACACAAATGTTGTCGCCAAAACTAACATCTACAATATTATTTTAATTAATTTAAAATTTTAATAAACTTAAATATATTCAAAATAATATAATATTTTAATTAATTTAAAAATAAATTAATTGTAATCTTATTATTTAGTAAAATAGTGGTTTAAAAAAATATTTATAACAATTTAACGTTTTTATAATAACATTTAATAATTTATTATTATATAAATGAATGTTAATTAAAAAAAAACAATTTTCCTACAGCAACTGCCGTAGTGAATATATTTTAATACTCCCCTACAGGAAATAGTCGTAGGGGACCCCTACAGGAAAAGTAGCCGTAGGGGATTTATTATTCACCTACGGGATTTGCCCGTAGGGAGAATTTCCCTACGGCTAGCCGTAGGGGATCCCGTAGAGAATCTTGTAGGGAAACTCGCGCGCAATCTCCTACGGCTGGGGGGTAGGGGTTGCCGTAGGGGAAGTCAGAATATGTTTCCCGTAGGGAATGCCGTAGGGGAATTCCTACGGGAAAAAAGCCGTAGGGAATCCCCGTAGGGATTCCCTGGTTTTTTTGTAGTGGAAAGTTTCACCCACTTTGGAATTCAATCCATTTGATATTGATATTTCTCCAAGAATATAATATCACGATCTTCTTCAGGAACATTTAATTTGATATTTTTTCAGGAATATAATATTATGTTCTTCAAGAACATTTAGTATATTTCTTCAGAATATCATATTACAATGTTCTTCAAGAACATTAAAAATTTAATTGATTTACTAGCCATAATTAATTTGATATTACTTTAGGATATCATATTATAATGTTCTTAGGAACATTTGAAATTTAAACAATTTATGAAGAAGTGGAGAAGAAGTAGATATATGTATAACTATTATTAAATATGAATATAAATTCTTGCCTGTTGTTGAATCATTGTTAATTGGAACTTCAGATCTTTGATGAAGAACGCGGTTGAACTTTCTTCGGATCTTTGATAAAGAACGCGGTTGAACTTTCTTAGGGCATCGTGTTGCGGTGCTGATAATGTGTTATAAACTTAAAAGGAATTGAGAGATAATAATAGATTAGACAAAGAGAGAACATGAGACGAGAATAGAATTGTTGTTTCATTCATATGAGGAGACCTCTTTATATAGGATACAAAGTAGGGTTTATGTCTTGTTCACCAAAAAAGGGTAAACTAGTCATTCACTAATTACAATATTTATAAAAATATAATCAATTTTCGAAAATAGAATTTTGATTATGTTATATAGATTAATTTGTGTAATAGTCTTGTTAAATGATCAATGATTGTTTCTTTTTACTGTTCGTGTAGGAAAGAAGTCCGTCTAAATATCTCCTAGCTATGAAAGATTTTGAAAAGTCAAGTTTAGTTATATTTTTTTTAAAAAGAATCTATTAAAATCCATGACTTATTAAAATATATTAAAATCCATATATTGTTGAATATCTATAGATTTTTTTAAAACTTTTAAAAATCTTAATTGAATACTTTCGAATTTTAATAAACTTTTAAAAATCCAAATTAAATACATTCAAACTTTAAAAGTCCTTAAAATCATATAGACTCTTAATTCAATACATCCCTTTCAGTCTATAATAAATGTAGTAATTAATTTGGTCTCCGACCCATGCTATAATTGATTTGAAATTCTGACCCGATGATGATTTATTTGGACTGATGAAGCAGATCAAGATATACGACTCACTAGCTAATGCATCTATAGTCCATGTACGATGGACCAATGAGAATAAGGCGTGACGTTTGGGCTTGAGGCCTTTAGACTATTTTTATCCATGATTCCGTTATAACTTAACTTTTTAATAAAATAATAATTTAACTTTTTTACATCATTATTCCACTACTTAATTCAACATTTTAATTTTCATACTTTATCCACAAAACCCACAACCCACTTCTAATTTTCATACGTTATTTACACCTCCGTTGTTACTTTTCCCACCCCAAGATTAATCTACCCCTTTAATTTTATTGTTTTGATTAATACACCACCCATAAACTACCTATAATACCTTCTCTCCGGATTGAGTAAAGTAAATCTCTCTCTCAAAGTTTTTTCTTCACTTTTCTAAATCTCAACTTTTCTGAATCTTAGCCATGGAGCGCAAAACTTGAAGTCGGTCAGCCATAGGCAACAACAACGGGCACTGCACCTCCCTGCAACCCTGCCCCTGTACTTCTCGCGTACGGGTGCGAGGATCGACTCCATGGACGGGTTTTCCACGGCTCTGCTCGGGGTGGGGTGGGCCCTGTTAGGATTTATATAATCCAACAAGAGTTAAAGGAAAGGAAAAGATAAACGTAGAGAACTTGTGGTATTAGAACAAAATAAGCGTTTATGAGCGTTATCTAAAATATACAAGAGAGAGGCTTTATATAGCCAAAACAAAAGGTAAACCCTAATCCTATAAACAAAAGGTAAACCCTAATCTTATAAATATAATAACTAATATATTCTAACACCCCCCTCAAACTCACGATGGTACAGCAAGAAGCATCGAGAGTTTGTCAACGAAAAATCTATGAACGCAACCATATAATCTCAGTCGTAGTGGAAGCCTTAGCACGATACTCTGCCTCGGTGGATGGAAACAAAAGACTCTGAAGCCACATCCAAACGAACACCAATTGACTGCAACGAGTCCTCACTAGGAGCCATTGGAAAACAAGCGAAACCGAAAACGCCAACAACCAAAACAAACAGAAAAAATTAACCAAAGCGAACACCAATTGACTGGCGAAACCGAAAACGCCAACAATCAAAACGAACAGAAAAAATTAACCAAAACGAACACCAATTGACTGGCAAAACCGAAAACGCCAACAACCAAAACGAACAGAACAAATTAACCAAAACGAACACCAATTGCATGGCGAAACCGAAAACGCCAACAACCAAAACGAACAGAACAAATTAACCAAAACGAAAAAATCGGCGGCGCGCCCCGAACCCCGAACGGGGGCGCGCTGCCCCCGTACAAGGATTAACCTGGCTCTGATACCATGTTAGGATTTATATAATCCAACAAGAGTTAAAGGAAAGGAAAAGATAAACGTAGAGAACTTGTGGTATTAGAACAAAATAAGCGTTTATGAGCGTTATCTAAAATATACAAGAGAGAGGCTTTATATAGCCAAAACAAAAGGTAAACCCTAATCCTATAAACAAAAGGTAAACCCTAATCTTATAAATATAATAACTAATATATTCTAACAGGCCCTACCGAGCAACCCCGCCTTCTTTTAGCACGGCCGGGAGGGATTTCTACTTCAATCGATGGACGCCGACGGTCGACCTTCGATTTCCTCTCTGAGCGGTTGTCTCCGGCGGCGAAAACCGTCATCACGTTGCGTTGCCGCCCTTCGCCGTCGCGGACAGAACTCTATCAGCGATCTCGTGCACTCGTCACGGAGCCGAAGCGGCCGCCGATCCGCCGCCGCGCCGGACCTGCTGCAAGGCGCGAAGCAATTTAGACGCCAAGAATTGGTGTTGCGTGTCGGATCGCCGAGGGATTTCTCTCAAGTTTTTGGATTGATTCGGCAATTCTTCTGATGATTCTTCACGAATGGGGTGTGATTAGTCCGTAGTATTTAGATAAGGGTAATGTAGAACATTTACACGGTACTTAACAAATTAAAATTTAAAAGGGAGTAGGACGAGTAATAGCGGAAGTGTAAATAACAGGACCTTTCTTTTTATTTTATTTCTAAAAATATGAAAAAAAAAGTACAAAATATTAAAAAGTTTATTTTCCTAATTTAAAATTATAATATAAAATAACATAAATTTAATTTTGGAAAAATAATTAAAATTCATGATATAAAAGAAAAACTGTTTTAAACTAAGAAGAGAAAAAAGTGAATATGAAATTGTGATAAAAAAACATCTCAATACAAATAAATTTTGATATAATTATATACATATATTTTATTTTTTTTAAATTTTAAATTTTAAATTTTAAATACAAATAACAATTTAATTAAATACATTTTTTAAAAACGATGAATCAATTTATGACACTTTTCACAATTTTTTCTCGAGCACATCTACTATTTACTTTACTTTTTGTCATTTATCATCATTTTATGTTTTGTAGTTTACTTTTTAATTTTTTGATGTGAAGTGGTAAACAAGCTAAAAAAGGTCAATACCAAAAATACAATATTAGTAGTTTAAGAGTATATTTCAGAACTTAAATTAGAATAACATGATAAAAGAGCAAACCATAGTTAAGCTAAATTTAGGGCACAAAAGGCACACTTCATCCTCTTGGTAGGTAATACATTTTCAATGAGTGTGATTAGTTGATTGACAAATATTGCATTTTTTTTTTAGCATGACGCCTATCAACATTTACTAGTTCTTCAGTTTCGTAGGCAGTCACTGTGGGAAGTGGTAAGTTCTCGTTACATGAAACACTGTAGTGCCCAATATATGAAAGTAAGAAGTACTACCTCTATCTACGAACACTTTGCATAGAGAAATTAATTTAAATATTAGAAAAAATAATTTATTATGTGTTGAATAATATAAAGAATGTAGAATATGAATTGTTGTATAAATACTGAATCAGTTATATGCAAAAATAATAATATTAAAGTAAATAAATGAGTATTGAAAGAATAAAATTGTATAAAAAAAATTTATTTATATGAATGTGCAAACTTTTAAGAGATAACAACTTTTAAGGGATACCAAACTTTGAAGGGACTAATGGAGTGTATTGGACTGTTATCAATATAAGAGAGATAGATGTATATGAAAGAAGATAAATTGTAGATAGATGTTGCACTGTGGTAGATATTGATATGGAATACGATAAAGGAAAAAAAAAGTGCACAAAAACAGATAGTCTTGTTACTTTTTTACACTATCATTTAAAAATTGTGTTTTTTTTAAACATAAAAATAGTAAACCACCGAAAATGCCCTTTAAGTATATTGAATTTTATAAAGTAGCTGATACACAATTCGACAAATAATTCGAAATGTCGAAAAAAATTCGACAAATAATTTTGAAAAAAATTTCAATTTTTTTTTAAATTTTACAAATAGTTTTAATCGACAAACGCACTAGATTGCACTAGATCTACAAACACACGCTCGTAGCTCCACTATCAGATCTGCACCACCATTTTTGTTTTTTATTTTAATCACATCTCACACACAACCTGACTCTCTGAACGGACTACATTCGAATATCGATTCACATCCTTATGGCGATTTAACCATTGAAGGAGCGAAAGAGGTAGACCATGATCTGAAGATCGTCTATACTTAGTAAAGAGTCAGTGCGGGTCGCTGGTCAAAGAAGAAATCTCTACAAAAAAAAAATGTGGATATTGTGTAGAAGAAGGAGCCTTGTCTCCTTTTTCTTAATCAATAGCTAGGCAAAACATTTGAACTTACAAATGGGACCAAAAACTCATTTTTTTCAAATATCTTTTATTAATTGGGTAAATACTTTTCCAAAATTGTTTATATGTGTAATTGTTTTGTAAGTTGAATATTTTTCTCACTCATCTGATAATTCGACAATGTTATTGTTGTCCAATTGTAAAATTGACAATAATTTTGTATTTCTTTAAATTCCACATATTTTGAATTTAATTCTATATTATTCTTAATTGGTAATATATAATATCACATTCTTTTTATTAAATTTTTTAATTCAACATTCTTTTATATCGACTCTTTCATTCGACGCACAATTTTACAACATTGACTTCATATAATTGAATTATATGAAAAAAGAGATTTTTTTTGTCTCTTTGTGTGAGAGGAAATATGTAAATTAACATACAAAATGTGGTTTTTTAAGTGCTAGTGTAAAAAGAGGTGTCCTTATCTACTTTTGTATATTTTTAAACATTATAACTAAGATACATGAAGATAGATAGATAAGTGTGTGAAATATTGAAAATCAAAACGGGTGGGTATATATTAGTTTGCAAAAGTGAATACTACAAAATAGAATAATTGTAATAATATTGATTCTGACTCCGGTTCAATGTAAATCGATTTCGGAACTCGACATTCTAATTAGTAATGTTAGGTTTTCAGCGTACTCAATTTGGTTTAATGTAAATAAATTTCGAAACTCGACATTCTAATTAGTAATATTCGGTCTGAGACTACTTAATTTAGGAGATGTATTCAATTAAGAGTCTATAGGATTTTAATGGACTTTTAAAGTTCAGGTGTATTTAATCCGGATTTTTAAAAGTTCATTAAAATCCGGAGGTATTCAATAAGGATTTTAAAAAGTCTTAAAAAATCCGTAAGTATTCAAAAGTCTAATTATAATGGATTTTAAAATTTTATGGATTTTGATGAATTCTCTTTACAAAATATAACTAATTTGACTTTTTGAAATCTCTCATAATTATGAGAGATTTCAATAGACTTCTTTACAATACCAAAACTCAAATACGAAAAATAAAAATAAAATAATTGTTAGTTAGTTACACTAATCACAGTATTAACATTTTTATTTGAGAAAATTTATCTTATTATATTTTCGTTAAAAATAATTATTTATACATGATATTAATAATAAATTATTTTGTGATAAAAAAATTTATAATAATTAGAATAATAATATTTTTTTGTTTTTTTTAAATTGATTTTTTTTATATAAAAGTAGTTCATATAAATTTACAATTCTTTAAAATCTATGAAAATCAATATAAAATCAATAATAAAATCAGTCAATTTCTCCATAAAATCTATAAATTTTCAAAATTAAAAATAATTCTATAAAATCCTAATCGAATATACTCTCCTAATTCATGGAGATTGAAGAGCTTGTATTGCTAATGCTATGTGGGAAATGAGGCTCATGCATTACAATAATATAAATGAAGATGAAATAATAAAAATAAATAATAATATTTATTTATTTTTTAACAAATGCATATTTTTATAAATAATAATATTTATTTATTTTTAAACAATTTGGATTTTTTTAAATAATTAAGATTTTTTATATATAAAAGTTTATAGAAATTCAAGTATAGCAATTAAAAAAATTTTATTACAATCATGTGAAGTTTATGAAAATCCATCAAAATCAATGGAAAAAGTCAATCAAACTCTACGTAGACTCCGTGGATTTAGAAATTCTATAAAAATCCACGGACTTTTAAAAGTCCAAAAAAATCCATCAAAATCCCAGTTGAATACACCCCCCTTAGTATACTACGTACATATTTGATCTCCGACTTACATATTTGATCACCGACTAACATATTCAGTTTTCGAGGTTTATTTAGCAAACAAATCAGTCACCGACCTTCTTAAAAGGTATTTGAAGCATTTTTTGAATTATGTGTGTTGCGCTCTTTACGATCCTCTGACACCACTTGTTGCGAATATTGAAACTAAATCTCTCACGGCTCTCGAAATATATATGAGATGCGAAGAAAAGATAAACGAAAAGAACGAACACACAAATTTACGTGGAAACCCACATGGGAAAAAACCACGGGAAGAAAGAAAACTCACTACATCGTTGAGGCTTACAATTCACTCTATGATCTATTGCACTCTACCGGAGAACCCCAATTTATAGGTGTAGCAAACCTATCAAATTGGAAACAATTGGAATTAGGAATAAATCCTTTTCCTAATATATGACTCCTAAATTAATAAGGAATAGAATTATATTTCATATAATTCTAATTTCCTAATTAAAACAAAAAACTACGCAAAAATCTCAGCAGAAGCCCACGCAGAAATTCCAGCGCAAACTTGCGCTGAATTTCTGCGCAAATATACTTGGTGTCGGCCGACACCAAATCTCTGTCGGCCGACACCAAATCTCTGTCGGCCGACATCACCTGGCACGAACGTGCCACTGCCTATGAAGATTTTCCGCAATCGCCACGAGCTCGATGTCGGCAGACAGACCCCCGTTGTCGGCCGACGCCTTCCAGATTCGAGTCATATTCAACAAATCTCCACCTTGACGAGAATCCCCGCGACTCTAAGCCGCACCATCCTCCAACGATCATAGATTAATTTTTATTCCTTCCACCCAGCCCCGCAGAGCTCACTCAAAACATGAGCAACCTAAGTTTGAACCACACCAAACTTAGTACAAGAATGCGAAGTTGCACCGATCATCCATTGGGTACCACCAAACTCCATGAGTCCATGACCACCACGCAATCTCCATTCTCAAATCTCGCCTTCCCACTACTATCAGCACCACCTGCATTCGCTAATCCTCCAGTGCTATCCATAGTACGCCTAGGCTCGATTCTCCAAATTTTGAATACTATTTGGGTTAGTATTCCCGATGTCCCCGACACCAACACACATGCGCATGACTTTTAAAACCAAAGTGATCCCGACTCACCTTCCAGCGAATGACTTCCTTGGGCAGAGATAGTTTCCCACTTGGTAATTGTGTTGCCGCATAGCTCGTACAATCCACCAAATCTTTCTCTCGCCTCGCGAAATAAGTCGCCCCGACTTACTTTCAACACTCCACCTTTACCGAAGTTGGTACACATTCGGATCTAAGGTCTGAGAGAGATAAGATTACCATTCAGGACCGGAACGTACCTTGCAGTACTGAGGGTTCGAATATGCCCATCGACCATCTTGATTCTCACAGTTCCCGTGCCGCGTATCTCACACGATGTGTCATGCCCCATTACCACCGTTCCACCGACACTCTCATCAAACTTGTCAAACAAATCCATGTTTCGACACATGTGATGCGAACAACCAGAATCCAAGATTCACCCCTCACTCGTTCCTCAAATCAGAGACAACCAGGAGTTCCCCATCAGGAAAACCTCCTTCTCCAGAATCGGCCACCTTCGATTCCTTTCTCCGAATCATCAGGGCCTGACGATTCCCCTTCATGTGGCTCTTTTCCTTGCAGTAGTGACAAACCTCCTAGAATTTCTTCCATGCTCCACCTTGACCATTAAGAAATTCACCTAGATTTTTCACCACGCCACTTTTCTTGCAGTAATGACAAACCCCCTGAAATTTCTTCATCTTTGCCCAGCCCTGGACATCAAGAAATTCCCCCGGATTTTCACTACTCAAAACCTCCTTCATCGTCTCCCTCGATCGCAAAGCCGCGACCGCATGAAACAAATCACCGGAGGGATATAGTGCAATTATACCTCACCTTTCTATTCTTCCATACCTTCTCTTATGGCTCCATCGCGCTTGACATCGTCCATGCTCCAGCAACGCATCATCAAGATCCATGTTGGTTAGAACCACTGAACCAACTCCACCTTGAATCGCCATGAAGAGAACCACGTGTTCCGATCTAACACCGAATATCAACCATCGTCGCCATCTCCCAAAATATTCTCGAGCTCCACCTGGATCTAGAAACACCAATATCCGCAACGTCCGCCTTGTATGAATTCCGCGTCCGGGATCCCCAACAAAAGCTCTGATAACAGGTCACAGATCGTAACCTAGCTCTGATACCACTTGTTGCGCTCTTTACGATCCTCTGACACCACTTGTTGCGAATATTGAAACTAAATCTCTCACAGCTCTCGAAATATATATGAGATGCGAATAAAAGATAAACGAAGAGAACGAACACACAAATTTACGTGGAAACCCACATGGGAAAAAACCACAGGAAGAAAGAAAACTCACTACATCGTTGAGGCTTACAATTCACTCTATGATCTATTGCACTCTACCGGAGAACCCCAATTTATAGGTGTAGCAAACCTATCAAATTGGAAACAATTGGAATTAGGAATAAATCATTTTCCTAATATATGACTCCTAAATTAATAAGGAATAGAATTATATTTCATATAATTCTAATTTCCTAATTAAAACAAAAAACTATGCAAAAATCTCAGCAGAAGCCCACGCAGAAATCCCAGCGCAAACTTGCGCTGAATTTCTGCGCAAATATACTTGGTGTCGGCCGACACCAAATCTCTGTCGGCCGACATCACCTGGCACGAACGTGCCACTGCCTCTGAAGATTTTCCGCTATCGCCACGAGCTCGATGTGGGCCGACAGACCCCCGCTGTCGGCCGAAGCCTTCCAGATTCGAGTCATATTCAACAATGTGTATAGAAAAACATACTATTAACTAGGTGTGTAGAAAAGGGAAAAAAATTCTCTCAATAAAAAGTACTTCGTATGTGTTATGTACTGTAATGAATGATTGATAGTTCGACCTTCTATCTCAAGTGGGTGGCGGTTCTTTGATGGTGGATCCTCGAACACATGCGGAGCCTCGAACACCTGCAAATTCTCGAAATTAAACCTGCAAATTCCGAAACATCGAAGCAATATTGCTTAGTTATCTTCTGGTTATAATACATAATGCATGTGATCTGTGTAGGGATTCAAGTTCATGAGTCTCAAGGAAGGTCAATTCACAATGGATATTTCCTTAGGTATATTAGTAATGCTACAGCTGCATGAATATGAACCTTATCCCCTTTAAACTCAATTATATATTGTTGGAGGCTTAAACCAATTATGACCTTGAAAGTTATGCTTTATTGGGCAAGATACCTAACTTTTATTAACTGTAACAGGAAGATGTGCTCATTTGATCTTAAATCATATATGGTGTTATATCTTACGTGTTCGTTTGTATATTATTAGAGAAGTCTCAAGCCAAGATAGAAGATCAGTTGGCAGCAGTCTTGGCTCTACTCCAGTAGCAGGTTTGGCTCTACTCCAGCAGCAAGCTCTATATATGATGTATTTCTTGGATGAAATGGATAATGGTTATGAATATTTATGGATGAATGTTATGGTTATGCATTGGCAAATCAATTTGATTGTACTAGCTACAGTTATGAATGTTTTGATTTTGTATAATGATTGTACTATAGCAACAATTATGAATATTTTTTTTTGATTTATAAGTTTGTGAAATTTTAATATAATAATATTGATTATATTGGACAAAATTACAGGAATTATAAGACAAATAAATCACTCTATAGAAATCAGTTTTTAAAATAAAATTTCTATATAGAAATCGGTTTTTTAAATAAAAATGATTATGTAATACTATATAGTTATCTGTTCTAAGCTAAATAACCGATATTAAAGGAGATGTTAGATATCAGTTAGTTTTGTGGGTTAGTACCGGAAACCAACCGATTTCTATGAACACAAAAGAAATTGGTTGGAAAATAAAAACTGATTTCTAAAATGTACATAGAAATCGGTTAATCACCGATGTCTATAGTTGCAGACTATAGATATCGGCTCCATCAACATCAGTGCGGATACCTCATAGAAATCGGTGAATCACCGATTTCTAATGTAATATTTTTACTAGTTAATAAAACGCAATACAATATATATATATATATATATATATATATATATACACACACACTTAAGATGTAGGGATAAAATGTTGGCTCAAGTCTAAGTCTCAGTCGTCACCGCAAAGAACTGTTGGCAGCCAACCAAAGTCAGACGGTTACAAAGGCCACGCCGACAGTGTTGGGTGTGAAGGTTTATTCACGCCGAAGGGGACGAAGAAAAACGTCGGATCGAAGTCGGACGTGCGTCGGAATGCACCGCGGAGGCCAGCTGAAGTTTTGGCCTGGTGTCGGCCGACACCAGGCCCTGTCGGCCGACATGGAGCCAGAATTGATATTCTGTGGAATGCGAGGCACAACCCGAGCTGGAACCCGAACTTCGGGATGGGTGTCGGCCGACACCCTTGAGCCGTCGGCCGACAAGCGGGGGCTTTTTCAGCCCTGTACGCGTTTTCTTCTCCTCCAAGTCTCCTACCCCTATTTAAATAGCCCTACTCGTGTATTTAGGGTTAAGCGACCACAAAAGACTAGAATAGAGATATAATTGAGAGCGTGAGATTACTGAGATCGTGTGTGTGCGTTTGTAAACTCCCCGGAGTCAATTATTATTCTAGTGAAAAGGATCTGCAGCGGCAAAGTGGACGTAGCCTATTCGGGTGAACCACTATAAATTCGTGTTCTTTATTTCTTTCGTTTATTATCTCGTTCCGTGTTTATCGTCTCTTGCAGCTACGAAGTTAGGCGAAAATCCTAACAGACAGCCCCTCGGAGCTCAGCTCACTCACGCCCTCAATCGTAACCTCTCGATCTCACAAGACTTGCACAAAGATCGAAACTCATTAAACTACAAAGCTCTTTAAGATCCAAGGGCGGAGCTACACTGGGCCCCCCTGAACTTATTACAATTTCCTGAGTATATATATTAGCAATATTAATATTAAGAATATGGTAATATTAGGGTATGGGGCAGATTCCTTTTTAATATTATTTTGAACACCTATTTTTTTCACCTCATTTTTAGGGGTTGTTTATTTTTTACTTGTTTATTTATTAGGGAATTTGTATTTTTTAAATACTAAGTAGGGGCATTTTGGGAATTTGTATTTTTTAAATACTAAGTAGGGGCATTTTTTAAAATGTATAAAGTCGTAAATATCTCTACAATAACATTACGTAACATATATTAATTTATTTACTATATATATAAATATATTTGCGTAAGAATATAAATATATTTGCGCAAGAATCAGTAAATTATATATATAAATATATTTGCGCTTTGTAAAATATATTTGCGTTGCGCAATAGATATCTATTATAGATTTACCACATAGCAATAGATATCTATGATAGATATGTGATAAATATGTCATATCTATCATAGATGTATAGATATCTATCATAGATATAGATATGTCATATAAATAGATACTTCGTATCTATTAATATGACATATTGGAGATGAGCAACCTTTTTTAGATAGTCTTGCTAAATTCAAATTCAACTAAAATTTTCTCAAATTGATTAACATGCAAAAAGTGAAATAAAAAACCTAGAAATTTAACAAACCTAATTCTAACAAATATGCAAATATCGACCGTAGCACAACTGATTTCATTCAATTCATATAAGCAGAAGTTTAGATCTACGAATCAAAACAAATTTCTCACCTTATACGTCAAAGTGCTATGGTAGAACAGACCCGATAGGCAAGAGCTTAGATTGTCGTCGTTCTGTGGGAGTGATTAAGAAGGGGATTTTATGGGATGTGGGAGTGATTAAGAATGGGATATAATGGGCATGGTGTCTAACCCTCAACTATGATTGTTCATTTGTAATTGGTGAAAAAAAACTGACGTGTTATAATACTAGAATTCTACTGTACACGTAGTTGTTTAAAATCTCAGCGGATAGTATTTCAGGTTTAGATATGTTATAATACTAGGTGTCTAGCGTAGTTGTTTAAAATCTCAGCGGATGGTATTTCAGGTTTAGATATGAAGTTATATTAATTACTAATATACTTTGAAAAGGTTAATAATGAAACATTGCCCTATATCAAAATTAGGGAAAAATATAGGTAGTGTTTATAATTCTACTCTTAGAGATGCCCCGATCAATGATTTCCCCGAATATATAGTCCCTAATTACTAGGGTTATTTGACTAGCTTATCTGAGGTTGGGAACAAACTCAACAAAGTTTTCCTATTTGCACTGCCACTTGTCATTGTTTTGTTGGACAATGATGGGCGTGTGGTTAACACTCACCATATGTGGGTTCGACAATTTTTTTAAGCAAACCTACATAAAGTTACTCCCTTTCGTAATATTTGTTTTTTATTTTGTTTTTGATTTTGTTTTTGTACATAATAATTTATATAAGCAATAACTTTCATTTATGTTTTACAAAATAAAAAACAAACTATTCTAAAATTATTAATTTAAAATTATTTATCAATGAAGTAAAATATTGATATATTTTCATACAATGAAAAAAATCTAAAATTATTTTAATATTGAAAAAATAAACTGGAGTAAATGAGTAATTGATATATATAAGTACATAAAAGAGGAATTAAATAATATTTTATTAGGTAATCTTTAGTTAAGCTAGATGTGGTTGATAAATTAGATATCTCTGAGGACAAATAATTTAAGGGATGATTTAAAAGTTTTAATTACACTATTGTATAATGTTAAAGTTTAGTGACATGATCGATAATTTTTAAAATCCCTCCAAAAACACTATATATATAAAAATCTTAAAAAATAGTTATCCCTTAATTTTTTTTTAAATTAAATGAAATTATCATAATATTGAAAAAAAATATCACAATATTGCCTACTCCTTAGAAAATAGTTTTTTTTTAAGTTAAAAAATTATCATAAAATTAAATAAAAATTATCATAACATTGGGCCCCCTAAACAAAATTTCTGGTCCCGTCACTGTTAAGATCTCTTCAGATTATTCAAATTCGTAAGAATTCTAATCGCTGAGATCGAAGAGAGTTTAAGGTGGAGGAGATGAACGGGAGAGATAACCATAAAAATTGCACACACAAGATGGGATAATCGCATACAATAGAATTAGGGTTTATGGGTTGAGTGAAGTGAGTAACTGCGAGTGGGTGAGGAGACACAAAGACGCGGATGGATGACCAAGATTGCAACGACAGATCCACTAAAGGAATCAACGGGCCATATCGGTTAACGGAAGGATCCAGAAGCACAAACAATATCACATTTATTATCAAACTAGAGTGACCTGTATATACTGAGCCATCAAATAAAACAAGTGGGCTGCTACTCTAAGAAGTGCTAAGCTGCCTAAGATAAATTATTGACACCATAATTGTTGGGCTAACATACAATAAAACAAACAAATTTCACTACAAGAAAACTTGCTAAAAGTGACGGCTATTTTGTGAAGGATCTGTCGCAATTGCTATTTATTGCGACGGATGGAAGTCGTCGTTTTGCCCTTGTCTTAATTTCATTTCGTAGTCACAAGTTTGGCTGCTGTCGCAATATATTAAGTGGGCCCTAGCTGCTTATAAAATTGTTAAAATAATGGGGTTGTATTTTGCGACTACTAATTCGTCGCGTTTTGTATTTGAAATTTTTTAAAAAAATATTATGAACTCCCGTCGTAATTTATATGAACAATTGTCACATATTCGAAAAAGATGTCACAAAGTCCAAGAACAATCTTCACTATTTGTTACCAGAAATTGCAACATATTATAATTTTTTTGTCACAATTTTAAGTTTCAAACACAATTTAAATTAATTTTAATCTAATAACACAAACTGACCAACAATTTTTGAAACAAAATAAAAACTACAATCAATACTTTTTTTATTCAAAATAAAAGTTATATTCTTCAAATATAAACTATTGTTCAAAATAGAAATATTGTTTAAAACATAGTGCTAGTTTCGTCATCGGAGTCATCCCCATACATCTTCTTGTTGATACTCATTGGGATCATACATCGCAATTGATTTTCCCTACAATACAATTTCAAACAAAATATAATGTTCACAAGTATAATATCAAAGTTGACAAACTCATCCAAGTGTAATATCAAAATTAACAAATCAAACACATTTATATAACATAATCAAAAAAATTTAAACACATTTATTATAAATATGTTTATATAACATAATCAAAAAAATTCAAACACATTTATTATGAATATTGGTTGAAAAATATTGAAAGAAAACAATTATACCCTCTCACTTGGTGGACCAAATGTTTGGCAAACATTATTTAGTACATCGATCATGACTTGAATCAAAGATTGACGTATTTCTTGAGTCTGAATCAGCCACAAAATTAGTCTCAAGGTCAGCCTCATCTCGTAGTTTGCCCTCACCACGATTACCCCGAGCACCTACCTCCACGGCCATCTCCCACATGTCGCCTCCTGGCCATCAAAAACCAAATGCTTAGTAAAAAAAAATATCAAAATTCATATAAAACAACTCAGAATACACAGAGGGAGCAAATCATAACAAGAACTCTTTTGAATTAAAATCTATGCACAAGTTGAATGTAAGAAAAACTAAAGTGTACAAAACTAAAAAAAAATGTATGTTACTCTGGTAATAAGTGTATGGAAAAACAAACCCAAATCCAAAATAAATAATATGCACATATATGTTAATTATATTAAATTATTTTTGTAATATTAATGAAAACATAAGAATTAAGAGATATTACATTGAAATTATGGAGAAAAAGATTAGAGCACGAACATTGTCATCGTAAGAAAAACTAAAGTGTACAAAACTAAAAAAAAAAATGTATGTTACTCTGGTAATAAGTGTATGAAAAAACAAACCCAAATCCAAAATAAATAATATGCACATATATGTTGATTATATTAAATTATTTTTGTAATATTAATGAAAACATAAGAATTAAGAGATATTACATTGAAATCATGGAAAAAAAGATTAGAGTACGAACATTGTCAACATTGTCATCGTAAGAAAAACTAAAGTGTACAAAACTAAAAAAAAAATGTATAAGTGTATGGAAAAACAAACCCAAATCTAAAATAAATAATATGCACATATATGTTAATTATATTAAATTATTTTTGTAATATTAATGAAAACATAAAAATTAAGAGATATTACATTGAAATCATGGAGAAAAAGATTAGAGCACGAACAATCGTCATCGTAATGTTTTGGAGAAGAGCCCGTACGAATCGCAAGAGAAAAGAGAGAACAAAAAATAAAATAAGAACAAGGGTCTCTCTATTTCTTTTTAATCGTGATTAAAAAGTCGTGACTTGCGACGACTTTTTAATTTATCCGTCGCTTTTAAATTAGGATTAAGTAATTAGCGGCTCCGTTTTACAACTTTTCATTTAAGGTGTGACAGAAAGTCATATGCAGCCGCATGTTCGGTTGGCGAGATTTTTATCACAAAAGTTCAAACCAAAATTTAATAAAAGGAAAAACGGCGCACTAAATTTTGCCATTTTTTTTTTTAAATATTTTCTGACACTCATTCTTTATGTGTCAAAATATAATATTGGCTGAATTTTAACCCACCATTTATTTTTCAAAATAAATATAAAATAAAAGATGTATGCAGAGGTAGACCTAGAAATTTATCTTAACGGACCTAATTTCTTTTAAAGTTTGAGCTCGTAAAATTTTACAAAAATATTACAAAAAACTAATTATTTTTGTATCGAAGATATAGTGGTACGCATATGATTTTTTTTAACTTTTTGATCAAAATATAAAAATAAACATGTATTTTTCAATTCAAAATAAAGTAATTATGAGTCAAATTTATAATATGTGAAAAAATATTGCAAAATTTTTATTTTAATGTTTATTTTTTTTTAAATTATTTATTTTTAAGAGTACATATTAAGAATAAATATTCAAAAAACTTTAAAAAAATGAAACATAAAAAGTATATTAATAGTTGAACAATAAAAAAAAATACAAAATTAAAATTTATAAATATTTGATACCAAATACAGTACAATATTTAAGAAAGAAATAAGCCCACATAAAAACTTTTTTAATAAAATGTCAAGGACATGAATTACTACTTATTTTATTTATTATTTAATTATGATTGGTATTCTTACAAATAAATACAATAAATCAAATTATTTACTTATCACCAACTTTAATATAAAAATCAATATATAGAGAGAGAAAGAGGGAGAGAGATACATGTTCTCTCCAGCACTATAATTAATAAATTTAATAAATATTCAGAGGGCGAACTCACTAAAATTAAGAAATTCAATAAATTATTATATATAATATAGAGCTTGCAAAAATCTCGAGGGGGAAAGGCCAACGCTGGGCTCAACGTGGGTCCGCCCCTGGATATATGATAAAGAGCAACAGATTGTCACAATATAGTATTACATGTGACGGCTACATTTGAAGCCGTCGCCAATTGGAATCTCGGACTTTTCGTCGCATTTTCGTGCCGTAAGTCCGTCACAAATGCCCTTTTTTCTTGTAGTGTTTTGAATTATAAGAGTTGTTGTCTTATCCTTAATGTCGTTATGTTTGTTTGGGCATGTGTAGCCTTTACTATTAGTTGAATAGTTTGATTATGGTTGTTGGTAGTTGGTACGAATGCGCAAGACCTATTTCCATTTATTGGTCGAATAAAAAATGTCACAAAATTGGACCAGTTAGTGAAATTACATCTTCAACGTAAGATACTAACTTTTCGCGAAGTCGGTGTAAAATACGAATCCTCAAAGAGTCGAAACACTCAGCGCGCAGATCAATACTCGGCGCCAGTGACGTAGCCAGAACTATTGGTCAGGGGGTGCAAACTTAGAAAAAAAATACTTCTTCCATTTCATAAATATAAGACCTTTTTTTCGAACACATAAATTAAGAAAATTTGTTATTTTTTTTACTTTTTGAAAAAAAAATAAGGGTATAAATGTATTTTTATGTTAAAAAATAAATTAATTTTGAGTAAATTAGAAAATATAATTGAATAAAATAGAGGTAAACTTGTATTTTAAAGTGAGAAAATAGGAATTTTATATTTAAAGGATACCACAACATAAAAGAAATAACAATTGTGATTTATGATTTGTGAAAAATTAGACAACTGTAAAATGAAATCGGAAAATTATATATATATATATATTTAAATAAAAGTAGAACTTTTGAAGGAGAACGGTGATAATCTTATTTTTTTTAAAGCGTGATAAATTAATATTTTAGAAGTAATATTTTTTTAATAGATAGTTCATTATCTTATTTTTTTTAATAAAGCATATCAATATTTCGACAAAATCTCAATTATATTTTAATTATGTTTAAACAAATTATAACTAATTACCTTATTATATAAAAATTAAGACAAAAATAATCTTTAAAAAAAGTTGAGGGGGTGCGATCGCACCCCTTATGGACCAATTAGCTACGTCGCTGCTCGGCGCTTAAGATTCTGGCGCCTAAAACTCAAGGCGCGCAGATCAATACTCGGCGCCTAAGATGTTTGCGATGAGTTCCACGTACGAGCACGCCTGGGAGCAAACACTCTCGGAGAAAAACACTCTCAGAGAAAACACTCTCAGAGAACCACACTATCAAATAATTACACTCTCAGAGGAAACACTCTCAGAGAACCACACTCTCAGAGAATTACACTCTCAGAGAAAAACACTCAAATCACAATCTTGAATTCTTGGAGAGCAAAGTAGATTTGAGACAAGAGATATATAATATAATTCATTTCATTGAGAATAAAATGAAACTATTACAAAGTAGAGAACGCTAGGCAAAACGATCAAAGGATGCAAACATAGTGACGCAATACTCTAGCACTCCAAGGATCCAACACTTTGCGCCTAGAGCTAAATCACATAACTCTAGAGAATGGCGCTCAGAGAAAAGCTACTACACGAAAACTCTCTCACGGAATGCGCAACAAGCGACAATCCTAAAACTCCTAAAAATAAACTAAGTAAAAACTCGATTTCAAAAGTAAGAGTGCAAGAAGTGATTTTCCAAATCGGGATCGAGGGTATTTATAGGAGTGTCGCACGTGAGAACGCCGGAGGAAAGTGATCCTCATTGGTTACACGTTCGGCTGACGTCAAACGGAAATTCTTAACTTCACACTTCTAGAACCATCTTCGAATCTTGAATCTTCGAACCTTGAAACTTCGAATCTTCGAATCTTGAATCTGGGCGCGCTTCAACGGATGCACAACTCCAATGCTCGTCTACACTTCAACTTCATTTAGGCATGAAAATCTTCTAACTGTTGAAGTTGGGCGTTTCGTCATCTTCATTGCATTTGATGAATGTTGATTCAGCGCGACTTAATCTCGGGGCGCTTAACCCTCCAAGCGCATGCCATGCGCATCCTCAGAGAATCACATTCTCAGAGGATTGCATTCTCAGAGGATTGCATTCTTAGAGGATTGCATTCTCAGAGGATTGCATTCTTAGAGGATAGCATTCTCAGAGGATAGCATTCTCAGAGAATTACATTCTCAGAGAACTGACACCATGCGCCTACTCAAGGCGCCCCGCGCATGTAACATAAGGAAGGACCAATGCGCCTGATGTGCCAATCCAATGCGCCCCGCGCATGCACCTTCGAGGAGGACTATGCGTCTGATGCATGACACCCGTATCTACTTCTGTTGGAGTTGTATACTTAATGTCTAGATTTAAGTAACGGTAACTCCCGGTCATAGCATTTAGTCTATTTAATTAAATAAACAATTGTTTGCTTTTAATTATTTGATAATTAAATATATGCAAATATAGTCCTAAATTATATACGTTGTAGTTAGTATGGTGTGTGACGTCACATGGAAGATCATACTATCGGTTACTCGTATTTAATCGAACAGTTGCTCACGACCTAGATGGACACGGACCAATCCATCAGTATAGTCGTTGTGTGAGAGAGAAAATAATTTGTCTTAATTATTTTATCACACTTGTACACTTGGTGTATTGGGCGGATCGCTTGAGATTTATCAATTAGGATTGCCTTTGATAATTGATTTAAATCTCAGAATATTTTATTCTTAATCTCCGATACTATTGCGGGTGTGTATATTTAATATAAGTGACTTTGATTTTCCAAAGGAATTGACCGATTTGATTATTGGGTCAATTACCGGTAAAGTTGGGTCACTATATTTTATATATGACATGCCGTGAATACTTGACGGGAAAGTGTATCCCGTAAGGGTTGATAATATCCCCGAGATGAGTTCATAAGGAATTATTATGTAAACCTCATGAGTGGATTTGTTCCGCATAATAATTAAAGTTGAATGGTACTATTCTCGGATATAAGAGATGAATAAATTTATTATGCAATAAATAAATTTTATTCATGGATATTTAATTCTTAAATACACAGAATAAATAATACTACCGGAGAAATATTATTTGATATAATATGGTTTAATATTGTGAGTGCAATTAATTTATATAGTAAAAAATAAATTAATTAATAGTAATGGGATTAATAGATTTGGGCTTGGGCTCAATTTAATCATTAATATTGGAAGCCCAATATTCCACCTCCTTTAGATCCCCTACGTAGCCTATAAAAGCACTACATGGTCTTCACAATTCAAGACACAACATAAGATTATCATACTTGATATTCTAGAGAGTTCGTGAAGGAGATCCATAAAGAGTTCGGAGGATCGTCGCCCACACGACATTCGAACAAAGTGCAAGGAATACGTAGGAAGATTCGAAGGTCTTCAAACCATCTCGTTTCTCCGCACAACGAGACGTAGGCAAAATCATAAAACCCCCTCTATGATTTTATGTGATAATTAATCGTGATATATACAAGAACATACGATCCGGGAAACGTACGAACTTCGCGGACGGGTATTCGAGATCCCCGGCGAAGATCGAGAGGGGCGGTCGAAACCCTAGGGTTCGACCGCCGGCACGCGCGACAAGGGGAAGCCCCGGCTGGACGCCGGGGCATGCGATCGACTTCGGTCGATCGCCGGGGATGCCGCGGGCTAGTGTCGCGGCGGATCCTCCCGCCCCACTCGCCGCCGGCGCGGCTACGGGAAACCCTCGATTGGCGCCGAGGGGTGCGATCGATCGCGGGTCAGCTGCGGGGCGACTCGCAGCGACCCTGTGCAAGCTACGGGTGCGCTGGGGCAGCGAGCCCGTGAGCTCGCTGCGGGGCTGCTACGAGCAGCCCAGGGATCGCTACGAGCGATCCCAGCGATCGTCCGCATGACGATCGCGAGCCCCGTGCGAGGGCTCGGCTGGGCACCACGCAGCGGAACCGTGATGGTGCTCGGTTGAGCTCCGGCTCGTGCGGTGGTTCGTGGTTGTTCTCCGGCGATCGAGGATTTCGGTCGGGTTATCGGTTCCGCGATATTTTTGATAGCCCGGGATATCGATTTCCAACAATTGGTATCAGAGCGTTGGTTTCGTGTTCATGTATGTGTTCGATTATTGTTCTACCTTGCAGAATTTCCGGCTATCATGGTTTAATAATTTCGTTAATTATTTTGTCATGATTATTCGTTTATTAAACTCTCGGACATGTCGAGATTCGTTTTGTGTGGATGAATGCTTGTAATAGTAAAAATTCGGGGGTTGACCGAATTTAGGATTTATTATTATTGTTCTATGTTTTCCGGAAATTGTACAGGGTCGATTTCATGTATAGAATCAAAACCGGAATTGTAATTAAAATTTTTGTAATTTATTTACATTGGATCGATGCCGAAACGATCGCCGGAAACACGTGTGACGAAGAAGACGAAGAGGACAAAAACCCGGGGGGTCGATCAACCCCATGATCGACCCCATGATCCACCCCATGATCGATGCCAAGGGGAGGGGTCGATCGCCCCTCGGCTGGGGCTGCCGCCGGCATGGTGGTGGCCGGCCGGCTGGGGAGGCGGCGGAGGTGCCCTCTCCGGTGGTCGATCATGGTGGGGGTGGCGCACCCCGTGCTACTCCTACCATAATCCGACTTTCCTAATTAATTCGATTTTCCTATTTTGAGTGTTCTTATTTTTAGGAACTCTCATTGAATAGGAAAAGAATTAAATTGGAATTAATTTATTTCCTAATTGATTATTCCTATTCTTGGTAATTTTCATGGATGGAAATTAATTAATTATGGAAAGTAGAAGAGTCATAATTTATTTTATTTCCTTATTTTATTATAGAAGTCTTCTAAAATATTCCGAGTTTGACTTGGATGGAATTCTAGAGATTTAATAGAATTAGAAAGGAAAATAAAAATAAATAAAAATAAATAAAAATATTAATAATATTTAATTTTATTTTTGATATATTCGATTGACTTAATTTTCGAATGAAGTAACTTTTCGATTAATTAAAAATAAATAGATTTAAATATTGGGATTAATATTCTCGTCACATGGAGCATTCAAGAACGAAGACTGAAGACTAGAAGGTGCGTACGGAGATGGAATAAAGCCATGATAGTCGGAAAATAATATTCTAGTATTATTTTGACTATGTGATAATACCTTATGTGCTTTATTTTATGTATGCATGCTTATGTGTTAAATTATGCATTAGATAGCGTATTCTTTGTTGTAAAAAGCTAAGTGGGAGAGGGATTGGAAACAATCCCATGGTCTCCATTACTATTCTCTTGGTGACTTTTATGAATTTTCGAAGTTCGTATAGATAAGTCATTTGATGAGAATTCTTGTAATTCCTTTTACGAGAAACATTGATTAAGTTTATCAAACAATGCCTAATTTGTCTTTCTGAAACTGACTTCAAGTCGACTCATTCTCACCCCGGGGAGTGGAATGGAGTCAAAGCCACTTGGTCATGTGGATGACACAAATGGATCGATTGTCTGCTCGGCTCCCTCATCTAATGAGAGATAGGGTTGTTCGCATGGTGAATCACTGGTTAGAAACTTCGAGTTTCACTTATGATTCTCCGCGTCTTGATTTACGAAAATCGAATGGATCAAGTAATTGGGAGTCAATTATAAAAATCTTTTGGTGTAGTAAACGTCCACACAAACGTGGCTTGCTATGCTGAATGGGATTTTGGAATAATTGATGTAGACAGTTATAGGGAATTGTGAAGGATTGTGAGTTGTCGTAAACGTCCACACAAACGTGGCTTGCGGTGATGTACCGATTCCAAACGATTCACCTTAGTACTGAGTAATGGTTTTACACTTAGGTACGCTTTATAGTATTCTTACCAACGAAGTAACGCTATAATGATGTACGACCAAAGCAAATCTAATTGCTAAATCGTTTGGGTAGGTAAACGTCCACACAAACGTGACTTACCATATTCGATGGGATTTTAGATGTAATTAGTAATTTAATGATATTATTTGAGGGAGATAATATCGGCATTAAATTGATTGGTTGTTTATATGTGTTTATAGGTTTAGAGAATAGCTATAAATCCACTTTCGTTGATACTCAAGGAGTTCAATGCACTGGTTCCATATTGTGTTGGATGGAATAGAGAACTAGACATTACCCAGACTGTTAAGGAGTATAATGATGTACTCAATGAGTTTTGTCCTCCTGAACCTACAAGTGTCTCAACTGATGAGGAAATAGCTGATTTTGAGAAGTGGGACAATGCTTTTGCATTAACCACTAATCATGACATCATGCTCAAACTCAAGCTGATGTTTAGACACAATGTAAAGGCTAGAAAAGAGGCGATGAGAATACTCATAAAAGTCAGTTGCTTCGAGGAAACGCTTGAACACGTTTTCGAGATGCTGGACCTTTTGGATGAGTTGAGACAATCGCAAGCTCTTATAGCCAAGGCCAAAGGTTTCGAACCTAGGGGCATAGATAAGGGAATGGAGAGACAAGCAAAGAAACCTAGTAGTCCTAAAGTACTTGGACCACAAGGTGGGATAAGGAAGCCTGCTGGCGATTATCCTCAAAGAAAACAGTCTGGGAACCGGAGGTCTATATTTTCTCCCCAAGAAGGTATGCGATTCTTTCTTTAGTCATTAAAAACATAGTCAGCGGTATTATCTAACAGAAGCCTGGTTGGTAGATATGGAACCACAGACGGTATGTATGCATTTTAAATGCAGGGGCACCAGGAAACCCAGAGACTTGGAAAAGAAAGAATGGTCAAGGGAAATGCTGTGGAGGAGGCAGCTGTTGCAATAGAGGATTTATCTATAAGTAGTTATAGGATTTCATTTCAAGTTTATTGCTTTATGTACCCTTTATTTTAGAAAAGAACTTTGTTCTGTTTTTCTATTATTGATGAATGGATATTTTATTTCTTTAATCATTTGATGATTTTGATAAGAAATAATGGCATTATCTGTTCTGGTACATTAGATAGCAATATATGAATGATGAATCCTGAGTCTACCACGATGCAACAAACCGTTTTATAACTTGTTTTACTTATTAGGTGTATTTCCTTATTAAATCATTATACTTGTGAATTCTTGTACTTAGTAGTATTTATTCAAATAAGATTCAAAGGTCGAAATTAATTTGATAAATTATAGTTAAAGGAATGGACCTTCCGACCTAAGAATTAAATTTGGAAGATAATACAAACTAAACAAGCCTTTATGATAAAGGATAGAATTCGGACAAGTATTGGAATTGATTGACGATGATATATGCAGACATATGTGTACTTAGAAAGGTGCGAGTTAATCCCAGAGAATACTCAAATATGGATTAGAGTACTTGATGTGCCACAAAAGCAAAGTATTTTGACAATGTCAATGGACACAAAGCTGTTGTGGGGAACCCTCAAAGTATATCCATTGGAAGCCTGCGATTTGATCGCGGAGGCTATTACCTATCTAAGTAAACACATAGCATAAATCAGAGAATGGGATTGGATCCCAAATGACTACACCATACACTCTTGTGTAGAAATGGTGTGTCGGGAAATAAGAAATGGAATTCTAATAGTAAAAGGAAAAGTTATTCAGAACTACCTATATTCTATGGATATTCCTGGAAAACAACGGCACATTCAATGTGGTTGTAGGATATCCTGGAAGAACAAAAGATTGTATGATTCAATAGTACTATGAACCAGAAGGACGTTCTATCACCCGGTTCTTAGAAGAAGACTATTAGATGAACTACAAAGCCCAAAGTGACGTGATACTTTAAGATGAGAGAAGAAGAAGACTGAGAACCAGCCAAACCGAGTAGTAGTACGCCATTAACTGCACCTAATGTTATTACTGTTATACACCGGAACGCCATTGCAGTGGGAGGTTGTTAGACAACCGGAGATCTTCATAAGACTAGAAGAGTTTCGAACTCTAGATCTAGTAAAGATGAAATCGATCCCTAGCTCTGCACAAGAGCAGTACCAAATCTAAATGTGCCTGCTTGGAAAACAATAAGCATTATTGTTAAGAGGCAAGATCATTTAGAGTACAAGCTTAGTTAATCCATTTATGGATTGTTACAAAGCTATGAATCGTGGAACTTGCGAATTGATGAGATAGTCCATTTGATGGATTCATCAAAAGGCATAGACGAGAAAGGTGTATTGGAAAAGTAATGGAAACAATGTGGTGTTTCTCGGAATTTTTATGTAGATGACGTTTTATCATTGGCAACAATGTAAAGATGTTGTCAGACATAAAATGATGGTTGTCTAAATAAATCGGGATATAAGATTGAGTAGAAGTTAGAACATGTTCTTAAGATCTTTCGATCTCAAGATAAGGACATTGTACTTCCCCTAGATATCTTATGCGATTGTGGTTTGGTTTTAACATGCATAATTCTGAGAAAGGTTATTGCCTTTCAGACACAGCATGCATCTATCTAAGGATACGTGTTTTGAACACGTGAAGGAGATAGACGCAGACAAAGCAGTTTCCTACACTTTGAGTGTGGAAAGCTTAATGAATGCAATGTTGAAAAAACAAGAACCTGATATCAACTATGCGGTTAGCGTAGTGGGAGGATATCAAAGTAATCTCTTGAAGAGATATTCGGATGCTGTAAAAGTACTTTCGAAGTACTGGATTACGGAGCAACACGAATTCTTCTTAGATTACTTTTTCTCAGATCTCAAATCAGAGAAGGACCGGTGTAAGTCGATATCAGGCTATGTGTTCACTTTTGAAGGGGTTGGAACCTTAAAGGTGAAAGAGTGATAAGCACGATGCTTTTCGGACTCTATCATAACTGAATGGCAGCCTCAGAGGCAGCGGAAATTTTGGTTGGGTTCCGGAATAACCTCTGGACTCGGATATGATTCTTAGTTCACCAAAGGCTATGTATATAGCGGTGCATGGTAAACTGGAAGAAGTCATAAGTCAAAAAAGGGTGATGATAACACATAGAGCAAGTACCACCTGATTCGAGTCATCGTCTAGAGAGACGACGTTGTAGTCACCAAGATAACTTCAGAGCGGCAACCTAGATTGCTCATTCACATGGTACTTCTTCGAAGTACAATTTAAGCACGTGATGGGTATGGGAGTCGGGAGTTTGGAAGAAATGACTAGACCTTAGTATAAGTGGGAGATTGTTGGAGTTGTATACTTAATGTCTAGATTTAAGTAACGGTAACTCTTGGTCATAGCATTTAATCTATTTAATTAATCAAACAATTGTTTGCTTTTAATTATTTGATAATTAAATATATGCAAATATAGTCCTAGATTATATACGTTGTAGTTAGTATGGTGTGCGACTTCACACGGAAGATCATACTATCGGTTACTCGTATTTAATTGAACAGTTGCTCACGACCTAGATGGACACGGACCAATCCATCGGTATAGTCGTTGTGTGAGAGAGAAAATAATTTGTCTTAATTATTTTATCACACTTGTACACTTGGTGTATTGGGCGGATCGCTTGAGATTTATCAATTAGGATTGCCTTTGATAATTGATTTAAATCTCAGAATATTTTATTCTTAATCCCCGATACTATTGCGGTTGTGTATATTTAATATAAGTGACTTTGATTTTCCAAAAGAATTGACCGATTTGATTATTGGGTCAATTACCGGTAAAGTTGGGTCACTATATTTTATATATGACATGCCGTGAATACTTGACGGGAAAGTGTATCCCGTAAGGGTTGATAATATCCCCGAGATGAGTTCATAAGGAATTATTATGTAAACCTGGATTTTTTCCGCATAATAATTAAAGTTGAATGGTACTATTCTCGGATATAAGAGATGAATAAATTTATTATGCAATAAATAAATTTTATTCATGGATATTTAAATCTTAAATACACGGAATAAATAATACTACCGGAAAAATATTATTTGATATAATATGGTTTAATATTGTGAGTGCAATTAATTTATATAGTGGAAAATAAATTAATTAATGTTAATGGGATTAATAGATTTGGGCTTGAGCTCAATTTAATCATTAATATTGGAAGCCCAATATTCCACCTCCTTTAGATCCCCTACGTAGCCTATAAAAGCACTACATGGTCTTCACAATTCAAGACACAACATAAGATTATCATACTTGATATTCTAGAGAGTTCGTGAAGGAGATCCATAAAGAGTTCGGAGGATCGTCGCCCACACGACGTTTGAACGAAGTGCAAGGAATACGTAGGAAGATTCGAAGGTCTTCAAACCATCTCGTTTCTCCGCACAACGAGACGTAGGTAAAATTATAAAACCCCCTCTATGATTTTATGTGATAATTAATCGTGATATATACAAAAACATACGATCCGGGAAACGTACGAACTTCGCGGACTAGGATTCGAGATCCCCGGCGAAGATCGAGAGGGGCAGTCGAAACCCTAGGGTTCGACCGCCGGCACGCGCGACGAGGGGAAGCCCCGGCTGGACGCCAGGACATGCGATCGACTTCGGTCGATCGCCGGGGATGCCGCGGGCTGGTGTCGCGGCGGATCCTCCCGCCCCACTCGCCGCCGGCGCGGCTACGGGAAACCCTCGGTTGGCGCCGAGGGGTGCGATCGATCCTCGGATCGATCGCGTGTCAGCTGCGGGGCGACTCGCAGCGACCCCGTGCAAGCTACGGGTGCGCTGGGGCAGCGAGCCCGTGAGCTCGCTGCGGGGCTGCTACGAGCAGCCCAGGGATCGCTACGAGCGATCCCAGCGATCGTCCGCATGACGATCGCGAGCCCCGTGCGGGGACTCGGCTGGGCACCACGCAGCGGAACCGTGGTGGTGCTCGGTTGAGCTCCGGCTCGTGCGGTGGTTCGTGGTTGTTCTCCGGCAATCGAGAATTTCGGTCGGGTTATCGGTTCCGCGATATTTTTTATAGTTCGGGATATCGATTTCCAACAACTTCAAAGCGCCCCGCGCATGTACTTCATGCGTTCAGCGCCCGGTGCGCCCCACGCATACAACCTTCAAGGATTTGAGCTCCAGTGTTCAATACTTCGAGATGTCATCCTTGAGCCTTAAACCTGCAAAATTGAACAAGGAAGGAAAAACAAAGTTGTAGCCAAAATATATACACTTACAGTTGGTATATTCCGAAATATGACTATCAAGCATTCCAGAGTGATAAAGTTATGTAAAGCTATTCGGTGAGATGGAAAACGCTTAGAGCCGAGCATTTGCCCTGTGCCGGCTACCCATGATTTTTAAGTTATGTAAAGCTATTCGGTGAGATGGAAAACGCTTAGAGCCGAGCATTTGCCCTGTGCCGGCTACCCATGATTTTTTTTTTTTGTTTTTGTGGCTTTATCTGTTTGTTTGCATCTTTTTTTTTTTTTGTTTCGAGTCATTTGCATTCCTTATTTTAATCATACACTACCTATCTAAAATGGATTGTAATAATGAGTTTCAACTCATTTGTATTCCTTACTTACAATGTGATATTGCGATTTGTGATGTACTTTCAAAAAAACCTAACATTTCAGAAACAAGCCACTAAATAAAAAATGTGTAGAAATGAAAATTTTGCTCCCCAGCCATTAATGGAGACAACACGACACCTTTAAGATTACCAAAATGACTACAAAATTGTCATTTCAAGCTTTGCTTGAAGTCGTAAATTCCCAGTTGTACACCAATCAATCACCACAATCATGCCTCTGCAAAGTGTACAATCGCATAATTTCACAACCGAATCGAACCTCCAATCTTACAGACTGATGAATCATAAGAGAGATTTCACCAGAAAAGGAGAATTGTGCACAATGAGAACAAGTCAAAAAATATATTTGAAGTAAGATGACAATGTTCACCGTGAAAAGTGTGCTATCAAGTGCACAGTATAATCCACAATTGAGTCCTCATTGTATAATTTCAAGCCTCAAGTCGAAAAAAAAAAATGAACCTGAAAATAAATATATGTATATATGAAAATCGAGGAACAGGCAAAAAAATTAATGCCACATTCCTCTGAGGCTTTAAATGAGCAAAACTCAGAGACTAGAAAAATGAGAAAAAACGTTTATAACAAAATTGACAACAATTCAAGAAAAATCATCTATTTTTTTTTTTTCTTTTTTCTTTCTATTCTTATGCAACGAAGCCATGTGTGTGTGTGTGTGTGTGTGTGTAGTATGTGACTTGATTATCCCTGCAAATAATCCTAAAAAGTATACCACGCTATTTTGTTTGTCTTACATCCTTCAGAATTCTCCAACCACAACTATTCACTTTGCACTTGTGTCTCCTCCTTTATTGTTGATTCAGATGTCCCAGTGTCCGCAGCTTGATCATCTGCATCGGCAGATATCGCATTATCAGATACTGCTGCTGGAACGTTTAATGTTGGTTCAGATGTTGCAGTGCCCGTAGCCTGATCATCCCCCTCAGAAGATATCACAGTCTCAGATACTGCTGATGGCTCATTTATTGTTGGTTTAGATGTTGCAGTGTCTGCTGCCTGATCATCCCACTCGGCAGAGATCACATTATCAGATACTGCCGATGGATCGTCAATGGTCATGTGATATTTCAGAAACACTAGGGCTACCCTCTTCTCCACTCACTGATGGAGACGGGGAAATTATAAGAGTGGTGGTGGTAGCAGAGCCATTAACCGAAGGTGAAGGTGAACGTGAAGGATTTGCATCAGCAGAAGGAGGTGGCTCCGGTGATGCCCCACGACTCATAGCTGCGGAGGAAGAGTCTGAGTCTTCCACAGGTTGCTGAAGGCTCCAGTACATAACACTGGCTGTCAGGGTAAGGATCATTTTTTGGTTTACCTGCCAATAATATCAGAGCATATGTTGTATGTTGTCAAATACAATAATGGGAAAGCTAATGAGTACATCATCACCGAAACACGAGCATACAAACACACACACATATTTGTTTAATGTTACATTTTTGTTTTTTGATACATTCGGTTGCAGATGCAAATCACATTACAAAGAGAAAGAGAGTTGCATCCTCACCTCCATGATATCCTCAGGCAACAAGAAAATTGAACAGCCAAGCTTCCTTGCGACGCTGATTATATAAGTAGCATTCAACTTCTTCTCATCATCTATATGAAGACAACAAAAGGTCAAGTTTGAAGTTCGCATCAATAATTGTCAAATTAAATACAAGGTTTCACTACAAAAAGGGGAAAAGGAAAAAAAGAATGAGGTACAATTCATTACAAGGAAAAAAATAGGTACCTTAAAAAATTACAGATAAAAATCCTTGATATTTGTTTTTATATTGCAATCACTCCCAATAAAATATATTTATTGACTAAAGGGTAAGTACCTTAAGAAGGTGAATTCTGGTAATTTGCCCCAAATTAAAGTATATCCATATTACAACAATTTAATAGATTTCATCACGGCAACAAAAGATAAAGACCTAAGCATGTAACACTGAAAACAAAGGGAAAATATATGCTACCAGTCAGGTAAGACCCACCTGTCCTGATACGAAATTTAGATTTCTTTAATGGATACCTAGTTGCATATTGCAAATTGCAGGAGAAATATTGCAACTTAATAAGTGAAAAACTCCGTTTTCTTATAAGCACAAATGTTCACAGTTCAGAGATTTTTGATAGCTCAGAATATGTTTCTTCAATCCATCATAAGAAGTTCACATTAACCCAATCAATTAAGATTAGTATATTTCCAATAAAATTCGGCAACTCACCACTTTCACCTTTCGTCACAAGGTTCCAATTAACCACTCGTTGCTCAACCGCACTAAGAAGCTCAAGAAAGAACAATCCACTTGAAAGGCTCTTATCCTACATTCAAAAAATCCGCCATCACTAACCAGTCAAGAATTGCCACACCATTAGCATTCAAACATATATGGAGTGAAAAATAGAAGCTTATCTCAACCTTGAAACTTTCTATTTTAGACTTTCTGCCTGAACTCTTCACTTTCTTGTTTGCCCAGTTTAGTATATCAGTATCTGTAATTTCCTTTACTTGGAAACGGGATCTTAAGTTTTTCAGAAGTTGAAGCATGTTAAACCTCATCAACTGCCAAAGGAAAGCTGCAAGCAAACCAGAGATGAACATGAGAACCACGCATGTACATTCCATAATTTAGTTGCAGAAAATTGATGGTTTAAATTAGATTGTAAGAAATGAGAACCAAGGTTTTCACCTCGACGACTTCTAAAAACTGGAGAAGGGAAAACTCTACCTCTGTTTGGCAGAAATTACCGGATAGCTCATTATAGTGATTGCATCAGTTGGTTTAACCAGCTCATTTAATTAGCAGTTTGTATAGGAGTAATAGCTAGTAGTCAATTGATTGTACAATGACGAATAATGACATTGACACAGTTATTGGTGGGTATATCGTTTTTGTTAATAATATTGATCTATATGGTGAGTATATCAACTAGTCAAACAATTAGTCATTTATTTTAAAAGCATAAAATATAAAAATTCTTGAGTTTCTAATCTGCAAATATATTAAAAATAAACAATGAAAAAGATAATTATAACTAATAGACCGTCAATAAATTAGTGGAAATAATTTGTGTGTAAATTAATGATACAATATTGAAGACTTATAGACCATTTAGCAAGGAATGGAATCCGACTAAAGTGCTTATATGGTAACACTTATGCAAGAGCAAATTTAGAAAATAGTATTATTTATAATGGAGTTTCCCAGAAACCTTGTCAGCTTGAAAACAAACTTTTTGGAGTGACTCCAATAGGAAACATGGAACCTGAGTTGAGTATCTCCTTAGTAAAGTTTATCTTCTTCTAAATATCAAAATGCTCTAGTGGAACATGCCTATTATGCTCAATTGTTTTAATCAACTTCCACAAGACAAACTACTTCTGCAAATTCGAATAATACAAACAGACAAAAAACTAGATAGAGTTTTTACCACAACACTGTGGCAAGTGAGTACTTACCAAGTATAAGCTTCTTATTCCCTTGCACAAAATCATTTCCTGCTACATTTACTAGGGATAGTCTCAACTGTTTCCCAATCTTGACAACCTGGTTGCAGTTCTCAACTTTCCTAAATGGCATTTTTATAGGAGGTCTTGTTGCCTGCTTCCAGTTGACAGATTCTGGATAAACTTTATCCAGCACTTGTAGAAGAATCCACCTGCATATGTGATAAGTTTGATCAATATATTTTGTAAAACCTAACATAATGGGTTCTGGAAAGTGCTATCCAAGATGAAAAGCAAGTTTCCAAATCACCCATACTATTATCCCAATATGGAAAATCAGAGGACTATAAATAATATGGGTTTCCTCCTAATGTCTAACAACTTTCATAAAGCTGGAAAACTAACCCATTTCTAACGTCCTCAAATAAATTATTGACATAAGAGGAAATTCCAAGACTGTTGATCCACAGACGGAAACACCTCTCTTCTCTAGACATAAGTTCATCATCCGTCATCATCTCTGCAAAAGATATCTTTTTGTTGTCTGTTGACAAGCCATTCCTGCAAGGAAAAAAAATCACTAAGTAAGATCCAAATGACAGAAAAAAAATCACATAGGGTAAGATCAAAAGATACGAAAACAAATTATCTCTATAAAAATAGAAATTCTTTTAGCAATGTGAAAATTATACAGCATGAGTAAATAAACATAATCACAAATGGTTAGAGATTACTACATTGACTAGCTATTTTCTAATTGAGTAGTGAACTCGAAGTACAGAAACCAAATTCAGTATGCACCAACAGTGGTATAGTACGATAATTAGTCAAATTGCCATAAGAAACCAGAATATATAAGGTGTAGGCTTTCACCTCTGGTGGAATATTTGTGCAACAAAAGCAAGATTCAAATTGCTTGATCCCTCCACAATGTCCTTGGGGGATAGATATCTTTTGCAGTCCATTTTCTCTGCATGCTCAAGAACCAAATTAGCTCTTTCAGTTGGATCCTTTGTATCTAAGGTGACAGGACTGCAGTGTTCTGGTGCAAGCACATTCAGCAGGTAAGCATAAGCCTCTCCATCCTACATAAGATTACAGCACAATAAATTACTGACAGATGATTTATTGGTGACTGGCGGGAGGAGAACAAACTAATTACATATCTGGATGATATAGTGACGGGAACAAGCAAATCCCACAATGTATCAATGAATATACAAAAGAAGCCAACAATAAACCTCCAACTTAGAACCAAATCAAAATCAGAAAAAGAGTAGCCCAATGTTGTATGCCCTTACAGTTGGAGACCAGTTCTTACTAAATAGATGATGTCTTTTACCTTCAACACAATGTCATTACAACAACATAACCTCAAACATTAATAAAGTTAAAAAATTGCCTCTAAAGCAATCATACCTTCACGTCAGAAGAAAAATTTGACACAGTTTTCTTGTAGCCGGCTTTCTTGAGATGGAAATTCATCCACTTCAGCAAAACTTTTTCTGGAGAAAGTCCCAAAAGCTCCTCAACATCCTGCATATACCAATGACACCTGATCAAAGTGTACAATTAAGCTCAGTTCTAAGTAGCAAAACGTGACACTGGATAGTGTTCGGATTCTAAGGGAAGTGTGGTCAATTACATTGTTGTCCTCCACCAATTCTACAAGCTGTGGTGTCTTTCTTAGGTTGAGATCTGCCAATAATTGGATCTGAAGGTGTCACCCAAATGCAGTTGTAAGAGGTTTTGTCAGTAAAGATCAAAGACTACAATAAATCTTGCTATACTCCATACTCATCTCCTTTCATAAGAGAAAATCGCACTGAGAAGCTAATAAACGTTATGAAACCCATTATTCTAACCTTTATAATTTGAGAAATTAATCCAAGCACCAGATGAGGCTGCAATGGGATGAACAAAAACACAAACATCTTACTCTCCCTTCAACAATATCATGCAAAATTATCCGCACACAAGATCAACTTACTCTCCCTTCAACAAGATCCTGAGTACCAATATTGACTACAGTGCATCCAATTGCCTTTGCAGAGTTGAGACAAAGTGTATGATTTTCATTTCTTTCCCAGGGATTGAGTACTCTTTTTGTGTTGATAGCTCGCTCATCTATTGTACCAGGTACCGCAACATTGATCAGTTTACTGCGATGATTCAAGTAAGAAATAAGGAATTAGAAATTATCAATGTACGAAGTCACTCGAGTGCAGAAACCAAAGCTGTTCGGCTTAATGTACCATAGTAGGACTCCATCTTTAGCAAGATCAAACAAATCATTTGAATATTGGTCAATTGGTAGGAACTGCTTCAAAAAGGGATCATCCCTGAGGTAACTGTTGATATGAGCAACATATGAAGCCCTTTCAGACTCGCTGATGGTATGAAGAAGGGTCGTGGTGGTGGCATTGAGGAAGGACCACGAGTTTTTCGAACTTCCCTTTTTTACATTAGCTCTGCTTTGTAAATCCAAGTATAACTGCTCATTGAAATCAATCATAAAAATGTTACCAACAAATTTAATACTACTTCCTATTTGATTAAAGGACCATGACATCTTTGATGTTGGAAGAGTACAACCACAGCCACTACGTTTGGACTGCATATTATCAAATTCTACCAATACAACGAATAGGAACAAAAGAACGTACCCTGAGGAACCCTTCGAAATCTATCTCATTACTAGTATCACTGTTTGATTCTCCCAATCCTTTCCTAATCTCCTCCTCGTCAATTATTTCACTGACACCCTTCAGTTTTATCATCAGAGGCGGTAAATCTCCAACTGTAACTTTACCTTTCTGGTTCTTAGTTGCTATGAACTAAAAAAAAAGAAAAAAAAGTCAAACAAAATACATAATCGCACCAAGCTTTACCGCAGTGATATTAGCAATACAGATCCATAGTCAAATTAACAAAACTCTCTATTAAAAATTGGAAGAAAAAATAAGGTAGGCGATTAAGGGGCGACGATTACTTTGGATTTAAGGCTGCGAAGCTCGACTTGCGTGAACTGGCTCTGAAGCCACTGATCGGAAACCAGAACTCCGACGAAAGAAGACATCTCCGCCCCCGCGCGCGTCTTCACAAATCGCGGGGAGAATCTTACGAATCGAAGTAAACGCCCAGGTAGACACTAAACCCAGAACCACAAATCTCTATCTCAATCTAAGAACACCAATACACCCAAACCATAAAAAAATCCGACCATGCATAAAACCGATATTGCCGAAACCGAAACCGATGAAAAAATCTGGGCAACTGATGTCGTCTATTTCGCCGATCTTTTTCTTGTTCGCTACCGAAGGTTTGACTGTATTGATGGCAGAATCAGAATGTAGGTGGAAATGAAATTTGCTTCGGTGACGGGTAAACAAACAGAGAGATTTGGGGTGAGGACACGCAAAGACTATGACATAAATAAATACGGAGTATATAAATATAAATTAATTATAAAATTAAAAAAAAAAATCATTTACGTAGTAGAGTTATATTTCAAGATAAACAATTAAATTCATCCAACAATTTCGATTAGGAGAATTTCCACAAGATAGTTGACTTAATTCAGAAAGGAATAGTAATAAAATTTATTATATTGAAAATATTAAAGTTATTTTAATTTTAATTCTTCTCGTCACGAGCAGAGCTCAATTTTTTTAGGATCGGTTAGCCATAGGATCGACCCGTGAAATGTATTTATGGTCTGAGCTCGGGTTCTGGAATATTTAGGACCGAAAACCCAGCTCGGACCGTCAATTTCATTATATATATATATAATTGCCATAGGACCGACCCGTGAAATGTATTTACGGTTCGAGCTCGGGTTCTGGAATATTTAGGACCAAAAACCCAGCTCGGACCGTCAATTTCATTTTATATATATATATATATAAATTTGTTTGAAATTTAAATTTTTATGTAAGGCAGGTTCATGCGGCAGGTCGAAGGCATTAACTCTGCCGCAGGCCCGCAGTGCGAAGGCAGAAATCGGTTCACTGGCAGGAAGCAAGATTTAGGCAGAATTTCTTATTTTTGGTAAGAGACCAAAAATTGAATATCTCTTTCCATACTTATCCCATTGAGGCGATTCAAAAAGCAACGAAATCCTTGGAGGATAAGGAACCTATTCCTACGATAAAGCAGTCTCCAGGTAGCCTATATATTACTCGCGTCGAGCACATCAACGAAATGGGAGAGAGAGACACGGGCATCGGTCGTTCGATGAGAGTCGGTCGAAAGTATTAGGGTTTTAATACTTGTTATTAGACGTGAGGTTAGATCGATAATCGCTTACACCTTGTTGGCTCAAGATTATCAAGACTGATTGTAATCTCGTTTACGTTTAATAAATAAGAAATACCCCTCTCCCCGAGCACGTAGGTAGCGGTCGTCTCGCCATAGGCAGTGCAATATCGAAGCTCGTAAAATCTTGTCTTGTGTGTGTTTTTTATCGTGCTTTTATATTCTTGTGAGTTCACATATACGTGAGTGATTGTGAGCTGGAGAGTCAAATCATATTCGTTCGGTTTTGAGTTATTCTCGTCATGTGGTTTATGAAAGTCCAATTTGATCAGATTTATTCGGTTGGTTGGACCTTGTTGTGTGAATCCTTAACAAGTGGCGCCGCCTGTGGGAAGATAAATCACGAGAAGATGATGAAGCTTGGATCGAATAAGGATGATGAGGACAAGGTGTCGACAAGAATAACTTTAGTTCTTAGAGGATCAAAGGCAAGACGATGAAAACACAAGAGGTTGCTGCTAGCACTGCGGCAAGGGGAACTCATAAAATTATGGATGATGCAGGCACTATAGCAGAACCAGAAGGCAAGGGTTGTTTGCAGGGGGCACATATGACGATGATTAGGTGTCTGGAGGCATGTTAATTATTGTTGTGTCCAAGGAGCCGGCTGTCCAGACGTAACGGTAGGAACTTGAGAGTTCGTACTCAAGGGAACTTCAGAAGAGGAGTCAGAAGAGTGAAGAACAAGACATCATCTCATGAAGGCACGGAGTGTTTTTCAAGGTAACAAAACCAAGTTCTTGAGGAGGTTTCGTCTCGTCAAGGAGTTGAATCAAGGATGAATCTAGCGCATCACGACGATGATGTTGCTGAGGCAGCAACAGCGGCAGGGTTATGCGGCAGACCTCTGATTGTCACTCTTACGAAGGGGGCAAAGTGGATTATGGATATAGCACATCACGGTGATGATGATGCTGAGGTAGAAACTGCGACAGGGTTATGGCGCAAGCCTCCAATCGTCACTTCAAGGAAGGGGGCATAGTGGATAAAGATTCAGGGTGCACAGTTCACATAAAACTTGTGCGGCAGTGGTTTGAGATTCTTTAAGAAAGATTATCTTGTCTTCAAGAATTAGCTGAATCGGGGATGGATCTAGCACATCACGACGATCATGTTGCTGAGGCAGTAACTGCGGCAGGGGGAACTGCAAAAGGCCTTCAATTGTCACATCAAGGAAGGGGGCAAGGTGGATCAAAGATTCAGGGTGCGCAGTTCACATAAGACCCATGCGGCAATGGTTTGATGGTTTTGAGGAGATAGATGGAGGTTCTATAATTCTTGGAAATTAACCTAACTTATAAAGTTGGGGTGGTTCGACTCCATACTGAAGATTGGTTGATAGCTCGTCAAAGGTTTTAACCAAGGTTAGTTCATGTTCTAAATGGAGGATTCTTCCAAGGGAAGAGAGGTAGCACATTAGTGCTGGAAGGAGAGAAGAGTAATGGATTGTGTTATCTAAGGGCATTGTAGTTACTGTGGTAGGCAATATTGTGGTGGTAGCAGCAGGTAGGCAAAACCTGCGGTAGAGTTAAGGCAACACCTATGGCAGTAGCTACGGGAGTTGTTGTGGTAGAGTCTGTCGCCACTTCGGGTGACAAGGGAACATGGATTACATTCATTCTGATCTCCGGGCCCATCTAGAACAGGGAAAAGGGATGATGGAAAGTATATCTTGTTCATCATGCCGGGCAGCAGCAAAGGCAATGACTGTGGCAGCAACTGCGCTGGGGTAAATCGCAGAATTGATTACCGGATTAAATAGCCTCAGGGTGTTCAGGCATCGCTGGAGGTGAAGGCATCGTCGAATGGGTCGCTTGTGGCAGTGGCAGAAGCATTGTCGAAGGCAGCGGCTGAGGCAGGGGCAATGGCATTGACTGCGACAGCATTTGCGCTAGGGTAGTTCGCTTCATCGACTACCATATTACCATACTTCATAATGATATATCGTTGAAGGTGGAGACAGTGGTCAAGGCATCGTCGATGGCAACGACAGGGCAGCAGCAGCGGCAATGGCTACAGCAGAGCGACTGTCAAGAGGTAGGTCGCGGCAAATCTAGCTCACACCTTCACAGTGCTGTAAAAGATGTCAAAGAAAATCAAACAAGTACACCTCGAATAAGATCCATGCAAGAACCGAAGGTTAGTAATTATTTCAAAGTGTGTCTTGCTTAAAATTTATTTCTTTTCGCAAGTGGTGTAAAATGTTTGTAAAAATGCCTAAAAGAAAATAGTAGTAACGATTTGTAAAATTGATTATTTGTCTCTTTCCCTTTCCAAACATTATTAATAGTAAAATTAATTGTTGCAATTTGTCGATAGAGTTTGCGATATATTCTTATTATGGTTTTTTTAACATTGATTTTTTGTGTTTAATTTTTAGAATGCTATGGCTTCTTCCTGTGACTCAAACTCATATTCTGGATGTGCCAATACATCACACCAGTTTGATAACAATTCACACTCAAAATTAGTAGCTCCTACTCCTAGTACAGATGCTTCAAGACTTCAAATGACAACAAAAACATTCAAAAAAGGGAAGCGTAAGCTAGGCGAGAGAAAAAAACGTTGTTGATCTTGAAAATGATGGAGATGGAGTCAACACAAAATCTGGTCAAACAAACGAAGCATCCAAACAACAAGTTGTTAAATCTTGGGTTTGGCAACACTTTAAGAAAGTTAAAAAACCGGTATTTGAGATTTAAAATGGCAAGAAAGTGCAAGTTTTCGAGAGATGGAGAGTGGAGTGCAGATATTGTAAGACTGATCTTGCTTACAACACCAATGGTAATGGGACTAAAACTGTTGGAATTGGTGCACAATGAATTGGTGACACAAAACCGAGAAGAAAAAGGAAAAGTGAAGCTAGCAACCCGCTACGTTCCTAGCGCCCAGCTAGGACAGCTCGTGCCAGTTTGGGTACACCTTCTGCGGGCTCAGCACGAACGTGCCAGGAAGCTAGCGTCTCGCTAAGATCCTAGCGCCGCGCTAGGTCCCCAGATTCAGCAATCGTGAATTTTCTTCCTTTCCTATTTTAAATAGGATTTGTTTGCTACTTCTCTTGGGACTCTTTATGAGCATGAATTATTGTTTCCATACAATAATTAGGACTCCCTCCTATATAAAGAGAGCTTCTCCATGGACACAAACAACACGAGTTAACACAAGCTAATACCATCATAGAGAGAGATAATACCCTCCTATATAAAGAGAGCTTCTCCATGGACACAAACAACACGAGTTAACACAAGCTAATACCATCATAGAGAGAGATAATATTGTGTGAGATTAGAGGGTTTTAGAGTGGATATCAATCCTTGTAATCATCGGCAATATTATAGTGAAAGTTCTCGTCGTTCCTCCCGTGATTTTTCCCGATTTGGGTTTCCACGTAAATTCCTTGTCTTCTTTTCTTGTCTCCTTCTTTATTTATTGTTGAGTTATATTCGGGGTTCCGCATATTATTCGTACTATACATCGTCGTTTTACAACAAGTGGTATCAGAGCCAGGTTACGATCCTAAAAGCTAACAAGTGGTATAAGAGCCAGACAACGATCCCGTGACCTTTCTGAGCCAGACTACGTTTCTACTACCTTCCAGAGCTAAGGTTTCGATGGCGAGCGTGAGGTACGATCTACCGAATTTAAGTCTCAACACGAGGTTTCCTATTTGGCAACACAAGATGAGGTTGGTCCTCAGATCTCTTAAGCAAGAGATTTGTCTACTTTGTGTTGACAACAAGCCGAAAGACATGAAGCATGACGAGTGGGTGGAGCTCGATCAGATGGCTATGGCGACCATAGGGCTTCATGTTTCGGATTCTTTGACCGAGGAAACGACGTAGGCGAAGACCGTAAAGGAATTATGGGAGTTGTTGGAATCGATTTGAGTTGAGAAAACGGTGTTCAGCAAGCATCACTTGAAGAGAAGTCTCTACTTCCTCAAGATGGCGGAGGGATCGTCAATTCAAGACCATGTAGCGAGATTCAAGGAGCGTGTAGCTGACCTTGGGAAAATTGGCGTGAAGATCGAAGATGATGATCTTGCGTTTTGGATGTTATGCTCGCTACCCCCCCCCCCCCCCCCCCCCTCTATGGCGGCTTTTCGGGACACGCTTCTCTATGGACGAGATAGTCTCACATTTAAAGACGTAACTTCAGCTCTCTCATCAAGGGAAAACGTGCAAAGGATGGAGTCCAACAAGGATGGTGTGCTCGATGTGGGTGAAGGACTTAGCGTCCAAAAGAAGTACCGTGATAAAGGAAGCGACTCGAGGAATTCGAAGTCGCGACACGGGAATAAGACGTGTTTCTATTGCAAGAGGAAGGGACACATAAAATCGGAGTGCTACGCGTGGAAGAAAAAGGAGAGAAACAACAATAATACCGGTAATAAGGATTCCGGTGACGTTGGATTAGTAGATGGGAATTTCTATGGAGAACTACTAATGGCTCTAGGCGAGAACTCCAACTTGTGTGATGATTGGATCTTAGACTCGGGTTGCTCGTTTCATATGTGTCCGGACCGGTCGTTTTTCGAGACTTATGAATCCTTGGAGCATGGTGCGGTGTTCATGGCTAATGACACCTCGTGCAAGGTCGAAGGGATTGGAAATATCCGCTTAAAGATGTTCGATGGCACGGTGCACACGTTAGGCGAGGTAAGGCATGTCCCTGACTTGAAGAGGAATTTGATTTCCTTGAGTACTCTTGATATGAAGGGCTATAAACTCACTTGTAAAGGTGGAGTTTTAAGAGTTACCAAAGGTGGTTTGGTAATATTGCGGGGAAAGAGAAAGACTAATCGTCTTTATGTCCTCGATGGAAGCTCGGCGAAGGAAGTAACCGAGGTTGATACAAGCTACACTGGAGAAGGTGGAGTTTATGAGGCTACCAAAGAGGCTTTGGTAGTGTTGGGAGGAGAAGAAAATGCGAGACGACCTTATGTCCTCCAAGAAGGCGCGGTGAAGGAAGTAACCGGGGCCAAAACCCGACTCTTGAAAGAAGAGTCTATCCGGCTTAGAGGCGCGCAACCAAGTAAGGCCGGAGTGACCAAGCTCATTGAAGATAAAGCGGTGAACGAAGTAACCGTGGGAAAAACTAGGCTCTCGGATGAAGAGTCTACATGACTAGACCATGTGCGGCTTGGGCATGTGAGGAAAGTCGACAAGAAGGATCGAGTGTTTCTCGATCTATGGAGTGTTTCTAAACTTGGTGGGCCATGTGCGCTTGGAAAGCGTTCGAGAGGGTATATCTCGAATTGGGCTCACAATTCGAAGAAGACACTCGGGTATGTACGTTCCGATTCATGGGGACCTTTGAAGGTCCAATCTTCTAGGAACTAGGCCCGTTGGGGCGTTTGGAGGAAGACGAGGGATGAGACTTGGAGTGCGATGTGATTTCGCATGGGCGATGTGATTTCGCTTGTGGTTTTGATGTGCAATGGGATTTCGCATGCGCGATGGGATTTGGCGGTTTGGTGTCAAGGTGGAGATTGTTGGAATTGGTGCACAATGAATTGGTGACACAAAACTGAGAAGAAAAAGGAAAAGTGAAGCTAGCAATCCGCTACGTTCCTAGCGCCCAGCTAGGACAGCTCGTGCCAGTTTGGGTACACCTTCTGCGGGCTCAGCACGAACGTGCCAGGAAGCTAGCGCCTCGCTAGGATCCTAGCACCGCGCTAGGTCCCCAGATTCAGCAATCGTGAATTTTCTTCCTTTCCTATTTTAAATAGGATTTGTTTCCTACTTCTATTGGGACTCTTTATGGGCGTGAATTATTGTTTCCATACAATAATTAGGACTCCCTCCTATATAAAGAGAGCTTCTCCATGGACACAAACAACACGAGTTAACACAAGCTAATACCATCATAGAGAGAGATAATATTGTGTGAGATTAGAGGGTTTTAGAGTGGATATCAATCCTTGTAATCATCGGCAATATTATAGTGAAAGTTCTCGTCGTTCCTCCCGTGGTTTTTCCCGATTTGGGTTTCCACGTAAATTCCTTGTCTTCTTTTCTTGTCTCCTTCTTTATTTATTGTTGAGTTATATTCGGGGTTCCGCATATTATTCGTACTATACATCGTCGTTTTACAACAAGTGGTATAAGAGCCTGATTACGATCCTAAAAGTTAACAAGAACTATAGGTCGAGACATTGAATATGTTTACAAGAGGTATTCAGGGAAGGAAAAGATGGATGACGGGCAGCAAAAACTTACTTCTATTGATCGTTCTAAAGGTACGAAAGAGTTGATGATGGTCAAGTGGACAGAACAAGGACGTAGATAAGCAGTAGTGAAAATGATAATTATGGATAGGACTGGGCATTTGGGCCCGAAAACCCAGACAAAAACCCCGAAAAAAATCCGTCACGAGCCGAGCCTAATTTTTTTTGGGACCGACCCGCCAAGGGCTCGGACCGAAAAATAAAAAGTCGGTCCGGGCCTTGTCCCAAAAAAAATTGGGACCAAAAGCCCGGACTGGCTCGTAATTTATTTTTTATATAATTTTTTTCATAAATATTAAATATTTTTATATAATTTTTTAATTTTTAATTAATAACTCAATTTTAAAATTTTAAATTATAAATAGGTTATAAAATAGTATTATTTAAATTTTAAAATTTTATTTTTTTATAAAAAAATTAATAAAAAATTATTTTTAATAATTAAAAATATTTTTTTTAAATTAAAAAAATTGGGCTCGAAAAGCCCGAAAACCCAGCTCGGACCGCCGGACTCTGTCCCAAGCCGAGCCTTTATTTCAAAAAACCCGGACCGGCTCGGACCGACAAAAGCGGGTTTTGGGCCGGTCCCTAAAAATTTTTGGACCGGACCGGCCCGCGCCCAGCCCTAATTATGGATGAGCTTCCTTTAAGTTTCATTGAAAATGATGGGTTTAGATATTTCTGCCAATAAGTGATTAATATTTTACACAATTAAAATATTAAAACATTTGCATTATCATAATTTTTAGTAGCAATCATTTATATAATTCTCCCATTATTTTTATTTTTATTTTTTTTAGGTACTTTATTTCGGATTGGCATGTGTCATCGAGGAGGGTGATTGTGAAGCTATTTCTGAAGATGTATGAATATGAAAGGGTGAAACTTAAGAAAAAGTTGAAACGTTAGTGCTTGTGTTTAACCACGGATACATGGACATCGGTGCAAAACATTAATTATATGGTAGTGATTGCCCATTTTATTAACTCGGCTTGGAAAATACAAAAGAGGATTCTTAGTTTTAAAGTCATTCCTAATCATCAGGGTAGTAGCATCGGGGCGTTGTTAGAGGATTGTTTGCTTGAATGAGGAGTAGAGAGAGTTTTAACTATTTCGGTAGATAATGCAAGCGCAAACAAGGTGGCTATTGACTACATTAGAGAAAGGATGCTATGTTGGGAGAAAGAATCTGTTCTTGGAGGGTTATTTTTACATGTTGCATGTCTTGAACACATACTAAACCTTATTGTAAGATCAGGTGATTTACATATTTTTGTTAGATTTTAGTAGTCGTTTGTAGTGTCGTTATGATCGCTTAGCATGTGTTTGTGCTTTGGGATATTGCATTATTGGTGAATATGACTTATTATGTTTGTGGTTTGGTTTGATAGGATAAACGAGTGAAAAAAGAGCAAATTCGAGACAAAGAAGCATGCTTTAGCTCACAGCACTGCGCAGCCTCGGTGAAATGGCCTTAACGCTGTCGTCAACCGTCGGATTGGGCTGAAAATTGGACAACACCATGACGACTTCATGCATTATCTTTCCACCGTTCGGATCGACAAAACAATGCACGAATAGGAAGTTATTGATCAAAGACCGGAGCTGATGGAAACCGACACAACCCGCGCTGGCGGTTTTCCCCAACCTGGCGGCCAGACTTTTGAGAAGGTTTCAGCCCCGCGCTAGCGGCTGAACCCGCGCTTGCGGAGCTGAACGGGCTGGACTTTATTAAGCCCGATTTTTGTCCTTTATGGTCTGTTTGTTTTGGGGTGAATCAGGGTGAGGGTAAATTTTTAAATTTACCCCAGGGAAAGGTAATCGAGGTAAATCGAAGTAAATGTTTTAAATTTTGTGTTTGGATACAAAATTTTCTTACTAGGGTAATCTATTTAAATTTTGTATTTTAAATTTTTATTTTTCATTGATTCACCTCCATTCATCCCCAATTCGGGGGTAAAAATTAGAGGGGGAATCAGTGTAAATAAATTCCCCTTCATTCACCCCGATTCACCCCGATCTACTCTGATTCACATTCTGTTTTTTGGTCCCAAACAAGATTAATGATTAAATTACCCTTGATTTACTCTGATTCACCCCAAAACAAACGGACCATTAAAGAGTGGGGAAAACACATTTTTGAGGATACGCTCAGAACCTAGTATACTACTTTTACTTTTGAACATTGCCGACTACTCTTAGACATAGCTTTGGAGTTCAAACGATTGGATTAACATCTTTTTGGGGATTGAATTCTTATTACACCTTAGTAAGTTTCTTTTTCAATTTGAGAATTTATTTAGTTTCATTTTTTTTTTATTGTTCTTCTTCACATTTCACATGCTTGAATTTTTATATCTATTGAATTCTCTTATTATGCTTATGAGTTATTACATTAAATTAGATTTTTATTTCAACAACATGAGTAGCTAATTCAATTACTGGGGTTAGGGTTTATCAATATTCGATTAAGGAATTGAATTTTAGTTCGCACACAAGGTGTTTGATAAAATGTCATTTTGATTTAAAGACCACGTTTGAGGTTGCTAGGCAATCTCGTGAATAAGATTATCGAACCAAGTTAGTACCAACCGGAAACGGGCGTACTAATGTAATTTTGCGAACTACTATTTAATTTCGAAGTTGATAATTGATAAACCCGAACCCTAGTCTCCTTTATATTATTAGAAATCCATTTTTTCTCATTGCTTGTTTTCTCTTGATTGTTTTCGAATTTATTAGTTTACAATTAGTTTATAAAAACAAAACCAAAACCAACTCATGCATTATGCTATTTCTTTTCTATCTCTCCGTTGCAAACAAATAGACACTTGTACGCGCCGATAGTAGTGTTCCTCGAGACCGACTCGGGCGAGTTGTTTCGACAACTAGTTCGATATAAATTTAATTGATTTTTTTTCCGCTACTAAAACGACTTATCAATTTGGCGCCGTTGCCGGGGAACACTTTAGGCATTAGTATTAGTGTTTGAGTTTTTGCAACTTTCATTTTTTTTTCTTTTTTTTTAATATGATTATTATTTCTTCCACCGGTGCGTTTTATGTTTTTGTCAAGTTTTTGTTTAAGTAGTGATGAATTCATACAACAACAATGCGTGGGAGTTCACAAGGCCTCAGACGAGCACTTACTACGAGCCTTTCCAATATAACACGACAACACATTTTGGCTCTCAGTCTCAGGCACACAATCCGGAGTGTCATACTCAATCGAGTTATCATTTTGATCCACCTCACCAACAATGGCCTCAACAACAATGGTCTCCTCAGAACATGGTGTACCCTCAACATTATTCTATGCAACCTGAGCCTCCATACAAGCCATCATTAGATGACGTTTTTCAAGATTTCATGCAAACGACCAACCAGATAATGAAATCAAATGAAGCGTCGATCAAAGCGAATGAAGTGGCGATGACTAGAAATGCTGAAGCAAATTTGGCATACCCTCCACCGTATTCAATGCAACCAAAACCGTCATATAAGCCATCTTTGGAGGACACTTTCCAGGATTTCATGCAGATGGCCGAAAGAGTCATGAAAGCAAACGAAGCATCAATAAAGGCGAATGAAGTTAGATTGACAGAGAGTATCGAAGCGGAAGCAAGGTCTAAGGTCATAGGAGATATGATCGATAAGATGTGCAATCAAAGCGAGTGGGTACACGAGGAAGAGAATCTCCAAAGTGACTACGACTATGATGAAGTTGAACCGAATGAGGTCGAGGCCAAAGTGGAGCTTATGTACGACAATGAACTAAATTTGGAGGAATATGATGAAAAAGAGACGATTGAGAGTATGGTGTTGGAGGAGATTACACCTAAAGTGTCGCATCGAGACGAAGACCCATACAAGTCATTCATTTCATCCCCTAGAGAACTAGAGCAAGAGACATTGAGTATTAATATAGTAGTCGACAATCAAGAGGGGGTGCATTTCCAAGAAAAGGAGTCATCGATGCTAGATATCTCTTTTGAGTCTCAAATCTCAAATACCGATGACACGAGAGACAAGGGCAAGGAGGCTGAGGATATTTTTCCTGTGCATGTGTGTATGACCGAATCACCTTTTTCCTCTCCGAGTGATTTGGTAGATAAGAATTACAGACACCCTCCTTCTTCCCTTGACATGATCATTATTATTGTTATTGAGGAGTCAAATGTGATACATGTTCATCACCCACTCAAGCCACATGATCCAGGTATTTTCAAATTTAATTTTGTTTTGAATGGGGATAACACAACTCAAGGTAAGGTAGATTATAATGAGCGTATTAATTTGTTTGATGTCTACACTAAACGTTGTGTTTACACTGATGCTACTGACCCCTTGGCCGAGATGATTTTCTTGCAGAAACATAGTTCTATATTTTTACATGTTGATGTGATGGAAAAAGAATACTTTTGTGGTGAAATTGGTATTGGTGTGGTTGCGCTCTTGGAGTTTAAAAATAAAAATAAACTGCTCCCACAACAATCAGAGATCAAGGGATTAGCGAAACAATGGAAGTACGTCTACATAGATTAAATGCACCTTGAATGAAAGAAGAAAAAAGTCGAGCTCTCGACTATAAATGAGCGTCGCGTGGAGACTAGTCCACGGACCGTATTGCTCTTTCGGTTCCCAAAACGAGCGCCGCGTGGGGGCCTACCCACGAATTGTCAAGCTCACGACGTAAAATGAGCATATTTCAATCATGGTGGGGATAGAAATGAGGAGAAACGAGGAAAAATGGAACGACGAGGCTAGAACGAGATGACGAACCGAATCGGAAAAGTGCAGCAACTTCACGTTAAAAACTGTTCTTGCTCCCTGGGAATCATAGCATGTGGGGTATATGGACGCGAAGATCTTGAAGTCTAGATTCCGGAAAATTTTGATTCGAGGCGATCGGAGTTCGCACGAAAAAGTTATGAAAAAAGTCGAGACACTGCGCAAGAGGAAGAGGGCTGCGAGGATTGAGTCACATTTGGGCACTCCGCCCACCAGAATTCAAAAAATGTTTCTGAGGAACACGAGGCTCAGCCCGCAGCTGGCTCGCGTTTCACCTTAACCAACCCGCAGTTTAAAAAACAAAATTAATAATAATAAAAAAAAAGGAAAAAGAGGGAGACCAACCCTAATCTATCTTTCCACCATCTACGTTCCATCCTCCACAATCAGAGCAGCACCGCTATCCGCCACCCCTCCTCCGTCGGTCACCATCATCGCCGCCGATCCACCGCCGCTACAGACCCCAGCCGACGCCATCTCCATCCTCACCTCCTGCAACCACCAACCCCGCTGCTCCTCTCGCTCCCATCTCCGGCCGCGATTCCATCCCCGACTGGACCCGACACCATCTTCTCCTACCACCACCGCGGCTCCGCCTCCAGCACAGCAGTTTGATGATTCAGTCACCGCCATCCGAGAGTACTACATTGCTTCGATGGAAAATTTCAACGGGGCATCTCTACGACACTTCAAGACCAAACTGAACGCTTGTCCCGTCTTGAGGAAAATTGGAGCGCGCGGCACTCGGCCCACTCCCCTCCTTAGCCACCCTACGGACTTTGAAAGTCGACCGTGTTAATCACGGTCGCGGTATGTAAATATTTCTATTTCTTCTCCTATTTCTATTTTTTTATTGTTTTTATTTTTATTTTATTTTCTTCTCTTACTTTATTTCTATTCGTTCTGGTGTAGTTCTTCTTGGACTTTCTTTTCTTTTGGTTGAATAATTCTTGTAGGATTCTTCTTGGTTGATTGCCCATCTTTACCTCGCACTTGGAGACTGCCATAGGAGCGAATTATCAGGGAAGTTGATTTACTACTTTATTTTCCCTTTTATTATTCATGAGGACATGGCATGTATAAAGTGTGGGGGGTGTTTTTGCATTCTCAATTCTTTGTTTGGTTAACCCGTTGTTTCGCGAGATTTGTTGGGGTTATAGTAGTCTTCAAATGTCGCTTTTGGTATGTTTTGTGTGTTTTGTGTTTCTTCCCTATACTTGGTATCTTGTTTGTTTGAGCATGAAAGGATTTTTAAATGGCCTAATTATCGCTTTAATCGTGTTGTTGGCTACTTGTGGTTTGGTGAAATTAAATGAATGAGTTAGATGTTTGATTTAATTCTCTCGGTGATTATGAGGTGTGCTTGAGTTTTGGCCTATACATTTCCAAAATACCCTTGTGAGAATTTGAGCCTTTGTCCTTTCTTCTGAGTGCTTTGATTGACTACTCGTCGTGTATCGAACCCAAGGTTTTTATTGTTCTATAATATGTGCAATTTATTAGCTTGAAATAACTAGAACATTCTTGTGTTGGTGTGCAAAGCATGATGTCATAACATATTTAATTTCGAATGTGATTGGGATTTACCGTGTAGGTTTAGCCATTTTCCCCCGTTACTTTTCTCTACCCCCGAGCCCGTCGTGGGACACCCCTAGTTAGCCCCTTTGAGACTACATTGAGCCTTTCTTTTCTTTACCATAAGTTCCAATTGAAGATATTTTGTGTGTTGGTGAAAACCGAAACAATGGTGAAGAGATGTCGCACTTAATAAAAAAAAAATGCAATGAGATGCAATTTCCTTTCTATCTTTCCAAAAAAAAATAAAAAAAAAAAAAAAAAACAAAAAAAAAATAGAAAAATCAAAAAGAAAAAAAAAAGAAAAAAAAGAAGAAGAAAGAAAGAGGAGAAAGAGTGATGGTGTATATAGAGAAGAAAGTCGGGAGTATGAACTTTGTGATGTTTGAGTTGATGACAATGTGAGAGTCAAAATGACTTGAAGATGAATTTGAGAGGTTGTTGTGTTACTCTTGAGTAAAAGTCCACTTGAGCCATATATTCCAAACACCTATAGCCTAGCCCCATTACACCAATTTATCGGTCGCCCATGATTCGAAAGATAATAAACTTTGATTTGTTGAGTACATCGCGTGAGTTTGCCTATAGTTGTTTCTCGCATATGCACATCTTATAACTTTGGGTTCATCGGTTTTCACCTAGAGCTTTATTTCTTCATTATGCAAGCATCACATTCTTGTATCTTTAACTTGCATAACCTTTTGAGTGATTACCATCATCGAGTGAAAAAAAAAAAAAAAAAAGAGAGAGAACTTTACCTAGGTGAGGGAATTTGGATTGGTCTTACTCACGCTCAACTTGTATGATCTTATGAGTTATTAATTCATGATTTTGATTTCGTTCATATGCCCACGTGGAAGGGGTCACCGAGCTTCAAGATTATGTCCTCGACCGGTTGTGTGATTTCGTTGGTATGTGTTAATTTGTAGTGTTCCTTTCATTTGCTTGAGGACAAGCAAAATGCTAAGTGTGGGGGAGTTGATTTACATATTTTTGTTAGATTTTAGTAGTCGTTTGTAGTGTCGTTATGATCGTTTAGCATGTGTTTGTGCTTTGGGATATTGCATTATTGGTGAATATGACTTATTATGTTTGTGGTTTGGTTTGATAGGATAAACGAGTGAAAAAAGAGCAAATTCGAGACAAAGAAGCATGCTTTAGCTCACAGCACTGCGCAGCCTCGGTGAAATGGCCTTAACGCTGTCGTCAACCGTCGGATTGGGCTGAAAATTGGACAACACCATGACGACTTCATGCATTATCTTTCCACCGTTCGGATCGACAAAACAATGCACGAATAGGAAGTTATTGATCAAAGACCGGAGCTGATGGAAACCGACACAACCCGCGCTGGCGGTTTTCCCCAACCTGGCGGCCAGACTTTTGAGAAGGTTTCAGCCCCGCGCTAGCGGCTGAACCCGCGCTTGCGGAGCTGAACGGGCTGGACTTTATTAAGCCCGATTTTTGTCCTTTAAAGAGTGGGGAAAACACATTTTTGAGGATACGCTCAGAACCTAGTATACTACTTTTACTTTTGAACATTGCCGACTACTCTTAGACATAGCTTTGGAGATCAAACGATTGGATTAACATCTTTTTGGGGATTGAATTCTTATTACACCTTAGTAAGTTTCTTTTTCAATTTGAGAATTTATTTAGTTTCATTTTTTTTTTATTGTTCTTCTTCACATTTCACATGCTTGAATTTTTATATCTATTGAATTCTCTTATTATGCTTATGAGTTATTACATTAAATTAGATTTTTATTTCAACAACATGAGTAGCTAATTCAATTACTGGGGTTAGGGTTTATCAATATTCGATTAAGGAATTGAATTTTAGTTCGCACACAAGGTGTTTGATAAAATGTCATTTTGATTTAAAGACCACGTTTGAGGTTGCTAGGCAATCTCGTGAATAAGATTATCGAACCAAGTTAGTACCAACCGGAAACGGGCGTACTAATGTAATTTTGCGAATTACTATTTAATTTCGAAGTTGATAATTGATAAACCCGAACCCTAGTCTCCTTTATATTATTAGAAATCCATTTTTTCTCATTGCTTGTTTTCTCTTGATTGTTTTCGAATTTATTAGTTTACAATTAGTTTATAAAAACAAAACCAAAACCAACTCATGCATTATGCTATTTCTTTTCTATCTCTCCGTTGCAAACAAATAGACACTTGTACGCGCCGATAGTAGTGTTCCTCGAGACCGACTCGGGCGAGTTGTTTCGACAACTAGTTCGATATAAATTTAATTGATTTTTTTTCCGCTACTAAAACGACTTATCATCAGGCCTCGCCATGATGGGAAATTCAATCTCATCAATTAGGAATGCATTTAGATATGTTCACAGTGGTCCACAAAGGCTTACCTTATTCAAGAAATGTATGGAAAAAGAGAAGATAGAGTATAAGAAGAATTGCATTCTTGATGTGCCGACAAGGTGGAACTCCACTTATCTAATGTTTTCTACTGCATTAGAATTGAGGAAGGAATTTGATAGAATGGCAAGAGAAGATGGCAGCAAATACAAAGGGTATTTTGACGAGAACGAAGACATTGATTGGGATGAGGAAGTACTTACAGACACTACTAATGCAGCAACGTGAAAGTTCTACTTTAAGGCTCACATGCAGATTGATTTTATTTCCGATTTTTTATTGTGGTTACTGTAAAACAATGTGTATTGTACACAATTTCAGGTGCAGCAAATTCAGAGGCTGTGTCAAGAACAAGGCAAAGAAAGAAAATGGTAGGACCTCTGTTGGAAAATATTATATATATATATATATATATATTATTTATTTAATATTTATTTTTTGAAAATTCAAATTCAAAGTTTGAATTTTGTAACCCTGCCATTATTAGAAAATCATAATATCTTTTCATTTATGCACCAATTATTACAAAGACGTTACACCTTTTCAAAATCCTATAAAAAACAAGCTTTGATATTTCATAAAGTACTTGTAAAAACTTGAAAAATAGAGAAAGATACTTGAGCAAAAAAATAGTTTGTGTGAATCGATCGATCTGAGTGTTAAGTTCGGTTGAAAGAGAGGGTTGTTTTATCCTGGGGACGACGTTGCTATCTACTGCAAAGCACTTTCAGGCAGAGCCGCGAAACGTCTTAAAGAAAGCGACCTAGTCCGCGACTCAGCCTTGTTTCGTCTTTATTGTGTTACTATTTTTTTCTGATTTTGCAGGTAATATTTCAACAATTTTAAGACGTTTTCATCTGTTATGGAGTACGAAGCAAGCGACAAAAACAAGACATCCAAGTTCACGGGTGCCAATTTCAAGAGGTGGAAGAATAAGATGTTTTTCTATCTTCACACAAAGAAGTGCGAAAAACAAACCAATTCTATCAAACCTGCTGTGGTGGATTCTCCAACCAAAGAGTCAACAAAAGCTATTGAAGATTGGGTCGAAAATGATTTCCTTTGCAGGAATTTTATTTTAAATGGTTTGAATGATGAATTGTATCATTATTATCCATCACTAACCACTGCTAAAGAAGTTTGGGATGCGTTACAAAAAAATATGATACTGAAGAAGCAGGTTCTAAAAAATATGTTGTGAGCCGCTACCTCAGATATCAGATGGTGGATGACAAGCCAATTATTTCTCAAGTTCATGAATTGCAGAAAATAGCCCACGAGATTACGGTGGAAGGAATGCTTATCTGTGAGCCGTTTCAAGTGTCGGTGGTGATAAAAAAAATCTGCCCCCTTCCTGGAAAGATTACAGGAACTCATTGCGACACAAATCAAAGGAGCTTTCCATTGAAGATGAACACAAGAAGCAAGATCAGAATGAAGAAGTGATGATGCTCTCCAACATCAAGAAGAATCAAAACACTTATGCAACCTTGAAGCCCCAAAAGAAGCTAATGAAGCCAAATCAGTATCGGAAAAATTATGGAGGACAAAAGCAACACAAGAATCAAAGTTCTTCCTCAAAGCCTCCTACGAGGCAGAATGTGAACAATGGAGACAAATTTGAGTGCTAAAATTGTGGTAAGCCTGGACATCTGGCCAGAAACTGTCGTTTCCCTAAACGGGAACGTACAGGAAATGCTCCCCAAGCAAATATGCTGGAAGAACCTCTTGTAGCAATGATTGCTGAGGTTAATATGATTGGTGGTTCTGATGGGTGGTGGATTGATTCTGGTGCAGCACGACATGTGTGCTATGATAGATACCTGTTTAAGAATTACTCTGAAACAGAAGATAAGAAAGTCTTGTTGGGAGATTCTCATACCATTAACATGTTAGGTACTGGTGATGTCGATCTAGTGTTCACTTCTGGAAAAACACTAACCTTGAAGAATGTGCTACACACTCCTGGAATGATAAAGAATCTGGTATCTGGCTATCTTCTCAACAAAGCTGGATTTGTGCAAACTTTTGGATCTGACCAGTATACCATCAACAAGAATGGAGCCCATGTCGGTAAAGGTTATGCTGTTGATTGCATGTTTAAGCTTAATGTTGATATGAATAAAGTGTATTCTTCTTACCTGTGTGCACATTTACTTTATGGCATTCTCGACTTTGTCATGTGAACAAACCATTTGTTAAACTTATGAGTAAACTTGGACTAATATCTATAATTAACAAATGAAAATGTTGAACAATGTGAGATATGTATTCAAGCTAAAATTACTAAGAAGTCCTATAAATCTGTTCAAAGAAAAACTGAACTCTTAGAATTTGTGCATTCTGATTTATGTGAATTTGAAGGAACTTTGACTAGAAATGGAAAACGCTACTTTATGACTTTTATTGATGATTATTCCAACTTCACATATGTATACTTGCTGAAACATATGAGTGAAGTTATTGACATGTTTAAATAATATATTGCTGAAGTAGAAATCCAATTTGGTAAAAATATAAAAAGATTTTGAAGTGATAGAGGCACTGAATATAGTTCAAATGAGTTTAATGATATCTATAGAAATCATGGTATTATACATGAAACTACTGCTCCTTACTCACCTGAAATGAACGGTAAAGAAGAACGTAAAAACAGAACTTTTTCTTAATTAGTTGTTGCATTGTTAATTAGTTCTGGTGCTGCTACACCATGGTGGGGTGAAGCATTATTGACTGTTTGTTATGTGTTAAATAGAGTTCCTAAAACTAAAACTCAAAATACTCCTTTTGAAATATGGAAAGGAAGAAAACCTAATGCGTCTTACTTCAGAACTTAGGAATGTCTTGCTTATGTCAGGAAACCTGATTCTAAACGTTATAAACTGTCTAGTAGAGCCTATGAATGTGTTTTTGTTTGATATTCTGTGACAATTAAAGCATATAGATTTTATGACATTATTAATAAGGTGATTATTGAATCTGTTGATGCTGATTTCTTTGAACATAAGTTTCCTTTCAAGCCCAAAGAATTTTATAATAACTTGAGAAATAGTGGGGGTACTAGTATTACTACACCTTCCCGTATTGTCATAGTTCCTGAACTTGAACCTGAACTTAGAAGGAGTAAACGTGCTAAAATTAGTAAAGATTTTGGTCCTGATTTTGTATTTAACCTTGAAGATGATCCTTCTTCTATAAATGAAGCACTTAGCTCTCTAGATGCTGATCTTTGGCAAGAAGCTATTGATAATGAAATAGAATCTCTTGAAAATAATAAAACTTGGGATTTAGTTGAGCTGCCTCCTGTTTGTAAAATAATTGGTAGTAAATGGATCTTAAAAAGGAAAATGAAACCTGATGGAACTTTAGAAAAATTTAAAATTAGACTCGTAGCTAAAGGTTATAAACAAAGGGAAAAGTTGAATTTTTATGATACTTATTCATCTGTTTCTAGATTGGTTTCAATTAGAGTGTTGATTGCTGTAGCTGTTGTTCATAATTTATATGTGCTTCAGATGGATGTTAAAACTGCATTTTTGAATGGTGAATTAGAGGAAGAAATTTACTTAGACCAACCTGAAGGATTTGTTTTTCCAAGTCAAGAAAACAAAGTATGCAAATTGAATAAATCCTTATATGGTTTAAAAAAGGAACCAAAACAATGGCATGATAAATTTGATTCTTTGATTATTAGCAATGGTTTTAGAATCAATGAAAGTCATAAATGCATATACTACAAATGTGTGAATAATGTATGTACTATTATATGCCTTTATGTGGATGATCTTCTGATTTTTGGTTCAACTCTTGATGTGGTTAATGAAACAAAAAGCATGCTAAGTAGTAGTTTTGACATGAAAGACCTAGGAAAAGCTGATGTTATTCTTGGAATCAAAATAACTAGAACTGAAAATGGGATATCATTAGATCAATCACATTATGTTGAAAAGATTTTGAAAAAATACAATTATTATGATTGTAAACATGTTTGTACTCCTTTTAATCCTTCTGTGAAATTGTTAAAAAATGAAGGTGAAGGCATAAGACAAAAAGAATATGCTAGTATAATTGGAAGCTTGAGATATGCTACTGATTGTACTAGACCTGACATTGCATATGCTGTTGGAGTACTTGGTAGATTCACCAGTTGTCCTAGTTTGGAACACTGTTATGCTATTGAAAGTGTCACGCGTTACCTGAAAAGGACCATGAACTTATGCTTACATTATGTAAGAGATCCCGATGTCCTTGAAGGATATAGCGATGCTGATTGGAACATCTTCTCGGACGATTCTAAGCCACTAGTGGCTATGTGTTTAAAATTGTTGGTGGAGCAGTCTCTTGGAAATCCAAGAAACAAACAATTCTAGCTCAATCCACTATGGAGTCGGAATTATTTGCTCTAGCAACAAGTGAGGAGGCAAGTTGGTTAAGGAACCTCTTGTCAGATATTCCTTTGTGGGATAGACCTATTCCAGCTATATTAATCCACTGTGATAGTACCGCGACTATCGATGTTGTAAAGAATCGTTATTATAACGGAAAGAAACGTCAGATTCGCCGTAAACATAATACGGTAAGAGAATACATTACAACTGGAGTTGTAAGAGTGGGTTATATACGTTCTGATGATAACACATAGCTCATCCTTTGACAAAAGGACTAGCTCGTGAAAAGGTGTGGAATACATTTAAAGGGATGGGACTAAAGCCTATGGAAAATTGGAGTTAGAATCGCAAATGGTCCCACCTGAAAAATCGATTCTCACATAAAACCCACAAGTCACGAAAGTTCAACTGTTCATCCTTTTTCCACTGTTCCGGCAGGGAAAACGCACGTGAGAAGCACGTGCGTGCTGATTTGGCACCGGAAGCTGACCTGGCCACTGGATATTGGCGCGCAACTCATTCTGTGGGGCCCACATGTTTCAGAAATTAAAAAAAAAAAATAAAAAATACGATTTGGAGGGAAAACTTACCTGGTTTTCTTGTAATATTCGTGTAAAACAGGGTTGTAATTAACACTGATGAGGAAACTCGATTGTAACCGTCCTTTATGATCAATTCACCTGCAATTTGAAAAACCCTAAGCTCATTTCCCCAATTCCACTCCCAAATCGAAAGAACCCTAAAAAATTTTCCAACGAAAATCCTGAAATTCATCCGTTAAACCTAAAGAAGGAGACGAGCCTTACCTGAAAATGGGTGCAGCGGAGAGCACCGACGCGAATAGCTCACCTGCAAGAAAGAAACTATATGCGAAGAACAACAAGATTGTTTTCTACTCTTTGCTTCTGCGATATGGAGGTAAGTTTGCTGGGTCAACATCATGTATTTACTTGGGTGGAGATTATGATCTGTATGATTTTGTGAACTTGAAGAAAAATGCGAAGTTGGAGAGATTGGACCTATTTTGTGAGAATTTGGGGCTAAAGGGTCAGAAATCTTATTGCTCTATTGTAGACAATAAGAAAGTATATTTCAAAACAAATAGGGAGTTACTGGCTTGGGCTAGAGAACCAGATAGACATAAGTTTTTTGAGATATGTGTTGAAACTGGGGTGGAAAAGCCTGTGAATTTGAATGTTAGTGAGTCTGTGGTTGAAGAAGTTGTAAATTTGAATGCTGATGAGTCTGTGCCTGTGGTGGAAAAAGGTGAGAGTTCAAAGGCTAATGATTCTGTGCCTGTGGTTGAAGAAGGTAAGATGTTGGATGTGAATGAGAGTGGAGATAGTGGAGATGATAGTCAAGATAGTGATTTTGTGTTGAAGGAAGTAAGTGGAGATGATTCTGAAGATGAAGTATATGTTGAAGATGATTCTGAATGGCATGAGGCAGTTGATGAAGAAGTTGAAGGTGACACTGATGAGGAGCCAGATGAAGATCTTATCCCAAATGATTGTGAAGACTATGATGCTAACAAAGTGTCAGATGATGATAATGAGATTAAAGAGAACCCCAAGTTTGATAGAAAGGTGATCTTCAATCCTGACTTTGTGCTGGCAATGGAGTTTGAGAACAAAGAACTATTCAAGGAAGCCATAACCTCCCATGCCATCAACACCAAGAGGTCTCTATATTTGAAAAAAAATGATAAAAGAAGAGTTTATGCTAGGTGTAAGGCTGATGTTGAGGGCTGTGACTGGCACTGTCATGCACTTAAGGTATTGGGGCATGAAACCTACCAAATCAGGAAATACAACCCCACTCATACATGTGCCCCTACATTCCATGTCAGCAACATGAGCAGCACTTGGCTTGGGAAAAGGCACTTGGCTCAGTTTCAGTGTGATCCTAAGAGAGATGTGAGGGGTTGGAGAAAGGAGGTTATACAGGAGCTTCATGTTGATGTCTCAAAGCAGATGGCATACAGAGCTAGAAAAGCTGCACTCCAGATTATTCAAGGTGAGCCTGACATTCAGTACAACAAGCTGTGGGATTACTGTGAGGAATTGAAGACATCAAACCCTGGTACTACTACTGTTCTGGACATAGATGATACTGGGAAGTTTTCAAAGCTATATGTCTGTTTCTCTGCATGCAAGTCTGGATTCAAGAAGTGTAGGCCTTTCATTGGTGTTGATGGTTGTTGGCTGAAGGGAGCAAGGGGTGGGATCCTTCTTTCTGCTGTTGGTGTGGATCCTGGGAATGCCTTGTTCCCTATTGCATTTGCTGTGGTGTCTGTTGAGAGCAGGGAGACTTGGCAGTGGTTTTTAATCAATCTAAAACATGACCTGGATATGATGAACACTGGAGATTATACCTTCATGTCAGATAAGCAGAAGGGGCTCATTGCTGCTATGAGTGATATTTTTCCTGATGCAGAACATAGGTTCTGTGTTAGGCATATGCATGCCAACATGGTATCTGCTGGTTTCAGAGGTGAGGGGTTCAGAAAGGCCTTGTTCAGGGTTGCATATGCAACAACTATGGGGACCTTCACAGAAGCAATGAAAAAAATAAGGAAACTTAATGAAGCTGCTGCAGAATGGGTTGGTGATAAAGATCCCAGGCAATGGTCATTGTCTCATTTCAGGGTGAACTCAAAATGTGCCCTACTGCTCAACAATGGCTGTGAGAGTTTTAATGCAGCAATCATGGATGCCAGGGACCAACCAATTCTGACTATGCTGGAATGGCTGAGGCAGTACTTGATGGAAAGATTCCAAAAAAACAGAGAGAAGGCATTGAAGTGGAATGGCATTCTAACACCAGCTGCTGAGAATCTGCTAGAACAAACTATGGAGACAGTTAGCATTTGCATTCCAATCAAATCTGATAAGTGGCATTACCAAATACAATGTTCTGGTACAGAACAATTTGCTGTGGACTTACAGAAATGGACTTGCTCCTGTAGGGTGTGGGAGTTAACTGGTGTGCCATGTAATCATGCATTAGCTGCAATATTGAAGGAAGGTGAAAATCCACATAATTTTGTTCATGAATGTTACAAGGTCAGTACCTACAGGGATGTGTATGCTGACTCAATATTACCTATCAAAGGACAAGTGGAGTGGTCTGAAACATTGTACATACCTCCTATGCCACCAAACTTTGGGAAGAATAAGAGAGGGAGACAACAGAGGCTGAGGAGAAGGGACATTACTGAAGAGAAGAAGACTGGAAAAAGAAGTGAAAAGAGAAGCATGCCTGTTGTGGCCTTGAAAAGGCAAAAGCGCATACTGAAGTGCTCAAAGTGTGGTGTAGAAGGGCACACAAGAAATAGATGCAAAACCAATGTGGAAGCTGAGGTGGACCCTGGAGTGCCTGCTGAGATGGCAGATGAGTTGTTTGAAGAAGTTGTGAGACAAGCTGAAGCACATGAAAGTGATAATTCACATTTCCCTGATGTGGCTGCTGTAGAAGATGATACTCAGGGAGTTCCAACACAGGAAAGTGTGATTTCATCTTTCTCTGATGTGGCTGTTGTAGAAGATGGGATTCAAGAAGTTCCAACACAAGAAAGTGTGATCAGACCTCCACAAACAAATCAGAAAATTGAGGTATTTTTATGTTTTAAGTCATTTTCATTATTGTATGCTTTCACAAACAAATCAGAAACATGAGACAAATCAGAAACATGAGATATTGTTATGATTTTGCATATAGGTAAGGAGAACAAAATCCTCTATCAGGGCAGTATTGAGGAGTCAGAGAGGGAGAGGCAGGGGTACAACTAACAGTGATAGAGTGCAGACTGAGTTTGAGGGAGTTTCAACACAAGAAAGTGTTGCTGAAGTGCCTCCACAGGTTCACACATTTATTTACTCATGTTTTGGTTCATATTTATGCACACAAGAAATATTCTGACATGTTTTGGTTTTACATATAGGTAAGGAGAACAAAAGCTTCTATCAGGGCAGTATTAAGGGAGAGAGGAAGAGGCAGGGCTACTAGTGGATCTACTAGAAGGTTGGTGGATGAAGATAATACCCAGTTTGAAGCTCTACTGGATCAGTTCAACAGTGGGGGTGAAGACATTGTTCCATCTCTCCAAGGACCTTCATGCTGGGACCAGCTAAAGGGAACAACTACAATGGCTACAACTTCAACTTCTAATGTTCCTAAATACCCAACAATGCCACTGACTGGATACAAGCCCATGTTCACCTCACAAAGTAGGGCAGAAGCCTCCAAGAAGCAGATTTTCATGACTGGAAATGATAAAACCAAGTAGGGTAGTAGATTTGTTTGGAACAAAATCTGATATGGTGTTTTGTGGGCATTACTTAAGTAGTTTATGTTGTTGCCCTTCTTTTTGGAACAATTTCTGATATGGTGTCTTTGTGGGAACATTTTCATTAGTTATGTAATTGACCTTGTTTTGGAACAATCTATGATATGGTATCTTTTGGATCATTTTGTCACTAGTAATAAATGTATGAGTTTACATGTTCTGGCTAATGAATGTAGTTGTTCAATTTACATGTCAAATGATTGGCATCAAATAAAACAGGTTCAATACATAAAGCATAACAACTACAAATTCAATAAAGCATAACAACTACAGATTCAAGTTTATCTAGGAATACAATCATTCATATTACATCCTAAACAGGATTGCAATCCCAACAATCAATAAACACAGAAAAACTTTAATCAACTGTGACATTGTTTCCATTGTTCCTTTCACATCTTTTATCATCTGCACAGATTCTTCACCTTTCTTCATATAATCATCAAATATTTCCACTCTAGCTTTCACATCCTTTAGCAACTGCAGATATTCTTCAGCTTTCACATCATCAGCATCACATCTCTCACAGCTTTGATTATCATTAATTGGATGGCACCACCCCTGGAACCTGTGTTGTTCGCAATAATAGAACAGCTTCTGGTAGTTTATAGTGCTACCAGACACAATGCGAATTTGAAGCTTCTTTTGGCAGGAGCCGCAAAGCCTGTTCTCATAGCTAAATCGACCCGCACTTCCAAAATTCATTCTTGAATTTACAGAGTTAGTCGACATTTCCCTGTAAGTGTAAAAAAAATCCAGCTTTCATTCAGCGACGTGCGCTTAGGTCAGAAAGAAGAACGATTTACCTGAAATAATCGACGTGCTTAGGTCGAAAATGTCAAACCTGGTTTGATCCAGCAAAAGTTGCTAAGAAATTGGGGTGTCTCAGACGGTCGATTTAGGAGAATTGCGAATTGGGGATGAAGAAATGAAATTAGGGTTCTGAAATTTCGCGTTTCCATTTTATAAAAAAAAAAAAATGTCTTACGCGTGGGCCCCACATGACGTGGCAGAAGAAATGAGTTGCGCGCCAATATCCAGTGGCCAGGTCAGCTTCCGGTGCCAAATCAGCACGCACGTGCTTCTCACGTGCGTTTTCCCTGCCGGAACAGTGGAAAAAGGATGAACAGTTGAACTTTCGTGACTTGTGGGTTTTATGTGAGAATCGATTTTTAAGGTGGGACCATTTGCGATTCTAACTCTGGAAAATTGATCCTCTTGTGATGGACACACAACCCATGAAATGGAGATCCCATGAAATGGGTTCAATGGGAAAAACGAGTCACCTGAGGAAATGAACTATCATGCAGAATAAAAGGAGTATAACTCCTAGTCCCTTCCATTAAAGCATGATTTCCTAGAGCGGTTAAAGGTTGAGTGATTACTATTAATAAGTTCATACTTATGTTTAAGTAAAGTGTTTAGCTCAAGAGCACTCTTGAAAACATTCACTAGACTGGGATACAAGCACAGGGTCGTATTGTGCTGGCATAGAATCACACAAACAGAAGTGGTGTGTGTGATGTATGGTTTGAAGTAAAAACAAATAATGTAAGTTCCAGAATTATGTCACTCTTCATTCTTCTAATTTAAAAAATATACATTATTACGTTAAAGTTCAAATCGAAAGATACTTTAACTTATGCACTCCTCTATAATGAACTGCTCAAATGATATTCTTTTAATATATATATATATATATATATATATATATATATATATATTATTTATTTAATATTTAATTTTTGAAAAATCAAATTCAAAGTTTGAATTTTGTAACTGCTGCCATTATTAGAAAATCATAACGTCTTTTCATTTATCCACCAATTATTACAAAGACGTTACACCTTTTCAAAATCCTATAAAAACCAAGTTTTGATATTTCATAAAGTACTTGTAAACACTTGAAAAATAGAGAAAGATACTTGAGCAAAAAAATAGTTTGTGTGAATCGATCGATCTGAGTGCTAAGTTCGGTTGAAAGAGAGGGTTGTTTTATCCTGGGGACGGCACTGCTATCTACTACAAAGCACTTTCAGGCAGAGCCGCGAAACGTCTTAAAGCAAGCGACCTAGTCCGCGACTCAGCCTTGTTTCATCTTTATTGTGTTACTATTTTTTTCTGATTTTGCAGGTAATATTTCAACAACCTCCAATAATGCATGATTGGAAAAATGCGACAACTTTTGTTAAATTTTTGATGATATTTGATGATGTCACAATGAGAATTAGTGCATCAACCAAACTGACAAGTTGGAAAGCTTTCCATGATATCGTGGCAATCAAAGTTGTGATTGATGGTCTGATTCCAAAAGAGGGAATGATCACCGAATCGATGACTGAAAGAACTTTGCGTGTTATGGCGGAGAATATGCGAAAGAAGTATGAAAAGTATTCCTCCACCATTGCTGATTGCAACCAACTTTTGTTGATTGCCTTGGTGTTAAATCCAAGATATAAGCTTAGAAACTTTGAGTCTACATGTAGTAAATGGCAGCAAATGGATTATGTGACAATTAATGCGAAGTCCGCCGATCTTAAACATCCTTTAGTGAAACTTTGTGATTTTTACAGCACTGTGAATGTGGTTGATAGTTGTAAATATTCAAGATCAAGGAGTGGATACATCAGACTTACTAGCCTCAAGAAAGATTCTATGAACTGTTTGAGGTCCATTAAGCCTACTGGAATCATAAAAGATATGGAATAAGATTGGGAGAGGGAACTAGAAGACTAGGATGATACCATAGTTGAACATGAAGTGGAAAAATATCTTTTGGACCCCATTGAGAAGCCTCCAAATCCAGAAGTTTGACATCTTAGAGTGGTGGAAGGTCAATGGTGACAAGTATAAAAATCTAGCAGCTATTGCCAAAGACGTTTTGGCAATACAAGTGAGCACGGTGACAATCGATTCCTCTTTCAGCACTAGTAAGAGGGTAATCGATCCATTTCGGATTTCTCTTACACCAAAAACTGTGGAAGCATTAATTTGCTATCAAAATTGAACCGTAAGTGTCCAGAGTATTCAATATGTTCCAACTATTGAGGATATGGAATTTTATGAGGATGTAGAGAATGGTAATTTAAAAACTTTTAATTAATCTTTCTTAAATTTATATTTAATGTTATTTGATTTTCTATTTTGCTATTTTGTATAACAAGAAAAGGAAGAGGTGGGGAAGCCTCCTACTACCTCAACTACAGTCTCTAAAGCGAAAGCAGACAGGCCCAACACCTTGATCCTTGAAAAGCACTCCAAAAAAAGATCAAAACATTAAAATGAGGTAATGAACTCTTAACTTTGTTGAATGATGCTGTGATATTTTTTTTTAAATCATTTCTGGATTAATGATGCTAATTATTAGTTACTTTTTTCTGTTTTGACTATTTTTTTGCAAGCTGGACTGGACTGTTAAGGTAGAAGTGAAGTGGAATTGAGCTACAACATAACACGCCAAAAGCAGAAACAATGAATTTCTTTGCTTTTTTATTTTTTATTTTTGGACTTTCATTTGGGCAAACAAACCAAGAACATTGTTTTATTTATTTTATCTTTGGACTTTCAGTTTAGCAATATCACGTGATTCAAGTGTTTTGAGATTTTTATTGAATTATGAGGTGCATGAAATTTGTAATAGAAAGTTAGAAATTGTAAAATTTGAGACCGAAAACTCGAAAACCCAGCTAGGGCTCGTCGAGCTAGGTCCTGAGCCGGGCCCCTGCCTCTAGAAAACCCGGCTTGGCTCGGACCGCAGAGTTTCGGTTTTGAGCCGGGTTTTGATAATTTTGGGCTCGGTTTGGCTCGCGCCCACCCCTACTTCTGCCTAACTCAAAAAAAATATATATATTTAAAAAATATACTAACTTTGTCCTTATAATGGTCACACTTTGTGTTTTTTTTCATCTCATAAGTCATAATAAAAATGGTCACCACTCAATAAAAATTATTTATACCCTAAATACCATTACAATAAGTACAAATTTCAAAACTGCCACTACAATCAACAATTTATTTTAACTAGTAACAACTGCCCGCGCAGATGCGCGGTATATATAAATTCTAAGAAAAAAATACATTATTTTGTATAACAGTCTTAATTATTCAATATTGTTCATATAATTTTTTAGATTGAACACTCGTCCGCGAAGTATTATTTTAAGTCATCACCTCCACCTACGTTACCACAAATTAAAATATGTTGAAATTAAAAAAAAAAGTTAAAACAAAATCATTAATTCTTAGTAAAAAAATAATGTTTAATTAATGAGACAATAGCAAATTAATAAAATTAATCGTTGTATTTAAATTGTCCGGCATAAATTATTGTTACTCAAAAGAATAAAATTAGGTGACATCATCAAATTTATCAATGTACTTAAAATATTATATGCGAAAAATACACCGATCTAATTATTTAAATTATGTCCTGCAAAAATAACAATTACGAACCAACAAAAATAAAACGTACTACATTCCATTATGTCCTGCAAAAATAACAATTACGAACCAACAAAAATAAAACGTACTACATTCCAGAGAATATAAAAACTTATTTGTTGATTAAAATGAAAAGGAAAGAAGCAATTTAAATAGAATTTTATTAAGGTGAAAATATTCTATTATAACAATATAAATAAATTAATTAATTATTTAAAGACTGAATTTTTAGAAGTCTAATAAAATATGATTTGATTTGTTTATTACCATTATTTAATAAATCATGATTATTAATTTTATATTTTTAGCCGATATATACGGTAAATGAACTAATAGATTTATTAACTATTTAGTAATAAAATCGGTCAAACAATCAATCCAACATAAATGAACTACTATATATGGAAATTGAATAATTTTATTAATTGAATTTATAATGTCTCAAGTAATTGTTTTCAAAATGATTTTGAATGCTACTATAATTAAACAATATTTGATAAGATATATTGTTTTTTTTGTTTTGTTTTTTTACTAAAACTAAGGACATTAGCAAAAATATTATGAGAGAATATGGACCGGATTTGATTCCCTCGTCAATCAATTGACTACTATTATAATTAAGGATGGTTATTATGTATTCTATAAAATCAATAATCAATAATTATAGAACCGATTAGAGAATAAATAATAGATTTTAATAAATATCATGATTAATTTTAATATATGATAATTTTTGTTTTAAAGGTATTAATCTTTATCATTTATCTATTAATTAATATAATAGTTAAAATTAAATCAAATAAGCATGTAATATTTATAGAAATATTATTATATTATTTTGCAAGTACAATTGATATAAATATTTTTATATTATTATATTAAAAATCATAAATCTCGCTAACTAATAACTCACTTTTTGAATATGTAGTGAGATAACAATTAAATGAGCTAATTAATAATAAATTATACTCCCTCTTTCCCTTAAAACAGTGCACACTTTCCTTTTTGGTTCATCCCTTAAGACAATGCACATTCCATAAATGGAATTACTTTTCACAACTTTATCCTCCCAATACACATTTATTTACCCTTATACCACTACTTTTTCAACTAACTACTTTATTACTTACACATCAATACCTATTATACCCCTACTTTATATGGGACGTGCTAAATGGGCAGAATTCTTTTATAAAATTATTTAAAAATTATTAAAATATTTTTATTATTATTTTGTCATATATTATAATTAAGTACACTATATTAAATATATATTGCACAAAAAAAAATAAAAAATAAAAATATTTAGATAAAGATAATGAATATTTTTATATTTATACTAAAATAATCAATTGATTAGAAAAAAATTATTATAATATATAAAAATGAAAGATAAAAAAATTATTTTAATAGATTTATTAAGCTAATTATATTTATAATCATATAAAAATAAAAAATAAAAAATTTAATAAATTTGGACAGTTCTGCCCATGGGCAGAATCTGCCCACAACGAATTACCGACTTTATATTATTAAACACATAAAAAATCACTTTTTCTTAATCTACGTGACATTTTCTCTATGCACTATACTAAGGGATGAAGGGAGTATAAATCTAACGAAATTCTTAAAATTTATTAAAAGAAACACGTTATCTTAACAAATATTTAGTTTACAATTATAGATAAAAACAAAATAAAAAATACATTAAAAAATGGGAAATATAATGAAGAAAAACGTGAGACTAAAAAAAAATGATTTTTTCTTAGAAAAAAAAGCACACACTTAAACTGATCATCTCCAAATCTCTAACGAAATCATGTCCTTAAATTAATCTTTAATCTTTAAAGATGACTTCATCGGCCATCCTCATCAGCTAGTGCAAATGAGCTCAATGAGAATTCCCTAGCAAACAAAAATGGATAATGCCCGCTCCTCTTCACCATCGTAGTGGATGTTGCTGTCGAGCCGTTTGAACCGTCGGATGTCGATTTCAATCACTCATCCTCGTATCTGCGCCTACTCCTCATGTCAGCCAGCACCGATCAAATCACCCAAAAGCAGCACGAAGCCCTCCCGTGAAAAGCATTGCCGCCAGATCCTGCTGAAAAAAATAGTGTTTACCTGAATTTAGCTTGAATTTAGCTTGAGCCAAATCTACTCTATTAAAAAAACTCAATACTCCATAAGAATCTTTAAATTCAAGATAAACACTAAGATTTAAATAAAAAATATATGTATTACTATTATTAAAAAAATACAGTAAATTAAAATACTTACCGCGAGAGCTCTATAAAAAAATACAAAATACGTATTGATTCTTTAATAGCGAATCGATATATAAATACTAACAACAAATTAATACTTACTTTGTTCTATAAAAAAACATTAAGAATAAAAAAAACATCAAGAATCAATATGTACATATAAAACTTTAAAACAAATACTTACGGTGAGAGCTGCAAAAAATACAAAACACGTATTAATAATTTAATCACAAATCGAAATTTAAATACAAACAACAAATTAATACTTACATTGTCCTAAAAAAAACATCAAGAATCGGTATAATAATAATAATGCAACAAAATATATTTTAAACGGAAAATAAAAAAAATGAATCAGAATGTGAGAGAATGAATGACGATGGAGATCTTTTCATGCTGCAAATTTAAAATAGAGTTTGTTATATTTTAAATATATATTTAAAGAATCAATTCCACATTGATTGGAAACAAATATTTAATCAACATTAAAATAAGTTAATTAATTTAAAATTTGACATAATTATAGAAATATAATAATATCAATTTGATTATTTGCTTAAATTAAGGATTTGATTTGATTATTGTCCACCCTCATTTTAATAATATAAATAATCGGATGAATACATTAAAATTATACAGATTCTTTCTTTCACTATAATTATGGACTTGAGCAATAATAAAGGAATGTTATAATACATATTATTTCAACGCCTAATTGACCAAGAAAGGTAAGAAATGCTAAAACCGACTTAATTTTCTTTTACTGTAATTATGGACTTGACCAATAATTAAGGAATGTTATAATACATATCATTTCAACGCCTAATAAATATTAAGTATAAAGCCATATCATAATTAATATTGATTAAGGAAAGCCACATAATCAAATTTAGACCAATGAAAACTTTGTCTGTGACACGTAGTGTGAACATGCTCAATTTTTGTAGTGTAATTTTTTGTGTTCACAATTGTCCACGTAGAATCAGCAAAGTCTGGATTTATATATTATATAGATCACATTTCCTAATTACATTACCTAATTACATTTTACACAACTAAAAACACTAAAATAAACACTTTCACCCATCCAACTACTATCAATTAATTTGCAGAAACCTTAAATTGTTAACACGCCCTCTCACCCTATCTGCTTCTTACCCTCACTCACCATTGATGTCTTCAACCTCTCGTCCTTTTCTCTCTGTAACATTATCATTCTCTGCAACTCCACCACCTAGTCCTCTTGCTTATCCATGTCTTTCTCTTCGTCCGAACCTCATCTCTCTTATACTTCAATCAACGGATATTCGCTTCCCCCCGAATCATATCTTGATATTTCTCTCCCCTCTTTGTACATGATATGCGGGTTGTGCCGCAAACTTGTCCAGATTCATAGACGTGCGATGCTCTGTGATTTGAATCACAGATCTTCGACGATCTTAGTCCGGTGACTACTCCATTCATAACGCTCGCTCCAAAAATTGAGAAAACACAATATGGGTCGTGCCCTTCAGCTCAAGATGTGAAAGATCGGATGCTAGGGATACTTATTCCAAAATATACAAGTATAGATTTCTTTTTAAGCTTCTCCACTACAGTAAATTTAGGGTTTTAACCCGTATTAAAATATTATATCTTGGTTTTATATCCATACAAAATTTAGATCTGTAATTTTTTCTTAGATCTAATTGTTTTAACGGAATAAATCTATGTGTTTCTTAGATCTTTAAATAATTTGAGATGGTTTTTTTCTTGCATGTCATGTTTGGGCCATATTTCTCTGATGACATCAAGTTTTTTAAACATGTTTTTTTTCTTTCCAATTCATTGTATCCCAAAAACGATTATGAGAGAACACGAGATGGGTTGGAACTAGAACCTGGGGATGGATCTGTTGCTGGTACTGTAAAAAATGAATAGTGCAAAGGTACTTTCATATCTGGTTTCTTGCTACAATGTGTCATTTTTTCTATTCAAACGTGACATGATCTCAGTGCCTGTTCCAAATTCATTGGTATAATTGTCATGCAAAATTTGTAACCGAGGATACTCCTCAAAATCCACCCAAGGAGCCTAGATTACAACCTAATAAAAACCCTATGATGAGACCCCCACTTAGTCAAAATAATTTAAAGCAACAAACTGTCAAATTTGGGCAAAGTAGATTCACGGCAGAAATGAGTGTCACTATGCCCATACAGTGAAAAGAGAGACACACTGTGAGGGAGTGACCACAAGCCCTAGTACAGAATCTTGACAATTTTTATGCCCCTTAACTTGAATTTTGATTTGTCTGTATATGCTATGCCCACTTGTATTTGTCAGTCATGCTAAAGTTCCTTGAGTCTCTGTTTACTTTATCCCCCCACCTCCAGCCTTGATTTCTTTTTACTTTGGTCTTGCATCCGACCAGTCATACCCCACACTTGAGGACAAGCGTATTGCAAGTGTGTGCGGTTTTGATGAGCCATTTTATTTTTTCATCTTTGAGCCTTTTTAAATTCATAGTAGAGTCAGTTTGAGTCATTTTATGTGTCTGGGAGGGCACAACAGAGTGTTTGGGAAGAGTGTGCAGGGAAGCAGGTAGCATGTGGCGCATTGGGTGAAAGAGGCAAGGAAACTCTCTTCTATGGGAAAACAGACAATCTGGAGCGGTAGTGACTGAGCAGTTTGACCAATTCAGGCAAACCCGTCAATTTGGGCAGAGTTAGGATGCAGAAGACCCAGATTACTTACCAAGTACCGCGCCTGGTCCGATCACTTGTGGGAGAGAAGTACCTGAAGACTGAACTTTGGGCAGAGAATCACTAACGTGCAAAGGCAGAGGCGACATAACTAATTAATTGGAAAGCAGTTAGAGGCGCCTAAATTGTGAAGCCCATGCAGCAGACCCATGCAACTACAATTTCTAAACCCTAATCGAAGTCTATAAAAGAAGAAGGAGCTGTCGAGGAAGAATAACACAACGAGAATACGCAATCCCTGAAGAATCGAAGTAGTCGCCGGCGATGGAAAGACTCAGTGCACTCCAGCCGAAGTTCTTTCCTTTTGTGAAGTAGATCGTGCCTACGGGCTAAAAACAATTTAATGATTTTGTTGTTTTGATTTCGTTTTTTTTGTTAATTTCAGTTCAAGACAATTTCAAATTCCTAGTTATGCAAAGTTCTTTAGTTTTCTAATTTATTTCTTGTGTTCTTATTTTCCATACGAGTAACTAAATATCAAGGGCGTCTGGGCAAAGGGCTGATCGATGGGCTAAGTTAGAACCGTGAGGTTGGTATGGCCGAACTAGCTGGTTGGAGGTTTGTTCCCGATTACATAGTTGGGTTAATTTTATTCTTGCATGTTTGGGCAGACTACTTTGGTCGTTAGGAAACCCTTACACTTCGAGATACCGGCGATTGATCAAACCGTATAGAAGTACCTAGTTGTGATGTTACCGGCATAACGCTGAACGTGTTGGAGTTGCGGTCGTATGATTCGAATTTCCAGCAAAAACATTAGGCATAAATAAAAAATTTAGGGCATACCTAATTCAAAATACATTTTTTTTATAACATCGTTTTGTGATTGAGTCTGTTGGCTTAATAAACAATGTTCCCTTGCTTATGTTACTTGAACTTCTGTTGGATGGTTCCAGTGTAATAAAGTCTAGAGACCTATTTTTCCATCAAACACAAAATCTCATTCCTTTGAAATCGTAGGTCTACAGACAACACACATAAATATCATCTTTGGAATAAACCTTTTAGACGGACATGTCCTATGCGGTCCCTCCTCCTCGGACACCAACTAGTACCTTTCATTATTCTTATTCACGTGGAACCATTTCTCATCTATGGGCACTACATTGTCCATTTTTGTGACATTAATTTCTCTGGTCTGTGGACTGTGGTTCAACTATAGATGACTCAAACTGAATTCAACCCTCTGCAGTTTATTCTTTTCTGTTACGGCATGTTTGATAACATTAGTATGTGGTTTGATCCCCTTTGTCTTCACACATCAACCAACAACTGATGGACTTATTTTCATTGCTTTTGCTAAAACTTTAATTGATTTTATTTGTTCACAGGAATTGTTTTTATTTTTTCATTATAAAAAATAACTATCTTAGCATGAGGAACCCCTAATCTGTTAGAGATGAGGTTGATTGGTTTACCTTGTTGCATTTGAACCCTTGTTAGATGAGGTTGACTGATTTACCTTGTTGCCTCTTTAACCTTTCCACAATTAACCACTATTTCTGTGTTGTTGAACATAAAAAAAATTGGATCTCTGTTACTTAAAAGTGAATTAGGTGAGAAATGCTGATATTTAATTTAGGAGGAAATCAAATATTTTCAATTTTACAATTTTCTTTTTCCAAATTTCCTGGTTATCAAGAACAATTGGAAAGATTTTGAAGATCGTGTAGAACAACGATTCCAAGATCGTGTGTACAGATTTCATATTATATTTACAAAGTGGAATTGTAAATCTTAAAATTCTGTAATTTTGGTCCTTTTTTTTTTAATATAAAATTGAAATCAACAATAACATATTTTGTTGTTTAGAATAATTAATTAGGGTTTTTTATTTAATTAAATTTTCACAAAAGACATTTATACCCTTAGAAATGTGTTTCAAAAAGTCATCAAATGTTATTTTCTTGGTTTTTTTCTCCCAACCAATTCCTCACTTTTAATTGAAAATAAAAATAAAAATTAAATACTCTTATTAATCTATAATATGCAACTTTTGAATAGTATTCCCCAGGTACACAACACTTCGAAGCTGATTCAAGTTATAAAGTCATTTGCTCTAACTTCTCAGGTCACGAAGATCCTCGTGTCGTGACCGCAGAGCATGACGTTCCCTCGAGGTTCTCGCCACTTCAAGGTTGTCTCTGGTAGACGGTTGCCACACTTTGTTGAGTTTCTCATGATTGCGTTGTTTGATTGCTCTGTGGACCCCCAAATGTTGGTCTCATGTAGGCATCATCAAATCTCCTCCAAAAGGAATGGATAGTGTACACGGGCCTCTCCATTAGCCTTGATATACTCTCCTTTGCACGGTTAATGTTCGTTGTTGCTGATTCATCGAACGAAAGCAGAGGGAGCGTCATATCTTCCCTTGAAATAACTGGCTCACGGTCTAACCTGTTGGCATTATTATTATTATTGTTATTATTATTACTATTATGAGGAAGTAAATAGTTTATCAGCGGCTTTGTTAAGAAGCCAAAGACCTGCAATTAGGAGAGACATTGTTCTTAGATGCATGGAAAACAAATATTGTATTATTAAGATTCTGCATAACTAATTTTGATTGTTGACTCACTAATGTGCTAAATAGAACTATGATAACTGTCGTAGTAACCATTGTTGCATTGACTGGATTCCATGGTACGCCATAATGAGTAAACTATATATGACAACAAAATTTATCATGAATTGACTTATGTTAGTTTTTCGAGTTCAAAAAAAAAAAAATAGATATATATATATATATAGAGAGAGAGAGAGAGAGCACAGATTTCCCCAAGTTAAACTACACATATACCTCTTTGAATGCCAAGGCAATGGAAATTGCCCCTCTCATAAGCCCAGCCCACCAAATAACAACCTATTTAAGCATAAGAAAGTCTTTAACATGTATAAATGTATAATGCACAGAGTATAATCCATATAAGCAACCGCATAGGGCCCACCAAATTTTGTTTATCTTCTTTTAAGTAAGGCTCTGTTCTTTTAGACTTAATTTCAGTTCAGTTCAGTTCAGATTCTTTCAGTTCAGTTCATTTCGTTTCAGTTCGATGAAGTTCGTTTCAAACTAAATTAAAATAAAATAAATAAAAAATAATTTGAGGTATACAATCTAATTAATGTTATAATATTATTAATATTTTTTTAAAAATATTTAACAATTTATAAAAATTATTAGTACTTTTATAAAAAATTCAATTCAGATAACTTCAGTTCAGATCCATTCAGTTTAATTCAATCAATTTCAGTCCAGAAGAACCGAGTCTAACTTTTTTTTTTCTTCATATACCGATCCAAATTTTTTCAACCCAATCTTGTACTCACCTTCTTTCTATGAGTAAAGACATGTAAGGTTAAAAGGCCCCCAAACCCTATTGGCAGGCCCTTGGTAATTGGTATACATGACACACTAATAGTAAATCCAAGATTGATTAGATAACATCTGTGTTTGTGCTGACCTGGTGATTGAATGTTATCAATGATGATGACCTTGTTGAAGACCGGCTCATATAGTTTGATAAAGCAGATAGGGGAAAGACAAAAGCAGCACGTCCAACCATTATCAAGAACATGACACTACCATATATACCAATTGAGTCCCAAGCACTGTAGTTAAAATTTTCAAGTACATTGTCAGGACAATAACTTGCCAACGGTGAATCTGTGATTAAGGAATACACGTTTTGATTAGAGAGTCCTTGAGAAAAACTAGTACCTCAACTTGTTCATTTTCCATTTCTTGATATCCAGGGCATCCATTCCCACGTACAAAAATATAAATGTCTCTGCAATATAGGACATCATTGCAAATACATGCCTGGAAAAAATACGAGGTGCGAGTTTACATAAACTAAAGAGTGAGGCAAAAAAAATAAAAATTGACTAACATCTTAGCCTAACAAATGACATACTTGGTGGTGATTCTTGAATCATCAGTAACATTATGCCAAGCGTATTGTGACATGAATATCCCAGCAAAAAAAAACTGTCAATATACCACTTAGTTCGAAGAGCTGCAAAATATGAAAGGTTTTCATGCTTCGTGTCTCTTCAATAGTTCTAAAGATTAATAAACTTTCCTTATAAAAAGAGAATGGAACACATGGTGTCCGGGAAAGATGTTCCCAACAAGAACTTAAAACACCTTGATGCCACCTCTATACATGAAAATGATAGAGGAAAATGGGAGATAAATACATAAAGGTAAGTGAACATCCTAATTTCTCAAAATGAGAACCACATTTTTTTCCAATGCTGCCGAAATGACAGAAAATGGATAGAGTATAGAAACTTGATGCACATAGTCATGTATGAAGCTTCAAAAATATGGAGTGAGAAAGAAGAAATTTTATTTCTATCATGGCAATGTTGTGGTATAAACTATTATATTTTTCTTTTTATTTCCATTACCTCAGCCAACATGTAGGAAAGGTACGCCATAAGAATCATAAGAGCAATTTCACGAACACTGGAATGTCTGATGACACAAATAAATAGTAGTCCATATACACTTGATATATATCCATGTCTTTTTAAACCTCATGTATGCTATACAAAAAAATCAAAGACCAAAATACCTGCCAAAGTACAAAGCCTTCAGTACAAATGCAGTCAAAAGTCCGGCCTGAACGAAAAAAAACCAAAAACAAAAACCAAGTCTTATTTTGCTCATCAAATGTAACTCCAAGAGAGGCTAAATATAGTAATCTGTAACTGTAAGTAGATAAAATTCTTGTGTATATAAGCATCAATAATATGCAATAAACTACAAGTTATTCAAACACCAGTGACTAACCTACAAAAACTAAAATTAGCTATCAACTAAATAGTTTGCAGGCACAAGAAGTACAAAATAACTGCTTTCAAGCTCCTGAAGAAAATTACAAAATGATCAATAACACATATTTGGATCTCATGAATTTGCAGTTCAGGGTTTCAAATCTTATATAATGTAAATCCATGTCAAATGGTTCAATAATCAATATATCAACTAAATACAATAACCCAATCTTTGCTCATCAATATGTCTGAATCATTACAAATATTTTGTTATTTTGAAACCCAAAACACATTATTTATACCACCAGATATTTAGAACAAAAATCTGTGTTCCAAAAAAGATGATGTGAATTGACTAGAAACAAAACTGAAAACTACTCAAACAATATTATTGATATCAAGCTCGTCAACAACTGAAAACCTAAACTCACGGCGACTCCTAAACCAGTGCTAGTGGAGAACAGGTAGAGAAAATCCATGAGCACTCTGGCAACTGTCCAGCCATCAACGCTATCGACATCAAGCTTTTGAACTGCATTGAATAGAACAACTGACGTGGCATCATTTACCACACCTTCCCCAAAAACAAGGCTGTATAAAAGAGGAGTTTCTTCTTGATGCAGCACCTATGTTGAAGAGTTAACATTAAGTTTATTCCTATAAAACTTTGGTTTAGTGTTGTTCAAGGACAGTCATGCATAAAGGTACCTGCAGAGTGCATACAGTGTCTGTTGATGAAAATATTGTTCCAATAGCTAATGCAAAAAAAAAAGTAAGATTGTAATGTTGGTTAAGAGTGAAAAAGAAAAATCGAATAACGAGTTTGTTTGTGGTCTTCATGAACGAACCAAGAAAATCCCGAGGAGATAGACCATAAAACCCCAACTTGGGAAACAACAACCAACTGCCTGCACAACAACAACACAATAATTGTTGAAGGTCAATTTATTTAATTTAATTTTTTTTTTGATAAATTAATCTCGACTTTATCAATATGTAAAAAGCTTGATAAAATAAGGAAGGAAAAGCACATGATGTAAAATAAATAATTCCAGTACCCGCTGTGATGATAGATGATGATATAAGAACTCCAACAACTCCAAACAACATTATTGTAAAGAAGTTGTGGAAGAATTGCTTCGTCTTGACCTGGAATCTAGAGGGTAAAAGTACAACTAGGCATCATAAAATATGAAACTGATAAACTTGTAACCAAAACATATAGACTATTCTCACCCAGCGTTAAAAATAATAGGCGGCACGAGATAGATAAAGAAGGTCTCCTCATCAAATCTCAATATGTGTGAACTCTTCCCCTTGCTTACAACAAGAACTATTGTCCCTGTCAAAGATCCCTTGTTCCAAAAAAAAAAGTGATGTGGCTATTAACAATATAAACTATTAACAACGCAACTATGACAAAAAGCATCCTGACAATAAACATTGTTGCACCCAAACAGATATGACAGAATTCAAGAATGCTTTGCTTAATCTTAGGTAAATATCGACACAACTAGGGTAGCAAAATAGCAGAGTTGAATCGAGCATTCATCCTATTGCGCCATAATTGAGTGAATAATTTTTTAAACAATGCGTGATCGCGACGAGTCAATCGATGTGATACTAGACTCAGCTCACCATTAATATAGTAGCAGCAATGCTCGAGTTCAACTCGAATTTACCTTTAAGAAAGGTGCTCATGGAATATCAATGTTAACCTAAATTAATCACAAATGAAAGGCTCGTTGAGTATATAGTTAGAAAGAGCTCGTGCACTAGCCATCATATCCTTAGAGGGGGGCAATAAATTGATGAGCAAACAAATGAAAAATAAAAGGGCAGGGGTGAAATTTATTCATTACGATTAAAAGGGCTGTAATGGATTCGTTGACCCATCGATTTTCTTCAAGAAAGTGGCCGAGCACTAGACACAGGCAGAGCACCGCCACGAACAACGTCAGGGGAACCACCTGTTCGTGTTCCTCTCCCAAGTTTATAGCTATTTCCCAAACCCTCGCCATATCCATGGATGATGTATCTCTCGCTGTTTCGATTCAACTAATCGGTATTTGAGCAAATATATTTTGAATCCGAAAATAAAAAGTGAATGATGAGAAGTGTGCTTACGAGTGCCAGTGGCATCTGATGCGAATTCGCTGCGACATGCAGACCTCGGCCCACCCTAAGATTTCTTTGGTAATCATTATTTATAGTAAAAGCAGGACTATTAATAGATGACACGAAACTCAATGGTTACTATCTTTCATTTTCTAGATGCTTTTTAGTAAAAAAAATCATTTTGGAAAATTCTCTCTCTCTTAGATTTAGGTGGTGTATTCAACTGAGATTTTGATGGATTTTTTTGGACTTTTAAAAGTCCGTGGATTTTTATAGATTTTCTAAATTCACGGAGTCTACGTAGAGTTTGACTGACTTTTTCCCATTGATTTTGATGGATTTCATAAACTTAACATGATTGTAATATAATTTTTTTAATTGCTATACTTGAATTTCTATAAACTTTTATATATAAAAAAATCTTAATTATTTAAAAAAATCCAAATTGTTTAAAAATAAATAAATATTATTATTTATAAAAATATACATTTGTTCAAAAATAAATAAATATTATTATTTATCATTATTATTTCATCTTCATTTATATTATTGTAATGCATGAGCTTCATTTCCCACATAGCATTAACAATACAAGCTCTTTAATCTCCATGAATTAGAAGAGTATATTCGATTAGGATTTTATAGATTTTTTTTTTAATTTTGAAAATTTCTAGATTTTATGGAGAAATTGACTGATTTTATTATTGATTTTATATTGATTTTCATAGATTTTAAAGAATTGTAAATTTATATGAAATACTTTTATATAAAAAAAAATCAATTAAAAAAAACAAAAAAATAAATTATTATTCTAATTATTATAATTTTTTGGGAAAAATGGCAATAAGGCCAATTTTCAATATTTTTTGGGCAATAAGGCCAAGTTTCAATTTATGTGTCAATTAGGCCTTTTTGTTCCAATTGAGCCAAAAAAATGTATATGAAAGGACAAAAATACCCTTACTCTATTTCTACTCAACCCACCCCACCCCAACCTTAAACACTGAATACCATTAAAAAACACTGAACGTCAAATTTTTTTTTCTACTCAACCCACCCCACCTCCAGACACTGAATACCATTAATTAACACTGAATAACATTAAAAGATACTGAATAACATTAATAGACACTGAATAACATTAAAAGACACTGAATAACACTGAAAGACACTGAATAACACTAAATAACACTGAATAACATTAACAAACACTGAATAACACTAAAAGACACTGAATAACATTAAAATACACTGAATAACACTAAAAGACACTGAATAACACTAAAAGACACTGAATACCATGAAAAAACACTGAATAACACTGAATACCATTAAAAGACACTGAATAACATTAAAAGACACTGAATACCATTAGAAGACACTGAATAACACTGAATAACATTAAAAGACACTGAATAACACTGAATAACATTAAAAGACACTGAATAACACTTAATACCATTAAAAGACACTGAATAATATTAAAAAACACTGAATAACACTGAAAGACACTGAATAACATTAACAGACACTGAATAACATTAAAAGACATTGAACTGTTATTCAAAAACACTGAATACCATTAAAAGACATTGAACGTCACCCGAGACACTGAATACCATTAAAAGACACTGAATGTCAGATTTTTTTTTTCTACTCAACCCACCCACCTCCGGACACTGAATACCATTAAAAGACACTGAATGTCGGATTTTTACACTGAATGTCATTAAAAAATACCGAATGTCAGATTTTTTATCTGAATATCATTTAAAAAGACTGAATTTTTACACTGAATGTCATTAAAAAATACCGAATGTCAGATTTTTTATCTGAATATCATTGAAAAAGATTGAATGCCTGATTTTTACACTGAATATTATAATAACACTTATAATAATACTTAAGGTCATTAAAAAGCACTGAATCTCATAAAAAAACACTGAATATTATAAAAACACTGAATGTCATAAAAACACTGAACTTCGTAAAAATACAATGAACGTCGTAAAAAGACACTGAAAATCAACCTTGACTGGTTATTCATGTTTGTGCTTCCGGTTGCTCTGCATAGCGAACCTTGTTCCAAGCAACCAGCCATTTCTCTGAGTGTCTTCACAGCGCACTCTGTGGACCCCGCTAGTGTTATTACTCCGCTTGACGTCTCGCGGATTTGTATCGGAGGTTTCCCGGGGATGGTTACTTTCGCAGCATTATTTCCATTGGCCAAATCTTGCTTGTTTCCCAAACTGGGGTCCAGCAGGTCTCTCACTTCTTCTTTATGGATCTTCAAATGAGAATACAAGCATTATGTAAATCACACTTCCTTTTTTCTCCATAAACATGTTAGATGAAATTGTATGACAGATAAGAACCTCAATGAATGACACATTCAGTTGGAATTCAATTTCATGCTTCAGTGTTTCAATCTTGCTGAACAAAGCATTCATAACTTTGGGAATTTATCCTGTTTGACATCCGTCGTCTTTGAGACTCGTGCCCATGGTGTACGTTTTACCTGAACCCGTCTGCGCCACATTGAAAGAAAAAAAAAATCAGAAACAATTTTTTTTGCTGATAGAATTTGTAAAATTAAGTGAACTTCAGTATTCATCAGAGACATATTTATTAGGTTTTTCATTATTACCTGTCCATAGGCAAGAACAGTAGCATTATATCCCTGAAACAAGCCGTCTACTAAAGGCGCAACACACTCTTCATACATGGCGGTTGAAGGCGAGATGGTGCTACCATAAACATTATCAAATGTAAACGAATGTGGACCAATTTGCACCTGGATTTCAGAAGAAAAAAAAAACAAATAAAAAACAGGTAAAAATAATATTTGTGGGGTGCTGATCAAAGCAGAATACTCTTTTTCGGTCGAACAATAAGTACATTAATTATAGCAAAAACTAATAAGATTAACAATAAGTATTGAATTAAAATTTCAGATCACAGATTCATAATTTAAATGTGAAAATGGCAAAATCAATTTACTATATCTCCTATATTTAGACAACCCAATTCCACCGTATTACTGTAGAACACCAAAAACTTCCACATGCATGGCCTTCAAAATTCCAAGACCGAAAAAACCCTTGGAAACAAAATTACACTAAATTGTAGGATCAAAAGGTAATAATGAGATCTTCAGAAATCACACCCATTCATCTTAATCCATAGAAGTTTAAAAATCATCTTAATCCATTCAATAGTGAATAGTGTCCAATAGTGAATAGTGTATGTGGATTTATACCTCAACAATTAACCGTTCTTACACAAACTGTTACATGCATAGTAAATAGTGTGAATAAAGTGATCTTTACTTACCTGTTACACATTTCCCAAACTGAATGGGCTGCAACATTAATAAATCCACATCAAAATTACGATCGATATCGCCCGTTGTTCGTTGCCGGATTCAACGAACAATGCCCCTGCCCTCTCGACCTCAACTTTTATTTTTTCTCGCGGACCGTCGTACTCGTAGCCGCAGCAGTTGCGCCAACCCACTTCTCCATGCCACCCGTTGTCACTCACCCTCACTCGGGCATTTCGTCGAACACTTTGTGCGCATAATCACCGAACCCCGAATTCGGTGTCAGTAAGTCAACGAGCAACGACCATCGGCCATCATCGGGGAAGTGACGGCTGCCGAAGAGGGCGCGGGAGAGGTGGGAAGAAGGAGGCGAGAGAGACGCGAAGGTCCACGGAGATGATGCGGGATTCTCCTGCCCAGCACGACGACAGGTTCGACGTCCTTCGATTCCTCGACGATCAGGTCCATCTTCTGCTGGAGGCAGCGCGCGGATTCGAACCGATCTCCACCCCCAGATTCGCTTCCGGGAACGGGAACTGCGGCGCCGCCAACACCACCACCGCGCTCTTCCCGCTCTTCTCGTGATGCAGCCCCAGAGTCGTCAATGATACAAGACCCGGTACGAGTTCCAGCTGGACCAGTGACGCGCTCGAGAGCTAAGAAGTTCAAGGCAAGCTTGATGGCGATGATTCAAGAAGTCTGGGCGCAAGAGCTGTTAAAGAAACTTATTGGTGAAGTGGAGAAGCCGAGCATTATCAATATGATTTCGTACAAGGAGGCCAATCCAACCGAAGGTGATGAGTTTCAGGCTGAGACGACAAAGAAAGTGCCGTAACGGAGGTCAGACGTGAGTCGAGGAAGCGCCGCGGAGTTCAGCCACGAAAATGGCTTGGTGTCGGCCGACACCAAGGCCTGTCGGACGACAGAGGACCAAGGATCGACATTCTGCGGAACACGAGGCTCAACCAGAGGTGAAATCCGAAGTTCGGGTTCGATGTCGGACGACAAAGAGCCGGGGGCAATATTCTGCGAAACCCGAGGATCAGCGCGAGGATCGACTCTCACTTCGGGTTAAATGTCGGACGACAGCTATTTCTGTCGGGCGACAAGTTGATGTCGGACGACAGCTAATTCTGTCGGACGACATAGTATCAGATTAGGAATCGCGACGGACGAATTCTAATTGTTGCGTTTTTATTCCTTTTTTCGTGAGTTTTTAGGTTTGCCTATATATAAAGGCTGTGGAGACTTTATAGAACACAACTTTTATGCTATTGAATTATTTTGCGAGAATTATTCTCTCTCTCTTTTCGTTCTCTTTTCGATTGTGCCAAAAGAGATCAACCCGACGAATCAACGAAGCTTACATACTTCGTTCGTGTGTCATACATCGATTTCCGAGCTGCTGCATCGATCTCGTGTTGGGGGTTAGGGTTCCGTCCTTAATTGATTTCACGAATCAGATTCAGAGGTTTGGGATCATCCGCCAGGTAACCAATTTAATCGTTTCTTCTTCTTCCGCTCAATCCATCAGCGAGGTACGTATCATCTGGTATCAGAGCCAAGTTTAGGGCTTCTAATTTCTGATTACGTGACCTCGATTATCTTGTTCTTCTCTTTCTTCTTTCTTCTTGCTGAATCGAATCTCTTTTATCCGTAAGCACAAAAAAAAAAAAAAAATCTATAAAAATTATTTCCACTCCGTTTTTCTCGAAAAAATTTTTGGGAGTCTCGTTTCTGGTAGTAAGTCGAATACTCAGCCATAAAAAAAAAAGGCAGTGTGTGAAAATATTTTTTTTCGACCATATTTTTGTGAGTGATTCCTGAATTTTCCGGCGTCGTTTTGAGCCAATTTGGTGCTATCGTATTTTCCGATTTTTGTTCCTTTCTACGTCGTATTGTGTGTTTTTGTGGATTTTGTCGGTTCTGATCTCGTCTGGTAGATTGAGGAGTTCGATACATTGAGGGAGAATTTGAGTGGTAAAAGGCGAAAATATCAGAGTGAAAAAAAAGCCATACCTGAGTGAAACACGAGTGCTGAGTGAATCCCATCTTGAGTGTGATACACGAGCGTTTGTGAGGTGGTGAGGTTTCTTTTACTTTTATTGCTTTTATTACTAAACATTTTCTGTGCAGGTATGTCTGGAGAACCGAAAAATAAGGAGACAGCTGAGGGGTCTATTAACAACGACCAATTACAGTCCATCTTGGATGTGGTAGATAACCGAATGACAAAGATCTTATCGACTGAGATGAATGTGGCACAGGAGCGACTGGCAAAGCTCCTCTCAATGGAGATGGATGTGGTACATGACCGACTCCTTGCCCTAGAGGAAAAATCTCGTCGAGAGAATGCAGAGACTCGGAGAGTCGCTATGCGCAACGTCGGGCGAGATAACCAGCATCGTCGTAATGGGCGAAACAGGGATGCCAACCCCGAAGACAATGAGGCTGAAGAGATGGATAACAACTTGAGCACCATCAAGATGACTTTTCCCACATTCATGGGAAAGAACGATCCAGAGTTGTACATCGAATGGGAGAGAAAGGTTGAGATGATGTTTGACTGCCACAACTATTCCGATCTCAAGAAGGTGAAATTGGCGGCTATCAAATTTTCTGACTATGCCTTGGTTTGGTGGGATCAGCTGGTTGCCAGTAGGAGGAGAAACTATGAGCAACCTATTGAAACATGGGCCGAGATGAAGTCTGTGATGCGAAAGAGATTTGTTCCTTCTCACTATTACCGAGAGTTATACAACAAGCTGCAGAATCTACGACAGGGGACGAAGAGCGTAGATGAATATTTTAAGGAGATGGAGGTGGCAATGATTCGGGCCAACATTGAAGAGGATCGGGAAGCTACCATGGCTCGGTTCTTGGCTGGACTGAATTGGGAGATTCGGAATGCCGTGGAGTTGCAACCGTACGTCGAAGTCGAGGAAATGGTTCACATGGCGATCAAAATTGAGAATCAGCACAAGAGGAGGGGCAGTTTTAGCAGTGCCAAGCCGACTCAGTCTTCTTGGCGATCACCCCATGGTCCGAGTGGTTCTACACCTAAAGGGAACCAATGGAAGAGAGAGGTTCCACCTCGAGATGAGAGGAAGACCTACTTTAAGGGTCGTTCGGAGGGTGCAAGTTCAGCAACTCAGGTCAGCCCATCCAATCCTGATAGTCGCAACCGAGACAAGAAGTGCTTCAAGTGTCAGGGATTTGGGCACATTATGAGTGAGTGTCCTAACAGACGACTCATGATCTTGAGAGACGACGGAGAGGTCGTGACTGATGGTGAAGGCGAGGAACCGACACCTACAGCTAAATGTAGGTAATTTGTTTGTAGCTAGGAGAGTCTTGAGTGCACATACACAACCCGAGGAGAGGGAGCAGCGGGAGAACCTTTTCCACACGAGATGCCATGTGAAGGATAAGGTGTGTAGTGTGATCATTGATGGTGGGAGTTGTACGAACGTGGTAAGTGCAAACATGGTTCAGAGATTGGAGTTACCAGAGGTGAAGCATCCAAAGCCATACCGTCTGCAGTGGTTGAATGATTGCGGTATCATCAGGGTGACCAAGCAAGTGAAGGTACCTTTCTGCATTGGGAAGTACGAGGATGAGGTGCTGTGTGACGTCATCCCTATGCAAGCGAGTCACATCTTGTTGGGACGACCGTGGCAGTTCGATAGGAGAGCCATACACGACGGCTTCACCAACAAGTACTCGTTTGAGTATAACGGTAAAAAGGTATCACTTGTTCCTCTCACTCCTAAACAAGTTTATGAGGACCAAGTGCAGCTACAAAGGGAGGCAGACAAGGCATCTACCAAAGAGCAGCAATTACAGACAAAGGAGAATGCCTTGCTTCACAGAGCCTACCTTGCAAGGGCTAGTGATGTGAAAGAAGCAGTGAATGAGAAGAGGCAGATGTTCGTGCTGTTGTGGAAGGGGAACTTGGTTGTTACTAACGATCTACCCCCTCTACCCCCTTCTATTCAATTTGTTTTGCAGGAGTTCGATGATGTTTTCCCGGAGGATACACCACCAGGTCTACCACCCATCCGAGGGATAGAGCATCAGATCGACTTTGTGCCCGGAGCTGTGCTACCAAATCGCCCGGCTTACCGCACCAACCCGGAGGAAAAAAAGGAGTTGGAGAAGCAGATTGGCGAGTTGTTGACCAAGGGGCACGTGAAGGAGAGCCTGAGTCCTTGTGCGGTACCTGTACTTTTAGTACCCAAAAAGGATGGCACGATGCGGATGTGTTGCGATTGCCGATCTATCAATAACATCACGGTAAAGTATCGACATCCTATACCTAGACTGGATGATATGGTTGATGAGTTATGTGGTTCCTGCGTGTTTTCAAAAATTGATTTACGTAGTGGGTACCATCAAATTAGGATTAAAGAAGGAGATGAATGGAAAACTGCTTTCAAAACAAAACTTGGCTTATATGAGTGGTTAGTTATGAATTTTGGTTTGACTAATGCTCCTAGTACCTTTATGCGTCTAATGAATCATGTTTTGCGTGCTTTTATTGGAAAATTTGTCGTCGTATACTTTGATGATATCTTAGTGTATAGCAAAAATCATGATGAGCATGTGGGTCATTTGAGGATGGTTTTGTTGGCACTTAGGCAAGAAAAATTGTATGCTAACCGTAAGAAGTGAGTTTTTAGCACGGATAGGGTCGTTTTCCTTGGTTTTGTTGTTAGTGCACAGGGTGTACAGGTTGACGAGGAAAAGATACGAGCTATCCAGGAGTGGCCAACGCCAAAGAGCATTGGAGATGTACGGAGCTTCCATGGTTTGGCCAGCTTTTATCGACGGTTTGTGCCTAATTTCAGCAGCATGGCAGCACCTTTAACCGCCGTGATCAAGAAGAACGTGGAGTTCAAGTGGGGAAAGGCACAAGACGAAGCCTTTCAGAATTTGAAGGACAAGCTGACACACGCCCCGGTATTATCTCTTCCTAACTTTTCTAAATCTTTTGAGATTGAATGTGATGCTTCTGGAATTGGTATTGGTGCAGTGTTGATGCAAGAACGTCGTCCGATAGCCTACTTCAGCGAGAAGCTAAACGGAGCTACGTTGAACTATCCGACGTATGACAAGGAGCTGTATGCCCTGGTGAGAGCTCTTCAGACGTGGCAGCACTATCTCTGGCCTCGGGAGTTCATTATTCACACCGACCATGAGTCGTTGAAGCACCTCAAGGGTCAGAACAAGCTTAACAAGCGCCACGCGAGATGGATGGAGTTCATCGAGACGTTTCCATACGTCATCAAATACAAGCAAGGTAAGGAGAATGTGGTAGCTGATGCCCTTTCTCGGAGGTATGCTCTTATTTCGACTTTAGATGCTAAATTACTTGGTTTTGAGCATATTAAAGGTCTGTATGCGCATGATGATGATTTTGGTGAGATTTATAAAGCATGTGAGCAAACTGCTAGTGGAGATTACTTTAGGCATGATGATTTTCTCTTTCGGAAAAATAAACTGTGTGTGCCTAAATGCTCTTTACGTGATCTATTGTTGCTTGAATCTCATGGTGGGGGTTTAATGGGACATTTCGTTATTGCTAAGACTTTATCTGTTCTGCATGAGCATTTCTTTTGGCCTCATATGAAACGTGATGTTAAGAGAATATGTGGTCGTTGTCTTACATGTAAACAGGCTAAGTCTAGAGTTAGTGCTCATGGTTTGTATACGCCTTTGCCTATTCCTGCATCACCTTGGATTGATATTTCTATGGATTTTGTGATGGTTTTACCTAGGACTAAGCGAGGTAGTGACTCTATTTTTGTAGTAGTTGATCGTTTCTCTAAAATGGCACATTTCATTCCATGTCATAAAACTGATGATGCATCTCATGTGGCTGGTTTATTCTTTAGAGAGATTGTTAGATTGCATGGCATGCCTAGGACTATTGTGTCTGACAGGGATTCTAAGTTTCTTAGTTATTTTTGGAAGACATTGTGGTGTAAGCTAGGTACGAAATTACTATCCTCTACTACTTGTCACCCCCAGACTGATGGTCAAACTAAGGTAGTAAATAGGACTTTGTCTACTTTACTACGTGCTATTATAAAGAAAAACATTAAGTCTTGGGAGGAGTGTTTGCCTCATGTTGAGTTTGCTTATAATAGATGTGTTCATTCTGCTACTAAGTTTTCGCCATTTGAAATTGTGTATGGTTTTAATCCTTTGACGCCTTTGGATTTATCTCCTTTACCTGTGCATGAGCATACTGACCTTGATGGCCAGAAAAGGGCTGATTTTGTGAAACAGATACACGAGACGGCGAGGATGAATATAGAGAGGCGAACCAAGCAATATGCCGAGCAAGCGAACAAGGGACGTCGCAAAGTAGTGTTTGAGCCTGGTGATTAGGTGTGGTTGCATATGCGTAAGGAAAGGTTCCCATTGCAGCGCCGGTCGAAGTTACTTCCTCGTGGCGATGAACCATTCCAAGTGTTGGAGCGTATCAACGACAACGCCTACAAATTGGATCTCCCAGGTGAGTATAATGTTAGTGCTACTTTCAATGTTACTGACTTGAGTTTGTTCGATGCAGGTGACGACTTGGATTTGAGGACAAATCCTCTTCAAGAGGAGGGGAATGATGCAGCCCCAGAGTCGTCAATGATACAAGACCCGGTACGAGTTCCACCTGGACCAGTGACGCGCTCGAGAGCTAAGAAGTTCAAGGCAAGCTTGATGGCGATGATTCAAGAAGTCTGGGCGCGAGAGCTGTTAAAGAAACCTATTGGTGAAGTGGAGAAGCCGAGCATTATCAATATGATTTCGTACAAGGAGGCCAATCCAACCAAAGGTGATGAGTTTCAGGCTGAGACGACAAAGAAAGTGCCGGAACGGAGGTCAGACGTGAGCCGAGGAAGCGCCGCGGAGTTCAGCCACGAAAATGGCTTGGTGTCGGCCGACACCAAGGCCTGTCGGACGACAGAGGACCAAGGATCGACATTCTGCGGAACACGAGGCTCAACCAGAGGTGAAATCCAAAGTTCGGGTTCGATGTCGGACGACATCTCTTACCTGTCGGACGACAAAGAGCCGGGGGCGATATTCTGCGGAACCCGAGGATCAACGCGAGGATCGACTCTCACTTCGGGTTAAATGTCGGACGACAGCTATTTCTGTCGGGCGACAAGTTGATGTCGGACGACAGCTAATTCTGTCGGACGACATAGTATCAGATTAGGAATCGCGACGGACGAATTCTAATTGTTGCGTTTTTATTCCTTTTTTCGTGAGTTTTTAGGTTTGCCTATATATAAAAGCTGTGGAGACTTTATAGAACACAACTTTTATGCTATTGAATTATTTTGCGAGAATTATTCTCTCTCTCTTTTCGTTCTCTTTTCGATTGTGCCAAAAGAGATCAACCCGACGAATCAACGAAGCTTACATACTTCGTTCGTGTGTCATACATCGATTTCCGAGTTGCTGCATCGATCTCGTGTTGGGGGTTAGGGTTCCGTCCTTAAATGATTTCACGAATCAGATTCAGAGGTTTGGGATCATCCGCCAGGTAACCAATTTAATCGTTTCTTCTTCTTCCGCTCAATCCATCAGCGAGGTACGTATCATCTCGCACCGGTGCGATTTCAGGTATTTCACCAGATCCGAGTAGTGACCCGGCGAGCCCTGCTCGATGTCGAGATCGACGCCGTCGAGGACGGCGTAGCCGAGCGGCCGGGCGGCGGTGTTGGTTTAATTTGGTGGAGATCTCGGACCACTCGGCGGCGGAGATCTCGGCGGACGCGGAGGGGTTCGACGTCCTTCGATTCCTCGACGACCAAGTCCATCTCCTGCCAGAGACAGCGCGCGGATTCGTCGGCAGCCACCTCGTGGACAAGCCGATCGCCCGAGAGGACGACGTCGTCGACAATTTCTTCGGGGAGGAAGGAGAACGGGTTCGGTCCCTTGGGGTGGGGAAAATGAATCGCATATTAGAATTTGGGGAGAAAGGGTAATGTGGTCTTTGCATATTTTAGGCGGCCTAATTGACACGCGTAATTTTTCGAAAGCCTTATTGCCGAAAAAATGTTGAAAAATGGCTTTATTGCCATTTTTCCCTAATTTTTTTATCACAAAATAATTTATTATTAATATCATGTATAAATAATTATTTTTAACGAAAATATAATAAGATAAATTTTCTCAGATAAAAATGTTAATAAAGTGATTAGTGTAACTAATTAACAATTGTTTTAGTTTTATTTTTCGTATTGTAAAGAAGTCCATTGAAATTTCTCATAATTATGAGAGATTTCAAAAAGGCAAATTTAGTTATATTTTGTAAAGAGAATCCATCAAAATTCATAAATTTTTAAAATCCATTATAATCCATAGACTTTTGAATACCTACGGATTTTTTAAGACTTTTTAAAATCCTTATTGAATACCTCCGGATTTTAATTGACTTTTAAAAATCCGGATTGAATACACCTGGACTTTAAAAGTCCATTAAAATCCTATAGACTATTAATTGAATACATCCCCTTAATATGTTTCCAACATTCAATATATTTGACATAATTTTCTTTTTAAGGTATTCTGAAATAGCTGCACCCAGCAAAGAAAATTCAAGTACGGAGTATAAACTTTGCCAATCCTTATTTATTGTAAGTTTCAATTTTCATTATATCAAATAAATAAAATTCACTTGTTCTTTCACTTGAAATAATCGATAACAATAAAAAAAATTCCAACCATACTTTTCATGGATACGATCCAGAAAACTTCTCAAATTTCTTTTATACTTGCCAAACTTCTCAATTTCTCCATTTTTTTTTTCAAAATAATTGCTTATCTCCAAATTTTCAAACACCTGTGTTTAATTTTTGGCAACAATTCCCATGACGGTTTTCTACTCCAAGACTAACTTGCATGCCATCGACAAAGGACATTTTTACAAAACCAATAAGTTCATTATTTGTTCCAAAAACACAATCGTCAAATGAGGTTGAATTTTGTGTAATCTCTAAAGGTGGATTTAAGAGTTAATTAAGAAGTTGTTGGGGTTATTTTTGTATATTGAATATTACACTGTTGAGTCGAGATATGGCTTTTTGTCCATAAGACGAATTTGCCTTGTATTAGTGCTTTACGGAATCACAGGCAAATGTCTCTTAAGATAAAACAGCAAATAAGACAATATCGAACCACATAGGCCTCCTCCATCTTGTCACCTAACGCTCGAATGTTGTTGACAAGACTGTTCAATTTCATGGAGAAGTCGTCAATTGACTCAATCTCCTTCATATTCAGCAACTCAAACTCAGCCTTTAGAGTTTGTACCTTCGCAACTTTGACACGATCTGCTCCCATGTACATCGTCTTCAAGGTGTACCACAACTCCTTCGCCGACTGCTTCTCTGCAAGTGACAACAACATCTCTTCAGGAATTCCTTGATAGATAGTCATCATCGCCATCTTATCTTTCATGGTCTCCACGCCGGCCTTCTCATCAGTTGGCTCGACAGCGTCCCAGACGCCTTGGCCTTGCATGAACACTTTCATCTTGATGGCCCAAGCGGTGTAGTTGTTTCTTGTCAGCATCGGATAATGAAGTGAGATTGGTCCCTCCTTGGTCTTCGACATAGCTATGGACTCTGGACTTCCTTCTCAACCTAGACGCTCTGATACCAAATGTTGAAAAACAACCACAAAGACTGTAGAGTATTGCACAGTCACGAAGACTGTTGAGTACTGCCAGGAACGTTGAGTTAAAAGTCACAGATTTGTGAAGTACACGTACTGTACTCAAACACACTTCTGGGTTCAGGTACGAAACAACAGAAGAACTCTGATGTTCTGAGAGAGATTTGAAATTTGCGAAAGAACGAAAAAGAAATTGAACACGGAGATTTTTTTGATAATATTTTCTGTATTGCCTTATAAACTTGAGAAAGAAAAAAACTCCTAAAATAAAGTATTTTACCTAAAGCAAAACTCCTAAACTAGGAAACATAATCAAATAAAATATACTCCTAATTAATAGTAAATCTATTAATTATGGACACAATTCAAACCATATTCGAATTATTTCCAACATCTATTAATTATGGACACAATCCAAACCATATTCGAATTATTTCCAACGGTTGCTTTTCTCGAATAGCCACCCACACCAAAGTGTAACAATACACCTCCTCGGTTAAACTGACGCGCGAATTTAATAGACACCCATTCATAAATAGACACCCATTCATAATTATTCAACCGTTGACTTTGAGTTTTGTTGTCACTGAAGCATCTCACACCTCACGGCAATGGCACATGCACATTTTCATGCACACATACATACATATGTTCATGTAATTAAACAGTTACACATGCAGACATTCTCCATGCACATACTCATGCGTATAGTATGCATGTTCTTAATGTATATATGTCACACATGCATCAACTACACATATTCTAGACACATATTTATATATTATAAAAAATATAATATATAACACTAATTAATCTTTAATTAATAAAATTAATTAATCTTTAATTAATCACTTCTTTTATACATTTTAGCAATATAAAATAATGTAGATTCTTATATTCATTTTTTTATATTTAAACTTTCAACTATCATACTTTGTACAACAATTACTATTTCACCAACACATGGATTTTAATAATTATTGATCAAGTAACACCTACTCAAATAGTAGAATAAAACACTCGAAGAATTAGCAATTTCGTCGACGTGCGGGGCCTCGTAATTTAATCGTTAAATTAAAGAAAACTTGCTAAAATTCCACCAGAAGCAACTAAGGTGGAAAAAAGAGAAAGTCATTATTCTTGCAAAAGCATTTGTCATGGGTAGTGATGGGTAGTGAGAATGTTATTGTTGAAAAATATCAAAAAAAATTGCATTTTGGTGAAGAATATCTATCAATCTTATAATTAAAATCGGTCTGAAAACATGTATCCAAAGCTTATTAATTAAATAAAGTCATTCATATAATAAAATGCAAATTAAAAAAAGTGAACCATTTCAATGTTAACTATAACAGTATTGAAAGTGTTTCCGAAGTAATAACAGTGATGCATACGAACTCAACATACTCAACAATGAGCATGATGTACTCAAAATATATTTCTAAAAAAGGCAACATTACTTTTAATTATAAGCATGTTTAACAAATTACAAGAGGAAGAACACTTTATGTACTACAATATAGTGACTCGCGTGAGTCTTCCTTCCAAAAGGGCGAAGACATCTCACTTGTATGCGAACAATAAATCTACTGCACAAGGACAATGTTTGTATTTTGATCTGAACATAGACAATACAAGGTCAATCGAACCGAAGACTGCCAAAAGAAAATTAGAATGTAAGACAAAAATCAACTTTGTTTCTCAAGATAATTAAAATGAAAGTTATGCACAATACTATGAAAAAATGACCGAGATTATTGAGGCAAAAGAAGAAACTACTGAAGCCAAAAAAAGTTGCTAAGAAAAAATTGAATCATGCCCGAGTGAAAGGTGAAGCTAAAAAACTATGGCATTCTGAATAAGGACACCTTAACTATGTCACCTAACTGTTGTGAGAGTCATTGATGTTTTTGTGACAAAATAAGAGCAAAATTGGCAAAAGTCAACAATGTTGCCATAAGTGTTTTATTGTATACGTTTTTTTCTATATAGTTTTGAGTTTTTTATGGTACTTATATGCAGTTATATGTAGTGTTGTCTTCTTTGTGATTTTATCATTAAGTGAATGTTATTGTTTGAAATATTTGTATTCGGCTTTTAATGTTGTTATTTGAAATAATAATATTGTTGTAATTATAATATTTTTTATTTTATAATCTACTCTTTTCGTATCTTAAGAGTTTGCATAAAGAAATTTACATGTATATTAAGAAAAACTAGATTTTTATGTGTTAAATAATAAAAAGGTAGAGGCATAATAGGCATGGTAGGGGAAGTAATGAATAAGTTATGTAAAAAGTAATGGTATTAATTTAAATAGATAAGTATTGGAAGAATAAAATTATCAAACAAATTCAATTTATGGGCGTGCAAACTTTTAAAAGACAACCAATAAAGGAAAGTATGCAAACTCTTGTGATTCGAATGAAGTAAATATTATCTCTGCATAAAGATACATAAAGTGTCAAGATTTTATGTTAAAATTAGCAAAACATTATACTTACATAAAGTATCAAGATTCTCTGTCAAAAGCTAAACATTATTTCTGCATAAAGTGTCCGAGATTTTTTGTCAAAAGCTAAACATTATAATTGCATAAAGTGTCGAAAATATCTGTCAAAAAGCCACACTCTATTATCTTTATAATTACAATATAAAACCTAATTTATGTTCTTATCATCTTTACATATCAAATTAAAATGTCTCATTTAGAAAATTTATCTAGTTCCAACACAAATGATGAGTCCAACAAAGAAGTTGAGTGTGATGATTTACCAATTAAAAAAAATAATGTTAAAGCTTCTTAAATATATAGATGATGATATCGATAACAATAATTGCAACGTCAGAATAAGGTTAATCAAGATAAATCGTGAAGAGAGTAACTAATCATGATTATTTCACTTAAACTCGGTCAATTCAGACTGAATGTTCCTACGACGAATTCTGATGCAGGGGAAATTATTCTAGAGGGTTTTGACTAATTTGGAGAACCACTCATCCTATTTAGCGAATTCGTGACGCCTAGAAAACAGTTTGAACCCCCCCCCCCCCCCCCCCCCCCCCCCTTTTACAAAAATGTAATTGCTACAATTCGTCAATTAGCTTACGGAGTTTTTGCACATAACATTGACGAGTACACTCAATATTTATTTATTTAATAAAATAATACGAAAAAAATTTATTGTAGAACTCACATTTCTTGAGTTCAAATTAGAAAAATTAATGTGAATGTTATATCAATTAAGTATATAGTGATTAAAATTTATTAAAAAGTGAAAAAAGTATAATTTTGTTAGAGAAAAATTGATTGGTTTGTTGGTGATGGTCGTCGATGAACCCATCAACCTATATAAATTCTATTGTTACGAGTAGTATTTATTTATAGAGGTTAAGTTTTACTAGTACTCCGTATTAGAGGTGCACATGATGTTGGAAATCGACTACCCGGGACGAGTCCGTTCGACTACTCGAACATCCGGACACGCCCAGTCGACCTCCAGCGTGCCTACTGTGTTCACGACGAAGCCCCAAACCCGAAACGCGCCCAGCCATCGCACCCGAGGCACGACCGCGCGAAACGAGGGGCTGCTGACCTCTCTGTCGTCCGACACCATCTGGTGTCGTCCGACAAGTCCATGTCGGCCGACATGAAACGCCGTCGGCCGACAGCGTCGCGAACAGCAGCGCGACGCTGCTGATCCAGGCCCGTTTCTGGCCATTTTTCTCGATTCCGACCACTGCTCCGGCGGCCAGAGACCGCCAATGATCTGAGAACATCAACCACGGTCCTTGGAACCCAATCGTGGTTTGTTGTATGATTACGTACGAGAAGAATCGAAAAATATGCGGAATAGGGTTTTCGATTCTTTACCTTTGATGCGTGATTCGGAGAAGCCGAATAGGCGAACACCTCTGATCTTCTAGTGTGTATCCTAGCCCTCGACTCCAGACGTTGTGTGGGCAACGATCCACCGGAAGTCTCCTCTTCTTCTTCTCTCTCGAACCCTCTTTACGCTCTTTTGATTTTATTTCTTTCTTACGCAGAAAAGAAAAGAAAAATAAAAGACTGCGAATGTTAGGTCTAGAGAAGAGAGGGGGAGGGGTTTAAATAGGTCACACTAGGGACCTTAGGTTAATTAATTAATTAGGCTAAATTGCAATTTAATTAAACCGGTGTCCTTAAAAGAAAACCTTTAATTAAATCAAATTTTAATTATAATTAATTCCACTATAAAATTATAATTGAATTCCCAATTAATTAATCCATATTATTTTACCAATAATATTTTCCGCCGAAATTACATATACGACTTTCCCCGTGTTTAAGATATCGAATTTCCACGAATTAACTTTAATTACTAAAAATTAAATTTATTTATTTCTTATTATCCGAGACTAGTACCACTCATCCTTATTATCATGTAGAACAAATCCACCTGCAGGGTTTACATGATAAACTTTATGAGCTCATCTCGGGGACATCATCAACCCAATAAATGGGACATGGTTTCTTGTCTATAATCTATAGCATGTCGTGTGTACAATTCTGATTCCCAATTTACCGAGAATATTGACTAGTCAAATAGTCTCACTCACTAGCAAGTCAAAGAACCGAGAATTGGACACACGCACCTATGAATGGACTAGAGGCTAAGCTAATTCTCATGTATATATATATATATATATATATATATATAGGTACACGCTGAGGGATTGTGAATAGGGTTTGAGGATTCAAAAGGACTAGTGCTAATGGGCTAAACTATATAGACAATTGGGCTCATAAAAGGTGTATATGATTCACATAAATAATATGGGTTACAATACACTTAAAGACTTCTAATAATAATAATAATAATAATAATAATATTCTTGCAGGTTTGGGCAGACTAATTTGGTCGTTAGGAAACCTTTACACTTTGAGATACCAGCGATTGATCAAACCGAATAATAGTATCTAGTTGTACTACGGGCATAGCGCTAGAACGTGTTGGAGCTTTGCGGTCGTATGATTCGGATTTCCGGACATGCTATTGGCCGAATTGGGTTCGTCTAGAGATCTATACGAGTTTGGGCAAACTAGATCCATGCGACCACATAGGTATCGAATTGTCTAGATTCAGGGGATTAGGCATAAGTATACCTTGCCTTTTCTTTACACAGTAAGGACGGATTGGGGTGGGGTAACTGTAGGCGTGACTTAATAGGACTGCTTTTACTTTGTTCGACATCCTATAACCGATTGACAAACCATCAGTTAAAATATTTAGTGCCAGGGATCGGTAGTTTGCCCAGAGAACCCAGAGAGAAGCCAAAGCCCAGAAGCCTACTTTTCTTTATTTGATTTCAGTTTGATTAATTGTTTTCTGTTTCCAGTTTGTTCAAAGTGTTTAGTTTAATATATCTGCATGTTAGTTTGGGTTAATTAGTTTAATTGTTTCTGTTAGTTGGTAGTTTGATAAAACGTTGTGACTCAGCAACCAAATTAAAAACATTTTTATTGTGACACTATTTGGGCAAAGCCGAGATTAACTAAATTGCAATTGCTTCCTCGTGGGATCGACCCTATACTTATCACTTGCTATCTTGTGTTGAGTTTAGGAACTTTATAAATTTATTTTGGCCGCGTAACTTCCACGACAAATTTTTCGCGTCGTCACACTCGATGATCATGCCAAATGAGTCACACGGCTCTCTTGATCATGTATACTTGGAGTATACAAACTTCGGTTGGGAACCGGGGTGAAACGACAAAGAAAACGGAGAGAAATCGAGTTCTGGACAGCCAGGCGTCCGCTACGCCCCCCAAGCGGGCGCTTGGGGTAAGTCGGTGGACCAAGCGGCCGCTGGACCCCCCAGGCGGGCTCCTGGTCCTCCAGATCGTGAGTTTTTGGAAATTTTCCGATTTCCTTCCTTTTTGGACTCCTGCGCATACTAGGAAACCCTATGGGATTACTCCTATATAAAGGGACCCTAAGACCACTAAATTTAATACTACATTATCATATATTCGTGAGAGAATTTCGTGGAGTGGCCGGAGGAATCGAGGAATCGAGCGGGGTTCGTTTCAAGTCCAAGTTCGTGTCGTTTCAAGGATCAACGAAGGGTTCGTGCAACGAATTGAGGCCGGGTATTTTCGCGGCTGATCTATCTACGTCCGGGCATCGATTACATACGAAGAATCACAAGCTACACGATTCTTATACTAACTCAATAATTGTTCTTACTACTACGTGCGCACTAGATTCATGATTAGGATTTTACGTGTTATGCATGATTTCTTCTTCCGCACCTTTTCATGCTTGTAAAATACGTAAACTCCATCTATTGGGGTTGTTTTGGCACGTTTTGGTCGGGTTGAGAAGTACGGGGCTGGGCTGTGTTTAGAGGGTTTGGAAACGGTACCAACACATTAAATTTATATTACGAAAAGGGTTGAATTAGATCTAGAGGAAACAGAGGTTTTAAGCTCGAAGCTTCTTGGTATTATCCAAGCTTTTATTTAATGGCTTTAATAGCTTATTTGTGCCGCCCTTTAATCGTTTACGGGAGGGTGCCTCTTATAGGCGATGATACATGCTTATCCATGCCACGATACCCTTAACACGTTGGGTCCCTAGTCTAGATACATTAAATGCCGAGGCACGATTCCGAGGCGCGTTTGCCGTGGTGCGGGGTCCTTGATGGTGGTGGCCGCTAGTCGCCCCGTCGTGGCTGGGGTTCGTGATGATGATGGTATGACACACTTGTCTTGTACTTTATTTTGGGTGCTCTGTGAATGGCTCGGGTGCTCCGTGAACGGCCGCCCACCCGGCCAAGCGATTTCGGCCTGACTCCGCGACGGTGCGCGGGTATGAGTTTCTGTGATCCGAACCCCGTCACAGGGCCCCACGTCCATGTGTGCGAATGTGATCCTTATCCTTCCAAGATGTGCGTGGAATTCCAACTGTCCGGAATCGACACGTGTTTCTGCATGCACAGATATGAACGTCCTGGGTTAATGAACGTCGGGGCAGGTCGCACCTGTGCGGCGTCAGAGTCCCGCGATACGCCCCGGGACATGGCACCCGGGACTGATTGCGTTCTTCCGTCGCGGGTTTACTCACGGGGTGCTCTCCCGCGGTAGGGATCCGGGGGCGTCTTAGGGCTTGATGTCCCGTCGTCCTCGTCATCATTCATGTCAGGTTGCTTGGCTTCGGTGATTCGTGTCGGGTCCCGTCGGGTTGTTAATGTCTGTGCCCCGTGCTGGGGCGTGATCCCGGGTCTGTCCTCCCGCAAGCCGGGTCGTTGGCGCCCGATCTCGGGGCCTTTCATGATCCTCGCGACGGGGGCTGGCACGTGGGTCCACGCCACCAGTTGGTGGGGGGACTGATCTTTGGCGTCCGTGCGGGATATGCTGGCGCGATTCGGGGGCTCGGGCATTGTCCCACTGCATGCGGGTCATTGGCGCCTGAGCTTCGTGCTGGGCCGCGTTCCGGGACCATTTGACCCGTCGTCCCGTATGTCGGGTTATTGTCGCCCGTTGCGGTTGGCCGGGATCCGGGCACGATAAGCGTGGGCATTATCTGATTCTTGTGATGGCGAGTTGGCGTGGGGGCCCATGGTACCAGTAGGAGCCCCATCCGGGCCTTTTTATCCGTTGTCGGGTGTCGATCCATTCCACGTGTCGGTGGGGGATTTTTGTGGCACAACACTGGCCCCCAGAGAAGTCCGTGGAGGGACTCCGCTAATTTCTCTGAATGTTGTGTTTGGTCTGGTCCGTGGCTTCATAAATCCGTTTGCTTGTCTTGATTGATGCTTTGTAAAGGCCTTGTCGTCGTTTTCTGGCGTCTGTGCTTGTGCTATCGTAGGTCATTAGCTCGAGGGTTTTGTATTTCCCGCGATGGTGAACCAAAGCGGAGACCGGGGCTCGGGGCGAAGCCTTCGCCTGACGGTTCATCGACGCCGGGTCGTGATGGTCGAGGTCTGCGCATTCTGTCCGTGTCTTTTGTAGTGGTGATATGGCACGTGGGCCCCTGCTCGGCGGGGGCGATCATTGGTGTGTGCGGACGTCACTTGAGAAATTGCTTCATGAACTTCTCGTGTCGCCGGGGTCCGGCACCATCGCCCGGTGACTCGGCCCCGTGGGTGTAGCTCGTTTCCGTTATCAACCATTTTTCCTCGCTCTGGGCCCCGCGTCCGAGCGTGTGACTACTTAGTTTCCATCCCAAATGACCCGCGTTTGGGCGACCACTCTCGTTGTATTTTTCTTGGGTTTGCTTTCTCCGCTCGGCGCGGCGCGGGGGAGTTGGTTCACAGATACCTGCGATTATATTCTCAATGGAGAGCATTAATATAGAAAAACATCGATTAGTTTTATTTACTTGTTCTCGGCCCAGGGGTTCGGTCGTTCTGACGCTCCCCGGGATGCCGTTTTTATGGGTTTGGTGTCTTTCCGGGACCGGGTTTTCTTCCGGGACCCCGTTTTAGACTTTGGAATTTTTATTTATTTATTTTGTTCCCTTACCTCCTCATACTGAGACCCCTTGAGGCCGTTTTGGGTATGGGGATTCACGGTTCTTTGTGGGCTCTTGTTATGTGTGCCCTTACCTCCTCATACCGAGACCCCTTGAGGCCGTTTTGGGTATGGGGATTCACCGTTCTTTGTGGGCTCTTGTTATGTGTGCCCTTACCTCCTCATACCGAGACCCCTTGAGGCCGTTTTGGGTATGGGGATTCACCGTTCTTTGTGGGCTCTTGTTATGTGTGCCCTTACCTCCTCATACCGAGACCCCTTGAGGCCGTTTTGGGTATGGGGATTCACGGTTCTTTGTGGGCTCTTGTTATGTGTGCCCTTACCTCCTCATACCGAGACCCCTTGAGGCCGTTTTGGGTATGGGGATTCACGGTTCTTTGTGGGCATTTGTTATGTGTGCCCTTACCTCCTCATACCGAGACCCCTTGAGGCCGTTTTGGGTATGGGGATTGTGGGTTTTTATTTACGTATTGTTCTCGGCCCCGGGGTTCGGTCGTTTTGACGCTCCCCAGGATGCCGAAGTTTATGGTTCTGGTGTCTTTCCGGGATCGGGGTTTTTCCTCCGGGACACCATTCGGACTTTGGGATTTGTTTATTTTCACAAAAGCATTGAAAAGTTCTTGTAATAAAGTTGAGAACCGAAACAGAGTACCTTGCAGCTCGCATTCAGAGCTGTTTTGTCTCGACCCTATCCGGGGGCAGGGCCCCGGACCTGATGAAATTCTTGATTGGGTCCCGCCAATCGGCCGCGGGTTCCGGCGCTGTCGGGAGGGTTTCTCCGCGGGACGGGTCCGCGGATTTTTCGGACGGGACTAGCTAGGATAGCGTGTTGGCCTGCGAGTTCCGCTCCCGGGGGATTTACTCGATCTGGATGCCGGGTAACGGAATAATGTCTCTCCAGCCTTGGGGATCGTTAAGACTCGTGGCCCAGGTAGGCGTTCCTCGAGTTTGGGACGTGGTGTCGAGCTGTGAGGTGGAGATCATGCCTTCAATGGGATCCCAACGGCTGCGTTTGCAAAGTGTTTTGGGTTGGGTCACGCGACCCGTGACTCGGCGAGACTGGGCCTGGTCTCCTTTTGACGACATGAAAGCCCATAGGTCGTCCCGCATGATGCAACAAATTTGCACGAGTCTGTGCTGAGAATATGCAATAATACTTCCAACACGGAAATACAAACATAGCAAAATATCAATTGCTTTTACTTATCTGATCCTCCTGGACCGTGCGAACTGCGCCGGCTCATGAGAGAGGGGGCTCGGGACCCGGGATCGGTTGGTCCGAGAGACGGGGCTCGGGACCCGGGACCGGTTGATATGCCTCGATGGTCCGTTGTCGTGCTATTGGTTGCGTAGACCTCGCCTCTCTCGTGTTAGACGCTGTCGTTGATTCGGCCGTGCGCGGCGAGTCGGTCGCGTCTCTTTGGTCCTAAGTTGTTGACTCGACTCATCGGGTCTGGTGGGTTTTGGGCAAATTCTCTACCCTGGGGTGATATCCTTGCGCCATATTTAGGTGGTATCGAAGGTTTCACAAGAAAGAGAGTATAGTAGACACTTTATTGTTATTAGCTTGTCCCCTTCCACGGTGCCAAAGGCACCGGAGGGGACAGGGAAATTGATACAAATATAGTAGGTGGGGGCCACGACCTCGAAAACCTCTAAGGACGGCCTCTCCCGTGGTGCGTTACGACCCTTTATAGTATCTGCCTCCTCTGGCCTACGGGTTGTCCGAGGTTCTGCCCCTTTGCGCCGCGTCCCGCTCCGGCCTGTCCGGGGATGCCTCGGGCTGCGGGATTGTCACCCCGGGGTCCGGGCCTCGAGAGCAGATCCCAAAGTTTCCCGTCCTCGAACAACTTCCATAGCTGATGTAGTAGTTGCCGGCATTGACTCGTCGCGTGCCCATGTTGTTCGTGGAAAGAGCACCAAAGTCTCTTGTCTAACCTGTTGTCGGGGGCTTGCATGGGCCCCGGTTTGACGAGGATGTCTTCTCCGGTGGCGAGGAGTATCTCCATCATGGTCATGGCATCCTGACCCGTTTGCTCCACCAATTTTACCTCCATCTCTGTGTAGCTCGGGGGCGGGCGACTTTTCTCGTACGGCTTGTAAGGAGCATGTCTTGGCATGTTCTCCGGCCTCCGGTCCTCGGGGTCCTGACATTTCTTCTTTGGATCCGGGGCGTTGTCGTTTTCCCGCATAAGCCTCTGGAACCAACATTGTGCCCCTGCCTTGACGCGGAAATCCTCGTAACTACCTGGGTAGCATTGCATGAGGCGTTTGAACAGTTTTGAATCCTTCCGGAGCCCACTCATGGCGGTGTGTAGCTTTAGATCGTCGCCGACTTCCTCTCCGCTGAGTAGGATGTCTCCCACTCTGTCCACGTAAGATTCGTCGCTCTCATGTGGCGCCTGTTTGATGCCGATCAACCTTTGGTTCTGCTCGAGCCGATTAACCTTCGAGGCGAAGTGGGCGACGAAACGTTGGACCAAGTCATCGAAACAATGGATAGATCTGGCGGGTAGCCCGGCGAACCATTTGTGGGCCGTGTCTCCGAGTGTTAGCGGGAAAAGGCGGCACCTCGTGGCGTCGCTAGCCCCCCTTCCGGACATGTAAGTGCGGAAGCGGCTGAGGTGGATCTCAGGATCGATCTTTCCATCATACGTCGTCGTCTGGAGCGGTTGGATCTCGAACTGCATGACCGCATCCTCCACCTTCAACGCGAGCGGTTCTTTGCAGAAGTCTACCCGTCCCGGGCGGGTCTGGGCCTCGGCTAGCTTCTTCTCCATCTCGGAAAATTTGCTGTATAGGTCAAGGAGACCTGCCTCGGGCCCCGGGATGGGTGCCGGCATATCTGCGGGACGGCGTCCCGGTCCTTCTGCCTCGGGATGCGAGTCCGTCCTTCCGTCGTCCCGTCCAGGCTGGTCAGTCCATGCAGGCTGGTCGTTTGCCTCGGCGTTGAGGTCAAACAGCATCCTCCGGGCGGGGATGGCGCGTTGGCCTTGGCTCGAAGGACCTGGCCCCAGGCGGTCGAATGTGTTGCCCCTGGTGAGTTTGTGACCTGAATCACAAAACGGAGTAGTTAGTGCGCGCTTACGCTGTATCAGGTTGGTCATGGCCACGTCGATCTTCTCGGGCGTGTCCAGCATGGTGTCGACGTAGGGCGCGGGCGTCACGGGTGGAGGTGGATCTCTCCGTGACCCGGGAAGGGAGCGGCGTGCGTGGCGCTCTGTTTGCTGATGGCGTCGAAGGCGTCGTGCTTCGGTGTCGCTCCGACGGTAGTGGTTTGTGGCGTCGTGGCCGTCCGGCATCTCTGTGGCGACGGCGTCTTCCGTCTCGGGAGGTCCCGCCGGGATCTTCGTCGGAGATGGCGGGACCGTGACGCTCTCTCCGGCCGACATCTTTCCTTTCTCTAGCCTCTTCATGGCGGCGGCATCACTTGAGGAATCTGATGCGGTGGCTCCGTCAGTCATCTCCTTTGTTTCTTCTTTTTCTGGGTCTAATATTTCAACCCCCTCCTTCTAGCGCCAAATGTTTTGGCACGTTTTGGTCGGGTTGAGAAGTACGGGGCTGGGCTGTGTTTAGAGGGTTTGGAAACGGTACCAATACATTAAATTTATATTACGAAAAGGGTTGAATTAGATCTAGAGGAAACAGAGGTTTTGAGCTCGAAGCTTCTTGGTATTATCCAAGCTTTTATTTAATGGCTTTAATAGCTAATTTGTGCCGCCCTTTAATCGTTTACGGGAGGGTGCCTTTTATAGGCGATGATACATGCTTATCCATGCCACGATACCCTTAACACGTTGGGTACCTAGTCTAGATACATTAAATGCCGAGGCACGATTCCGAGGCGCGTTTGCCGTGGTGCGGGGTCCTTGATGGTGGTGGCCGCTAGTCGCCCCGTCGTGGCTGGGGTTCGTGATGATGATGGTATGACACACTTGTCTTGTACTTTATTTTGGGTGCTCTGTGAATGGCTCGGGTGCTCCGTGAACGGCCGCCCACCCGGCCAAGCGATTTCGGCCTGACTCTGCGACGGTGCGCGGGTATGAGTTTCTGTGATCCGGACCCCGTCACAGGGCCCCGCGTCCATGTGTGCGAATGTGATCCTTATCCTTCCAAGATGTGCGTGGAATTCCAACTGTCCGGAATCGACACGTGTTTCTGCATGCACAGATATGAACGTCCTGGGTTAATGAACGTCGGGGCAGGTCGCACCTGTGCGGCGTCAGAGTCCCGCGATACGCCCCGGGACATGGCACCCGGGACTGATTGCGTTCTTCCGTCGCGGGTTTACTCACGGGGTGCTCTCCCGCGGTTGGGATCCGGGGGCGTCTCAGGGCTAGATGTCCCGTCGTCCTCGTCATCATTCATGTCAGGTTGCTTGGCTTCGGTGATTCGTGTCGGGTCCCGTCGGGTTGTTAATGTCTGTGCCCCGTGCTGGGGCGTGATCCCGGGTCTGTCCTCCCGCAAGCCGGGTCATTGGCGCCCGATCTCGGGGCCTTTCATGATCCTCGCGACGGGGGCTGGCACGTGGGTCCACGCCACCAGTTGGTGGGGGGACTGATCTTTGGCGTCCGTGCGGGATGTGCTGGCGCGATTCGGGGGCTCGGGCATTGTCCCACTGCATGCGGGTCATTGGCGCCTGAGCTTCGTGCTGGGCCGCGTTCCGGGACCATTTGACCCGTCGTCCCGTATGTCGGGTTATTGTCGCCCGTTGCAGTTGGCCGGGATCCGGGCACGATAAGCGTGGGCATTATCTGATTCTTGTGATGGCGAGTTGGCGTGGGGGCCCATGGTACCAGTAGGAGCCCCATCCGGGCCTTTTTATCCGTTGTCGGGTGTCGATCCATTCCACGTGTCGGTGGGGGATTTTTGTGGCACAACAGGGGTATGGATGAGATACAAACAAAACCAAACACCGTAACCCAACCCGCACAACCCGATCTGCTTTTGGGCTGGGCTCAAATTTTTTGAGCCTGCAGCCCGCACAACCCAACTCACCATCTCAACCCGCCCAGCCCAGCCCACCAACTCGCAGGCCCAACCCATCCATACCCACATCCCAAACAACTATCAAAAAGCCTACTCTAAAATCAGCCCAAATTCACCCAATCCTAAAACAACCCTTTAAGTTTTAACTTAAATCACAAAGAAACCCAAACCCATTTACCTAATCAGCCCAAAATAATCTAACAGCCCAATATAATAACTATTTTATTTAGAAATATTTACTTATATAAATAAAGTATTTATATAAACGTTTTGTTTCAATACGTATACACTGCTCTTAGGAGTACAATTCTCGCTGCGTTCTCGGCCCAAAGCCCATACCAATTTACCCATCATTTAAATATTAATCATACCAAAAAAGTAAAACAACCTACACAGTAAATTCAATATTCTGCTGCCGGTTTAAAGAATTATCGTTGAAACATGAACAAGGATTTCAACGTCTGTATTGGTTGCGTTGAAACATCAATTTTCAAACTTAACAAGAATTCAAAATTGTTGCCTTCAATATTTTTTTTATTGATGTTTTTTTTTTGAATTCCACCTGTAAATTGATCGATAAGAAAAAAATGATTTATGTATACACGGTATTCTAGATCAACTATCAATGAAGTTTGATGAATTCATCATTTTGTTTTGGTAAAACTTCATCATGTGCCTATTAAATTATCAATTTAAATTTGAATTTGTTTATATGGCTTAATCTTGCTAATACTCAGTGTGCATATTTGATTTTTATGTTCAATCATGGTTAGAACAAAGATTCCAGACATGAGAACGAAAGGAAACACTATTAATGATGCTGATTCGACTGCAAAAAAAAGTATTAAAAATCTGTCGTCAGCACAAAATGCAGATTGTTGAGGACTTGGATGAATATTCAATAGTGTTTATTGCATTATGAAAAAAAAATAAGATTTCACGTTGAGTACCATTAACTGCCACAGAAGGTTGATCATTATTTGATATGTCAGATACATTAAGTATGTCATGCTCTCACTGGAGTTGAAAGCTTCATCGTCATCCGCGACAGACAAATCTGATCAAACCATATAAACAGATTCGACAATGAAGATTCCTTCATACTATAAGGAATATTAACACCATAATAATGATGATTTACGATCTTGGTTTTCTGAATTACACAACTATTTTTGCTGTTTTTCTATTCCCTGGTTCTGAAACAAAAAGTAAGTAAATATTATTGTGGAGTATATTGCAATAGCATTATTGCTAATAATTTTCTCTTTCTGGCAAAATGTTAAATCAAAAATATGAACAATGATTAAAACACAAATAATAATTAAATTAATTTAGAGATACAAATTCTGAAATTAAAAACAAAATTATCATATATATTCTCATATAAATTTCGATTCTCTATGATTAAAATACCTCTCGTTAATATCATAGTAATTCTTTGATTTTAATCACTAAGACAAGAGAATTAAAAATAAAACAGTAAAACAAGAGAGAAACAAAATTGCCAAGAGAGAAAAAAAACTTTAAAAATTAATTTATCTTAACCTTTTATAATAAAAAGTGGGTACATCAATCTCATTTTGTTCTTAAGAATAAAATATAAATTACCGTTTATCTCATTTTGTTCCTAAGAATAAGTATAAATTGCCGTTTTGCACGGGCCGTCCCCGAGTTGCTCTTGCCCAAACCCGTGGCCCGCACAACCTGGCCCGAAGTACACAACCTGAGTTTCGGGTTTGATTATTTTGGTCCGTGACCCGGCGGGCCTGACCCAGCCCGCACTAACCCAGCCCGTGTGCAGGTCTACTCCGTATAGGGGTGAGCAGAGTTCGGTTATAACCAAATAACCGACCGAACCAAACCAAAATATGCATTTTGGTTCGGTTATTTAATTATCGATTTGGATATGGTTTTAAAATTTAGAAATATTGGTTTTCGGTTTGGTTCGGTTATTTTGCGGATATAACCGATTAAATAACCAAAAACCGATATATTATATATATTAATATTATATATATATATATATATATATATATATATATATATCCCTATATATATAAATCCAATTATATAAATACTGTATAAATGTTTGTGTGTACAGTACATTTCGTTCAATTTTCCATTACTTTTTATTATTATTAATATTATAATAAAAAATATTATTATTAATCTAATCTAAAAAGTAGAATTTATTTTTTCATATCCCCATTGTTTTGCTTGTAAGTTGTGTAATTAGCATTACAAAATTATCAAGTTACCATTACGGATTTAATTTATATCGATCTAAGACTTGCTCTTCTTCCATCAGATTTTGAAACTTTGAACCTTAGCTTGGCACTGTGAATTCATGACATGTTTTTACTTTTATTTTATTTAGTTTTGGTTATTGGTTAATAACCGAAACCGAACCAAAATTTTTGGTTTGGTTTTCTATTGGTTTTAATATAATTTAATCGGTTTGGTGACCGACCGAATTAGTTTGGTTTTTAAATTGGTTAAGGTAATTCGATTCGGTCGGTGACCAAACCGACCGATGCTCACCCCTAACTCCGTATATTGTTGTTGACAGTTAAGTTTTTTGAAATCCCGAATTAACAATTAAATTATCTTTTGAGTCACGAATTATTAGTAATTATTTTTGGGTACTAAATTTTGACAAAATTACAAAAAGCTAAACAAGGGAAGAGAGAAGTGAGTTTTCTGTCAATCGGTAAGAGAAAAACATTTTCCCCGATCCCAACCCCTTCTCGATTCTCACCACTATCCTCTCACGCTCCAGATTCTCCAGCAGCTTCACCACCGTTTTCGCCGCCATCCCAAGTCAGTCCCTGTCACCTGGGGTTGTCTGAGACGCCATCTTTTCCGGCTGAATCCGACAACATCTCACCTCCGACAGTCGATGCACCGTGCTGTTGCTGAGCACTATCCCAACACCGATCAATAAATCTCCCAGACCATCCCTCTAAAACCCATCCCTAGATCCCGAGAAATTCATCTCCTCCCGCCCCAAGTAGAATGCTTCTTGACTATTTCGATCTGTGAATTGATTCAACGATCGGATTCGTCATCTTTTCGATTTGGTTCGGATTCGTGGGAAATGGCCGGGCAGACTCCGAATACGGAGCAATTCGAGGCGTATTTCCAGAGAGCGGATGTGGATCGAGATGGCCGAGTTAGTGGGAATGAGGCCGTTGCTTTCCTCCAAGCTTCAAACCTACCCAGACCGGTCCTGGCTCAGGTTGGGATCACCTGTATCTATATTCTTACGTAACAGATTGTGTTTGGGAATGTATATAAGTGATCCCACATTTACATGTTATTCAAAAGATAAGATTAATAGCCATCTAAAAATTGTTCATTAGTATACTGACTTGCTGAGATATGAAGTTAGTTTTAACCTGGTTTTGAGTTTTAGTTTTACTTTTATATTTGTTGAAGCCTAGCAACTAGAAGACTGGAACATGTAAGTTAGCTAGCTTGAGCTAAATGGGTAATTATACTTTTTCGAATGATTCAAAATGCTAGCAAATCTATTGGGTGTGCTGGCTTACATTGTTCTTCATGAAGGATGTTTATTAATGCTATAAGTCATAAATCTCAACTTTGATCAAGGAAGCTGAAGGGCATGCATATGATGGTTTTGGGTTGCTTTCTTGTTGGACTGAAGTTCAATCATCCAATGAAGTTTTTAACAGAGTTATAATAGTGTATAGGTCTTACAGTTAAATAATTGAGGTTATAGAATTTGCATATTTCCTTAGTGTTTGTATCAGAGTAATTGTTGTCCTCCTGGAGAACAATCCATGTGATGATAAAATAAAATCATGATAATTGTAGATTATGTTGTAAAATGAGCGTCTCGCATATAGCTTCGATTTGATATCTAAGCTCAAAACCGATTAGTATTGACGCGAAATTAATTTTCAAAGATATATCTAATTGAAAGAAAATTTCAAAGGGATAGTATCCCACATAAAAAAATGTGTATAGTAGATATATACAGGGAAGTACCCTATCATACACACATTAGTTATTCCTAAGTAATATTAGTCTATTTATTAACAAAATAATAATAATAATAATAATAATAATAATAATAATAATAATAATAATAATAATAATAATAATAATAATAATAATAATAATAATAATAATAATAATAATAATATTATTATTATTATTATTATTATCATAAGTTGCATATAAAATTTTAAATCTTGAAATAATAGTCTTTTAAGTAATCTATAGTGTGGTTTGAATGGTGGGACGTTATAGTTGTTGTAGTCAAACCTTCATCATTCAACGAACCTTCGTCTCCAACATTCTCTATATAAGAGCAATTGATTATTCTGCAAAAGTACACAACAATGAACATGAAAATAATTGAGAATATAAAGGCGTCTTCCGAGCAATCGCTCTCGTATTTTTTTAGTTAACCTCATTTCTTTGATTCTTCGGTGATATTTTTAAGGCAAATTTTCAGTTTGCCGTAAGCATATGTTTTGCTTTGTAATCGTTGTATCCTCGGGAACAATCGTACCCGTAGAGGACGAATTTGTTTTTAGGAAATCGTGAATACAAGAGCCTCAATTTATTTATTTATTTTCTGCCATTTTCCTCTAATGGATACATGTTGTCCTAAAACAATAGTTACTACAGATTATACCATTGGGATTATCCTTATGATGCTTAGTTATGGTTGTGTGTACTTGTAGGCTGTAGCTGAGGGTGGATGTTTTGTAGAAGTTTCCATCCCGGTTACAGCGTGACACTATCGTTTTGGGTCTATGCCTTTTGAATTTGTTTTGAATAGTTGACACTGAAAATACACCTCTGTGGCTGTTGTGTAGATATGGATGTACGCAGATCAAAATCGAGTTGGTTTCCTTGGTCGTTCGGAATTTTATAACTGTCTTAAACTTGTAACCGTGGCACAAAGCAAGAAAGAATTGACTCCAGACCTCGTGAAGGCTGCCTTATATGGTCCAGCTTCAGCCCAAATCCCTCCTCCACAGATAAATCTTGCAGCCACAATAGGTCCTCAATCAAATTCAAATGCAGGCCCATCTCCTGTTCAGTTGGTTGGCCCTTCAACCTCCACACAAGGCATTGGTCAAAGTGCTCCCCGTGGATTTCTGACTCAGCAAAGCCAAATCACCAGGCCGTCTCTGCCTCTGCCTCCTAGTTCCGGATTCGAATCTCAGCCAGGTGTTCCAGCACAAGGAATTCCTAGTACAGGTTCTATGTCCGTATCTCGTCCCTCTAATTCCTTCAATTCGCTTGGTGGTGTTACTGATGGGACCCAAACCAAACTTTCTTCTCAACTCCCACATAGAAGTTCAATTCCTTCTGCAACGCAGGGTGGCACTAGCCTTATTACCTCACCTATTACTCAACCTAAGGCACCTGAAAATACGGGGCCATTGCAAGCTGCTTTATCCAAGCCAAATGATACATCTTTGGTGAGTTCCCAGTTTGGGAAGGCAGATTTCAAATCACTTTCAGCTACAGGTAATGGTTTTGATTCAGACTTGGATTTTGGAGATGTGATCTCAACAATACCATCTAAACCCCAGAATAATCCCGCAGCACTTACACATCCTGCCGGCAACATAGGTGCCTCCTCAGCTGGGAATTTGACTTCTTCAAGAGACCAGCCTACAGTAAATCTAAGTGCTGTTTCTCAACCTTCATCTATTCAAGCACAACAGTTCCAGTCTATGGGCAGAGCAAATCAACACATACCAGCGCAAAATTCCTCACCATATCCTGTTGCAGCTGGACAATCTCAATCTCCATGGCCAAAAATGACACAGTCAGATGTTCAGAAGTATAGAAAGGTGTTTGTGCTAGTTGATACTGACCGAGATGGGAAAATTACTGGTGAACAGGCCCGCAACTTATTCTTGAGTTGGAAGCTACCCCGAGGTATGCTGTACTTTATGATCCCAAAGCCGTTCCCCATTTATCAAGTTTTTTCTTTTCATTTACGCATTCTGTAGGGTTCAATTATTGTCCAGTTTTTAGCATGATATATACATGGTGCCTGGTTATTGGCCATAACATCTGGTTTCCACCTTATCTTCTCTCATCTCTTAGTGAATTCTTACTGATTTTGACAGGTTATGTGCCTTACTGACACATCTGATGATTCAGAGCAGAGTGAAAATTTGTAGTTAGAAGAATTGGCTTATTATCTGCTATTTATGCACTCTGGTTTGGGCCAGTATGAAAAAATGAATTAGTTAGAAGACTGACCTCTTAATAATGCTGCATTATGCTAATTAGGAAGCCATGTTTCATTTTTAGTTTTATGATAACATTATTTTGCTTTGCTTAATGAAGCTTAAGCCCTTTTTATTATACATTGAATATGTACAATAGAAGAGATTGAGGTATTTGTCCCCTTATTTCAGCTTCAAGTGTCCAAACGCTTTAAATAAGAGCCGATGAATACCAAAATCTTTGAATAACCCCATTTGACATGAGAGCAAAAATTCATGACCATATTTTGTGTGACGTTATTTAGTGGAATTGGGACATACTCATTTGATCTGTGCTTCTTGTTAGACGTAAAGAAAAGCTACAATAAAAAAGATACAAACATTATGGATTGTATTGCACTTCTGATTTAATTAGTGATCTTGCACTTATGATACATCTTATTCTAATCTGTTACTAACTTCTTGTCATACCAATGTAAGAATAATGCGTCCCAAACTCAAATGCCACAAGTATGTATCAGTTCTACTAGCTGTAATTAGACCACCTGTATTCATGATTTTCATATGGCTTTTTGTATTCTTCTAAAATAGCTTGTTGTGCTATTAGACGGATGCCTGTCCTTGATCTCATTAGTTGTATTTGTTTTATTAGAGGTCTTGAAGCAGGTGTGGGATTTATCTGATCAAGACAATGACAGTATGCTCTCTTTGGGAGAGTTCTGTATTGCTGTCTATTTGATGGAAAGATATAGGGAAGGATGCCCTCTCCCAAAGGTGCTTCCCAACGCTTTTATGTTTGACGAGACATTATTGCCTGTCTCTGGTCCACCTGCTGCTGTGCATGGCAATGAATCCTGGAGACCTGGTTCGGATTCTAGTATTTCATTTTCCTATGTTCATATTGGAACGTGGTTCACATCTCTTTATACCCTTTCTGCCTTTTGTTAGGAGTTCTAGAACCCCAAGGGGCTAAGAATGCACGGTATATCACTTCGTCTGGTGTTGGAAGGCCACCTCGTCCAGTTCCTGGTCCTCAGCCTGATGAGCCCATCCAACAACAGGCCAAAGTTCCAGTACTCGAGAAGCATCTTCTTGATCAGCTTAGCACAGAGGAGCAAGAATCACTTAACAGAAAGTTCGAGGAGGCTAAAGATGCGGAGAAAAAGGTGACTCTTGTTTTAAGCCTATGCCAAATGCTATTTGATATTGTTACAGCTACTGAACTTCTATTTGAGTCATGGAGTTGCATTTACATTTGTATTTGTTTAGGATACTGGAAACTTGTTAATTATTTAGATATGGTATTGTAGTAAATTAGTTATGTAGAATTTGTAACCTACATAATTAAATGGGCAAGCCTATTTGAGAGGTGACTATATATTATTGACATCCTAGGCAATCAAAATGAGTATGCATTAAGAAGGTTTTTTTTCCTCGATGTTTTAGGATATGGACCGCCCATTGACTCGGGATAGCATCCGGGTCAGCAACTGGGTCGCTGGATCAATTGATGATCCTGGCAAGAAAAGAAAAACATTAAGAACATATTTTACATACACATTCTTGCAGATTGAAAATAAGTGAATTAACTAATTTATATAGAAATACCAGATTTATAAATTATAATCCATAATATTTCTTTAACTAATGCATACCATTCAAACATATTAATTTATATATTAAATTATCAACTATCACTACACCAAAATAAATGAATAAATAAAGAAATCAAACCCGAAAACTAATTTAACCAGTGGGCTGAGAATGTAGATCATGTCCTCTCCCATTTTCCCAAGAGCATTCATTAGTGTTATTTTGCTCTTTCTTTTTCTATGCAGGTGGCAGATCTGGAAAAGGACATTTCAGAAGCTAAACAAAAAATTCAATTCTACCATGCCAAGATGCAAGAACTTGTGAGAGATCACTCTTATTTTTGTCTCTTAACAAGAAAACAATTTTGTCATATTCTCTAGGTCAATTTGTTGCCAAATACTGTAGATAATTTCAATTGGCATGTCATATGCACAATTACTAATTTCTACTTTTGATCCTAGATTCTATACAAAAGCCGGTGTGATAATCGTCTCAATGAGATCTCAGAAAAAGTCATATCCGACAGGAAAGAGGTTGATAAGTAACAGTTTTTAACATTTCTGGACATCAGTTGTTGTTGGTTTGACTCACTTGACTTAAGTTGTTCTTCAGGCTGAATCATTGGCAAATAAATATGAAGAGAAGTACAAGCGGGCCGGAGATGTAGCATCAAAATTAACAATTGAAGAGTCCACATTTCGTGATATTCAGGTATCATTGCACTTTATGTTGCTAGGTGAAATTGTGATCACCATATTTGCTTACAGAGTTCAACCTTTGCATGCTTATGTTAATTATTCATGTTGTCATTTCTTTTGTAGGAGAGAAAAATGGAACTTTATCGGGCAATTGTCAAATTGGAACAAGATAATGCTGATGGTGTTCAGGTATGTTCTATTACTCATTTGAAGAAGTCTTGGGAGAATCTTATGAGTTCATTTTTGTTGTCTAACAGGATCGAGCTAATCAGATCCAGTCGGATCTTGAGGAACTAGTAAAAGCTTTGAATGATCAGTGCAAGACTTATGGATTACGCGGAAAACCAACTTCGCTCGTTGAACTTCCATTTGGTATTTTGCTAGCCCTTTTATTGCTCTTGTAATGAACTATTAGAAACAATTTTTTTTCATTTGATTACTAATGTATTCAACTAGTTCTGCTTAATTGCTGTTCTACTGCTGCTGACTTGACAGAGTATTCTTTTATAATCAAACATGTTTTTGGTTAACCTCTGGGGTAGGTAATATTCATTTTCATGCTAGAAGTGATTATGTTTAGATGAATAGATAAAAATGCTGGTTTGTTTAAGTTCTGGAAATAAGACTATAATTAAATGAAAAATGTATACATGAAATTATTGATAAAATAGTTTTTGATTGTTTTGAGTTTTACAGTAGTTTTATTTTTTTATTTTATATACTAATTAGTTAAGTAAGCAGTGATGGGAACAATTTGAATGAGATAATATTTATTAGGAATTGAAATGTGGTTGATTCCACCCGAAAATGTGATTTGGAAATAGTACTATATTTATTTAAATGAAATTGATGGTGGTTGAGTGTTTGATCTTAATAATGACATTTTGTAGGCTTGTAATGCCTGGTCCTGATATAATTTGAAAATAGTAAGTGGACATAGTTGGTACTGGTTTGTTGCACATATTTATTTTGAGTTGAAATGATGGGAATAGTGATTAGCAAGGGAAGAGTTATAATTTGGTTGTAAACTGGAGTCATTGGTTCTGAAGATTGAACAATAGCTTTTAATGGGAAAGTAGAGCATAAATGGGCATTTCCATTGAATATTGATTAAACAAACTGGATTTCAGACTTTGGAATGGGATTCATCATACCCAATACCTATGTCCTTGCTAATTTTTTAATGCTTGTTGCTGTAATTTTTTTTATCCAGGGTGGCAGACTGGCATTGAAGCAGCAGCTGCTGATTGGGATGAAGTTTGGGATAAGTTTGAAGATGAAGGTAAGTACAGTTGGTTTTAATCTCATTTTCAAATAATACTATCAATTTATTCACTTTTTTGTGTGTTCCCCAAAATTTCAGGATTCACTTACATCAAGGAGCTTACTCTTGAAGTGCAAAATGTCATTGCTCCCCCCAAACCAAAGTCTGCGTTGATTAGAGAACACGCTGCTTCATTAAATACATCTAAGGCTGATAACACGTCTGAGTTGCCGCAGCAAACAGCAACCAGTCCACCAGACAGTCCTGCAGGAAGTAGATTGGTTGATAGCCAATCCAAGCAAAAACAAGATCTTCGGACAAGAGACATCAACATGAATGGCTCGCCGCATGCATTTGACACCCAGAGGTAATGTTTTTTTTACAGAGTTTTGTAGTTTTTGCACTTTTAGTCCAGTACTTAGGTCAATTGCCACATCTAAATTCTGGTAGAAAGTTTTTCCCATATGTACATTTTTATTTTTTTCTTGCTGCAAGAATTTTTGAGGCTGCCTGATTTACAAGTGCAGTGAATTTGGAGCTGAGTCTGTACTCTCTGGGGAAAAACGGTTTGATGAATCACATTGGGGCTCTTTTGATACCCATTATGACACAGTTGCAGCGTGGGATTTGCCAAAGGTATGGAGAATGCTTTGTGGTTTCAGTAGTTCTTCCTGTACAAATTCTTTTCTTACATGTCTCAAGTAGTTCTTCCAATGCATAATTTTCTTGTAATATTTTATTCGCATCGCATTGCAAATCAGGAAGCTGAGCACGAGAGGCATAGTGAAGCTTCCTTATTTGGTCCAGATGACTGGGGACTAAATCCAATTCGAACTGGGCCCAAATCCATCAACTCAACCATTACCAAGCAGGGTCCATTTTTTGATTCAGTCCCAAGCACCCCAATGCAAGGTCCATTCTTTGATTCAGTCCCCAGCACCCCAAAGCAGGGCCCATTCTTTGATTCAGTCCCCAGCACCCCAAAGCAAGGCCCATTCTTCGATTCAGTTCCAAGCACCCCACAGTACAATTTTGCTAGCTCCCCCCGCATAGATAACAACCTGTTCACTAGGAATAGTGCGTTTGCAGATTCTGTCCCAAGTACACCAATGTACAGTTCAAACACCTCTCCTAGAAGGTTCAGTGAGGGCTCAGAAGAGCAGTATTCGCTTGGCAGCTTTTCAAGGTTTGATTCCTTCAACATGCATGACAGTGGCCCTTTTGGTGCTAGTGAGTCCTTTACTAGAATTGATTCCATGCAAAGTACTAGAGATTCCTCTGAATTTGACCAAGGATTCGACTCGCGTGGGTCCCTCGCGAGGTTTGACTCGTTCCGTAGCACAGCAGATTCTGATTATAACTTTGGTGGGTTGTTTCCTCCCAGTGATTCATTCAGTAGAATTGATTCCATGCGTAGCACGAGGGACTCTGACTACGGTCAAGGTTTCCAGTCGTTTGATGATGGAGCAGATCCATTCGGCTCGAGTGAGCCATTTAGGACATCTCATGAAACCCAAACACCAAGGAAGGAGGATTCTGATAATTGGAGAACTTTTTAGTACTGCGCTTTTCTCCCTCTTTTTTGTTCTCTTGTGCGAAGCTATAGTTCATTTATTGTGTGGGGGTTTCAAGTGTTGGGCGAAACAAGTTGGTTCCATCTTTTCAACGGACGAGTGAGCTGATAATCTTTTTCCATTCTGCTGTAATTAGTTTTCTTTTACCATTCTCTCGAGTATTATCTGTAGTATATTCATTTTGAATAATGTTCTAGGATTGTAAAATTTGCAACACCATATGGGAAGACTTTTCTTCTATAGATTGGTTGGTATTTGAGATTTTGAGATTGAATTTTATTTTAGCTAATGAAATTTATTTTTCAGTTTTTGAGTTCGCCATGCACATCGTTAAATCTCTATACTCTACTTAACTTTAGTTTCGATCAAAGAAAGCAGTATTCAAATGACATTGAACGAATCTTGACTTGACCTTGTCAATGTGAATGGATGGCACCTGTGACCTAGCGCCTGTTGGTCACAGGCTTGAGACCTTTTTCTCCTTGGTCTTTGGTCCAACACTAGTAGTCTTTCTGCATAGCACGGAATGTTCATAAAATTCTCTGATATTTCCTTTTCATACAAATCATAAACATGTCAATTTACATTACCATCTCACAATATAACACATGTCAATCCCCACTAAGATATACTAATAACTAACATCTTCAAAACAATAATATCTTTAATAACAAAACAGAAACACTTTATTTTCACACCAACCCCAATACAATCTTTAAAACTCTGTTGGAAACAAAATCAAGCACACCCCTTTACATATTGCTCTATGAAATTATATTTCATTTCTTTCGTAATAATTACAAGAACATGAACCAAACACGCCTTTGCTGATCTCAACTCAACCCTCTCCAGTTCTGCACTCATATAGTAAGATCTTTATGACAAAAGAATAAACAAATGATGGGATCTGAGAATAACTAATAAATAAGCAAATTTATAGAGCATATATATCATTCACCACTTCATAAATCATATCCCCAATGATCTGGCATTCGATATCTCTACCGAGACCCTTCGCATCGTCATCCACAAATCCGTCTATGGTCCACGTGGAGGACATCAGATCTCGAGTCAACATGTTATCAAGATCATGACAGGGTCTGTCTTCCGGAGCATGTACATGCACCCGGATAATATTCCACACACGAGACAGTAACTTCCTTCCATACACGTTCAGTGGCTCTCTAAGTAAAGCTGGAAGTACTTCGTTTAACAAGTCGAATAATATCATGTGGTTTACTTTCTCATCCTCATCTTTTCCACTATTGGTTCCTTCCACTTCCTCAAAGACCTGGGTGCTAATTGGCTTGCCAAGTGGGTCCCATTTCGACAATGATTGACTATACGTGCCATCATATAGCCCGGCAGCAACAAGCAAATCTCTAACGTAAGCTTCAGTTTGATCCTCTATGTCTACTTCGACTTCTGTAAGATGGTCTTCTTTTATGGCCTCCTCCGGAACAGCACCTTCAAATTGATCTAATTTTCTTCTCAGCTCTGCAACCATCCAAAATATTTTAGAAGATACGAGTTGATTTCATGTTCTTGACATTTATTTAACTAAGAAATACAGGATACAAAAATATAATCTAAAACGGCCAACAATGTAGCTTGTTTCATATCATAAAAAAAAAAAAAGTGGCATCAAGAAAATTTCGAAACTTTCCATCGAGACTATTGGATTTTCTATTTATTTTAATTTATGACATTTTTTAGTGAAAATCTCAGCGAAGTTATTTATTTACGGTTAAAATTAGCAACAGATATTAAGCAATAACCACTTATTTATATGTTTAAGAATAAGAGAACAGTGTGAAGAAGTCTTCCTCAAAACGTTGCTACACAAGCGAGAAAAGGAACAATGGTGATAATCTTCCACTACTTACCATTCAAGTTTGTATTTATCTCTCTAAAAGCATGGGACATCTCGCTATCCTCCAGTTGATATCCACCTGATGATGATCTCGGGCTTAAATAATCAGCTTGCCTCCAGAATTCTTCTTGAACACTACTGCACACAGATGCAGGGCTAGGTGGCACTTCAGTCGAATTCTCCTACATAAAACAAAACAAATAATAAATTAGTAAATAGACATTTATCTCTCTTTCAAGAAAGTGAAGATAATTTGTGCGAAGCAAAACTCTCACATGTGTTTCGTAAAAAATCATCGAAATTGTTGGTCCATTTCTGATATCTCTCAACAGCTTGTTTCTGTTTAGATCAGATTCGCCCACTGACTTAACTCTTCTGCGGAAAAGTCTCCCTCTGAATGTCAAGTTGTATCTAAAGCTTGAAACCTTTTGTCGTATATTAAATTTGTCTTTTTTTGGTGTCTTAATATTCAGCGAGACCTTCTCAATCACTTCATGCTTCCTCCTAATCTGGGCCTCGCTCAATACATGCCGGTCCTCCAAAAGGAGCTTTCCAAATGATGGTCCCGATACTGGAGCAGACAAAGACCTAATGAGGTTCCTAGGAGAAAGACAAACATCCTTTTGGTGCAATCCACCTTGATCAGTCTCCCTTCTGAAAGACCTGCTTTGCTTTTCTCCTAATTGCCAATCATAATCCGACACAGAAAGTCTTGAACTATAACGGGCAACCATTGGGTCTTCAATTCTTTTTTTTTCTTTCCTCAGAACATTACTCAGCCTCTCTGCCAAGAGCCTCCTTGCATCTCTCCCGTTTAACTGAGATTCACTTCTGTATGATCGTGTAGACTCCGAGCGAAGTAAATTCATCCCAAGAAGGTTCCTTGAGACACTATCTCTCACCTCTTGTGCTATTTGTTCTTCTGATGGTTTTTCCCAAAAAGGGGTCTCGATTCCTCCTCCTCTTATGGATGTCCTTCCTTTAGGACATGAACCTTGAAGCTCAGACTTGAGCCTTTCCTTAACCTCTTGAAGGAATTCTTCTATATCACCACCACCACCACCACCACCGCCACCTCTCTCTTCTGAAGTGCTCGGTGTAGTTGTAGTGTTCCACGAATCCTCACTAATGATATCCATCCCGGGCCTTAAAACCATAATCTTTGAATACGGATATGAGTTTTCCTTTTTGCATGAGTCTATCATTTCTCCCCGATCAATGGGTTCAGTAGTTCTCTTGGAATTAGTGTAAAGGTGAATCTTTTCTCTGTTGAGGTCCTCCTGTGCAATTAACTGGGCCGCGGCTCTATTGACCTTTACTAAATGAGAACATTCTTGAATCCGAGCTGCTTGGCATGCCTCAAACTCTTTCTTGAACTTCTGAAGTTCTTCTTCTTGAGGATGCTCTCTAGGTTTAGGCCTGTTCAACTTCACATGGTTATTAGAGGCATAGAGATCTGTTTTCAAGGGTTTGTCATCCATCGACTTGCCTGTAGGATTCCTGTTCAGAATATTTACTGAATCAAAGGGTAATGTATCAACCCCCATGAGACGAGCAACTACACTTGGCGGATTTTTTCTGGTGTTGGGTTTTTCGGAAGTCTCTTCACTGATTAACTTATTTGTAGGAACCTCCATGAAATAGTAATCCTTATCAGATGACTCATATGCCATGTGATGAGCAGCATACTGAAAATACACGGTGAATCATCATTAGGAATATAAATATAACCTTTTACCTAAACAAAAGAAAGAAAAGACTGAAAAAAGGACAAAACAGATGATTCAATCCGCAAGGGGCCAGAATCGTCTCTAAACAGGTTAACAACAAATGAAAATACGTAAGGTGATAGGAGAATAATAGTTAAGATACCAGTATATTATCTCTCGAAGAGTACAATCCATGCGATGTCTCCATTTGTAGTTCTAAACTATTTCGAGGTGCATCCAGGCCTGCAAAAACGGAAGGACAAAGAGCATTAATTACTTATTATTATGGAGATTTATGATTAGCTATGATGGTTTTGCAAAAACGTCAAAAGTTTTTAAAAACAAATCTACAGTACATGCAACACTTACCACCACCATGTCTCTTATGTGCAACTTTCCTGGCCATGACAATGTCCTCGTTGATATCAAAAGCGTGGAACAAACTTCCCATGTAAACAAACCTTCAACAGACTCAGAGTGTTATCTACATATTAATGATCAAATTAGCTGGCCAGTCGCACATCTTGTAAATTAACACAAATATTAACATGGGCTCAACACAAAATTTACAACAAGACTTACAAATAAGGGTAAAAACACATATTATGGCTAGATACAAGATTCATGGATCTGAAAACAATATGTACATGACCAACTTATCTTCAAGCTATGTTTCTTCGTACAAATGACAGTCAACTTAATATTCTTCATCAGATCTCCTACAATCATATTGACAGAAAAAGGTTAACCCCTTTCTCTTTACACTTGCATCTCCCTCAGAACAAAAAAGTCAATGACTAAATGTATTTTTCAACCCATAAACTAAACAATTTCCTTCCCCACAGAACAAAAAAAGTCAACGACTAAAGATCACACGAGAGAAGCTAAGATTCACCCAAGAAAATGGATGCTTGTTTCAACCCATCAAACAAAAAAGCACGCAATATGATGCTAAATTTTACCCGGTACCCACAAACATGATTACAGAACAAAAATATGATGCTACTCAACAATCAAATCCATACCCATGACAAGATCACCATTGCCCAACTCAATCGAGTTTATTTATCCGACAAAAATGATTAAAGAACCACACAGCCCAAGTGCTCATTATCAGAAACTAGCCAAATTATTGCCACAAGATTCCAAATTAATCGACATCAAATACCGAACTGGGCCATCCTCAAAACACGTTCCGAATCTAACCCAAACAAAAATCTAGTAACAGAGAAGTTTAATTTGTGATCAAGCCAAGAAAATATGGGATGGGATGAACCCACAATTAATGACTCGCAATAAAGAGCTGGGACGAGTGTCTCACCACCATTGTAATGAGTTGGCTGCAAGAAGTCAAACCCCAACCGACGACTGTGAGGATGAGGATGAAGATGAAGATGAGAAAATGAATAAATAAATAAATAAAAAGAAATAAATAGCAGTTTGGGAGAGAATGAGGTATCAATTATGAGAGGGGGAAGAAAAGTTTAAGTAGTAATGGCTGTAGCATGACGATCCATTGCTGGAAATCAAATGTTTTTTCTTTTCATTTTTTTAGAGGTTTTTGCTTGGGAGGAATCAAGTGTTGCAAAGCCTATGGTATGCTTTGTGGGGGTCTTTACTCATTGGATCATTTATTTGTTGTTAATACGTACAGTATATTTTGACAATTTACATACCATGTCCAAATGTATAATTCAAACCTCTCTAAGTATCAAATTTCTGATAATTTATAATAGGAATTTTTATAAATGCATTTGTATATAAAATAATATTGTATTACAAAACTTTCCCAAGATTTGATGTTTTTTACATTCACCTACCTACAAGGAAAAATCATTACACTCACTTACTTGATCTTTTCACCAATTTATAGTTACCTACTTTTTATGGACGGAACAAAATATTCTGTAAAATATTCTATTATATCTCTGAAAAAAATTATTTTTTTGTAGATTACTTAAATACCTTGAGAAAAGATAAATAAATAAAATATTTAACAATAAAAAAATTAATATTTAAAAAATCTCAAATAAAAAATTGTAAAAAAAAATAGAACAAAGAATATAAACATCAAAAATAAAGAAACAAAATAAAAAACATTTGCAGAACAAGAAACATTTGTAAAACAAGTTAAACATTTGCAAAATAAAAAACATTTGCAGAACAAGTGACGGTAAATCTCGATGCTCGACGAGAAGAGAGAGGCGACAGTTGTGACATCCCGCATATTTATTAGTAAAATTTATTATTGATATTATATAAATTATTTTATGTGTATTAAATTAATCAATTGGGCTTAAACTAAATTAAACCCAAAAATATATTGGATTGTTTGGATTTGAGCTCAATTTTGTCGCGGCAAGAAACAAATACGAAAACGAAAATTGTACGAGAAAAATAAACGAACACAAGAATTATAGTGGTTCGCTTGTTAACGAGTGTTACGTCCACTTGTCGCTACAGATCTGACTAAAATTTAAATAATCAATAAACGACTTGGGGGGTTTGCAAACGCAGTTGCGTATCTCATTATTCTCACGTTCTCGTCTATTCTAGCACTCTAGTATTTCCATGATGATGTTCAAGATACAATTACATTGTTGAGAACTCATATTTATAGGCTAAATTTATTATAAAAAAAAAATCTTAATACTTATTTAGGTAGGAGTCCACGTCGAAAAAAGACACGAAATCCGCGAAACTTCTCGCACAAGAAAAGAACTCGCACTACCAAGACACAAACAGCGCCAGCTGTATGGCCTCGTTCTGCATCGTCAATGTTCTGTACCGATTTTTTACCCTCCAGTGACCGTCGGTGACGCTTCAGCGGGTGCTGCCCATGACCAGCGACCACTGCTTTCGTCTTCGACGATTTCGTCTTTCTTTGTCCCCGATTTTGACTCCAGGTCCCAACATGAACTTAGTATTTGAGCCCAAATAATAATATACCAACAAAATATTTTTATTGTCTTGTTATTAAGACTATGTACATCAGCGAATCAAATAAAGTGTCAAATGAGCGTTAATTCCTCTAGCAAGGTGTCAAGTGGTGTCAAAGTTGACACTCTTGTGGGCCCGGACCAAAAATTGATCACGATCAAATTTGCTTGTAAAAATCTTCTATCCCTGCCGGATTAATTTTTTAAAAAAGAAAACACACATGGTCCTGTAAAAAAATGACACATGTCATTTCCTTTTAATTTCACTTTTATTTTAAAATCATTTTTGCACAATAATTATTCAAAATAAAAATAAAATAAAAATATCATTATTTTTCATTTTTTATCCTCTATAAATAGACTGTGAGTTTGTATCATTTGTACACAAAAAAATAAATTACAATTTTTTGCTCTTATTTCACTTTTTTCACTTAACATTTTCAATATTTTATGTATGTTTTTTTTATTAAATGTGGTAAATAATAATAATGTGTGTCCTATTGAAATAAATAGTTTTATTAATTATTTTAAGATATTGTGATTTTATTAAAATTATATTTTAGTAATTTTAAATTATATATATATATATATATTAAAGAGAAATGAAAAATATGGTAAAGTATAGGATATGGTAACGTGGAAGAAAGAGAAAATAATTTGACACCTACAATAACACTTTGCTGGAGTTGCTCCTAAAAAAGAGGGTGTCAAGTTGACGTAGTAGGAGAGAATTGTCAAATTTGACACCCGTTGTTTTACGTGGTCTAAAATACATACCCAACCCGTTTTTTCATACTTACTACAAATACTTAAACACATATCAATCATTAACACATGTTGTTGAAATCCTATTTTCTGGCCCCCACGCAAACCACCTCTCACTCTTTTTTTACTAAACAAAACTATGGGGTTTTAGTAACCACATTCTTCATTCATAATTTTAGTGTGGGAGTTGCAGAAGCAAGAATTAGTCTCCTTCTTTATATTTTTCTTCCTCGCTTTTTATCATTGACCGCATTGGACTGTGGCTCGTTCATTGTTGATATTCAGTAAGGCTTATATTAAATTGTTTGTTATTTCGAGTAGAACTTTATTGTGTGTTTATTTTCTTAAATTGGTGTGCGGATAATCCCGACGGTATCTCGAAACACTGCATTGTCACCCCTTTGTTTTGATTACTTGATCCCACCAAAGTTTTGTAATAATTATATGAATTGAAGACTCTATTTATGATGAATATATTTATAAACATTATATTCTGTTTAATTGAAAATTTAATGTGAAGTATGTGTTTTGGCAGTGAGTGTATTTTGAACTTTGTGTTGCCTTTTGTTTTGCGAAATTGAGATTTTGAGTTACAAATATTGTTTGGGGATGAGTAACTTGGCAAAAGAGAAGAAAATTGATATGTTACTTGTTGAAATTTCCGATCGAATGTAAATATATAGATCAAAAAAGGTTAAGGCAGAAGCCTTTACATCATACCCGGGCATACCCGACAAAAAACGAAGGAAAAACTAGGCAAGCGTACGGACAGGCCCGTAGTCGTGCCTAAGAAATCCTAAATACAAAAAGTCCAGAAACAGCCCTAGCTAAGTAAATACATAATCAGGGTGAATCAGCGCCATGAATTTACAAACATGAATCCTAATCATCCGCTCGATTGTCGTAGCATCCGGCTGTTGGTTCTTGAAAACCTGTTTGTTCCTTGCATTCCAAAGATTATAGACAGTAGTGGCAAGAGCTATACGCTTGAAATTGCACCGAGGAGAGGTGTCGCGGCTTTCTTTCTTGATCCATTTGAGAGCGCTCAAAACAGTAGACATTTGTCGACGAATGCCTGCCCAAACACGAATGCTATCCCAGATTCTGCTCGTCACTGGGCAAGAGAAAAAAAGGTGGTCTAAGGACTCCGTCGGGTGTTGGCAAAAGATGCAGCCCAAGTCCCCCGTAATGAAAGAAAGTCTGTCCTTCGTAGATAGACGTCCTTTAGCACAAAGCCAAAGGGAAAATGAATGCTTCGGAATTATGCTCGAACGCCAAATGACTCTAGCCCAAGGAACCTGTACACCTTTAGGTCGGAAATACTCGTAAGCCTTGGTTGTCGAAATGTCAAGTCCCTGAAGCCAAGTTTGAAGAGTAGCCTTGGCAGCCTCAATGGATCTTTCACGCCGAATCAGCTCGTCTCGAGTGCGAAGGATGTGCTTGATCAGTGGTGAGTCGTCTCGGTTATGGGGCCAATCCCAAAATGAGCAATGTCTAAGATATCGCCCATGGATCCACTTGACCCAAAGAGAATTCCTGTCAGATTGAATGTTCCAGATAGCACGTGCCAATAAAGCGGTATTCTAGGCACTCAAATCTCTTAATCCCAGTCCACCTTCGCAACGAGGGAGGCAAATATCATCCCAGCCGACTGGGCAGAATTTGGAATCAATAATATTGTGGAAGGGGCAGAATAGAGAGCCAAAAACCAGCTACCCCCTGGAGTAAGGAATGAATGAGCTCGACTCGCCCCGCATGGGAAAGGGTAACTCCTGACCAACCATGAATATAGGCAGAAAGTTTGTCTAGAAAAGGCTTGTATTGGATAATATTAAGTCAGTGAGCATTGATAGGAATCCCCAAATAACGAAAGGGTATAAGACCGGTCGGTATACGGGTTAAGTCTTGAATGGCTCGAAGGTCCGGATTTGAAATACCAACAGTATAAAGACTTGACTTTAAATGATTAAGTCGAAGTCCAGAAACTTCCCCAAAGTTCTCAAGGCAAGTGAAAATGGTAGAAACCGAGTGTGGGTCGCCATGAGAAATCAGAATAAGATCGTCGGCAAAGGCGAGGTGGGTGATTTGATCTCGATCACATTTGGCATGAAAATTTAAGTTTGGATCAGAAGTAGCAACATTAATGGAACGAGAAAGATACTCAAGACAAATCACAAAGAGAAAAGGAGAAAGGGGGTCACCTTGACGAAGCCCTTTACGTCCCTTAAATTTGGAATTAATCGAACCATTAATAGCAACAGAATAAGAGGCAGTGGTGACACATTGCATCACTCGATCAGAAAACCAGGTGGGATAGCCAAGGCAAGAAAGCATATCACTAAGAAAATCCCAGTTAATGGAATCAAAGGCCTTACGAAGGTCGATTTTCAGAAGGCACCCAGGAGGAACCTGTTTGGTACGAGCGTATTTACGGATAAGCTCTTGAGTGAGATGGATATTATCGATCATGGATCTACCGGGTACAAAGGCAGATTGAGCTTTGTCAATGATGGAATCTAATGTGGACCGCAACCTAGTGGCTAAGATCTTGGATATAACTTTGTAAGTGACATTACACAAGGCTATAGGTCGGAAATCCCCCACCCGAGTTGGATTATCAGATTTGGGAATAAGGGTGATGATAGTATGGTTTAATTGTTTAAGAAGACGACCCGATTTGAAGAATTCCAGAATAGCATCACAAAAGTGTTGTCCAGTCAAGTCCCAAGTGGATTTGAAAAAAAGAGCCGTATAGCCATCGGGTCCCGGTGATTTCTCGTTACCGATACTAAAGAGGGCTCGTTTAATCTCTTCCGAAGTGACTGGGACACTAATAGAATCAGCTAGATCAGAAGAAACAAGAGGCCCCGAGTGAACAATACTCGGGTCCAAGGGAGAACAATGATCAAAAGTACCGAGAAGGGACAGAAAGAAATCATTAAACTCATGAGTAACTTCGGACAAGGATTCAGAATACGTACCGTTGCTTTTGCGGATGGAGACGATCAAGTTGCGCTTCTTATTGTTCGTAATACCATAGAAATATTTGGTTCATCTATCTCCAAGTTTCAGATGCGTCGAGTGCGCTTGTTGAAAATAAAAATGTAGTTCTGCATTCCCCAGGAACGTCGCCTTCTGCCGGAGAGAATTGGCTTGGTTAAGTAGGTCGGGATCCGAAGGGTTCAGTTGGAGTTGAGTTTGGACAGAAATCAGCTGGGTATTGGCTTGTTTAGCACGAGTGGAAATGTGGGAAAAGTGAAGGGTGTTGAGCTGTTTAAGTGGACGCTTAAGGTGCTTCAATTTTTTGGCAAGGATAAATTGAGTCGTTCCGTCAACTTCAAAGCTCCAATATTCAGAGATCAGTTGCTGGAATTCTGGGTGTTCAGTCCACATATTAAAGAATTTGAACGGCTTAGTATGAGTAGGCTCCGGGTTATCAAGCAAGAAAAGACATTGAGCATGGTCCGAAAGGCAGCCCGGGGAATCAAAGGAAACACGAGCTTTGAGATCACTGGAAAACCAAGCTTGATTAGCCATGACTCTATCAATCTTTGAACTTGAAAGCCCTCCTGACCAAGTTAGTTTATTGCCCGTGAACGGTAAATCAGAAATACCCACAAGGGAGCAACATTCAACAAATTCAGCAAGATCCCTTGGCCTGACCGGAGCCCCGTTTGGTCTATCCTCCACGTGCAGCAGATTGTTCAAATCCCCGAGGAGCAGCCAAGGATTGTTGCAAACGATATGGGCATGAGCCTCGATATCTTTCCAAAGCTCTCGTCGCTCGATAAGAGTGTTGAATCCATAGATAAAGGAAACAAAGAAAGATCGTTTAGTAACTTTACTCGAGATTCTTCCAAAAACAGTTTGTTGAGAGGAGGAAAGAGCTTCAAACTCAACCATTGTTGGATTCCAAAGGACAATGATGCGACCCCCCGGGTGAGTTGCAAAGTTACTTGTAGATTCCCCAGACGGAAATTTAATCTGCATGAGACGTCGAAGTTTCTCATCGTCGAGTCTAGTCTCTACTAGCCCAATAATATCTAACTTGCGATGCCGAACGAGGTGAACAACCCCGTTATGTTTAAGGACCTGGTTAAGGCCCCTAATATTCCAAGCTGCAATCTTCATCGGGAAGACATATGAGTCGAGCTCCCTGACTTCGACGAGGCAGTAGTAGTACCTTCATTTCCTTTGTCATTGTCTCGTGGCCTGGATTTAGATCTTTTTCGGATAGATTTAACACATGGTTGGCCTGTATCCAAGGATCTCACAGGAGAAAACGTTTTACTCTTTCGGATCTTCGCTGAAACTTTGCGAATCGGGTGCTAAGAAGTTACTTCTGGAATTTCACCTTCTGAATTTTGGTTTGGCTCATAGTTTTGCTTGGTACTCGAGAGAGCTGGCCTGCTATGAGGTCTAAGTGAAATATCGGATTGAGGTGAGGTAGGGGAAGGAGGTGTGGATATGTTTGGTTTAGGCGATTTGCTGCGGGCATTGGTTTTCTTGGTAGGAATTGGTTCAATAATTGGGTCAGGTAAAGTCTGAGGTACGGATAAGGATGTTGAAGGAAATTTTCTTCGTGCTTTGGTTTTCTTGGTTAAAATGGTATCACTGGCAGGAAGTTCCGTAATTTGTTCGATGACTGGTTCGGTTCTCGGAAGTGAATGGTAATCGATAGTTGCAGAATTTGAAGTATCGGGATTACCTTGGACATCGGCTTTTTGTGTTGCTAGGATATTGAACGAATTTTGAAGTGTAATGTTGGCCTTTTCCTTGGCCTGCTCTTTGAGTATAAGATGTGCCCTCGGGTCTCTCGATATAGGAGTACGGCAACGAGCACGTTCTTTCCCGGTTAGCTGCTGATCCTTCTTAACAGTATTAGTAGGTGCTTGCTCCTCAGTTTCCTTATGATCATGCTGCTGGTTACGTCGTTTGGGAGCTGTAGCACCTTTTATGTGTCCACAAGATTCTGAGTTATGCCCAAGCATGTTGCATCGAACATAGAATTTCGGAAGGGACTCATAAACAACTCTCTGCTCAAAGGAACCCGACGGAAGAGCAATAGGAATGGTGTAGGTCAGGGGCTGAGCCACATCGATCTCTACTTGGATCCTAGCATAGGACACTCGCGTTCGAGATCGAGTGAGGGCATCCGTAGCAATAGGACGCCCTAGCCTTTTACCTATACACCCAAGTGCATAAGCGTTCCAACACTCCAAAGGCAGGCCAAGTAGAAGGACCCAAACTGGGACGGTCGTAAGTTGTGTGTTCTCGAACCTAAAATGCCTCGGAATTTCACGAAGAAATAGATTTCTGCCATAAATATGCTTGTCGACATTTCCAAGGAGAACCGAGTCCTTGTCGTCTTCAGAACTGAAATGGAATATGAGCCAACCACTCGTGTGTCTCATGACTTTGCATTGAACGGGTCATCGACTAGCCAAATTTCGAACAGCTTGCAGACTTGGGAACCTACCATCGACATAACCAATAAGGCTTCTGCCCCATCAATCCTTAGTATCAAGAAGCTCCTCGTCTTTGAAAGTGAGGATACTATCATCAACTTGTGGCAAATCAATGTTGGTGAGGTCGAAACCGGACCCTGCGCCGTGGTTTCGAGCGAACAGATTTGGCCAAACCTTAGTGGGTGGAGCCTCGGGGGCCTTATGGTTCAATTCAGTTTCAGTAGCTATGTTCTCCTCAGTAGCATCAATCGATTCTTTCTCAGTCTGAATAGGTTCGGTATTGGATGGATTAAGGTTGGGAAAGGAAGTAGTGTTGGTGATATCGGGAATAATCGGTTCAGCTGGATGGATAGCTTCGGAAGTTGGTGGATTTGGTTTCAGGTTTAGTGAATTCGGG